>CM076848.1:126002885-127236610 GCA_039519185.1 Astragalus membranaceus | reverse complement strand
ACCATTTCGTATGATTTCGTACCAGTTCAGACCAAATCGTACGATTTGGCCCTTAATGTATAAACCGGTACGATTTCGTTCCATTTTTTCCGAGTTCGGATAGTTCGTACGATTTCGTACCTGTTTGTACCATTTCATACCATTTCGTATGATTTCGTACCAGTTCGGAGTTCGGACCAAATCGTGTACGATTTGGCCCATATTGTATAAACTAGTACGAGTTCGTACCATTTTTTCGAGCTCGTACCAGTTCGTACGATTTCGTACCTGTTTGTACCATTTCATACCATTTCGTATGATTTCGTTCCTGTTCGGACCAAATCATACGATTTGGCGCATATTATACATACTCGTACGAGTTCGTACCAATTTTTTGAGTTCCTACTAGTTCATACCATTTCGTACGATTTCGTACCTATTCATACCATTTCGTGTGATTTCGTACCAGTTTGGACCAAAGTGTACAATTTGGCACATATTGTACATACTCGTACGAGTTCGTACCTTTTTTTCGAGTGCGTATGATTTCGTACCTGTTTGTACCATTTCATACCATTTCGTATGATTTCGTACCAGTTTGGACCAAATCGTACGAGTTGGCCCATATTGTATAAACTGGTACCACGTCGTATCTGTTTGTTGCATTTCATACCATTTCGTGTGATTTCATACCAGTTCGGACCAAATCGTACGATTTGGCCCATATTGTACAAACTTTTACGGGTTTGTACCAGCTCGTACGACTTCGTACCTGTTTGTACCATTTCATTCCATTTCGTGTGATTTCTTACCAGGTCGGACCAAATCGTACGATTTGGCCCATATTGTATAAACTAGTACGATTTCGAACCATTTTTTCGAGTTCGTACTATTCATATCATTTCGTACGATTTCGTACCTGTTCGTACTAGTTTCGACCAAATCAAACAATTTGGATCATATTGTACCAACTCGTACGATTTCGTACCATTTTTTTACGAGTTCGTACCAGTTCGTACAATTTCGTACCGGTTTGTACCATTTCATACCATTTCGTATGATTTCGTACCAGTTCGGACCAAATCGTACGATTCGGCCCATATTGTACAAACTCTTACAAGTTCGTACCATTTCGTGTGATTTCGTACTAGTTCGGACCAAAGTGTACAATTTGGCCCATATTGTACATACTCGGACGAGTTCGTACCTGTTTGTTCCATTTCATACCATTTCGTGTGATTTCGTACCAGTTCGGACCAAATCGTACGATTTGGCCCATATTGTACCAACTCGTACGAGTTCGTACCAATTTTTTACGAGTTCGTACCACTTCGTACAATTTCGTACCAGTTTGTACCATTTCATACCATTTCGTACGATTTCGTACCAGTTCGGACCAAATCGTACGATTTGGCCCATATTGTACAAACTCTTACAAGTTCGTACCAGTTCGTACGATTTCGTCCCAGTTTGTACCATTTCATACCATTTTGTGTAATTTCATACCAGTTCGGGCCAAATTGTACTATTTGGGCCATATTGTATAAACTCGTACGAGTTCATACTAGTTCGTACGATTTTGTACTTGTTTGTTCCATTTCATAACATTTTGTTTGTTTTCATACCAGTTCGGACCAAATCGTACGATTTGGCCCATATTGTATAAACTGGTGCGATTTTTGACCCTTTTTTTGAGTTCGTACTAGTTCATACCATTTCGTACAATTTTGTACCTGTTAATACCATTTCGTGGGATTTCGTACCAGTTCGGACGAAATCGTACGATTTATCCCATATTGTACATGCTCGAACGAGTTCGTGCCCTTTTTTCGAGTTCCTACTTGTTCATACAATTTCGTACGATTTCGTACCTATTCATACCATTTCGTGTGATTTCGTACCAGTTCGGACCAAAGTGTACAATTTGGCCCATATTGTACATACTCGTACGAGTTTGTACCATTTTTTTCGAGTTCGTACGATTTCGTACCTGTTTGTACCATTTCATACCATTTCGTATGATTTCGTACCAGTTCGGACCAAATCGTACGATTTGGCCCATATTGTATAAACTGGTACGATTTCGTACCATTTTTTCGAGTTCGTACAAGTTCAAACCATTTCGTACGATTTCGTAACAATTAATACCATTTCGTTGGATTTCGTACTAGTTCGGACCAAATCGTACGATTTGGCCCATATTGTACATACTCGTAGGAGTTCGTACCATTTTTTCGAGTTCGTACTAGTTCGTTCGATTTCGTACTTGTTTGTACCATTTCATACCATTTCGTATGATTTCCTACCAGTTCGGACCAAATCGTACGATTTGGCCCATGTTGTATAACCTGGTACGATTTCGTACCTGTTTGTTCTATTTCATACCATTTCGTGTGACTTCGTACCAGTTTGGACCTAGTCGTACGATTTGGCCCATATTGTACAAACTTGTACGGGTTCGTACCAGTTCGTACGATTTCGTACCTGTTTGTACCATTTCATACAATTTCGTGTAATTTCGTACCAGGTCCGACCAAATCGTACGATTTGGCCCATATTGTATAACTTAGTACGATTTCGAACCATTTTTTCGAGTTCGTACTATTCATACGATTTCGTACCTGTTCGTACTAGTTTCGACCAAATCGTACAATTTGGCCCATATTCTACAAACACGTACAAGTTCGTACCATTTTTTACGAGTTCGTACCTGTTTGTACCATTTCATACCATTTCGTATGATTTCCTACCAGTTCGGACCAAATCGTACGAGTTCGTACCAATTTTTTACGAGTTCGTACCACTTTGTACAATTTCGTACCAATTTTTCGAGTTCCTACTAGTTCATACCATTTCGTACGATTTCGTACCTATTCATACCATTTCGTGTGATTTCGTACCAGTTTGGACCAAAGTGTACAATTTGGCACATATTGTACATACTCGTACGACTTCGTACCTTTTTTTCGAGTGCGTACGATTTCGTACCTGTTTGTACCATTTCATACCATTTCGTATGATTTCGTACCAGTTTGGACCAAATCGTACGAGTTGGCCCATATTGTACAAACTGGTACCACGTCGTATCTGTTTGTTGCATTTCATACCATTTCGTGTGATTTCATACCAGTTCGGACCAAATCGTACGATTTGGCCCATATTGTACAAACTTGTACGGGTTTGTACCAGCTCGTACGATTTCGTACCTGTTTGTACCATTTCATTCCATTTCGTGTGATTTCTTACCAGGTCAGACCAAATCGTACGATTTGGCCCATATTGTATAAACTAGTACGATTTCGAACCATTTTTCGAGTTCGTACTATTCATATCATTTCGTACGATTTCGTACCTGTTCGTACTAGTTTCGACCAAATCATCCAATTTGGATCATATTGTACCAACTCGTACGATTTCGTACCATTTTTTTACGAGTTCGTACAATTTCGTACCTGTTTGTACCATTTCATACCATTTCGTACGATTTGGCCCATATTGTACCATCTCGTACGAGTTCGTACCAGTTTTTTACGAGTTCGTACCACTTCGTACAATTTCGTACCAGTTTGTACCATTTCATACCATTTCGTACGATTTCGTACCAGTTCGGACCAAATCGTACGATTTGGCCCATATTGTACAAACTCTTACAAGTTCGTACCCATTCGTACGATTTCGTCCCAGTTTGTAACATTTCATACCATTTCGTACGATTTCGTACCAGTTTGTACCATTTCATACCATTTCGTACGATTTCGTACTAGTTCGGACCAAATCGTACGATTTGGCCCATATTGTATAAACTGGTGCGATTTTGGACCCTTTTTTCGAGTTCGTACTAGTTCATACCATTTCGTACAATTTTGTACCTGTTAATACCATTTGGTGGGATTTCGTACCAGTTCGGACGAAATCGTACGATTTATCCCATATTGTACATACTCGAACGAGTTCGTGCCCTTTTTTCGAGTTCCTACTTGTTCATACCATTTCGTACGATTTCGTACGTATTCATACCATTTCGTGTGATTTCGTACCAGTTCGGACCAAAGTGTACGATTTGGCCCATATTGTATAAACTAGTACGAGTTCGTACCATTATTTCGAGCTCGTACCAGTTCGTACGATTTCGTACCTGTTTGTACCATTTCATACCATTTCGTATGATTTCGTACCTGTTCGAACCAAATCGTACGATTTGGGCCATATTGTATAAACTGGTACGATTTCGTACCATTTTTTCGAGTTTGTACTAGTTCATACCATTTCGTACGATTTCGTAGCTGTTAATACCATTTCGTTGGATTTCGTACTAGTTCGGACCAAATCGTACGATTTGGCCCATATTGTACATACTCGTAGGAGCTCGTACCATTTTTTCGAGTTCGTACTAGTTCGTACCTGTTTGTACCATTTCATACCATTTCGTATGATTTCCTACCAGTTCGGACGAAATCGTACGATTTGGCACATATTGTATAATCTGGAACGATTTCGTACCTGTTTGTTCCATTTCATACCATTTCGTGTGATTACGTACCAGTTTGGACCAAATCGTACGATTTGGCCCATATTGTACAAACTTGTACGGGTTCGTACCAGTTCGTACGATTTCGTACCTGTTTGTACCATTTCATACCATTTCGTGGGATTTCGTACCAGGTCGGACCAAATCGTACGATTTGGCCAATATTGTATAAACTAGGACGATTTCGACCATTTTTTCGAGTTCTTACTATTCATACGATTTTGTACTTGTTCGTACTAGTTTCGACCAAATCGTACAATTTGGCCCATATTCTACAAACTCGTACGAGTTCGTACCATTTTTTACGAGTTCGTAGCAGTTCATACAATTTCGTATCTGTTTGTACCATTTCATACCATTTCGTATGATTTCGTATCAGTTCAGTTCAAATCGTACGATTTGGCCCATATTGTACAAATTCCCTAGAAGTTTGTATGATTTCGTCCCAGATTGTACCATTTGATACCATTTCGTGTGATTTCGTACCAGTTCGGGCCAAATGGTACTATTTGGGCCATATTGTACAAACTCGTACGAGTTCAGACTAGTTCGTACGATTTTGTACCTGTTTGTTCCATTTCACACCATTTTGTTTGTTTTCGTACCAGTTCGGACCAAATCGTACGATTTGGCCCATATTGTATAAACTGGAACGATTTCGTACCATTTTTTTGAGTTCGTACTAGTTCATACGATTTCGTACGATTTCGTACATGTTAATACCATTTCGTGGGATTTCGTACCAGTTCGGACCAAATCGTACGATTTGGCCCATATTGTACATACTCATACGAGTTTGTACCATTTTTTTGAGTTCATACTAGTTCATACCATTTCGTACCTGTTCATACCATTTCGTGTGATTTCCTACCAGTTCGGACCAAAGTGTACAATTTGGCCCATATTGTACATACTCGGACGAGTTCGTACCTGTTTGTTCCCTTTCATACCATTTCGTGTGATTTCGTACCAGTTCGGACCAAATCGTACGATTTGGCCCATATTGTACGAACTCGTACGAGTTCGTACCAATTTTTTACGAGTTCGTACCACTTCGTACAATTTCGTACCAGTTTGTACCATTTCATACCATTTTGTACGATTTCGTACCAGTTCGGACCAAATCGTACAATTTGGCACATATTGTACATACTCGTACGAGTTCGTACCAATTTTTCGAGTTCCTACTAGTTCATACCATTTCGTACGATTTCGTACCTATTCATACCATTTCGTGTGATTTCGTACCAGTTTGGACCAAAGTGTACAATTTGGCACATATTGTACATACTCGTACGATTTCGTACCTTTTTTTCGAGTGCGTACGATTTCGTACCTGTTTGTACCATTTCATACCATTTCGTATGATTTCGTACCAGTTTGGACCAAATCGTACGAGTTGGCCCATATTGTACAAACTGGTACCACGTCGTATCTGTTTGTTGCATTTCATACCATTTCGTGTGATTTCATACCAGTTCGGACCAAATCGTACGATTTGGCCCATATTGTACAAACTTGTACGGGTTTGTACCAGCTCGTACGATTTCGTACCTGTTTGTACCATTTCATTCCATTTCGTGTGATTTCTTACCAGGTCAGACCAAATCGTACGATTTGGCCCATATTGTATAAACTAGTACGATTTCGAACCATTTTTCGAGTTCGTACTATTCATATCATTTCGTACGATTTCGTACCTGTTCGTACTAGTTTCGACCAAATCATCCAATTTGGATCATATTGTACCAACTCGTACGATTTCGTACCATTTTTTTACGAGTTCGTACCAGTTCGTACAATTTCGTACCTGTTTGTACCATTTCATACCATTTCGTACGATGTCGTACCAGTTCGGACCAAATCGTACGATTCGGCCCATATTGTACAAACTCTTACAAGTTCGTACCATTTCGTGTCATTTCGTACTAGTTCGGACCAAAGTGTACAATTTGGCCCATATTGTACATACTCAGGACGAGTTCGTACCTGTTTGTTCCATTTCATACCATTTCGTGTGATTTCGTACCTGTTCGGACCAAATCGTACGATTTGGCCCATATTGTACCATCTCGTACGAGTTCGTACCAGTTTTTTACGAGTTCGTACCACTTCGTACAATTTCGTACCAGTTTGTACCATTTCATACCATTTCGTACGATTTCGTACCAGTTCGGACCAAATCGTACGATTTGGCCCATATTGTACAAACTCTTACAAGTTCGTACCCATTCGTACGATTTCGTCCCAGTTTGTACCATTTCATACCATTTCGTACGATTTCGTACCAGTTTGTACCATTTCATACCATTTCGTACGATTTCGTACTAGTTCAGACCAAATCGTACGATTTGGCCCATATTATATAAACTGGTGCGATTTTGGACCCTTTTTTCGAGTTCGTACTAGTTCATACCATTTCGTACAATTTTGTACCTGTTAATACCATTTTGTGGGATTTCGTACCAGTTCGGACGAAATCGTACGATTTATCCCATATTGTACATACTCGAACGAGTTCGTGCCCTTTTTTCGAGTTCCTACTTGTTCATACCATTTCGTACGATTTCGTACCTATTCATACCATTTCGTGTGATTTCGTACCAGTTCGGACCAAAGTGTACGATTTGGCCCATATTGTATAAACTAGTACGAGTTCGTACCATTATTTCGAGCTCGTACCAGTTCGTACGATTTCGTACCTGTTTGTACCATTTCATACCATTTCGTATGATTTCGTACCTGTTCGAACCAAATCGTACGATTTAGGCCATATTGTATAACCTGGTACGATTTCGTACCATTTTTTCGAGTTTGTACTAGTTCATACCATTTCGTACGATTTCGTAGCTGTTAATACCATTTCGTTGGATTTCGTACTAGTTCGGACCAAATCGTACGATTTGGCCCATATTGTACATACTCGTAGGAGCTCGTACCATTTTTTCGAGTTCGTACTAGTTCGTACCTGTTTGTACCATTTCATACCATTTCGTATGATTTCCTACCAGTTCGGACGAAATCGTACGATTTGGCACATATTGTATAATCTGGAACGATTTCGTACCTGTTTGTTCCATTTCATACCATTTCGTGTGATTACGTACCAGTTTGGACCAAATCGTACGATTTGGCCCATATTGTACAAACTTGTACGGGTTCGTACCAGTTCGTACGATTTCGTACCTGTTTGTACCATTTCATACCATTTCGTGGGATTTCGTACCAGGTCGGACCAAATCGTACGATTTGGCCAATATTGTATAAACTAGGACGATTTCGACCATTTTTTCGAGTTCTTACTATTCATACGATTTTGTACCTGTTCGTACTAGTTTCGACCAAATCGTACAATTTGGCCCATATTCTACAAACTCGTACGAGTTCGTACCATTTTTTACGAGTTCGTAGCAGTTCATACAATTTCGTATCTGTTTGTACCATTTCATACCATTTCGTATGATTTCGTATCAGTTCAGTTCAAATCGTACGATTTGGCCCATATTGTACAAATTCCCTAGAAGTTTGTATGATTTCGTCCCAGATTGTACCATTTGATACCATTTCGTGTGATTTCGTACCAGTTCGGGCCAAATGGTACTATTTGGGCCATATTGTACAAACTCGTACGAGTTCAGACTAGTTCGTACGATTTTGTACCTGTTTGTTCCATTTCACACCATTTTGTTTGTTTTCGTACCAGTTCGGACCAAATCGTACGATTTGGCCCATATTGTATAAACTGGAACGATTTCGTACCATTTTTTTGAGTTCGTACTAGTTCATACGATTTCGTACGATTTCGTACATGTTAATACCATTTCGTGGGATTTCGTACCAGTTCGGACCAAATCGTACGATTTGGCCCATATTGTACATACTCATACGAGTTTGTACCATTTTTTTGAGTTCATACTAGTTCATACCATTTCGTACCTGTTCATACCATTTCGTGTGATTTCCTACCAGTTCGGACCAAAGTGTACAATTTGGCCCATATTGTACATACTCGGACGAGTTCGTACCTGTTTGTTCCCTTTCATACCATTTCGTGTGATTTCGTACCAGTTCGGACCAAATCGTACGATTTGGCCCATATTGTACCAACTCGTACGAGTTCGTACCAATTTTTTACGAGTTCGTACCACTTCGTACAATTTCGTACCAGTTTGTACCATTTCATACCATTTTGTACGATTTCGTACCAGTTCGGACCAAATCGTACGATTTGGCCCATATTGTACATACTCGTACGAGTTCGTACCAATTTTTCGAGTTCCTACTAGTTCATACCATTTCGTACGATTTCGTACCTACTCATACCATTTCGTGTGATTTCGTACCAGTTTGGACCAAAGTGTACAATTTGGCACATATTGTACATACTCGTACGATTTCGTACCTTTTTTTCGAGTGCGTACGATTTCGTACCTGTTTGTACCATTTCATACCATTTCGTATGATTTCGTACCAGTTTGGACCAAATCGTACGAGTTGGCCCATATTGTACAAACTGGTACCACGTCGTATCTGTTTGTTGCATTTCATACCATTTCGTGTGATTTCATACCAGTTCGGACCAAATCGTACGATTTGGCCCATATTGTACAAACTTGTACGGGTTTGTACCAGCTCGTACGATTTCGTACCTGTTTGTACCATTTCATTCCATTTCGTGTGATTTCTTACCAGGTCAGACCAAATCGTACGATTTGGCCCATATTGTATAAACTAGTACGATTTCGAACCATTTTTCGAGTTCGTACTATTCATATCATTTCGTACGATTTCGTACCTGTTCGTACTAGTTTCGACCAAATCATCCAATTTGGATCATATTGTACCAACTCGTACGATTTCGTACCATTTTTTTACGAGTTCGTACAATTTCGTACCTGTTTGTACCATTTCATACCATTTCGTACGATGTCGTACCAGTTCGGACCAAATCGTACGATTCGGCCCATATTGTACAAACTCTTACAAGTTCGTACCATTTCGTGTCATTTCGTACTAGTTCGGACCAAAGTGTACAATTTGGCCCATATTGTACATACTCGGACGAGTTCGTACCTGTTTGTTCCATTTCATACCATTTCGTGTGATTTCGTACCTGTTCGGACCAAATCGTACGATTTGGCCCATATTGTACCATCTCGTACGAGTTCGTACCAGTTTTTTACGAGTTCGTACCACTTCGTACAATTTCGTACCAGTTTGTACCATTTCATACCATTTCGTACGATTTCGTACCAGTTCGGACCAAATCGTACGATTTGGCCCATATTGTACAAACTCTTACAAGTTCGTACCCATTCGTACGATTTCGTCCCAGTTTGTACCATTTCATACCATTTCGTACGATTTCGTACCAGTTTGTACCATTTCATACCATTTCGTACGATTTCGTACTAGTTCGGACCAAATCGTACGATTTGGCCCATATTATATAAACTGGTGCGATTTTGGACCCTTTTTTTCGAGTTCGTACTAGTTCATACCATTTCGTACAATTTTGTACCTGTTAATACCATTTCGTGGGATTTCGTACCAGTTCGGACGAAATCGTACGATTTATCCCATATTGTACATACTCGAACGAGTTCGTGCCCTTTTTTCGAGTTCCTACTTGTTCATACCATTTCGTACGATTTCGTACCTATTCATACCATTTCGTGTGATTTCGTACCAGTTCGGACCAAAGTGTACGATTTGGCCCATATTGTATAAACTAGTACGAGTTCGTACCATTATTTCGAGCTCGTACCAGTTCGTACGATTTCGTACCTGTTTGTACCATTTCATACCATTTCGTATGATTTCGTACCTGTTCGAACCAAATCGTACGATTTGGGCCATATTGTATAAACTGGTACGATTTCGTACCATTTTTTCGAGTTTGTACTAGTTCATACCATTTCGTACGATTTCGTAGCTGTTAATACCATTTCGTTGGATTTCGTACTAGTTCGGACCAAATCGTACGATTTGGCCCATATTGTACATACTCGTAGGAGCTCGTACCATTTTTTCGAGTTCGTACTAGTTCGTACCTGTTTGTACCATTTCATACCATTTCGTATGATTTCCTACCAGTTCGGACGAAATCGTACGATTTGGCACATATTGTATAATCTGGAACGATTTCGTACCTGTTTGTTCCATTTCATACCATTTCGTGTGATTACGTACCAGTTTGGACCAAATCGTACGATTTGGCCCATATTGTACAAACTTGTACGGGTTCGTACCAGTTCGTACGATTTTGTACCTGTTTGTACCATTTCATACCATTTCGTGGGATTTCGTACCAGGTCGGACCAAATCGTACGATTTGGCCAATATTGTATAAACTAGGACGATTTCGAACCATTTTTTCGAGTTCTTACTATTCATACGATTTTGTACCTGTTCGTACTAGTTTCGACCAAATCGTACAATTTGGCCCATATTCTACAAACCCGTACGAGTTCGTACCATTTTTTACGAGTTCGTAGCAGTTCATACAATTTCGTACCTGTTTGTACCATTTCATACCATTTCGTATGATTTCGTATCAGTTCAGACCAAATCGTACGATTTGGCCCATATTGTACAAATTCCCTAGAAGTTTGTATGATTTCGTCCCAGATTGTACCATTTGATACCATTTCGTGTGATTTCGTACCAGTTCGGGCCAAATGGTACTATTTGGGCCATATTGTACAAACTCGTACGAGTTCAGACTAGTTCGTACGATTTTGTACCTGTTTGTTCCATTTCACACCATTTTGTTTGTTTTCGTACCAGTTCGGACCAAATCGTACGATTTGGCCCATATTGTATAAACTGGTACGATTTCGTACCATTTTTTCGAGTTCGTACTAGTTCATACGATTTCGTACGATTTCGTACATGTTAATACCATTTCGTGGGATTTCGTACCAGTTCGGACCAAATCGTACGATTTGGCCCATATTGTACATACTCATACGAGTTTGTACCATTTTTTTGAGTTCATACTAGTTCATACCATTTCGTACCTGTTCATACCATTTCGTGTGATTTCCTACCAGTTCGGACCAAAGTGTACAATTTGGCCCATATTGTACATACTCGGACGAGTTCGTACCTGTTTGTTCCCTTTCATACCATTTCGTGTGATTTCGTACCAGTTCGGACCAAATCGTACGATTTGGCCCATATTGTATAAACTGGTACGAGTTTGTACCATTTTTTCGAGTTCGTACCAGTTCGTACGATTTCGTACCTGTTTGTTCCATTTCATACCATTTTGTTTGTTTTCGTACCAGTTCGGACCAAATCATACGATTTGGCCCATATTGTATAAACTGGTACGATTTCGTACCATTTTTTCGAGTTCGTACTAGTTCATACGATTTCGTACGATTTCGTACTTGTTAATAACATTTCGTGGGATTTCGTACCAGTTCGGACCAAATCGTACGATTTGGCCCATGTTGTACTTACTCGTACGAGTTCGTACCATTTTTTCGTGTTCATACTAGTTCATACCATTTCGTACCTGTTCATACCATTTCGTGTGATTTCGTACCAGTTCGGACCAAAGTGTACAATTTGGCCCATATTGTACATACTCGGACAAGTTCGTACCTGTTTGTTCCATTTCATACCATTTCGTGTGATTTCGTACCAGTTCGGACCAAATCATACGATTTGGCCCATATTGTACAAACTTGTACGGGTTCGTACCAGTTCGTACGATTACGTACGATTTCGTACCTGTTTGTACCATTTCATACCATTTCGTGTGATTTCGTAACAGGTCGGACCAAATTGTACGATTTGGTCCATATTGTATAAACAAGTACTATTTCGAACCATTTTTTCGAGTTCATACTATTCATACGATTTCGTACCTGTCCGTACTAGTTTCGACCAAATCGTACAGTTTAGCCCATATTGTACAAACTCGTACGAGTTCGTACCATTTTTTACAAGTTCGTACCAGTTCGTACAATTTCGTACCTGTTTGTACCATTTCGTATGATTTCGTACTAGTTCGGACCAAATCGTACGATTTGGCCCTTTTTGTATAAACTGGTACGATTTCGTACCTGTTTGTTCCATTTCATACCATTTCGTGTGATTTCGTACCAGTTTGGACCAAATCGTACGATTTGGCCCATATTGTACAAACTTGGTCAGCACAATTACCATTAGCAACTCTTGGTTTACCTGCAACACAATTATTGGTCAGCACTTAAAAGACAACAGTTGGTCGTACACCGACACAACGACTCTACGACTGGGCCGGACGGACCAACCATTGCTTTGATACCACTAATGTAACACCCATTTTCTAATAACCTTACTATTTAATAAAATCAGAGTTTCTTTTTTTTTTTTTGAAAACAATTTAAGCGAGTGCTACACTTACTCCATAAAAATCAAGAGCTTCAATTTCCATAGTTCAATTAAAACCACAAGATACATAGCACCATAACAAGGAAAACCGTTTAGTTTACATCCACTAAACACAGTCACTACCAGCAGCGGAATAATAATTAAGTTCGAAAACAAAACAATACATCACCAAAAATGGTCTAACAGTATAAAGACAATAACATTAAAACATAAGACGCCCCCCGGTGCTACGTATCAGAGCATGACACTTCCTACCAAACGAAGGTATTAGGTAACCTTCACTCGTTATTACCTGCACGTTGCCGACATAAGAAGCAACATAAAAGCAGTAGGGTGAGTCTCTTTTCATAATTAATAACATATGGGAATTAAGCACTGCATAGGAAAAGGGAAACAGACACACCAATTCACAATAAGGGCAATAACCACATCATAGTTACATTCACCAAACAACAATGCAAAAGGTATGGTTATGCATGAAATGCAACCCAAACTCCACGGGCACATGCATGTCGGATCCGTCACCAAATACAAATAGGCCGTAGCCTCTGCTCACCAAATAAAACTAGGCCGAAGCCTCTGCTCACCAATAATGCACATGATTTCATGAGGTGTTATGGAAATGCATCACAACACACTACAATTAAATAAAATCACCATTTCATTTCAGCTCACCATTTTAATTTATAATCTCACCATAGTGCATTAATCAGCTCACCAAATTAAAATTAGGCCGAAGCCTCTGCTCACCAATCTCACCTTATCACATTCACCAATTCAGCCCACCACTCACACCAACACCAATTCAAATAGACCAACTTAGGATATTGACACGACATAGGGAAAATGGATAAAAATAGCCATTTGGACACTTGAACACCATCAGCCCAGAAACACCAGTAAAATAATTTATTTTTACATAAAATTGGAACAATTGGATAGACACTGAAATTAGCTTCGAAACGCATTTTGAACCGTTAAATTTGGATAACCGAGTCAAAAGTTACATTAAAAACAAAATAGGAAAAATACTTAGACATCCTGGAAACTGGCGCATGGGCGCTGGGCGCCCAGGGGCAACACAGAACTTGGCGCGGGGCGCTGGGCGCCCAGGAGCAACACAAAAATTTGGCGCATGGGCGCTGGCGCCCAGGAACAGCAACACGCGCACAGGCGCTGGCGCTGGCGCCCAGGAACACAGCACGCGCATAGGCGCTGGCGCCCAGGAACTGGCGCAGGAACTGGCGCAGGAACTGGCGCAGGGGAACACAGCGCCCAGGCACTAGGCGCCTAAGGCCAACACGAAATACAACTCATTTTACTTCGAAATTTATTTTGTACGAGCCAAATGCTCAGAATAAGAGAACCCAACAAAAATTTTGTCAAAAAGTGAACAGCATTTTTGGCGCCCATGCACTAGGCGCCTAGTGAAAACACGCAATCCAACTCTTTTGTTGCCCAAAATCATTTTGCAGGAGCCATTTTACCTGAATATGAAAACCTGAAAACAATTTTTACAAAACTATCACCAGAACATTGGGGCCCTTGGCGCCCATGACACAAGCACCTAGCGCCAAAACTGGCAGCACAGTGACACAGAACACAGCAACACAGGGCAACAGGCACAACAACACAGTGACACAGACAGCACACAGTGGCAACACAAACAGCAAACAGTGGCAACACAAACAGCAACACGGTGGCAACACAAACAGCACACAGTGGCAACACAAACAGCAACACAGTGGCAACACAAACAGCAACACAGTGGCAACACAGTGGCTGAATTTCCAGCAACACACACACACCTAGGGCGCCTAAGGCTCCATAAATTTTTGAGTTCCTCTCAACCAAAATTCACCAAATTAAATCACCAATACCATCTATCAATACAAACACTAACCAACACATTTACCACCAAAAGTTCATTCGATCATAATATCAAACCCCTAGCATGCATGTTGCGCAACATAGCCATTTCAACACCAATTAAGCACATTCTTGCACAATTCAATTTCAGCATAGCAACAACATTATAATACACAATTCATTCAATATAATCACTCTAAAACCTAACCCTACACAATACTCATCACATACACTATTAAAAACGAAAAGAAGAGCCCCCTAACCTCTTAGAAGTCGAAATTACTAGGCAAGCTCCAAGGAATTGCAAGACACCAACAAGCTCTCCCTCCTCCTTGAGTGCTCCACGAAATTTCTCTCCTTTTCCTCTTGCAATGTCGCGACTTTCCTCTTCTCACTCTCTCCCTATACGTTTCTTTTCTTTCTTTTGGGTGGAATAAGTGAAATGAAATTAACCCCCAAGACCCCTAAGTGAGTCGACTCCTATGACTAGTTAATGGGTCATGGGCTCACTTGTGGATCATGGGCCCCCATGCACACCACCTAATTCGTGACAACACCTCCTAATTAAAATAAAATAAATTAAATTAATACTAGTCCTCACCTTATAAATAGGTCCAATTACCTCGCATATATTTATTTTATTTTCTACCACCACATAATTCCCAATTAATTAAAATAAATAATTCAATTAGATAGCTAATTAAATTTGGGGTGTTACAACTCTCCCCCACTTAAGAGAATTTCGTCCTCGAAATTCACCTGTCAACGCCAACACTCTCCCTCTAAGGCCACCCAGACAACTAGTGCTATCTATCATGCTGATTACTATTGCTTTGATTACCGGCGGTAAGTGCTTGGGCGGCCGTCCCTCCTACTTATTCGGCCAGGTAACTTCAAGCAGTAATAATCAGGCTCACTCTCTACTCCGCTGCGCTACTCTGATACGCTGACTTGGGTTCTACCTCACTCATCTACCCTTAAGGATAACGAAATACATCAATCCTCACAGCATCACAACGAAATTCACAGAGTGCCTCACAGTTGTACAACAAGCCGCATGATTTTACAACACGACAACAACATCAACAAACAACTTTGCCACTCAGGCGACATCAACCACTAAATCACCACATCGGCCATAGGCCTACAACACAAAATTCATCAAAACGCTTCGGGCCATTCAGCGGTACCCTCAGCAAAACAACGTGGGCCATATCGGCGGTACCCACTACAAAACACTGTGGGCCATTCGGCGTTACCCTCAACACAACAACCAACAACATCAAAGAAAATCATTATCATCAACAAGGCAACCACAAAGCACAGCAAAGCAACAATGCGGAGATAACTCCAGGACCAACAATCCCATAACCAACAACAACAGCAACTAGGGCACTAGGCCACCGACAACACAACAACAATTACGGGCACTACGGCACCGACAACGCCACCTCAACTTAAATCAACCGACACGCCTAAAAATCAACAACACCAGAACCAATCAATTTTGCCTTGAAATTAGAATATTCAGTTAGGCTTCTGAATAAGCTTTCCGAAACATTTTAGTTTACTCAAATCGGACTCCTGGTTCAAAAGATATTGCAAAAACAGTTTCTCAGTTACAGTGACAGTACAAACTAAGCAACGCAGAAAGTTCCAGCACTCACACATAAATTTCAACAATTTATTTACCTTATCAAACGACATCAGAATTTTGCAAACAACCCCTCTACGGAATACTTATGAAGTCTAGTTTCTGGATATATTTTTAGAATTTCAAAATGATGAGTCGAATAACACAGTTTTTGCAAACAAGGCAGTTGGTCCAGAAAATGGGGCAGCGACTGTGTCCGAAGTTGTGACTCTTCTACAACGCCCAAAACAAACCCAAATAACACGAAACTTCAGCCTAAACAGTAAATCATTTTGTCTAGTTTTCAAAGAAATTGGATCCATTCGAAAAGGAGTTCATTTGAAAACACCACGATCAAAACATTGACCCCATGTCCAGACGGTCCCCAGAATTTTACCCTAACTTGCGAAGCCTATAACTGGAGCTACACTACTCCAAATGCGACCAAACCAAAGCCAAAATGACCAGAGTTCAGTCTATTTCCTAACAAAATATGTCCCATAATTTTTGGACAAGCGAAAGGTTTCCAGTTTTAAAAATACAGAACCTATGTCCAGAATGCTCCCAGATTATTAACCTCACTTGTGGAGCCTATAACTAAATCTACACAAATCCAAATTGAATCAAACTGGTACCAAAACGACCGGCGTGAAATCTATTTTCACGAACAATTAAACACAATTTTTTTTTTTTTTTTTTGGACTGGCCGAACAGTCCCAGTTTCACGAAAACCGAAACAGTGTTACGCACCACATCTCAACATTTTACAAACACAACAATACACATCAATCAATCAATTAAACATCAACTTTAACAATTTGAACAAAGCATTCTTAAGAACATACCACAATAAGAGCTAACCCAATGAAATACATAAACCGTGCCAATTATAAAGAGTACAACAGTCAAAACAAAATCAGGGACAATCCAGCGTAGGAATTACAGCTCACAGTCATGAAGTGGTTCGCAAAAATTCGGAGTTGGAAACATCACATGTTGAGGAAAATTAGGCAAAAGACCGAATAAGGTAGATAACGACAATATAAAATATAGTCCACTTTTCAAAACCATTCCACACGGCACTTAGTGCGTAATATAATGCGAAATCAAAACCAAACCATAGTAAAAACTTTATACAAAATTAGTGTTCATTTATTAAAATAAATTTCATACCAATACTAGCACTCAACCACAAAATTGTTTTACAGGTGTCCAAAAGCAACTTCAGAAATCACTTTATTTTTCAGATCTCAAAACCACATAACACAACTCAAGAAGTAACGACCAAAAATTTTCATAAAATCCAAGCGTACAATGTCAAACTCCAAGTAACATGGAAATTGCAAAACAACTCATGAAGACCCTAACTTACAACACTGCATGTCAAAACAATCAGGAACAACACCAAAAATAAACAACTAACGCAGAAGATGTCATAATCCCTTAAAATAAATACAGATAGTCTCATCATGGAAACAATTACAAATCAAGGAACATCAAAACTCAACATTTTTAAGTATGGACGACATCACTTAGAGTGATCAAAACATTTTTGTGTGTCGGGTAACAGTTTGACGTAATTTACCAAAACAATTTTCACAATACACTTAGACTCCACATCAAGACACACCACCAAGGAGTTCATACAAGACCTAGTGTCGAAACAAATTTAAACCAGTCGAAACACATGTAAATATTAAACAACAAGGTAAGTTATTGAAAACCACACAACCGAAGTCAGAATTCGTCCCACAAGAAAGTTAAAGAACAGCAACCAACAACAGGGACACAGAGTTCACACACAGAAATGCAATACAACACACAGTACCAGTAGGGGCATCTCCCCCACTAGTTCACTTACCATTAGCAACTCTTGGTTTACCTGCAACACAATTATTGGTCAGCACTTAAAAGACAACAGTTGGTCGTACACCGACACAACGACTCTACGACTGGGCCGGACGGACCAACCATTGCTTTGATACCACTAATGTAACACCCCTTTTCTAATAACCTTACTATTTAATAAAATCAGAGTTTCTTTTTTTTTTTTTGAAAACAATTTAAGCGAGTGCTACACTTACTCCATAAAAATCAAGAGCTTCAATTTCCATAGTTCAATTAAAACCACAAGATACATAGCACCATAACAAGGAAAACCGTTTAGTTTACATCCACTAAACACAGTCACTACCAGCAGCGGAATAATAATTAAGTTCGAAAACAAAACAATACATCACCAAAAATGGTCTAACAGTATAAAGACAATAACATTAAAACATAAGACGCCCCCCGGTGCTACGTATCAGAGCATGACACTTCCTACCAAACGAAGGTATTAGGTAACCTTCACTCGTTATTACCTGCACGTTGCCGACATAAGAAGCAACATAAAAGCAGTAGGGTGAGTCTCTTTTCATAATTAATAACATATGGGAATTAAGCACTGCATAGGAAAAGGGAAACAGACACACCAATTCACAATAAGGGCAATAACCACATCATAGTTACATTCACCAAACAACAATGCAAAAGGTATGGTTATGCATGAAATGCAACCCAAACTCCACGGGCACATGCATGTCGGATCCGTCACCAAATACAAATAGGCCGTAGCCTCTGCTCACCAAATAAAACTAGGCCGAAGCCTCTGCTCACCAATAATGCACATGATTTCATGAGGTGTTATGGAAATGCATCACAACACACTACAATTAAATAAAATCACCATTTCATTTCAGCTCACCATTTTAATTTATAATCTCACCATAGTGCATTAATCAGCTCACCAAATTAAAATTAGGCCGAAGCCTCTGCTCACCAATCTCACCTTATCACATTCACCAATTCAGCCCACCACTCACACCAACACCAATTCAAATAGACCAACTTAGGATATTGACACGACATAGGGAAAATGGATAAAAATAGCCATTTGGACACTTGAACACCATCAGCCCAGAAACACCAGTAAAATAATTTATTTTTACATAAAATTGGAACAATTGGATAGACACTGAAATTAGCTTCGAAACGCATTTTGAACCGTTAAATTTGGATAACCGAGTCAAAAGTTACATTAAAAACAAAATAGGAAAAATACTTAGACATCCTGGAAACTGGCGCATGGGCGCTGGGCGCCCAGGGGCAACACAGAACTTGGCGCGGGGCGCTGGGCGCCCAGGAGCAACACAAAAATTTGGCGCATGGGCGCTGGCGCCCAGGAACAGCAACACGCGCACAGGCGCTGGCGCTGGCGCCCAGGAACACAGCACGCGCATAGGCGCTGGCGCCCAGGAACTGGCGCAGGAACTGGCGCAGGAACTGGCGCAGGAACTGGCGCAGGGGAACACAGCGCCCAGGCACTAGGCGCCTAAGGCCAACACGAAATACAACTCATTTTACTTCGAAATTTATTTTGTACGAGCCAAATGCTCAGAATAAGAGAACCCAACAAAAATTTTGTCAAAAAGTGAACAACATTTTTGGCGCCCATGCACTAGGCGCCTAGTGAAAACACGCAATCCAACTCTTTTGTTGCCCAAAATCATTTTGCAGGAGCCATTTTACCTGAATATGAAAACCTGAAAACAATTTTTACAAAACTATCACCAGAACATTGGGGCCCTTGGCGCCCATGACACAAGCACCTAGCGCCAAAACTGGCAGCACAGTGACACAGAACACAGCAACACAGGGCAACAGGCACAGCAACACAGTGACACAGACAGCACACAGTGGCAACACAAACAGCAACACAGTGGCAACACAAACAGCAACACGGTGGCAACACAAACAGCACACAGTGGCAACACAAACAGCAACACAGTGGCAACACAAACAGCAACACAGTGGCAACACAGTGGCTGAATTTCCAGCAACACACACACACCTAGGGCGCCTAAGGCTCCATAAATTTTTGAGTTCCTCTCAACCAAAATTCACCAAATTAAATCACCAATACCATCTATCAATACAAACACTAACCAACACATTTACCACCAAAAATTCATTCGATCATAATATCAAACCCCTAGCATGCATGTTGCGCAACATAGCCATTTCAACACCAATTAAGCACATTCTTGCACAATTCAATTTCAGCATAGCAACAACATTATAATACACAATTCATTCAATATAATCACTCTAAAACCTAACCCTACACAATACTCATCACATACACTATTAAAAACGAAAAGAAGAGCCCCCTAACCTCTTAGAAGTCGAAATTACTAGGCAAGCTCCAAGGAATTGCAAGACACCAACAAGCTCTCCCTCCTCCTTGAGTGCTCCACGAAATTTCTCTCCTTTTCCTCTTGCAATGTCGCGACTTTCCTCTTCTCACTCTCTCCCTATACGTTTCTTTTCTTTCTTTTGGGTGGAATAAGTGAAATGAAATTAACCCCCAAGACCCCTAAGTGAGTCGACTCCTATGACTAGTTAATGGGTCATGGGCTCACTTGTGGATCATGGGCCCCCATGCACACCACCTAATTCGTGACAACACCTCCTAATTAAAATAAAATAAATTAAATTAATACTAGTCCTCACCTTATAAATAGGTCCAATTACCTCGCATATATTTATTTTATTTTCTACCACCACATAATTCCCAATTAATTAAAATAAATAATTCAGACTAGTTCGTACGATTTTGTACCTGTTTGTTCCATTTCATACCGTTTTGTTTGTTTTCGTACCAGTTCGGACCAAATCGTACGATTTGGCCCATATTGTATAAACTGGTGTGATTTCGTACCATTTTTTCGAGTTCGTACTAGTTCATACGATTTCGTACCTGTCCGTACTAGTTTCGACCAAATCGTACAGTTTAGCCCATATTGTACAAACTCGTACGAGTTCGTACCATGTTTTACAAGTTCGTACCAGTTCGTACAATTTCGTACCTGTTCGTATGATTTCGTACTAGTTCGGACCAAATCGTACGATTTGGCCCTTTTTGTATAAACTGGTACGATTTCGTACCTGTTTGTTCCATTTCATACCATTTCGTGTGACTTCGTACCAGTTTGGACCAAATCGTACGATTTGGCCCATATTGTACAAACTTGTACGGGTTCGTACCAGTTCGTACGATTTCGTACGATTTCGTACCTGTTTGTACCATTTCATACCATTTCGTGTGATTTCGTACCAGGTCGGACCAAATCATACGATTTGGCCCATATTGTATAAACTAGTACGATTTCTAACCATTTATTCGAGTTTGTACTATTCATACCATTTTGTACGATTTCGTACCTGTTCGTACTAGTTTCGACCAAATCATACAATATGGCTCATATCGTACCAACTCGTACGAGTTCGTAGCAGTTCATACAATTTCGTACCTGTTTGTACCATTTCATACCATTTCGTATGATTTCGTATCAGTTCGGACCAAATCGTACGATTTGGCCCATATTGTACAAATTCCCTACAAGTTCGTACGATTTCATCCCAGTTTGTACCATTTCATACCATATTGTACAAATTCCCTACAAATCGTACTATTTGGGCCATATTGTACAAACTCGTACGAGTTCAGACTAGTTCGTACGATTTTGTACCTGTTTGTTCCATTTCATACCATTTTGTTTGTTTTCGTACCAGTTCGGACCAAATCGTACGATTTGGCCCATATTGTATAAACTGGTGCGATTTCGTACCATTTTTTCGAGTTCGTACTAGTTCATACGATTTCGTACTTGTTAATAACATTTCGTGGGATTTCGTACCAGTTCGGACCAAATCGTACGATTTGGCCCATGTTGTACTTACTCGTACGAGTTCGTACCATTTTTTCGTGTTCATACTAGTTCATACCATTTCGTACCTGTTCGTACCATTTCGTGTGATTTCGTACCAGTTCGGACCAAAGTGTACAATTTGGCCCATATTGTACATACTCGGACAAGTTCGTACCTGTTTGTTCCATTTCATACCATTTCGTGTGATTTCGTACCAGTTCGGACCAAATCATACGATTTGGCCCATATTGTACAAACTTGTACGGGTTTGTACCAGTTCGTACGATTTCGTACCTGTTTGTACCATTTCATACCATTTCGTGTGATTTCGTACCAGGTCGGACCAAATCATACGATTTGGCCCATATTGTATAAACTAGTACGATTTCTAACCATTTATTCGAGTTTGTACTATTCATACCATTTTGTACGATTTCGTACCTGTTCGTACTAGTTTCGACCAAATCATACAATATGGCTCGTATCGTACCAACTCGTACGAGTTCGTAGCAGTTCATACAATTTCGTACCTGTTTGTACCATTTCATACCATTTCGTATGATTTCGTATCAGTTCGGACCAAATCGTACGATTTGGCCCATATTGTACAAATTCCCTACAAGTTCGTACGATTTCATCCCAGTTTGTACCATTTCATACCATTTCATACCATATTGTACAAATTCCCTACAAATCGTACTATTTGGGCCATATTGTACAAACTCGTACGAGTTCAGACTAGTTCGTACGATTTTGTACCTGTTTGTTCCATTTCATACCGTTTTGTTTGTTTTCGTACCAGTTCGGACCAAATCGTACGATTTGGCCCATATTGTATAAACTGGTGTGATTTCGTACCATTTTTTCGAGTTCGTACTAGTTCATACGATTTCGTACGATTTCGTACATGTTAATACCATTTCGTGGGATTTCGTACCAGTTCGGACCAAATCGTACGGTTTGGCCCATATTGTACATACTAGTACGAGTTTGTACCATTTTTTTGAGTTCATACTAGTTCATACCATTTCGTACCTGTTCATACCATTTCGTGTGTTTTCCTACCAGTTCGGACCAAAGTGTACAATTTGGCCCATATTGTACATACTCGGACGAGTTCGTACCTGTTTGTTCCCTTTCATACCATTTCGTGTGATTTCATACTAGTTCGGACCAAATCGTACGATTTGGCACATATTGTATAAACTAGTACGATTTCGTACCATTTCGTACGATTTCGTACCTGTTAATACCATTTCGTGAGATTTCGTACCAATTCGGACCAAATCGTACGATGGCCCATATTGTACATACTCGTACGAGTTCGTTCCATTTTTTCGAGTTCATACCATTTCTTACGATTTCGTACCTCTTCATACAATTTCGTGTGATTTCGTTCTAGTTCGGACCAAAGTGTACAATTTGGCCCATATTGTACATACTCGGACGAGTTCGTACCTGTTTGTTGCGTTTCATACCATTTCGTGTGATTTCATACTAGTTCAGACCAAATCGTACGATTTGGCCCATATGGTATAAACTGGTACGAATTCGTACCATTTTTTTGAGTCCGTACCAGTTCGTACCTGTTTGTACCATTTCATACCATTTCGTATGATTTCGTACCAGTTCGGACCAAATCGTACGATTTGGCCCATATTGTATAACTTAGTACGATTTCGTACCATTTTTTTGAGTTCGTACTAGTTCATACCATTTCGTATGATTTCGTACCTGTTAATAACATTTCGTGGGATTTCGTACCAGTTCGGACCAAATCGTACGATTTGGCCCATGTTGTACTTACTCGTACGAGTTCGTACCATTTTTTCGAGTTCATACTAGTTCATACCAGTTCGTACGATTTCGTACCTGTTTGTACCATTTCATACCATTTCGTATGATTTCGTACCTGTTCGGACCAAATCGTACGATTTGGCCCATATTGTACATACTCGTACGAGTTCGTACCAATTTTTCGAGTTCCTACTAGTTCATACCATTTCCTACGATTTCGTACCTATTCATACCATTTCGTGTGATTTCGTACCAGTTTGGACCAAAGTGTACAATTTGGCACATATTGTACATACTCGTACGAGTTCGTACGTTTTTTTCGAGTGCGTACGATTTCGTACCTGTTTGTACCATTTCATACCATTTCGTATGATTTCGTACCAGTTTGGACCAAATCGTACGAGTTGGCCCATATTGTACAAACTGGTACCACGTCGTATCTGTTTGTTGCATTTCATACCATTTCGTGTGATTTCATACCAGTTCGGACCAAATCGTACGATTTGGCCCATATTGTACAAACTTGTACGGGTTTGTACCAGCTCGTACGATTTCGTACCTGTTTGTACCATTTCATTCCATTTCGTGTGATTTCTTACCAGGTCGGACCAAATCGTACGATTTGGCCCATATTGTATAAACTAGTACGATTTCGAACCTGTTCGGACCAGTTTCGACCAAATCATACAATTTGGATCATATTGTACCAACTCGTACGATTTCGTACCATTTTTTTACGAGTTCGTACCAGTTCGTACAATTTCGTACCTGTTTGTACCATTTCATACCATTTCGTACGATTTCGTACCAGTTCGGACCAAATCGTACGATTCGGCCCATATTGTACAAACACTTACAAGTTCGTACCATTTCGTGTGATTTCGTACTAGTTCGGACCAAAGTGTACAATTTGGCCCATATTGTACATACTCGGACGAGTTCGTACCTGTTTGTTCCATTTCATACCATTTCGTGTGATTTCGTACCAGTTCGGACCAAATCGTACGATTTGGCCCATATTGTACCAACTCGTACGAGTTCGTACCAATTTTTTACGAGTTCGTACCACTTCGTACAATTTCGTACCAGTTTGTACCATTTCATACCATTTCGTACGATTTCGTAACAGTTCGGACCAAATCGTACGATTTGGCCCATATTGTACAAACTTTTACAAGTTCGTACCAGTTCGTACGATTTCGTCCCAGTTTGTACCATTTCATACCATTTTGTGTAATTTCATACCAGTTCGGGCCAAATTGTACTATTTGGGCCATATTGTATAAACTCGTACGAGTTCATACTAGTTCGTACGATTTTGTACTTGTTTGTTCCATTTCATAACATTTTGTTTGTTTTCGTACCAGTTCGGACCAAATCGTACGATTTGGCCCATATTGTATAAAGTGGTGCGATTTTGGACCCTTTTTTCGAGTTCGTACCATTTCATACCATTTCGTACGATTTATCCCATATTGTACATACTCGAACGAGTTCGTGCCCTTTTTTCGAGTTCCTACTTGTCCATACCATTTCGTACCTATTCATACCATTTCGTGTGATTTCGTACCAGTTCGGACCAAAGTGTAGAATTTGGCCCATATTGTACATACTCGTACGAGTTCGTACCATTTTTCGAGTTCGTACGATTTCGTACCTGTTTGTACCATTTCATACCATTTCGTATGATTTCGTACCAGTTCGGACCAAATCGTACGATTTGGCCCATATTGTATAAACTGGTACGATTTCGTACCATTTTTTCGAGTTCGTACTAGTTCATACCATTTCGTGCGATTTCGTAGCTGTTAATACCATTTCGTTGGATTTCGTACCAGTTCGGACCAAATCGTACGATTTGGCCCATATTGTACATACTCGTAGGAGTTCGTACCATTTTTTCGAGTTCGTACTAGTTCGTACGATTTCGTACCTGTTTGTACCATTTCATACCATTTCGTATGATTTCCT
This sequence comes from Astragalus membranaceus, assembly GCA_039519185.1. Lineage (NCBI taxonomy): Eukaryota > Viridiplantae > Streptophyta > Magnoliopsida > Fabales > Fabaceae > Astragalus > Astragalus membranaceus. Next base: position 127,210,692 of record CM076848.1, on the reverse strand, counting down.
ACCAGTTCGGACCAAATCGTACAATTTGGCCCATATTGTATAAACTGGTACGATTTCGTACCTGTTTGTTCTATTTCATACCATTTCGTGTGATTTCGTACCAGTTTGGACCAAGTCGTACGATTTGGCCCATATTGTAAAAACTTGTACGAGTTCGTACCAGTTCGTACGATTTCGTACCTGTTTGTTCCATTTCATACAATTTCGTGTGATTTCGTACCAGGTCCGACCAAATCGTACGATTTGGCCCATATTGTATAACTTAGTACGATTTCGAACCATTTTTTCGAGTTCGTACTATTCATACGATTTCGTACTTGTTCGTACTAGTTTCGACCAAATCGTACAATTTGGCCCATATTCTACAAACTCGTACGAGTTCGTACCATTTTTTACGAGTTCGTACCAGTTCGTACAATTTCGTACCTGTTTGTACCATTTCAAACCATTTCGTATGATTTCGTACCAGTTCGGACCAAATCGTACGATTTGGCCCTTATTGCATAAACCGGTACGATTTCGTTCCAACTCCTCAGTTTCTTTTCTCTCTCGAAGCGCTTGATTTCTCAGTTTCAACTCTCTCACGATTCTCAGTTTCAACTCCTTCGCCCACGATGACGACGAGAAGCGCTTGATTTCTCTCTCTCACGATTCTCAGTTTCAACTCTCAGCTTCCTTCGCCCACGACAACGACGAGAAGCGCTTGATTTCTCTCTCTCACGATTCTCAGTTTCAACTCTCAGCTTCCTTCGCCCACGACGACGACGACCAGCTTCGCCCACGACGACGACGACCAGCTTCGCCCACGACGACAACGACCAGTTTTGCTCACGATTCTCTCGCCTCCGCCACACCCAACCAGGTGCGTCTTCTTTCTTCCTCTCTCTCTCTCTCTCTCTCTCTCTCTCTCTGAAATTCTCTCTTTCTTTAGGGTTTTGGGTTTTAATCCCTTTTCTCTCTCGGAAATTCTCTCTTTCTCTGTGTAGTAGCCACAAACTCAGAACCCTAATTTTCTTTCAGAACCCTAATTTTCAGAAAAACCCTCATTTGAGCATGTTGAGCGAGAACCTTAATTTTCACCTGCCCTTTACCCATTTGAGCTTCTTTCTTCGTTCCATGAAGAAGGATTTGAAATTACATGGTTTGCCATTTGGAGCTGAAAGTATGATCCAATGTCAGTGAAATTGTCATGTTATTGGAAACATCTGAAATTTGAAATGCTCATCCGAGCAAGGCTACAAGTGCACCTTCCAAAATTCAAACTCATGTTTTGTTGCTCAAGTCAAAGGGGATGACTGTGATTTCCCTTTATTATTGTTTTGTCTATTAAGGGAAAGTTGTTAGTCTGCTACTTGTGTCTTCATACACTTTTAGTGATGCCACATTATATATTTTTTCCTCTAAAAAGGATAGTTCATTAAAAGGGAGTTTTGTGTCATCCAATTTTAAGCAATGATTTGGTGTCTGAACTGAACATGAATATATATACGTTTCTAACAGATTCGGTGGTAAATCAGTAAATCTAATGGTGCCTCAAGGAGTGGTTTTTGAACATTTGAAGTGCTGTTTATACAGTTTTTCATGACTTTTATTAATTAAAGATTGCTGATTTCTTTTGTTAAGTTCTATTTTCCTTTTTATGTAAAGTCTTTAAAACTAATTCACTATTATTTGATGTTATTCTTTGTGATACTTCTGCTTCAAATTGGGAAATTCAGGGTTTGCCATGTGCGTCAAATTGGGAAATTCAGGGTTGAGAGTTGAGATTGTGAGATGCTTCATGCTTCCCTTCTTTTCCACTTTCTTATTTTTTTTTCCCAGTTTGCAATTGCCTATTAATTATTACAATGGATACTGTTTGATTCTTTAATCCCCTTTCTTTAGGGTTTTGAGAGAACGCGTGAAACAAAGAAGAAGAAGAAGAAGAAGAAGAAGAAGAAGAAGAAGAAGAAGAAGAAGAAGAAGAAAGCTTCAGAGAACCTCATAACAAAGAACCCTCAAATGAACCAGATTCCTCTTCTTTCTTCCTCTCTTGCTGTTTCTTGGTGTTTTTTCTTGCTGTTTCTTGCTGTTTCTTGGTGTTTTTTCTTGCTGTTTCTTGCTGTTTTTTCTTTTCTTCATGCCCTCTCTGTGTACGGTTTTACAATGGTGGGTGTGAGAAACATTGTGTTGTTGTTACTGTGCATTACTGTTGTTGCTCCGATTGTTCTTTACACTGATTGTCTTGGTTTCTTTGAGTCTCCTTCCAGTAAGTTTTTCATTCCCTTTGGTTTTCTTTTTCAAGAAATTCTTTGTTTTGGTTGTTTATTTGGTGATGATTTTGGTTTCTTTTTTGAATAGCCAAGCAAGAGTATATTGAAGATGTTACTGCCTTTGAAAGATTCTTTTGTTTTTTTTAGTGTAGGAGTGATAGTGAAAGAGATCTTTGAGTTTTCTAAATCTTCTTCTTTTGTTTTGTGTCAGGCTTTCAGTGCAAGCAGACTCTATTCAGATTTTAATAGGCCTCTAAGAGAAATAAATATGCTCTTGTATCTATATAGGACTCAGTTTCTTTATTTTCATTTTCAATCTTAATTTTAATATATGCACTATTCAGATTCTGTTTCTTTTGAAGATAATTCATCATCAAGATATTCTTATATATACACACTATTTTTGCTATCACTTAATTCATCTTCTAAAGGTTTTAGGTCATATATTTTATTTACCCCTTTTTATTAATTTTTCTTTTCCCTTAAGATCTTTCTCTTTCTTTTGTGGATATTCATTTGCATAATGTCCTTCTACATTATGTAACACCCCCTTTCTACCCTTTTATTTTAATTAAGAAAATCAGAGTTTTAAAAAAATCATTTTCGATTCCACCACGAGGGTGTCGCACATACGTCAAAATAAAACCTCAAGTCTCAAATAAAATAGTACGTCGTCAAATGTGCAATACATAGCACTCCACAATAGGGAGACCTCAAAACATCGAAACTACGTCATAAAATCCAACATCAACGCAGCGGAAAAGTTAATCAACACATCAACAGTATAAAAAAAAGTCTAAGCACATCAGCAAAGCATCAAATACATCCCCCCAGGTGCTACGTATCAGAGCATGACGACTCGACTCAAGAAGTGAAGCTAAGGCCTTCACTGGGAATCACCTGCACGTTACCAACACGGGGGTAACATTCAAACAGGAAAGGGTGAGCATCATTTCAATCCATATAATAGAAAATATGATAAGTACATAAGTCAAGTCACAGCTCTAAATTATTCACATCACAATCATCATTCACATCACTTACAATAACTCATCTCATGTCATGTAGGCATATGAAATGCAACCCACTCGCGGGCATATGCATGAGGTACCTTTTCACAAACGTCGCTTAGCCCTTAAGGCCTCATCGTCACTTAGCCACATGGGCCTCAAACGTCACTGGGTTTATGCATATGGGGCATGAGACACTATGACATGCACCACTCACAAACACACAAATACACAAATACCCAAAATCAGAGTCAACTATGTGACCCGTCACTTACCAGTTTGCTCACAAGAAGCACTGCACCTGCCAATTCACAATTTACACACAACGTCACTTGGCCCTTTTAGACCTTAACATCACTTAGCCTCTCGGGCCTTAAACGTCACTGGGTTTCATCGTCAATTACACATAAAATATCATCAACTCAAACAATAGCCACTGAGGGCAAAAACGTCAATTACTAGCCACCAAGGCATCATCGTCATTTACACGTCATTATAATTAATATTAGCCACCAAGGGCAAAACAGTCATTTACACGCCATTATAAATAACATTGGCCACTAAGGGCAAAACAGTCATTTAACTCAAAAACATCACTAGAGACACCGGGGCAGCCACATGGCGCCCATTCAGCAACACCCACAAGGCACTAAATAAGTTACAAGTTTCTAGAAAAACATTACAGCACAGGTCATCTCCCAACGACATAGGGCCACGGGCACTTAGGCCACAGCCAACCATTTTCAGAAAATTGGGTCACTGCATTTAAAATTGGACAATCACACAGACACTGAAATAAGGTTTTCAACGCACTTGGAATCGTCAAAAACGGAGTCCCGAGTCAAAAGTTACGTTAAAAACAAGTTTGGAAAAATTAGGCAACACTGCTGAAAACTGGCGCAGAGGCAACATCCTGCGCAACACAGTGCCACAAAACTGGCGCAGAGGCAACATCCTGCGCAACACACCCAGACACAAAAACTGGCGCAGAGGCAACATTCTGCGCAACACAGCACACAAAAACTGGCGCAGAGGCAACATCCTGCGCAACATCCTGTTCAAATAGTAAATTAATTCGCATATATGCATATACATATGTATGTATAAATTCATCATCAAGGACAAATCAAGAGCATCAAGAAACATCAAGAAACATCTCGGAACATCAAGAAAAATGGCATGCATCAAGGATCTAGTCTAAAACCCTAGATCTAGGACCTATCATGAGATCTATTAGATGGAAGGATAGAGCTCCCCTAACCTTTCAAGAAGAAGAATTCGAGCCTTAGGATGCCGTCACCAACAGAGCCTCAGCAACAATGGAGATCTCCTTCCTCCTTGATCTTCGAACTCTCTCTCCTCTCTTGGCCGCCCTTGCTCTCTCTTTCTCACACTCCTCTCTTTCTCTCTTGCTAATTCGAAGAACACAAGTGAAACCCTAGGCAAGACTCCTCACCAAAATGCGCCTAGGTCAAGCCATTGGGCCATGGGCTTCACTTAAGCCCAATCCATTCGAATGCACCTCCTCCTCCTAGCATCACACCACCCCTCAATTAAAACAATTCCAATAAATAATTAAAACCCAATTAAATAAAAGAAATACCTAAATACTTAATTAAATAAATTAATTAAATATTTAGGGTGTTACAACTCTTCCCCACTTAGAATATTTCGTCCTTGAAATTTACCTGATCAAATAATTCTGGGTAGGACTCTCGCATCTTGCTCTCTAGCTCCCAAGTCATACTCTCGCCGGCAGCTCCTAGCCAAACCACTTTCACTAATGCAATCTCTTTGCCTCTAAGCGCTTTCACTTCCCGATCCTCAATCCGTACGGGCATCGTCTCCACAGTGAGATTATCCCGCACCTCCACATCATCCATATGGATCACATGAGATGGATCCGACACATACTTCCGAAGTTGCGACACATGAAATACGTCATGAAAATTCGAAAGATTTGGCGGTAAAGCCACTCTATAAGCCACATTTCCGATTCTTTCAGAAATCTGATAAGGACCAACAAATCGAGGAGTGAGCTTCTTCGATTTCAACGCTCGACCAACACCGGTAATAGGAGAAACCCTCAAGAACACATGCTCACCCTCCTGAAACTCTAAATCCTTCCTCTGCTTGTCATGATAACTCTTCTGACGACTCTGCGAAGCCTTCATCTTTTCACGGATCATCTTGATCTTCTCTGTAGTCTCCCGGACAATCTCCGGTCCCAACACTACACTCTCTCCCGACTCGTACCAACACAATGGCGTTCTACACTTTCGACCATACAATGCTTCAAACGGTGCCATCCCGATACTGGAATGGTGACTGTTGTTATAGGTAAACTCAATCAACGCAAGGTAGGAATCCCATGAACCCCGTTGTTCCAATACACAAGCCCTCAACAAATCCTCTAACGACTGAATTGTTCTCTCTGTCTGACCATCTGTCTGAGGATGATACGCCGAACTCATTTTTAACTTTGAACCCAATTCCTTCTGTAAACCCGTCCAAAATTCAGAAGTGAACCTTGGATCTCTATCTGACACAATACTCTTCGGAACACCGTGCAACTTCACGATTTCTTTGACATAGACCTCTGCCAGCCTCGACACCGGATAAGTGATATTAATAGGAATAAAGTGAGCAGACTTCGTTAACCTATCAACGATCACCCAAATAGCGTCATGACCCTTAACTGTATTCGGCAATCCCGTCACAAAATCCATCGCTATGCTATCCCACTTCCACTCTGGAACTTCCAACGGTTGCATTAACCCTGCAGGCTTCTGATGCTCAACCTTAGATTTCTGACAGGTCAAACAGGCATACACAAACTGTGCCACATCTCTCTTCATACCATACCACCAAAACATCTTTTTCAGATCTTGATACATTTTCGTCGCTCCAGGATGGATACTCAACTTGCTACGGTGACCCTCCCCTAAAATTGCCTTTCTCATCTCCTCATCATCCGGAACACAGATCCTACCCCGGAACCTCAACACACCACTGGAATCTAATTTGAAATCTTCATCTTCAGATTGACCAACCCCATTAATTAAATCTACTAACTTGACATCTGTCTTCTGAGCTTCCCTGATGCTGCCCAGGAAATCATTATCGATCTTTAACATTCCCAGCTTGACACTGCGAGGTGTCATTTTACAAACCAAACTCAAATCTCTGAATTCCTCGATCAACTCTAATTCTTTCACCATCATTGCCGACATATGCAAAGACTTTCTGCTTAAAGCATCAGCCACGACATTAGCTTTGCCGGGATGATAATTCAAACCAAAGTCATAATCCTTCAAGAGCTCCAACCACCGACGCTGTCTCATATTCAACTCTTTCTGATCGAACAGATACTTTAGACTCTTATGATCACTGAACACTTCGAACCTCGAACCATAAAGGTAGTGCCTCCAAATCTTAAGCACAAATACCACAGCAGCCAATTCCAAATCATGCGTAGGGTAATTTTTCTCATGAACCCGCAACTGCCTCGACGCATACGCAACGACTTTCCCATCTTGCATCAGCACACCACCAAGACCCATTTTCGAAGCGTCACAATATACAACGAACGGTTCCTCCGGATTAGGCAACGTCAAAACAGGCGACGTCGTCAATCTCTTTTTCAGTTCCATAAAACTTTCCTCACACCGAGCATCCCAAACAAAAACTTTACCCTTACAAGTCAATTGAGTCAACGGAAGGGCCAACTTGGAAAAACCCTTGATGAACCTCCTGTAGTACCCAGCCAAACCCAAAAAGCTTCTAATCTCTGTTGCGGACTTCGGAGCCTCCCACTCCAACCCTGCTTCTACTTTTGCCGGATCAACCGCAATACCATTACCAGAAATCACGTGCCCAAGGAAACTCACTTCTTTCAGCCAGAATTCACACTTTGATAACTTAGCATACAACTTTTTCTCTTTCAGAACTTTTAACACTGTCTTCAGATGCTCAGCATGTTCTTCCTCTGACTTAGAATAAACTAGAATGTCATCTATGAAGATCACCACAAACCGATCTAGGTAATTATGGAAAATACGGTTCATATATTCCATAAATACACCAGGAGCATTGGTCACACCGAACGGCATCACTGAATATTCATAATGCCCATACCTTGTCCTGAACGCTGTCTTCTGAACATCTTCATCCTTTACTTTAATCTGATGATATCCGGACCTCAAATCAATTTTGCTGAAAACACGGGCACCCACTAACTGATCCATCAGATCGTCGATCCTCGGAAGCGGATACTTATTCTTGATAGTTACCTTATTCAACTGACGATAGTCCACACATAACCTCATGCTCCCATCTTTCTTCTTTACTAACAATACCGGAGCTCCCCACGGTGATACACTCGGTCTCACAAACTTTTTCTCAAGCAATTCTTCAAGTTGCGTCTTCAACTCAGACAATTCCGACGCCGACATTCTGTACGGTGCCATAGACACAGGCCTCATACCAGGTACAAGATCAATCGAAAACTCAACTTCTCTTTCCGGTGGCACGCCCGGAATTTCATCAGGAAAAACCTCAGGAAACTCGCGTACCACTTTCAGTTCTTCAATAACAGCCTGACTCTCAGCAGACAACGATGCCATCAACGCAAATAGCTGAACTCCTTCTTTCCTCAACTTCTTCAATTGACCAGCAGATACCAAAACAGAATCTTCTTCCCCGAAGCTAACAGACTTGCTACGACAGTTGATATGGACGTGATTATTCTCTAACCAGTCCATGCCTAACATTACATCCAGACCTCTCAACGGCAAGCAAACAAAATTCACAATAAAGTCCCTGCCGAAGATCGACACGGGACACTGAGAACACACCTGGGACGTAATCACTGACCCCTTCGCAGGAGTATCGACAACCATATCCCCACACATAGCAGATAAAACAAGACCCAATCTTTTACAACAATCAACAGATATAAAACAATGGGTAGCACCAGTATCAATAAGAGATTTCAGAGAAGTACCATTAATAAAACACGTACCTCTAATCAGACCATCCTTATCATCAGGCTCCTCTCCTGCCAATGCAAATACCTTCCCAGTAGACCTTTCCTTCTTCGGCTTTGTACACTTTGTACTGATATGCCCAGACTCACCACAGTTGAAACACACCACATCCTTGACCTTACACTCGGCTGCCATATGACCCTTTTTACCACAACGGTAGCAAACCCTCTCATCAGACCTGCATGTAGTACTCTTGTGGCCAGGCTTGCCACACTTATAACAGACAATGCTAGCAGGGGCATCTCCCCCACTAGAACTCTTACCTCCAGCAGCCTTCTGATAACTCTTACCCGCAGGAACCTCATACGGCTTGCTTCGACTCTGAAACTTACCCTTTTTCTCAGAAGTAGCTTTGTAATGAGCAGTACTGTCCTCCTCAAAGATTCTGCAACTGTCAACCAGATCAGCGAACACCCGAATCTTCTGATAGCCAATGGCCTTTTTAATATCAGGCCTCAACCCATTTTCGAACTTTATGCATTTAGAAAATTCAGCTGTAGCCTCACTGTAGTGTGGATAAAATTTTGCTAATTCCACAAATTTCGCCGCATAGGCAGTCACAGACATACCACCCTGCTTCAGCTCCAAAAACTCTATCTCTTTCTTCCCTCGGACGTCTTCAGGAAAATATTTTCTCAGAAATTCTCTGCTGAATACCTCCCAAGTAATCTCTTCCTGCACAGCCTCTAACCTCTGCCTAGTAGCCAACCACCAGTCGTCGGCCTCCTCGGCTAACATGTGGGTACCAAAACGGACCTTCTGCTCAACAGTACAGTCCATCACCCTGAAAATCCTTTCGATCTCCTTCAACCAAGCCATAGCACCATCTGGATCATATTTGCCCTTAAAGGTGGGCGGATTCTCTCTCTGGAAAGTAGTCAGACTCCGAAAACCAGCGTTATCTCCAGCATTCTGCTGACCCTGCACAGCCTGAGCCATAGCTTGCAATGCAGCAGCAAGAGCAGCGTCGTTTCTCCCAGCCATTCTGAACTATCACTGCAGCACAAACCAAAAATTCAGAACTAATCTATTGTCATAAGACACTATGACAGGACAACATTGGCCGGACAGACCGAACTGCTCTGATACCACTAATGTAACACCCCCTTTCTACCCTTTTATTTTAATTAAGAAAATCAGAGTTTTAAAAAAATCATTTTCGATTCCACCACGAGGGTGTCGCACATACGTCAAAATAAAACCTCAAGTCTCAAATAAAATAGTACGTCGTCAAAGGTGCAATACATAGCACTCCACAATAGGGAGACCTCAAAACATCGAAACTACGTCATAAAATCCAACATCAACGCAGCGGAAAAGTTAATCAACACATCAACAGTATAAAAAAAAAAATCTAAGCACATCAGCAAAGCATCAAATACATCCCCCCAGGTGCTACGTATCAGAGCATGACGACTCGACTCAAGAAGTGAAGCTAAGGCCTTCACTGGGAATCACCTGCACGTTACCAACACGGGGGTAACATTCAAACAGGAAAGGGTGAGCATCATTTCAATCCATATAATAGAAAATATGATAAGTACATAAGTCAAGTCACAGCTTTAAATTATTCACATCACAATCATCATTCACATCACTTACAATAACTCATCTCATGTCATGTAGGCATATGAAAAGCAACCCACTCGCGGGCATATGCATGAGGTACCTTTTCACAAACGTCGCTTAGCCCTTAAGGCCTCATCGTCACTTAGCCACATGGGCCTCAAACGTCACTGGGTTTATGCATATGGGGCATGAGACACTATGACATGCACCACTCACAAACACACAAATACACAAATACCCAAAATCAGAGTCAACTATGTGACCCGTCACTTACCAGTTTGCTCACAAGAAGCACTGCACCTGCCAATTCACAATTTACACACAACGTCACTTGGCCCTTTTAGACCTTAACATCACTTAGCCTCTCGGGCCTTAAACGTCACTGGGTTTCATCGTCAATTACACATAAAATATCATCAACTCAAACAATAGCCACTGAGGGCAAAAACGTCAATTACTAGCCACCAAGGCATCATCGTCATTTACACGTCATTATAATTAATATTAGCCACCAAGGGCAAAACAGTCATTTACACGCCATTATAAATAATATTGGCCACTAAGGGCAAAACAGTCATTTAACTCAAAAACATCACTAGAGACACCGGGGCAGCCACATGGCGCCCATTCAGCAACACCCACAAGGCACTAAATAAGTTACAAGTTTCTAGAAAAACATTACAGCACAGGTCATCTCCCAACGACACAGGGCCACGGGCACTTAGGCCACAGCCAACCATTTTCAGAAAATTTGGTCACTGCATTTAAAATTGGACGGTGGTATGGTATGAAGAGAGATCTGAAATAAGGTTTTCAACGCACTTGGAATCGTCAAAAACGGAGTCCCGAGTCAAAAGTTACGTTAAAAACAAGTTTGGAAAAATTAGGCAACACTGCTGAAAACTGGCGCAGAGGCAACATCCTGCGCAACACAGTGCCACAAAACTGGCGCAGAGGCAACATCCTGCGCAACACACCCAGACACAAAAACCGGCGCAGAGGCAACATTCTGCGCAACACAGCACACAAAAACTGGCGCAGAGGCAACATCCTGCGCAACACACCCAGACATAAAAACTGGCGCAGAGGCAACATTCTGCGCAACACAGCACACAAAAACTGGCGCAGAGGCAACATCCTGCGCAACACAGCCAGTTTTCCAGCAACATCAAAAACACCTAAAAACCAACTTTTGCCAATTTCAAAACATCAAAATATACTTTTTGACACACCCAAAATTCCGACCACCAAAATCAAACTTTATTCACATCATCAAAATCATTTTACTCATTATCAACATCAACACTATGGCACCCTAGGCGCCTATGCACACACATATGCGAACCTTCAAGCATCCAACACACCCAATTGCAATTTCATGAACACACAAGTGCCATCATCATCAAAACAAACGCATAGATCACGTCATATCTATGTTCAAATAGTAAATCAATTCGCATATATGCATATACATATGTATGTATAAATTCATCATCAAGGACAAATCAAGAGCATCAAGAAACATCAAGAAACATCAAGGAACATCAAGAAACATGGCATGCATCAAGGATCTAGTCTAAAACCCTAGATCTAGGACCTATCATGAGATCTATTAGATGGAAGGATAGAGCTCCCCTAACCTTTCAAGAAGAAGAATTCGAGCCTTAGGATGCCGTCACCAACAGAGCCTCAGCAACAATGGAGATCTCCTTCCTCCTTGATCTTCGAACTCTCTCTCCTCTCTTGGCCGCCCTTGCTCTCTCTTTCTCACGCTCCTCTCTTTCTCTCTTGCTAATTCGAAGAACACAAGTGAAACCCTAGGCAAGACTCCTCACCAAAATGCGCCTAGGTCAAGCCATTGGGCCATGGGCTTCACTTAAGCCCAATCCATTCGAATGCACCTCCTCCTCCTAGCATCACACCACCCCTCAATTAAAACAATTCCAATAAATAATTAAAACCCAATTAAATAAGAGAAATACCTAAATACTTAATTAAATAAATTAATTAAATATTTAGGGTGTTACACATTACGTATCCAACAAACACATTTCCTTTTTCTGTTGGGCAATGTTTTGTTGGTGTTTATCTCTTTTTTCTCAAATACTTTTTGTCTAGTATTTTTCTAAGCCTTTTTCTTTAGATAGGTTTTTCTTAATTGAGGTTTTCGTTTTCTTTAATAATATTTTATAGGTTTTTGTTTATTACAACCATATTTTCCAAGTTGATCTAATTTTGGTATATCACAACAAATTGCAGTTCTTTCTCTATTTATTTGTCTAATTGTTCCCTTTATAAACACTGTTGTCTTAATTCATTATATAAAATTTGTATAATTCCTCTTAGAGTATTAGTTGTTTCACTTGGTTGTGATTTCAATATAGCTCTTATTTTTGTGTTAAGTGGGTATGGTAACTTATTTATAAACCTTTCCTTATATATCTCTTTAGTCTCTTCATTTAATTGATAATAATGTTTTTTGGTATTCACAAATAAAACATCCAACTTCACACATATTTCATATATGAATTCCATTTAGATGTGCTTTATCCTTTTCATGTAAATTAATCTGTTTACTTCTAATTTATGTTCAAGGGTAATATGTCTTATAAATTCTTGATAGATAAGATCAATTATTAATCTAGCAAAATGTTGATTATTTTCTACGGCTTTAACATAATGTTGCCATGTTTAGTTGGATTTAGAGTTCCACATTTCTTTTATGGGTGGTGCTATTCTCTATCTCAAAGTTTCCTTGTTATTTGCTTTTATTATTTTGTGGATTAAAGTTTGTTAAGTGGAGTTTAAGTGTTGATTGTTTCAGACTTTGATTTCTTTATGTTGTTCTGTGTGACTATGCAGCTACATTTTATATTTTACTACAATCTGCCTTTTAGTAGTTACCAACGATCCTATATAAATGTTTGAGATTATATTAACTTGTAGTTCCTTTATTGTTGAGTACTTTATGTCTTGTTTCATATTTCTTAATTCAGAAACAAGATTGTATGACAATGGATAAGTCATGGATTACAATGCCACAAGGTTCACGTGAGTATAAGCAAGGGGTTCGGGGATTTATTCAATTTGCTTATGAACGTACTGCTGTTGATGGCAAAATAAAATGTCCTTGTTCCTTGTGTGGTTTTAGAAGATGCCAAACTAGGCAAGATGTGTACGACCATTTAGTTTGTAAACCATTCCCAAGAGGATACACCACTTGGTTATTTCATGGGGAGTCTAACCAAGGACATACTAGTAATGTTGCAAGTGGAAATGTACCAAATGCGGAACAAGAAACTGTGGTCGTTCAAGATCCAATTCAGAACATCATTAACGATGCTTTTGGAGTTGATAGGAGTCTCGCAAATGATACAAATGAAGACACCGCACAAGGTGAAAGAGTGACTCCCAATGTAACTCAAGAAGGGAGGGAAGCTAGAGAATTTTATGAATTAGCTAGGGATGGACAACAGCCTTTGTATGAAGGGTGCACAAAGTATACTAAACTTGCTTTTATAGTGAAGTTGTATCATATCAAATGCCTTTGCGGGATGACCGATAAGGCTATGACAATGATCTTAGAACTACTAAATGATGCATTTGAGCATGCAAAAATTCCAAGTTCATTCTATGAGACAAAGAAAACTATATCGAAGCTTGGTTTGGATTGTGAAAAGATACATGCATGTCCAAACAACTGTATGTTGTATTGGGGTGAAGATGAATATAGGCAAACATGTAAAGTATGTAACAAGGGCAGATGGAAATCCAGGAAAAAAGATGGTGAGGTTGAGGCGTCCAATGATGAAAATGGTAAGAAGAAGGTGCCTGCAAAAGTTCTTCGTTACTTTCCTCTTAAACCGCGCTTGCAGAGATTGTTTTTGTCTTCAAAGACAGCTGAGGATATGAGATGGCATGCTGTGAATAATAACAATGATGGCATGATGAGACATCCAAGAGATTCAATGGCTTGGAAGACATTTGACTCAACAAACATGTCATTTGCATCAAATCCACGTAATGTTCGCCTTGGATTAGCTACTGATGGTTTTAATCCATTTGGTAATTTAAGTACAAGTTACAGCATTTGGCCAATTATTCTCATACCTTACAACACCCCACCATGGGTCTGTATGAAGTCGACATCATTTATCCTTTCAACGATAATTCCTGGTAAAAAAATGCCTGGAAATAATATAGATGTTTACATGCAACCTTTAGTTAAAGAGCTTAAGGAGTTATGGCACGACGGTGTAGATGCCTATGATGCTTCAACTCGAGAGATGTTCAAATTGCATGCAGCTTTGATGTGGACAGTTAGTGACTTTCCTGGGTTGGGAACTCTCTCTGGGTGGAACACATATACCGGACGAGCTTGTCCAACTTGTAACTTTGACTCTATTCCTTGCCGCTTGCCACATAGTAGGAAGTAGTGTTTTATGGGTCACCGTCGTTTTCTCGATCGCAGACACAGATTTAGACTGAATAGGATTCGGTTTAATGGAGAACAAGATATGCGCAATCCACCTAAACTTTTATCTGGTTCTGAAATCCTTGAACAAGTTAAGAATATCAATGTCACCTTTGGTCAAACAGCTGAAACAAGTGGAAGGGGAAAAAGATCACGTGGTGATGGACGTACCTTGCAAGATGGTACTCAACAGTGGAAAAAGAAAAGTATACTTTTTGAGCTTCCGTATTGGGAGCATAATTTGTTACGTCATAATCTTGATGTTATGCATATTGAGAAGAATGTGTGCGACAATATTTTTTATACCATGCTAAATGATAGTGCAAAGTCAAAAGATCACATTGGAGCTCGAAGAGACCTACAATCAATGGGCTTTAGGCATGATCTTTGGCCAGATGAAAATGGAAAGTATCCTCTAGCAATTTATACAATGACTAAACAAGGAAAGAAGTCTTTTTTAAGAACTTTAAAGAATATCGCTGTGCCAGATGGTTATTCGAGCAACTTTTCTAGGTGCATTGATGTGGACAACCTTCGGCTGAATGGGATGCTAAAAAGTCATGATTGTCATGTATTAGTAGAGCAATTTCTACCGCTGGCCATGCGAGTAGGATTGCCTAAAGAGGTATCCGTAGTTTTAAATGAATTGTGCTCATTCTTTAGGCAACTATGTGATAAAGTGTTGAGCGTTTCAACTTTAGACAAAATGCAACATGATGTTGTGATCACTTTATGCCACATGGAAATGTTATTTCCCCCTTCATTCTTCACCGTGATGGTTCACCTAATTGTTCACCTTGTTGAAGAAGCTAAGCTTGGAGGCCCAGTACATTATCGATGGATGTATCCTATTGAAAGGTAACTTTCCTGTCATTTTAAATCAAATAATGCTTTGGATGATTATATTAATTAAAATCGTTGTTATGATTTGATAGGTACTTAGGATCATTAAAGTCATATGTACGTAACAGGGCGCAGCCAGAAGGTTCTATAGCAGAAGGATACCTAATGCAAGAGATCTTAACATTTTGTTCAAGGTATCTTGATAATATTGAGACAAGATGGAATCGAGCTGGTCGTGTAGATGATGAACCTAGTGATATACAACCTAAAACACGAAAAGATGAACTGTTCCCGCGAGAAGGAAAACCTGTTGGCGGTTGTTCACACTTCACTCTTACATCCACTGAAAAATTACAAGCTCATCGACATGTGCTAACCAACTGCTCTGCAGTTGATCGCTATCTCCAGTAAGTACTTGATGAAATTTAAGTACCTAGATTATTCTTTAGTGCGGGTATTAACTTTAATCTATATAGGGAATATAGAGAAATTGTCCGGAGACAACTAAGGAGTCGCACAAGGAGTGCTAATGAGATAGACAAGAAGGTCCATAGAGAGTTCGTTAGTTGGTTCTCTAATCATGTAAGCAAAAATTCACTCGATGCCAAGTGTATTGGTAGTATGCATGTCACTAACACAACAGAATTCTAATTTCAGATTTTTAAAGAGATGGACAATCTTGTTGAACCAGATAAAGATGTTCTTCTTTGGCTTGCTAGAGGTCCTATTGACAAAGCTAGAAGATTCACTGCATATAATGTCAACGGATATAAATTTCGAACCTTGGAACGAGATGAAAGATTAAAAACTCAAAATAGTGGGGTTTTTTGCACATTTGGAACTAGAAGTTATTCAAGTAACCACGATACCCAAATGAGATTTGGAGGGGTACCTTACTATGGTAAATTAATAGACATCATTGAGGTTAGCTATAATGGTGTATTTACGGTTACTTTATTTAAATGTCAATGGGCTAATACCACTACTTCTAGAGGCATGAAAAAAGATAATTTGGGTTTTACCTCAATCAACTTTTTGAGGTTAAGAGATACTGGTGTCCATGAAAGTGATGAGCCATATATCAAAGCATCGGAAGCCCAAATGGTTTATTATGTAGATGATGAGAAAGAAAAGGGATGGAGCATACCTATTCATTTGAAGCCAAGAGACTTGTATGACATGAGAGAAGATGATGAAGAGATAATGATGTCTAATGGGCTTCATGAAACACAAAACTTAGAACAAATGTTTCCTGATGATACACCATACATACAATTAGCAAGAGCTTATATAGATGATGATCCTCCAACATCAACATTGAATGAAAATGTTGATGATTGTAATGACAACATGGATATGTAACAAGCACTGGTAAAATTTCTAGACATTGTTTTGTTGTGTTGTTGTTATTATTATTATGATTATTTTCTTCAAATGATATTGTGTGATTATTTTCTTTAAGGGAAAGTGATAAACTAAAATCTTTCTTCAAATGTTATTATTATTATGATTATTTTCTTCAAACTGAAATTATAGTTATGTTAGACCACTTGTATTTGCATATGTCCACTGTTAAATTAATGACTGAACATTTTATTTATGTCTAAAACATACTCTCATTATCTAAATATGGTTTTGCAGCAATGGCTAAGAGAAAGAGGTTTACTCCCAGAACTCAGTCCGCACCTGTTCAAGTTCAAGAGAATGCTCCCAATATGAATCAAATTGGATCTCACCTATCACCACAAAGTGATCCTCTAGGTGATATTGACCCATCTCTTGACTTTGACAATTCCTTTGACACTGACAATGAAAGTTTTTTCCCCACTGACACGAAAAAGCCCACTGAATATTGGCCGGTTAATGTCATTGGTATGCAATTTACTTCTTATTAGTTTGGATTAATTAATAATTTCTAATGAGTTACAAATTTTAACTTTCATTTTTTTTATCTTATATTCAGTTGGGGGTGGAGAGCCTAAAGAAGATCATCTAAGAGTTCAGGACTTGTTTTCGTTTCCCGATGAGAAGAAAGTGATCCTAGATTGGAATCGAGAGGGTCAACCAATTGGACATGCTGCTGGTCGTTTAGGGGGTTATTTAGGAGCTCTTGCAGCTAGCTATGAGATCTTCCCTATCAATTATGTAAAATGGCCAAAGGTTCCAGAGAAATCCAAGAATGACGTGTGGGACAAGATGATAAAGGTATGAACTATAAATATAACATAATTCATTTATATATATAGCTTACCAAAACTTAATTTGCCTATTGTAGAAAGTATTCCTAATCGATGATTGTCGCAAGAAATGGATATTGGGGAATATAGGAAATAAATGGAAAGACACTCGTTGTCGGCTGTTTACCGATTTTTATGATGAAACTCGTAGCTGGGAACAAAATCTTGAGTTTCGCCCTGATGGCATCCGTGTAGATCAATGGGCAGCTTTTTTGGAATATCGCTTGAAGCCTGAAACTCAGGTAATACATGATGTGTTGAGAATGTTGTGATAAGATTAATCATTTACTAATCGTTTTATTTAATAATGCAGGAAATTTGTGAAAAAAACACGGCAAATAGGGCTAAGCAAAATACTCCTCATACACTTGGGTCAAAAACAATTGCTAGGAAAAGACATGAATTGGTATTTCTTTCTTTAAGTTTACCAACATTGGTAATAAAAGCCAATTGTAGTATGTATACACAAGTTAGCTGTGACAATATATGAACTTATAGTGTTTTCTCACTTGTAATTTGTTAGGAAGCTAAAACTGGGAAGCCTTTTGGTCGAGCAAAGATGTATTCCATCGCACACAAAAAAAAAAGATGGATCATTTGTCAATGAAGAGGCTAGACAAAAGAGTGTGAGTATAATCTGTATTTATTTCTATTTTTATTGAAAGTTAAGGATAATTATATTTAACATTTATGTGTTCAACTGAATGTTGGTTAACTTTGTGTAGGATTTGTTGGACAAAGTAGATGAGACATCTTCTGGCGAAGATCTTTATATTCAAATATGTGGGAAAGAGCATCCCGGACGTATGCGTGGCATGGGATTTGGCCCAACCCCCACTCAATACCTATCATCTGATTCTCGTAATGGGAGCTCAACCATTTCATCAGGTGGTCCCACAACGACTGACTATGATAGGCTAAAGTTGGAATTGCAAGCGAGTAATGCAAGAGTTGAAGCTTTAGAGGGAGAAGTAGCTAAAGTTCGAACTTTAAAGGAACAAGTAGCTTTTCTAATGCAGCAAGCTCGTGGTCAATGTCCGGCTAGATCTAATGAGGTACCTGCATAACCTGTCTGGATTTTCTGATGTTAGACAAAATCCTAAAAAAACTAGAGTTGCTGTTTTTCTTGCTGTTTCTTGCTGTAATTAGACAAAATCCTAAAAAAACTAGAGTTGCTGTTTCTTAGCAACAAAATAGACAAAATCCCCTTGCTGTTTCTTGCTGTTTGTTGCTTTTAGAAATTGATAGACAAAATCCCCTTGCTGTTTGTTGTTTTTAGAAATTGATAGACAAAATCCCCTTGCTGTTTCTTGCTGTTTGTTGCTTTTAGAAATTGATAGACAAAATCCCCTTGCTGTTTCTTGCTGTTTGTTACTGTTAGAAATTGATAGACAAAATCCCCTTGCTGTTTCTTGCTGTTAGAAATTGATAGACAAAATCCCCTTGCTGTTTCTTGCTGTTTGTTGCTGTTAGCTAGAGTTGCTGTTAGCTAGGCTATAATCATGCTATAACTAAAATAGCAAGTTATCCACACTCCAACAATCTGCCACAACAATAGAAACTTATCACTCCAGTTATGATAGAGCTATAACTAGGCTATAATCATGCTATTGTTGATGAACCATAGAATAGTCTTTGTGGACCACATATCCTACAGATGCTGGGCAAGGAGAAGAATAACTTGGTTTAATGTTAGTAGTTGTTGTCGTCGTCATCTTTGTGTGTTGTAGAGTTGAGGAAGTTGCCTTAAAGAATGGTGCTAATTTGTTTGTTGCTGTTAGCTAGAGTTGATGCATTATTTCAAGTTTGTCCTAACCTGTGATACTCAATTTCTGGTGTTGCTTTTTAGCCATGGATATAGTTTGAAACATGAACATTGAGTATAGTTTAACCTGTCTGA
This sequence comes from Astragalus membranaceus, assembly GCA_039519185.1. NCBI lineage: Eukaryota > Viridiplantae > Streptophyta > Magnoliopsida > Fabales > Fabaceae > Astragalus > Astragalus membranaceus. Next base: position 127,191,359 of record CM076848.1, on the reverse strand, counting down.
TACTCTATTTGGTTTAATGTTAGTAGTTGTTGTCATCGTCGTCTTTGTGTGTTGTAGAGTTGAAGAATATATAATTTGGTTTAATGTTAGTAGTTGTTGTTGTCGTCGTCTTTGTGTGTTGTAGAGTTGAGGAAGTTGCCTTAAAGAATGGTGCTAATTTGTTCGTTGCTGTTAGCTAGAGTTGATGCATTATTGTTTGTTGCTGTTTGTTGCTGTAGCTGGGCAAGGAGAAGAATAATTTGGTTTAATGTTAGTAGTTGTTGTCGTGGTCGTCTTTGTGTGTTCTAGAGTTGAGGAAGTTGCCTTAAAGAATGGTGCTAATTTGTTTGTTGCTGTTAGCTAGAGTTGATGCATTATTTCAAGTTTGTCCTGACCTGTGATACTCAATTTCTGGTGTTGCTTTTTAGCCATGGATATAGTTTGAAATTTAACCTTTCCGATACTCTATTTCTGGAATTAAACTATTATGCTGTCATAACTTTATTTTGGAATTAAACTATTATGCTGTCATTCATTAAACAATTATGATGTCATAACTTTATTTTGGAATTAAACTATTGGTTTTATTTTGCTTTCATAACTTCATTGGTTTTATTAACTATATTGGTGACATCTAAGTTTTAACATCTAAGCTTCTTTAACTAGAGATTTTCATTGAATCTTTTGTTTCATTAACTGATATTTTACTAAATCTTTTAAGACTAATTCTTATAATTATTTTTGTTTAACTTCAGGCTGCAGATTTACGTTCACCTGCTGAAGCAATGCGCTCTTCATCTGCTAGTCATGCCCCAACACATCATGGACCAACATCTACTCTTTAGATTTAGGATTTGTTATTAAATAGTAATGTTGAAAAACATGTTCTTATATTGGGGAAATTTATTTATACTCCTAAACCCTGTATCTTTTGATATTTTGGGACAGTACGTAGTACCTTTTGATATTATTGTTATTTTACTTTAAAAGTATGAATGAATGACTTTATAATTTTATGTCTTTAAATAATTTGAGAAAATCTTGTTATAAATAACAAAACAATTTTTGAGCCTTTAAACTAAAAGTAGTTTTGTCTTTAGGTTTTGAACCACCGCAAACATCGCTCCAGATAAGTAACGAGTATTCCATCACAGAAATGGTTTAGTGGCGGTTCTGAACCGCCACAAACACCCACAAAACAGTCGCAGCCGGCTAAGAACACTGGCTTTAAGAATTGTTTAGTGGCGGTTTTAAACCGCCGCAAAAACCCAAACCGCCGCTTAAACCGCCGTTAAATACTACTCCAGGCGGTTATTCCAGCGGTTGCTAAAACCGCCGCAGAGTTCCCTCGCGGCGGAGCTAACTGCAGCGGTTCTGAAACCGCCGCCAGTGGCATTTGGCTGCGGTTAAAACCACCGCAAAATGATTTTGGAACCGCCGCCGCTTGTCTATTTTGTTGTAGTGGTTTCTTGTTTTGACTTGCTCTTTGATTTTATATTTTCAGGCTTCTTGCCATCAAGGGGACTTGTCTTTTTCCCGATTGTTCGCCCGACCATGCTGCTTCTCTATCACTTGGTAATTGTGGTGACACCTAGTTTCTTTTCTTAGCCTCTTGGCTTTCGAGCTCGTCTCGTTTCTTTGAAGCCTCCCACCTCGGGATAGGGTGTTGTTTATCTGGTACTTAACTGCTTGTGGTGCCCCCTGTCCAGCAGGTTGGGAGAAGGTGAGGATGATGGAGATAGCCTTGACACATGGGGTGTCGACCTCATTCCGGTAGTCCTTTTTGGGTGATCTCTTGGAACATTTAACTTATTCTTTGAGGTGGTCTTTTAACCTTGTTGTACTATGTAGGGGTGAATGAAGAAGGGAATCGGTTTATCTTGGATAAGAACCGGCTTCAGGTGGACCTACATGGAGCGTTGGAAACCGCTTGCCAAAGTGCCGGAGTGCTAAGTCATCCCGATGTTGGCGCCTTGTGTCAAAGTGCTCTTGCCAGGCGCCCTCCTTCCAGGCCTCCTCCTGCCAGGCGCCCACTTGCCAGGCGCCCTCCTGGGTTCTAGGCGGGGGGACTGTCAGATATCATCCCAATAGTGTTGACTTCGATGTCCTTGCCCCCTGACCACTTCTCTTTGGTTGATTTGCTTTTCACCTGTACTTTTTCTTTTATTTGCTGGATGGCTGGATTTTGCCTTATAGGATTTTGCTGTTTCGATGACGACTTCTAAGCCATACATGATTTTATCTTTATTCACCCTTTCTCTCGGCTCGTTGAATTGTGCAATATCTCCTTGTCGTGACCGTGACTCATCTCCTGCTGTTGGCGCCTCCCTGGGCGCCTTGAGCCAAAGTGCTAAGTTCTGCTGTTGGCGCCCTCCTGGGCGCCTTGCTGGACGCTTGTTTGTTCCTAAGAGTTGTCACCCTCGCACCCTCCTGGGTGCCCTTGGTGTTGTTCCCTACGTGCGTGCGCTGGGTGTCTCCTCGTGGAGCAGATTTTGCAAGACAAGGTTCGGTGCTCCCGTGTGGGTGCCTTACTGCATAGTGCTAACTACCTCGTTCCGAAGGATTTGCTTTCAGACTGCCCCCTTGCCAGGCGCCCCTCTGTTGGGCGCTGCTTGCTCCTGCCAGGCGCCCTCATGGGCGCTGGTTGCTTCTGCCGGGCGCCCACATGGGCACCTTTCTGGTCCTGCCAGGCTCCCTCATGGGCGCTGGTTGCTTCTACCAAGCGCCCTCATGGGCACTGGTTGCTTCTGCCAGGCGCCCTCATGGGCGCCCTCCTGGTCCTGCCAGGCGCCCCCTGGTCCTGCCAGGCGCCCCCTGCTCCTGCCAGGCGCTCTCATGGGCGCTGGTTGCTACCTTGCAGGCGCCCTCATGGGCGACCTCCTTGCCAGGCGCCCTCTTGGGTGCCGACTTGTGTAGACGCTTTCTTGGCACTTTGCTTTATTTTTTTCTGCTCATCTTGTCTCTTAGCCTGCTTTTCTTGCATGGTGCCGAGGGGAATTGCTTCTCTTGTCCTTACCATTACCTCGTTGACATTTCCACGAGTTTTACCGCTTCTAAATTACTACCAAGGTGATTTGGGCTGTCCTTCAGTTTATATTTCTAGCTTTTTTGTGTTTGAGCACGTCTTGTTTTGTTGAAGTCCCCAACCCTGGGAGGGGGTTGTCTGCAAGTTTTGTTGACATCCCCCACCTCAGGGGAGGGGGTGTTCGGGCATGTCTTGTTTTGTTGAAGTCCCCAACCTCAGGGGAGGGGGTTGTCTGCAAGTTTTGTTCACGTCCCCCACCTCAGGGGAGGGGGTGTTCGGGCATGTCTTGTTTTGTTGAAGTCCCCAACCTCAGAGGAGGGGGTTGTCTGCAAGTTTTGTTGACGTCCCCCACCTCAGGGGAGGGGGTGTTTGGGCATGTCTTGTTTTGTTGAAGTCCCCAACCTGAGGGGAGGGGGTTGTCTGCAAGTTTTCCTGTCTGTCTTGTAACCGCTTGTTCTGCCCCCTGCCCTGCAGGTTGAGAGATGGTGAGTGATACCGTGCCTTCGGAGGAAGCCGGCTTCCCTGGCTTCGTCGTTACCTCTTCTAACGATGATCTGCTTTTTGAGCATGAGGTGGTGGACATTCTTCTATGCTGCCTACGGCAGAGTGATTGGCCACGTTCGTTGTTTATATCCGGAAGCCGTTCTAGAGTCGAGCCTCCTTTGATTTGATCATGAGGTCTTTGTCAGGCTTGATTCTCATTCCTATGACTAGCATGCTCGAGGTGGGCTCGGGCGCCAGTCCTTGCTTTGTGCATCTGAATGCATAATCTCATATCACCTCGTGGCAATGTTAACTCTGACAGGAGTTTATCAGAATCGATCCGAATTTAACTCACCCATCAGAGGTTGCGATCTTTTCGATATGCCGCTTCGCGCCTTATGGACTCTAGCAGGAGTTTATCAGAATCTATCCTGTAACATCCCCTATTTTTTTTTTTTGCTATTTTAATTATCTTGGCCTGAAATTATATTGGATGATTTATTAAGTTTGTTGAAAATAAAATGAATGTTTGATTTGTTAGCTATTACAATTTGTGTGTGAATTTATAAGCAATTGCATTAAGGTAGGCCACTTAGAGCTAATAGAAGTCATAGGGGGAGGATTAGTAACTGAAGGGTAGGTTGGTCATTTCCACCTTGTCACTAAAAACCCCCAGCTGAACCAAAAGACAGAATCTCATTCATTGTAAAAATTTCAGAAAAACAGAGACAAGAGAGAAAGCGAGAGGGCACAAGAGAGAGGGAGGAAGAGAAGAGAGGAGATTCCTCAAAACTTGATGCATGTGCAATCCCTTGGTGCCAAAGTGATCAGCTCACTTCCCCCCTCCTATTGATACCCATTTCGAAATCAACACCCACCTCCAACTCAATCCACCATTAAAGACCACCCAAGCTCAAGTGGAGCAAAGATAGAGTTTTGGGACTTCCATTGGCTTGCATATCGCCATAGAACCATAATACAACCTTGGGAGAAGTCACTTTGCTAGTTGGTATAGTTTGGGTAAGGAAATGAGTAGCTCAAAGTGCTGAAGTTCGAAATTGGGTAGCTGTCCAAAGGTTCGGGTAGCTGAGTTTCGGTTTCGTGGAGTACATCACACCAAAGTGAGTTCTACACTCACTAGGGAAATCATTGTTAATATATGAGTCATGCATTCTTGGTTTTATTATGTTTTGGTTCTGTATAAAGATATGTGTTGATTGTTCCTTGATGAATATGTGTTTGATGACTGAAATTGGATGCTATTTGTGTTGATAATTTCACTGTGTGGAGACTTTCTGGATAGGTTCGGTTTTCTGGTAACTGGGACTGTTTTACCGGTTCAAAAATTATGTGACTTACCTTTTTAGAAACTAGATTGAATACTTGTCATTTTGGCTTTGGAATGGTTGCATTTGGACTTGTGTAGATCAAGATATGAGCATCACAAGTTAGGGTAGAATTCTGGAGACAGTTTGAGAATAGGTTCGGTTTATGGGCATCTGGGGATGATATGGGTATCCAAAAATTATGTGGTCAATTGTTTTAGAAACTAGACTGAATGCTCGTCAATTTGGTCTTGATTTGGTTGAATTTGGAATTGTGTAACTCAAGATATGAGCATCACAAGTTAGGGTAAAATTCTGTGTAATTTCGCGTCGCGGCCCGTGGCCATCGCGTCGCGATCTCCCTTAATTTTTGCAACGCAAAACTTTCTGTCATTTTCGCGTCGCGACATAACCAGTTCGCGTCGCGACGCTTTGCAGTTTTTCAGCAAGATACCCTAAACTTGTTTTCGCAATAACTTTTGATCCGGGAACCCGATTGAGGTGTTCTCAGATGCGTTTTAAAGCTTATTCAAAGACCTATCTATATATATAATTTATACTGTATAATTCCATGATTATGTTTATTTTTATAAACTACCCTTGCGGTCCACGGTCTTATTAACGGCCCTTGCGGTCCATGGTTTTATGAACGGCCCAATGCGGGTACATGGAATGTGTTGTGGATTTGATTGTCATGCTATGATTGTGATTGAGATAAGCTTATGCCATGGATATTGCTTAATGTGATTGATGTATTGTGCTGGACTGGCTGGATTATTATCAGGATAAGTTAGAAGAGTAAACCTTAGTAAGCCGTGTGAGATCACCTAATAATAAGATCATGTTAGTACAAGACTAAGTTAAGTACAAGTTCACTGTTAAGCATAAGCTCATGCATTGATTAAATTCACTGTTCACTGCTCATTGTTCATATATTTATATTATACATCATGTTAGGGAGACGACCCTAGTTTTCAATATTAGTGTACTAAGGGCGAGGAAGTCATGATTCCTTATGACCTTAGGCCCCGTCATTGTTTGTCCCTTGGTAGTAGAAATGGCTGGGGACCGGGTTTGCCGGTGCTTTCAAATAAAGTCACCGGTGATATGCTAAGAATCATTGTCATTGTGTGTGCCTTGTGTGTCGCTTAGAAGGGCCACGAGTACACGTTGTATGTTCCACGTAGTCGAATTAAAGACTACGAACTCATGAATCAAGAATAACGAATCAAGCATAACTGAACCGCGAGAGTTAGTAAGAGGTCGCGATAGAACTCACTGAGACAAGTTGTCTCACCCAATCCATGTTGTTGTTTTTCAGTGATACAGGTAGAAGTTGGATGTGCAGGAGCAATGGTCGTGGAACCGCTTAGTGGAGAAGCTGTCGTCTATTTTGTTATGTTTATGTATTTTGGTTTCTCTCTTTATCATAGATATTCGATTGTACGACTTGCACTTGTGTTAAGTTGTAAATCGCTTCCGCAGACTTTCTGATTTTGTATTGAACACTAGTTCGAGTTATGTGAGAACCGACTCAATGTATTTCATGTTCTGTTATGCTTGCACGTTTGATGATTTTCATCGAAATTTAGAATGTGTTCAATATTTTAAAAAGGAAAGTCACTCTGATGTATGCCAGTCGTGCGCTTCGGTAATTTCTACAAGTTAGAAATTATCGGGGTGTTACATATCCGAATTTAACTCACCCATTAGAGGTTGCGACATTTGCGATGCCGAATCGCCCATCTAGGGACTCTGACAGGAGTTTATCAAAATCGAACCGAATTTAACTCACCCTTCAGAGGTTGCGACCTTTTCGATATGCCGCTTCGCGCCTTATGGACTCTAACAGGAGTTTATCAGAATCTATCCTAATTTAACCCACCCATTAGAGGTTGCGACATTTGCGATGCCGCTTCGCCCGTCTAGGGACTCTAACAGGAGTTTATCAGAATCGATCCGAATTTAACTCACCCATCAGAGGTTGCGACCTTTTTGATATGCCGCTTCACGCCTTATGGACTCTAACAGGAGTTTATCAGAATCTATCCGAATTTAACTCACACATTAGAGGTTGCGACATTTGCGATGCCGCTTCGCACATCTAGGGACTCTAACAGGAGTTTATCAGAATCTATCCGAATTTAACTCACACATTAGAGGTTGCGACATTTGCGATGCCGCTTCGCACATCTAGGGACTCTGACAGGAGTTTATCAGAATCGATCCGAATTTAACTCACCCATCAGAGGTTGCGACATATTCGATATGGGAGAGCAACACCACATTTTCTTTTCCCCTTTGCTCACGTGCTCGTGCACTATGTTTCTTGCTCACGTGCTCGTGCACCATTTGATTTTCTCACGAGCTTGTGAGTGTCGTTAGCTTGTTTCCCTTCCTGGGTGCGGGGACGTATGAATTGGCTTTCGGGCAAAACATGAGAATTGTAGCTAAGATTCTTAGCTTTCCAATGCATGCTTACACGCCTCCATCAGATAAGTATGGACGAAGTTACGTACTACAGACTGGAACCCCTTTCTGCGTGCCGGGTGACAAGGTGCAACATCCTGAAGTTGGCGCCCTCCTCCTGGGCGCCTTGAGCCAAAGTGCAACATCCTGATGTTGGCGCCCTCCTGGGCGCCCTGCGCCATGACGCCGCTTTCTGATTCTGGCGCCCTCCTGGGCGCCTTGTGCCATGTATCCTGATTTTGGCAACCTCCTGGGCGCCTTGGGCCAAGATGCTGCGTGATGATCTTGGCACCCTCCTCATGGGCGCCTTTCCTGGGTGCGGAGACGTACGAATTGGATTTTGAGATTAACATGGGAGTTGTAGCTCTTCTTCTTATCTTTCCAACGCATTCTCACACGCCTCCATCGGATAAGCATGGACGAAGTTATGGACTACAGACTAGAGATCACCCTCGTAGGTGGGTATCTCTGGTGTCTGTTACCTCATGGTCTCGTCATTCGCTTGACTTCCGCGCCTTTCTTAGCCCTTGCTAGCCAAGACATCGTGGTCTCATACCTTGGATCCCTGCCGGGTGGGTGTTGCACCCGAAAAGGTCCCTGAGGGGATTTTTCTTCGTTTACAACTTTTTAAAACAATGAAGTCGCCACCAATATTTTTTTATAAGGAAAATATTGAAGAAAAACCTTTTTGGAAAGCGGATGGCCTTTTGGAAAACCGGAGGATTTGGGTTCGGGGGTCGGTTAGGCATGGGGAAGGTATTAGCACCCCACACCTCCTTTCTACCAAAAGGGAACCTTTAATTAAACGTGTGGTTTTAAGTGTTGATTTGGAAAATACTTAAATTTGCCTCAAAGGAAATGAGAAGACTTAATGAAAATTTTTATTTTTGGCGCTTGACGAGAGTTAGCCGCTCGCTCCTACGTATCTCCCGGTGCGATGGAGAATTCAAAGCTACGTAGTTCTTGTTTAGAAAAATGTTTTATTTTGGAAAAGTGTTTTGGTTTTTGAAAGGAAAAATGTTTTGGGTTTGTTGTGCTTGACGGAGAGTATCCGCTCCTACGTATCTCCCGGTGCGATGGAGAATTCAAAGCTACGTAGTTCTGGTTTTTTTGGTTTTGAAAATGGTTTGAGAGTTTTTCGCAATTGGGCGAGCGTTTGTGACGACCAAACAACAACGGTTTAGAGTGGTCGTACTACTAACTCTTTGGAAAATGAAATCGTCATTAACGATCAAACGGCAACGGCGCGAGTGATCATCAATGACGATTGGTTTTTGTTTAACGAAGAAAATGTTTTCGCAAAGAGGTCGAGCGTTCGTGAAGACCAAACAACAACGGTTTAGAGTGGCCACACTACTAACTCTCGGGAAAAATCATCATTAACAATCAAACGGCAACGGCGCGAGTGATCATTAATGATAATCGGTTTTGCTTTAAGTAATCAAAAGGGTTTTCGCAATCGAATTGATTTTTGGTTTGTGAGATGGCTTTTTTATGTTTGAAAATGTTTTTGATGTTTGAAAGCGTTCTTGGTTATGAAAAAGATTTGAAATTGTAAATGTCACTAACTAGTAACAAGTTGTTGTATAATTTGAATGCGACATGGTTTTGAGGTGTTACTAACGAGTAACAAAGGTTTTGAACTTTGAAGTCGGATTACAAAGTCAATGCGATCATCAAAACAAGCAAGCAAATTGTGAACACCAATTCAATACTTAATCATATAACAAGCACAAGAACAAGCACAAATGAATAAGAACACGGGTGCATCAAGACTAGAGTTAGTCCATCCCTTGCCAAAACCCTTTTGGAAATGAAATCATCATTAACAACCAAACGGCAACGGCGCGAGTGATCATTAATGATAATCGGTTTGTTTTTGATTCGAGTGTTCGCGATGGCCAAACAACAACGGTTTAGAGTGGCCGCGCTACTAACTCTTTTTTGAAAATGAAATCGTCACCAACAACCAAACGGCAACGGCGCGAGTGATCATTGATGACAATTTGGTCTTATTGGAGTTTTGAAGAAGGGTTTTGGAAATGAGTTTTGGAAAAACAAAGTAGAACAATTTCAACCAAATTCCAAGTCCATAACCAAATGCAAAATGAATGAATGAAATTCAAACATATTCAACTAATCAAGCAATCATGAACATGTTGATCATCAACTAAGATTAAGCATGCCAATACAATCAAGAGATTTAATTGTCAATGATGCAAGATAAAGTTCTCTAAACAATTGTGCGTGTGTGTGAGAATTGCTACGAGACGGGCAACAATCTCAAAAGTTCTCAAAACAATTGTGTGTGTGTGTGTGTGTGTGTGTGTGTGTGAGAATTGCTACAGGATGGGCAACAATCTCTAAGAGTGTGCATTTATCTTAATGACTCTATGCTACCACAAGTGAGTAGGCTTACGTCTTCATATAAGAGTACATGCATGAGGGAGGAATTGCACACAATTAAATCAAAACATTTAAATGGCATCACGAACAAGAGAATACAATTGATTATAGGCATAGAATGATCTAGGTTAGATGAATGAACATGCAAGCAATGATGTGCATGATATAGGCAAATATGCAAATGCGTGAGCATACAAGACTATGCATGAATGAATAAGCATATAAGACTATGCATGAATGAAAGATTGAGCATACAAGACTATGAATGCATGAGCATAATTATTGTGTAAGGTATGAACATTTGAGTATGCATGGACATGTGAATATGTAAGTTAGAAAATGAATATGGAAGAATAAGTAAGAGGATGCATGAAGTATGCGAAATGTCTTTGGGTTTTTAGGTAAATGATTCATGGTTCAAAGTGGTAAAAGGTTAGATGAGTTATGGTAAGAAGTTTTGATGCAATGTAGTAAAAGAAAAGAATGCAAAGTGGTAAAAAGTTTAATGAGATAAGTGATAAAAAGTGAATGAGATGGTAAAAGTAAAAAGTTAATGAAATGGTAAAAAGTTAAAAAACACAATGACACAACTTGCATTTACTCAACCACAATCAAAATGACAATCTTCAAGCAATCAAAGGGGTAAAAACCCTAGTCATGGCCGAATGCATACAAGCATGGAATCATCAACTTATTTCATGCAAAAATTGACAAATTAACACACAAAACAACACAAAAGAAGAGGACCTAATCTATCATGCAAGTTCCTAAAACAAACATTAGCCAAATCATGCATTTATTCATTCAAAATTAAAGAAAACAAAACAAGCAACATGAACCCTATTTTCCTTGCCCAAACCCAAGGCTATGTCCAAGATCAACAATTATTCAAACCCAAATCATAAAATGAACAAGAACACACAAGAACCCTAAAATAGAGTTCATGGCCGAATGCACATGGAGTATGAGAATGAGTTTTCATTTGATGAAAATTAGGCAAACAAGATTCAAAATACAAGAAAATGCAAGAAAACACAAGAACAACTCTTTCAAAGCCAAGGAGCCACCTCAAACACCCAAGCCTCCCTAAGTACTTGTCAATAGTGTTTGAGATGGCTCCTCAAAGCAACAACAACAATATATGAAGGAGTTGATATGAGGAGAAGAGAGATTATGCAAAAATGAAGAATATGCAAGAGTTTTGAAGTTTTACCTTGAATCCAAGCTATGAAGGGAGTGATATGAAGAACAATACCACAAATCAACTAAATCCTCCACAAACCTCAATGAAACTTGCGCCCCTTGCCTTGATTCTTGAGGTTAGATGATGAACAATTAGGTTTTAGTAGAAGAGAAGGATGATATGTGAAGTAGGAGTGGATGTGAGATAGAAAATGGGAGTGAATTGAAAAAGAATGGAGGAGGAATTGGGGGGTAGGGGGTTCGGCCAAAGAGAGGAAATGGAGAAGGGAAAATTGTGTGAGGGTTATGTGAGTGAATTGTGAGGCAAAAGATGCTCATGTGTGGAAATGAGAGGGTATTTATAGAGTTGTTTTAGGTCTAGGGGTAATTAGGTCATTATTCTTTACTAGGTGCTCTAGGATTGGGTTTTATATTTGAATGAAGGGCTAGGATTAGAGATCACTTGGGTTGTGGGTAGTGAGAAAACACAAAATGAGAGTGAGGGAGAGGAGGAGGTATTCGCATATTAGAGGAGAGAGGGAGAGCTTGTGTGAAAAACTTGTCCTATTTTGGGAATGGAGGCTCATATGTGATGTGAGGTAAAAATAGGGTTAATGGTATAATTGAGATGGAATGTTACCAAAGAAGTAATTTTGTATTTTCTTGTGAAGAGGTGAGTGTGAGTGGGTGGGGTAACTTACAAAAGAGGGCATAAATCTATGTGGGAGTGAGTGATGGTCACCAAAAGGGAAAAGTTAAGGATAGTACAAAGCATATTCTTAAGGAATAAGGAATAGAAGAGTGTGGAAGAAATTGTGTGGAGAGAGAGAGAGAGAGGGAATTTCGAAATTGTGGGGGGAGAGAGAGAGAGAGAGAGAGAGAATTTCGAAATTGTGGGGGGAGAGAGAGAGAGAGAGAAAAAACTTGTTTTTGGTCTTTTGTCTTATTGAGGACACTTCCTTCTTTTTGAGTTTTTGAATTTTGGGCATGGAAGTGAAGGTGCACCTATTAAAAAGTGTCACATATTTTTGAGCACCATAAAATATTCCCTCTAATTATTGTAGGCAATACAAATTGTCATTTAGTAATTGGGGAATATTTAATGGTCTTTTTTGGGTTTTTTATGCACTAAAAATGGGGGAAATGCATTTTTAATTATTTTGGACTAGGGCTTTCTTTCCAAAAATTATACAAAAATTACTCTTGGTAGAGTAACATGTATGCCACGTCCTTGACCTGGTCTTGGTCCAAAAATAATTAATTCGCTTTTATTTAAATGCCCAAAAATACAAAAATATGCACTATTTTATTTCCTAAAATTCCTAAAAATTAAGAGAAATGTTTTTGGGTGCCAATAATTAATAATGATCAATAAATGGCCTTTTTTTGATGAAAATACAGACACGTGCCAAATGACGCGCGCGTAATTCAAATAAAAATGCGAAATATGGGACGAACACACATAAATGCACCAATCCACTGTTTTCCACACATTATGAATTACCTTATTGCTTCCATTTTTCTGAAAAATGTTTTTTGACTTGGGCGGACAAAATTGGGGTATTAGCGTGGGTGCCGTGAACTTGGCTGCTTTGCTTTAGGAAGATGAGCGCGTCATCACACCCTTGACTCCCCTACTTGGAGAGATGAACTTGGCTTTGAGCTAATGTTGAGGTTGCCCCCGCGATCCAGGCGGTCCCTTCCTGCATGGGATGTTGGGTCTCAAACTTGCCTCGCTCCACTCCTAACTATGGAGTTGGACCCTTTTTCCTTTCTTGATATTCTGCTTTTGTGCTCAAACAAAAAAATTCATAACTAGGCCTAGCCTTAGGCCCGAGTCCTGATGCTCTGCTCCTTATTCAGAGTCGCGAGTTTCATCATCTTCTTCATTCACGTACTGGGCGAGCTTCCCTTCTTCAATGTGATCCCAGGGGGTGCTGCATTTGCTGGTACTGTGCCCATAACAAGTCAGATCAGCCTTCATGCTGCCAACCTTGGCCTCCTCTTGGTAGGCCATGTTGTCTCCTTCAGAGTCCATGTACTATTGATGCCTACATCGGTCGGGGGATCTCCTCGATGGCGATCCCCGGTGGTGCCTCCGGTGGGTGTCGACCCGGTTCCTTGACCTGCGTCGGTCGGGGGATCTCCTTGATGGCGATCCTCGGTGGTGCGTCGAAGTCGCCGTTGTTGGAGGAAGGGTTCCCCTGCCAGACGCCCTCATGGCGCTACCTGATGTTGCCATGACGCCCTCATGGGTGCTAGGCGCCCTCTTGGGTGCCAGGCGCCCTCATGGGCGCTGTCTGATGTTGCCAAGGCGCCCTCATGGGCGCTGCCTGATGTTGCCATGGCGCCCTGCCAGGCGCCCTCATGGGTGCAAGGCGCCCTCATGGGCGCTGTCTGATGTTGCCAAGGCGCCCTGCCAGGCGCCCTCATGGGCGCTGGTTTCTCTTCATCGGCGTCGGGTTGGGCATGTCCTTAGCACTCTATTGGTTTTCCTGAGGCAGCTTAGCTTGAGTGCGATTGGCCCGGAGATCCAAAAGCTGACTCACATTCGAAGGCTAGGCAGGCTGACTGGTACCCTCGTCAGGTAGGGTTACGACGTTGCCCTCTGGTCGGGGTGCGGGTATGGCAATACTCTAACCCGGGGTCTGCCTCTGGGAGCCATGGAGCAGCAAAAGAAAAGTTCGAGTAGTGATGTTGTGAAAGATAGAAATCTCCCACTGTGGTCGCCAATGTTCTGTACCTAGCAGTATTTTGGTCGGCTGCTGTTGGTAGGTCTCTTGCTGCTCTGGCAGGAGGTCAGTGAGCGCCCGGGGGGGTACCTGCAAGCCACTTCGACGCTCAAGTCAGTATATCGAATATATGAGTGAAGGTACTAAGGATTAGAGATCGAACCTTTCTTAGGGAAAAGTTTACCTGTATTTATAGGGAATCGCGCCCTCTCGCAGATTGTTGGATGGGTAGAGTCGATCTTGACCGTCCAAGCATGTTGGGCTCGCATGAGGTGGATATGGGCTGAATCGGTTGGGCTGATCCATATTACTTGCTAAGTGCACCTCCTGGTTTTGCTAATGGGACCCCTTGGTCCACTCCAGAACACCCGCATTGGGCCGACTTCTATATTCGATATAATATATATATATCGTGAAACTTAAACCTGTTTCGATGATTTAATGTAATAAACATCCCGCGTCACTAATACCAAACCAAGAAGGACATGTAATCCGATTAGTTTTTCAAAAATAAGTACTCTCACGTAAACTACTTTTCGGTTTTTTGAAGTATTTATATGTTCAAAGCCTTTTTATCAAAACCATCATGAACATTGTAACATCCCTAATTTTTAAAGACTTGTACTATGATGGCTAAGACCGAGTAATTATTTGTGGGAATAATTGGTCGTGTCTCGGGGATTAATAGTCGAGGAAAAGTCCAAAGAAATCCTACTCTACATTTAATTGTGGCTTAGTCATGATTTAAATTAACAATTCAACTGAAGGGTAAAATCGTCATTTCCGTCTCAAAATGAAGAAGCATCATTGATGAAGTAACGGATTGGGTTCTAATCATGCTAGGTTATGGAGATGTTATCTAAATTGCTAAGTCATAGGGATTGATGAGTATCGGTAGATTAAAATGGACCTAAATGGATATTAATGAACCAAGGGCATTTTGGTCATTTCCGTACCCTTTAAAACCTTTAACCCAAACTTCCCAACATCAAACACATTCCTCAATTTAAAAGATCCATAACCAAGATTGTGGAAGGAAATTATGGGTTAGTGATTATTTAGAGGTGAATTAAAGTAAGGAAATCACTTAAGGGTATTTATGTCTTTTCCCACTCAAGTAAGCCTCAGCCCATTACCTCACTAGACTCAATCTTTTTTCCTGGTCCTTCTTTATTATTCTGAAACAGAAAGGAAAGGAAGGAAAAAGGGGTAAAGAGAGAGGGGGAGGCCATGAGGGAGCAGAAAGAGGAAGAGGGGGAAAACTCAAACTCAAAGATGGATGCATGTGTACTTTTCTTCCTCCATTCCTTTCAGTTTTTCATTCTCTATCCAATGACATCAGCATCAAGGCCTGATTCTCCCTCATCCTCAAGGTGCCATTTTCGAATTCTCAAAGCTCATATGATCAAGTTGGTGAGTTTGCCATTTTATGTGCTATTGGTGCTTCATAATCACTTTCCTAAGCCCAATGGTCATATTAGAGTACTTCCTCCAACCACATTTCGAAGTTTCTGGAGATTGGGTGTAGCTTAATTCAGTTATGGATGTTTTGAGTTGGCTATGGGACTCAAATTCGTGATAGCAAGTGATTGAGGATGATGATGATCAAGTCAATCAAGATTTCTGGGTGAAACCCGTATGGACCATCTTCATTGTTTTCATCGTATCTCACTGAACACTACTCCGATGATCGTGATTCTTGTCCCTCTAGAAACTAGACAAAAAGTTCTTCATTTTGGGCACAAGAACCGTATGATTTCAAGGAGAAATGAAGGAGATATCATGTCCCCAAGTTACGGTTTCAGAATCAAACACTGTCCTGGACCAGTCACTTTGTTTTGTTAATATCTCCCAAACCACTGGATGCATGCGTGTGAATCCTTGACCATCTGAAAGTAGACGAAATTATCTTCACAATGGGCACTGATTTGAGTAGATATGATCACGGATTGACCAAGTTATGCTTATTGCAAAACTGGATCCTGATACTGGGAAATGGAAATGGAAGCTAGTATGCCGTTCGTCAAATTTGAGTTCGATTCACCAAAGTCTCGAGCGCCACCAGTTCGATATACTGAAGTGGGGTCCAGTAGCGAAGATGATTGACTTAGTTACTGGTTGTGCAAGTGGGACCCATCAAGTTCAGATGCGGAGGCACTAGGAGCGTGTACGTGACTACGGGGATTGTTCGAGCGGTTAACGGTTCGGTTGTTCGAGCGAGGACGCGACTTCTCGGGGACTCGTCAACCGGGTGAGTTCTACTCACGATAGGGCATTTTTCTATTCTGAACTTGTTTTCGGTATTGGATTCCTTGGTCACATTTTCTGTTTTCGAAAGACTTAGAACCGAAAAACGATTTTTGAGTCTAAACGCTATTTTACGGTTTATTGGGAATTTTGATTAAATCGTTGAAATGAAATGTTTTGTATATGTGTTCTAGAATGCCTGGACATTTTGAGTTTCAGGAGTGATTGACATTAGGAATCGAATTGGGCAAAAACGGAGAGCGAAAATGAGAAAAACTGTGAAATCTGGGACTGTTGCAGGACGCACGGATCGTGCGCCCCTGGGCACGGATCGTGCGTCTGCGTCTGCTACCTGAACGTGCGTGTAATACAGGATGCACGGGTCGTGCGCCCCTGGGCACGGACCGTGCGTACCTTTTGGATAGGAATGGATTAATGACGGGTTGTGCGCCCTTGGGCACGGACCGTGCGTGAGGATCTGTCCCCGGTTTCCGTTTTCTCATTTCGTCGTTCCGTTTAATCCCGAACCTTTTCTAATCTCTTTCTCAATCATTTAAAAAGGAATTGTCTTACTGAAAACCTTATTTTGAACTTGTTCAACTCATGGTTTTGAAAAAGAACTTTGAAAGCCCATTTGATCGAAAAACCGAAACTCTAGTACGCGTGTGAGTACACCGACTGATGGATTGACTGAATATATATGTTTATATATGTCAAATTAAAATGATTATAATGCCGGAGGTCTAAATTATGAATTCCTCAAAACGGGTTATAGATCGATATGGATATTGTTTATCCAATTATTATGTGATTGATCCTTTGGTGATCGAAAAGATATAAATTATCTAATGAGCTTATATGACTGATCCTTTGGTGATCAAAATGAAAAAGAAGATATAAATTATCTAACTCTCGAGAACTTGATGCGTATTGTCATACGTATTGCGTTGGGTGACGACCCGACAAGTAGCATACTAGGGAGGGTAGTCATGACCCCTTACCTAGGCCCTGAATGTGTTTTGGCGTGGTCAACTCACGGGTTACCGGGATTAGCACTGGATTGCAGTCGGTTTATGCTAAGTGGAACACACGATTACCGGGATTAGCACTGGATTGCAGTCGGTACGTGTTAACTAAATTCACGAAGTGCGTGGCATTTCGATTAATAAATAAGACATTGTTATGTCAGCTTTTGTTGTAACGGTTTAATAAATTGAACCGAGTGTCAGTGAGGGGGCACGGTAGGACTCACTGAGACAAGTTGTCTCACCCAATCCATATTTGTTGTTTTTACAGAGAACAGGTTATAAGGACAGCAGGCGGCACTGTTAGTCGTCAGGCTCGAGGAGAAGTTGAAGATGAAATCTTCCATCTGTGTTTTGGATTCTTTTGATGTAGTCTCTGCATTCGGTCTTATGACTCGAAGTTGTAAAAAGTTATTTTTATAGTTTCCGCTGTTTCTTGTAAAGATGTATATCTGAACAGGAATTTTTATACTCTGATTTATACCAAATTGTATATTTAGGTGTTTCTTTGTTAAAGAAATACCGGGGTGTTACATTTGGTATCAGAGCGGTTCGGGCTTGTCGGACGTAGTGACCTTCGGGTCGAGAACATAGGATCGAGTCAGCTAGGGACTTAGACAATTATATGTCAGACCTTTTTAGTATATTATGTGATGTATTGAGTCAGGATCCACTCAATGTTTCATGTAAGTTACTGAAAATTATGACAGATAGTTGCCTCAGCCCCGAAAATGTCCGAGACCCTACACCATTGGATTCTCAGCCTTCTCGTTTTATCAGAACGTGCAACGGCAGCAGAGGGCTACATATTACATTTGGAAACAAGGATGGGCATCCGTGATGGTTCGAGGAAACTATGGGCGGCTGTTCAGTAAATGAAACGGATGCGGCTAGTGAGTCGCGGAATGAACATAGTAGATCTTATTGAGAAGTACAAATCAAGCGAAGCCATTGGGCAATAGTAAAGTCAGTGTACTGAAAGCTATCAGATTAGTAAACACCCAAAACCCTGACCTTTATTTAGTCAGCGTATCAGTTTTCGAGACATCGTATCATCATAAATCTTATCTTCTGGTGCCAGTCAATCCTAGTTAGGGCAGCAGTCAAGGAAAAATCCGTATCGATTAATCTTAAGCATAGATTCCAATTCTTCTTCTTCCGAGTCACAATGTGACAGATGACAAAGCCAATTGAGTAAAGATACTCCGTCGTCAGTATTGACTAGTGGAATCATAAGTGCCGATCAGGAATTATGAATCAAATCCTTCATAGCAGATCAGTATGCGAAATCGGTAGAAGTGACCTTATTTCAATCCGCTGCTGGAAGCACTCCAATCACGGTCTGTGAGAAATTCTCGTTAGTCTTCCGACTCATTTTGTTCGTAACTTCTGCTCCGGAACTCCGATTTTTATGTTCCGAGAGGCGTTGGAAAGCTAACGAAAATATCTACACCGATGAATGGGTTGTGAACCGTATCTTCAATTGTATTTGAAGTGTATCTCTGTTTTAAATCTGAACCGTAAACTCTAAGCATTCGTGGAATGTGGACCTCCCTGTTGTACGGGAAATTGGTAAAAAGGATCTCCAATCAGTCAGTTTAGACTCCTAGAACCCGTTCTGAAGCTATATTGATTAATGTAATGTAATAATTATGTCTGGATAGTCGCGGAAGTTCGGAAAGAAGCTGGGCCAAGGAAAATTCTAAATGATAAATTCGACGAATCAATACGAAGACACTTATGGTGTGCTCGTGTGATTCCCAAAATAACCTTTTGTTTTTCAAAATCCCCTGGTGCCACCGCAATTTCAATTTCGTGACTAATCCGAGAATAATTGTTGTGCTGAAGTTAATCGAGAAACCAAGGATTGTCTAGAATGACTCTAAATCTCATCTTCGAAAGAAAACCTTATGTCGTTCTCGTAGGGTTCCTAATATCGAAATTGGAGCATCCTTAGGATCTGAGTGATCAAGCCTAGTTGATCTAGGAAGACAGCCAAAGTTGGATAAGTCGTTGACTTAGAAAATTCCGAAGAGCCATGTTAGGGGAATCATCCTTCGACTGTTATAGTGTTCAAGCTTCCGCTACTGAAATGGAACTCCAATCGTTAATCTGGACCCCGTTAGGGTTGACGGTAAGTTGTTATGACTTTGATCCACCGAATGGATCGAAGCTAGTTTCACCATTCTAATAACCTATCGGCAAGATGTCAATAAAGTAAGTATGTACTGAATTCAGAGTTGTCTGATTTAGCCAGTACACGAGGCTTTCTAAGAATCCGATGAGTTGGGTACGTGTAGTACTTTTCCCTTTTCACCCACTACACCCGTATGATGGAAGAATGTCTGAGGATGAACCGTATGTCGGTCTAAAACTAAATGATTGGACAGTGAATGTATGACACATGAGTCCTTGATAGTGCATCCTATAACCATTGTGTAGTCTTTTGAGACAATTGAGTCGTGTCTATTTTTGTCACGAAATACAAGCCTTTGTTCTAACCTCGAAGTTTTATCTTGGACTAATTCGAGAAAGGAATCGAAGGGAAATGAATTGAATCGAATAGAATAGCGGCTTGGGAAAATTTTAAAACAAATACCCGCTTTCCCTTTCGGCTCAATGTCCTTCCTGATCCCTTCCTCGAACGAACCCAATTGTTTTGTCTTAACGGAGCCAAACTCAGGCACGATAATAGAAGTTTGTGAGATCTTGATCGCACAAATGGCTGGTTCCAACAAAGTAACACTTCTACTCTCACTTTCAAACTCGTAACTTTTAAATATCAGAGAATGAGATTCCGCCTTGTTGGAGCGCCGTGCATTGAGTAAGGTCATCTATAAGTTGGGGTGAATTAACTTTTGGGATAGTCGTATTTTCAAACTATCGTCATTAGAAACCCCATTGAAAAGAATTTTCATTCAAATGGAACTATTGTACTTTCAAGTTTTGGAACTGATTTAATGAAAGAATATTTTACTATTATTTTACAGTTTTTCCTGGATTCGGTTGCAAGGAAAATCATTTCTAGATTCCTTGGACTGAAAGTCATCCTGTTTTATAAAATAACTCTGTTTGCTTCAGTCGAGATTTTTAGTAAAATGAGTCAAGCGCTTATGAGAGCGTAACTCGGGAAGAGAAGAAAACTTTTCTGCTGGTTACCGTATGGTTTGATTGCAAAGAAATTCTCTTAAAGTCATCGTTTCGTTCCAATTCAAGCTACAGCTAGGCCGAAACCTTCCGAGTTCCTGACTTCGATAGTGCAGGATTTGTGGATACCATAACTATGAGTTCGTATCCTCAACAGATTGTAGGCATTCCATTGTCCATAACAATTAGTGTCAGCTTTCAAGAAGTCGGAATGGTTAATTTCTTAAGAAAGTCTGTATCTTCATGATGTCTTTCACGTGTCTCAGTTGAGAAAATGTATTCCCAATCCACTTCAGCCGTTGAGTGTTAAAACGATCGATCTTCGACCGGATGTATCATTCGAACCTTATCCTAGTCATATCCTAGGGCGTGGCGTGAAGACATTGAGGTCAAGGACTATTTCGTTTGTCAAGGTAGTATGAGAAGGCTTCTCAGCCGAAGAGGCTACTCGGAAATTGGAAGAGGACATGATGAACCGATATCAATATCTTTTTGCTTAAGGTTCGTCTTGTCAATTTTGAGGACAAAATTTTTAAAAGTTGGGGTGATTGTAACATCCCTAATTTTTAAAGACTTGTACTATGATGGCTAAGACCGAGTAATTATTTGTGGGAATAATTGGTCGTGTCTCGGGGATTAATAGTCGAGGAAAAGTCCAAAGAAATCCTACTCTACATTTAATTGTGGCTTAGTCATGATTTAAATTAACAATTCAACTGAAGGGTAAAATCGTCATTTCCGTCTCAAAATGAAGAAGCATCATTGATGAAGTAACGGATTGGGTTCTAATCATGCTAGGTTATGGAGATGTTATCTAAATTGCTAAGTCATAGGGATTGATGAGTATCGGTAGATTAAAATGGACCTAAATGGATATTAATGAACCAAGGGCATTTTGGTCATTTCCGTACCCTTTAAAACCTTTAACCCAAACTTCCCAACATCAAACACATTCCTCAATTTAAAAGATCCATAACCAAGATTGTGGAAGGAAATTATGGGTTAGTGATTATTTAGAGGTGAATTAAAGTAAGGAAATCACTTAAGGGTATTTATGTCTTTTCCCACTCAAGTAAGCCTCAGCCCATTACCTCACTAGACTCAATCTTTTTTCCTGGTCCTTCTTTATTATTCTGAAACAGAAAGGAAAGGAAGGAAAAAGGGGTAAAGAGAGAGGGGGAGGCCATGAGGGAGCAGAAAGAGGAAGAGGGGGAAAACTCAAACTCAAAGATGGATGCATGTGTACTTTTCTTCCTCCATTCCTTTCAGTTTTTCATTCTCTATCCAATGACATCAGCATCAAGGCCTGATTCTCCCTCATCCTCAAGGTGCCATTTTCGAATTCTCAAAGCTCATATGATCAAGTTGGTGAGTTTGCCATTTTATGTGCTATTGGTGCTTCATAATCACTTTCCTAAGCCCAATGGTCATATTAGAGTACTTCCTCCAACCACATTTCGAAGTTTCTGGAGATTGGGTGCAGCTTAATTCAGTTATGGATGTTTTGAGTTGGCTATGGGACTCAAATTCGTGATAGCAAGTGATTGAGGATGATGATGATCAAGTCAATCAAGATTTCTGGGTGAAACCCGTATGAACCATCTTCATTGTTTTCATCGTATCTCACTGAACACTACTCCGATGATCGTGATTCTTGTCCCTCTAGAAACTAGACAAAAAGTTCTTCATTTTGGGCACAAGAACCGTATGATTTCAAGGAGAAATGGAGGAGATATCATGTCCCCAAGTTACGGTTTCAGAATCAAACACTGTCCTGGACCAGTCACTTTGTTTTGTTAATATCTCCCAAACCACTGGATGCATGCGTGTGAATCCTTGACCATCTGAAAGTAGACGAAATTATCTTCACAATGGGCACTGATTTGAGTAGATATGATCACGGATTGACCAAGTTATGCTTATTGCAAAACTGGATCCTGATACTGGGAAATGGAAATGGAAGCTAGTATGCCGTTCGTCAAATTTGAGTTCGATTCGCCAAAGTCTCGAGCGCCACCAGTTCGATATACTGAAGTGGGGTCCAGTAGAGAGGATGATTGACTTAGTTACTGGTTGTGCAAGTGGGACCCATCAAGTTCAGATGCGGAGGCACTAGGAGCGTGTACGTGACTACGGGGATTGTTCGAGCGGTTAACGGTTCGGTTGTTCGAGCGAGGACGCGACTTCTCGGGGACTCGTCAACCGGGTGAGTTCTACTCACGATAGGGCATTTTTCTATTCTGAACTTGTTTTCGGTATTGGATTCCTTGGTCACATTTTCTGTTTCAAAAGACTTAGAACCGAAAAACGATTTTTGAGTCTAAACGCTATTTTACGGTTTATTGGGAATTTTGATTAAATCGTTGAAATGAAATGTTTTTTATATGTGTTCTAGAATGCCTGGACATTTTGAGTTTCAGGAGTGATTGACATTAGGAATCGAATTGGGCAAAAACGGAGAGCGAAAATGAGAAAAACTGTGAAATCTGGGACTGTTGCAGGACGCACGGATCGTGCGCCCCTGGGCACGGATCGTGCGCCTGCGTCTGCTACCTGAACGTGCGTGTAATACAGGATGCACGGGTCGTGCGCCCCTGGGCACGGACCGTGCGTACCTTTTGGATAGGAATGGATTAATGACGGGTCGTGCGCCCTTGGGCACGGACCGTGCGTGAGGATCTGTCCCCGGTTTCCGTTTTCTCATTTCGTCGTTCCGTTTAATCCCGAACCTTTTCTAATCTCTTTCTCAATCATTTAAAAAGGAATTGTCTTACTGAAAACCTTATTTTGAACTTGTTCAACTCATGGTTTTGAAAAAGAACTTTGAAAGCCCATTTGATCGAAAAACCGAAACTCTAGTACGCGTGTGAGTACACCGACTGATGGATTGACTGAATATATATGTTTATATATGTCAAATTAAAATGATTATAATGCCGGAGGTCTAAATTATGAATTCCTCAAAACGGGTTATAGATCGATATGGATATTGTTTATCCAATTATTATGTGATTGATCCTTTGGTGATCGAAAAGATATAAATTATCTAATGAGCTTATATGACTGATCCTTTGGTGATCAAAATGAAAAAGAAGATATAAATTATCTAACTCTCGAGAACTTGATGCGTATTGTCATACGTATTGCGTTGGGTGACGACCCGACAAGTAGCATACTAGGGAGGGTAGTCATGACCCCTTACCTAGGCCCTGAATGTGTTTTGGCGTGGTCAACTCACGGGTTACCGGGATTAGCACTGGATTGCAGTCGGTTTATGCTAAGTGGAACACACGATTACCGGGATTAGCACTGGATTGCAGTCGGTACGTGTTAACTAAATTCACGAAGTGCGTGGCATTTCGATTAATAAATAAGACATTGTTATGTCAGCTTTTGTTGTAACGGTTTAATAAATTGAACCGAGTGTCAGTGAGGGGGCACGGTAGGACTCACTGAGACAAGTTGTCTCACCCAATCCATATTTGTTGTTTTTACAGAGAACAGGTTATAAGGACAGCAGGCGGCACTGTTAGTCGTCAGGCTCGAGGAGAAGTTGAAGATGAAATCTTCCATCTGTGTTTTGGATTCTTTTGATGTAGTCTCTGCATTCGGTCTTATGACTCGAAGTTGTAAAAAGTTATTTTTATAGTTTCCGCTGTTTCTTGTAAAGATGTATATCTGAACAGGAATTTTTATACTCTGATTTATACCAAATTGTATATTTAGGTGTTTCTTTGTTAAAGAAATACCGGGGTGTTACATTTGGTATCAGAGCGGTTCGGGCTTGTCGGACGTAGTGACCTTCGGGTCGAGAACATAGGATCGAGTCAGCTAGGGACTTAGACAATTATATGTCAGACCTTTTTAGTATATTATGTGATGTATTGAGTCAGGATCCACTCAATGTTTCATGTAAGTTACTGAAAATTATGACAGATAGTTGCCTCAGCCCCGAAAATGTCCGAGACCCTACACCATTGGATTCTCAGCCTTCTCGTTTTATCAGAACGTGCAACGGCAGCAGAGGGCTACATATTACATTTGGAAACAAGGATGGGCATCCGTGATGGTTCGAGGAAACTATGGGCGGCTGTTCAGTAAATGAAACGGATGCGGCTAGTGAGTCGCGGAATGAACATAGTAGATCTTATTGAGAAGTACAAATCAAGCGAAGCCATTGGGCAATAGTAAAGTCAGTGTACTGAAAGCTATCAGATTAGTAAACACCCAAAACCCCGACCTTTATTTAGTCAGCGTATCAGTTTTCGAGACATCGTATCATCATAAATCTTATCTTCTGGTGCCAGTCAATCCTAGTTAGGGCAGCAGTCAAGGAAAAATCCGTATCGATTAATCTTAAGCATAGATTCCAATTCTTCTTCTTCCGAGTCACAATGTGACAGATGACAAAGCCAATTGAGTAAAGATACTCCGTCGTCAGTATTGACTAGTGGAATCATAAGTGCCGATCAGGAATTATGAATCAAATCCTTCATAGCAGATCAGTATGCGAAATCGGTAGAAGTGACCTTATTTCAATCCGCTGCTGGAAGCACTCCAATCACGGTCTGTGAGAAATTCTCGTTAGTCTTCCGACTCATTTTGTTCGTAACTTCTGCTCCGGAACTCCGATTTTTATGTTCCGAGAGGCGTTGGAAAGCTAACGAAAATATCTACACCGATGAATGGGTTGTGAACCGTATCTTCAATTGTATTTGAAGTGTATCTCTGTTTTAAATCTGAACCGTAAACTCTAAGCATTCGTGGAATGTGGACCTCCCTGTTGTACGGGAAATTGGTAAAAAGGATCTCCAATCAGTCAGTTTAGACTCCTAGAACCCGTTCTGAAGCTATATTGATTAATGTAATGTAATAATTATGTCTGGATAGTCGCGGAAGTTCGGAAAGAAGCTGGGCCAAGGAAAATTCTAAATGATAAATTCGACGAATCAATACGAAGACACTTATGGTGTGCTCGTGTGATTCCCAAAATAACCTTTTGTTTTTCAAAATCCCCTGGTGCCACCGCAATTTCAATTTCGTGACTAATCCGAGAATAATTGTTGTGCTGAAGTTAATCGAGAAACCAAGGATTGTCTAGAATGACTCTAAATCTCATCTTCGAAAGAAAACCTTATGTCGTTCTCGTAGGGTTCCTAATATCGAAATTGGAGCATCCTTAGGATCTGAGTGATCAAGCCTAGTTGATCTAGGAAGACAGCCAAAGTTGGATAAGTCGTTGACTTAGAAAATTCCGAAGAGCCATGTTAGGGGAATCATCCTTCGACTGTTATAGTGTTCAAGCTTCCGCTACTGAAATGGAACTCCAATCGTTAATCTGGACCCCGTTAGGGTTGACGGTAAGTTGTTATGACTTTGATCCACCGAATGGATCGAAGCTAGTTTCACCATTCTAATAACCTATCGGCAAGATGTCAATAAAGTAAGTATGTACTGAATTCAGAGTTGTCTGATTTAGCCAGTACACGAGGCTTTCTAAGAATCCGATGAGTTGGGTACGTGTAGTACTTTTCCCTTTTCACCCACTACACCCGTATGATGGAAGAATGTCTGAGGATGAACCGTATGTCGGTCTAAAACTAAATGATTGGGCAGTGAATGTATGACACATGAGTCCTTGATAGTGCATCCTATAACCATTGTGTAGTCTTTTGAGACAATTGAGTCGTGTCTATTTTTGTCACGAAATACAAGCCTTTGTTCTAACCTCGAACTTTTATCTTGGACTAATTCGAGAAAGGAATCCAAGGGAAATGAATTGAATCGAATAGAATAGCGGCTTGGGAAAATTTTAAAACAAATACCCGCTTTCCCTTTCGGCTCAATGTCCTTCCTGATCCCTTCCTCGAACGAACCCAATTGTTTTGTCTTAACGGAGCCAAACTCAGGCACGATAATAGAAGTTTGTGAGATCTTGATCGCACAAATGGCTGGTTCCAACAAAGTAACACTTCTACTCTCACTTTCAAACTCGTAACTTTTAAATATCAGAGAATGAGATTCCGCCTTGTTGGAGCGCCGTGCATTGAGTAAGGTCATCTATAAGTTGGGGTGAATTAACTTTTGGGATAGTCGTATTTTCAAACTATCGTCATTAGAAACCCCATTGAAAAGAATTTTCATTCAAATGGAACTATTGTACTTTCAAGTTTTGGAACTGATTTAATGAAAGAATATTTTACTATTATTTTACAGTTTTTCCTGGATTCGGTTGCAAGGAAAATCATTTCTAGATTCCTTGGACTGAAAGTCATCCTGTTTTATAAAATAACTCTGTTTGCTTCAGTCGAGATTTTTAGTAAAATGAGTCAAGCGCTTATGAGAGCGTAACTCGGGAAGAGAAGAAAACTTTTCTGCTGGTTACCGTATGGTTTGATTGCAAAGAAATTCTCTTAAAGTCATCGTTTCGTTCCAATTCAAGCTACAGCTAGGCCGAAACCTTCCGAGTTCCTGACTTCGATAGTGCAGGATTTGTGGATACCATAACTATGAGTTCGTATCCTCAACAGATTGTAGGCATTCCATTGTCCATAACAATTAGTGTCAGCTTTCAAGAAGTCGGAATGGTTAATTTCTGAAGAAAGTCTGTATCTTCATGATGTCTTTCACGTGTCTCAGTTGAGAAAATGTATTCCCAATCCACTTCAGCCGTTGAGTGTTAAAACGATCGATCTTCGACCGGATGTATCATTCGAACCTTATCCTAGTCATATCCTAGGGCGTGGCGTGAAGACATTGAGGTCAAGGACTATTTCGTTTGTCAAGGTAGTCTGAGAAGGCTTCTCAGCCGAAGAGGCTACTCGGAAATTGGAAGAGGACATGATGAACCGATATCAATATCTTTTTGCTTAAGGTTCGTCTTGTCAATTTTGAGGACAAAATTTTTAAAAGTTGGGGTGATTGTAACATCCCTAATTTTTAAAGACCTGTACTATGATGGCTAAGACCGAGTAATTATTTGTGGGAATAATTGGTCGTGTCTCGGGGATTAATAGTCGAGGAAAAGTCCAAAGAAATCCTACTCTACATTTAATTGTGGCTTAGTCATGATTTAAATTAACAATTCAACTGAAGGGTAAAATCGTCATTTCTGTCTCAAAATGAAGAAGCATCATTGATGAAGTAACGGATTGGGTTCTAATCATGCTAGGTTATGGAGATGTTATCTAAATTGCTAAGTCATAGGGATTGATGAGTATCGGTAGATTAAAATGGACCTAAATGGATATTAATGAACCAAGGGCATTTTGGTCATTTCCGTACCCTTTAAAACCTTTAACCCAAACTTCCCAACATCAAACACATTCCTCAATTTAAAAGATCCATAACCAAGATTGGGGAAGGAAATTATGGGTTAGTGATTATTTAGAGGTGAATTAAAGTAAGGAAATCACTTAAGGGTATTTATGTCTTTTCCCACGCAAGTAAGCCTCAGCCCATTACCTCACTAGACTCAATCTTTTTTCCTGGTCCTTCTTTATTATTCTGAAACAGAAAGGAAAGGAAGGAAAAAGGGGTAAAGAGAGAGGGGGAGGCCATGAGGGAGCAGAAAGAGGAAGAGGGGGAAAACTCAAACTCAAAGATGGATGCATGTGTACTTTTCTTCCTCCATTCCTTTCAGTTTTTCATTCTCTATCCAATGACATCAGCATCAAGGCCTGATTCTCCCTCATCCTCAAGGTGCCATTTTCGAATTCTCAAAGCTCATATGATCAAGTTGGTGAGTTTGCCATTTTATGTGCTATTGGTGCTTCATAATCACTTTCCTAAGCCCAATGGTCATATTAGAGTACTTCCTCCAACCACATTTCGAAGTTTCTGGAGATTGGGTGTAGCTTAATTCAGTTATGGATGTTTTGAGTTGGCTATGGGACTCAAATTCGTGATAGCAAGTGATTGAGGATGATGATGATCAAGTCAATCAAGATTTCTGGGTGAAACCCGTATGGACCATCTTCATTGTTTTCATCGTATCTCACTGAACACTACTCCGATGATCGTGATTCTTGTCCCTCTAGAAACTAGACAAAAAGTTCTTCATTTTGGGCACAAGAACCGTATGATTTCAAGGAGAAATGAAGGAGATATCATGTCCCCAAGTTACGGTTTCAGAATCAAACACTGTCCTGGACCAGTCACTTTGTTTTGTTAATATCTCCCAAACCACTGGATGCATGCGTGTGAATCCTTGACCATCTGAAAGTAGACGAAATTATCTTCACAATGGGCACTGATTTGAGTAGATATGATCACGGATTGACCAAGTTATGCTTATTGCAAAACTGGATCCTGATACTGGGAAATGGAAATGGAAGCTAGTATGCCGTTCGTCAAATTTGAGTTCGATTCGCCAAAGTCTCGAGCGCCACCAGTTCGATATACTGAAGTGGGGTCCAGTAGAGAGGATGATTGACTTAGTTACTGGTTGTGCAAGTGGGACCCATCCAGTTCAGATGCGGAGGCACTAGGAGCGTGTACGTGACTACGGGGATTGTTCGAGTGGTTAACGGTTCGGTTGTTCGAGCGAGGACGCGACTTCTCGGGGACTCGTCAACCGGGTGAGTTCTACTCACGATAGGGCATTTTTCTATTCTGAACTTGTTTTCGGTATTGGATTCCTTGGTCACATTTTCTGTTTTCGAAAAACTTAGAACCGAAAAACGATTTTTGAGTCTAAACGCTATTTTACGGTTTAATGGGAATTTTGATTAAATCGTTGAAATGAAATGTTTTGTATATGTGTTCTAGAATGCCTGGACATTTTCTGAGTTTCAGGAGTGATTGACATTAGGAATCGAATTGGGCGAAAACGGAGAGCGAAAATGAGAAAAACTGTGAAATCTGGGACTGTTGCAGGACGCACGGATCGTGCGCCTGCGTCTGCTACCTGAACGTGCGTGTAATACAGGACGCACGGGTCGTGCGCCCCTGGGCACGGACCGTGCGTACCTTTCGGATAGGAATGGATTAATGAAGTGCTTCACGCACGGGTCGTGCGCCCCTGGGCACGGACCGTGCGTGAGGATCTGTCCCCGGTTTCCGTTTTCTCATTTCGTCGTTCCGTTTAATCCCGAACCTTTTCTAATCTCTTTCTCAATCATTTAAAAAGGAATTGTCTTACTGAAAACTTTATTTTGAACTTGTTCAACTCATGGTTTTGAAAAAGAACTTTGAAAGCCCATTTGATCGAAAAACCGAAACCCTAGTACGCGTGTGAGTACACCGACTGATGGATTGACTGAATATATATGTTTATATATGTTTAAATTAAAATGATTATAATGCCGGAGGTCTAAATTATGAATTCCTCAAAACGGGTTATAGATCGATATGGATATTGTTTATCCAACTATTATGTGATTGATCCTTTGGTGATCGAAAAGATATAAATTATCTAATGAGCTTATATGACTGATCCTTTGGTGATCAAAATGAAAAAGAAGATATAAATTATCTAACTCTCGAGAACTTGATGCGTATTGTCATACGTATTGCATTGGGTGACGACCCGACAAGACTAGGGAGGGTAGTCATGACCCCTTACCTAGGCCCTGAATGTGTTTTGGCGTGGTCAACTCACGGGTTACCGGGATTAGCACTGGATTGCAGTCGGTACGTGTTAACTAAATTCACGAAGTGCGTGGCATTTCGATTAATAAATAAGACATTGTTATGTCAGCTTTTGTTGTAACGGTTTAATAAATTGAACCGAGTGTCAGTGAGGGGGCACGGTAGGACTCACTGAGACAAGTTGTCTCACCCAATCCATATTTGTTGTTTTTACAGAGAACAGGTTATAAGGACAGCAGGCGGCACTGTTAGTCGTCAGGCTCGAGGAGAAGTTGAAGATGAAATCTTCCATCTGTGTTTTGGATTCTTTTGATGTAGTCTCTGTATTCGGTCTTATGACTCGAAGTTGTAAAAAGTTATTTTTATAGTTTCCGCTGTTTCTTGTAAAGATGTATATCTGAACAGGAATTTTTATACTCTGATTTATACCAAATTGTATATTTAGGTGTTTCTTTGTTAAAGAAATATCGGGGTGTTACAAACATGCTCAAAACCATGAAATTTTTACCTTCATTTCATTAAGATTGATTTAGAAAATGATTGGAATAAGTTCGGAATCAAACGGAGTAGTTTAAAGTGCATTTCGGGATGAAAATCAGAAGGGGGCGCACGTCCCGTGCGCTGGGGTGCACGGCCAATTTTCAACACAGAATCAGGCGCACGGTCCGTGGGCTTGGGGCGCACGACCCCTGTGTTTGCACCAGAACTTAAATCTTCACTTCATTTTACCCCCTTTCGCTACTCGGTTCGTCCACAAACTATATTCCGATCAAATTCAACTTAAACAAGCATTTATCTAGTGACAATCAGTTCAAACATGCCAATAATCAATCCACACATAATCGTATACTTCAACCAATAATAAAGAAGAGAAGGGAACAAGTTTTGCTGAAAAGTGATAGGATAGAAATGAGAGGCTGAAAGTGGTATGGTTGAATAGAGAACTGAAAATGGAAGAGAAGGGAACAAGTTTTGCTCACATGCATGGAATTTTGATAAGGAGTGAATCCCCTTCTTCTTCTTCCTTCCTTCTTGTTTTCTCTCATCTATCTCTACTCTCTTTCTTTCTAATTTTCAGAAATTGATGAATGAGAGATGAATGAGTTGGCTGGTGTTGTTATATTGAGCTGAGGGTTTAAAAAAATATGGAAATAACCAAAATGCCCTTACTCCTTAATCCTCACTTAACCTCCATTCTAATTAATTAAGCCCTCATCAATTCATATTACTTAGGAATTAACTACCATTCCCATGACCCTACCATGACTAGGACCCAATCTATTATTTCATCAAACGATACATCTTCAATATGAGGCGAAATGACGATTTTACCTTTGTGCTCTAATTCCCACAATAATTCACACAATTCGAATAAAGTTGAGTGTAATTCATATGATTGAGCAATTAAATATTACTTTCGCGACAACAACATATCCGTGACTCGATTTATCATTTAATCGAATAATAAGTCGCTAGTTAATTTCGTAAACCGAAGTTAACGAAACTAGGGATATTACACGGTGTCTACCTATGATTAATATTCATTATTTCAGTATTTCATTTCTTTTAAGTTGATGTGAACTCCGCTCGAGGAGTAAGACACCCAATAGTGACCAACAGATAGAATAAGTGACTTTAAAAGAAGTAAAATGATATAATATTCAGGAATAAATCATAAGCTTCTTTTTTATTGGATTTTCTTTCAATACAACCAAATCACATCTAAACAATATTCCTTGGAAGGTGATCTATCCAACGATAACAGACATGAGGGTTATCTAGTAGATCACACGACTTACACCCACCACAATCATCTATTTTCCACCAAAGATTTTTGCATTTTCGATCTTCCCATCCATGGTAAACATCTAAATAGTGAAGACTTGGTTCGTTTGGCCATGTAAAGCTACAAAAGAATAATGTTCTCCATAACCAATCTGGCCAGAATTCAAACTCGTAGAATTTATCGGGTCCGGGCATGATTGTATGGAATCCAAGATCGTCATTCTTAGATTTGCAATGGATGGTGAGATTTTTCCTAGAAACGGATGCCGGTAATCTATTGGTAAATGATACATGTGTACGTTGTGCCTCACTAGCCCCGTAAGCAAGTATTATTACCAGAAGTGATATTATTATCACATTTAAGGTAATTTCATTTAAACATGACATTGATGCAAAATGACTTCATATGCAAACATCGATTTGAATTTATAGAACATTTAACAGATCAAAATTTTATGATTTTTAGTCAAAACTATTTAAGAATATTTATCA
The DNA here is from genome assembly GCA_039519185.1 of Astragalus membranaceus. Lineage (NCBI taxonomy): Eukaryota > Viridiplantae > Streptophyta > Magnoliopsida > Fabales > Fabaceae > Astragalus > Astragalus membranaceus. The sequence continues at coordinate 127,159,471 of CM076848.1, read as the reverse complement.
TTTAATATTCCCTAGTGTATAATATAAGAAACATTTTGGTCAAAAAAGAATTTAAGAAACAAATTGAAGTATTTTAATAATATTAAAAAAATTTAAAACTTTTTAATGATTACGGTTTTGGTTGTAAAATATTTAAGTGGATATGAAAACAATAATAAATATAATCGTGCTTAATTGGGAAAAATATTTTTGAAATTGAAATATGAATATACATCGTTTGAATAAAAGTCAATGAAATTAATTTGTATCTTGAATATTTAATTTATATAATTTAATATAATATTAAAAAAGAATCATTGATCTGTGGTAAAACAATCAATGAGTAATATTTTTTTTAAATAATTTATATTTTCTAATATTATTAATATTACTTCAAATAAGTACTTATATATTTTAATATAATTAACTTTTAAAGATTTTCCGGTATATTTTATCCAAGTAATAAATATAACCTTTCTTTGTTAAAAAATGTTTATTAAAATAAAGTAATTGTCCATGAATTTAACTCACTTTTTCAAAAAAAAATTTTATATTTTTCCATAATATAATCAAAAGAGTATCATTGATCGGTACAAAAATATCAATGAGTTATTTTTCTTCAATATTTTATACTTGTGAACATAATTTAAGGTTCATTGTTCATACAAATAATTGTAAAACTGCTATTAACCCGTTGAAACATAACTTATATCTATATTTTCAATGATATTTTAGTAACTGCTAGTACAACTCACCATTATGAAAAAGGAATTGTAAAACTACCTAGATCTTTCAACTTTTGCGGAGGCTTGCTTTGTAGCAACATACTTGTTTCTTGAGTCATGGCCACAGTTTCAAATTCACCAAGTATCCATCTTTTAGTTAGCACATATTTCATGAACTGGTGTAGTTTGGCATTTGTTGCAAAGCATCCACCAATGGAATGTTGATGTGGAGCTGTTTGAGGATCTCCATGAATTTCCCAAGTTGTTTGTCCTGAGTTGCCTTATTCAACCTTTGTGGGAAAGGAGGAGGAGGTCTCTTAGAAACCACTTTATGGGTCACTTTCACTGCTCGAGTAGCAGTATCAGCTGTAACCTCAGAGTTTGCGTCAACAGGAATTTCTCCATTGCTGGAAGCATCAGTTTCAGCACCTGTCTTTGCATTGTTGGAAAGGGTAGCAGTTTCCTTACCACTTATGAGGGTGATGGCCTTAACTTGCTCATTACCAGGTGGTTTTGATGGCTCAGTAGTGCTTGGCAAAGTACCACTTGGTCTAGCTAAAATTGCAGTAGCAATTTGGCCAATTTGATTTTCTAAATTCTTGATGGAAGCTCCTTGGCTTTGGTCTCATTCATGAATGTTTTGAGCGCCCCAGCCAAAGAGTTGTGACCAAAAGGCTTGTGATAGAGAACAACTGGGAATCCAGGAGGTGTGGCTGGTTTAGTTGGGGCAGGTGTTGTACCAACTTTTGTTTAGTTACCACCCCAAGAGAAATTGGGATGATTCTTCCACCCTGGGTTATAGGTGTTGGAATACAGGTTGTTGTTCTTGCTGTAACCCATATAATTTAATGAGATAGGGTTACTTGGCCAGTCTTCAAATAGATGTCCTGCACTGTAGTAAACACAGGATGATGTACTGGTTGTTTCTATCAAGTCATATGCTTCTTTGTAGGAATGCTTTAGGATGGCTCCTTCTGAAGATTCATCCAACATTAGTCTAGATTGAGGGACTAGACCATTGTAGAATGTCTCCATTTGGATACAAACGGGAATGCCATGGTGAGGGCATTTCCTTAGGACCTCTTTGAATCTTTCCCAAGCTTCAAGCAATGACTCATCTTCAAGTTTCTTAAAAGATGTTATCTCATTTCTCATTCTAGCATTCTTGGTAGGAGGGAAATATTTGACCAAGAACTTAGCCATTTTGCTCCAGCTATCCACAGAATTGGGTTCCAAAGAATTCAACCAGACTTTGCCTTGTCCTTAAGAGAGTAGGGAAAAAGCCTCAATCTGAATGCATCCTCAGTAATCCCTGGCATTCTAAAGTTACTACACACTTCAAGATATTGTCTCATATGCAAGTGGGGATCTTCAGAGGGTCCACCTCCAAATTGCCCTATTGCTTGCAGCATCTAAAACATCATGGGCTTGAACTCGAAATGTGCAGCATTGATGGGTGGTGTAACAATGCCAGTATCCATGATGGTGGGATCAAAGACAACATAATCCCTCATAGGCCTGTCCCTTTCATTCGCCATTACTTGAATCACCTGCTGGCCATTGATAATTTCTGCCATCACAGCTTCTCGAACAACTGCTATTCTTTCTCTAACCTCTCTTCTCAACCTTCTAGCTGTCCTTTCAATTTATGGGTCTAATGGAAATTCTTGTTCGTAGTTTCTGTTCATAAACAATCACCTAAACTGAAAATTTCACAACACAAAGGTTAGAAGCAAAAACTTACTAAAACAAGTACAAATTCAAAGGTTTTAGAAATTAAATCTAATAATTCCCGGCAACGGCGCCAAAAACTTGTTGTGTAAAAATGTGTGCAAGTATAAATTCTAGATCGTTCCCACGAGGATTATGTAGTTTAAATTCTAGATCTATACACTAGTACTCGAATTAGTAAGGGAAAAGTAAAAAGGAAAGCGAAGTAAAAATCCATGGTGTTGGACAGTAATTAAATTGCAAGTAATAGTAAAATCAGTAACACGGGGTTATAAACCAGAGAGATGGTATTATTCAAGACCAGGATCCGTAATTACTTCACAATGTAGCAGTGCTGTGGTCAGTGCTGTGAGCATTCAGTGTGCAGAATTGAAATTAAACTTTCTAGTTTTATGATCAAAGTATCGCAAAGATTCCCTTATTCCTAAGCTCCCATTTGGTCTATCTTGAAGTGTGTAAAGCATGTTTCTGATCACACTATGGCCCTAGCTTCATATTCCTATTCTTCACTACGAAAAGCAATATTCCTATTAACTTTTTAACCATATTAACTCATGAAATCAGCACTTTAATTCCTTCCGAAAATTAAAACACGTTACCCTAATTAAAGTGATCAAGTTCAAAAAGAGTATATAGCATTAAATCGCATGAGTTAATGAAGTTTCAAGCACTAATGACAACATTTAACATAGATCCATAATTACATCACCAATATCTTGACTAAAAAGGAAATTAGCTCATGAGGGGCTTAGATATGATAAAAGCGTAAGAAAACATGATAAATGATGTCATGAAAATAACAAATATAGCTAAAATCAAATATTCACAAAGGAATACAGAAATTACAAACAATGAGAAACTTAAAATAAGCTCCCAGTGCTGTAAATCTGCTACAGAGCCTCTGTGCTGTTGAGATGAAGAGTTATGATGTAGAATTGCGAGATCCAGCTTCAAAAATGTATTTCAGCACAAAAAATGGTGAAAAGATGGTTGGGGAAGACGATGGAGTAGTGTATGGAAGGTGGAAAGTGTACTTTTTGACCTAGGGATTCGTGTAGGATGAATTGTGTGTTCACTTCTAGGGTAAAGTACCTATTTAGAGTACATTCTCTCTCCAAGTACCATATGGGCCCTTTTTGCTTCCCTGTCAAGTGCTGACAACCCAAAAATCAAGGACGTTTTGTCCTTTTGCGGCCTAATAAATGCCCAGATTAAAATATGCCACTACCACTAAAGACAAAACACCTCTTTCCTTATTATACCACATGCGAAGACTTTATTTCTTTTGCTCACGCTAGCTAGCCACCGAGATGCTACCACGATGCTTCCATAGCACTAAACGCGGTATTAATGCTAACAGATTCCTGCACAACTAACACACGGGTAAAATCCCACAAAATTGCACCTAAAGTGCCCAAAACACGATTAACAACACACAACCTAACTATCCTTAATTATATACTAGTTTCATTCTTATTTACATTAATTACTCTAAAATAAGCTTAATTCTCATTTAGTTTTGGCGTAGATAACTCTCATTTCTAAGAGTTATCATAGCCGGATGGACTTTTGTCCATTGATCAGCAGCCGGATACCCATTGGCAACCCTGGAACTGGTTGTTTGATCAATATGGTGTTAACACAAACCTCAAGATCAATTAGCATATTTCCCAACACATACTCAGTTTCTTGGAATGTAGCACCAAGATTCAGAAAACTAGCAATGGCTGTAACCAACCCCCAATCACAATGTGACCTTTGTCACCCTCAGCTACACTGGCTAAATGTAAATCAGATAATACCCTGTGATTGCAGCTTGGTTGTTCACCATTAACCACAAGAAGAAGAGTTCTCCTCCCCTGACCCCATCACCTTCTCCTCGACCAAACAAGGTGGTCGCCATTACTATGTGAATATACCGAAAAAGTGGGTTATAAATAGAAGTTGCATTGGCAAACCTTGCTTCAAATTGCATTTGTACACCTGCAATCTTTCCCCCAAAAATTCTTAGCACTAAACCCATCTAGCTTATGTTCAGGAACCTTTGAATCATGTATGGCACCTTCGTTTTCAAGATGGAATGCCTCACAAAATTTAGTGAGATTTAGACTATAATAGACATTGTCTATCCTGAAGGTCATAGTATGATTTGGGTGTGCAGTAAGGGTCCTATCCTCATAAAATTATAAAGAAATCGGGAACTCAAGAGTAAGTCCTTCATAAGTCTTATACTTCCTATTCATGAAATCATTCCAGCCAACATTTTGAAACAACATTCTTGAATTAGCTTCTCATATCGTTGTTCCTGTTTGGCATCCTTGAATTGACTTCCAAAGTGGTTGCCGGAAGAGGACCCCAGACTACTTCTATATCTTCTTTTTGCAGTGAAAGGAGCAGGTACATGAGTTGCTCTCATCTTTTTTAGTCCCATTTTCCAGTAAATGGAAGATTGGAAGTGTTGGGTTTTTGGGTGAAACTTGAGCAAAAATGGTGTTTTGAAGGGTATGTGTCGGTATTTTGGTCGTGGGTTTGGTATTTAGGGCGTGGGGTGTTGATTTGGGGGACTTTGGTGTTATGGAGGTTATTGGGTTTTAGGGTTTTTGAAATTTTTTTGGGTTTTGGGGGGATTCAAAGGTTTTGGGTGGAACTTAAAGGTTGGGTTTTGTGATTTGGGTAGTGGGTTGGTGATTTAGGGAGGATTTGATGGAGGTTTGTGAGGTTTTGGGTTGTCTATTGAGATGCATAGCCCGTGGTAAATCATGGATGACTCGTGCAAGGGGCTTGTGTTAAGGCTTGTTCACGTGCTTTGAAGTACAAATCACATACAACTCGTGCGAGCTACTGAAGTTGGGGATTATTTCAGGAAATGGCACGCACAGTTTTTTCCATCAAGCGCACGACTCGTGCTCTTCATGCAACACCCAAATTTGCCCTTTTTCTCGAAAATATTAACCCGTGGGTTGCCTCCCACGCAACGCTCTTTTAACGTCACAAGCTTGACCCTAAAAAATCTTTCCCTTTTAATTGGGATTTTGTTGAACAAAAGTGGTTGCTTTTTCAATTTCATTACCCATTAAATAAGCTTTTAGCCTTTGTATAATTACTTTGAAGGATCCAGTCCTTTCACCCCAAATTTCAACTCCTCCGAAAGCCTTACTGATTTGGAATGGACCGGGCCACCTTGATCTCAAGTTACCTAGAAAAAGTTTCAACCTTGAGTTGAAGAGCAACACTAGGTGGCCATCGTTGAAGTACCTTCTGATGATACGCTTATCATGCCACTTTTTAGTTCTTTCCTTGTAAATCCTGGCATTCTTATAAGCGTGGATGCTAAGCTCTTCCAACACATTGAGTTGAAGTTTTCTTTTATCACCAGCCAACTCCATATCCAAGTTAAGAGCCTTGATTTCCCAATAAGCCTTGTGTTCAAGCTCATCCAGAAGATGACAAAACTTCCCATATATTAGTTTGAAATGAGTCATTCCTATGGGAGTCTTGTATGCTGTCAAGTAAGCCCAGAGAGCATCATCAAGCTTAATGGACCAATCTTTTTGAGAGGCAGAGACCATTTTTTCTAAAATAGTTTTGATCTCTCTGTTTGAACATCTACCTAGCCACTAAATTAGGGAGGGTAAGGTGTTGCAACTTTATGCCTTAACCCAAACTTTTTCAGCATTTTTTCAAATTGTTTTGAGATAAACTCTAAGCACCCCAAACCTTGGAAAAATTATCTTTTTGAAAAGCTTAATCACCACTTTTGCATCATTTGTTGGGGGCAACAATGGCCTCAATCCACTTTCAAACATAGTCAACCACAACTAGAATATATTAATTTTCAAAAGAAGACGGAAATGGCCCCATGGAGTCATCTTCCAGGCGTCAAAAATTTCAACTTCAAGGATGTTGTTCAAGGGAATTTCGTTTCTTTTAGAAATGTTGCCAGTGCGTTGACAATGATCACATTTAGCAACAAAATGATGTACATCTTTAAGAAGGGATGACCAGAAAAATTAGATTGAAGTATTTTCACTGCAGTTTTTGAAGAACCGGCATGGCCACCATAAGATGAAGAATGACATTGAATAAGAATATTACCTACCTCATCTACCGGAACGCATCTTTTGAACACACCATCAGCTCCCCTCTTAAAAAGAAAAGGATCACCCCAATAGTAGTGCTTAACATCAGAGAAGAATTTATTCTTCTGTTAGTAGTTCAGACCCGGAGGTAGCACACCAACTACAAGAGTGTTTCCTTTGGCCACTAATTATACTCCTTGCTGATTGTTACTACTCATATAACTGAGGTTAAAAAAACGGGAACGATGCTTTGTGTGGTTTAATGTATTTGCTTTTAAATGGTGATTTTGTTAAAGTAAACTGATATATTTCATTGCCGTTTTTCTAAAAGAAAGTAGCCTTTAAAAATGTGTTTTTGTTAAAAGCTATTTGTCAAAAAAAAGGTAGAATATATATATATATATAGAGAGAGAGAGAGAGAGAGAGAGAGAGAGAGAGAGAGAGAGAGAGAGAGAGAGATTTATAGATATGAGCTTTATTGACAATTAATATGTACACACTACAACAAAAAGGGCTTTTAGCGGCAATAAAAATGGCCACTAAAAGTTTTACCCGCATTTAGTTAATCGCCACTGGATCCAGGGTCGATAAATGCTGGTAAAGGGTAATTTAATTACCGCTAAAACATAGGGACTTTTAGCAACAATTATAGTAGCAATTGTTATTGCCGCTAAATATGATTTTAGGGAAAAAAAAGTTAAAACCCAATAATTAATTTTATAATATCTCAAGCCCAATTACAGATAGACAAATGAAGCTATTTATAACAGATGTAACTAACTATGAATAGTTACATTAGAAGCTGACTAATTTGATAACCTATATTATAAACACAATGTACTTCCAATAATAAGATTCTGTTGCAATAAATAACAACAGTCTATAAAAGAAACTAACAAATACCTTACTGCTTGTAATCAGATAAAACTCCTAAATCAATGAGGTTATAAAGGATACTTACAAAATTTTATCAATGAGCATTACAGCATAAATTCCTTTCTCTGCATCTCCATCCACATTATCAACCTTATCCCCACTAGCTTTCTTATGATGTCCACTAGCTTTCTTATGATGTTGGTAACATCCATACATGGAGAGGCATGATCCAAGCTGTAATATCAAGCACACAAGGGTAATGAATATATAAGAGATTATACATTCTATGATAGACAAAACTCTAGTAACATAACTACAATAGAATAAGGTATATGTTTAGGCCTCTATACTTGCCCCAAAGTAAATGGTGATTGAAGCAAAATTCACCTCCATCAAATACAAAGGAAAGAGAACTTACTGAGTGTAATAGTAGAAAATGTCACCTCCATCAAAAATAGCATTGAGTGTAAGAGAATGTCACCTCCATCAAAAACCAATTGACAATAAATTGACAATTCTACTATCCATACAAGCATAGATTAAATCAAGCAAGAGAATGCAAAAGCAATATTCAAGGCAAAAATAGACATGCACTAGACTTATGCCAATAGTCAAGGCAAACACTGCACTAGACTTATTCAAGGTATGACCTGAATTTATCAACGGCAAAGATTACCGCTAAAACCTCTTTTTCTGTTGTAGCATAATTCACTTGGGCTTCATCCAAAGTTCTACTGGCATAGTAGATTGCACGCATCTTCTTATCCTTCTTTTGACCCAAAACTGCCCCAACTGCATAATTACTTGCATCGCACATTATTTCAAATGGAAGATTCCATTCCGATGGTTTCATGAATAGGGCAGTGGTCAAGTCCTTTTTTCAACCTGGCAAACACCTCATGACACAGATCATTAAAAAAAAGTTGCATCCTTAAGGAGAAAGCTTGTCTGTGGTTTAGTTATCTTTGAAAAATCCTTTATAAAACGGCAGTAGAAACCCACATGACCCAAGAAACTTCTAACCTCTTTCAGAGGTAGGAGGTGACATTTTTTCTATGATTTCAATCTTTGCTTTGTAAACCTCAATACCCCATTCAGACACCGAGTGTCCTAATACAATACCCTCTCTCACTATAAAGTGACACTTTTCCCAATTTAAAACAAGATTTACCTGCTTACACACAAGAAATTTTTCTAATTTGACCAAACAGCTATAAAAACTTGATCCATGCACAGATAAATCATCCATAAAAACTTCAATAATATTTTCAACAAAGTCAGAAAAGATGGACATCATACAACGTCGAAAAGTAACAGGGGCATTACACAAACCAAAAGGCATCCTTCTATAAGCATATGTGCCATAATTAAGGACAAGTGAAAGTGGTTTTCTCTTGGTCGATGGGATGGATGGGACTATAAAAATATCCAGAATACCCATCCAAATAGTAAAAGCTTGAATGCCGTGCTAACCTTTCTAGTATTTGATCAATAAAGTGAAGGGGAAAGTGACCTTTACGGGCCACTTTGTTCAGCTTCCTATAATCGATGCACAGTCTCCACCCATAAGTGTCCTAGCAGCAATGGATTCATTTTTCTCTTTTTTCATAACTGTGAGGCCTCCCTTTTTAGGTACCACCTAAACATAACTAACCCATTTACTATCAGAAATTGGATATATTACCCCAGCATCAAATAGTTTGAGTACTTCTTTTTTACAACTTCATTCATGTTGGGATTCAATCTTCTTTGATGCTCAACAATGGTTTTATAATCCTCTTCTTCAAGTAATATCCTATGCATGCAAATTGAGGGATTTATTCCTTTTGGAAGAGGTTCTGATTTTTCCTCAACCAAGTCATTAAGCCCACTTCTTCATTTGTGTTGCCTATCAAACAAGCTTCTAAACCATCGTGTGAAGATGATGCTAAAGAGAATTCTTTCACACAATGGTCTATAATATCAACCGTGCAATAGGAATCCTTAATAGACTGACTCTTCCTGAAGTTAGCAAATTCAAATTTTATTTTCTCCTCACCCACATTGAAAGCAAGCTTACCATGTTTAACATCAATGATATCTCTAGCAGTAGCAGGGATAACCTCTAAAATCCTAGCCGAATATTTGATGCAATAGTCTACCAATGGTATGATTATTTTTGTGGGTTTAAGTTATCGTATGCCTAGTCTCTTACAAAGGGATAATGACATTAGACTTACACTGACTCCTAAATTACACATGGCTTTGTTTATGGTCTCACTCCCTATCACACACGGTATGGAAAACCTTCCAAGATCTTTAAGCTTTGGAGGCAATTTGTTCCGAATAATAGCCCTACATTCTTCCGTTAGAGCTATCGTTTCATTGTCATCTATTTTCCTCTTTTTAGACAAAATCTCTTTCAAAAATTTGGCATAAGATGGCATTTGAGACAGGGCATCTGTGAAAGGAATGTTAATGTAGAGCTTTTTCAAGAGTTCAATAAAAATTTTAAATTGCTCTTCAAGCTTGGTTTTTACAAACCTTTGTGGAAAGGGTGTGATAGGTTTGTATGGTGGTTGAGAGACATATGGTTTTTATTTTTCTTCTTCTACCTCCACACTTGGTGGATTTTCTTTTTTGACTCACATTTTTCTCACCACTGCCCTTAGGTTCCTGTAATTGTTTTCCACTCCTTAAAGTGACAACATTAATTTGTGCCTTAGGATTTGGTTCAGGCTGATGTGAGCCAAGCCCCCATCATGGGACCTATCACTAGAGGAAAGCTCAAGGCGATGGAACAACAAGTCAAGAGTCTTCATTCATGGAAGGATCTTCCTCATTCAAATGGAATATACTTTAGTGTGTCCACCTTGATAATTGACAAGGACACACTAAAGGTGACCAAGGATTACCTTAGGGAATTTCTAGAATACTCAAACCCTAGTGTTCCCTAGTTCTTTGTATTTGCTTTCCAATATATTTAGGACCTCATTTTTAATTGTAATGAACATTTGGTTTTGAGTCTTGTTGGCCATTTAGAATATGCTAAGGCCTTTAGTTACTTTGATGTGGCCATGGGCCTTATTTTCTTTTCTTTAGTGGATTATATGTTGGGCCTAGGATCCATTCGACCCAACATATAAATGCTTTCACTTTCATTGTAAACCCTAGAACTCCTTTGATGAATGAAATCACTTTCCTCATTTTAGCAAAGTTGAGAGCCAAAATACCTAGAGTGTGGTGAGGGCTAGTTCATGCTTGTGAGGGTGAGGTTCATTAGAGGATTCTCCTTGGTTCTTGAGATGAGAACCATAGCTCACTTTCTTGAGGCTAGGAGAGCTTAGGGATAGTGTGATCTTATCACCTTTCCAAGAAAGGTGTGGTGATCTTCAACCTCCACCTCCATTCCATGTCTTCTCCATCTTTGATCTTTCTTTCTCGTTTATGTAAGTATTTGTGTATTCCTTTTGGTGTTGTTGAATATGTGTTTTTGTGAGAAAATATTTGAGTTTCCATATTTTTAGATCCAAATCCTAAAAGATCATGTTAGATCTTATCAAGTGAGTATCAAAGCTAGTGAAATTTGGCAAAAAATAATTTTTTTTTCACATTTCCAGGTTGTTGTTGTTTCCTTCCAGTGCTAGTTTCTTAAATTCTGTCCATTTTTTATTTTTCATTTTCTGTTGATTTCGTCTTTAATTCTGGTTTGCATCTTGTTTGTTGTTGAATTTACTACGTATTACACACTTGTATCACTTCGTTTGAGCAAGAATCGATCATTTTCGATGTTAAAATCCTCATATTTCACGAATTCGAATTTCGGTTTTGTTCTCAATTCTTGTTCGTTTTTGCTGAAATTTGTTGCTAAAAGTCACTTACTGCACTGATTTCGCATCTATTGCAATTTGTTTCATGAATTTTGGTTGAGTTTTGAGCATTGTTGCCTCTTCAAAAAAAAGTCAAACGCGTTTTCCACTGTAAACGCGCGTTTTGAGTAAGCTACTCTCCTTTTTTATGTAAATTGATGATGGATTCGTGTTCCTTATGGAATTTCGCATGAAATGGAGTATTCGTTTGCTTGATTTGGTGAAGAAATGAGATTTCTGGAAATTTAACCTTGAAGCTTTGAATATTCATCTTCTACCTCGAATTTTCCAAAATCACTTTTTTGTAGAAGCGTTTTTTAGGTTCTGAAAGTTACATAGTTGAATTCCTTGTGAAAAAGTAATTGAAATGGAGTCCAAGTTTGTCTAATTTGGTTGAGTATTCATTGAGATAATCCTGTTGCAAGATCAATGTTGTTCTTGGTGTTCTTGATGAACTGCTTTTCATTTTCTGCAGTTTGATCCAAAAGTGTTTGTTCAAATTTTCAAATTGTGTTTTTGGATTCAATATAGCTCCTTTTTCAGTGATTCAAAAGCCAGGTTGTTTGTCTCAAAATCTAGTATTATTTGAGACATTGAAAAAAAAATATATATTAAAAAAAAGTACTGAAAAATAGAAAAAATAGTGAAATAAAGTATTATTTTAAAAAAAAAGGCATCAACCTAATCACCGGGAAATTTTCCCATTGTTAGTAAACATTATTTGGATCATTGGGAAAAAATAGTGAAATAAAGTATTATTTCCAGAAAAATTCCCATTGTTAGTAAACATTATTTGGATCATTGGGAAATTTTCTCAAAATCTTTTGGGGACATTTGGACCATTTTGCTCTTAGAGGCTTATTTGCTCACTTTGTTGCATCTTATTTGGTGCATTGCTAGCACTCTTTTGAGTCTCTTTTCATAGTTTAAATTTGTCTTTAAATGCTCTAAATTTGGTTTAGCCTTTCAAATTTTTGTTTCTTGTTTTTTTTGTGTCTTCAAAAAAGTCTTAGTTTTGTCATAGTAGTCTCTTTCTTCTGGTTCCTCTTGGTGATTGATCATACATTCCTTGGGCTCTATAGTAATATCAACATTAAGGATTGGATAGAAGCTTAAGGTTCCTTTTCAAGATCTAAAGGATAATTGAGTGACTTGAGTGACCTACTTTACATTTGTGTGCCCAAAAAAAAAAACCCTTGAGTGAAGAGTGTTTGTTCCTAAAAAGCCTAAACACGAGTGGAGTGACACTTGACACTTGGTGAGATAAACATTCTTGTGAGGACTTTTGGTTGTTTTTTTTATATACTAACGTTTTCTTGTAGGTACACTTGTTCTACTTAAGGATGAGTTCTAATCCTCCCTCACCTAGAACCGCGGCCATCTTAGGCCAAATGGAGGCTTTAAGAAGAGAGCTTGAAAACATGAATGTGACTCAAACGAGGATAATAGAGGATCAAAGGAGGTTGGTGGATAGAGTGGAGGTTTTGGAGAATAGAACCCCAAGAAGAGAAGTTACCCCACCTAGGAGGGATCCTAGAAGGCTTAGAAGACATGTGACTCCACAATATTACTATGGTGAGGAATATGATGTGGAGGCCGAGGATGATCCAAGGTTGCATAGACATAGGCATAGGCATCATGGTGATGATGGTGGTAGGCCAAGGCGGCATAGAGATAGGGAGGAAGAGCGTTGGAAAAATAAGAAAATCAAAATCCCTAGTTTTCAAGGTAAGAGTGAAAGTCCGGATTTATACTTGGATTGGGAGCTCAAAGTTGAGCAAATCTTTACTTGCCATGAAGTTAGAGAAGAAAGGAAGGTTAAGCTTGCCACCCTAGAATTTGTGGATTATGCCTTGCTTTGGTGGGACCAAGAGCAAAAACTTAGGGTGAGGTGTGGTCAAAGGCCTATTGAAGATTGGGAGGAGCTAAAGTCTTTAATGAGAAGAAGATATGTCCCATCTCACTACCAAAGAGACCTCCTCAACAAATTGCAAAAACTCTACCAAGGTTCCAAAACCGTGGAGGAGTATTATAAAGAAATTGAAGTTGCCAAGATTAGAGCTAATCTTGTTGAAGAGGAGGAACAAGCAATGGCAAGGTTTCTTAATGGCTTGAAGTATGAGATCAAAGACCAAGTTGATATGTACTCATACTTGGACATTCAAGAGCTCTTGCATCATGCTTCCAAGGTGGAGGCACAATTGAAGAGCAAGAGCACCTCAAGGCCTTCCTCAAACTTCAAGCAAAATTCCTCTTCACATTGGCATGACAAGTCAAAGGTTGATGAAGCATCTACCTCTAAAGTTGGCAAAGGTAAAGCTACGGTCGTAGAGCCTAGAGGTAAGCCTAAAATTCCTTCTCAAATATCAAGTGACAAACCTTCTTCTACTACATGTTTCAAATGTCAAGGCAAAGGACACTTTGCTTTCCAATGCCCCAACAAGAGAAACACGGTCATAAAAGAAGGGATTGTAGTAACCAGAAGTGAACATGAGAATAGTGAGGCTTCGGCCAACTCTAGTAAAGAGGAGTCTCAAGATGAGTCTCATCATCAAGGTGACCTATTGATGGTTAGAAGACTCCTAGGAGCCAAACATAAGGACATCAATGAGTCCCAAAGAGAAAACCTCTTTCACGCTAGATGTTATGTCCAAAAGAACTTATGTAGCTTGATAATTGATGGTGGGTCTTGTGTTAATGTTGCTAGCACTAGACTAGTGCAAAAATTAAATCTCACCACCATCAATCATCCAAAGCCTTATAAACTTCAATGGCTAAAAGATGAAAATGCAATTGTTGTAGACAAACAAGTGGTTGTTGCATTTTCCATCCATAAGTACCATGATGAGATTCTCTTTGATGTGGTACCTATGGAGGCCGGGCACCTTTTACTAGGAAGGCCTTGGCAATTTGATAGGAAAGTGAGTCATGATGGCTACACCAACAAGTACTATTTTGTTTTCAATAATTTGCAAGTAGTTCTATCTCCTCTTAGTCCTCAAGAAGTTTTGAAGGACCACATCATTTTGAAAAAGAAAATAGAGGAAGAAGAGAAAGAACTAAAAGGAAAAAAGCAAGTGGAGGCCAAAGCTTCATCTAGTGGCCAAGAGCACCTTAGGGTAGATGACAAAAATAAAAAAGTTTTGGCCCATGCTAAAAGGGTTACCAACCTTTTCTTGAGAGAAACACAAGCGAGAAAGGTCTTGGTGGCTAAACAACCCCTCTATGTTCTCTTCTCAAAAGAGGTGAGTTGTTTGACTAGTGAGGCATTTCCCCTTGAATTACCAAAGGAAATTCTAGATCTCTTGCATGATTTTGAGGATGTCTTTCCTAAAGAGATTCCAAAAGGATTGCCACCTCTTAGGGGCGTTGAACACCATATGGATTTAATTCCGGGTGCATCACTTCCTAATAGGCCGGCCTATAAAACTAATCCTCAAGAGACACAAGAGATAGAGACTCAAGTTTCCAAACTCTTGGAAAAAGGGTGGGTGAGGGAAAGCCTTTCACCTTGTGCCATGCCGGTCATCCTAGTGCCAAAGAAGCATGGTACTTGGAGAATGTGTACAGATTGTCGTGCCATTAACAATATCACAATAAAATATAGGCACCCCATTCCTAGACTTGATGATTTGTTGGATGAGTTGAGTGGGGCTTGCTTCTTCTCTAAAATTGACCTTAGGAGTGGTTATCACCAAATAAGGGTTAGATAAGGGGATGAATGGAAGACCGCTTTTAAAACTAAATTTGGTCTCTATGAATGGTTGGTTATGCCTTTTGGCTTGACTAATGCCCCCTCCACATTTATGAGATTAATGAATCGTGTCCTAAGATCTTTTTTGGGAAAATTTGTGGTTGTGTATTTTGATGATATACTTGTGTATAGTGTCACTCTTGATGACCATGTGAACCACTTAAAGAATGTAATCGAGGTCTTAAGAAAGGAACATCTTTATGCAAATTTGGAAAAATGCAAGAATGAAGTCACCTTTCTTGGCTTTGTTGTTAGCTCACAAGGTGTCAAGGTTGACCAATCAAAGGTCAAGGCCATACTTGATTGGCCGCGGCCTAAGAATGCTATTGAGGTAAGGAGTTTGCATGGATTAGCAAGTTTCTATAGGCGCTTTGTGCCAAATTTTTCAACCATTGCCTCTCCTTTAAACCTCTTAGTGAAAAAGAATGTGGTTTTTAATTGGGGTGAGGAGCAAGAAGCCGCTTTTAACTTGTTGAAAAATAAACTTGCTAATGCTCCCATCCTTGCTTTGCCAAACTTTTCAAAAACCTTTGAAATAGAATGCGATGCTTCTAATTTAGGCATAGGGGCTGTTTTGACTCAAGATGGTCACCCCTTAGCCTACTTTAGTGAAAAATTGGGTGGAGCTCAATTAAATTACTCCACCTATGACAAAGAGTTGTATGCTTTGATTAGAGCCTTACACACTTGGCAACACTATCTTTTCCCGAAGGAATTTGTCGTACATAGTGACCATGAGTCATTAAAGTATCTCAAAGGCCAAGGGAAACTCAATAAAAGGCACGCCAAGTGGGTGGAATTTTTAGAACAATTTCCATATGTAATTAAGCACAAAAAGGCACTCAAAATGTTGTCGTGGATGCTTTGTCTCGCAAGTACACTCTTATATCCTCTTTGCAAACCAAACTTTTTGGGTTTGAGCATCTAAAGGAGTTGTATGAGCATGACAATGATTTCGGCCACATCTCTGTTTCTTGCCCTAGTACCTCTTTTGAGTCTTATCATGTGCATGAGGGTTTTCTTTTTAAAGGTAACAAATTGTGCATCCCTCAATGCTCACATAGGGAATTGCTTCTAAAGAAATGCATGAGGGTGGTCATATGGGTCACTTTGGGGTTACTAAGACTTTACAATTGTTGGGTGAACATTTTTATTGGCCAAAAAATGAAGCATGATGTTATTTCTTTTTGTGCTAAATGTGTTGCATGTAAAAAGGCAAAGTCTAGAGTAATGCCCTATGGTTTGTACACCCCTCTCCCTATCCCCTCATTCCCGTGGGTTGATATTTCTATGGACTTTGTCCTTGGATTGCCTAGAACTAAGCATGGCAATGATTCTATCTTTGTGGTGGTGGATCGTTTTTCAAAAATGACACACTTTATCTCGTGCCACAAAATAGATGATGCTAGTCACATTGTGAGTGATAGGGATTCAAAATTTCTTTCACACTTTTGGAAAACACTTTGGTCTATGCTAGGTACTAAGCTTCTTTTTTCCACTACTTGCCATCCTCAAACCGATGATCAAACCGAGGTGGTTAATAGATCCTTAGGAACTTTACTTAGGGCGGTTTTAAAGGCTAATATTAAAGCATGGGAAGATACATTGCCCTTGATTGAATTTGCTTATAATAGGGTACCGCATGGTACTATTCCCCTTTTGAGGTAGCCTACGGGTTCAACCCCCTTACCCCTTTGGATTTGGTTCCTTTTCCACTTTCTAGTTCCTTGTTCCATAAGGATGCCGATTCAAGAGCAAAGTATGTCAAGGACTTGCATTCAAAGGTAAAAGAGTTAATTGAAAAGAAGGTTGAAAGGTACGCTACTAGCGCAAATAAAAAAAAAGAAGAGAATGATTTTTACCCCCGGAGACTTTGTGTGGGTTCACATGCGCAAAGAGAGGTTTCCTAATGAGAGGAAATCCAAGCTCTTACCAAGGGGTGACGGTCCCTTCAAAGTTTTGGAGAGGATCAATGATAACTCTTACATAATTGATTTGCCTAGTGATTATGGTGTGAGCTCCACTTTTAATGTTAGTGATTTGTCCCTCTTTGATGTAGGTATTCAACATGAAGCTCACTTCGGGACAAGTGAAATTCAAGAAGAAGGGTATGATGTGAGCCAAGCCCCCATCATGGGACCTATCACTAGAGGAAAGCTTAAGGCAATGGAACAACAAGTCAAGAGTCTTCATTCATGGAAGGATCTTCCTCATTCAAAGGAAATATACTTTAGTGTGTCCACCTTGATAAATGACAAGGACACACTAAAGGTGACCAAGGATACCTTAGGGAATTTCTAGAATACTAAAACTCTAGTGTTCCCTATTTCTTTGTATTTGCTTTCCAATATATTTAGGACCTCACTTTTAATTGTAATGAACATTTGGTTTTGAGTCTTGTTGGCCATTTAGAATATGCTAAGGCCTTTAGTTACTTTGATGTGGCCATTCAAAATACCTAGAGTGTGGTAAGGGCTAATTCATGCTTGTGAGGGTGAGGATCATTAGAGGATTCTCCTTGGTTCTTGAGATGAGAACCATAGCTCACTTTCTTGAGGCTAGGAGAGCTTAGGGATAGTGTGATCTTATCACCTTTCCAAGAAAGGTGTGGTGATCTTCAATGCCCACCTCCATTCCAAGTCTTCTCCATCTTTGATCTTTCTTTCTCTTTCATGTAAGTATTTGTGTATTCCTTTTGGTGTTGTTGAATATGTGTTTTTGTGAGAAAATATTTGAGTTGCCATATTTTTAGATCCAAATCCTAAAAGATCATGTTAGATCTTATCACAGGCTTCCCAGGAAATATCTCGGAGGATCTAGAGGATGAAGCGACTTGTTGTGCCACTTGAGTAATTTGGGTTTAAAGCATTTTGTTGTGAGTAGAAATGGAATCAACCTTTGATGTTAACTTGATAAGTGTCATTCAAAAATTAGTTTTGGTTTTTGAACTCTTCATTCTGCTTAGTTTGAGTTAACACAAAATTTTTCAACAAGGTTTCAAAGTTGGATATTTTAGGGCTATCGTAACCCTTTTGATTTTGAAAATTTTGAAAACCAGGGGGTGTTCTAGCCACCGGTTTAAAAAAGGGATTAGATGGAGAATTTTTATAGGAAAAATTTGGATGATTCCTCCAACCAAGATTATATGTGTTTGAATAATGACGAAATGCAAACGATGGAATATAACCGCCTGGAATTGTAAATGACGGAATGAAAATGACTAGAATTGTAAAGAAAGCAATAGAGTGGAGAAGATAAAAGTGCAGGAAAATAAGAATAGGAAATAAAAGTGCAAGAATGTAAAGAACAAGAACTTAAAATGGAGAATGTAAGTTGCGTAAAATATTAGAAATAAACTTTGAGTAGTGTTTTGTTAACTTTTCGGCAAGGGTACCGAATCGTTGCAAGTAATATTAAAACGGTAAAACCTAGTGTCGAACTCAGGGATTGCGATTAATTATCGATTTAATTAATTAATTTCAAAAATGTTTAAAATAAGGAGTGATAGATAGTAACCGAAAAAGATTAAATGTGAGAATAAAATGCGAGAGTAAAAGTGGCTAGGAGTCGAATCCTCCCCCTACACTATCATGCACTATACCATTGATCAATTCCAATGTAATTACCCAATTAAAAGATTCAATGCAGTTATTAAAGATTTAGGACAATCCCTTGCCTCAAAACCCCTTTTATCCAATGGGAAACCCTAATTCCTTAAGTGTATCACCACTAAACAAAGCATTAAACATGGAGAATTAACGGAATTCAAGATAATAATCTCATATTCCTATGATCATCACGCTCATGACCTTAAACCCCAATATCCCAATGGTGAAAGTAAACCCTAATTCATTACAAGAACATTACTTATTGTAAAGCAATAAGAATGGAGGTAAAGACATTTAACAGGATAACTAAATTGTATTGACCATAACAATGGAATCACATGATAGTTTTGGAGAGATTCATCTCTTCCTAACCCTAGAAAAATTAGCTACTCATGTTCAAAGTATTGAAAGATAAGATAAAAGAGAAGTTACACAAAGAGGAGTACATTGGATCCTTCAATTCCTTGTTCCCAAGTGTAGAGAAGCTCCAAATCTTGCTCTTTTTCGCACCTCCAAAACCCTATTTGCGCATCCAAGAAGAATGCCCCAAAAATTCTGATTTTTCACTTAAAATGCTGTCAATTCTACAGTCCATCGCGATGCGATGCGACTCAGTAGCGACGCGATGCGACTCAGTCGCGACGCGAAGGTGTAGAATTTTTCCTAGGTCGCGACGCAAATGTGTCTAGTCGCGATGCGAAACTGCACAGATTTTTTTCTTCTTTTCTCTGCTGCGTCACTAGGCAAGCTGTCTGGTTCGCTAGAGAAGAGGATAATAACTTACAATGCAATCCTAATGACATCAATTTAAATCTATGCTATTTCCCCGTGACAATTGACCGAAACACAATCAAATACTATTATTTTGGCTTTAAAACTGAACAACAATATACATATGACAATGAGTCAACACAACCCCAAACTTGGAGTTTTGCTTGTCCTCAAGCAATCATTCAATTCAGGCCGTGGACAATTTTTTATTCAGCTTTCACACCTTTCACACATACCATTAGACACTTCAACACATCAACAGTCATCATCTAACATAATGTATTAGCAAGACAAATCGAATTGGAAAACACAAGATCATACAATTCTCAAGTTCCCTCTTCTCACACATCTCACTAATTTGCCTCTCTTCTCTGAAGTGTATAAGGTAATCACACAATTCACAGTACATGCATCATCGTTTCATAGGCTTGAACAAGTTCTAGAAAAGTACACACACAATGATATGCACACACACTATTCGAGGACTTAAGGGTTGTAATGGGGCATAGGTAATGATGGATATTATTTGGGTAAGTAGGTTAAAAACTTGGAGTTAGGCACAATTCACTTATTCTCACCACTCACAATTTTTCCCCAACAAAATTTCACAAGAGAAGGATATTTTTTTATATATTTTTTTTCTTCTTTTTTTTTGTATATATATATATGAATTTTTATTTTTTTATTTTTCCTTTCTCTTGTATATACCGCCCCAAACTTAATTTGTGGCTATTCCATGAGCAACCCCAAACTTAGATATTTCCCACACTTGCATACATTTTCCCACCTAACTCCAAGTCAATAGAACAAAATACGAATTTAGTTTGCCTGGGGCGGTCTATGTCAGAACAAAACAAATAACATTTAGGCTCAAAGGGGCTAGCAAAGGATAAACAATTATGAGGTCGTTTGAAAGGCTTTGGGTTTTCAAGAAAAATTGCCTTAGTGTGTGTATAAATCAAATGTAAGACAATTATGCACAAGTTCAAGTTCTGCAAAATAATACATGCAAGGAATGCTCAAATAGTCAACGAATCATAAGTCTTTAGGCTCAAACCTCACAGCTGGGATTTTAAGAGATTGAACTATCAAAAGCTTGCCAACATATGATCCAAATTTTCCTCAACCTTTATCTTAAACAAATGGCAATACCTGATGATTAAAAATTGATGTGAAAGTACATGGTAAAATGAAAAACATATTAGAGCTAGGGACAGGTAAAGTGGGCCATTAAGTTGAACACGTTTGCAAATTGGGCCATCAAATTGATGTGTTATTAGATACCTTCTTAATAAACCTATCTTGCAAGGGAGACTTGTAAAGTGGGCCATTAAGTTGAACGCGTTTGCCTTGACTTATGTACCTCAGAGGGCCGTCATGGGACAGGCTTTGGCTGATTTCTTGGCTCAGAACCCATTCGTAGAGGTGCATAACTCACCAGCCGAGCCTATCAACTATTTGGGGTTAAGGCCCAGTACGTGGAGATAAAAGGAGATTCCCAACTGGTAATCAAACAAATCACTGGGGAATACAAGTGTTACAACGTAAAGCTCAGGAAGCAAATGACTTGGCCCAGCAAGCCTCGGGATACAAGCAGTTGGTGGTCAAAGTGATGCAGCAAGAGAAATAGAACTCGGGGGAGACTAGAACACCGAGGCGAGTAACCTTACAATTTATAGAAGATATTTGCCAGGGGAACAATCAAAAGAGGGGCTCGACGTAAAAGACAATATGAATGCTCCGAGGAGGGTTTGAGCCCAAGGGATATTAGATGAAGCTCGAGGTAACACACACAATCCATCAATATAAAACTTATTTTTCTCTCGCAATTTATCTTCATCGCACTTTACTTTATTTTACTTTTATGCATTAGCCAAAAGATAATCCAATCCTCGCGTCCCCTCTACCGAACCTAACACTCTTTGGAGGAGTTGGAAAACCCATAGTTGAGGAGCAGAGTTCCCTCCTCAACGCAATCGCTCGAAGAACAGAGGAATCAAAGACTGTCCAATCCCCTGGCCGAAACCACGGCTAGGACCTAAGAGTTTGACGAGAACAAAAATTGGCACGCCCGGTGGGACAGGCACGGGTGAACAAACTATCACGTTTGATTCGCCTGGATTGGATTATTGTTGGCGTATGAACTTGCGCTCTAGCAGAAACCTAAGTATGTAGCCACCTTCGGCCTCAAAAAAGGGAGCTACCTCCAAAGCTAAGATCACAGAGCCAGTAAGTGTCTCGGGGAATACCACCTTAACGGTTACTGTAGATTCGATTGAACAACCCCACCACGATGAGGAGCTCGTGGTCATTGTTGCACCCCGAAAAATCCCCGGTTTGGGTTTCTCAATGTACAACGTGGAAAAATTTTGGAGCCGCCACCAATATTTTAATTTTAAGACCAAAACATTGAAAAAAGGTCTTTTGGACAAGGCGGATGGTCGTTTGAAAACTAGAGATATGGGTTCGGGGGTCGATTACGTGCGAGGAAGGTGTTAGCACCGCGCACGTCCTTTCTACCGAAAGGGAACCTCTAATTAAATGTGTGGTTTTAACGTTTGATTTGAAAAATACCTAGATTTGCCTATTTATTTCTTGTTTGAAAATGAATGGGAAAACTTAATGAAAATTTTATTTTTGGTGAGAAAGGGGGAAAAAAAGGTTTTTAGAAAAAGTGCTTGACGGGACATGGCCCTCTCCTACGTATCTCCCGGTGCGATGGAGAATTCAAAGCCACGTAGTTCTTGGTTCTTTTTGAAAAGTTTTTTTTTTTTATCCTTTTTTAGTGAGTTTTTGAAATAGGACGAGCATTAGCAAATGATTAAACTAGCAGAGGCTATGATGAATCACTACTAAATACTCAAAAAGAGAGTTGTACCGCTAGTCAAACGAACAAAGGTTCTGATGGACTATTGATAACAACTTGTTTTTATTATCTTTTTTGAAAGTGATTTTCGAAAGAGATTGATTTGCACGATGATCAAACTAACAAAGGTTATGATGGATCATCGTTTATTATTCTTATGAGAAAAGGACATTGCCACTAATAGCTAAACGAACAAAGGCTCTGATGAGCTACTAGCAACAATGGGTTTGAAAAAGATTCTTTTTGTTTGTTTTATGAAAATGATTTGTTTATGGTTGCGAAAAGGATTTTTATTCGTTGCGCTTGACGAGAACGTGACTCGCTCCTACGTATCCCAAATGGGAATCAAAGCGACGTAGTTCTAACGAAAAATGTTTTTGAAAGGGTGTGAAAGGGGGAGGTTGAATCATCTGAGACCATCTTCACCACTTAGAACATGATGCACTAGGCATAAGTGGGAATCATATGATTCATCATCAACAATGGACAATAATATACAAGAACAAGTAAATAAACACTAAAGCTAAGTAGAATCACATAGGGCAGTTTTGGCACGGATCACAATAATTAAATAATGACAAATGTAAAGACAGAAATACCTCTAATGAAGGCGGATCTTACAACTTGAAGAATGCAACCCCAACTAACTCTTAGCGAAGGATCAACTCTGACGGACCAACGGAACGAATAGAGCAAAAAACATAAAGCGTAGAAGAGTTTTTCTCTAAAATGTGAGAGATTTTGAAAAATGGGTTTTTTCTCTGATCTCGTGAAAATGTGTGTTTTGAAATGAAAAATGAGCGTCCTATTTATAGGAAATCAGATTTGATCTATTTTAGGAAACATGATAATCGATTATGTTGGAAATAACTTGGTGTATGCTAATCGATTAGGTGCCTTGGATCTCAGATTCAATAATCGATTAGGTGCCTGGGATAATCGATTAGGCACTTTCCAAAACCATAAAAACTTTCCAAAATAGGTGATAATCGATTATGGTCCTTAGTGAAAACATGGGATAATCGATTATGCTCCTGAATTGTTTCAGAGTAGATAATCGATTATCCCCTTTGATTTTCAGAGTAGATAATCGATTATCCCCCTTGATTTTCAAGTAGATAATCGATTATCCCCCTTGATTTTCAGAGTAGATAATCGATTATTTGCTTGAAGGACGGATATGATGTAATCGATTGAGTGCTTCCTAAAAACATGGATAACTTCCTTATTCATCAAGAATACATTATATGCATGATAAAATCAGTTTTATACTTTCTAAAAAAAATATTTTCATGCATGAGGCTTATTGAAAAATATTTTCATGCAAAAATTATTTTTATAGACCCTTTTGTGAGAAATGACCAAAATGCCCTTTTTGACCCTAAAAACCCTAATTTCCCAAAAAGTGCATTCTAACCCTAAAAATGATTTCAAAAACTTTGGAATGGTTTCTAGGACCCAAAATGCAATGCATAATTTATTATATATTTTTTGTGTGGAAAATTAGGGTTTTGACCTAATCCGGACAAAATTGGGGTATGACAGCTGCCCCTCTTTATTTGGATTTTGACAAGGAATATGAATTGGCCGAAACATATTCCGAGGCAAAATGGAAATAAAGAGTTCAGAAATTATACCAATTTTGTCTACATGGGGAAACCCGAATTCTTTTTTTTTTTTGGAAAGATAAACACTTTCGTGTCGATGCGAAAACAGTAAATGAACACTGACGTGTAGACAGAAAAGGTAAAATGGACACTTGCGTGCAGAAAGCGTTAAATTGCCCAGGCTGCCTAAAACCTGTAATCCTTAAACGAACTCTTGACGAATCCGAGTTTGCGCGTGGCTTTGAGGAGCACGCTCTTCCTGAGAATCTCTGGTCTTTCGAGCGACCGGGGGGATCGTTATCAGCTCCGGAACTGATATACAGATCAATGCACGGCGTCCACTGTATCTTAGGCTGATACAACTATTCCGCTGAACCTCACATGGGGCTGCGGTCCATCGCGTTGCTCGTACACGATGTGAGACCTGGGCAGAAGGGAGCGATGATCTCTCTGGGCTCCAATCCGCAATGCGCGCCTGAGCGCTCTCTTTTCTTTTCCCTTTTTTTCTTTTCTCTCTTTTTGTTTCTCTCTTTTTTTTGAACTCCCAACTTGGGGGAGCATTTTCTGGAATCTGAAGGCGAGCATTAACACTGCGGTGTTCATCCTCTCTCACTTGTCTGCAGCTGGAAAATGCACCAACGCATGCAATGCAAATGCCATGATTGCTATTTTCTTTTCTTTTTCTTATGATGAATGTGATGCAAATGTCTGAATTTCTCTTTTCTTTACTTTATTATTATTATTATTATTATTATTATTATTATTATTTCCTATGTATGATGGGTGCATGATTTTATGCTTGGGGAATGTAATGCATGACTTTATTTGTTTATTGCTCTTTTGCTTTTTCGATCCCCCGTTTTTTTTTTTGCGCTCCTTCGGTCTTTTGGCTTTTCCTTTGCTGGTCCGACCCACTCGCGGGACTTGCGTTATGAGACACCATGATTATCTATGATAATTATTCGGGAGCCGAGCTTCTCCCTCTTGTTTTAATGCAATCAGCGCTTCTTATTTGATTTTTGTGAGCTTACTTGACTAAAAGATCATCTTTTTTTGTTATCATTTTCAAAAATTTCGCAATGATCTTAATGCTATGACTTATGCACATTTCCGTGATTTATTTATCATCTACCATAAAACGTAGTTTAAAAAATCAGAAATGAAAAGAAAGCAATGATAAGACAGCAAACTGATAGAGTGAAAAATTTGGACTTTTATTCATACGGGAGTCAGACGCGCAGAATGTCACGCTGACTGAAAAGGGTACATTGGAAATTTTCCTGAAACTAAGAAAAAGAAAAAGGAGAATGGACGCAGCAGATCTTATGAATATTCTTTGTCTCTGGAGCGTTTGATGCCAACCGCTCATACTTGCAGCCTTGATCACCCTTTTATCCAAGCTTTTGGAAGCACTGCTTGCCCCTTTTCTTTTTATGTCCAACTTTTCTGACCCTAATTTTTGCCTGGATCGCCCTTTTGGGTTTTCAATCCACCGGGTCGCTCAATTTTGCCTAGGCCGCCCTTTCGGGTTTTCAACCTAGCGAGCTAATTCTTGCTTGGCTCATCTTTCTCTTCTTTTCTTTTATTTTTCTCAGGCGTAATATTTCTTGACTGAATCTGAATTAACTGGGTTTCTGAGTTCTTCACCATCCATGTTGGTGAGTATCAATGCTCCTCCAGAAAAGGCTTTCTTTACCACATATGGTCCATCATAGCTAGGAGTCCATTTCCCACGGGGGTCACTTTGGATAGGCAGGATCTTCTTGAGCACAAGGTCTCCTTCGCTGAATTCTCGAGGGCGAACCTTCTTGTCAAAGGCTGTCTTCATCCTTTGTTGATATAAATGACCATGACACAGGGCAGCAATTCTTTTCTCCTCAATGAGATTCAGCTGATCCCGACGAGCCTCGACCCATTCTGCTTCTTCCAACTCGGTTTCCATCAGCACCCGTAGAGAGGGTATCTCAACTTCAACGGGAAGAACTGCTTCTGACCCATACACTAGAGAGAAGGGGGTTGCCCCGGTCGAAGTGCGTACTGAGGTGCGATACCCGTGCAAAGCAAAAGGAAGCATTTCGTGCCAGTCTTTATAGGTTACTACCATCTTCTGCACGATTCTCTTGATATTCTTATTGGCTGCTTCGACTGCCCCATTCATCTTTGGACGGTAGGGAGAGGAATTGTGATGTTTGATCTTAAACTCTGCGCACAATTCTTTCATCATCTTACTGTTTAGATTGCTACCATTGTCCGTGATGATTTTATCCGGGAGACCATAGCGACACACCAGGTCCTTTTTTACAAACTTGGCAACCACAGAACTGGTTATGCTGGAATATGAGGCAGCTTCAACCCATTTGGTGAAGTAATCAATTGCAACTAGAATGAAGCGATGCCCGTTTGACGCCTTGGGCTCTATGGGACCAATGACATCCATGCCCCACATTGAAAATGGCCAAGGTGCCGTCAAAACATTTAATGAAGCCGGTGGTACATGTATATGATCGGCATAAATCTGGCATTTGTGGCACTTTCTTACAAAACTGTAGCAATCTGACTTCATTTGCAGCCAATAATAGCCAGCCCTTAATATCTTCCTTGCCATAGTATGCCCATTGAAATGAGTCCCGAACGAGCCTTCATGCACCTCACTCATGATCCTTTCTGCCTCCTTCTTCGCCACACACCTAAGGAGTACTTTATCATGATTCCTCTTGTAGAGCACCTCGCCACTCAAGAAGAAATTCATTGACAGCCTTCTAAGTGTTCTTTTATCATTTTCCGATGCCCCTGGAGGATACTCTCTGTTCAGGATATACTGCTTGATGTCAAGATACCAAGGCTTATCATCTTCATTATCCTCAATTGCTGCGCAGGAGTAGGAGTGTGCTGGCAAACCTCGATGTTGGATTCTGATCTGGGTCAAGTTCTTATCACAGTTGATATTAAACATTGAAGCTAAAGTGGCCAGTGCATCGGCCAGTTGATTCTCTCTACGAGGAAGATGTTGAAATGTGATTTCTTCGAAGGGCTCAACCAATTCTCGGATGTAATCCCGGTATAGTATCAACTCGGGATCTTTGGCTTCCCAATCTCCGTTCACCTGATGGATAACTAAGGCTGAGTCTCCGTACACATCTAATCTTTTGACTTTCCAGTCTAGAGCTGCCTGAATACCCAGAATACATGCCTCGTACTCCGCAATATTATTTGTGACATAGAAGCTCAGTCTAGTAGTGAATGGCATGAAGCGATTGTCAGGGGACACCAGCACTACCCCAGCCCCGTGCCCATAACTGTTGGAAGCACCGTCGAACACTACTTTCCACCTTTCATTCTCTGGGGATCTTCCTTCTTCAAATAAAGCCATAATGTCCTCATCTGGGAAATCACACTGCATCGACTGGTAATCTTCAATAGGCTGATGTGCCAGGTACTTAGCTAACGCGCTACCTTTGATGGCCTTTTGAGTGACATAAAGAAGATCATATTCTGACAACTGCATCTGCCATCTGGCAATTCTTCCTGTAAGCGCAGGCTTCTCGAAGATATACTTGATAGGATCCATCTTTGACACCAACCAAGTGGTGTGACTTAACATGTACTGCCTCAAGCGATGAGCGGCCCAAGCCAAGGCGCAACAAGTCTTTTCTAGTAACGAATACCTCGTCTCACAGTCGGTGAACTTCTTGCTCAAATAATAAATTGCGTGCTCCTTCTTGCCAGTTTCGTCATGTTGTCCTAACACACAACCCATTGAATTTTCTAGCACGGTCAAATACAGAATCAACGGCCTGCCACGCACCGGAGGCATTAAAATAGGCAGATTCTGCAGGTATTTCTTAATCTTCTCGAAAGCTTATTGGCAATCATCATTCCACTTAGTCTCTTGATTCTTGCACAGCAATTTAAAAATCGGCTCGCATGTGGCAGTTAACTGGAAGATAAACCTGGAAATGTAGTTCAGTCTTCCGAGAAAACCCCGAATTTCTTTTTGTCTTAGGAGTAGGCATCTCGAGAATTGCACGCACTTTATCTGGGTCAACCTCTATCCCCTTTTGACTGACAATAAACCCCAATAGTTTTCCTGATCTCACCCCAAAGGTGCATTTAGCCGGATTTAACCTGAGCTTGAACTTTCTCAACCGTTCAAAGAGCTTCCGCAAATTAACGACGTGCTCTTCATCTGTTCTAGACTTTGCGATCATATCGTCCACGTACACCTCAATATCTTTGTGCATCATATCGTGGAACAACGTGACCATAGCTCTTTGGTAAGTAGCGCCGGCATTCTTCAACCCAAACGGCATGACCTGATAGCAGAACGTTCCCCAGAGAGTTGTGAAAGTAGTCTTCTCCATATCCTCAGGAGCCATTTTAATCTGATTATACCCCGAATACCCGTCCATGAAGGAGAAAAGGGAATGCTGTGCTGTGCTGTCTACTAGGACATCAATATGAGGCAAGGGAAAATCGTCTTTGGGACTGGCACGATTCAGATCTCTGTAATCAACACACATTCTAACTTTTCCATCCTTTTTGGGCATTGGCACAATGTTAGCAACCCACTGCGGATATTTGGCTACGGCTAGGAAACCAGCGTCGAACTGTTTCTTCACTTCATCTCTGATCTTTAAAGACACTTCATCTTTGTTTAACCGGAGGGCACTCAGGCTTGACTGGCAGCTTGTGCACCACTATATCAGTATCTAACCCGGGCATATCCTCATACGACCATGCAAAGACATCAACGTAGTCACGCAGGAGTTGAACCAACTTCTCATGCTCACTCTTTTTCATTGAAGTGCCCACCTTGACTTCTTTCGTTTCGCCCTCTGTGCCTAAATTGATGATCTCAATAGTTTCCCCATGTGGCTGAATAACCTTTTCTTCTTTCTCAACCATTCTCATCAATTCTGGAGGCGTTTCCCAGTCATCCTCAGCATCCTCCTCGGCTTGATTAACGGGGTAATCAAAATTAACATATGAACCGCTGGCATCATTATTTTCAGAGGTATTCATTTTAGATCTGCATTTGCGGGAATAGAAAAGCAATGAACAAGCAAAAATAGAGACACAAAATGAAGACGCGAAAAAAGCTATTTTTATTCATTTGAGAATTCAAAACTACATTTCATTGATAGATGATAATAATAAAAAAAACATGCATGCCCTTATGAAAAGGTCCTAAGGCCTTGGGCAGAGCCAAAGGATTTGCATTACAAAGATCATTACTTTGAAATGAAAACAACAGGCAAATTAACGATCTTCCAGTTGCCAATTTCTTCTCTTGCAGCACTGCGACGAACCAGGCCCCGATCCTCGCCTTCTTCAACTAACTCTTCCTCAATGACAGCTATCTGATTAGGGATCAGCATGCCAGCACTCCTAAAATTTTGCTTGAGGTCATCTATGGGGACCATCATCAATCGGGGTTCTCTCCCCTGAAGCTTAGCCAATCTCTTCTCACGCTTTTCCTCGACCATTCTTCTCTTATCAGTTGGAGTGGGCCAATAACCTAACCCACGTCTGTCCTTGTATTCTCGCAGATGCACAGGTGACAGAATTCCTTGCTCAGATCTTCCTAGCCCCTTCCCAATCTGATAGCCACTCTTCAGCATAACTTTTGCCACCATAATATCAGCATTGGACCACTTGGGTACAGGTACTGGGGATTCTTCACTTACGAACACAGCGTTCGCAATTTCTAAGGATTGAAAGGCGGATTCGAGGGATTCCTCTGCAGCTTCAATATAATGAGAGGGGACAGGTTTGCTGATTGTGAACTCCTCCTCCCCACAGACAACTACAAGCTTATCGTCGACTATAAACTTGAGTTTTTGGTGAAGTGTCGAAGAGACAGCACTTGCTGCATGGATCCAAGGCCTCCCCAAGAGACAGCTGTATGAGGATTCAATGTCCATAATTTGAAAAGTCACATAGAACACCTCAGGCCCTATTTGCATTGGGAACTCCATTTCCCCTATGACTTCTCTCTTAGACCCATCAAAGGCTCTGACCAGGGTTGAACTGGGTTTCATGTAGGAACAATCCACCTCTAACTTGTTCATCGTTGATCTGGGCATAACATTCAATGAGGATCCATTGTCAATGAGAACCCTGGAGAGTGTATATTCACCGCACTTCACTGAGACATGCAACGCCTTATTGTGCCCCTTCCCCTCTGGGGTGAGTTCATCATCAGTGAAAGTAATGTAATTAGACGCAACGATGTTCCCAACTATACCATCCAACTGATTAATAGTAATATCTTGGCCGACATGGGCCTCATTTAGTACTTTAACCAAGGCGTCACGGTGGGCTTCTGAGTTTAATAGTAGGGACATGATGGAAATTTTGGCTGGGGTGTGGTGTAGCTGATCCACCACTTTGTAGTCACTCTGCCGCATTATCCTCAAGAATTCAGCAACCTCTGATCTGACACCCTCCTATTTATCATAGGCTCCGGCTCTACATTCTTTCCTTTTCGGACCCTCTCTTCTGCTGCCTTAGAAGGATTCTCTTCCTGAGCTTGGGGAACATACACACGCCCACTTCTAGTTACCCCACTATTTCCTGCAATATTGGTGATGTCAAGAGCAGCTCGAGATCTCGGAGCTGGAATTGGCGCACTGTAGCTCCATGGGACATCATTGTTCTTCTGGCTAGGAGCCGGAACTGGGATCACAATAGTCTTTGGTCTTGCCACAGCCGAATTCCGACTGTATGGCACCTCGATAGGTCTCTTCACATCTCTACCCCCATCTGATTGGAAGGTCAGAACATCCTCCTCCCTCCCCTGTATACCCACCTGGATGATGTGGCGGTCCATCAGATCCTGTAACACCACCTTGAATGCTTCACATGCTCCCAGACAGCTGACATTAGTACAAACTCCTTTCCGAACACAACCCATTCCAATAATCCCGCCTTTGCACAATTCTGCATGAATGACCTCTAGGGGAGTCTGAATATCTTCTGCTGATCTGATTATGGACTGCTCTTTTATATCCATGATTGCATTAATGGCATGCTTCCCATGGCCAAGCAACGGGTTAGTCGCTATATTTGGATCCTCCTGCTTGAAAGTTATGCCTTTTTTGTCTACCAAGTCTTGCACCACTATCTTGAAGGCTTTGCAATCCTCCACAACATGCCCAACTGCTCCTTCGTGGAAAGCACGGGTACTATTGTGATAAACCTGGACATACAGCTTCTGTTTGCAGGGCAAGAGGTAAGCAAACTATGAAAAAGGTATGGGTTCCCAAAAGGACCATACCAAACACTAACCCACAAGGACCCAAAGAGATTTGGGTACCTAAAACCTTGTTTTGAACCAATGCAGGTATGCTTCAAGGTACGGGGGTCAGATTGGTACCTTGACAGCGGATGCTCAAAGCACATGACTGGAGATATTACAAAGTTCCTAACTCTTACCCCCAGATCAAGCGGTCATGTGACTTATGGTGACAATAACAGAGGAAGAATCCTTGGTGAAGGTAAAGTTGGTAAAGACTTATCTACTGCTATTGATAATGTGCTCTATGTTGAAGGTCTTAAACATAATCTTTTAAGCATTAGCCAACTTTGTGATAAAGGAAATAGGGTAATATTTGACTCAGGTTCATGCATCATTGAGGATAAACAAAGTAAACAAGTTAGAATGATAGGAAATAGAGTAGAAAACATGATGAGTTTAGATAGTGTTTCATCACATAATGCATGTTGCCTCATTAGTAAGGAAGAAAACTCTTGGTTATGGCACCGTAGGACAACTCATATTCATATGGATCATCTTAACAAGCTAGTGTCTAAAGATCTAGTTAGTGGTTTGCCTAATATCAAGTTTGAAAAAGATAAATTGTGTGATGCATGCCAAAAGGGTAAACAGGTAAAAGTGTCCTTTAAATCAAAGAATATTGTGTCTACTAACAAACCTTTGCAGCTGTTACACATGGATCTATTTGGTCCCTCAAGGACAAAAAGTTATGGTGGAAATTACTATGCTCTAGTTATAGTAGATGATTATTCAAGGTATACCTGGACTCTCTTTCTGGCAAATAAGAGCGAAGCTTTTGGAGCATTCAAAAAGCTTGCTCGCAGCATTCAAAATGAGAAAGAATTGAAGATTGTCTCAATTCGATCTGATCACGGTGGAGAATTTGAAAATGAAAAATTCGAAATCCTATGTGAAGAACTTGGTATAAATCACAACTTCTCAGCACCTAGAACTCCTCAACAAAATGGAGTTGTTGAAAGGAAAAATCGATCATTGGAGGAACTTGCCAGAACAATGCTAAATGATCATGACATCCCAAAATACTTTTGGGCGGATGCTGTAAGTACTGCTTGTTATGTTATGAATAGAGTTCTAATTAGGCCTATTTTAAAGAAAACCCCCTATGAACTTTACAAGGGGAGAAAACCAAATATTTCACACCTTCACACCTTTGGTTGCAAATGTTTTGTATTGAATAATGGAAAAGACAACCTAGGTAAATTCGATGCTAAAGCTGATGAAGGAATTTTTCTTGGTTACTCTTTATCTAGCAAGGCCTTTAGAATTTTTAATAAAAGAAATAAGGTAATTGAGGAATCTGTACATGTTACATTTGATGAAAGTAACCCCAAAAGGCTGGGAAAGGTTATTGATATTGCAGATGAACCTGAAGAGTTAGAGATAGGTGAGAAGAAGAAAGAAGAAGAAACAAAAACCACCCCTCAAGAGAAGTCAGAAGAAGGATCAAGCAGTGAACTTCCCAAGGAATGGAGAATCCCAAGGGATCACTCGCTTGAAAATGTCATAGGTGATGTAACAAAAGGGGTAACTACTCGTAACTCTCTTCGAAATGCATGTAATCATATGGCTTTCGTATCTCAAATTGAACCTAGAAATATAGATGAAGCCGTAGTTGATGAACATTGGACTATTGCTATGCAAGAAGAGTTAAACCAGTTTGAAAGAAACGAAGTGTGGGATCTAGTTCCTAGACCTGATAAACACCGGATAATAGGCACAAAATGGGTGTTTAAAAACAAGCTAGACGAATCAGGTATAATAATTAGGAACAAAGCTAGACTAGTTGCTAAAGGTTATAATCAAGAAGAAGGAATAGACTATGATGAAACGTATGCTCCTGTAGTTAGATTAGAAGCTATTCGCATGTTACTTGCTTTTGCATCAATCATGGATTTTAAATTGTATCAAATGGATGTTAAGAGCGCTTTCTTAAATGGTTTTATCCAAGAAGAAGTATATGTTGAACAACCTCCTGGTTTTGAAAATTTCGAAAAAGCAGACCATGTTTTTAAACTCAAAAAGGCTCTATATGGTCTGAAGCAAGCTCCCAGAGCTTGGTACGAAAGATTGAGCAAATTCCTACTCAATCATGATTTTCAAAGAGGAAAAGTTGACACTACACTTTTTATAAAAAGGTCAAAAGATGACATCTTACTCGTGCAAATTTATGTGGACGATATTATTTTCGGTGCTACTAATGAATTGCTTTGCAAAGAATTTTCAAGTATTATGCAGAATGAATTTGAAATGTCAATGATGGGAGAACTCAACTTCTTCCTTGGGCTTCAAATAAAACAAACAAACAACGGCATCTTCATATCTCAATCAAAGTACTGCAAAGAACTACTCAAAAGATTCGAAATGGACAAAGCAAAAGAAATGTCCACACCAATGAGCACCTCATGCTACTTAGACAAAGATGAAGAAGGTAAACCGGTAGAACTAAGCAAATATCGAGGTATGATTGGCTCTCTTCTCTACTTAACTGCTAGTAGACCGGACATCATGTTTAGTGTTTGCATGTGTGCTAGGTATCAAGCAAATCCAAAAGAGTCACATTTAGTAGCTGTCAAAAGAATAATGAGATATCTGGTAGGCACTCAAAATGTTGGTCTATGGTACCCAAAAGGCGCCACATGTAGTCTTATTGGATATTCAGATTCTGACTTTGCAGGATGTAAGTTGGACAGAAAAAGCACTAGTGGAACATGTCACATACTAGGTAGTGCATTAGTCTCATGGCACAGTAAGAAACAAGTCAGTGTCGCACTGTCAACTGCTGAAGCAGAATATGTTGCAGCAGGGAGTTGTTGTGCACAAATCCTCTGGATGAAGCAACAACTTCTTGACTATGGTATAGATCTAGATCATATCCCTATAAAATGCGACAATACCAGCGCTATCAATCTTACAAAGAACCCCGTCCAACACTCTAGGACCAAGCATATAGAGATAAGACACCATTTTCTTAGAGATCATGTCCAAAAAGGGGATTGTGTAATCGAATTTGTGGAATCGGCAAAACAGCTAGCTGATATTTTTACAAAACCTTTACAAAAAGAAAACTTCTTCTTCATTCAAAGAGAACTTGGAATCATTGATTCCTCTTCATGCTGTTAGATTCGCATTTTATTACATGTTGCCCTCTTTGATCATGACAAAAAGGGGGAGAAGAATAGAGTTTTTAATATTTAGAATAAAGTTTTAATATTCAGCATGCATTTGCATTTACTTGCATACAGTCAATAAAACAGGGGGAGCATCATGATAGGGGGAGTATCATATACATTATCTGTTTAAACTAACCTCCCACCTTGAGATGAGTTAATGTTTTGTCATCATCAAAAAGGGGGAGAATGTGGATACCTTGTGTTGCAGGTAACCTGATATTGCAGGATGTGTTTTGATGATGAAAAAGACAAAGGTAAGATTGACGGTCAAAGTCAATAAAAGTGACTAAACGTCAAAGTCACAATCCAAGACAAGCAAGCCAAGAACTGAAGATTCAAGTTTAAGGGTAGTCCTTAAAAATAAGGGTAGTCCTTAGGGTTTGGGTGTGTCTTAGGAAAAACTGTAAGCTCTTTCAAAGGTCAGCTCGTATCTCAAAGTCTCACACACTCACAAAGTTTTTTAAAGTTGCATGCATATTTACGTAAACATTCTTATCACCTTTTAAAATAACAAAATCGATTTCCTCATGCATAAACAAATATCAAAATCGATTTTCAGGTAAAATAGAAAAGATAGAATCGATTGTCAGGCCATGTTTTTCAATACACAAATCGATTTCTGAGCCAAATAATTTTTAAGGGAAGAATCGATTCCCAATCTTTTGCAAACAACTGAGAATCGATTCCCACTTGTCTCAGGCAAGCTGAAAATCGATTCCTACATATTTTCACTTAGTATAGAATCGATTCCTAGCTTTCCATGGCACTCAAGAATCGATTTCCCATATTTTCCAAACAAAGATAAATCGATTCCTCACCTAAATAAATCGATTCCTAGATCAAATACATTTTAACAAAGAATCGATTCCTACACTATTTTCAACGTAAAAATGAATTCCTCATAGCCTATAAATAGGCAGTGCTTCACGATTCATTTAACACAACACACAACTCAACCCACTTGCATGAAACAGAAAACTTTTGAGAAAACTCTTCACGCTTATACTTTTGCTCGTCACGCACCGTTGGTCTGTCTGAGCTGATCTGTTGCTAAGAGTTAGTTGGGGTTGTATTCTTCAAGTTGTAATATCTGCCTACACTAGAGGTATTTCTGCATTTAAAATTGTTTATTATTTAATTGTTGTGTTTTGTTCTAGGGAGTGGGGTATCTCTCTAGGGTAGCTGCATGTACTAGGAAGTGGGGTATCTTTCTAGGGCAGTTGATTGTAACAGGGGTGGGGTATCTCTTGTTATTGTTATATTAGATCTGAGGGCTCTCTATAGGTGGGGTATCCTAGGAGGAGAGTGCCTGAGTCTGTAAAGGTTTTCCAAGGCACCTGTAAGCCTTGTTGTGTTAGTGCAAAATCTCACAAGGGTGTGAGGACTGGACGTAGGTCACTAGGAGGTGACCGAACCAGGATAAATCTCTGCGTGCTTTACTGCTTTCCTACTTTACTGTTATTCTACTTTACTTCTTTATATTCTAATTCCTTCGCTTCCACTTAACCTGCGCGAAAATTGATCTAAGTCATTGAAAAGGGGAAAAACGTTTTCGAAAGATCTGAAAAGTTTTTAAATCTCAATTCACCCCCCCTCTTGAGACTGAAGCCACTTGGTAACAAGTGGTATCAGAGCTAGACTCTTGTATAAAGGGCCTAGCAGCTTCAAGAGAAATGGCTTCAGGTTGGTATACGCAAGAGGGTGCTTCTCTTACCCGTACTCCGGGATTCAACGGGAAAGATTACGCATATTGGAAAGAAAGAATGAGAATCTTTATTGAAGGGGTAGACTTAGATGTTTGGGATGCTGTGGAAAAAGGACCCTATGTCCCCCACACACTTAGTAGATGGTATTCTTACTATTAAAAGTAGAAATGAATGGTCTGATGATGAGAAAAGAAAAGTGCAACATAATTTACGTGCCAAAAATATTATTACTTCTGCTTTAAGTCCTGATGAATTTTTTCGAGTTTCAAACTGTAAATCTGCCCAAGAAATGTGGGATAATCTCCAAGTTACTCATGAGGGTACAAATGAAGTGAAAAGGGCAAGAACAAATACTCTTATCAGAGAGTACGAATTATTTAGAATGAATACAGGTGAAACAATACCAGAAATGCAGAAAAGGTTCACTCACATTGTGAATCAGTTAAGCTTGTTGGGTAAGTCATTTCCTGCAGAGGATCTAATCAACAAAGTTCTGAGATGTCTGAATAGAGAATGGCAACCTAAGGTTACTGCAATAGCTGAATCAAGAAATTTAGCTACTATGACTCTGGCTACTCTGTTCGGTAAACTTCAAGAGCATGAACTAGAACTCACTCGTCTAGCTGAGTACGAAAATACAGATAAGAAAAAGAAAAGCTTGGCTCTAAAAGCATCCAGTTCTAGTCGGTTTGATGATAGTGACAACTCAGATGATGAAATTGACGAAAGTGAAGAGAATATGGCTCTTATGGTTCGGAAGTTCAAAAGGTTCATGAAAAGCAACAACTATCCAAGAAAGAACTTCAAATCAAAAAAGTTCTCCAGCAAAGAAAGTACATCCGGTCCTCCTACTTGTTATGAATGCGGGAAACCCGGGCACATGAAAATGGAATGTCCTAATCTACAGAAAAAGGACTCCAAATCTGAAAAGAAGGCATTCAGGGATAACAAAGGAAGAAAAGCCTACATGTAACACCCCGGTATTTCTATTGACTAAGAATACCCAAGTGCACGTTAGTAACACATCAGAGATATATTTCCTGCTTAGACACTGAATATCACTATAAATTTTTCGCTGAATATAACCCAAACAGTCTTATTTACAACAAGACAATATGGTTCTCAGACCATATACCGTCAGCCATTATAGTATTCAGTATCATACAAGAAAGCGGAAGAAAGATATACCTTAAATACATAATGTCTTAATATACAGACAACAAAAGGGAAACAAGCTTAAACATAAAGCTAGGCTATCAGCAACCAATCCGAGCTCAACCTACTCGTGCCTCTTGGATTTCCGCTGTCCCTGTGTCTCTGTAAAACAACAGCATTTAAACAGTGAGATACAATCTCAGTGAGTTCTACCGAGACCCCTACTAACTCTCTCGGTTCAATTAAAAATCCTTTTTTTTTAAATCAACACGACACCGACTGCAATAAAGTGCTAACCCCGGTGAACGTGAACAAACAAAGTGTGGCACCGACTGCAAATCCAGTGCTAATCCCGGTGTATCACACAGTACGACACCGACTGCAAATCCAGTGCTAATCCCGGTGAACGTACAACAAACAAAGTGCGGCACCGACTGCAAATCCAGTGCTAATCCCGGTGTATCGCACAGTACGACACCGACTGCAAATCCAGTGCTAATCCCGGTGAACGTACAACAAACAAAGTGCGGCACCGACTGCAAATCCAGTGCTAATCCCGGTGAACGTACAACAAACTCATGACATAACACCGACTGCAAATCCAGTGCTAATCCCGGTGAACCCCCTTACCAATAGTACATTCTCCTATTGGCACGGAGCCTAGGTTGGGGGAGCATGACTGCCCCGCCTAGTATGTCAAAACATGGGTCGTCACCCAACTCGATATACATATATATACATATATATCTACAGTACTATGAACCCACAGTCCATCAAATCAGACAATCAATGAAACACTTTAATCCACATTTTTTTTTTTTTAAAATCCAAGTTCACACTCGCACTCTAGTTGACCGCTTTTCGACACAATTTTTCCATATTAAAAACAATTCATTTTGCCTTAAAAATAGAATATTCAGTTAGGCCTCTGAATAAGCTTTCCAACGCATCTGAGAACACCTCAATCGGGTTCCGGAATCAAAAGATATCGCGAAAACAAAATCAGTGAAAAACTGTTGAAAATCTGCAAAACGTCGCGACGCGAATTGCTACCGTCGCGACGCGAAAAACGACAGAAACATTTTGCGTAACAAAACTGGGCCAGGTCGCGACGCGAAGGGGACCGGTCGCGACGCGACCCTCTGCAGAAAATGCAGATTTTCCGTTTTCTTACGAAATTCGCTATTCCGCTCAATTCCGATTCTCGTTCCGACTGAAAACAGATTTGACAACCAGCAAAACCAATCCAACCAATACCACACAATCAATCAATCAAATCAAAAACTCAATCAAAACGAATTTTATCAAAAACGACATATTTTTCCGAATAACGGTTTTAAGTTAAAAACTCTCGAATCAAATCACCAAAAATTCCATTTTTAACGCGACACAACTCGAGACTCGCTCCGATCGATTCCTAACCCAAAACAGACAATATCCAGAAATATTCTAGTCCAGCGAAAGCGATAAAACAGTTAATTAATAATTCGAAACATAAAATCCTAAACGTGAGTAAAACTCACCCTTGAAGCGTGAACCACGAGCGGCCGAATCCACCGAGTAACCACACGAACATTCCCCGCTCCGGCGACACCCAATCCGCTTCCAAAGCTCCCCACTCGATCACGAAACCGCTTTTGACCGAAATACCGATTTCCCCGAAATTCTCCACGGACACTATTCATCATCTTCCTCCCCTAACCTCCATGACACTATTCACCAAAACCCCAAATCACCCAACTTGCTTCCAATCTTTCAATCGAACCTCAATCAACGATCCATCATCCTTGGGTTTGCTCCTAACCGGACCTAAACCTTCAAGACCAACCCAAAAAATCGGATTTCCCACAAAAGCTCCAAAAAAAACGAAAATGGCCAAGTGAGAGAGAGTGAGCTGATCGTCACGAAATTGGTACCAAAACGAAGAGGAAGTAGCGATGAACATTTTTCGTGTTGGACGAAAGTCGTTTCGGCGAAGTCTCTCACTCCCTCTTCTCTTCTCCCTCACGCCATCTCTCTCTTTTTCTCTTCTTTCTCCCTTTTCTCTTCACTGTCTCGTGCTTCCTTTCTTCTTTCTTTCTTTTCTTTTCTTTTCCTTTTTAACACACACACACGTACACATATATATATATTTATTAATATATAATTGTAACGTGGTCCAATTACCATATTGATCGAAATCTCCTATTTCGATTCCGAAACTTCCTTGATCCGTATTATCCGGTTAACGATTCGATGACAACAATTAAATAATTTTAGCACTCGATAAATTTACCAGTTAAGTACTAAATTGGTTTGATTGGGTTAACACCCAAATAATTCCATTAATTATTTTGAGGATGTTACATTCTCCCCAACTTGAAAGAATTTTGTCCTCAAAATTTCGCTAAGTCTTTCATCCGACTAACCGAGATTCGACATTCTCAGAAAGGTCTTAAGTTGCTGGAACACAATCTTGAATTAACGAAATGAGCGCAGGAACTCTTCCTTAGTGGGCACATCAATCCCCAAGTATGATCCCCTACTACCTTGATAC
The DNA here is from genome assembly GCA_039519185.1 of Astragalus membranaceus. Lineage (NCBI taxonomy): Eukaryota > Viridiplantae > Streptophyta > Magnoliopsida > Fabales > Fabaceae > Astragalus > Astragalus membranaceus. The sequence continues at coordinate 127,119,760 of CM076848.1, read as the reverse complement.
GAACTCTCTGGTTACGAATCAATACGGGAAACTCCTCTTTCGCCTACATAGGCTCGGCACCGCGTTCGAAAACACTTCCGCAGCTTCATTCCAGTTATCCTCGCTTACTCCCCAACTCTGATTAATCTAAATCAAAGGGTTTATTACAAGACACTTGATAGAGATACAGGTCGAAGATAAGATCCACAATTTGGTACTCCACGGTAGAGATAAGTACAAACATAATTTTCTCGAAGGGTGTAAACACGACCTCAACAAATCTTCTAAAATCCATAACAGTTTCCGTACACACCGACAATGTGACGAAAATCACTTGTGAAACTTCTTGACTCGCCCCCAAGATTTCGAGATAACACTTTTCGAAAGAAGATGGAATGAGGATTTACCAGAAACGTTTATCTTAAACGCAGAAATAAACCACGGGGACGTCAAATCAATTGAACGTAATGAAAATCACCTCAGTTGTTCTCCAAACAACTATCAAACAGAACTCAGCTCCTTTCCGAATTATTCAATAGCGTTGAGAGCTTCTCCTCAACCTAAGTAATCCTCCTAGGATTTTCCTCCTCAATCATATTCTATTAGCCTCTTAACTCGTTCCCAAAATTAACTTTAGCATGCGGGTTTTCACAAAAACGATTTTTCAAAACTACCACACCGCACGCCAAGCTTCACTTCGGAAATTCCAGTCCCTTGCAGTAGATCCATCAATTAATCCTTTGGTGCTTATTCGCAATGTGAAAAACAGTCAACAGACACCTCATTTTCATATTCGCATTCACGTTTGGCTTGTCAAACGGAATCACATAATACTATCTCCTTGTTAACCTTCACAAAGGAGAGGTTAACAAACTAATACCTCGCCACTGATACATCTGCTTTATATTCTGTACACCCTGGAACAGAATATAAACTTCGGTATGCTTCCTCTAACACTTGCCTTTTATCGTTCTCATCATCGGCCGCACAGATTCTACCGTTGAAACAACTGACTCCATCACTATCCATGGTAAAATCTGGAAATACCTTTTGTGAATGTAGCTTCACATCAACTTCCTGTGCTAAGCGTATAGAATCCCTTAGGGATCTAGAGATCCTCATATGGCTCAACACTAACCGGTTCCTCTCGATCTTGAATTCAGATTTGAGTCTCCAAAAGACTCCGATGATTCCATCCCATGCATCAGCTTCAACATTGGAATTTCCTGGATGATACTTCAACCCGAAGTCATAATCCTTCAGAAATTCTACACACTTCTCTGCCTGCTATTCAGTTCTCTCTGATCAAACAGATACCTTAAACTCTTGTGACCACTAGAGACTTCGAAACGAGACCCATACAGGTAACGTCTCCAAATCTTCAGTGCATACACAATAGCTATTAACTCCAATTCGTGAGTTGGATAATTCTCTTCACGAGACCTTAATTGTCTGGACGCATAAGCTACCACTTGTTGATTTTGCATTAGAATACATCCTAAACCCTTCCCTGAAGCGTCGCTGTAACTTTGGAATCCCAAAAACGGATCTGGAAGAATCAGGGTTGGAGCAGAAGTCAAAATCTTCAACTCTTGAAAACGTTCTTCACAATCGGCATCCCACGTAAACAGATGACCCTTACGAGTTAACCGAGTAAGTGGAAAACTAACTGTGAGAACCCTTGAACAAATCTCTTATAGTAACCGGCTAGACCCAGAAACTTTTGATCTCTGCGGCTGATGTCGGTCACTCCCATTCAACACCGCTTCCTTCATACTGGGATCTACAGAAACTCCCGACTTGGGAAATCACATGTCCCAAAGACTTTACCTCTGATACCCAAAAATCACACTCCGAAGGTTTCAAGTACAACTCCTTTTCTCGGAGTACACTCAGAACAATGAGGAGATGTTGGACATGCTCCTCAATGGTCTTCGAGCACATCAAGATATCATCGATCAAAACGACTTCAAACTGATCCTGATACGAATGAAAAACTCGGTTCCTGAAATCCACGAATACCGCCGGGGCATTAGGTAGACCGAAAGGCATCACTACTAACTCGTAATGTCCATACCTAGTACGGAAAGCTGTCTTCGGAATATCTAAGGCTCTAACTTTTATTTGATGACATCCTGACCTCAGGTCGATTTTTAGAAAACACAGCAGCGCCTCAAATTGTTCAAGCAATTCGTCTATCCTTGGTAAGGGATATTTATTCTTGATCGCCACTTTGTTGAGTTGTCGATAATCAATGCACGATCTCATGCTATCATTTTTCCTTTCGACTAACCACACCAGAGCACTCCTTAGAGAAGCATTCGGTCGACAGAATTTCTTTAACTTCGACTCTTCAAGTTGAGACTCCATTTCCTTGAATTCTCAAGAAACCTTCAATAAGAAACAATAGATATTGATCCCGTGCCAGGAACCAATTCTACAGCAAACTCTACCTCTCGCTCTGGAGGTTCAGAAGAAACTTCATCGTGAAAACATCCAGAAAGTCATTCACGACCTGAACGTTCGCCAAATCTAAACTAGTTTCAGAATTTGTCCTAGACAATTCAACTGATTCCGAAGAGAAACTGATAGTTGATTAACACAGTCGATTGCAACATGATTTGCAGTCATCCAATCCATACCCAAAATGGTGTCCACACTTCTCATAGGCAAACAATAAATTCTACAACGAAATCTCTGCCTCCTATGACAAGCTGACAATTCTATACAAGGATTAAGTCTGTACACGACCCTTAGCAGCAGTTAAAATAGTCATCGGCTCGGATAGCGATGATAAGGCTAATCCCAACCGATTCACACGCGATCGGGATATACAGCAATAGGTTGTACCCGAACCGTGTAATATACTAATGGAGTTATTGAAAACTGATCTCATACCCCTCAATAGATTGTCTGCAGTCGTAACTGCCTAAACATCCAGAATGTTGACTCATCCTTGCCTTGGAGCTGCTTGTGACTCCTTGGAACTTTTCCTGGCAGGGCACTTTTTACCATAGTGACCCTCTACATTACTGTAATAGCACCAATTAGATCTTCGCTTGCAATCACCGCTGTGAGACTTTCCACAGTTAGAACATCTTCTGACCTTTGAAGAATCAAAGAATTGCACTTGCTTTTCCTTTAATGAAATTATCTTAGAACTTTGCATTCGGAGTTGATAAATCGACTACCTCCTTCCCTTTCCCATATTCCTTATGAGATCATCCTCGGCGACATAGGCTGGTTGCGCTAAGGCAACATAATTGGTAATAGTATAAGAACTGAGACCCTAAGTCATAAAAGTACTAAGGCCCTTCTTATACCTCTACATTCTCCATTCGTCATCCGAAGCTTACTTTACCATTTGGTAAAACTGAGACAACTTCTCAAACTTAGCGGTGTATTCTTCCACCGTCATGTCACCTTTCCTGAGGATGCACCGGTTGGAGTTCCGATTTTGGTCGAGGATTGCGTCTTGATCATCCAGTCATAATTCCGCTTATGATGCACTAAGTATTAAGTTGATCAGACTCAATGTCTCTTAGCATCACAAGTGTAATTACAGAAAGGACTAACAAGGAATCGACTCAACCCTAAACTAAGTCCGACTAGGTCGAACTGCTCTGATACCAACTGTAACACCCCGGTATTTCTATTGACTAAGAATACCCAAGTGCACGTTAGTAACACATCAGAGATATATTTCCTGCTTAGACACTGAATATCACTATAAATTTTTCGCTGAATATAACCCAAACAGTCTTATTTACAACAAGACAATATGGTTCTCAGACCATATACCGTCAGCCATTATAGTATTCAGTATCATACAAGAAAGCGGAAGAAAGATATACCTTAAATACATAATGTCTTAATATACAGACAACAAAAGGGAAACAAGCTTAAACATAAAGCTAGGCTATCAGCAACCAATCCGAGCTCAACCTACTCGTGCCTCTTGGATTTCCGCTGTCCCTGTGTCTCTGTAAAACAACAGCATTTAAACAGTGAGATACAATCTCAGTGAGTTCTACCGAGACCCCTACTAACTCTCTCGGTTCAATTAAAAATCCTTTTTTTTTAAATCAACACGACACCGACTGCAATAAAGTGCTAACCCCGGTGAACGTGAACAAACAAAGTGTGGCACCGACTGCAAATCCAGTGCTAATCCCGGTGTATCACACAGTACGACACCGACTGCAAATCCAGTGCTAATCCCGGTGAACGTACAACAAACAAAGTGCGGCACCGACTGCAAATCCAGTGCTAATCCCGGTGTATCGCACAGTACGACACCGACTGCAAATCCAGTGCTAATCCCGGTGAACGTACAACAAACAAAGTGCGGCACCGACTGCAAATCCAGTGCTAATCCCGGTGAACGTACAACAAACTCATGACATAACACCGACTGCAAATCCAGTGCTAATCCCGGTGAACCCCCTTACCAATAGTACATTCTCCTATTGGCACGGAGCCTAGGTTGGGGGAGCATGACTGCCCCGCCTAGTATGTCAAAACATGGGTCGTCACCCAACTCGATATACATATATATACATATATATCTACAGTACTATGAACCCACGGTCCATCAAATCAGACAATCAATGAAACACTTTAATCCACATTTTTTTTTTTTTAAAATCCAAGTTCACACTCGCACTCTAGTTGACCGCTTTTCGACACAATTTTTCCATATTAAAAACAATTCATTTTGCCTTAAAAATAGAATATTCAGTTAGGCCTCTGAATAAGCTTTCCAACGCATCTGAGAACACCTCAATCGGGTTCCGGAATCAAAAGATATCGCGAAAACAAAATCAGTGAAAAACTGTTGAAAATCTGCAAAACGTCGCGACGCGAATTGCTACCGTCGCGACGCGAAAAACGACAGAAACATTTTGCGTAACAAAACTGGGCCAGGTCGCGACGCGAAGGGGACCTGGTCGCGACGCGACCCTCTGCAGAAAATGCAGATTTTCCGTTTTCTTACGAAATTCGCTATTCCGCTCAATTCCGATTCTCGTTCCGACTGAAAACAGATTTGACAACCAGCAAAACCAATCCAACCAATACCACACAATCAATCAATCAAATCAAAAACTCAATCAAAACGAATTTTATCAAAAACGACATATTTTTCCGAATAACGGTTTTAAGTTAAAAACTCTCGAATCAAATCACCAAAAATTCCATTTTTAACGCGACACAACTCGAGACTCGCTCCGATCGATTCCTAACCCAAAACAGACAATATCCAGAAATATTCCAGTCCAGCGAAAGCGATAAAACAGTTAATTAATAATTCGAAACATAAAATCCTAAACGTGAGTAAAACTCACCCTTGAAGCGTGAACCACGAGCGGCCGAATCCACCGAGTAACCACACGAACATTCCCCGCTCCGGCGACACCCAATCCGCTTCCAAAGCTCCCCACTCGATCACGAAACCGCTTTTGACCGAAATACCGATTTCCCCGAAATTCTCCACGGACACTATTCATCATCTTCCTCCCCTAACCTCCATGACACTATTCACCAAAACCCCAAATCACCCAACTTGCTTCCAATCTTTCAATCGAACCTCAATCAACGATCCATCATCCTTGGGTTTGCTCCTAACCGGACCTAAACCTTCAAGACCAACCCAAAAAATCGGATTTCCCACAAAAGCTCCAAAAAAAACGAAAATGGCCAAGTGAGAGAGAGTGAGCTGATCGTCACGAAATTGGTACCAAAACGAAGAGGAAGTAGCGATGAACATTTTTCGTGTTGGACGGAAGTCGTTTCGGCGAAGTCTCTCACTCCCTCTTCTCTTCTCCCTCACGCCATCTCTCTCTTTTTCTCTTCTTTCTCCCTTTTCTCTTCACTGTCTCGTGCTTCCTTTCTTCTTTCTTTCTTTTCTTTTCTTTTCCTTTTTAACACACACACACGTACACATATATATATATTTATTAATATATAATTGTAACGTGGTCCAATTACCATATTGATCGAAATCTCCTATTTCGATTCCGAAACTTCCTTGATCCGTATTATCCGGTTAACGATTCGATGACAACAATTAAATAATTTTAGCACTCGATAAATTTACCAGTTAAGTACTAAATTGGTTTGATTGGGTTAACACCCAAATAATTCCATTAATTATTTTGAGGATGTTACACTACATTGCATGGGAAGACAACTGCATGGATTCATCAGATGAATCAGAAGATGAAGAAGCTCAAGTTGCATTAATGGCTGATCATGAAAGCGAAAATGAAAACGAGGTAATTTCTAACCCTGACTCTTTACAAAATGCATATGATGATTTATATGAAGCTTTCACTGAGTTGCATGATGATTCTATGAAATTAGCTAAGGCTTTAGATAAATCAAAGAAAACCATTGCTAATCTTCAAGATGAAGTTAATGTGTTAACTAAAGAAAAATTAGAACTTAGGAAAGAAAATGATAAACTTGTGTATGTTAAAGAAAATTATGCATATGATAAATGTATAGAACATGAAAAGAAAATCAATGAGCTTGAATGTACAATAGACAAAATGCCCAAATTACATCTTAGGATTCAGAGAAATAATTTTGTGAAAAGCAATATGCATCATAGACCTAAGTTCTCCACTAAACCTTATATTAGATGTTACTATTGTGATAAACCTGGACATACAGCTTCTGTTTGCAGGGCAAGAGGTAAGCAAACTATGAAAAAGGTATGGGTTCCCAAAAGGACCATACCAAACACTAACCCACAAGGACCCAAAGAGATTTGGGTACCTAAAACCTTGTTTTGAACCAATGCAGGTATGCTTCAAGGTACGGGGGTCAGATTGGTACCTTGACAGCGGATGCTCAAAGCACATGACTGGAGATATTACAAAGTTCCTAACTCTTACCCCCAGATCAAGCGGTCATGTGACTTATGGTGACAATAACAGAGGAAGAATCCTTGGTGAAGGTAAAGTTGGTAAAGACTTATCTACTGCTATTGATAATGTGCTCTATGTTGAAGGTCTTAAACATAATCTTTTAAGCATTAGCCAACTTTGTGATAAAGGAAATAGGGTAATATTTGACTCAGGTTCATGCATCATTGAGGATAAACAAAGTAAACAAGTTAGAATGATAGGAAATAGAGTAGAAAACATGATGAGTTTAGATAGTGTTTCATCACATAATGCATGTTGCCTCATTAGTAAGGAAGAAAACTCTTGGTTATGGCACCGTAGGACAACTCATATTCATATGGATCATCTTAACAAGCTAGTGTCTAAAGATCTAGTTAGTGGTTTGCCTAATATCAAGTTTGAAAAAGATAAATTGTGTGATGCATGCCAAAAGGGTAAACAGGTAAAAGTGTCCTTTAAATCAAAGAATATTGTGTCTACTAACAAACCTTTGCAGCTGTTACACATGGATCTATTTGGTCCCTCAAGGACAAAAAGTTATGGTGGAAATTACTATGCTCTAGTTATAGTAGATGATTATTCAAGGTATACCTGGACTCTCTTTCTGGCAAATAAGAGCGAAGCTTTTGGAGCATTCAAAAAGCTTGCTCGCAGCATTCAAAATGAGAAAGAATTGAAGATTGTCTCAATTCGATCTGATCACGGTGGAGAATTTGAAAATGAAAAATTCGAAATCCTATGTGAAGAACTTGGTATAAATCACAACTTCTCAGCACCTAGAACTCCTCAACAAAATGGAGTTGTTGAAAGGAAAAATCGATCATTGGAGGAACTTGCCAGAACAATGCTAAATGATCATGACATCCCAAAATACTTTTGGGCGGATGCTGTAAGTACTGCTTGTTATGTTATGAATAGAGTTCTAATTAGGCCTATTTTAAAGAAAACCCCCTATGAACTTTACAAGGGGAGAAAACCAAATATTTCACACCTTCACACCTTTGGTTGCAAATGTTTTGTATTGAATAATGGAAAAGACAACCTAGGTAAATTCGATGCTAAAGCTGATGAAGGAATTTTTCTTGGTTACTCTTTATCTAGCAAGGCCTTTAGAATTTTTAATAAAAGAAATAAGGTAATTGAGGAATCTGTACATGTTACATTTGATGAAAGTAACCCCAAAAGGCTGGGAAAGGTTATTGATATTGCAGATGAACCTGAAGAGTTAGAGATAGGTGAGAAGAAGAAAGAAGAAGAAACAAAAACCACCCCTCAAGAGAAGTCAGAAGAAGGATCAAGCAGTGAACTTCCCAAGGAATGGAGAATCCCAAGGGATCACTCGCTTGAAAATGTCATAGGTGATGTAACAAAAGGGGTAACTACTCGTAACTCTCTTCGAAATGCATGTAATCATATGGCTTTCGTATCTCAAATTGAACCTAGAAATATAGATGAAGCCGTAGTTGATGAACATTGGACTATTGCTATGCAAGAAGAGTTAAACCAGTTTGAAAGAAACGAAGTGTGGGATCTAGTTCCTAGACCTGATAAACACCGGATAATAGGCACAAAATGGGTGTTTAAAAACAAGCTAGACGAATCAGGTATAATAATTAGGAACAAAGCTAGACTAGTTGCTAAAGGTTATAATCAAGAAGAAGGAATAGACTATGATGAAACGTATGCTCCTGTAGTTAGATTAGAAGCTATTCGCATGTTACTTGCTTTTGCATCAATCATGGATTTTAAATTGTATCAAATGGATGTTAAGAGCGCTTTCTTAAATGGTTTTATCCAAGAAGAAGTATATGTTGAACAACCTCCTGGTTTTGAAAATTTCGAAAAAGCAGACCATGTTTTTAAACTCAAAAAGGCTCTATATGGTCTGAAGCAAGCTCCCAGAGCTTGGTACGAAAGATTGAGCAAATTCCTACTCAATCATGATTTTCAAAGAGGAAAAGTTGACACTACACTTTTTATAAAAAGGTCAAAAGATGACATCTTACTCGTGCAAATTTATGTGGACGATATTATTTTCGGTGCTACTAATGAATTGCTTTGCAAAGAATTTTCAAGTATTATGCAGAATGAATTTGAAATGTCAATGATGGGAGAACTCAACTTCTTCCTTGGGCTTCAAATAAAACAAACAAACAACGGCATCTTCATATCTCAATCAAAGTACTGCAAAGAACTACTCAAAAGATTCGAAATGGACAAAGCAAAAGAAATGTCCACACCAATGAGCACCTCATGCTACTTAGACAAAGATGAAGAAGGTAAACCGGTAGAACTAAGCAAATATCGAGGTATGATTGGCTCTCTTCTCTACTTAACTGCTAGTAGACCGGACATCATGTTTAGTGTTTGCATGTGTGCTAGGTATCAAGCAAATCCAAAAGAGTCACATTTAGTAGCTGTCAAAAGAATAATGAGATATCTGGTAGGCACTCAAAATGTTGGTCTATGGTACCCAAAAGGCGCCACATGTAGTCTTATTGGATATTCAGATTCTGACTTTGCAGGATGTAAGTTGGACAGAAAAAGCACTAGTGGAACATGTCACATACTAGGTAGTGCATTAGTCTCATGGCACAGTAAGAAACAAGTCAGTGTCGCACTGTCAACTGCTGAAGCAGAATATGTTGCAGCAGGGAGTTGTTGTGCACAAATCCTCTGGATGAAGCAACAACTTCTTGACTATGGTATAGATCTAGATCATATCCCTATAAAATGCGACAATACCAGCGCTATCAATCTTACAAAGAACCCCGTCCAACACTCTAGGACCAAGCATATAGAGATAAGACACCATTTTCTTAGAGATCATGTCCAAAAAGGGGATTGTGTAATCGAATTTGTGGAATCGGCAAAACAGCTAGCTGATATTTTTACAAAACCTTTACAAAAAGAAAACTTCTTCTTCATTCGAAGAGAACTTGGAATCATTGATTCCTCTTCATGCTGTTAGATTCGCATTTTATTACATGTTGCCCTCTTTGATCATGACAAAAAGGGGGAGAAGAATAGAGTTTTTAATATTTAGAATAAAGTTTTAATATTCAGCATGCATTTGCATTTACTTGCATACAGTCAATAAAACAGGGGGAGCATCATGATAGGGGGAGTATCATATACATTATCTGTTTAAACTAACCTCCCACCTTGAGATGAGTTAATGTTTTGTCATCATCAAAAAGGGGGAGAATGTGGATACCTTGTGTTGCAGGTAACCTGATATTGCAGGATGTGTTTTGATGATGAAAAAGACAAAGGTAAGATTGACGGTCAAAGTCAATAAAAGTGACTAAACGTCAAAGTCACAATCCAAGACAAGCAAGCCAAGAACTGAAGATTCAAGTTTAAGGGTAGTCCTTAAAAATAAGGGTAGTCCTTAGGGTTTGGGTGTGTCTTAGGAAAAACTGTAAGCTCTTTCAAAGGTCAGCTCGTATCTCAAAGTCTCACACACTCACAAAGTTTTTTAAAGTTGCATGCATATTTACGTAAACATTCTTATCACCTTTTAAAATAACAAAATCGATTTCCTCATGCATAAACAAATATCAAAATCGATTTTCAGGTAAAATAGAAAAGATAGAATCGATTGTCAGGCCATGTTTTTCAATACACAAATCGATTTCTGAGCCAAATAATTTTTAAGGGAAGAATCGATTCCCAATCTTTTGCAAACAACTGAGAATCGATTCCCACTTGTCTCAGGCAAGCTGAAAATCGATTCCTACATATTTTCACTTAGTATAGAATCGATTCCTAGCTTTCCATGGCACTCAAGAATCGATTTCCCATATTTTCCAAACAAAGATAAATCGATTCCTCACCTAAATAAATCGATTCCTAGATCAAATACATTTTAACAAAGAATCGATTCCTACACTATTTTCAACGTAAAAATGAATTCCTCATAGCCTATAAATAGGCAGTGCTTCACGATTCATTTAACACAACACACAACTCAACCCACTTGCATGAAACAGAAAACTTTTGAGAAAACTCTTCACGCTTATACTTTTGCTCGTCACGCACAGTTGGTCTGTCTGAGCTGATCTGTTGCTAAGAGTTAGTTGGGGTTTTATTCTTCAAGTTGTAATATCTGCCTACACTAGAGGTATTTCGGCATTTAAAATTGTTTATTATTTAATTGTTGTGTTTTGTTCTAGGGAGTGGGGTATCTCTCTAGGGTAGCTGCATGTACTAGGAAGTGGGGTATCTTTCTAGGGCAGTTGATTGTAACAGGGGTGGGGTATCTCTTGTTATTGTTATATTAGATCTGAGGGCTCTCTATAGGTGGGGTATCCTAGGAGGAGAGTGCCTGAGTCTGTAAAGGTTTTCCAAGGCACCTGTAAGCCTTGTTGTGTTAGTGGAAAATCTCACAAGGGTGTGAGGACTGGACGTAGGTCACTAGGAGGTGACCGAACCAGGATAAATCTCTGCGTGCTTTACTGCTTTCCTACTTTACTGTTATTCTACTTTACTGCTTTATATTCTAATTCCTTCGCTTCCACTTAACCTGCGCGAAAATTGATCTAAGTCATTGAAAAGGGGAAAAACGTTTTCGAAAGATCTGAAAAGTTTTTAAATCTCAATTCACCCCCCCTCTTGAGACTGAAGCCACTTGGTAACAGAGCTGTTTGTGTGGGAGTGGGGACTGGGATGTTAGGTGGCTGGTATGGTGGGTTGATAGTGATGGTATTGGTTTCCCCCTCTTTTTTTTGGGAAAGCTGAAGAATGGCTTCTTTTGGGAGCTCATGTTACTTGTGGACCCCTGTGCAATCTTTCCACTTCTCAATCCGTTCTCCGATCTTTCTCCCAGAATCACCATATCTGAGAAATTGGATGATGCACTGCTGATCAGACGATCATAATATAGCGGTGGCAAGGTTTCCATGAACATAGAAACCAATTCCTTGTCTAAAAGAGGAGGTGTGACTTGTGCGGCCAAAGCCCTCCATCGCTGGGCGTACTCCTTGAATGATTCATTGTCCTTCTTGCTCATATTCTGCAGCTGTGTTCGGTCTGGTGCCATGTCCGTATTGTATTGATATTGCTTGAGGAATGCCTCTGCTAAATCCTTCCAGCAGCGGACTTGGGGTGGCTCTAACTTCATATACCAATTAAGAGATGCCCCAGCAAGGCTATCTTGGAAGCAATGGATTAGTAATTTGTCGTCACGGGAGTAGGTAGACATTTTCCTACAATACATCGTCAAGTGGCTCTTTGGGCAGGTCGCACCTCTGTACTTGTCAAAATCGGGGACCTTGAATTTTGGCGGCAACACCACATCAGGAATGAGGCACAAGTCTCTGGCCTCCCTAGCCCTGGAGCCAAAGCCTTCAATCATTCTTAGTGTTTCTTCTAACATCTGGAACTGCTCTTTGGTCTGTTGGTGCTCAGCGGAATAGACTTGAGGGGAATGACTTACACCATAAGGAGGTGGAGGCATTGAGTGCTGGACCTGAGGGTAAACGGAGTTTCCGGACACAAAGCCTTGAGTCTGTGGAAAGGCAGCTCTGGCTGTGGAGTGAGGTTCTGAGAAGTAGGCTGAGGTATAACAATTGAATGCGGGATCTGAACTTGGGGTTCACCAGTCATTCCTTCTGATCTGACAGGCGTTGGCTGTACATTCTCAGCCATCGCCCCGGGACTAGCTCCTGGGTTGGCCCCTTGATTTGGAGGACTATAACCCAAAGGAAGGCCATAAGGAGGCCACTGAGCAGCTTGGAAGTCATTTCCATTTTTCAAGGACAACAGGAGTCTCATCATCTCGTTCATCTGTGCTTTCATGGCATTCATTTCATTTCTCAACTCAGGATCACCTTGACTGGAGCTACCAGGAGCTGAAAGGTTCTGATTCTGCACCTCGGGGCCTTGGCCTGTTCCATTTCCATTCTCTGATCCTGAAGCTGGAGGATTCTGATTCTCTGGTTGAGGTTGATCGGGGTCACTTAAGATTGCCATTCTTCTGGCCTGTGAACGTGTCCAATATGGATGAGGTCGCACCAGCTTGCCTTATCTTCTGTTTGAATTGAAATATTTTTATAAGCAAAGGAGCAAATTAATGAATGCAATGTAATGCACATGATTTTTATGTTATTTGTTGTTTATTGCCGGGAATCACAGTGCAACTTGCTCTTGTCATAGGTGTATATTCAAATATTTTCCAGAACATAACACGGCTGGGATCAACAAGCGAGATAAGCATACTTCATTCAAGCATCATTTCTTACCATCCCAAGAGAAGAACAAGATACAATATCCTTAAATGTGCAATACAACGCTTTGAAAAGAAAAACACAACATTCTTTAAGAAAAGAAAAATTACAATTTCCTAGTGAACATTCTAAAAAAAAGGAAATTTAAATCTTAAAAACCTATTGTCTTCATCTTCTCTTGGTTCCTCTTCATTCTGCTAGCTGCAGCAGCTTCTCTTGCCCTTTCCATGAGTTCTTCAGTCAGAGACCTGCAGTACTCCACAAATTCATATACTCGCACCGGAGTGTTGTGAGGCAGCATCTCAGCTTCTGCCTTTCTCAACCTCTTGGGAACATCCCTCACCGCTTGGTTAGCCAACCATGCCAATTTGGAGAACTTGTTCTTCCACTGTTGAATTTCTGCCCTCATTTCAACTATGATCTCTTGCTTTTCAATCCTACCCATTAGCTCGAGAAGACGGTATTCCCAGTACTGACTCTCCTCTCTTACCTGTCGGTAAGCATCACTGATGCAACTCAGATTCCTCCTTAGCTCATCTGAATTCTCTTGCTCCATCCTTAAAGCCTGCTGATACTCTCCAAGGATGTTTACAATGGCATCTCTATCTTGTCTGATGCACCCTATTTGACTTTCAAGCTCACACGTCACAGACTGAAACTTTTTCTTGAATTCCTCTAGTGATTCCTTTGTAGCTCTCTCACTCTGCGCAGACTTCTTGAACAACTTCCTCCATTCGTTTGCTCTAACCATGGCCTCACCCACCTTGGCATTCGATCTTTTCAACTCATCTTTGGCACCTTTCAGATATTCCTTCATTTTTTGATTACTTTCCTCTTCTTTCTTAAGCTTCTTGCTGCTTTCTTTGAGGGCTTCGGCCTTTTGTTCGTTCTCGCTCTCTAACTTCCTCTTCTCAGGAATTACTTTCCCCAACTCATCTTGTAAGGCTTTCTTTTCTTCTTCTACCTTGAACAAGGCAGATTTGACCTCACTTAGTTCTTTGAGCCTTGGAACGTGAAGCTCTGGGACTTTTTTCCCAACTGACGATGAATTCTGACGAGGCGGGCCAACATTTTGAATTCTTTGGTGAAGCCATTGATAGAAAGTAACGTCACCCGTTTTCCTTGTGATTTCCTCTTTACCCTTGTAAACTACACCCTCCCAAGCCTTTGAAATTTTCTGAAGCAAACCTTGGTTCTTTGAATCTTCCTTATCGAGAAAAATTGGGGCCAACATGTCTTCAGTGGGTGCATTCTTCATAGGATACCCAAGCTGTCTGATGGTGAGAGAAAGGTTGTAATTGATGTAGCCTTGGGTTCCCATTAAGGGCACATTCTGGAAATTGCCGCACTGGAACAGTAATGAAGGCCTATCTTTCCAACACGGGTGATTGAACCAACAGACTTTGAGAGCACTGAGATTCTCTAAAGTGTGTACCCATTCTTGTGCACTTCTGGCTCCTACCTCACAACCCAGGGCATAATCTACTAAGTCCGCAGCTTTCGTCTTGTGAGTGACAACATGGTTGAGGAACCAGGTGTAGAGAACATGGAAAGAGCAAGCAACCTTCTTCTTTCCTAACACACGGTGGTGAGTGAAGGAATAGTAGGTATCTGCAAGAATTGCTGGTACAGGGTTAATCGGATTTTCTTTACTTACGAATGCCAGAAAAAGCTCAATAGCGGTCTCATCAATGAACTTCTCGACCTGACGGAAAAGGACGATCCCGAAAATAGTTAGGGCTAACAGCTGTTTGAAAGGACCCCACTTCTTATTCTGGGCATAAAACTTCAACAAACCTTCGAAATAACTTAGCGGGAAACCCTTGATACGGTTCTTCTTTTCCTTATGAAGCTCTAATTCCTTCACACTGACTTGCAACAACAAAGAGAGTCTCTGGTCTGAATACCGTTGTTTCTGATATTGGTAAGGTGCTAACTCTGATTTCGAGAACCCCAGAATCTGTTCATACTCCTCGAGAGTTGGTGATAACTGAAAGTCTCTGAAGAGGAAGCATCGAATGTCCGGATCATAGAATCGGCTGAGGGCCATAATAGCATTCTCTTGGACATCTAATTGTAACAATCTGAGGAGGTTACCATAAGCCTTCCCGAATAGATCCCTCTCTTCTGACTCCATCAAGGAAACAAACTCTTTCAAACCCTCTACATCTATTCTCCTGACAATCGGGAACCTCGAATTAAGTACAATCTCGCTTCTTGATCCCATGTTGCTTTATCTTTCCCGCCTAAAACAAGATTCCAAGTTACTTTAGCAAACAACTTAGATGCGTGACGAATGAGTTTCAAAATTGGGTTTTATTTAATGCAGATGATGCAAATGACGTAATGATGCAATGATGCCACGATGCAGGATGTGATGATGCTTCTTTTCGTGTTTTTACAGAAAGAGGATATTTACAGGTGGTGATTTTGAAAATTTTCACACTATATACCACCTCATATAGGCGTTTTATTGAAAAGGAAAAGCACATCTTTTTTGATTTTCGAAAATTCTGAGGGAAAATTGATTGAACTGAATGCACGATGCAGCACACAATTTGGAAAGCCCTTGTGACCTAAAATGGGGTAGAACCTATGATCTAAGACACTTTAGGGATAATCTTCTCATGTAGCTCTATTCACACCCTCACAAAGGTCATCAGAGCCACAGTCTCTTTCACGAAATTCCTTGTAAATGCAGCAAACTGCTAGGTACAAGGTATCATGGAAGAGCACAACTCTGATTGAAACTTTTGCGAGTAGCCAAACGGACAAAGGTCCTGATGGGCTCCCACTACTCGAATCCACTCATCCTAAGATACCCTAACAGACCTGGGTTATGGTCTCTTTCTCTAATCATATAATCTCGGGGTACAAGTGGTGTGTGCGAAGGGCATTTCCTCAAAACTACCCCACCTGCAAATGAAAATCCAGACAGTCCAGACAAAAGCATGTCGTCTACCCTAGGGTTCAATATCATTCAAATACAACTAGCCTAGGGTACCAACAACAAACACATTACTTATTTCAGAAAGGGAGCTGAGAAGAAGGGACATGATAGAATTGGGGAGAAATGCATGAGCTTACCTTGAAGAAAAGGAGCAAAGAAAAAGAAAGGGAACATGGGGGTTGGAAGAATGCATGAGCATAAACATATAAAAAGAAAAGGATTAAAAGAAGAGATAGGGAACAACAAAGAAGACAAATGCATATGCCTACAATCAATGATAAGAAGGAAAGGCAAACAAGGTATTAATCAAATCAACAATATATTAAACCACACATTTTAATTAGTTAGGCTTGACCCTCGTCTTTTAAAAAAAAAGGTCCCCAGCGGAGTCACCAGTTGTTACACCCCGAAAAATCCCCGGTTTGGGTTTCTCAATGTACAACGTGGAAAAATTTTGGAGCCGCCACCAACATTTTAATTTTAAGACCAAAACATTGAAAAAAGGTCTTTTGGACAAGGCGGATGGTCTTTTGAAAACTAGAGATATGGGTTCGGGGGTCGATTACGTGCGATGAAGGTGTTAGCACCGCGCACGTCCTTTCTACCGAAAGGGAACCTCTAATTAAATGTGTGGTTTTAACGTTTGATTTGAAAAATACCTAGATTTGCCTATTTATTTCTTGTTTGAAAATGAATGGGAAAACTTAATGAAAATTTTATTTTTGGTGAGAAAGGGGGAAAAAAAAGGTTTTTAGAAAAAGTGCTTGACGGGACATGGCCCGCTCCTACGTATCTCCCGGTGCGATGGAGAATTCAAAGCCACGTAGTTCTTGGTTCTTTTTGAAAAGTTTTTGTTTTTTTATCCTTTTTTAGTGAGTTTTTGAAATAGGACGAGCATTAGCAAATGATTAAACTAGCAGAGGCTATGATGAATCACTACTAAATACTCAAAAAGAGAGTTGTACCGCTAGTCAAACGAACAAAGGTTCTGATGGACTATTGATAACAACTTGTTTTTATTATCTTTTTTGAAAGTGATTTTCGAAAGAGTTTGATTTGCACGATGATCAAACTAACAAAGGTTATGATGGATCATCGTTTATTATTCTTATGAGAAAAGGACATTGCCACTAATAGCTAAACGAACAAAGGCTCTAATGAGCTACTAGAAACAATGGGTTTGAAAATGATTCTTTTTGTTTGTTTTATGAAAATGATTTGTTTATGGTTGCGAAAAGAATTTTTATTCGTTGCGCTTGACGAGAACGTGACTCGCTCCTACGTATCCCAAATGGGAATCAAAGCGACGTAGTTCTAACGAAAAATGTTTTTGAAAGGGTGTGAAAGGGGGAGGTTGAATCATCTGAGACCATCTTCACCACTTAGAACATGATGCACTAGGCATAAGTGGGAATCATATGATTCATCATCAACAATGGACAATAATATACAAGAACAAGTAAATAAACAGTAAAGCTAAGTAGAATCACATAGGGCAGTTTTGGCACGGATCACAATAATTAAATAATGACAAATGTAAAGACAGAAATACCTCTAATGAAGGCGGATCTTACAACTTGAAGAATGCAACCCCAACTAACTCTTAGCGAAGGATCAACTCTGACGGACCAACGGAACGAATAGAGCAAAAAAAATAAAGCGTAGAAGAGTTTTTCTCTAAAATGTGAGAGATTTCGAAAAATGGGTTTTTTCTCTGATCTCGTGAAAATGTGTGTGTTTTGAAATGAAAAATGAGCGTCCTATTTATAGGAAATCAGATTTGATCTATTTTAGGAAACATGATAATCGATTATGTTGGAAATAACTTGGTGTATGCTAATCGATTAGGTGCCTTGGATCTCAGATTCAATAATCGATTAGGTGTCTGGGATAATCGATTAGGCACTTTCCAAAACCATAAAAACTTTCCAAAATAGGTGATAATCGATTATGGTCCTTAGTGAAAACATGGGATAATCGATTATGCTCCTGAATTGTTTCAGAGTAGATAATCGATTATCCCCTTTGATTTTCAGAGTAGATAATCGATTATCCCCCTTGATTTTCAAGTAGATAATCGATTATCCCCCTTGATTTTCAGAGTAGATAATCGATTATTTGCCTGAAGGAAGGATATGATGTAATCGATTGAGTGCTTCCTAAAAACATGGATAACTTCCTTATTCATCAAGAATACATTATATGCATGATAAAATCAATTTTATACTTTCTAAAAAAAATATTTTCATGCATGAGGCTTATTGAAAAATATTTTCATGCAAAAATTATTTTTATAGACCCTTTTGTGAGAAATGACCAAAATGCCCTTTTTGACCCTAAAAACCCTAATTTCCCAAAAAGTGCATTCTAACCCTAAAAATGATTTCAAAAACTTTGGAATGGTTTCTAGGACCCGAAATGCAATGCATAATTTATTATATATTTTTTGTGTGGAAAATTAGGGTTTTGACCTAAGCCGGACAAAATTGGGGTATGACAGTCATGACCACATCATTCATTCGGCAAAAAATCGACATGGGGATACATGACATAATGTACCAAGTGTCCCAATAATTGGCTGACATAGTGAAACCTTTGGTGCACAACGACGTGCAACAAGCCAAGGAATTGAAATAAAGGCGCACTACGCAAGATAGTAGCACCATAAACCCCGTGTTCCCCGGTCGGTCAATCACAGGGAGGACAACCTAATTCTCTAGGAGTCACGCATCAGACCTTACCATACACCAACTCGACTGGACCTCAGCATGCATCTTCCTATACCCAAATGGGGAACATGCAACAGTGTCCACCAAGTGGGAGCATGTTTGGGCCTCAACAGGCGTTCTCTCATCAGTTAAATCCTACTCCTGTAATTCCTCAGCCTGGTACTTTTGCCACTGCCAACACTGGGGGCAGTTTATGGCGAATGTGACTAACACGGCTTCTCTTCAGCAGGGACAAATGCAATTGGCCAGATGGCCGCCCGAGGCCGTAGGCTTGATGGGTCTGCCGCAAGGATCTTCCTATGGATGTTCAACCGCGGAATCTTGGATTGGCAGGACAGGTGGGTATTGCCCGAGTCAGCAGCCATGGGTTTAGAACCCACTTGGCTCGACAAGCCTACCTCCCAGCCAGCCGTACTCTGGCGCACTCGGTACCTACCCGGTGTGTTCTTATTTACAGACAAAGATTAACGGTACCCCGGTCGAACAACCATGGAACCAGTTTTCACCTAACCGAGGCAATCAGGCACCTGCACCAGGAACTGGCTCTGTTAACTTGGCCCAAGTGATGCTTGGGCAGCCATGGGAGCAAGGTCCCCCAGATACATTGTGGCGACCAATGCCTCCACTTGAAAGACCATCGGGGCCCCAACTCCTGGACCCAAATCTAATAAATGACAAGAAGTTCTTCGGTGTGCAGTTGAAACCGCTCGACATACCGATGTACAGGAAGCCTTACCCCGAGTGGGTGGACAAGTTGGTACCTCTGCCCAGAGTATTCAAAACACCTGACTTTGCTACGTTTTCCGGGGACGATGGCAACTCTACAACGGAACACATCGGCCGATTCACGACCCAATGTGGAGAAGGGAACCAGAATGAATATCACAAGCTACAGTTGTTCCCATTGTCATTGACATGGACTGCATTCTTCTGGTACTCTTCACTCCCGCCTGATTCTATACAGACCTGGGCAAACATTGAAAGGTGTTTCCATGACAGATTTTATTGGCCACAGCCCGAAGTCACCGCAGCCGATCTCATGAATTTATGGTAGAAGGTAGACGAGGCTGTGACTGACTTCATTGAAAAATTCCGAAAGACGGTTGGAAAATGCTCAGTACCTTTTCCAGAATCACAACTCATTTCCATGACCATCTCTGGAATACACCCTCAATTGAAGGAAAAGCTTGTGGGACAAGCATGCAGCGACCTCAGTGGCCTTGCCTCGAGGGCTATCCAAATTGAACAGTTCATACAGCAGAAAGAGAGGAAGAGGGTCACTAGGGGTCGAGGACCTCAGTAAGTGTCAATGGTTGATGTAGCTGAAAATTCTGACTTTGATGAGTCCGCTGATTACACGGTAGACATCTTGGTGGCCGAGATAGATAAAGGGAAAGCCTATCAATGTCCCGCTCTTTAGCCTACCAAGGGAAAGGAGAAGGATGAGGTTGAAAACAAGGTTGAATATTCCTTTGATACATCTAAGGCCGACCAGATCTTTGATTATCTACTGAAAGACAAGTAAATCAAACTCCTCGACGGCCATAAGATACCTCCTCCCGAGGAAATAAAGGGGAAGAAATATTGCAAGTGGCACAACTCATTCAATCATGTCACTTCCAATTGTATTATCTTTCGCCGATCCATTCAGGAAGCTATTCGGAAGGTAAGTTTCAAGATGGTTGACAAGGGGGCGTCAGAGATGACTGTTGACTCTGACCCTTCCCCAGCATGAACATCAATATGGTCTTCTTCTCAGGGAGAGACCGGGGGAAAGAAAAAAAGAAGTATGTATGGGTCCCCAAACAGGAGGTTCCCCCAGAGAGGAAAGTGCCAGTCTTTGACGGACTGGGGTCCCCTCTCAAGGGATCTACGGTGGCGGAGGGTATGGCCCTCTTGAAAAAGGAAAACTGCAAGTGGGAGGGCCAAGTCAGTGCAGAGAACCTCAAAAGAAACTTCCAAAGCCAGGGAAGCTTGTCCACGATCTCAGGGAGCTGCATCAGTCTAAACTCAACCCTGAGAGACAAGCACCTCGACCCAAAGATCTGAGGCAAATACTCCAACACCTCTCTCTTGGGGGGGAACGGTCGGTCTACTGATGAGTCCATCGGGTAAGACACCACACCAAATCTAGGAGGAAATCCTCACCCTTGGGAGGAAAGTAGGGTAGCACAAGTCACTACGGCACAAGAATCAACATCAGTGGATATCACAGTACTGAATGGTCATGATTTAAGAGCCACTTGAACTATGAGACCACCCTCAGAGGTGCCAAAAGATCTGTGGATGACACAGACAGTAGTAGAAACATCATCCCCCAGGGTGGCCTCCAAATCCCGCTCAGAAGAGGAGGCTACAGAGGGCAAGGGCTTTTCATAGAATGAGGGAGACACTCCAGGTGCTCACCTCGACTAGAGAAGGGGATACACAGGCCATCCCCGTAGCTTTTGTAGCTACGGTGTTGGAGCAGGCTTTCCCAAAATCGACCGAGGACAAAGCTCTAGAGCAGCAAACCTCTGAGGCAGCTGGCCCTAGTGTACCAACTGATAAAGAGGAGGAGCTAAATACCATGATTGGGGTGGTGGATGGAATTGGCAGCACTCTCACCGAAGCAGTAAGGGAATGTTTATATCGCCCTCACAGTCCCAGGAAACCTCAGACAGTCAGTGCTTCCCCCGATGAGGGAACCATGACTGAAGAAGAAATTGCAGAAGATGACCTCTTGGGGGAAGAGGAAGAGAACCCCTTCCGTCCATTGGACTTTGATGGTAATTCCCTAACGGGATCAATACTGGATGATATAATGGACAAAGAGGACGGGGAATTCTGTGCTGACATAGAGATGGTGGGTTGCCTTAATAAAGCCCGAGGGACCAGTTACCGAAGGAATGTTGTTTGAGAAACTTACGGCAGACATGACCAGACACCTGAAGCCCCTCTTTATCAAAGCCCACTGGAATTGGAAATTGTTTAACCGGGTCTTTGTGGACGGTGTAGCTGTATTGACTGTCATGCCATTGGCGACGATGAAGAAATTGGGAAAGAATGTTGCGGATCTCATCCCTACCACCATGACTATGACTACTTTCATGGGCCACCCATCTCACGCCTTAAGGGTGTTGGTGGCCGACGTGACGGTTGGGTCTAAGGTAACTCGCTCAGCTTTCTTCGACATCGAGGGGAAACCTTCATATGTTGTAATTCTGGGGAGAGATTGGATCCATATCACTGAATGTGTTCCCTCCAATCTGCATCAGAAACTAATGATATTGATAGGGGATTAGGTGGAGATAGTAGAGGATGATCCCAACCTGTTCCCTACCGAGTTAAAGATGTTCGAGGCTGTTTTCTAGTCCCCTCATTTGTGCCCCATATCCATTCCAGGGATTTAAGAGGAGGGGGTATAGAATCATGTGAATGGACTAAGAAAGGCTTTGAATTTAAAATGTTGGCCGACCTACGGCCTAGCAATAAGGATAATGATTAGTTTCCCATAAGACGTACAAAGCCTGCTGGATCGGCTGCACCTATTCCAAATCGAATCCATCATTGAAGAGGCTATGTTCGGTGCAATGTGTGAAGAAGATGAACTCTCAGAGCATTCATGTCAAAGGACTTCGGATGACCCCGAAGACGGGACATTGGCCGAACCTCCCTACATAGAATCCATCCATTGAAGGGTACCTACATTTGAAGCTCAATACCTTCTGGTGGAGGTTAATTTAGGGAGTGAAAGTGAACCAAGAATGACTAAGGTTAGTGGCAACCTACAACCTCAGCAGCGAGATCAGATGGTAGCTTTGATAAAGGGTTGCCGCGACTGCTTTTCATGGGACTACCACGAGATGCAAGGCCTTTATAGAGCTTTGGTAGAACATAGGTTGCCCATCATGGAAGGTTGCAAGCCCCACAAGCAGCCACTGAGGAGGTTCAATCCCCAGTTGATGCCCGAGATCAAAGCTGAGGTAGAGAGATTGCTGAAAGCAGAGTTCATAAGAACTGCCAGGTACCTAGAATGGCTCTCTATTATAGTCCCCATGATTAAGCAGAATGGCCAGGTACGAGTCTGTATTAACTACTGAGATCTAAACTTGGCCACTCCAAAAGATGAGTATGGTATGTCTGTGGCCGAAATGCTAGTCGATGCCGCGGCTAACAATGCTAAGTTGAGTTTTATGGACGGCTATTCTCGCTACAATCAGATATATGTGGCCGAGGATGACACCCATAAAACTGCCTTTAGTTGCGCCGGTGCCTTAGGTATCTATGAGTGGTTGGTAATCCCATTCGACCTCTAAAACGTTGGAGCCACGTACCAAAGGGAAATGAATGCCATTTTCAATAACCTCAATGGTAAAAGCATGGAAGTGTATATTGACGATATGGTAGTCAAATCCAAGAGCTTCGAAGCCCACCTTGTTGAGCTTGAACAAGCTCTAAAGCGGATGAGACTCCACGATCTCAAAATGAACCCCACAAAATGTGCTTTCTGGGTATCTGCAAGGAACTTTCTAGGTTTCTTGGTTCACAAACAAGACATCAAAGTAGACAAGAACAAAGCTCGGGCTATCCTGGAGGCGAGACCTCCCAGAACGAAGAAGGAGCTGCAAAGTTTGCTAGGCAAGATCAACTTCCTGAGAAGATTTATCGCCAACTCTGCTGGAAAGATGAAAACTTTCTCACCCTTGTTGAGGATAAAAAACACAGGAGATGGTCTGGGGAACTAAGCAACATGAGGCCTTTGATCAAATCAAGGCTGCCTTGACTAACCCCCCTGTCCTGGTCCCTCCACAGCCAGGGAGGCCATCGAAGCTATACATTGCAGTCGAGGACCAAGCTACCGACTGCTTGTTAGCCCAAGATGATAACAATGGTGTAACACCCCTTTTTTACCCTTATATTACACGTCATTTATCAGAGTAATTCTCTTTCAAAAATATTATTTTAATTGATAGAAAAGAAATGCTACAACTTCATTAAAGCAAACTCATCATTTGCACTGTTCAAATTTGTGCAACAAACATCCGTCATGAAAAATCAAGTCCTCGAAAATCCCATCACAGCGGAATAAACAACAACTCACTAATAACTCTCAAAACGCGTCTCAATTTATCGATAAAATCATTAAACAACCAATCAAATAATTTATCAAGTTTCACCCACGCCCCCTAGGTGTTACAGTATCAGAGAGCGACACAAAATACATCCCAAGAGCTAATGAGGAAGGCAGCAGATCCTTCACTCGCGGTTACCTGCAGCGTTGCCACAATAGAGCAACATTCCAAGCAGAAGGGGTGAGAATTTCAATAAAACATAATCAAGCATAAACAGAGTAATATGAACAGTAAATCATACGACATCATCAATATCATCAAACTCATCATCAGAGAATATCAATTCAAACACAATTAATTTCAAGGAATCACCGTCATGAAAGTGCATGTGAATGCAACCCCCTCCAGGGCATATGCATGATGGTACCATCTCGTCATAAAAAGCCACTCAAGGCATATCATCATCAAAAGCCACTCAAGGCATATCATCATCAATAAGAGGCCGAAGCCTATTCGTCACAGTATGCACATGCCATGAGACTCTATGAACGCATGTGCAACTCATCAAACACTCACCTGGAGTAGTCATCATCATCATAAAACACTCATAGAGTGTATTCGTCATAATCATCAAAATCATATATTTCACATCATCATAATCACTCATAGAGTGAACTCGTCATATTCATCAGAATCATATTGCAACATCATTATAGTTATACATACCATCATCAACATTAAGTATATATATATATATATATATATTTCAGTTATCTTTTAGCTTAGCGTGTTATGAAATAGTAAACTGATTGACTATGGGATTACTCAGGTAACTGGTACTACTTGCAACAGGCATTGGCCACATTTGCAAGACTCTCAGTGATGCCTTTGTAAATACACCAGTGAAAGAAATTCTGATCTTAGTGGTAAACCACAATCTAGCCATAGTCAAGGAGTACACTAGTAGTATAACCCTTTACAGTAATTCATTTATATAAACATAACATCACATTTTTAGTAGTGGAAACATCTCATTTGAATTGGGAAAACATTGTATTTACATTTGAGAACAACACCATCATTTTAAATTGTAAAACTTCATATTTGTGGAGGAGTGAACTCATCATTTGGATTGATAAAAAACTCACATTTTATAGAGCGAGACATCACATTTTCCTTGGAAAAATATCACATTTGAAAAATGGGAAAAACGGCAAGAAAAACAGCGAAAAACAGTGAAAACCAGTGGAGACAGGTGACTCATAACATCGACTTCAAAAACACAATTATTCATCATTTCCATTCACCAAAGGTCCATCACGAAATCATCGAGTATTTTCATCACGAGTTCATCAAAACTCATCAAAGCAAATTATCAAGAATTCATTGAGAAATCACCAAATGTCTTCGCAAAACATCATCAAATTTTATGCTAACAATTCATCAAATCATTCGAAACAACATCAAATTCAGCAAGACAACATCAAAGCTCTTCAACAATTTCAAACCATCGAACACCATCAAACATATCAATCCATCAACAAATTCCAATTTCATCAAAAACCCACGAGACCCTATGTCTACCCAATTATGTCAAATGAAACGCTCACCCTTACCTCTTAAACGTAAGCTCCGTAGAAGAAGATTGAAGACACCAACGAGTAACCACAGCAACACACGAGCAAAGCCTTGGAATTCCTCCCCCAACTCGCGAAAACCCTAACCTTAGCTTTGGGAAGATCCAATTTCGTCCTCAGCTCCCCTGTCTTCTAACTCAGGAACTGCTCTCTTATCGAAGCCCTCTGCGATACGAGAAGAACGCAACAAACCGCGTCACAAACGGAGCTCCAGAGACAAAGTTATGCCCAAAAGAGTGAAAACGGATGCAGGAAAAAATGCCCTAGCTGCGCAGAACGCAGTTTAAAACGCAGACTCGCGCGCGGCGCGCGAGTGGCGCGCGGAGAGGCAGAAACACCACTGCTCTACAACAGACTGATTTTCTTTCATTCTCTTGATTAAAATAGCAAACGACATCAGATTTTAACAAATGACCACTCGTTGGAAAGCTCTCGGAGTGTAGTTTCTATCTATGATTTTTAATTCCCAAAATAAGTAACCAATTGGTATAGATTTTCAAAATACTACACTGAGGTACCAAACTTGGACGGAACTTCTCACTCAACTTGCAACCAAATTTCCTTTCTCACTTCTTAATGAAATTTTATGAAACCAATGCCTACTTTGTAGAGAATTAGGGCCACTCTCCAACTAAACAAGAACCATTCAAAACGGAGTTCGATTGAGAACACAAAACCTTGAAAAACCTAACCTCAATTCTAGTCATTTATACCATGGTTCTCACGCCAATAACTCTCTAATCTCTTCAATCATTTCACCAATTCATCTCAAAATAGATTTTAATAAAATTGGGGCGTTACAACTCTCCCCCACTTAGAATATTTTCGTCCTCGAAAATTTACCCCAACTCACGAAACGAAACCCAATCTTCTTGTCACTCCCAACCATCCCTGTCCATCACCCCTCTCCACATTGTTACTCTTAATTAGATGTTCTAATCTGAAGGTCATCAAAGTCCCACTCAACTACCCAAACACCGTGACACTTCACTTAGGCAACTACACCTCGTCATCACTCACCTCTACAACTACCTCGGTTACATCTACTTCGGTTCTCCATCATTCTCCTTGCCACCCATACGCTGCACTTAGGCACTTTATGCTTCAACCACACTAGCTTCTACATACATTTACTCTTAAGCTTATACTCACCACACTTCAACAACTACGCTTAGGCGCACTGCCTACGCACAACACTTCACCTCGACACTATGTACAATGTATAACTTAGCCACACATGCCCTTCGACGTACACATACACTTCGACACATTTAACCTTCGACTCACACGTTCGACACCTACATACCTTGATAACACTGCAACACTGCACTTCGTCCCACCTATACTTCGATTTCCCTATACTTTGACAACACCACACGTCGACTCCCATTCATTTCGACCCACTTATAGTCAGGTAACCACATCTCGGCTCTTATGTCACCTTATACACCTAACCTTCATCTCTTCTTGTTTCTTTGGTCCTCACACTATGATCGAACTTAGCTACGACTACAACACCCATTCACTTGAAATTGGCGCGACACCCATTAAAGTACTTCAACGAAAGTGACAACACCAACCACGACATCTTTGCGCTGAGAGTTCCTCAACTCCCATTTCCCCCCCTAGGTCCTTCATAGGACCGACTCATCAACAACACATCATAACTTCACCAAAGTGAAGCACACACCACATCAATCACATCAATCACAATTAATTACGCGACTCCTTTGTCAATAAAGGACTAAGTCAACGTCCATAGGGACCAAACAGCACATAAAAAAAAAATCGAGACAGCAACCTCTCAAAATACAGTAACAGTACTAAAGAAAAATAGGAAGACAGCCCTTTTAAAATTTACGAAACGGCCCACTTGATTCAAGAAAACATCATTTTAATTTTAAGAACTCGGCACTTTAAATTATTAAGAGAACAACACGTTATATTTGAGTGAACATCACATTTAAGTCGAAGAAAACAACACTCTAGATTGTAGAGAACAGTACACTTTAATGTGCGAAAACAGCAGCAAAAACGGCAACATTAACAACATAAAAATGGCACACTATTAATCTCAAAACAAAACGGCATCTTTAAACAATATAAAAACAGCGCACTATTATTTTCAAAACGAAACAGCAACTGTAAACAATATAACCAACTCTTTAACTTTGGGAAAAAGCACGTCAATTTTTGTAAACATCCTCGTAAAATTTTGGGTAAACAGTGTGCTTGAAAATGAGTACACAGTACATTAAATTTATAAGAGCAGTGGCAAAACTGCAACCCCCTTTTTTTTTTTTATAAAAAGAAAACAGCAACAATCGCGCCTTTTTTAGTTATAGAAACAGCAGAAAATTTAATTTGAATCGGCAGCAAAACAGAGTGAAAGACAACAGCCCTTTAGCGCAACACATCATCAAAAACAACAACAAAACAGTGTGAAAACAACCACATTATTTGAGTAAAACGGCAACAGCAAGACCAAGAAGAACAACAACAACAATAAGGTGTAAACAGTGGTCTTTTAGCGCGCAACAACAGCAAAACACGGAGTGAAAATAATACTTCTTTTTAGCGCGCAACGGCAGTGGAAACAGCACGTTTACAACATAAAAATAGCGCATCATTTTCGTAAAACAGCAATACGATTATTTCATAAAAACAGCAACTCATTTCATAGAAATAAACCGCAACACAGCAACTCATTTTTAAGCAAACCGCAGCATTCTTATGTAGCAAACAGCAGCATTTTATTTTGAAAAACAGCAAGACAGCAACTCTTCACAGCATAAAAACAGCCCCCTCTTATTTTCAAAAGCAAGACAGCAACTTTGAACAATATAAGACAGCACACTATTCATCTTAAAAATAGAACAGCGACCTGAAACACTGTCAAACAGCACACCATTTATTTTAAATACAATTGTAACTTTGATTTCTTTGAAAACATCAAACCCAATTATCAACTCTACGAACCATTATCAATTTAATTCAATTCGATTCAATTTAATCATCACTTTATATTTTAGAAAAATACACTCTTTTCTTTTAGAAAATACCACATTTCAAATGGGGAAAACATCACATTTTAAGCTGAGGAAAAACAGTGTGAAAACAACCACATAACAGTGAGAGAACAGCACTAAACAGTGAGAAACAGCCACTCGTTAAACAACAAACATTAACAAATCATCAACAGCAAAACATCAATAAATCATCAACAACAATATGAATCATCAATTAACACAAGAACACTCAATTATCACATACATCTTAATTCAATTTACAAAACACTACTACCCGTAAACCCATCATAAACCCATTATGGATGTTAAACCCACCCTTACAAAACCCAACAAGAACAAGAGCACTTAAACGAGATTGAGATCAATTATCATCCTAGAGAAAACACGTAAAGCAGTCAGGCATTCTTTAGACACATAACTTTTTAGAATTTGAGAGTCAACAAACACGAAATCATAGTAGAGCGAGAAAACTACTTTCAGATAGCACACCATAATTAAATCAGCAGTTCCCGCTATTTAAGCTCTAGTTTTATAACTTAATAATGATCGAAGCATATGCAGCCTGACACTATAGCCATGCAAAGATGGCAATTTGAACACCAACACATTTTCTCTAACTTTATTTTCCCACTTCCTGAGTTTTGCTATATTTCAAGGGAATTTAAATAGAATATGTAAATTTGCCGAGGCAATCATTGACATACCATAGAGTAAAATTATGACGCAAGTACAAAACTCTCTTAGAGTCTAACCTTATCTGGTTCTACATATATCAAATGGATTAATCAACAAAATTCAATCACTTCATTAAATACAATTACTCAAATAAATGCAACATGTTGGTGAAAGTACCACTTAACATTTAAAATATCGCAACATATGGTAAGGAGTAGTAACAAAAAAATAACTAACATAGCAGTTACACAAAGTACTCAGAGCAAACACACACATAGCAGCAATACAACAATAAGCAACACCATTCTCAACAATAGCAATCCTACCGTCTGGCCAATTCAGCTAATCACTGCAACACAAATCATGGTTAGAACGAGTACCAAGACTCGAGAGATAACCAGACTCGACACTGGACAACTTGGCCGGACAGACCGAACTGCTCTGATACCACTTATGTAACACCCCTTTTCTACCCTTATATTACACGTCATTTATCAGAGTAATTCTCTTTCAAAAATATTATTTTAATTGATAGAAAAGAAATGCTACAACTTCATTAAAGCAAACTCATCATTTGCACTGTTCAAATTTGTGCAACAAACATCCGTCATGAAAAATCAAGTCCTCGAAAATCCCATCACAGCGGAATAAACAACAACTCACTAATAACTCTCAAAACGCGTCTCAATTTATCGATAAAATCATTAAACAACCAATCAAATAATTTATCAAGTTTCACCCACGCCCCCTAGGTGTTACAGTATCAGAGAGCGACACAAAATACATCCCAAGAGCTAATGAGGAAGGCAGCAGATCCTTCACTCGCGGTTACCTGCAGCGTTGCCACAATAGAGCAACATTCCAAGCAGAAGGGGTGAGAATTTCAATAAAACATAATCAAGCATAAACAGAGTAATATGAACAGTAAATCATACGACATCATCAATATCATCAAACTCATCATCAGAGAATATCAATTCAAACACAATTAATTTCAAGGAATCACCGTCATGAAAGTGCATGTGAATGCAACCCCCTCCAGGGCATATGCATGA
This sequence comes from Astragalus membranaceus, assembly GCA_039519185.1. Classification (NCBI taxonomy): domain Eukaryota; kingdom Viridiplantae; phylum Streptophyta; class Magnoliopsida; order Fabales; family Fabaceae; genus Astragalus; species Astragalus membranaceus. The sequence continues at coordinate 127,089,511 of CM076848.1, read as the reverse complement.
TGGTACCATCTCGTCATAAAAAGCCACTCAAGGCATATCATCATCAAAAGCCACTCAAGGCATATCATCATCAATAAGAGGCCGAAGCCTATTCGTCACAGTATGCACATGCCATGAGACTCTATGAACGCATGTGCAACTCATCAAACACTCACCTGGAGTACTCATCATCATCATAAAACACTCATAGAGTGTATTCATCATAATCATCAAAATCATATATATATCACATCATCATAATCACTCATAGAGTGAACTCGTCATATTCATCAGAATCATATTGCAACATCATTATAGTTATACATACCATCATCAACATTAAGTATATATATATATATATATATATATATATATATATATATATATATATCAGTTATCTTTTAGCTTAGCGTGTTATAAAATAGTAAACTGATTGACTATGGGATTACTCAGGTAACTGGTACTACTTGCAACAGGCATTGGCCACATTTGCAAGACTCTCAGTGATGCCTTTGTAAATACACCAGTGAAAGAAATTCTGATCTTAGTGGTAAACCACAATCTAGCCATAGTCAAGGAGTACACTAGTAGTATAACCCTTTACAGTAATTCATTTATATAAACATAACATCACATTTTTAGTAGTGGAAACATCTCATTTGAATTGGGAAAACATTGTATTTACATTTGAGAACAACACCATCATTTTAAATTGTAAAACTTCATATTTGTGGAGGAGTGAACTCATCATTTGGATTGATAAAAAACTCACATTTTATAGAGCGAGACATCACATTTTCCTTGGAAAAATATCACATTTGAAAAATGGGAAAAACGGCAAGAAAAACAGCGAAAAACAGTGAAAACCAGTGGAGACAGGTGACTCATAACATCGACTTCAAAAACACAATTATTCATCATTTCCATTCACCAAAGGTCCATCACGAAATCATCGAGTATTTTCATCACGAGTTCATCAAAACTCATCAAAGCAAATTATCAAGAATTCATTGAGAAATCACCAAATGTCTTCGCAAAACATCATCAAATTTTATGCTAACAATTCATCAAATCATTCGAAACAACATCAAATTCAGCAAGACAACATCAAAGCTCTTCAACAATTTCAAACCATCGAACACCATCAAACATATCAATCCATCAACAAATTCCAATTTCATCAAAAACCCACGAGACCCTATGTCTACCCAATTATGTCAAATGAAACGCTCACCCTTACCTCTTAAACGTAAGCTCCGTAGAAGAAGATTGAAGACACCAACGAGTAACCACAGCAACACACGAGCAAAGCCTTGGAATTCCTCCCCCAACTCGCGAAAACCCTAACCTTAGCTTTGGGAAGATCCAATTTCGTCCTCAGCTCCCCTGTCTTCTAACTCAGGAACTGCTCTCTTATCGAAGCCCTCTGCGATACGAGAAGAACGCAACAAACCGCGTCACAAACGGAGCTCCGGAGACAAAGTTATGCCCAAAAGAGTGAAAACGGATGCAGGAAAAAATGCCCTAGCTGCGCAGAACGCAGTTTAAAACGCAGACTCGCGCGCGGCGCGCGAGTTACGCGCGAGTGGCGCGCGGAGAGGCAGAAACACCACTGCTCGTGCACCAATTGACCACTCGTTGGAAAGCTCTCGGAGTGTAGTTTCTATCTATGATTTTTAATTCCCAAAATAAGTAACCAATTGGTACAGATTTTCAAAATACTACACTGAGGTACCAAACTTGGACGGAACTTCTCACTCAACTTGCAACCAAATTTCCTTTCTCACTTCTTAATGAAATTTTATGAAACCAATGCCTACTTTGTAGAGAATTTGGTCCACTCTCCAACTAAACAAGAACCATTCAAAACGGAGTTCGATTGAGAACACAAAACCTTGAAAAACCTAACCTCAATTCTAGTCATTTATACCATGGTTCTCACGCCAATAACTCTCTAATCTCTTCAATCATTTCACCAATTCATCTCAAAATAGATTTTAATAAAATTGGGGCGTTACAAATGGCGCCGAGCGTGCTATATATTATCTTAGTAGAATTCTCAATGATGCTGAAACTAAATATTCTCCTATTGAGAAGCTTTGTCTATCATTATTCAATGCCTGTACTAAACTTGAATATTACCTCTTACCTAAGGAAGTTTTGATTGTGTGCAAGGTGGATATTATTAGATACCTTCTTAATAGCCCTGTCTTGCAAGGGAGACTTGTAAAGTGGACCATTAAGTTGAACGCGTTTTCCTTGACTTATGTACCTCTGAGGGTCTTCAAGGGACAGGCTTTGGCTGATTTCTTGGCTCAGCACCCATGCGTAGAGGTGCATAATTCACCAGCCGAGTGTAACACCCCAATTTCCGTATTAGTACGTTTTTGTTTATCTATGAATTTAATAGCAATTTTTGTGATATATTGTGCGTATTTTGCTTTAGTAATTATATATTTTAGTGGTATTTATTATTTTAAACGATCTTATATATATACTTGTACATGAAATACTATTATTAATATTATTATTTTAGTTTACTATTTTATTTTATAAAATAATAGTATTTTAGATGTTATTTACTTTGAGAAGTTGTTTTAGCTAAAAAAGTGTTAAACTGAGTATTTAGAATCAAGTGGGCTTTGAAAATACTTAAAATTAGTATTTGGGCTTAAATTGATACACTCTCTATATGACCTAATTTTAATTTCCTATCCTTCCATCTTCCCTCATGTTTGTCCAGCCGTCTCCCGTCTCTTATCTAGAACCCTCTCTATTTTTCTATGTCCAGCACACACACTATATAACCTCCAAAGCATTTATATCCCATTCTGATTGCTTAGTAGATTTTCCTACTAGCTAACCTCAAAGTAGCAAGGTGTAACCATAGGTGATATTCCTTACGTCGTATTCCTTACAAGGCAGACAAGCAGAGATGAAAAAAGAACTAATGCTTTGACCCGTCGTCATTACCCATAGGTGTATGTAATGGTACGTCAATCCATTTTATTAGAGATGAGCTATATACATATCTTTATATGCAACTAGCTTTACTAAATGTTTTTATATATATTTTTAGTAAAGCTATATTAGTTTAATATATATTTTTAAAAGATTGTTATTTACAAGTTATATTAGTCTAATATATGTATATGAAGCCAGAAGCTTTTGACTTTTCAATACATTTTTATGAAGAATATGTCGTTAAGAGGACTTATACAATTTGAATTTCACGGTGGACAATGCTTTATAATATAATGATTTAGGATTTTAATTTTTCAAAAAGTATTTTATTATATTACTTTTGAAGGATAGTACAGTTAATTCATTAGAGCTATTATATTTATTATTTTCGGTGTAAGACTTGTAGACCGTGTTTGTTGTTATTACATAACCATACGCATTCGAGTCAAATATTGTACCGCTGGAATTAAATCACGCTCGGGAACTCATGATTGGTCTTCATCGATTAGCTATTGGACTACACTTCGATACCAGGTACGGGGGGAAAGGGTTTCTATTCTATATGGGGACTAGGGGATAGGACTAAGATAGTTTTGATTATCGCTATCCATATTTTGTCTGTATTTGTTATTTATTATTTATTTATTACTTATATTATTTATTCAATTTGGATGACTGTAATGATTTAAATGGTCTATAAATTATTTGATTTGGATGACTGTAACCAAATGATCTGGTTGACTGTAACTAAATTATTTGGATGACTGTAATTTTATTATTTGGATGGTTGTAGTCAATAGGTCAAGTTTATTGGATGATTCTAATATGAGTAGATTGGTAAATCACTTAGTTATAAAAGTGGTAGGATGAGCTAGTGTCTAATGTGTTAATAGTCTAGAATGACAGGAAATTCTAAATAATAAGAAGTTCTTGTTGTTTGAGACCTAGACAAAAATGTTAGCATAGAATGATGTAGCCAGGACTAACTTGGAATCGCTAAGAATATTAAATGACTTGACATTCGTGTTTGTGGGACTGCAGGTTGGCTTTATGGGTATTGTTATCAGAGACTTGTCGCACAATGGGCAAGTTATCATTCGTCGATGATTAGCAAGCTGGTTCGTGTTGAAGAATCTTGTCGCAGCATGGGCAAGAACTCGTTGCAGTATGGACGAGCTCTATCTTTGTGATCGAGATTTGTTAAAGGCACATTGTCGCAGCATGGGCAGAGACTCGTCGCAGCATGGGCGAGCCGTACCTTAAAAGTTGATGATTGTAAGAGGAACATTGTCGCAGTATGGGCAAGGACTCGTCGCAATATGGGTGAGCTGTACCTCAATAGTTGAAATTGTATAGGAGGAACCTTGTCGCAGTATGGGCGAGCCATACCTCAAAGGATGGTGATGATGATAGGTATTGTTGTTGTTGTTGTTGTTGTTGTTGTTGTTGTCATCGTCGTTCTCGTTGTTATTGTCGTAGTCGTTGTGCGATATCGCGTCTGTTTAGGTCCATTGTGTGTCCATCTTCTTGTTGTTTGTGGTGGTGGTGGTGGTCGTTGTTGTTAGTAGGGCATTATCGGGCAAGGTATCCCGTTCGGTCAAGATATCCCGGTCCTCATAGTCCTCCCTTGGGTGTTCTTCAGGGCATTTTCGGGCAAGGTATCCCGTTCGGCCAAGGTATCCCGGTCCTCATAGTCCTCTTCTTGCTGTTCTTCGTAGGGCGTTATCGAGCAAGGTATCCTGGTCCTATTGTTATTCTCGTAGGGCGTTATCGGGCAAGGTATCCCGGTCTTATTGTTGTTGTTCTCGTAGGGCATTATCGGGCAAGGTATCTCGGTCCTATTGTTGTTGTTATCGTAGGGCATTATCGGGCAAGGTATCCCGATCCTGTTGTTGTTGTGTTGTTCATTGTAAGGCAGTATCTGGCAAGGTATCCTATTATTATTGTTGTTGTTATTGTTGTTGTTGTTGATGATTAACCGAGTATACAGGATATGTTTGTCGTATATATTGTAGTGATTTTTACGATGTGATGTGATCATTTTTTACGTACGAGCCCTTGTTTCACTTTGTGACATCTTCTTGTATGGAAATGTTGTGTTTGCCACTCTTTTGAGAATGACGGCTTGATATTGATTTGATGGATTGTGGTTGTCTTTGTTGTTTTAATCTCGGTCTTATGTTCCTTATATGATTTGGACGCTCTTTCTCATCCGTGCACCATTTTTTTTAGATTGAGTTCTAGGTGTCGTTGGAGTAACCTTCTACGGTCATGCAACGGCGGAGATATGATCACTACGGATCACCCAACAACTTTCAGAACGATACTACGCGTTGATGTACTTTCTTTTTTATTTAATTGATTATAGGTTTATTGCTCTGATCATGTGACATCGGGATTTGGGTTGTATTTTCAATTTCAATATTATATTTAAAGTCATTTTTGTTACTGTATTTAAAGAAAGTTTTACCACTTTAGTCTGTAATTTTATTATAAATCATGTGTATATGATTTAAGGAGTGGACGGCATCTTTTACTTGCGAAATATATTTTAAAAATAAATTGTTGACTTTTATTTGAAAAACAAATTTACTCATTTTTCGCACTCTTTCATTTATATCTATTTTTGAGGTAAAGGGTGTCACACCGAGCCTATCAACTATTTGGGGTTAAGGCCCAGTACGTGGAGATAAAAGGAGATTCCCAACTTGTAATCAAACAAATGACTGGGGAATACAAGTGTTACAACGCAAAGCTCAGGCAGCTACGGTCCTCGGCTCATAACTTGTTAAAGTTGTTTGTCGATGTCGTGATCATATACGTCCCAAGAAACGAGAATCGAGAAGCAAATGACTTGGCCCAGCATGCCTCGGGATACAAGGAGTTGGTGGTCAAAGTGATGCAGCAAGATGCATTAGCACCAACCGAGGAGGATCCTGCCAATGTCTGGATTGGGGTGCTGATAGAGTACCTCCGCAACCCGACGACTAGTACTGACTTTAAGGTCAAACAGAGGGCCCTTAAATACATCTTGATAGGGGAAGACCTTTATAAGAGAAGTGCCAATGGGGTACTATTACGGTGCCTCAGGAGGAAAGACGCTTATATGGTGATGGCACAAGTCCATGAAGGGATATGTGGTGCACACAGGTTTGGCCCCATCATGAAGTGGCTCATCTATAGGCATGGGTACTATTGACCGATGATCACGACCGATTGTTTCCTGTTTGCGAAGGGTTGTGAGGCTTTCCAACTGCATGGACCAATTCAGAGAGTTCCTGCAGACGAGCTTCACCACATCGTTAAGCCCTGGCCGTTCAGAGGGTGGGCCATGGATTTGATCGGCAAGATATACCCTTCGAGCTCGAAGGGTCATAATTTTACTATTGTAGCCACCGATTACTTCACTAAATGGGTGGAAGTCATGCCTTTAGGGAGTGGCAATCAGGCTGCGGTGATCAAATTCATAGAGAATCAAATCATATACAAATTTGGTATCCCTGAAACTATCAGAGCCGATCAAGATACAATGCTCACAGGAGAACAAGTCGGGGCCTTATTATGCTCAAGCCAACGGACAGGTCGAGGCTACCAACAAAATCATCATCGAGCTCATCAAGAAAAACATAGATGATAAGCCTCGACGGTGGCACAAAACCCTTAACGAGGCCCTTTGGGCCATGGGGAATTCCAAGTCTATCGCCACAGGGGCGACTCCCAATCGTTTGGTATATGGTCAGGATGTCGTGCTACCACTTGAGATTAGTGTAGCCTCGCTACGAGTGGCTCGGCAGCACTCTCTTAGCATGGATGAGTACCAACAAGCCATGCTGATGGAGTTGGACTCGGTAGATGATGACAGACTGGCTGCCCTCAGCGGGATAGAGATAAATAAAGCCAAAACGGCCCACGCCTACAACAAGCATGTCAAGCCAAAAAAGTTTGTTGAAGGCAAACTTGTTTGGAAAACAATTCTGCCACTAAGGAAGAAAGATCCCAATTTTGGGAAGTGGTCCCCAAATGGGGATGGACCCTATATTATAAGCGACGTATTCAACGATGGGGCATACCGTCTTATTACGTTAGACGGAAAAGAATTCGAGACGAAAATTAACGGCAAATATCTAAAGGCATATTATCCTACTCAATGGGAAAGTATGCAGGGGAAAGAAAATTAAATTCAAAGTGGCAATTGTCAGGGTGGCACGCCACATACCGACGGCCTAGTCAAAAGTGAGAACTACTCATCGGCTACAACCTTATCTGCCACAGCTCTCGCAACAGCCTCCGCAGTAATTTCACCTGCCACAACTTTTGTAATAAGAGCATCTGATGCAATCTCATCTGCCTCTGCAACCGCAACCTCACCTAGCACCTCCAAGCTCCCGGAAGGGAAATCCTGTGGTAGGCATTCTTCTAACACTGGCGTCCCAATCTCCATTTCAACGTTGTCCCTGTGGCCTATGACTACCTCGGCTGAAGGGACGTTGCCAGTAAGAGAAGGTTCTGGAAAAGGGGGTTGCTTACCTGCCTCAACCTCGTCATTTGTCTGAGCTGAAGGTAACTCCTCGATCTCCAAGACTGGTGGGGTGAGGGCTTGCTCGAAGGACGTCCGTAGGATACCCCATCCGTTGACTGCTTGCATGACAGCCTCACGGCTCTTGTCAACATCTGCTTCTAAGCCAGGTCGTTGAGGGAGGAAGAGTGCAAGAGGTGGATCTAGTGCAGAACTGCGACGAAAAAGTTGAACAATGTCTGTAGTGAAGCTGGAAAGCTTGTTGGCGGCTGCGGAATGCTGAGGAGTGAGTGAGGCCAACTCAAGCTGGAGGGAGGCCTATCTGGTCCTCAATAGTTTGCATCCTGCAGGCAATCTTCTCCCTCTCGGCCAACGTAGCTCGTTTTCCTTGTTCCCGGGAAACAAAGGTGGCCCAATATCTAGCCTTTTCAGCCTGAAGAGACTCCAGTTGTTGCAGAGAAGATTAGGCTCGATCCTGGGAAGTCTTGGCTCGGCCATATAAACTTGAAATGTCACTGAGTTGCAGCGCTATTTCCCTTAACACCTCTTTTTTAGCAGAGGGAACGTCAGAAGAGCTGGAAAGCCTAAACAATCAGGTCTTGAGGTCAGCTACCAGTTTAGGATCAGTTGAGATTTCCCCAGCCAAGGAAGCCTCCACCTGACTGAGATCTGTGTCTGCAGGGGAGGCAGTGACCACCGGAACGTCAAGGCTAAGGAAATAACGTTCCAATTCTTCCTCAATTACATCCGGGGTGGCAGGGGTGTCGGGTTGTTGAGTAGCGGCAGGGGTGGCTTCCTCAAGGGAAGGGGGATCGGCCACCACAGTATCTTGAGGAAATCCCTACAAAAAGAAGTTGTCAGAAAGGGCGACAATAGACGTGAGCAAAATACAGAGTTTAAGACGGGTGACTTACAGAGCCTGAGCTTGGACTGCTGCGGACCTGAGCATGAGGGGTTGGAGGTGACTCCATTAAAGAGCGGGGTCTATGCAGAGGTGCTTAAATGTTAGAAGGAAACAAGCCACTGACGAAACGCCCGAGGCATGTTAGGAGAAAGAACTTACCCGCAGCCGCTTGAAGGGAGGTGAATGTTCCCCAGGGACATGGGTGGCAGGGGGAGGTGAGACCAAAGTGAGCAGATCTCAGGTTCTTTTGCGTTGAAGAAGAGGAACATCGTTGTCGTCATCTTCGTCTTCATCGTCATCTGTAATATCCCTAATTTCAATTAATTTCGTTTTATGAAATTAACTAGCGAATTATTATTCGATGAAATAATAAATCAAGTCATGGACATGTTAAGAGGGTGAAAACAACATTTAATTGTTAATTGTATGAATTATGCGATTGTTTTGGGGTAGAAATAGAATTATGTGAGGATTAGGGAACCAAGGGCGTTTGGGTCATTTCCATATCATTCGAACCCCTAACCCAAATTACACAACACCGAACATACTCCTTAACTCCATAAGACGACAACCACAATTTTTAAGAGGAAATTATGAGTTAGTGGTTAATTAGAAGTAAACTAAGATGATGATCTAAGTTAAGGGCACTTTAGTCTTTTCCCACTGTAGCGACCGAAAAATCCGGATGAGGGATTCTTCGAAGTTCTTGAAATGAAGCCGCCACCAAAGTTTAGTTTAAGGGCAAACATTGGAAAATCCCTATTGTGTGGATAAGGGGAGGTTCGCGGACCAGGTTTAGGCTCAGGAGTCGTTTATGCGTAGGGAAGGTGTTAGCACCCTACGACATCCTTCCTAAGGAATGTTACCTTTTAACTAAATGTGTAAATATTTACTAATTCAAAAATAATGTTTTTACCCTAATAATAATAAAAAAAAGACTCGATAAACGGTTAGTTATTTTTATACTTTTTGAGAAAAATGAGAGAAATGAATTTAAAGAAAAAAAAGGGGTTTTTATTAGTGCAATTGACAGAGGTCGGCCGCCCTCTGGTCCTACGTATCTCCTGGTAGAGAATCAAATCGCACGTAGTTCTTGGTAGAAAAAGTTTGTTTGTTGGTGTTTTTTATTATTTGAATGTTTTGGAAATTGAAAGGCGTTCATAATGACCAAACAGATAAATCCAGAGTGGTCACCACTAATGGCCTATTTGAAATGTAAGGTGTTCACAATGTCCAAACAAGTTAAACCCAGAGTGAGCATTGCAAATAACCGATTTGGTGATTGAGTGTTTGACTGTTTGAAAATATTTACTTGGAAACATGATCTAAAAATAAAAAAGTTAAGATTTTGTGAAAATGAGTTGGACTTATTAGTTTGTAAAAAGTAAAAAAAGAGTGGGTTGACACCTAAGACACAAATGAGGTTAGAAACATAAGAAGATATGGTATAGAACAAATAATGAGAAAAGATGATGAGCAACATTTGATGATTAGAAGTTAACAAGAAGGAGATAACATGACAATATAAACGTAAAACGAGGGATGGGGGTTGCGCTTAGTAAATGGGTTTGAATAATGAAGATAGGTGAAGTCTATGGCTGGAGGGTGCTTGCCAGTAGAACAGGGGTGTAATTATTAATTTACTAAACAAATTTGAAATAATAAAATTAATAAAAATTAAAAGGTAAAGATAGGATTTTTGACAACTGATAAAGAGAGGATGAGAGTTAATAATAGATAAATAAACTAAAATAAGAGAGAAGGGGAGTGGGGCTTCACTCACGATGGAGGTGAAGAGTTAGTCAGACGGGTTTTAAAATAAAACCATTTAAACATCAACTCATTATTGTTATTATTTGATAGTTTGAGAAAAAAAAATAATGTTATAAAAGACAAAGTAAAAGAAAGGCATTGGAACCCTAGTATTGTTAGTCATCAGCCGCAACTCACTTTTGAGAAAGAGAAAAAAGTTTGAGAGAAGAAGAAATAACCAAAGGGAGGGAGAGGGCCGATAGAGAAGAGGGAACAAGGGTGATAGAGAGGGTGTTGATGGCGAGGTGGGGGTGGTGCTCGCCGGAGGCTACGGCGACGGCGACGGCAACGGCAACGACGACAATGGAAGTTCTCGCCGGAGATGGTGGTGGAGCACGGCGGAGGTTTCACCGGAGATGCCGGCGGTGATGGTGCGAAACTTCCTCTTTCTGACTCACTCCCTATTTCTTTCTTTGATCTCCTTTTTTCCTAGTTGTTTGTTTGGATTTGGGGATGAATGAGGTTGTGATTTTGTGGTTCAAAATCAGTTAGACATGGGGAATGAGAGAAGTGGTTGTGTTGAGTTGGTGAGGATAATGAGATGGTGAGTTTGGGTTCAGATCTGACAGTGTTGGTCTAATGGGTGGTTTTCGGCGGTGGTTGTGAGGGTTTGGTTTGGTGGTGTGGCCGTGAGTGTTGGTGGTTTGATGGAGGCGGTTCGGTGGTGTGGTCGTGAGTGTTGGTGGTTTGATGGAGGCGGTTCGGTGGTTGTTTATGGTGGTGTTTGGAGAACTCGCGGAGGTGAGAGAGGGGTGATGAGAGAGGACGCGGCGGTGAGGGGGGGTGGTTGGCCGTGAGTTGTTGGTGGTGGTTGCTGGTTGTTGGGAAGGAGGAGGTGGTGATTGTCTTCCTATTTTTTATCCTCCTTTCTCCCCTGTTTGTTTCCTCCTCTCTTTACATTTTTCCCAAAATCAAAATTTTCCCCCTCTGTGTGTGTGTTATTGTGTTGTTGTAAAAATTTTCTTTTCTTTTTTGTTGTCACAGTGCCTTCACGGTTCCCCCCTGTTTTGTTTTCTCCCCCTTCAGTGCTATTGTTTTTCTTATTTTATAGAGGTAGCTGTTGTTTTTGAGCTGATGATATTTGTTGTTTTTTGTCAACTGTGCAGGTTAGTGGAGCAGAAGAGGTTAGTGGAGCAGCAGCAGCAGGGTGGTGCCTGCCAAAGCTGCTTTGTTGGAGCAAAAATGGAAAGGATCAAAGAGGATGAAGAAATGGGCTTTGGCATAATGCTCAAAAGGATTTTCCAAGGACAACAACTTGTGCTGCCTTGCTCTTTTCTCTTTTTTTTTTTTAGTTTTTGTTTTTTAATTAATATTTTGTACTATTTTGTATTTAATTTTTTTTTGTCTACATGTATGTACTAAAGTTGACTTCTTTATTTGTAAACAAAAAACTGATTATAGTAATAATAATAAAAAGCAATTATTCAAATCTGATTTTTTATTACATTTTCTTATTAAACTAATACCTATAACAATAAAATAACGAGTACTAAAATGAGCACTCGTACACGACGAGAAGTGAACACGCGTCCGCGACTAGAATAAAAATGCGTACATGATTAGGAATAACACGCGTGCATGATGACAAGTGACACGCATGCGATTAGGAATGACACGCGTATGTGGTTAGAAATAACGTGTGCACGCAACAATGCAAAAACGTTAAGACTAACGTGTGTACGCGACTAAAAATAATACGTGTGCACCATGGAACATGTTTTTGGGATTTTTCGAAAATGAAACAAGAAACCGATTAAAATCAAATGTCTACAAGATTATTATTATTTTAGAAAAACAAATCGCATTAATCTAACGGACAAGATTAGGGTATGACAGCTGCCCCTCTTTATTTATATTTTACTAAGAAGTATGAAGAGTTTCCAAATTTCTCGAGTAAAATAAAAATAAAGATAAAAATACACTAATTTTGTCAAGACTATGATTCTTTTTTTTTTTATAGAAATTCTTGAAAAATTGGGTTGACATAGAACAAAAGTAAATAAGGATCACTGGGGATCTGAAGGACCGACGAGGTCTGAAGGGCATGCCTAAGCCTGATGGACCAATGGGTCTGATGGAGCGCAAACTAGCAACGGTACTAGTAAAACGGTCTGCTTGGGGGTGGCCTTTTTCGAGCGGCCATGGGTGGCAAGGTCAGGTCATTGACCTGATTTTCTCACCTCGAAGGACGTCCACTGTGTTTTTTAGGCAGACACAGCTAGTCTGAAGGACCTGGGGTCGGATGATCCGTCGGTTGCTCGATAACGCGACGTGCGATCTAGATTGAAGGACCATTGATGGTCTGAAGGAGCGCTTGGGCTCTGAAGGAGCGCTTGGGCTCTGAAGGACCACTGGGGGTCAGCAAGAGCACTGGGACTCTGAATTGATACGAGACCAGTGGTTGGAGCACCGACTTTGAGGGAACAAACTATTTGGATTGACACATGGCGTACTTGCCTAGAACATCCCTAATGAATGCATTTGCCTGAGAGGGGAAAAGCTATCTATATTTGGCATGTCTAAAAATGCAATGAATGATGTAAGCGTGCAATATAGGTATGTGAAATGGTAGGTGTCCGACTGGATGAAGGAAACGTGGCAGATGATGTGAGTTGAGATTGATGGGACATGGAGGTTGACAAACAACATATGTGAATGCAGATAAGATATGAATGTGATTGTGCTGATTAGTTCTGGCGGAATGATGAATGTAATGGAATGAGCGATTTTTGCCCTTTTTGCTTTTTTTGCCTTTTTTCCTTATTATAATGAGTGTATGAGATGCAAAGTGTGAATGTGATGCAAATGTAATGCTTTGGTGCAAATGCTATGGTGAATAAAAGGAAACACGCGAATGCATGGCACAATGATATGATTAGTGATGTAAAAGACTTTTTTTGGGCAACGATGAGACCGGCACTTGGCACATCTATCGAAGCAAACAATGTTATGCATGTGACGAACGTGCAATGATTGGTATCTGGTGGGATGATGAATGAAATGAGTGTTGAACCTGATGGAATGAGAAAGTTGACACACGGTGTATGAGATGTGAATGTGATTGTAGTGATTAATTTTTGGTGTGATGATAAATGTAATGGATGGACTTTTCTTTTTGTTTTTTCTTATTTATTTTGCTTCCTTTCTTGATGCATGTAATGTGAACATTGATGCAAATGCTATGGTGAATAAAAGGAAACACATGAATGCATATCAAATGATATGATTGGTGATGTAGAAAGCTTTTGGGCAACGATGAGTGTAACACCCTAAATGATTTAATTAAGTAATTGATTAAATTATTTAAAGTGTTGCACTAATTTTGATTAAATTATAATAGAGCGTTTTTATTTAATTGAAGGGGATGGCGTTGGAAATACCGGAACTGCAAGTAATGGCCCAAGAAGCCCAAGCCCGTTGGCTTAGGCGCTCCTTAGGCGCTGGGGGTCTAGGCTTCGCCTCACTTGTGCCAAAAGAGAGAAAGAAATCGAAGGAGAGGAGAAGAGAAAGAACAAGGCGATCTCAAGCTAAGGAGTTAGGGTTTCGTTCATCTTGATCCTAGGTAAGAGTTCCTAGCCCTTTTCTTATTCGATTTTCCTTCTCTTTCAAGTGTTTAAATTTTCGGTTTCCTAACCCTTTCTATTGTTGATCAATTCGTGATGGTCCAAGAGAGAGAGAGAGAGAGGACGCGAATCGTGAGAGAGGAAAAAAGAAGGAGAAGATTCCTTGTTGCGGTAATTTGTCGGTGCTTCGGTGGAAAGAGCTCTATTTTCGGCATAATCAAGGTAAGGGGAGTCTCACTCTATAATAGAGAGTATAATAGGTCGTATGTAGATCATAGGGTCCTATTTGATGTTATATGATATTGGTTGAAATTGACGAATTGTAGGAGAAAATCGATTTAGGCTTGAGTTAGGGTTTATAACATGTTAATTTCGCATTTTGATGTGTAATTAGTGTGTAAGTGTGAAATTGAAGTTGTTGGTATGAGCTTAACATGTTTGATGATTGTTGTTGTGATTTGAATTGGAAAAAGAATTGGGAATTTGATGTTAGTGAGGTTTGGGACGCATGGGGCGTCAAGTTTGTGTTGTGTTGCGCATGTTGCTTGCTGCCTGGGCGCTGTTCTGGTTGCTGTGTGTGTGTGTGGTCTGTGCAGGGCGCCAATGTGGCTGCCCTGTGGCGCCTGGGGTGGCGCCAAGGTGCTGCCTGCGCCTAGACAAGGCGCACAAAAGGGTGTTTGTGTGCAAATCAATTTCTGAACATATTTTCCCTAGCCAAATTTTGTATTCACCTGACCAAATTGTACTTAAAACATTTTGGCTAAAGAATTTCCAGTTGTTCACGCACCATTTTGAAATTGTCCTAGAGGGCGTTGTTTTGACTATGTTTGTGGTGCCTAGGGGTGAGCTGTGAGTTCTGAACATATTTTCCCTAGCCAAATTTTGTATTCACCTGACCAAATTGTATTTAAAACATTTTGGCTAAAGAATTTCCAGTTGTTCACGCACCGTTTTGAAATTGTCCTAGAGGGCGTTGTTTTGACTATGTTTGTGGTGCCTAGGGGTGAGCTGTGAGTTCTGAACATATTTTCCCTAGCCAAATTTTGTATTCACCTGACCAAATTGTATTTAAAACATTTTGGCTAAAGAATTTCCAGTTGTTCACGCACCGTTTTGAAATTGTCCTAGAGGGCGTTGTTTTGACTATGTTTGTGGTGCCTAGGGGTGAGCTGTGAGTTCTGAACATATTTTCCCTAGCCAAATTTTGTATTCACCTGACCAAATTGTATTTAAAACATTTTGGCTAAAGAATTTCCAGTTGTTCACGCACCGTTTTGAAATTGTCCTAGAGGGCGTTGTTTTGACTATGTTTGTGGTGCCTAGGGGTGAGCTGTGAGTTCTGAACATATTTTCCCTAGCCAAATTTTGTATTCACCTGACCAAATTGTATTTAAAACATTTTGGCTAAAGAATTTCCAGTTGTTCACGCACCGTTTTGAAATTGTCCTAGAGGGCGTTGTTTTGACTATGTTTGTGGTGCCTAGGGGTGAGCTATGAGTTCTGAACATATTTTCCTTAGCCAAACTTTGTATTCACCTGACCAAATTGAATTTTAAGCACTGTGGCTAAAGAATTTTCTGTTTTGCACGCGTGGTTTTGAAATGGTCCTATTGGGCATAGTTTTAGCTTATGTAAAGGGGGCTTTGGGTGCAAATCAATTTCTAAGCAGATTTTCCCGAGCCAAATTTTGTCTTCACCTGACCAAATTCCATTTTGAACATTTTGGCTAGAGCGGTTTTAATTTTTCAGGTGGTCTACTATGTTTGTGCGCGTGCGTGTTGTGTTGGGCGCCAAGTGTGGCCGCCCAGGGCGCCAAGTAGTGCGCCTGTGCAGTGTGTTTCGTTTTGGTCCTGAAAGTGACAGATTGGTTCCTAAGTGCTATCTTAGTCCTAGAGACGTGATTGAGATGAAATAATAATTGAGTTGATTGATGATGAGGCCATGGGGGCTACAACTAAGATTAATAAAGAGGTGATATATGATATATGGACCGTGTCGTTATGAATTGTGATTGTGATTTTGTCATGGGGTCTAATGCATACATAAGGCTGCGGTCTGAGTTTATATTATGATGGTAAGGCTGCGGTCTGAGTTTGATAATGTAATGGTAAGGCTGCGGTCTGAGTTTGATATTATGATGATGAGGCTGCGGTCTGGGAAAATGGTACCACATGCATAACTGTATTGCATACATTCTCATAATAATAAGCATGCGAGTTATTGGATGTATGAACTATGCCACTGTGTGACTGTATGAGTGTGACATTATGATAAAATATACTTCTTATTATAGTCTTTATTATGTAGTTGAGACTCACCCTTCTGTTGTTGTTTACCACAGGTAGCCCTGAGTGAAGGCTTACTCCCTTCATTCCCAAGTCGGTCTGCTCTGATACGTGACACCTAGGGGGTGGGCTTAGGCTTCTAGTGTTATTCATTTGCTGTTGAATTTTTATATGCATTGATTTAATGATTTTGGATGAGGCTGTTGTTCGGCACTTTTGAGATTACGTTATTTTCCACTGTGAGATATTCATTTTCTAGTGTGTGGATTTTATTGATGAAGTCTTGAATATTCCATCCCATTTAAGGGTGTTGCGTATTATAAAGATGTAATGAACGCTTATGCTGATTTTGTTATTTGTTAGATTAGAGTTATGTGTAGCATTCCATTGAAACGAAATTTTGAAACTCTGATTCTTACAAATAATAAGCCGGGTAGAATGGGGTGTTACATTAGTGGTATCAGAGCAAAAGTTCGGTCTGTCCGACCAAGTATGTCTGTCTGTCATATTGTGTATGACAATTAGGTGTTTTTAATTTAGTTCTGAATTGTCGTTTATGCTGCAGTGCTAGGTTGTCATGGCTAGAAGGGATGATGCTGCTTTGGCTGCTGCTCTGCAAGCCATAGCCCAAGCTGTTGGAAATCAACACACTGCTGCTGATATGAATGCCCGTAACCTGGCAACGTTTCAGAGGGAAAACCCACCCACTTTCAAGGGTCGGTATGATCCCGATGGAGCCTTGTCGTGGTTGAATGAGATAGAGCGGATATTCCGTGTTATGGAGTGCACTGCTGCCCAGCAAGTGAAGTTTGGGACGCACATGCTGGCGGAAGAGGCTGACAAGTGGTGGTTAGGGATGCTGCATAGGTTGAACACTGCTGGTGAAGAGGTTACTTGGGAAGTCTTCACAAGGGAATTTAAAAGAAAGTATTACCCTGAAGACGTTCGGGCCAAGAAAGAGGTAGAATTCTTAGAATTGAAACAGGGAAATAGGACGGTGGCTGAGTATGCAGCCAGATTTGAAGAGCTGGCCCAATTTTGTCCTTACTACGCCAATGATGCTGATTCAGAGTTCTCCAAGTGTGTGAAATTTGAGAGTGGCCTGCGACCTGATATTAAGAAGGCAATTGGATATCATGAGATACGAGATTTTGCCAGACTAGTTGACAAGAGTAGGATTTATGAAGAGGACAGTTCTGCTGCCTACAAGATTGGGAAAGAGAAAAGGAATACTCAGTTTAGGGGAAAACCCTATGATATGGCTGGAGGTAAAAATAAGTGGAAGGCAGGTGCTGGTAAAAGATCTTCTGAGGGTAAGAAGCCTAGTGGGGGAGGTGCTCCCGCTGATATAGTGTGTTACACGTGTGGCAAGCCGGGTCACAAAAGCTTCGATTGCAAGACTGAAGTAATGTGTTACCGTTGTGGGAAGAAAGGTCATCTGGCGTCTAACTGTGATCGTAAGGAATCAGTGTGTTTCAATTACGGTGAAGCTGGTCACTTTAGTTCTAAGTGTACCAAACCAAAGAAAGAGAAGTCCAATGGGAGAGTTTTCGCACTAGCAGGTTCAGAGGGACCCAATGAGATTAGAGGTACTTGTTTTATTTATGGTACCCCTTTAGTTGCTATAGTTGATACTGGTGCTACGCATTCTTTTATTGCTGCTGTTTGTGCTGAAAAGTTAAATGTAGTATTGTCTGATATGAAGAGGGAAATGGTTATCGACACTCCAGCTAAGGGTTCGGTGACTACTTCTCTATTGTGTGCTAAGTGTCCTCTGTCAGTCTTCGGCAGGGATTTTCTGGTTGATCTTATATGTTTGCCTTTGGGTGGGTTGGATGTTATTCTTGGTATGGACTGGTTAGTGGATAACCATGTGCATATCAACTGTTTCAGCAAGTCTGTGAGTTTCCTTCCTCCTGGGGAGGAAAAGTCTGTTTTGTTGTCTGGGGATCAGCTGCATAAGGTAATAAAGGATGGTGGTCAACTATTTGCTTTGATGGCCTCTATGTCTGCTGAAAACCAAGCCATAGTTGAAGAGTTGCGGGTGGTCTGTGAGTTCCCTGAAGTGTTCCCTGATGAGATTCCTAGCGTGCCACTAGAGAGGGAAGTAGAGTTTGGGATTGACCTTGTGCCTGGTACTAGGCCTGTGTCCATGGCACCGTACCGGATGTCAGCTTCTGAGTTATCTGAGTTGAAGAAGCAGTTGGAAGAGTTACTTGAAAAGAAATTTGTGAGGCCTAGTGTGTCACCATGGGGAGCTCCGGTTTTGTTAGTAAAGAAGAAAGATGGGAGTATGCGCCTGTGTGTGGATTATAGACAGTTGAACAAGGTGACTATCAAAAACAAGTACCCTCTTCCGAGAATTGATGATCTGATGGACCAGCTGGTGGGTGCTAAGGTTTTTAGTAAAATTGATTTGAGGTCAGGGTATCATCAGATTAAAGTAAAAGACGAAGACGTCCAGAAGACAGCATTCCGAACGAGATATGGACATTATGAGTACTCTGTGATGCCGTTTGGTGTCACCAATGCACCCGGGGTGTTCATGGAGTACATGAACCGTATCTTCCATAGCTACTTGGATCGGTTTGTAGTAGTTTTTATAGATGATATTCTGGTATACTCTAAGTCTGAAGAGGAGCATGCAGAGCACTTGAGATTGGTGCTTGAGGTATTGAAAGAGAAGAAGCTTTATGCTAAGTTGTCCAAATGCGAGTTCTGGCTGCGTGAGGTAAGCTTTTTGGGTCACATTATTTCTAGTGATGGCATAGCTGTAGACCCAGCCAAGGTTGATGCAGTGTTACAGTGGGAAAGCCCAAAGTCTGCGACTGAGATCAGGAGTTTCTTGGGGTTGGCTGGTTACTACAGGAGGTTCATTGAGGGTTTCTCAAAGTTAGCCCTTCCGTTGACTCAATTGACGTGTAAGGGGAGAGTTTTTGTGTGGGATGCTAAGTGTGAAGAGAGCTTCCAAAAGTTGAAGAGGAGATTGACAACATCTCCGGTGTTGGTGTTGCCCGTGCCGGATCAACCGTTTGTGGTATATTGTGATGCTTCCAAAATGGGCTTGGGAGGTGTATTGATGCAGGATGGGAAGGTAGTTGCTTATGCGTCCAGACAGTTGCGGACACATGAGAAGAACTATCCTACTCATGATTTGGAATTGGCTGCTATTGTGTTTGTGCTAAAGATTTGGAGGCACTATTTGTATGGCACTAGATTCGAGGTATTCAGCGACCACAAGAGTTTGAAATACTTGTTTGATCAGAAGGAGCTGAATATGAGGCAGAGGCGTTGGTTAGAGCTGCTGAAAGACTATGATTTTGGCTTAAACTATCACCCCGGCAAAGCTAATGTCGTGGCCGATGCTTTAAGTCGAAAGACTTTGCATATGTCAGCAATGATGGTAAAAGAGTTGGAGTTGATTGAGCAATTCCGTGATATGAGTCTGGTTTGTGAAGTGACACCGCAGAGTGTTAAGCTGGGTATGCTGAGGATTGGTAATGACTTTTTGGTTAGTATCAGAGACGCCCAGAAATTAGATGTGAAGCTGGTTGACTTGTTGGTTGCGGGTGATCAGGATGTGGATGGAGATTTCAGGTTGGATTCCCAAGGTGTGTTGAGATTCAGAGATAGGATTTGTGTTCCCGATGATAATGAGATGAAGAAGATGATCCTTGAGGAGAGTCATAGGAGCAAGCTGAGTATTCATCCAGGGGCTACAAAGATGTATCATGACTTGAAGAAGTTATTCTGGTGGCCTGGTATGAAGAAAGATGTGGCACAATTTGTGTATGCCTGTTTGACTTGCCAGAAGTCAAAGGTTGAGCACCAGAAGCCTGCGGGGTTGATGCAACCTTTAGATGTTCCGGAATGGAAATGGGATAGCATTTCCATGGATTTTGTGACTGGGTTACCAAGAACCGTTCGGGGATTTGATTCTATTTGGGTGATCGTGGATAGGTTGACGAAGTCTGCTCACTTCCTTCCTATCAACATCACGTATCCGGTATCGAGATTGGCCGAGATATATATTCAGGTGATTGTGAAGTTGCATGGTGTCCCGAAGAATATTATATCTGACAGAGATCCGAGGTTTACTTCGGAGTTTTGGGGGAGCCTGCAGGAAGCATTGGGGTCCAGATTGAGGTTGAGTTCAGCCTATCATCCTCAGACTGATGGGCAGACAGAGAGAACCATTCAGTCATTGGAGGACTTATTGAGATCGTGTGTTTTAGAGCAGGGAGGTGCGTGGGATACACATCTTCCGTTGATTGAGTTCACTTACAACAACAGCCACCATTCGAGTATAGGGATGGCTCCTTACGAGGCACTGTATGGGCGGAGGTGTAGAACTCCTTTGTGTTGGCATGAGTCTGGCGAGAGTGTTGTTCTTGGACCTGATTTGGTGAGAGAGACTACAGAGAAGATAAAAATGATCAGGGAGAAAATGAAAGAGTCTCAAAGTCGGCAAAAGAGTTACCATGATAGAAGGAGAAAAGACTTGGAATTTCAGGCTGGGGAGCATGTTTTCTTGAGGGTCACGCCTATGGCTGGTGTTGGGCGTGCACTGAAAGCAAAGAAGTTGACTCCTAGATTTATTGGACCGTACCAGATCACCGAGAGGGTTGGAAAGGTTGCTTATAGGGTGGCTTTACCGCCTAACCTTTCGAACTTGCACGACGTATTTCACGTGTCGCAACTTCGGAAGTATATTCCGGACCCGTCTCATGTGATCCATATGGATAATGTTGAGGTGCGAGATAATCTCACTGTGGAGACTATGCCAGTGAGGATTGATGATAGAGAAGTGAGGGTGCTGAGGGGGAAAAACATTGCTTTAGTAAAGGTGGTGTGGTTGGGAGCTACTGGTGAGAGCATGACTTGGGAGCTGGAGAGTAGGATGCGGGAATCCTATCCAGAGCTATTTGACTCAGGTATGAATTTCGAGGACGAAATTTCCTAAGTGGGGGAGAGTTGTAACACCCTAAATGATTTAATTAAGTAATTGATTAAATTATTTAAAGTGTTGCACTAATTTTGATTAAATTATAATAGAGCGTTTTTATTTAATTGAAGGGGATGGCGTTGGAAATACCGGAACTGCAAGTAATGGCCCAAGAAGCCCAAGCCCGTTGGCTTAGGCGCTTCTTAGGCGCTGGGGGTCTAGGCTTCGCCTCACTTGTGCCAAAAGAGAGAAAGAAATCGAAGGAGAGGAGAAGAGAAAGAACAAGGCGATCTCAAGCTAAGGAGTTAGGGTTTCGTTCATCTTGATCCTAGGTAAGAGTTCCTAGCCCTTTTCTTATTCGATTTTCCTTCTCTTTCAAGTGTTTAAATTTTCGGTTTCCTAACCCTTTCTATTGTTGATCAATTCGTGATGGTCCAAGAGAGAGAGAGAGAGGACGCGAATCGTGAGAGAGGAAAGAAGAAGGAGAAGATTCCTTGTTGCGGTGATTTGTCGGTGCTTCGGTGGAAAGAGCTCTATTTTCGGCATAATCAAGGTAAGGGGAGTCTCACTCTATAATAGAGAGTATAATAAGTCGTATGTAGATCATAGGGTCCTATTTGATGTTATATGATATTCGTTGAAATTGACGAATTGTAGGAGAAAATCGATTTAGGCTTGAGTTAGGGTTTATAACATGTTAATTTCGCATTTTGATGTGTAATTAGTGTGTAAGTGTGAAATTGAAGTTGTTGGTATGAGCTTAACATGTTTGATGATTGTTGTTGTGATTTGAATTGGAAAAAGAATTGGGAATTTGATGTTAGTGAGGTTTGGGACGCATGGGGCGTCAAGTTTGTGTTGTGTTGCGCATGTTGCTTGCTGCCTGGGCGCTGTTCTGGTTGCTGTGTGTGTGTGTGGTCTGTGCAGGGCGCCAATGTGGCTGCCCTGTGGCGCCTGGGGTGGCGCCAAGGTGCTGCCTGCGCCTAGACAAGGCGCACAAAAGGGTGTTTGTGTGCAAATCAATTTCTGAACATATTTTCCCTAGCCAAATTTTGTATCCACTTGACCAAATTGTATTTAAAACATTTTGGCTAAAGAATTTCCAGTTGTTCACGCACCGTTTTAAAATTGTCCTAGAGGGCGTTGTTTTGACTATGTTTGTGGTGCCTAGGGGTGAGCTGTGAGTTCTGAACATATTTTCCCTAGCCAAATTTTGTATTCACCTGACCAAATTGTATTTAAAACATTTTGGCTAAAGAATTTCCAGTTGTTCACGCACCGTTTTGAAATTGTCCTAGAGGGCGTTGTTTTGACTATGTTTGTGGTGCCTAGGGGTGAGCTGTGAGTTCTGAACATATTTTCCCTAGCCAAATTTTGTATTCACCTGACCAAATTGTATTTAAAACATTTTGGCTAAAGAATTTCCAGTTGTTCACGCACCGTTTTGAAATTGTCCTAGAGGGCGTTGTTTTGACTATGTTTGTGGTGCCTAGGGGTGAGCTGTGAGTTCTGAACATATTTTCCCTAGCCAAATTTTGTATTCACCTGACCAAATTGTATTTAAAACATTTTGGCTAAAGAATTTCCAGTTGTTCACGCACCGTTTTGAAATTGTCCTAGAGGGCGTTGTTTTGACTATGTTTGTGGTGCCTAGGGGTGAGCTGTGAGTTCTGAACATATTTTCCTTAGCCAAACTTTGTATTCACCTGACCAAATTGTATTTTAAGCACTGTGGCTAAAGAATTTTTTGTTTTGCACGCGTGGTTTTGAAATGGTCCTATTGGGCATAGTTTTAGCTTATGTAAAGGGGGCTTTGTGTGCAAATCAATTTCTAAGCAGATTTTCCCGAGCCAAATTTTGTCTTCACCTGACCAAATTCCATTTTGAACATTTTGGCTAGAGCGGTTTTAATTTTTCAGGTGGTCTACTATGTTTGTGCGCGTGCGTGTTGTGTTGGGCGCCAAGTGTGGCCGCCCAGGGCGCCAAGTAGTGCGCCTGTGCAGTGTGTTTCGTTTTGGTCCTGAAAGTGACAGATTGGTTCCTAAGTGCTATCTTAGTCCTAGAGACGTGATTGAGATGAAATAATAATTGAGTTGATTGATGATGAGGCCATGGGGGCTACAACTAAGATTAATAAAGAGGTGATATATGATATATGGACCGTGTCGTTATGAATTGTGATTGTGATTTTGTCATGGGGTCTAATGCATACATAAGGCTGCGGTCTGAGTTTATATTATGATGGTAAGGCTGCGGTCTGAGTTTGATAATGTAATGGTAAGGCTGCGGTCTGAGTTTGATATTATGATGATGAGGCCTGCGGTCTGGGAAAATGGTACCACATGCATAACTGTATTGCATACATTCTCATAATAATAAGCATGCGAGTTGTTGGATGTATGAACTATGCCACTGTGTGACTGTATGAGTGTGACATTATGATAAAATATACTTCTTATTATAGTCTTTATTATGTAGTTGAGACTCACCCTTCTGTTGTTGTTTACCACAGGTAGCCCTGAGTGAAGGCTTACTCCCTTCATTCCCAAGTCGGTCTGCTCTGATACGTGACACCTAGGGGGTGGGCTTAGGCTTCTAGTGTTATTCATTTGCTGTTGAATTTTTATATGCATTGATTTAATGATTTTGGATGAGGCTGTTGTTCGGCACTTTTGAGATTACGTTATTTTCCACTGTGAGATATTCATTTTCTAGTGTGTGGATTTTATTGATGAAGTCTTGAATATTCCATCCCATTTAAGGGTGTTGCGTATTATAAAGATGTAATGAACGCTTATGCTGATTTTGTTATTTGTTAGATTAGAGTTATGTGTAGCATTCCATTGAAACGAAATTTTGAAACTCTGATTCTTACAAATAATAAGCCGGGTAGAATGGGGTGTTACAATGAGACCGGCACTTGGCACGTCTATCGAAGCAAAAAAGTGTTATATGTGTGCAATGTGATGAATGTGCAATGCGAAAGTAAATGGACTACAAAAAGCTCGTGAATGATGGATGCTGAAGTTGATCGAAAACAGAAATTGATAAGCCGTGTATGCGACGGTAGATGATATGCAGATGTGCTACTTGGGTGCGGGTGCTATGGTAGATGCATGATTGCATGGTAGAATGATTTATGCTATGATTTGGTTGATGATGCAAAAAGATTTTTTCTTTTTTGTAATGATGAGAAATGAGATTTTTGATGCGAGAAGCAGAAAGGTGAAAATTCTGGAATCGTCATTTATTGGAAAAATTGAATTTGATTTGAATTCAAACTTTGGCAATCTCAAGGTTGCTATTCCCAGACACTGATGTATAAACAGTATTTGATTGCATTTGCAAGCTCCTTCACATTGTTCTTTTCGTTATGGTGTCCCATGATGACTGAATTTTAGGTCCGCAAAGTTACCCACGTGAGTTTCCAACTTCACATTATTAACTTGTGTTTCCTCTCTTTCAAGCATTGTTTAACAAAGACGTATAGTAATGCAAGTATAGATGGATGAGGCAGTTAACTCGGGGTTCTAGAGACCTAGGGTATGGACAGATGAAGGGATAAATGACAAGTTTTGGCCAAAGTCATGAAAAGGTAGGTTCTCCCCGACTCAAGAAATGTGGGACTGCCCCAATTTAGACTACCGGTGAAGATAAGTGAATAATTTGCCCCTGTCTAGTGATGACAACAGCTAGGGGCGTAGAGGAAATAATAAATTGAGAATGTCATGACTTTGGAATGAAGGGTGGTAAGCAACAGATTTTGTTTCAACCCATGGCGTTTGGTGTTGCCCCAATCTTGACGAGAGCAAGGTTTCCCCGACTCGAGTTTGCAAAAGGCTATATATAGCATGGTGGGTTGAGAAATTGCACTGGTGTGGTCTCATGGATGTGAATATGACGAGGGGATGAGATGGGTGTAGGGCGAATTTCCCGATTTTAGGTGGAGTGAAGGGTGACGGGATTGCCCCACTTTGGAATGGTATTTCAAATGATTGCTTCTAGTGGGGTTGTGAAAGGTGACTGAGTTTGGGTCATGGGTTTTGGGAATTGGTGGTATGGATTGGATGTGGTATATGAATGGGATGGATGTCAGACATTTTCCCCAAGTTCAAGAAGCATGAAAGGTGAAAGGTATGCCCCACTTTGGGATCTAGGTGATGGTCCTAGTCTAAACTTTTGGCCCTTTGAAGGTGGCTCCCACAGATTATGATAATCCTAAGTTTTTGATACGATGAAAATTTCACTTGGTGATCACCAAACCCTGCCTTGATATCTGTGCAATTTGAATGAATATTGGAGTGCAAGCCCCATTGATTTTTTTTTTTAACTTTCTTTTTTGATTTTTTTTCAGCACATATATTGTAAATAAATAAACTTACTTGTCCTAAAATTAAATCTTTTAGAAAACGAAAGCAATCAACCATTGATCCGCATGGACTTGTTAGGGTTGTAGCGTGGCCAGTGGTTAGGGGTTTATGAAAGAAGGGTTTGTAATGTGGTCGAAGGTTATGGGTAATGTGGTCAATGGTTATGGGCTTGTGGAGTATAGGCTCAAACGGGCTCAGAGAGGTGTTTGATGGTTTATTGATAAGATAAGTAGGTTCAGAGAAGTGCTGAAGGCCGATGATTTGGGTCTTGTGGAAGAAATGAGAATTCGGCCTAATGAGGTGTTTGTGGGTTTATTCGGACAAGGATATCTTAGGTGTTTGGTGATTTTATGTATCAGCTCACAATTTCTACTGCTTTTGCCTTTTTCTCTGAGGATTTCTTTTTCAATCATCTTTTTTGAATTTCACTTTCTTTTTTGCAATCTTTTTTTTCTCTTTCTTTTTTTGAGTAGAGTGAGCTGATAAAAGTGACACACCGTTTTTGATGTGGAATTGATCCTTGTCTAGGGTGACTGAAAGATTTTTTGATTTTTTTTTTTTAAATTTTCCTGACTCGAAGTGGGTAGCAAAGGGTATTTCTTTTTTGATGTTATTTTTTTAGGATATAGAAGGCTGGCCAAACATCATTTCAAATCATGATTGCTTGTTTTCTCAAAAATTAATTCTAAGACAGGCAATTTACTTATCTTCACATATCTGCTCCTTTTTTATGTGCCCTATTTTTTACTTAGGCTGCTCTCGCGAGTTTTCAACCTAACGGGTCTTTTTTGATTTTTTCCTTTGCTTTTGCAAAAGGACTTGCACCAGGGGAATACAACGTTGACAAGGTATCTAGTGATCACAAACTTGCCCCTGCATGGGGCCTAAAGTGTTAGCTCGTGAAATTCCATCATTGGGAACAAACCAAATAGTTAACTAGGTTGAGTGGGGAATATGCACTGGGTGGTCGGGGTGGGACTGGACGTGTAAAGGGATGATGATACGATGGAAAGACGTGGACATTAACTGACTCAGACAAGAATAAATGCACGTTGCATACAAGTTCACCATAAGAATGCTCCACGGCGAGTTAACATAGCTAGAGACATAACACATCAGCTAACAAAATGGACCATTTTGATCTTGTATCACGGGATGGATGAGATGTATCATCTTGCCGAAAAAATTGTGAACGAGCTGCAAACATTGGAAATTTTTGGAAATGGAGTGTCTCAAAACACCTTGAGCTTGAAACTAAGTTCGCCCTTGTTTAGTAAAGCTAAGCTTTCCCAAAGAGGAATACTCAACCTCGCCTCATCTCTCATCAAATTTTTTTGAAAAAGGTAATGCCCATGATTTTTGTATGGATGAACACATGATAATGTATATGCATGATGCAAATGCGTGAATGAATGGAAATACATGAAAAATGAGATGTTCACAGTTTTGAAATTGTGCTCATGATTGTTTTCTATTTTTTTCTAGAAAAAAATGTAATGCACGTGATGATAGATATGCATGAAATGCGTGAAGGGAATGATCTCCTAGAAAGATCAGCTATTTTGAAGACAATATAGCATGCAGATGTTGCAAATCGTTGTTTATTGCTAACTGAAATATATTTTGGACAATGGATGACTTTTTGTTTTCTTTTATTTAGAAAATGACTCATGCATGGATGACTGATGTGTTTGAGGTGGTTTGGAATAAAGAACTTTTAATTTTCATTATTTTTTTTATGATGCATGAAGAAGAGTAATACGTTTGAATGAAATAATGAATGAATGTAATTTTTTTATAATATCAAGGTGATATCATTTTCTCATTTTTGGCGTATGGCTACGCAAGATGAAGTAATTTAAAAAGTATGATATTTTGTTATTTTATAGATGATGAGATGCATGTTGGTATCATGATAATGGGATGAATATAATGACTGTATTCTATTATGAATGCCTGATGATTTTTTTTTTATTTTCTAGTTAAAAGACTAACTATGCTCACGCAAAAAAGAATAATCAGGTTAGACGCCCCTTGTGTCCTGATGCATGAAGTAACACATGGTGATAGATGACGAAAATGCAGATGTGAATGCATGAAATGCGTGCATGAATGATCACTTGGAAATGTCAGTTATTCTAAATAATTTTTGGAGGCAATGCAGCACGTGACCGATGTAGAGCCTCTTTCATGCATCCGAATGAAATGCTAAATACGTATCTATGAATGATGCGAAAATGATGACACAATTTTGAAATGATGCATGTTGAAATGCTATATAAATGATGTGTGGATGAAATGACGTATGAATGATTTAATGAGACAGCAGTTTTTTGGATGAGTGAAAAGGTGCGTGAATGCTATGCATTTCATGATGTTGCAAATGACGAAATGCCTATATTATTTGATGATGATTATGAATGAATGGAAATGCATGCTAAATGAGATATTCAATCACAACTTTTTTTAACTGTGATCATGTTTTTTATTGTTTTCTTTTTCGCGAAAAGAAAGAAAAATGCAACGTATGAATGAACGAATAAGGTTGCCTGATGCGGCTGCGAGGAATGTAAATGAATGATCGCTTGAAAAGATTGACTATCCGAAATGATTTTTCGGAGGCAATGCCATATGATGATGAATGATGCAAGAAGGTGGCATTATTTTATTGTTTTTCTTTTATTTTGCATGTCAGATGGCTAATGCATTTTTATTTTTCTATGGCAATGCAATATGATGATGAATATAGTATATCTTTGAGTATGCAAGATGATGAAAGTTGGACAAATATGTAGCGTCTTTGTTTTTTTTTTGAGGATGATATGCATGTTAGTACCATAAGAACGAGATGTATTTGAAAACAAGTGATTCGTTCTATGGTGATTTTTTATTTTCCAGCAAAATATAATGCCCATGATGACAGAGATGTATGAAAAATGCGAATGCATGTATGCATGAAGAAATAAATGTTTGATCCTAATGCAATTATTCTTATTTTTTCAAGAGGCAGTGCAACATGTATGCAGACTCTTATTTTTAATTTATTGGATGAAGAATGATACAATTATAATGAAAAGTTTTTTTTGTTTTATTTGGGAAAATGATACACGAACATGGAGTTGATGCATTTAAACTAGGATGACAACATGAGGGAAAATGATGTATGAATGATATGTTTTTCGAAATGTAGTTCATGACTTTACAAATGATGTGATGCCTACGCTATGTGATCATGATTGTGAATGATTATGAATGAATGCCGGTGCATGTTAAATATGATGCTGGTTTTTTGATCAAATGATATGCTAACGTTATATGGATAAAAATTGTTTTTTTTGTGTGCGAGGAAACAAAATAAATGACACTTGCAGCGACCTTTTTTTTTAATGCGTGGAAAAGAGTAATGAACATAACCTTTATATAATATGGGGGTAATATTTTTGGTGTACGGATATGCAAGATGAATGCAATTTTGAAAATAATGATACCTTCGCGATGCATGATAGTGCAATAACAATGAAATGCTTATGGAAGAATGATTTTAGTATGAATGAATGGTGATTTTTTGTGTGTTTTCTTTGAATGCATGAACATATGGATGTTTGTTGTACATGAGCAACAATGGAGATGAATGAAATGCGTGATGGTTTATCCCCCCCCCTTTTTTTATGCTTCAACTAAAATAAAAAGCTAACAAAATGCTATTGAGTGATGAATGATGCAATAATGAAGAAATTTATAATTTTTTATAATAGCAATGCGATGTATGAGTATGAGAGATGATGCAACTAGGATAAAATGGACAAATAAAAAAAATTGACGCTTTTGTTATTTTAAATATGATGAGATGTATGGTAGTGCAATGATAATGGGATGCGTGTGAAAAGAATGATCTTATCTTGTTATAGATGCAGGATGATTTTGTTTTTTCTGTATGATGATGTCGCCTCATGTGCATGCAAATGAAGGAAAGAAGCATGAAAATGTTTTTTTTTGAGTGATTTTATTTGTGGAGAAACGCTAAACAGATTAATAGGGAGGGTAAGTAGAATGCCCCTGTGTCCTAGGTGGGTCATGTCTAAATTGGGATTTTCAACATGGTCTAGGGTCGTTTATGTGATCGATCTCTCAGGTGGCTCTATTCACTTCCTCACAAAGGTCTCCAGAGCTAAAATCCCCTTCATGATATGATCCACAACGATAGCGAGCTACCTGGTGTGAGATACCATGAAAAAGCGTACTCTGGCTGAGACTTTCATGAGAGTCAGACAGAAAAAATCCAGAATGACTGTCACTAATAATCTCCACTCGTCCTAGGTTATTTGCAGACCCGGGTATAGGGCCCCACTCAAAAGTGTGTGAAAAAGTGTAAGTGAGGTGTGTGATGAGGGCAAAATACTTAAACTAACCAAGCTGGAAAAGATATACAACAATGATAATAAAAGAGTCGTCTACCCTAAGGTTAAATAATATAAAGAAATGCTAATAAATAAGTAACATGAGCATAAGGGCAAAAACAAAATATAAAGTTAATAAAAACTTACACATTTAGTTGACTAGGCTTGACTCTCTTAATATGTCCCCAGTGAAGTCGCCAGCTGTAGCGACCGAAAAATCCGGATGAGGGATTCTTCGAAGTTCTTGAAATGAAGCCGCCACCAAAGTTTAGTTTAAGGGCAAACATTGGAAAATCCCTATTGTGTGGATAAGGGGGGGTTCGCGGACCAGGTTTAGGCTCGGGAGTCGTTTATGCGTAGGGAAGGTGTTAGCACCCTACGACATCCTTCCTAAGGAATGTTACCTTTTAACTAAATGTGTAAATATTTACTAATTCAAAAATAATGTTTTTACCCTAATAATAATAAAAAAAGACTCGATAAACGGTTAGTTATTTTTATACTTTTTGAGAAAAATGAGAGAAATGAATTTAAAGAAAAAAAAAGGGGGTTTTATTAGTGCAATTGACAGAGGTCGGCCGCCCTCTGGTCCTACGTATCTCCTGGTAGAGAATCAAATCGCACGTAGTTCTTGGTAGAAAAAGTTTGTTTGTTGGTGTTTTTTATTATTTGAATGTTTTGGAAATTGAAAGGCGTTCATAATGACCAAACAGATAAATCCAGAGTGGTCACCACTAATGGCCTCTTTGAAATGTAAGGTGTTCACAATGTCCAAACAAGTTAAACCCAGAGTGAGCATTGCAAATAACCGATTTGGTGATTGAGTGTTTGACTGTTTGAAAATATTTACTTGGAAACATGATCTAAAAATAAAAAAGTTAAGATTTTGTGAAAATGAGTTGGACTTATTAGTTTGTAAAAAGTAAAAAAAGAGTGGGTTGACACCTAAGACACAAATGAGGTTAGAAACATAAGAAGATATGGTATAGAACAAATAATGAGAAAAGATGATGAGCAACATTTGATGATTAGAAGTTAACAAGAAGGAGATAACATGACAATATAAACGTAAAACGAGGGATGGGGGTTGCGCTTAGTAAATGGGTTTGAATAATGAAGATAGGTGAAGTCTATGGCTGGAGGGTGCTTGCCAGTAGAACAGGGGTGTAATTATTAATTTACTAAACAAATTTGAAATAATAAAATTAATAAAAATTAAAAGGTAAAGATAGGATTTTTGACAACTGATAAAGAGAGGATGAGAGTTAATAATAGATAAATAAACTAAAATAAGAGAGAAGGGGAGTGGGGCTTCACTCACGATGGAGGTGAAGAGTTAGTCAGACGGGTTTTAAAATAAAACCATTTAAACATCAACTCATTATTGTTATTATTTGATAGTTTGAGAAAAAAAATAATGTTATAAAAGACAAAGTAAAAGAAAGGCATTGGAACCCTAGTATTGTTAGTCATCAGCCGCAACTCACTTTTGAGAAAGAGAAAAAAGTTTGAGAGAAGAAGAAATAACCAAAGGGAGGGAGAGGGCCGATAGAGAAGAGGGAACAAGGGTGATAGAGAGGGTGTTGATGGCGAGGTGAGGGTGGTGCTCGTCGGAGGCTACGGCGACGGCGACGGCAACGGCAACGACGACAATGGAAGTTCTCGCCGGAGATGGTGGTGGAGCACGGCGGAGGTTTCACCGGAGATGCCGGCGGTGATGGTGCGAAACTTCCTCTTTCTGACTCACTCCCTATTTCTTTCTTTGATCTCCTTTTTTCCTAGTTGTTTGTTTGGATTTGGGGATGAATGAGGTTGTGATTTTGTGGTTCAAAATCAGTTAGACATGGGGAATGAGAGAAGTGGTTGTGTTGAGTTGGTGAGGATAATGAGATGGTGAGTTTGGGTTCAGATCTGACAGTGTTGGTCTAATGGGTGGTTTTCGGCGGTGGTTGTGAGGGTTTGGTTTGGTGGTGTGGCCGTGAGTGTTGGTGGTTTGATGGAGGCGGTTCGGTGGTGTGGTCGTGAGTGTTGGTGGTTTGATGGAGGCGGTTCGGTGGTTGTTTATGGTGGTGTTTGGAGAACTCGCGGAGGTGAGAGAGGGGTGATGAGAGAGGACGCGGCGGTGAGGGGGGTGGTTGGCCGTGAGTTGTTGGTGGTGGTTGCTGGTTGTTGGGAAGGAGGAGGTGGTGATTGTCTTCCTATTTTTTATCCTCCTTTCTCCCCTGTTTGTTTCCTCCTCTCTTTACATTTTTCCCAAAATCAAAATTTCCCCCCTCTGTGTGTGTGTTATTGTGTTGTTGTAAAAATTTTCTTTTCTTTTTTGTTGTCACAGTGCCTTCACGGTTCCCCCCTGTTTTGTTTTCTCCCCCTTCAGTGCTATTGTTTTTCTTATTTTATAGAGGTAGATGTTGTTTTTGAGCTGATGATATTTGTTGTTTTTTGTCAACTGTGCAGGTTAGTGGAGCAGCAGCAGCAGCAGGGTGGTGCCTGCCAAAGCTGCTTTGTTGGAGCAAAAATGGAAAGGATCAAAGAGGATGAAGAAATGGGCTTTGGCATAATGCTCAAAAGGATTTTCCAAGGACAACAACTTGTGCTGCCTTGCTCTTTTCTCTTTTTTTTTTGTTTTTGTTTTTTAATTAATTTTTTGTACTATTTTGTATTTAATTTTTTTTTGTCTACATGTATGTACTAAAGTTGACTTCTTTATTTGTAAACAAAAAACTGATTATAGTAATAATAATAAAAAGCATTTATTCAAATCTGATTTTTTATTACATTTTCTTATTAAACTAATACCTATAACAATAAAATAACGAGTACTAAAATGAGCACTCGTACACGACGAGAAGTGAACACGCGTCCGCGACTAGAATAAAAATGCGTACATGATTAGGAATAACACGCGTGCATGATGACAAGTGACACGCATGCGATTAGGAATGACACGCGTATGTGGTTAGAAATAACGTGTGCACGCAACAATGCAAAAACGTTAAGACTAACGTGCGTACGCGACTAAAAATAATACGTGTGCACCATGGAACATGTTTTTGGGATTTTTCGAAAATGAAACAAGAAACCGATTAAAATCAAATGTCTACAAGATTATTATTATTTTAGAAAAACAAATCGCATTAATCTAACAGACAAGATTAGGGTATGACACCCACTCATTAAAGCCTCCAGCTGAAACACATAGGATCCACACCTTGTTCAGTCCCACAAATCTAGTTGCTGAGAAAACAGAAAAATAGATAGAGAGAGAAGAAAGAGACACGAGAGGAAGAAGGAGAAGAGGTGGAGGGAAAATCTTGGATCCTTCTTGCATGTAAGGTATCTATAGCTCATTCTCTTCCATTTTCAATTTCCTTTCTATTTAGATGTGGTGTAAATAGTAGATTTATTTATATGTGTATTCGGCCCAGGCCCGTTAGGTTTTCATATAGTATAGCCTATTTAAACTCATTAGTGTTTGTACTCTTTTGACAACAACATATACAGTTAATAAGACGGAACTACAGCTGTTCTGTAGTCGCAGACGTAGGCAAACATTGGCCGAACTGTGTGACCAATATCGTCTCTCTATTCTTCCTCTCTATTTAACATGGTATCAAAATCCTATGATCACTGGGCCTGAAAACCTAGCCGTCGCGCCGTCACGCTATTGAACCCTAGCTGTCCCATTGATTGTTCATCCTCAACGGCCCTAGGTGCTACGAAAGTCATACAGTCCCTTTCAGTCGTACGACGCCACTGTTCATCCGTACGGCGTTACTGTTCATCCGTACGGCGGTCACTGTTTATCCGTACGGTGTTACTGTTCATTTCGTACCACGCCTTTCTTCTGCCCCTCTCTGATTGTGGTTAGCCTTCCCATTATTGTCAAAGATGAGTTCAACTTCAGAAAAGGACAAAAACAAATCTGAATCGACAGGTAAGAGTCTCGTGTCTTATGCTTTCTCCGGCAAATCCCTCTATAACAACGGAGAAACTCAATGGTGATAATTATTTGAAATGGTCTGCCTCTGACAAAATGTGGTTTGTGGGACAAAGGCTTTTAGATCACCTCACTAAGAATTCTATAGATATTGGTAGCGATTTGCGTGAAGATTGGGAACAAGCAGATTGTCAATTGGTCTCCTTTGTGGCAATCCATTGAACCCTCTTTGCTGGTCCAT
The DNA here is from genome assembly GCA_039519185.1 of Astragalus membranaceus. Classification (NCBI taxonomy): domain Eukaryota; kingdom Viridiplantae; phylum Streptophyta; class Magnoliopsida; order Fabales; family Fabaceae; genus Astragalus; species Astragalus membranaceus. The sequence continues at coordinate 127,055,598 of CM076848.1, read as the reverse complement.
TATCGTTCATACACCACTTGTTATGATATTTGGCAGAAGGCTAAGAATGTTTATTCTAATGATATCCAGCGTCTCTATGGTGTTATTCATAATTTAGCCACCCTTCAGATGACAGAAGATAACATCATGACATATGCTAATAAAGCTCAGTCAGCAGCAAATGAGGTCAAGCTCCTTGTGACCGACAATGACCTGAAGAAGATGCTTGAAAAACTAGATAATGTGTGTATGATCTATGTTCTTCATGGTCTCCATCAAAAGTATGAGTCAGTACGGAGCAACATTCTTTCTGCATCACACATTCCCTCAACAGAGGATCTTATCAGGCGTCTCACACGCCTTCCTGGATTGGAAGGAACTGGAGAGAATGGATCTCAGAATAACATAGAATATTCTGCTCTTGTTTCTAATTTTGCATGTCGTGTGGGTGGTCGACGAGGCCGTGTTGGAGGACGTCCTCAGTGCACTTTTTGTAAGAAACTTGGTCATAGTGAAGACAAGTGTTATTCCCTTCATGGCTTTTCAGAGAAACCAGTAAATGTGACTCAGGTTAATAATTCTGAACAGAGAAGCACTAAACAAAATGTTTTTTCTGATGAGGAGTATAAGGCATTCCTGCTCTATAAGACTTCACAGGCTTCACCATCAGCAACAGTTGCTCATTCTGGTAATTCTACAGTCTGTTTCTCTCAATCATCACCTGTTGACTCCTGGATTATGGACACTAGAGCTTCCGATTGCGTGGCTGGTAATCCATCTCTTTTATCCAAAATATCCCAACCTAACACCCCACATTATATTACCGTTGCCGGCAGATCAAAAGTTAAAGCTAGTGGCATTGGTAAAGCCATTCCTCTTCCATCGTTACCCCTTGACAATGTTCTTCTTGTTCCCAATTGCCCATTTAATTTAATTTCAGTTAGTCGTCTGACTCGAAGCCTAAAATGTTCTGTAACTTTTGATGATGATTATTTTCTTATACAGGACCGGAGTACGAAGCAGACGATTGGTACAGGATATGAGTTACATGGACTTTACTACCTCCAGCCCATCCATCCTGCATCTACAGTTGCCTCCACTTCTAATACAGAGTTCCCCAGTCTTCTTCATCGTCGGTTTGGTCATCCAAGTCTCAAGAAGTTCAAAGTTATGGTTCCTCATTTGTCTCATCTGCAGTCATTTGATTGTGAGTCTTGTCAGCTTGGGAAACATGTTCGCTCTTCGTTTCCTAGCAGTACTCAGTCTCAAGCTCATTCTCCTTTTGATGTTCTTCACTCAGATGTATGGGGACCGAGTCGAGTCACTTCAGTTGTAGGACATAGATATTTTGTCATTTTTATTGATGAATTTTCTAGATGTACGTGGATCTACCTACTTAAAGATGGATTTGAACTTCTTGGTGTTTTTCAAAATTTCTTTAAGGAAATCAAAAATCAATTTGGTTGTTCTATTCGTTTACGCAGTGATAATGCGAAAGAATATTTTTCTACATCATTTAATTCTTTTATGGTTGAAAATGGCGTCAGACATCAATCATCTTGTCCCCATACCCCACAACAAAATGGGATTGCTGAACGTAAGAACCGTCATATAATTGAAACAGCACGCACCTTACTTATTCATGCTAATGTTCCTTTGAAGTTTTGGGGGGATGTTGTCCTCACTACAGGGCACTTGATTAATAGAATACCATCCTCTGCTATCCAGAATAGGGTTTCCTCATTCCATATTGTTCCCGATGAGCCCTTGTTTCGTATCTCTCCTCGAGTCTTCGGATCCACTTGTTTTATTCATGATCTTACTCCGGGACTTGATAAATTGTCTGCTCGTGCAGTTAAGTGTGTCTTCCTTGGCTATTCAAGAGTTCAAAAAGGATATCGATGCTACTGTCCCTCCACACATCGCTTCTACATGTCTGCTGATGTCACCTTCTTTGAGGATGCTCCCTTCTTTGCATCTCCCATTGAGTCTGAGTCTGTCTCTCAAGTATTACCTATTCCTAACCTTGTCCCGGTAGTTCCTCTCCCACCCATCATTGACCAGATAGATCACCCCTCTCCTACGGAAATTCCTAGTCCTTCTAGTCCCCCCTTGCAAACTTATCAACGCCGTGCTCGTCTCTCTCATGTCGACCCACCTCCTACCGAAGATCCTAGTGACTCATCTCCTGCCCCGGTTCTCTCTTCTACTTCGGATCCGCCTCCTGAGTCAGAAGACCCTCCTATTGCAGTGTGTAAAGGTACACGTTCCACCCGTAACCCTCGCCCTATTTATAATTTCCTCAGCTATCACCGCTTATCACCTTCGCATTATACATTTGTCTCTGCTATTTCTTCCATCACCATTCCTAAGTCCACGCAGGAAGCTGTTTCTCATTCAGGTTGGAGACAAGCTATGATTGATGAGATGACAGCCTTAGAATCTAACCAGACATGGACTCTTGTGCCGCCTCCTCCTGGTAAATCTATTGTTGGGTGTCTTTGGGTATATACTGTCAAAGTTGGTCCAGACGGGAGTATTGATCGTCTGAAAGCACGCCTCGTTGCTAAGGGCTATACTCAGGTTTTTGGCCTTGATTACAGTGATACTTTCTCACCGGTGGCTAAAATGGCTTTTGTTCGTCTATTCCTTTCTATGGCTGCAATGCGACATTGGCCATTGTATCAACTAGACATCAAGAATGCGTTTCTCCACGGAAATCTAGGAGAAGAAGTTTATCTGGAGCAACCACCTGGTTTTGTTGCTTAGGGGGAGTGTCGTGGGTATGTCTGTCGACTTCACAAAGGCTTTTATGGTCTTAAACAATCCCCTCGAGCATGGTTTGGGAGATTCGATAGTGTTGTTCAAGAGTATGGCATGATTCGGAGTGAAGCTGACCACTCTGTCTTTTATAAGTTCTCCTCTCACAAATGTATTTATCTGGTTGTCTATGTCGATGATATTGTCATTACAGGTAATGATCATGATGGGATTGCAGGACTTAAACAACATCTAGTCCACGACTTTCAGGTCAAAGATCTTGGAAAGTTACGTTACTTTCTTGGCATCGAGGTAGATTATTCTAAGGCATGGATTGCTATTTCCCAGAGAAAGTATGCTTTGGATATTTTAGAAGAAACCAAAATGTTGGATTGCAAGCCAATTGACTCTCCTATGGATCCTAATGTTAAGATACTACCTGATCAGGGGGATCCATTTTCAAATACAGGAAGGTATAGGAGGCTAGTTGGAAAGTTAAATTACTTGACCATGACGAGGCCAGATATTTCATATATTGTTAGTGTGTTGAGTCAATTCCTAAATTCTCCTTGTGACAGTCATTAGGATGCCGTTGTTAGAATCCTGAGGTATATCCAGGGAGCTCCTGGAAAAGGTCTTGTATACACAGATGTTGATTGGGCTGGTTGCCCCTTTGATAGAAGGTCAACATCTGGGTATTGTGTTCTTATTGGTGGAAATCTAATTTCATGGAAAAGTAAAAAGCAAAATGTTGTTGCCAGATCCAGGGCTGAGGCTGAATATCGAGCTATGGTGCTTACCACTCAGGAGCTCACGTGACTGAAACATCTTCTCCAAGAGTTGCGTTTTTGTAAAATAGGCACTATGAGTCTCATCTGTGATAATCACGCAGCCCTACATAATGCGTCCAATCCAGTCTTTCATGAGCGAACCAAACACATTGAAGTTGATTGTCACTTTGTTCGTGAGAAGATTGTGTCCGACGACATTGCTACTTCATTTGTTGGTTCTAATGATCAATTGGCAGACATCTTCACAAAAGCTCTTCGAGGACCAAGGATACCTTACATATGTGACAAGATGGATGCCTACAATCTATACGCTCCAGCTCAAGGGGGAGTGTTGAGATGTGATGTAAATAGTAGGTTTATTTATATGTGTGTTCGGCCCAGGCCCGTTAGGTTTTCATATAGTATAGCCTATTTAAACTCATTAGTGCTTGTACTCTTTACACAACAACATATACAGTTAATAAGACGGAACTACAGCTGCTCTGTAGTCGCAGACGTAGGCAAACATTGGCTGAACTGCGTGACCAATATCGTCTCTCTATTCTTCGTCTCTATTTAACACTTTCTAATGATACTAATTTGAGAAGCTCATTCCTCCTCTTTCCCTCGGTGCCATTTTCGAATTAGTGAGCTTCCATTAACCAAGTGTGTTTGTTCATGTCATACATGTGGTCTTTCTTGCAAACCATGGGTAGACACTAGTCGAAAACTGAAGTACATTGTGGATTGAAGTAGTTTGGGAGAAAATTTAGTAGCCAAGGAGCCTAGGTTCAGAATAGGAGCGGTTGGGTTCGATTTTGGACGAGTTTCGGACAAGTTCGGTGCGAGTTTGTGATTACGGGGATTGTTCGATAGGTTACGGTTCAATCGTTTCGTGTGAGGACGTGATTTCTCGCAAGTTCGTCAAAACGGTGAGTTCTACTCACGCTTAGGATCGTTTTTTTGTGTTTCTGAAACGAATGTTATGTGACTAAGTTCATAAATGTTCTATCGTCCAAAAGTTTTTAAGAGTCAAAAACTATTATTTGCGAAAACTATGTATTTGGTGTTTCCGAACAAATTACTCATTGCTTGATAGTTGATTGCTATTGTTTGGACTGGAACATTGTCTGGTATTGTCTGTCTTTATGTTGGATTTTTATCAGATTACGGATTGGAATCAAACGGAATTGCGAAAATGAGAAAAACGGAACGAATAGGTGTGCGATAGAAGCGCACGGATCGTGCGCCTATGGCACCCGGACCGTGCGCCAGCTTCGGGAATGATTTTAAAAAGAATGTTCAGTGCGCACGGGTCGTGCGCCTAGGGCACACGGACCGTGCGTGAGCTGTTGTTACGGCACACCGAATTCTCGTTTCGTCGCTCCTTTCGATTTCAAACCTCTTCCAATCTTCTTCCCAACCCTCCCTCATGTCATGGAACCAATAATGGTCTGTTTTTGAAAATTATTGCATGGTTTAAAATGAATTGTTTTTGGAAGTCATAATTGTTTCAAAAACCGTAAAGTAGTACACATGAGCGAACATGTGTTATGTTTATTATTCATGGAACTAAATGTTCAAGCGACTGGTTATTCATGGAACTAAATGTTCAAGCGACTGTTCATTCATGGAACTAAATGTTCAAGCAATTGTTTATTCATCGAACTAAATGTTCAATCAAGATCAGGATATATAAATTATATCAAAACGCGGGTGACGAGCTAGTTGATTTGTATACTAGGGGAGGGGAAATCTTGAGCCCCAGAACCTAGGCCTCACGAGGTTTGAAGCTAGTGTAAGCTAGTGGAGAGGTTCGACGGTAAAGGCAGAGTTTTTACCAAAGATGTACTATGGCATGTCAGGAAAAGATATATGCACGTAGGACCTAAATGGACTACGATTAAATGAACAAGAATAAATGGACCGAGAGTCATTGTGAGGGGTTATGGTAGAACTCACTGAGATAATGTTTATCTCACCCTTTATATGTTGTTGTTTTACAGATACTCAGGGAAAGAACAAGGCAAGGAAGCATGGTGGATGAGACCTTAAGGAGAGCATGAAGTTTTAAACTTATGTTCATGATGTTTTTCCCTTAGTGATTGTACTTCGATTTGATGACTTGTACTAGCTACCAGTTAATGATCGTTTCCGCTATTTTCTTGTTGTTGGATATTGAACAATAGGAGTTGTTATAATTTGGATGTCTTGAGCTATGTATAACTCTTGATTTTGGATTAAGTTTAAGAGTTTTTAGTTTGGTTCAATATCTGAAACAGGAAATTTCACTCTGATGTATGCCATTTCGTGCATCATAGCATTTCTACTTGTTAGAAATATTAGGGTGTTACATCATCCAAGGTAACTACCTCTGGCGTTTGGGCTACACAAGGATGATGCCATGTCAAGTTACGCTAACAAAGCAAAAATACTAACAGGACAAAAGCCAAAAGACTTACTGGTGGAAGAAAATGGTTGCCCAATGGACTTCAAGCGAGGTGAAGAGCGATGAGGGGAAGGATCGGAAAGCAGTGGTCTTTTCTTTTTCCCTGTCTCGGTTGGGTTAGCCACCAAGTGGACAGCCGTGGGAGGGGGTGGACTCACACGAGCAACCATCGAGGTGGGCTGAGCAGAGAGACCCTCGGCAATCCCAAGTACCGCTGAAGATATTCGGTGGTGGGGAAAGGAAAGAGATATTCCCAGGACAAGCGACAACAAGGAAGTATAGCTACTGGTCTAACCAACAAGGTGGTGATAAGTGCCCCAAGAGAAAGAGAGGAACCTCGCCTCCTGGTTGGCCAGAAGCCTGGTAAGATCGGTGAGAAGAATCTTTCCTCGGTGGCGCTTCACGGCCATAGAGTCGTGGGGGATCAGAACATGCTGGCCGATGCCAAACTGCATGGCGACGAAATTGGGGTGGTAAGGTTCCACAGTAAGAGGGTTGGTATTGTAAGAGAGCTTGGCACCAGCGATTAAATCTCGAGCCATAATGCACGGCTCCAATGAATAACCATGTCGTAGTGATCGACGAAAGAGGGGTCCAGATCTTGAGGGATGAAGATCCATTGAGGGCCGAGGCCTTTCTCCAGGGACAGACACCATCAAAAAACTATCGGGGTCCATGTCCAGCAGGACTCGAAGCGCCTCCACACGCTCCACAGGAAAATTGAGGGTGGCGGCAAGAGCATACCTCAGGATCTCAGAAGAATCTGTGGACAAGTCAGGGGCAAAATTGGGGAAGTAAAGCTGTGCCCTAAGTTGCAGAAACCAAAAAGGACCCTCGGTCTTTGAGTAGGAGCCCTTGTCCTCGACTTGCCTCAAAAAGCTATCCATGCTTTTGTAGAGGAGAGCGAGGAAGAAGAGGCCCTAGGCATACTTGTGGCCTGTCTACAGCAGATGAACAAAAGCAGAAAGTTCCTTGACGACACTGAAGGACTTGGTGCTGTAGAAGAACTCGTTGAAGAAATACATGAGGAAGGCATGATGCTCCCCATCGGTGACCGGCCCGGAGGACTTGGCGTTCTTAGCCAAGATGTTGGAGAAGGCCGAAGCGTAGGTATACGGGGGGGGGGGGGGGGGGGTCAACGCCCAGGAAATCAGGGTCGGCGTGGAATTCAATGCCGCCGGTGGGGAGCCCCAGGATGGCGGCCACGTCAAGTAAAGTGGGGGTCAGGATTCCCCATGGGAATACGAAAGCATTCATGGTGGTTGACGAGAAGGGCATCAAACGGAACAGGAGATTAGTGTTGTGAGAAATTTCCAGGGTCGACACCATAATCATGTCGTAGATGCCCCAAGCCTTCCAGGTTTCCCCCTTTTGCTTGGCCAAGCGGGCCACCCAGTCATTGTAATCGGGATTGCTTTTCGGCCAACCCCGGAGATCATGAAACTTGGCCTCAACATTGAACCAGGAGGTCTTTAGGGGGAGATTGCAGGAGCCGAAGCATTGTTTAAAGACCTCGAAACTGTGATCAGCGTTGGTGGCAATAGGGCGAAGGACAGACAAAGGACCGATGGTGGTGAAGATGGATGAGGAGGCACCCTGAGGAGAGGGAGTAATAGAAGAAGAAGCGCGTTGGTTGGCTGCCATGGTTGACGAAAAACGGTCTGAGAAGAAGAGGGGATGCAATGGGTTCTCTCGGAGTGTAGGGAAGAATGAGTGCGCAAGAAACCATAGGCAGTAGGCATGATGACCATTTATAGCCTTGGGAAGGTAACCGGTGCAACCTTGGGAACCGCTACGCTGCCTTTTCTATTTGTGTTTTCAAAATGCCAAATGTCATATAATCACAAGAAGTCACTGCAACCGTCACATCAGGTAACATCAAGGATTTTTGAACCATCAGTCACGTCCTCGCGGCCATACGACAGCACAAAAAGGGCGGCAATTGTTAACACTCAAAAATAAATTAAGCCGTAGGCCGAGGGCTAAGAAATAGAACTCAGGGGAGACTAGGACACCGAGGCGAGTCACCTAACAATTTATAGAAGATATTTGCCGGAGGAAAAATCAAAAGAGGGGCTCGAGGTAAAAGACAGTATAAATACCCCCCGAGGAGGGTTTGAGCCCAAGGGATGTTAGATGAAGGGTTAAGCTCGAGGGATATCAGATAGAGCTGAAGTAGAGCAAGTTTCAGCTTATAGAGTGCCTCGGCCACAATAGCTCGGTTAGCCTAAGTTCGATGGCTGCAGGCCGAGGACAAGGATCAGCCGAGGGGGTATTTGACCGAGGCAAAGAGGACTTGCCTGCGAGGCAAGGAAGGGAACGTGGATAGAGCGTGGGAGCAGTTGAAGGTTAAGCAAAGAAGAGAAGCCTTGGAGAGTGGAGCGAAGCGGTTTTTGCACCCCACTAATCGTGCTAGTGGGATCATCAGTATTGGCTTCAATTTCTTAGGGCTAGGAGCGAGATTAGGCGTTGATCTTCAATTGATCCAACAGTGGGCAAATGTTGGCTTGCTTAGTGGCAAACGAGGGCCTATGTTTATATATTTAGAGAAGAGTAACTTGTACAAACACACACAATCAATAAATAAAAAACTTATTTTTCTCTCGCAATTTATCTTCATCGAACTTTACTTTATTTTACTTTTATGATTTAGCCAATAGATAATCCAACCTAGCACTCTTTGGAGGAGTTAGGAAACCCACAGTTGAGGAGCAGAGTTCCCTCCTCAACGCAATCGCTCAAAGAACTGAGGAATCAAAGACTGTCCAAACCCCTGGCCGAAACCACGGCTAGGACCTAACAGTTTGACGACAGCAACCTGTAACCCCCCTAAACCCCAAAATCATTTTTTAATGAATTGTACGGAAAATAAGTAATTTTAGTACAAAAAATACTAACCAAATAAAATGGAAAAAACTACTTAATAATATCCTTCGTAAGGTAAAAGGGTATCACGTCATCACTGCACATCACAACTCTAAATCATTGTTTAATATAAATAAAGTTATTGGCTTCTTAAAAGCCTTTCAGTCATCCTGAAATAAAATAGTAAGTGGTAACAAAAAAAATTAAAACAAAATAAGTTCAAGACCCAAAATATTTTTCTCGACCCCGATGTCCCAATATCAGAGCCTAGCATCTCAATTGAACTTAATAGTAGTCCAACAATACTATAATATAAGTTTGTAAAAATATCTCCCCTCTATCCTCATGGACAACACCACAAAACTAATCATTAGTCTTATCCTAAGGATAGCCTGCACATAAATCATACAAGAAAAACACATAGAAATTAGGGTGTGAGTATGTCTTACATCATGTTAAAAGCAGAACAACAACAGTGGATAGAAACTATAGACAAACATACAATCAAAGTAATCATATAATTTTACCAAGCTACAGCGTCACCAAAAAATGTATGCCAATGTAAGACATCCTCCTGGCACCATATCACTAACTCAGACTCAATGACACTAGATCACATGAGTATCACTCAGTGGCGGACCCAGGACCCCGGGTCAGGGGTGTCAAATTTTTAAGGTCGGTGTCAAATTGGTGCAAAACTTGGTCTACTAGTACAATTTCAAATTTTCAGGGGTGTCAAAATTAAAATTTCAGGAAATTTAGGCTATTTATATAGAGTGTTTAGTGCAAAAAAAAAATTCCAGGGGGTTCAACTGAACCCCCTGGCTTGTAGCCAGGTCCGCCACTGGTATCACTCTCACCACTCACAGGCTAGGTAACTCAAACCGAAAGACATTGGGTCGCTTCACACGACTAAGAAAGATCACTTGAATACCATTCTCGCCTCTCACAAACTAGGTATAACTCGAACTGAAAGACACCGGGTTGCCTTTCACACGCTAGATAAAATCACTTAAGTATTATTCTCACCATTCACAGGCTAGGTAACTCGAGCTGAACACTACAAGAATTATTGGTTTTTCCGGCCAGGAGTTTCCGGCGGATATAGATCCGCCGCAAAGTTACCGGCGGAATCTACGAATTTCCGGCGGAATTTATCCGCCTCAAAGTTACCGGCGGAAAAATTGACATTTGCGGCGGATTAAAATTCGTCTTGGCTTTTGCGGCGGATTTAACGGTTCTTGCGGCGGATTTGGGTTCACAAATTTTTTTTTTTACGAGATTTTAATTAATCGCCGCAAATGCACCTCCGTCCGCCGCAAATCCCTTATGTCCGCCGCAAATCCCTTAAATCCGCCGGTAACTGCCATTTCCGGCGGATCTTGCCTTTTGACCGTTTGACTTCGTTTCTCCAATATAAACCCCTTCTCCCCTTCTTCTTTTTTCACACCTCTACCAATACTCTCATTTTCTTGATACGGCACTCGATCTCTTAATACGGCACTCTCTTGAGCATTGTCGGCAGCAGGGTTCCAATAGAGTGGCGTACGTCTCCATTTTTTTGTAAAAAAATTTCCACATTGTCATGAAGACCCCTTCATCTTTTTCGTTAAAAGTAACCCCTTTATCAGCATAAAGTTCATCCTCATTATTTTCACCACAAGAGACATATACGCTCATCAAATGCTCGGTATCATCCTCCAACTTAACAACCCGTCCTTGCAGTTCCTCAAACTTTCTATTTAGAGATTCAATCATCTTTTCAAAAGATGGTTTCTTGTGAAACTTTCTATTTTGAAAATATGGTTGAATCTCTAAATAGAAAGTTTGAGGAACTGCAAGGACGGGCTGTTAAGTTGAAGGATGATACCGAGCGTTTGATTAATGTAACACCCCAAAATAATTTAATTATTTATTTAAGCTATTTAGGGCTTACAAATAATTATTTAAGTGAATTAATTAATTTGGAGTTATGTTATTTAAGAGGTGTATAAGTAATTAGGGAGTGGTGGAATTAAGTGAAATAGGAGGTGCAAATAGGGCCCAAGCATTATTGGGCCTAGGGTTAAATTGAATCAAAGAATGGGATTAGAGGAAGAGAAAGGGAACAGCGCTGGGAAGAGAGGAAACAGAAAGAAGAAAGGAGAAGAAAAAAGAGAAAAGAAAGAAAGAGGAGAAAAGAGAAAGAAGGGTGAGCTCGTGAGAGAGAAGAAGGAGAGAGGGAGAGAGAGAGAGACGGTGGGAGGAGGTGAGAGAGAGGAGAGAGAAGCCGAAGCAGTGAGAGAGGAGAGGGAGGCTTGCGACGTGAAAGGGGAAGGAAAGAAGGAGAAGAATTCCTCTCAAATTCTCCTTAGCCTACGGTTTGCGCAAGAAAGGAGGAGGGGCTGCTGCGTTTTTGGTGGCTTGGGGCGTGGCTGAGTTCTTCGATTTATCAAGGTTAGGGGGCTCTACTTTATACCTATAATAATGCTAAGATAGGCGATATATGTAGGTTAGGGTGTAGGAGTTGAATTGTTGATTATTATGCTAATATGTTGTTGATGAAATGAGTTAGTTGAATTGTGGATAATTGTTACTGTGTTGTGTGTAATTGTGGATAATTGTTGAATTAAGTTAGTTTGAAAAGTGGATAATTGTTGAATTGTAGGTTAGGTTGTAAGAGTTTAGATTGTTGAATTAAGTTAGTTTGAATGGTGGGTAATTGTCACTGTTTTGGTTGTTTTAGTGAGATGGGTTGAGTTGTGGAATGTGGTGTTAATGCCTTGAATTATGAGATGCGAGGGTCGGTCATACTTGGAAACATATTTTTCATACAGGAAACGTTCAATCTGAAGTATTTCATTGCCCAGATCCATGTTGTAATGAAGATGATATTATGCTAGCTTTAATAAGAGATAATGTTAATGATGCAGTTAAGGATATATGGCAGCAAAAGTGATTATTTATTTGGGATGTATAGCTCCTATGTTTCGGTTTTCATACTGTTGTGTTGTTGGGATCAAAACCTTGAACAATGTCACCATAAGGTGTTAAAGAATTTGGAATGACTTCAAACTGAGGCTACCGCAGTGATTAATTAGATTTTAGCCATAGGTCCTTGAGCGCCATAATTGTGCATCTTCAATAGAACCAATACCATATTGCCCTTTTCACATTCTATGCAAATCAAGGGAACAATCAAATTGAAGAGTATATATGTTTTTTTTTATAATTAAATGTCATACTATGACAACAATGGTTTCTTGTATTGAAAATTTTGAATTATTATATTTTTATATTATATGATGGACAAAGTGAAGGAAAACTCACAGAAGAGGAATATTTCAAACTCCAAGACAATAAATAATGTGATTGACCTGTTTACATACTGTTTCATGATTTGAGTACAGCGTTACAAATTGGGCAGCCCCGTGCGGGTGTGTTGTGTGTACTGCGTAGGTGTGTAGTTTGCGGGGAAGTGTGATTGTGAAATTAGATTCCTAGCCTAAGGATAAAAAGCGGTGTGTACGGAGTTGTAATTATTTGGAGATGTGAAAGCGGTGAGGGACTCCGGTCCAAAGCGGTGTGATATCCTTAAGGCCTAGATGTTGATGATATTAAATTGAGAAATAAAAAGCGGTGAGTTTAATAATTATTATGGTTTATGTGTGGTGTTGTGGTGCATAGTCATAATGTCACATGACTCATGTTGCATAAAGCGGTGTGTAGGCTTCGGCCAAAGCGGTGCGGTGGCTTCGGCCAAAGCGGTGAGTGCCCTCCAGGCTAATAGCGGTGATGATGGATCCACATGCATGTTGCATTACATGCATTAGTCAAGCATTTGATGAGTTTATGGATGAATTATGAATATGATGATTGTTGTTGATAATGTGGTGAGTTGTTATGAATTAGTGTTGCTTGCTGCCTTCCTTAAGAGACTCACCCTACTGCCTTTGTTGCTTCTTATGTCGGCAACTTGCAGGTAATCGAGAGTGAGGGCATCCTCATGCCTCTTTTCTAGTAGTGTGTCAGCTCTGATATGTAGCACCAGGGGGAGGGCGTAGTAGTACTGTTATTGTCATTTGATGTATTGGATTGTTATAATGATGTATTGATACCATTCCGCTGTGTTGAGAATATTTCATTATGTGCTGTAAACTAAAATAGGTGTTTGTGGGCCGTCCCTAAACTGTCGTGCTATATATCGTGCCATTGTTTTGTTGACTTATGTCACTCGATTATAAGTTGGTGGATTTTTATAAGCGTTGAAATGTGACACCTTTTTCAATGATTTATATTCTTTTAAAACTCTGATTGTATATACTGATTAATAGTTAATTTAGAAGGGGGTGTTACATTAGTGGTATCAGAGCTGAAGTTCGGCCTGTCCGGCCAAGTTGTCCAGTGTCGAGTCTAGTTATCTCTCGAGTCTTGGTACTCGTTCCAACCATAATTTGTGTTTCCGTGATTAGCTGAATTGGTCAGACGGTATGATTGCTATCGTTGACACTGATACTACTTGTTGTTCTGTTATTGTCGCATGCTGCGAACGTTTGAGTACCGTATTAACTGTTATGGCTGTAGTGTGTTGCTTGGTGTGTTTCTCTGTGTCCCTTGTCGATCATCGACAGAGACTGTTGTTGTGAATTTGAGATGAATATGTGTAAGATTGATAAAGGGTTTTATTTTTTGCACGCGTTGTTGTTCTACAAAAAGAGGTGCTGTTTTCATGTTGTAAATGTGCTTTCCTTTTCACTCGAGTTTGCTGCTGTTTTTGGATTACTCCTACTGCTGTTTGTGCAATTTAATGTTGCTATTTTTTTGAACTGAATTTTCTGCTGTTTTATGACTAAAAGGGGTGTGGTTTATCGCTGTTTTTATAAGTAAAAAGGAGTACTGTTTTCCCAAATTAAATGCACTGAGTACTCAATTTGAGGCGTACCGTTTACTCAAACCTCACGAGAATGTTTACTAAAATTCGACGTGCATTTTCCCCAAAATTAAAGTGTTGGTTATATTGCTTACAGTTGTTGCTTTGTTTTGAAAATAATAGTGTGCTGTTTTTATATTGTTTAAAGATGTCGTTTTGTTTTGAGATTAATAGTGTACCGTTTTTATGTTGTTAATGTTGCCGTTTTTGCTGCGGTCGTTGCGCATAAAATAGGTTGCCTTACGTGTTGTCTTGCTCTATGTTCTTGAATTTCTTGGATGTGTGATGTGGTGATAATGTGATTACTATGAGTATAATTTCCTCGCCTAAATGATTACAATTACTAATTTCTTTTATTGTTATCAGTGAGATTAGATGATTTGTGCTAGGTGGTTTTGAAAACTTAGATTAAAATTGTGCACTTCTATTAAATTATCTCTTATTGTCAGATGCCTTCAAAGGTATTCATTTATTTTAAAATGGTTGTATAAAATCAATTTTTACGACGTGTTTTCATCACTTATGTTGATGCTCTAGGCTAAGTGATTTGTGGAGTTATTTCACTAATTGTTTTTAGGTGCCATTCCTGGACTAACATGCTATTTTCATCTCCATTTACCTTACCTTGTTTCACTCGATTTCTTGATTTTTCTCAAACTGGGCTGCTGTGAACCCACTAGTATAGGAAATAGCGTTTACACTAATGCACAGCGTTATCTTGTTTCTATCTCTATAGGGGCCTAGAGATGTTGTAGTAACTTTTCCGAACACAATTTTATGTATGAAACTTCTAAAGTTAGACCAGCGATGTTTGTATTCGTGTCTTAATTATATTTGACAATGTGTAATTAAGACAATAACTAATGGTTTTGTTTTGAGTACTATTTGATTTGGATGTGTTAAAGAGCATCTTCACCCTATGTTCGTTTCATTTATTTCACTTGTTCAAATTTTTCTCAATATGTGATGTGGTGAACGTGTTTCGCTGTGAAGATACATATGTTTACTAAACAAGTAGTATAATTGGAAGTTATTTTATCTATGTATCTTGAATTGTGCTAAGTGCGTGCTAACAAAGTTTAAAATGATTATCTAAATTTGTAGATTCTTCTAAGTGAGCTTACGAAACTAAGTATTGAGCATATAAGTGTGTATGTGCATTGTGTTGTATTTTTCTAATAATGAGTCTAGAACCCTTATAGGAGCTTACTAGAAATAAACTTGATATATATAGGACTGAAGTAAGCTTACTTGTGTCTTGATTTTACACTACGGTGTGCGATAACTTGTCCTGGTAGAAGTATATGTTTCATTTAACTTCCATGAAGAGTAGTAAAACCACATGCTAACTACTGCCTTCTGATAAATAGATTAAAAACGATGCTTGAGTATTTAATTATTATTATTATTATTATTTTTTTGTGATTATTGTTTTGAGGTTTCATTGTTTAATATGATTAGATCATTGGGTTTCAGGGCTATGTGTTGACTAGCAGATACCCCTAATTTAATTATGATATGTTATAAAGATTGTTTTCTTGAGTTGCATGATGATGCGAGAGTTGATTAGCAAATTCTAGATACTTATGTGTGTTGCAAGTGCTGGTGTGTTCCTCTATGTGTAGTCCTTGAGGGTAGGAATTTACCTTATACCTTATTTTAGTTTGTGTGTCATTCTTGAACCTGTAGTGGCGATTTATGCTTAGAATGAAAGTGCACAGTTATGTGACGTAAGAGGTGGAGTCAATATATTAGGTTGAGACTCATGAGGAGAGGTAAGCGCATACGTTAGTGTTTCACAGATCAAGGAATAGAACTTTGAAAGGGTTGTAGGTGGGTGTACTGAGGTTAATATTAGGATTTAAATCGTGTAAATTTTCGAAGAGATTAAGTGCGAACTAGATTCATCTTGTTGTTGGGATTAGCGTGATTTTCGAGGACGAAAATATTCTAAGTGGGGGAGAGTTGTAACGCCCCAAAATAATTTAATTATTTATTTAAGCTATTTAGGGCTTACAAATAATTATTTAAGTGAATTAATTAATTTGGAGTTATGTTATTTAAGAGGTGTATAAGTAATTAGGGAGTGGTGGAAATAAGTGAAATAGGAGGTGCAAATAGGGCCCAAGCATTATTGGGCCTAGGGTTAAATTGAATCAAAGAATGGGATTAGAGGAAGAGAAAGGGAACAGCGCTGGGAAGAGAGGAAACAGAAAGAAGAAAGGAGAAGAAAAAAGAGAAAAGAAAGAAAGAGGAGAAAAGAGAAAGAATGGTGAGCTCGTGAGAGAGAAAAAGGAGAGAGGGAGAGAGAGAGAGACGGTGGGAGGAGGTGAGAGAGAGGAGAGAGAAGCTGAAGCAGTGAGAGAGGAGAGGGAGGCTTGCGACGTGAAAGGGGAAGGAAAGAAGGAGAAGAATTCCTCTCAAATTCTCCTTAGCCTACGGTTTGCGCAAGAAAGGAGGAGGGGCTGCTGCGTTTTTGGTGGCTTGGGGCGTGGCTGAGTTCTTCGATTTATCAAGGTTAGGGGGCTCTACTTTATACCTATAATAATGCTAAGATAGGCGATATATGTAGGTTAGGGTGTAGGAGTTGAATTGTTGATTATTATGCTAATATGTTGTTGATGAAATGAGTTAGTTGAATTGTGGATAATTGTTACTGTGTTGTGTGTAATTGTGGATAATTGTTGAATTAAGTTAGTTTGAAAAGTGGATAATTGTTGAATTGTAGGTTAGGTTGTAAGAGTTTAGATTGTTGAATTAAGTTAGTTTGAATGGTGGGTAATTGTCACTGTTTTGGTTGTTTTAGTGAGATGGGTTGAGTTGTGGAATGTGGTGTTAATGCCTTGAATTATGAGATGCGAGGGTCGGTCATACTTGGAAACATATTTTTCATACAGGAAACGTGCAATCTGAAGTATTTCATTGCCCAGATCCATGTTGTAATGAAGATGATATTATGCTAGCTTTAATAAGAGATAATGTTAATGATGCAGTTAAGGATATATGGCAGCAAAAGTGATTATTTATTTGGGATGTATAGCTCCTATGTTTCGGTTTTCATACTGTTGTGTTGTTGGGATCAAAACCTTGAACAATGTCACCATAAGGTGTTAAAGAATTTGGAATGACTTCAAACTGAGGCTACCGCAGTGATTAATTAGATTTTAGCCATATGTCCTTGAGCGCCATAATTGTGCATCTTCAATAGAACCAATACCATATTGCCCTTTTCACATTCTATGCAACTCAAGGGAACAATCAAATTGAAGAGTATATATGTTTTTTTTTATAATTAAATGTCATACTATGACAACAATGGTTTCTTGTATTGAAAATTTTGAATTATTATATTTTTATATTATATGATGGACAAAGTGAAGGAAAACTCACAGAAGAGGAATATTTCAAACTCCAAGACAATAAATAATGTGATTGACCTGTTTACATACTGTTTCATGATTTGAGTACAGCGTTACAAATTGGGCAGCCCCGTGCGGGTGTGTTGTGTGTACTGCGTAGGTGTGTGTAGTTTGCGGGGAAGTGTGATTGTGAAATTAGATTCCTAGCCTAAGGATAAAAAGCGATGTGTACGGAGTTGTAATTATTTGGAGATGTGAAAGCGGTGAGGGACTCCGGTCCAAAGCGGTGTGATATCCTTAAGGCCTAGATGTTGATGATATTAAATTGAGAAATAAAAAGCGGTGAGTTTAATAATTATTATGGTTTATGTGTGGTGTTGTGGTGCATAGTCATAATGTCACATGACTCATGTTGCATAAAGCGGTGTGTAGGCTTCGGCCAAAGCGGTGCGGTGGCATCGGCCAAAGCGGTGAGTGCCCTCCAGGCTAATAGCGGTGATGATGGATCCACATGCATGTTGCATTACATGCATTAGTCAAGCATTTGATGAGTTTATGGATGAATTATGAATATGATGATTGTTGTTGATAATGTGGTGAGTTGTTATGAATTAGTGTTGCTTGCTGCCTTCCTTAATATAATGCTTATCTTAATTATTATTATTTGTGTAAAGTGTAACACCCCGGTATTTCTTTAACAAAGAAATACCTAAATATACAATTTGGTATAAATCAGAGTATAAAAATTCCTGTTTAGATATACATCTTTACAAGAAACAGCGGAAACTAATAAAATAAATAATACAAGCTCGAGTCATACGACCGAATACAGATACAACTACAGAAGAACAAGGACAACTATAAAGGAATAAATCTTCGATCTTCTCCTCGAACCCGATAACCAACTGTGTCGCCAGCTGTCCTTATAACCTGTTCTCTGTAAAAACAACAAATATGGATTGGGTGAGACAACTTGTCTCAGTGAGTCCTACCGTGCCCCCTCACCGACACTCGGTTCAATTATTAAACCGTTAACAATCATATTGATAACGAACACGTTACAGCGAATTGTTGATCGTGAACCTTGCCACAAATCTCAACAAGTCGAGTCCAATCAAACAAGTCTTTATGTTTTATGAGGAACAGCCGGTTGTGGTTAACCACGAATACCGGAGAATTATATTTGTTGATTAGTGTAAACCGACGGCGAAACTCCACTCATCCCGGCACACAATCATTTAATTAATTTGTTTAGTGTAATCCGACGGCGACACCCGCTCATCCCGGCACACTAATATCTTATTATTCAATTGTTTAGTATAATCCGACGGCGAACCCGCTCATCCCGGAAACCCGTGAGTTGACCACGCCAAAACACATACAGGGCCTAGATAAGGGGTCATGACTACCCTCTCTAGTATACTACTTGTCAGGTCGTCACCCAACGAACGATATATACGACAATACATATCAACGATCACCAAAGGATCAAACATAAGCTTATGATACATGTTCCATTTCATTTCATAATCCGTTTATGAAGAGTTCTATTAACTTCCAGAATTATAATCAATTCCAGGTCTTATATCCATATATAAGTTCAGCCCAACCATTACTCGGTGTGCTCACACGTAATCTAGGATTTTCGTTCTCGACCAAAATAGGTTTCAAGACTCTTTTTCAAAAATATAGTTTGAACGGTTTGAAATTAGGTTTTCAATAGGTTGGTAGCTTTAAAATAGTTTGAGGAAGGGATTAGGAAAGGTTCGGGATTGAACGGAGCGTTGAAACGAGAAAAACGGAATTGCGCATCAAAAGGGGTCACAGTGGCGCGCGGCGCGCAACCCACGCGTGACTGGCGCGCGACTTGACAGAAGCGCAGCCCAGAATTACGCGCGGCGCGCGACTCCTGCGTGAACGGCGCGCCAGTGGACAGAACCACCAGTCTGATGCCCAACTCGCAATTTTCTCACTTTCGCTCTCCGTTCGCTCTCGGTTCGATTCCTAATTTCCGTTCCCCCTGAAACTCAGAAAATTCCAAATACTCCAGATAGTTTACAAATCATTTTATTTCAACAATTTAATCACAACTTCATAAATTGTTCAACAATTCCAAAAAAAACCGTAAAACGTAATGTTTCTCAAAAACGGTTTTCGGTTCAAAAATCTTTCGAAAACGGATAATGCCTTATGACTCAAAACCGATATATTTTCAAGACATGTAAAAATATCCCTATCCGTGAGTAGAACTCACCCGGTTGACGATTGCCGAGAAATCACGTCGAAACACGGACGGCCGGATTGTAACCACTCGAACAGTCCCCGTAGTCACGTACACGCTCCTAGTGCCTCCGCATCTGGACTCGATGGGTCCCACGTGCACCACCAGTAACTCGATCAAATTCTTGCTACTGAACACTCATCCGGTACTTGAGTTGACGACCCTCGAGACTTATGACGAATCGAACCCTTAATCCAACGAGCCGTTATTTCCAGATTTATTTCTAATTTCCAGAATCAAAGAGCAGTTTTGAAACAGAGTTATCTCAGTCAATCCGTAACCAAATCTACTCAAATCAGTGCCCATTTTGAAGATAATTCTGTCTTCTTTCTGATGATCAAATTTTCACACGCATGCATCCAGAGGTTTGGGAGATATCACCAAAACAAGATGACTGGTCCAGGACAGTGCTTGATCCTGAATCCGAAACTTGGGAACATGTTATCTCCTTCATTTCTCCATGAAATCATACGATTCTTGTGCCCAAAATGAAGATCTTCGTGTCTAGTTTCCAGAGGGACAAGAATCACAATCATCGGAGTAGTGTACAGGGAGATACGATGAAAAGAATGAAGGTATACCATACGGGTTTTACCCAGAAATTTGTTGAACTTGCATCATCAACCTCAAACTCTTGTAACTACGAATTAATACCGAAAGATACTAACACAATCCAACACAGAAGTTATCCTTTTACTACAACAGCTGAACAGCAGCAATCCAAGTCTGAGTTTCCCCCAGATTCGAAGTGTAGACACCAAGGCTTCTTCTTCAATAGTTAGGAAGAACATGCAAAGCTTCTTGTAGCTGGAACTGTACTTGGCTTATTGAATTCGAAAATGGAGATCAAGGGATGGAGAACAAATCAGTGGCTGAAATGGATTTCATTGGAAGGAGAATAGAAAAAGGATTGGAATGGGAGAGCAACATCTTACATGCAACCAGAATTTTGATGAAGCTCTTCACTTTCCTCCTCCTTCCTCACGCCCCTCCTCTTCCTTTCCCCCCTCTATTTCAGTTTTTGATTTTCCTTACTGAACTGAAAATGAGGAGATAAGTTGGGTTCAGCTGAGGTCATTTGGGTTGAGGGTATAAGTGGCTGTGAAAGGACCAAAATGCCCTTGGCCCATTAAGTCAATATTTTTGATGCTAAAACCCCAATAATCATATGGTTTTCTACTCGACAAAGGTTTCTCGACTACCTCTCTCTCGAGTTGCGATTAATCATTTCGTTCAATTGACAAATCTTTGATGTGAGGCGAAATGACGATTTTACCCTTTAGCTGAATGGCTCAATTAAATTATGACTAAGCCACAATTAAATGTAGAGCAGGATTTCTTTGGACTTTTCCTCGACTATTAATCCCCGAGACACGACCAATTATTCCCACAAATAATTACTCGGTCTTAGGCATCATAGTACGAGTCTTTAAAAATTAGGGATGTTACATAAAGAGACTCACCCTACTGCCTTTGTTGCTTCTTATGTCGGCAACTTGCAGGTAATCGAGAGTGAGGGCATCCTCATGCCTCTTTTCTAATAGTGTGTCAGCTCTGATATGTAGCACCAGGGGGAGGGCGTAGTAGTACTGTTATTGTCATTTGATGTATTGGATTGTTATAATGATGTATTGATACCATTCCGCTGTGTTGAGAATATTTCATTATGTGCTGTAAACTAAAATAGGTGTTTGTGGGCCGTCCCTAAACTGTCGTGCTATATATCGTGCCATTGTTTTGTTGACTTATGTCACTCGATTATAAGTTGGTGGATTTTTATAAGCGTTGAAATGTGACACCTTTTTCAATGACTTATATTCTTTTAAAACTCTGATTTTATATACTGATTAATAGTTAATTTAGAAGGGGGTGTTACAATTAACATATATGTCACTTGTGGTGATGCGAAAATTGATCATGAAGAACTTGCAATCAACACACGTGACAATCACCAAGGAGTTAGTGGCGTGGGTTCCTTTGCTAGTCATCATCAAGGGCTGAGCTTAATTACTTGGCTATTTTAAGTCATTTAATTATTACTTAGCTGTTTTTGTTTTAGTCATTCAATCACCAATAAATCAGCCATTTGAATCCTATTCTGAGCAGTTACAAAGGAGGAGCATTAAAGACAATTCAAGTCATTGGAAAAGGAGTTACATAGCTGATAGAATAATGTCATATTATTACTAAGTTTAATTGCTTTTATGTTGCACTTTAAATAAGCCAATGTTTCGGCTATATATGCCATGTATGCTGATCATTTTGGAGATATAGAATTCAGTTCGAGAACATAGAATTTGTGTCTACATTTTCGAAAGGTTATTTGCAAGCGTCGTCTTGAGAATAATCCGATTAGCTCAATTGGTGTTGAGTGCTAATCTCTTTGTTAAACTATTGGTGTAGGTTAACATTGCATATCCCTTCTTATTCCATTAAAACTATTCGACAAACACTTCACAGAATTCGACTAACACTTCACAGAATTCGACTACACTTCACAGAATTCGACTACACTTCACAGAATTCGACCAACACTTCACAGAATTCGACTAATATGGGTTGTACCTAGTACATTCGATATTGGTTGTTTGCTTCCGCTACCATTACAAATTAAAGCACTCTAATTCGTATCATTTGTGGTATCAAAGCTTCGGCTTTGAATCCTTGTTACGTGACAATGGTGGATTTCAACAGCGATGAGTTCATGGACAGATTGCGAGAAGCCTTAAGGGGCGTCGACTTGGAAGATGAACGATGGAGGCCTAGAAGGGGTGAACCACGTCCAAACGTGGATGAGTTCAAATTCAACGAGCTACCTGAATTCAATGGCAGTGCAGACCCGGAGGTTTATTTGGAATGGG
This sequence comes from Astragalus membranaceus, assembly GCA_039519185.1. NCBI lineage: Eukaryota > Viridiplantae > Streptophyta > Magnoliopsida > Fabales > Fabaceae > Astragalus > Astragalus membranaceus. Next base: position 127,033,365 of record CM076848.1, on the reverse strand, counting down.
AGCGCAAGATCGATAGAATGTTTGACTTCAAGGATCTTGACGATGAGAAGCGTTGTAAGTATGCTATTCTGAAACTTAGCAAAAGTGCATCGTTGTGGTATGAAGGTTTGAAGGCTAAAAGAATACGAGATAGGAAGGAGAAAATCAGTTCTTGGGAGTCCTTGAAAAGAAAGTTGCGCAAAAGGTATGTGCCATCGAACCACAGATTGAACTTGTATAAGAAGATTTCAGATTTAGTACAAGGCAAAATGAGTGTTGCCGAGTACATGGATGAATTCCAAAACCTATGTTTAATGGGTGAGTTGGACGAAAATGAAGAGCAAAGAATGAGTCGTTTTCTTCGTGGTCTGAATAAGAACATAGCATTTGCTGTTGAGCTATGTAATTATACTGATTTCGACACTTTGTGCACCTTGTGCTTAAAGATTGAAAATCAAAATAAGAGCAGATATAATGCCGGGAGTTCAAGTGGTTGGTCCAAGGGAGGTGCGTCGAGTAGTGCAAGCACTAAGCCAAATGTGACTCAACCAACACAAGGTGAGCCTACTCCTAAACAGTCTAGTGTTGCACCCAAAGAGACTAGCCTGTCGAAGGTTAGGTGTTTTAAGTGTCAAGGCTTTGGACACTTTGCTAGAGCTTGCCCTAACCAACGAGTTGTGACCCTCAGAGAGGCGGTTAGCATGCGTGATGAGTTGGCCAAGGAAGAGGAAGAATCTGGTGGCACTGTTGACATGGATGAACCTGAAGTTATTAAAGACGCCGAGGATGAGGTAGAAGAATATGAACCTCCCATCTATGATACTTTGGTGCTTAGAACTTTACAAACTAAAACTGTACCCTTGGCTGGGGATCAAAGGGATCAAATCTTCTACACTAAGTGTCAAGTGAAGGATAAATGGTGTAGTGTCATTGTGGATGGAGGTAGTTGTACCAATGCAGCTTCAACTGAAATGGTGTCTAAGTTAGGATTGCTCACAACAAAACATCCTAAACTTTATGCATTACATTGGTTGGACAATGGGAGTAGTATAAAAGTTACAAAACAGGTTCGTGTGGGGTTAACCATGGGGTCTTATGTTGATGAGATCTTGTGTGATGTTGTGCCCATGGATGCAAGTCATATACTTTTGGGACGTCCTTGGCAATCTGATAGAGATGTGACGCATAGAGGAAGATCAAATGAGTATGAATTGAACTACAAAGGCAAGAGGATTGTGCTGAAACCTATGGCATCAAATGAAGTTCGTTCCATGACTACAAAAAGAGGTAAAAGTCCTAGCCTCACTATGTTTGCTACTGAAAATGAAGTGAAAAATGCTATTGATAATGGTGAATTAGTTTACATATTGGTTGCAAAGAATGCTAAACAGGATGATATTGAAACTCCTCTTAAACAACAATTGGAAGCTGTCTTGAATGAGTATGACGATGTGTTTCCAAATGAACTACCAATTGGTTTACCACTTGTTCGTGGAATTGAGCATCAAATTGATCTAATGCCGGGAGCTCCATTACCAAACAAGGCTGCCTATAGGTGTAATCCGGAGGAGACAAAAGAGTTGCAAAGGAAAATTGAAGAATTGATCAGTATGGGTTATGTGCGTGAATCAATGAGTCCTTGTGCTGTCCCAACGTTGTTGGTTCCTAAGAAGGATGGTTCATGGAGGATGTGTATTGATAGTAGGACGGTGAACAACATAACCATCAAATATCGCTTTCCTATTCCAAGGTTAGATGATATGCTTGATGAGTTACATGGGTCGGTTATATTCTCAAAAATCGATCTAAGGAGTGGGTATCACCAAATCAGAATGCGTGAAGGTGATGAATGGAAGACGGCATTCAAGACCAAGCATGGTCTATATGAGTGGCTGGTTATGCCATTTGGGCTCACGAATGCACCTAGCACCTTCATGAGGCTCATGAACGAAGTACTCAAGCCATTTTTGGGTAAGTTTGTTGTTGTTTACCTTGACGATATCTTGGTGTATAGCAGGTCTAGTGAGGAGCATTTCACTCATTTGAAACAAATCTTTGAAACCCTAAGAGCGCAAAAACTCTATGGGAAGAAGGAGAAGTGTAATTTCTTGGTCGAAAGTGTGGTGTTTCTTGGATATGTTGTGTCTAAAGATGGAGAATCGGTTGATCAAACAAAGGTGGATGCTATCAAAACTTGGCCAAGTCCTACAACAGTTTCGGAGGTGAGATCTTTCCATGGTCTTGCATCATTTTATCGACGTTTTATACAGAATTTCAGCACTATAACAAGCCCTATTACTGAATGTTTGAAGAAGGGTGCATTTGTGTGGAATGAGCAAGCACAAAAGGCTTTTGAATTGATTAAGTTAAAGCTTTGTGAAGCTCCTGTTTTAGCTTTGCCCGACTTCACTCAACCATTTGAGGTTGAATGTGATGCTAGTGGGGTTGGCATTGGAGCTGTTTTGATACAAAACAAAAGGCCTATAGCTTATTTCTCGGAGAAACTTGGGGGAGCTCGATTGAACTATTGCACCTATGACAAGGAATTCTATGCCATTGTAAGAGCTCTTGATCATTGGAGTCATTATTTGCGTTCTAACCACTTTGTGTTGCATTCAGACCACGAGTCTTTAAAGTATATCAACGGACAACAGAAGCTGACTCCAAGGCATGCTAAATGGGTTGAATTTCTTCAATCTTTTAATTTTTCTTCAAAATACAAAGATGGTAAAAGTAACGTGGTGGCTGATGCACTTTCAAGGAGGTATGCTTTGATTTCAATTCTCGAAACTCGTTTACTTGGTTTTGAGACTTTGAAAGATTATTATAAAGAGGATATAGATTTTGGTGAGATATACTCTAACTGCGAAAATGGAGCATTTGGAAAGTACATAATGCAGGGTGGATTTTTGTTCAAGGAGAATCGGCTTTGCATCCCAAAGCATTCAATTCGTGAGTTACTAGTTCGTGAAGCTCATGGTGGGGGTTTGGCTGGTCACTTTGGCATCACAAAAACTCTAGAGATTTTAAAAGAACACTTTCATTGGCCAAAGATGTTAGGAGATGTGCAAAAGGTCATTAGCAAGTGTGTTACTTGTCATATGGCAAAGAGTTCTTTCAAGCCAGGAGCATATATTCCATTACCAACACCTAGTGGTCCTTGGATGGACGTGAGCATGGATTTTATTGTGGCTTTGCCCCGCACACAGCGAGGTAAGGATGCTATTATGGTTGTTGTTGATAGGTTTTCAAAGATGGCACACTTTGTAGCTTGTCACAAAACAGATGATGCTAGTAACGTTGCTGATTTGTACTTTCGTGAGATTGTACGCTTACATGGAGTCCCTAAAACTATTGTTTCCGATCGTGATTCAAAGTTTTTGAGTTATTTTTGGAATACATTATGGAGGAAATTGGGTACTAAGTTGCTGTTTAGTACTTCCCATCACCCTCAAACCGATGGGCAAACAGAGGTGACTAATAGAACTCTTGAAGAACTTGCAATCAACACACGTGACAATCACCAAGGAGTTAGTGGCGTGGGTTCCTTTGCTAGTCATCATCAAGGGCTGAGCTTAATTACTTGGCTATTTTAAGTCATTTAATTATTACTTAGCTGTTTTTGTTTTAGTCATTCAATCACCAATAAATCAGCCATTTGAATCCTATTCTGAGCAGTTACAAAGGAGGAGCATTAAAGACAATTCAAGTCATTGGAAAAGGAGTTACATAGCTGATAGAATAATGTCATATTATTACTAAGTTTAATTGCTTTTATGTTGCACTTTAAATAAGCCAATGTTTCGGCTATATATGCCATGTATGCTGATCATTTTGGAGATATAGAATTCAGTTCGAGAACATAGAATTTGTGTCTACATTTTCGAAAGGTTATTTGCAAGCGTCGTCTTGAGAATAATCCGATTAGCTCAATTGGTGTTGAGTGCTAATCTCTTTGTTAAACTATTGGTGTAGGTTAACATTGCATATCCCTTCTTATTCCATTAAAACTATTCGACAAACACTTCACAGAATTCGACTAACACTTCACAGAATTCGACTACACTTCACAGAATTCGACTACACTTCACAGAATTCGACCAACACTTCACAGAATTCGACTAATATGGGTTGTACCTAGTACATTCGATATTGGTTGTTTGCTTCCGCTACCCTTACGAATTAAAGCACTCTAATTCGTATCATGTGGTGAAATAATGAGGAGGAGCTTTTTGCTGATAAATGGGTTACTTTTAACGAAAAAAGATGAAGGGGTGTTCACGACAATGTGGAAATTTCTTTACAATGAAATGGAGACATACGCCACTGTAATTGAGCTGCTGCCGACAATGCTCAAGAGAGTGTCATATCAAGATAATGGCGTAGGTCTCCGTTTAGGGGTAGCAGACATTAAATATATATTTTACTGTTTTTCCCAATTTTTATTGCTTTAGATTATTTTATTTTTTTGTTTAAAATATTTTATTAATTGTATGGATATTTTTTTAGTGATAATATTTTACTGTTTTTCCCAATTTTTATTTTTTTACATTAAAAATTAATTAGTTATTGGATTTTATTTTTTTATCAATAATTAAAAAAATTAATAAAATAATATATATTTTTAATTTAAACGATTTTTTTAAAAAAATAAAATTTATTTTTTAAAAATAATAATAATTTTTTAAAAATAATAATAATTTTTTAAAAAAAATAATAATTTTTTTTTAAAAAAAAATGGTACTTTGCGGCGGATTTGTGTTTTTTGCGGCGGATGTTGAGCATTTGCGGCGGATCTTTGCGGCGGATTATAGCTTTTACGGCGGATTATTTGGTATTTTTAAAAAAAAAGGCGCGATATTTTAATTTGAATATCCGCCGCAAAGTACCACGAATCCGCCGCAAACCTCCGTAAATAAAAAACCCGCGGATTTTAAATTTCAAAATCCGCCGCAACCGTCCAGAATCTGCCGCAAAGCACCGAAAAAAAAAACCCGCGGATATTGAATTTCAAAATCCGCCGCAACCGTCCAAATCCGCCGCAAATCCCTTTTGACCGTTGGGCTGCGTTTTTCTATATATATCCATTCCCCACTTCTCATTCTTCACACTTCTAACAATCCTCCCATTCTCTTCTTAAAATTTATCTTTTACTCTCTCCCAAATTCTCTCCTTCTCTACTAAATCTGTTTTTGAAGTGTAGCGCTTCCTCCCTACGAATTGTCTTCTGCTCTTATTGGGAAATTTCTTCAAGGTATGTTTTTGATATTAGTTAATAGTTTTAGTTTTTAATTTTTTTTTTAATATTCGTTTTTAAATTATTTTATAATAATATGAATTTGTTACTAATTGTGTTGTTTTTTTTTGTTTAGGTATTGTTTGGGTTCCTCCTTTTTCCTCTCTGCTTTTTCCTCTCTGCTTGAGTTCAGGATAAGCTTCAAACCAGAGCCTTCTCTTCACTACGGTTAGTTGTTAAAGTAATTAATAAAATATTACTTACTTCACTATTTTTAGTAAAATTTTGTTTAGTATTTTGTTTGCAATAATAATACAAATTAATTTATATTGAAAAAACTTATTTATTAAGTTCACTTATAAATTTTATTAACATATATTGTCTTATAAAAATTGAAATTTAAAATTAAATTTGGAATTATTATTTATAATGTTTAAATTATTTGTATATAACATTATTAAAAAATTAATTCTGTTGCTTGTAATTAATTGGTAGTTTATTGAAATATCAAAATAAAATGAGTAATATATAAATATATATATATATCAAAATATGAAGTAATTGATAGTTTATTTTATTTATATTGTAGTGTAGTATACGTATAGTTCTTGAAAATGGATCGTAGTTGGATGTATGATCGATTGTATCCTGGAAGAACTGGTGTAAAACGACGTTTTGTAGAAGGAGTAGAAGAGTTTATTTTTTGTGCTAAGTACATTGATCATGAAGAATTTGGGCGACAAGGCGGTATTAGATGTCCGTGCTTGAAATGTTCATTTCGAGCTATAAAAAATGAACATGAAGTTAGACTTCATTTGTACAATAATGGGTTTAGGCCAAATTATTGGACATGGAGTCGTCACGGGGAAGGAGCGCCAGGGGTAGCTGCAGTTCCTGCGGTTAATGTTCCGGTTGAAGTAGTAGATCACACATCAAGTAGTTATCCAGTGACTACGACATCTGAAGGATGGGGAATACAACCGTTAGATGTTTATCAGGGAATGATATCTGACGCTGTTGGAGTAAATTTGGATTTTGAAGAACCAGATGCTGACGAAGTTCCAAATGAGGAAGCTCAAAGGTTTTACATGTATTTGAGTGAGACAAATAAACCCATATTTGAAGGATCTACAGACTCAAAATTATCAATGTGTGTTCGGTTGTTGGGTCTTAAGTCTCAATTTAATGTTGCTGAGTTGTGCATGGAATATATGACCAAAATGATGTTGGATGCAACCCCCATTAGAGGGAGTTTACCGCAAAGTTATTATGAAGCTAAAAGAGTGGTATCGAAGCTTGGCTTAAAATCTAAAATGATTGATTGTTGTGTGTCTGGTTGCATGCTCTATTATAACAATGAGTTTGGCATAAATGATGGAGAGTTGTCGGAATGCAAGTTGTGTGGACAACCACGCTATCGTGTCAGTAGATCAGGGATGAGCAGAGGCAAACCGGTTCCACGAAAATCAATGTTCTATCTGCCTCTTATTCCAAGGCTACAGAGGATGTTTACTTCAATGGAGACCGCAGGTAAAATGACATGGCACCATCAAAATAGAAATAATTCTGGTGAATTACGTCACCCATCTGATGGTGAAGCTTGGAAGCATTTTGATCGTGTTCATCCAGATTTTGCCAGTGATCCGCGCAATGTTCGGCTTGGTTTGTGCTCTGATGGTTTCACACCATATATTCAAGCCTCGGCAACACCGTATTCATGTTGGCCAGTTATTGTTACCCCATACAACATTCCTCCAGAAATGTGTATGTCCAAACCATACATGTTTTTAAATTCTATTATTCCAGGGCCAAGTAATCCAACAGCTGGTATTGACATCTATTTGCAACCTTTGATTGATGACCTAAAAAGGTTGTGGAATGGTGTTTTAACTTATGATGTGGCACGCAAACAAAATTTTGTGATGAGGGCGGCTTTGATGTGGACCATAAATGACTTCCCTGCCTATGGAATGTTGTCTGGATGGGGGACACATGGTAAGATGGCGTGTCCGATTTGCATGGTTGACACAAAGGCTTTTAGTCTTAAATACGGAGGAAAAGTTTCATGGTTTGACTCGCACCGTAGATTCTTACCTATGGATCACCCATTTAGAAAGCAGAAATATGCGTTCATCAAGGGAAATGTTGAAACAGCTGGACCTCCTCGTCAGTTGACACCAGAGGAAGTTTGGAATAATGTTAGGGATATCCCTCCTGTGGAAGTCGTAGCCGGTGTTGTTTCTCGTCCAGATGGCTATGGACAATGGCACAATTGGACAAAAAAAAGTATTTTTTGGGAACTTCCCTATTGGAAAGATAATCTATTGAGACACAATCTCGATGTCATGCATATAGAGAAGAATTTTTTTGACAACATATTTAACACTGTCATGAACGTGAAAGGCAAAACGAAAGACAATGAGAAAGCTAGGAAGGATATAGATCATTTCTGTAGACGAAAGGATTTGTTGTTGGTTGAGCAAGGTACTAGGATTTTGAAACCCAAAGCCAATTATACTTTATCTACCGAACAAGCGAAAGCAGTTTATCAGTGGATAAAAGAGTTGAAAATGCCAGACGGTTATTCTTCCAATTTATCTAGATGTGCGGATGTGGATAATGGGAGGTTGCATGGGATGAAGAGTCATGATTGTCACGTATTCATGGAGTGCTTACTTCCTATCGCTTTTAGTTCGTTGCCAACACACGTTTTGAATCCGCTCATTGAAATAAGTCAATACTTTAAGAATTTGTGTTCTGCAACGCTAAAAGCTGATGATCTTTCAAAAATGGAACAAGACATCCCACTTATCTTATGCAAGTTGGAGAGAGTATTTCCACCTGGTTTCTTTGATTCTATGGAGCATCTACCGGTGCATCTCGCATATGAAGCTAAACTTGGCGGACCTGTCCAATACAGATGGATGTATCCGTTTGAAAGGTCAGCTAATTTTTATAATATAAGAAACAAGTTTAAATTAAAATATTATATGACTATTAATATATTAATATCATATTCTCTAGGTTCATGGGTGATTCAAAAAGATCGGTGAAAAACAAAGCTAGAGTTGAAGGATCGATATGTTCTTCTTACCTACACCGTGAAACAACACATTTTTGTTCTCATTATTTCAAGAATCAGTTTGCTCCTGGAAGCAGTCGAAATGAAGTGGATACTGAATGGCGACATCCTTTGGCTTTGTCTGTCTTTTGTCTACCCGGTCGTCCATCTGGGAAGGAGTCAACTCACTGGCTAACAGATGAAGAGTTAAGTTCAGCACATGTTCATGTGTTGATAAACTGTACTGAGGTGCAACCATTTATTGAGTATGTTCCTCAACATTAACAATCGATCTTAATTAGTTAATATAGTAGACAAGTGTAACAATTAAATTATTTCTTTTTAGGGAGTTCTTGTCATCAGAGGCAGTACGTGAAGACCAATCTTCTGCTCATATTCATGCGCATTTTCCAATGTGGTTTAGTCAATATGTGTATTCCCTCCCGCCAAATCCTACCAACCAACACTTGAGGAACATATCAGACGGTCCTCGAAGATGTGTTAAAGAATGGCACACATACTTTGTCAATGGATACAAATTTCACACCAATGAATGGACACAGGGCAGAGAGACAGTCAATAGTGGAGTGTGCATGAAGGGGGTCACTGGAGGAGGTGAAGATGATTTTTATGGTGTGGTTCAACACATATATGAACTTCAGTACCCCCATCTAGATTTTAGTCCAAAGGTAGTGGTTTTTTATTGTAATTGGTTTGATCCGTCTGATTGAGGAGCAAAGGTGAATCCAAAGTCAAATACAGTGGACATTAAAATGAATGGTAGATATCGACCGTATGATCCGTTCGTCATTGCACAAAATGTGAGACAAGTCTATTATGTCCCTTATCCATCAATGCGGACTGATAGGCGTGGTTGGTGTGTCGCAATTAAAACAAAACCAAGAGGTCGCATTGATCAGACAAATGATGACACGGTGGAAGATATGCCATATCAAATGGAAGAGATGTCTAATGTAAATGAAGTGATTCAAGTTGAACCCATTGTTCGTTTATGTGATGAGCCAAACACCGGCGATGAAGTTGTTGATGACGAAGATGCTGATGGTGATGATGCAACAGACCACATTGGTGTATCAAGAATTCACTCCTCCGATGATGATGATTTTTAGAATGAATGGGATTCAAATTAGAATGAATGTAATTTATGTTTCAACAATTCTATTTTTAATGAAGATGTTATTTTTAATGAAGGATGTTATTTGTTTGAGAATGAATGGGATTCAAATTATTTATTTTAATGCATGAGTTTTGTATATGTTTATGTTAACCTTGTTTAGTATATGTTTGTTTTGTTTAAATGTATATGTTTAGCTAGATCTATACAGATATGGCATCTCATGATGACTCGGGATCCGATCATGACGGCGCATATGTTCCTCCTCCACCTCCCGATGCCGCCAGCACTAGCAGGCGGAAGACATCTACTCGCCTAGGGCGCCGTACTCAGCCTGCGCGTGTTGTTGTTACTACTGGCGGATATTTTCCACCACTTGTGTCTGAGGATGGTGCTAGTACTAGTACTGCAGGGGGCCCATCGATTCCTGTTGGTACTAAGGGCTTATCCCCGACACATGTTGATGCGGATGGGGTACGCACATTCATTGATGGGACTGAGGTGATTAGGGTTACACCTGATGGGCGTATCATATTGCAGATTGTTGGCGATTCGTAAGTCTATATATATATATATATATATATATATATTATTTATTAATTTATTTTTGTTGCCATTTATATATATATATATATATATATATATATATATATATATATATATATAACTTATATTTGGTGTAACAAAATTCATCTTTTTTTAATGCAGTTTTATTCCTTCGAAGGCTTCAGCTACCGCCATCACAAAAACAATCAAGGAGAATTTTACCAAGAGCTGGAAGAACTGGACGGAAATTAGAAAAGATAAGGATGCAAATAAGAAGATGTTAAGATCATTTTTGGTAAGTTATTCGATTCTACGAAATAATTAATTTGGTGTATTATCTTTTATATTGACTTGATTAATTAATTAATTATTGTCTTATAATTAACAACATTATTGTAAATTTCTTAAATAGGAAAAATGTACATGGTATCCAGGGGAGCAAGCCGCAGTTGAGAGAGTGTTCCATAAGAGATGTTCTCATCGCTATTCTGAATTGATGCGGAGGGCGCGCAATACGCGTCCGAAGCCATCTTATATGGGAGACTCAACTTGGGCTGAGTTTAATGAGTATTGGGAGAAAGATGAAGGATTTAAGAATTATTGTGAGAAAGCCAAGAAGAACCGTGCTTCTGAAAAAGGTGGCTGCACACACACGGGGGGGAGTGTTAATACTGCAACGCATTACATACGTTTGGTAAATTTATTACTTAATTTATTACTTGATTAATTAATTAATTATTTATAATAATTAACTAGTCATTTTCAATATGTGTATTTAATTAATAATATATATATTTATGTACATATATATATATATATATATATATATATATATATATATATATATATATATATATATATATATATATATATATATATAGGTGGAGAGGGAACAAAGGCCAATCACTTTGCCTGAGTTGCATTGCCACATGCATATGGTGGAGGAGACTGGTGAGTACGTTACAGATCGGGCGAGGCGTATTCAGGTAAAACTACTTTTACAATTATATATATTAATTAATGTTTATTATTTATATTAATAATTAGTTATTTATTAGTTGGGTTATTTTTTCAGGAGAGCTTCGAGGGTGGGATGGCTGAGTACCATCAGTCACAACAGGGCAGTGGGGCAGCTGTCGATCCAGTGGAGGAGGCTAGAGTAGCTCGTGATGTTTGGGAGAGAGCAGTTGGTCCCCAAAAGACTAATCGTCTGGTAGGATCAGGTGGTATTGGACCGGCTGCTTTTCGAACAAGCATTATTCCGAGTCTATCAGATTCACATTCTGGATCCTCGACTGGTCGCAATTATGTTCCCAATGCTGGTGAGTTGAATGAGGTTAGGCAATTGACGCAGCAACTGAGCGAGGCTCAGCGTCAGATTGCCGAGCGGCAGCAGCAAAGCGATCGGGAAATTCAGGCGATTCGGGATCGAAGTGAGCGGGAAATTCAGGCGATTCGGGACCAGGCTAGGGTAGCTGAGGAGCGCATGGAGGAGCGCTTTAAGTTCTTGCAGGATCAGATGGTGTCTAGCTCGAGGCCATCCTCATCAGCATCCTACCCGCCGCCGCCACAGCAGCAGTACTACCAGCAGCAGTATGCACCCCAGTATCCCCCGCCGTATGCATCCCAATATCCCCCGCAGTATACACCGCAGTATGCGCCGCCATTCCAGCCATACCAGCAGCAACATCAGTCACCCCGCCAGCCATACCAGCAGCCCCAACATCAGTCACCCCTGATCCAGCCAAACCAGCAGTACCCCCAGCAACGGTCACCCCGCTGGACGTTGATCTTAATGTCCAAATGTCATCGCTCAGTGCTTTACTTCAAGATGATACATATTATAATAATGTTGATGACATTGACCGGCAGGCACCCCAGTAGCTTTAGATTATTTTATTTATTTGTCTGGATATTTTATTAATTGTCTGGATATTTTATTAATTGTATGGATATTTTTACTGCTTTTCCCAATTTTTATTTTTTTAAATTAAAAATTAATTAGTTATTGGATTTTATTTTTTTATCAATAATTAAAAAAATTAATAAAATAATATATATTTTTAATTAAAACGATTTTTTTAAAAAAATAAAATTTATTTTTTAAAAATAATAATAATTTTTTTTAAAAAAAATGGTACTTTGCGGCGGATTTGTGTCGTTTGCGGCGGAATTTTAAATAAAACGTTTTTTTAAAAAAATTATATTCATTTTTTTTAAATAAAACGGGTGTTTTGCGGCGGATAAGGGGTACTTTGGGGCGGATAATTTGCGGCGGATATTGGGTACTTTCCGGCGGATATATTGCGTCAAAAATTTGTCCCCTTTTCCGGCGGATTATCCGCCGCAAATTTGCGTTGGATTTTGCGGCGCCACTAAATCCGCCGCAAACTTGCGGCGGATAATCCGCCGCAATGCGTTTGCTTCGAGCTGGCTACCGGCGAAAAACTTCCGCCGCAAAGTCCAAATATCCGCCGCAAATTTGGCTTTTGCGGCGGATTTCGCCCGCCGCAAAGTCCAGCTTTTCTTGTAGTGGAAAGACATCGGGCCGCTTCTCACGGGCTTGGTAACTTAGACCCGAAAACAATGTCGCCTCTCACAAGCTAAGCACGACACGGACAAGATATTACCTGAACACCATCCTCACCTCTCACGGGCTAGGTGACTCGTCTCAGTAGTATTCATAAAAACGATCAACAAATAGTAACAATCACAAAATACATATATCCTTAAGAAATACCGTAAATTTAATTAAATTAAATAAAACATTCATAAGCTAGAAACTCCAATTTTAACGTCTATGAAATATTAAATTCTTAATCTCTTTTAATCACTAAAATACGAAGCTTAGATTAATACACTTAAATTAAATTAATATCTTAAACTCAATATTTTTCCTAATTAAAGGAGAGCATTGCCTATTTTTATAAGTCAATATATATTACATCCTCCTATTTATAATTTTGCCAAGCTATACATTTTATTTAATTTAACCTCATTATTTTTTTAAAAACCAAATATTTCAACCCCTTAACTATTAGAATCTCAACTTAACTACCAACAAGAGTTAGTCTAAGTGGTAACTGGACTTGGACCCCACCCCGAGGTCTCGAGTTTGAATCTTGGGTGTGGCAAAAACTACTCTGTTGGGAGTGGAGAACCACACGGGCCGGCAAAGCCGGAAACTCGTGGTTAGCTAGGTTTCCCAGCGTAGATTAGTCATCGACAAAGTCGTTGGAAACTACGCACCAATGACATGGTAACATCAAAAAAAAGAATCTCAACCTAACTCATTCACACGACATAACCTAAATCAGTTTTGTAACTTCTATCTATATAATTAAGAGCACTGCTATTTTGTAAGAATATCTTTGGTAAGAAATACACTGGAAGCAAAATTGTAGCCACCAACTAACACTGCACATCAAATGCCTAGTTTTGTTTTTCTTACTTTTCTTTTATTACCATTTAACATCTCATAACTAAATATTACAAGCATTCGCATGTACTCAAACAAACTAGTCTCTTTTACAAGACATAATTTGCTCCTATGCTGCGTTCATTCTAAGTCATTTTTTTTCCGCTTAATTTATTGCCAATGTCTACTACACCAGTTCTTATTCTAATGTGCTAAAATATCCATACAAGTATCAACATACACCTGCAGCCTTTAGTTTAATTTAATGAACCATGAAAAACATGATACTAACTATCCTTGGCACTTCTCCTAAATCATCATTTGTTTTGGATCAATTCACAATCTCACTATTAAATTGCGTTGCTTACATGTATATCAAAATCACCTCAGCTCCTTTGACATTTCTATAATTTATACCTGTAAAATATAACTGTAAAATACAAATGCTAAAAGACAAAAAGGAAAAAGAGAGGCCTAAAGCCTTACAAAAACTGTTCCCCTAGCATCACAAACAAGAAGAGGAGACAAATCACTAGGAGGAGTTATCATCAAATATTTAGGGCATACACAATTGCTGCCAACTCTAAGTCATGAGTTGGGTAATTCTCTTCATGCGGTTTCAACTGTCTGGAGGCATAAGCAACCACTTGTTGATTCTGCATAAGGACACATCCTAAACCCTTCCCAGAGTCATCACTGTAAATTTGGAATCCCAGTGATGGATCTGGAAGAATTAGGATCAGAGCAGATGTCAACCTACTTTTCAACTCATGAAAACTTTCCTCACAATCGGAACTCCATTCAAACGGATGACCCTTGCGAGTTAATCGAGTAAGCGGAAGGACTAACTGTGAGAACCCTTCAATAAACCTCCGATAGTAGCCAGCTAGACCTAAGAAACTTCTTACTTCGGTCACAGACATTGGTTGTTCCCAATTCAACACTGCTTCTACCTTACTAGGATCCACTGCGACTCCCGACTGAGATATCCCATGACCCAGAAACTTTACTTCAGGCATCCAGAAGTCACACTTTGAAGGCTTCGCATACAACTTCTTTTCTCGGAGTACATTCAGAACAGTTCAGAGATGCTGAACATGCTCCTCAATGGTCTTCGAGTACACCAAGATATCATCGATGAACACCACTACAAACTGATCGATGTACGGGTGGAAGACTCTGTTCATGTAATCCATGAATACCGCGGGAGCATTAGTTAGACCGAAGGGCATCACTACAAATTCGTAATGTCCATACCGAGTACGGAAAGTTGTCTTCAGAATATCTAAGGCTCTCACCTTTATCTGATGATAACCCGACCTTAGATCAATTTTAGAAAACACTGCAGCTCCTCGAAGTTGATCGAGTAAATCGTCTATCATTGGTAGAGGATACTTATTCTTGATAGTCACCTTGTTGAATTGGCGGTAATTAATACACAATCACATGCTCCCATCCTTCTTCTTGACAAGTAATACCGGAGCACCCCGTGGCGAAGCACTAGGCCTAACAAACTTCTTCGATATTAACTCTTCCAGTTGAGATTTTAATTCCTTTAATTCTAAAGGAGACATTCTATAAGGAGCAATAGAGATTGACCCTGTGCTCGGAACCAACTCTATTGAGAATTCCACCTCACAATCCGGAGGTAAAGAGGAAACTTCATCCGGAAAAATATCCCGAAATTCATTAACAACTTGTATAGAGGACAAATTTAAACCAGTTTCAGTCAATGCAGACAACATAATAACATAAGCTTCCGCACCTTGAAATAATGATTGACTTGCCGACGTGAACGAGATAGTTGCTTCAGAATTTGACTTGGGTAATTCAAGTGATTCTGAGGCGAAGCTGACAGTTCGGTTGAAGCAGTCGATGGTGACATGATTTTCCGTCATCCAGTTCATACCCAAAACGATGTCCTTACCTCTCAAAGGTAAACAAATAAAGTCTATTACAAATTTTATGTCTCCTATGGTCAGAAGACAGCTTTGACATAAAGACTGGGTCTGGACGCGACCCTTGGCAGCAGTTAAGATAGTTATCGGTTTGGATAGCGGAGATAAGGCTAATCCCAACCGGTCAACACATGCTTGAGAAACAAAACAATGAGTAGCACCTGAATCATATAATATACCGACAGAGTTATTGAAAAGAGATCTCATACCCCTCAGTAGATTATCTGAAGGCTTGACTTTCTCAGCATCCAAAGTGTAGATTCTTCCTTAAGTAGATCCTGCACGATCATCTTCACGTTTCTTCTTCACAGGGCATTGGGTAGCATAATGGCCCTCTCTCTTGCAGTAGTAACAGGTATTAGACCCAACTTGGTATTCACCACGATGAGGCCTACCACATTTACAACAAGTACTGAACTTTGAGGAATCAGATGATCGAGCTTGTTTTCCTCTGTTGAAGTTACCCTTTGACTTTGCCTGCGGGGTTGATGATTCAGCCACCTTCTTCTTTCCTTTCCAATACTCTCTCTTTTCTCTTCATACATCCTATTGAGATCCGCTTCGGCAATATAGGCCTATTGCACCAAAGCAGCATAGTTGGTTATAGCATAAGAGCTAAGACCTTGGGCAATATCAGCACGGAGACCTGCCTTATAGAGCTAAAAACAAAACTCATAGAGTGATCTTTACATGCTTAATAGTCAGGGGTAAACTTAATAGAAGATTAGACTTAAATGTTTTTAATGAAACCCTGTAGAAAAGTGACCGAAAGGCACACACATTTGCAAAGAGCACACTCTCTGAAAAGGCATTCCCACTAGCTCTCTCTCTGAATTTCCACAATCACTTTATTTTGTTCACTATTTACTGCTAAAAATGGGTTTCCAAAATGTTATTTTATTTTGGTTTTACTCACTAATTTGATTGCCAAATCCTCCTAGAAACGATCTCTATTTATCATTATACTGAAAACGATCTCTAACTTGATTGCACGTAGGTTTTGACCACAAGGGTCACGCACATTGTGAGACCAAGTGTAAATTGATCCAAGGGTAGATGGCGGTCATTAATTAACAGTCATTAATTAATTGGAGCAATATGAAAAGAAATTTGGATCACTTCTAACATAATGCAGAATGGATAATGTACTTAGTTATTATAGGTTGGAAGCAGTAGTCGATTAATCGTTTGGTCAAGGCATGAGATTTTGCCAACATATATTCTGCGTTTAAAATTTTAAAAAACACATCAATGTAACACAAGTCTATTTTCAAAAATATTATCTTTCTCTTTCTCTTTTAAACAGTAGAATTAATCTAACACAGTAGAATTTAACACCCAATCGCCTAATTCAATGAAGAAAAGGAAAACACTATTGAGAGTTATTTAGCCAACTTCTCAATTAAATCTGTGTGTGTGCGCTAAAATTTGTCGCTCTTACTCAAACTATGGATTTAATACATGCATCAAACTATGGATTTAATACATGCAACTAAATTTATTTCATACTTCATACATCAAAAACATTAATACATAAGTTGTTATTTAGTAAGTTGTTATTTAATTTATTAAGCATATATTTTGGGTTGCAAAAACCAATATGATAAATAATATTATTCATACATCGTGCATTGCACGGGTACTATTTATTACATAAACAAACTAGTTTTTTTTATGGAAGAAGATTGGTCAAATCTGCAAACGCTTCTTTATTCTCCATAACTTCGAGAGACAAACAAGGATCATAGTTGGATAAAATAATATTTATCAGGCTGTAGCAAAAATTAAAATGTATTAGGAATAATAATGAGAGACATTGTAAGAATAGAAGGAAGTTAATATTTATCTTAACCATTATTCGCAGAGGCATTGGCACGAATTGTCAATGCACTCGTTAAAACTTGCATCGGCGAAACACTTGTAAACTTTGCAGCCTAAATACAAACAAAGTGCCTTGCAGTCACGGTCACGTTTACATGGAACGATAGTACATTTTACAGTTTCACCTTCACTCGTAAAGAGAATGAGTAGGAAAAAGAAAAGGATCAGTGCAGAAATTAGCTCGAGACTTTTAGCCATTATTTTTCACGTCTATTTTTATTCAAACCAAAATGAAAAGTTTTATATATTACGTTGATCAAGTTGTATATATATCATGGCAAACAAAGTTGTATATACAAAAAATCTTAAGTTGCACACTACCCTTTGCTAATTCTTTATCTTTACTTTATGCCTTCTTAATACATTACGGGTCATTTGTGCTCCTTTAAACTACTCAATTGCCCCTTCAAATGTGAATTGATTAATAACACCTTTTAACAATTGAGTAGGTTAAAGGGGAAAAAATGACCCGTTAATATATTAGTAAAGCATAAAATAAAGATCAAGAATTAGCAAAGGGTGTGCAACTCCCGCAGTGGACAAACTAGGTGTTGGCCAGTGCGAAATTTGATCCTAAGCACGAGCAGAGATTAGTCTTTCGTTGAAAGCATTGGGACACTCTGTGGGTAGCCAGCGATGGTCCGAACTAAAAAAAATGGTGTGCAACTTAAGAAATGTTATATATACAAATTTTTTTCCTATGGTATATATACAGCTTGATCAACCTAATATATACAATTTTTCTTTACATTGTAAACAACCAAACCATTATTGGTTGATTCAAAATAGACGTAAAAATAATGGCTGAAATTCTCAAGTTTATTCTGTACTGACCCTCTCTATAGGTCAAGGTCAATTTTAACAATGTCCTAGTGTTCCATTTGTACATGACAACGATTGTGCGAAACGTTTTCGGAGTTATCGCTATGAAAGTTACAAGTGCGTCGTCAATGCAAGTTATCCGCAATGCCTGCTGTTAAAATATAGATATTAAGCCCATTAGTTAGTAGTAATGCCCATTAGTTAGTTAGTATATAAGGTAGCTAGATGGTAGACTCATTTATGATCAACTCTTCTCAATTGTAATAATTCACTAATTTCAATATAATAGACTTTTAAGGGCTTTTTCTCTAATTTCCATGGATGCCATATTTTTCAACTTGGTATCAGAGCAAACATGGTATCCACCTTGAACCTAATTACGCTGTAGGTTCTTTCTTTATTTTATTAGTTTTTTTATCGCGCTCTTTGAGCTCCCTTTTCTCCTCCGTGAAGTTTGTTTCCACTACAAAAAAACTAGTCATTAGCGAGGGACAGTTCCCTCGCAAAATGACCTGATTCCCTCACTAATGGTCATTTGCGAGGGACTTAGCGAGGGACTGGTTCCCTCGCTAATTCCCTCCTCGCAAATGGGATTAGCGAGGGAAGTTGGATCCCTCGCTAATTAGCGAGGGACTATGCCGTCGCTAGTTCCCTCGCTAATGACTGCAGCTTTTCAGGTGATGGGACTCAGTTGCAGGGGTTGGTAAATGCGCAGGAATTAGCGACGGCTTTTGCCCTCGCTAATTCCCTCGCTAATGACTGCAGTTTTCAAAAAAAAAATGACACGTGTCCAGTGCTGAATGGCTTGTTTTTTTTTATATATATTAATTAATGAATATTATATTATATTATTAATTTTGTGGTGATGTGTGGTGGTGGTGGTGGTGGTGGCGTGGTGGTGGTGTGGTGGTGGTGGTGGCGTGGTGGTGGTGATGGGTGGTTTAGAGTAGAGAGAAGGAGAAGAGTAAGGGAGAAAGAGAGAGAGGAGTGAGAGTGGTGGTGGTGGCGTGGTGGTGGTGTGGTGGTGGCGTGGTGGTGGTGGTGATGGGTGGTTTAGAGTAGAGAGAGAAGGAGAAGAGTAAGAGAGAGAGAGAGAGAGAGAGAGAGAGAGAGAAGAGTGAGAGTGGTGGTGGTGGGGTGGTGGGTTGGTGGTGGTGAAGAGTAAGAGAGAGTGAGTGAGAGTGGTAGGAGGTATGTGGTGGTGGTGGTGGTGGTGGAAGAGTGAAGAAAGAAGAAGAGTGTGAGGGGAGGTGGTGATGATGGTGGTGGTGGTGGTGTTGGAAGAGTGAAGAGAGAAGAAGGGTGTGAGAGGAAGTGGAAGGGGGAAGAGGAAGGGAAGAGGAATGGTGAAGAGTGAGTGAGTGAGAAAGAAGAGTGAGGGTGTAAACGGATATAAAGGAAAAAAGAAAAAAATTTGCGAGGGAATTAGCGAGGGAACTGTCTCATCATCTGAAAAGTTAACGTTAGCGAGGGAATTAGCGAGGGAACTGTCCCTCGCTAATTTCTGCACCTTTACCAACCCCTGCGCTGAGTCCCATCATCTGAAAAAGCAAAATTTAGCGAGGGAATTAGCGAGGGCAGTCATTAGCGAGGGACAGTTCCCTCGCTAATTCCCTCGCTAATGACAAAAAAATTGACAGCTCTATGCCCTCGCTAATTCCCTCGCTAATGACTGTTTTTGCGAGGGACAACAAGTCCCTCGCTAATGTCCGTCGCTAATTAGTGTTTTTTTTTGTAGTGTTCCCATTCACGGAACCCTAATCTCTCATCTTCTTTATTTTGATTTTGATTCGCAAATCATCCTCTTTTTCGATCTTGATTCTGAATCATTTCAAGATTACGTCGTGATTTCATTTTTCGGATCCCTTTCTCTGGTTTTCAGTTCTTTCTTCTCATTCGATCCTGAGTCTTCATTCTTCTTGATCTTGTCTCGATTCCGCATTGAATGTCTCCAAGATTAGGATACGATTTCGTCTTTGAATTTGTTTTTGTTCTAGTTCTTGAATCGCTCCTGATTCTGTTTCATCTTCTGCAGTTGCGTTTTGTGATCTACATCTCGCATCGTCCTCTGCCCCTTACTTCGATTGTTAATCTCAATTGTTTTTCCTATTTTCTTTTGCGACATGCAATTTTCGGTGATTAGGTCAGAGCAGAACAACATCTGGCCAGTCGGTGGTCACGATACTCACCCTGCAATGGTTTCGTTCTCGACATGGATTCAGTATTATCAGTGCGAGGCACAATATTTCGCTTTCTCTAGTGTGAGTGGGTATGATTGTCGCTTCTTGAACAACTTGAGGGTGGTATTATTTCTGATCTGGTGCTCGCTTGCTGGTTCTGGAGTTTTGTTTCGTCCTGACATGTTGAATCGTACGGAGCTGCTTTTTCAATCTATGAGTTCTTCTTTGATTTCTGGTTGCACTACAACAGAATTGTTAAAAAAGGGCGCCATCATCAGGGGCGCTTTCTAAAAAGCGCCCCTGAAGGCCCTGCGTGTTTTGGCCTTCAGGGGCGCTTTTATAGAAAAGCGCCCCTGAAGGCCAAAACACGCAGGGCCTTTAGGAGCGCTTTTTAGAAGCGCCCCTGATGCCTTATATTAAAATTTCTAAATTCCTCATCAGATCTCACTCCCTCCCGTAACGACTCACTCTCCCTCTCCAAACCTAAACACTCAACGTCTCACTCTCTCTCCCTAAGAACACAACGGAAGCGCACCGCCACCGTCGCCGTCAACGCCACCGTCGCCGTCAACGCCACCGTCTTCACTCCTCACACCTCCTTCTCTCGCCATCTGCACTGATCCTAAGGAGGAAAAGAAACGCGAGTTCCACGGTACACCTCCTTCTCTCGCCGTCAACACGCAGAACGCTCGCTCTCTCTGTCTCTCCCTCTCTCTCTGTTACGCGGTACACCTCCTTCACTTTTGTCCTTGGTGTATTAACTTCTTGATCCCTGGAAAATCCTCGTAGCATTATTTTTCTACATCTCTTGAAGATGCATTCATAAATGCCATTACGTTCTTGAACATCTTGATCTTTGTAGTCAACATATCTTTGATTGAATGCTTCATCAAACAGACGCTTTGCTTTAGACAGGTGCTTTTGTGCTCAGATGCAATCTTCTTCAATGTAGATGCTTGTTGATAGGAATAGCATGCCTTCCAGTATAGAATAAACACTTGTTGATACTATTTGATCAATTAATGCTTCTTTAATCGGACGCTTGAGGATCCTTAGGCATAGTCACAACTTGGTGTCATTTACTATCTTTAGTAGATCAGATGATGAACACGCAACATGACTTTGTGCATCAGATGCTTTAGCATAACATAGATGAAAGCATTAAACTTCTATTGTTGGTGATCTCGAAATACCCTGGAAGCTCAAGTAGATCCATTAGGGTAAAAATGTTCTTTTTTTATTATTTGTTGTCTTCAAAACTAATTCATGCTTATGGCATTTGCATTTGCATTATAATTAAACTAATTCATGCGATTTATTTCATATGATTTCAGCTACATATTTTCCATTACATATGTAAAGAACCTACTGTTAAACTAATTCATGCTTATGGCATTTGCTTTACTGCAGATTATTTATGCACACATAAAATCATTTGATGCAAATCAATTTGCTGCAATTAAAAAACTCATTGCAGACTCAGCGTAGCTCATAGGCCATAGCCTCCAATATCTCCAGGTAATTAATTACCTCTCTTTAACTTTAACATGTATATATCTTTCGTTATCTTTGATTTAGAAAATATTGTAGGAATATGTAGGACATCCCATTATTAGAATCTTGTAGTTGTTTGGTGGCACATCCCATTTCTTTAACATGTTTGTAGGACCCATTATTAGAATATATGCTTCTGCTTTTGTTTGGTGGCACATGCTGGTTTCTTTTCATTAATTTCCTGCTAGCTAATTAATAATTATTCGAGTAAAAACAAAGTTATTTTGACTGATTAGGGTTTAATATTTTGGAATTGCATGCATAAACGGTTATATCATGTGTTCTATGCTTGCTGGTGCAACTTGCAGCACCTAGTTGGCCATTATATATATTCTCACTGCCTGTCCCACCTTACATCACATGTCTCATTTTTGTAACAGCAAATTTCTGAATTGGCATATTACTCCTACTTGTTGATTAATTCATTTTTTTATGTCTAGTTCGAGTACTTTTTGCGGAGGTTCGAGTTCTGTCTTGTTACCGTTCACATCTAGGTCAAGTTCGTTGTTGCTTCCCCTTGTTACGGTACTTTTCTTATTCTCTCTTCTTTTTATTGTGGTTATTGTTTAGACACTTGAGCAATTGACATATGTACTCATAAGTATTGGTGTATTTGAAATTGATGATTGTTTGAATTGGAGTTGAAATTGAATCGAAAATTGGATTAAATTGCATGATGATGGATGTTAAATTGCATAGAAAAGACGTTATCCAAGGTTGAATGGCTTGGGTTCAGAAAATTGTACTCTGTGTGTTTTTCACCTTTAATATGTTTAAGTTCTCTTATCAGGAAATTAGATATAATAAATTTCGGTTGTTATATAGCAAAATTTTTAAGTTAAACTATAAAAGAACTAACTCTGATGTCTTAGGTTAGAAAAATTGTACTTTGTGTGTTATTCTAATATGTTTAAGTTCTCTTATCAGGAATTTATATTAAATTTCGGTCTAATATGGATAGAAATTGGATGTCTGCGAATCGTCTATCGAAAGAATATGGCGAAGGCGTGGAATATTTTGTGAACTTTGCCGTTCAACGTTTAGGAACTTCTAGTAAGTTCAAGTGTCCTTGTTTAAGATGTTGCTACGCCAATCGAGTTACTGCACTTGAGTTGGAAAGACATTTAAAGGCCAACGGAATCGATCAAAGTTATACTTGTTGGACAATGCATGGCGAGGAAAGAGGTGAACCTTCGAATATGGATAATAGCACTCAAAGATGTGATCCGGTTGATTATCCTGGAAACATATACAGTTGATGGCGACGAATTTGAAGAGATGACAAAGGCGGTTGAAGATGATCTTAATGACTGTCCTCAAATGTTTGAGAAGTTGATAACCGATGCGGAGACACCGTTGTATGCGAGCTGTACTGAATTGACAAAGTTATTGGCTGTGATAAAGCTGTATAACTTGAAAACTTGCCACGGATGGACAGATAAGAGCTTTACGGAGTTACTCGCACTATTGAAAGATATGTTGCCGAAAGACAACGTGCTCCCTTCTTGGACGTATGATGCAAAACAAATGTTAGGCACCATTGGTTTGAACTACGAGAAGATACATGCTTGTCCAAATGATTGCATTTTATTTCGGAATGAACATGCATTGTTAAAGTCGTGTCCTAAATGTAATGCATCACGGTATGGGAAGAAAGAATCTGCTCCAGTAAAGGTATTGTGGTATTTTCCCATAATCCCTTGATTTAGGCGTATGTACCGTAGTTCGGAAGACGCAAAATGGTTGACTTGGCATGACGATGAAAGGATTAAAGATGGTATGCTACGACACCCTGCAGATTCTCCGCAGTGGAAAAAGATTGATATCGATTATCCCGATTTTGGGCATGACCCAAGAAACCTACGCCTTGCATTGTCTGCGGATGGATTTAACCCGCACGGTATCCAGAGTAGCTCCCACAGTACATGGCCTGTGATTTTGGCGATTTATAACTTACCTCCATGGCTTTGCATGAAACGCAAGTATATGATGTTGTCTTTGTTAATTTCTGGCCCCAAACAACCAGGAAATGATATTGACGTATACTTGGCTCCTTTAATAGAAGACTTGAAGCAAATGTGGGAGATTGGGGTAGAGGTGTATGATGGGTTCAGAGAAGAAAATTTCATTCTGAAGGCTATGATTTTTGGCACCATTAATGACTTTCCAGCATATGGCAATCTATCTGGGTACAGTAATAAAGGTCAGTGTGCATGTCCTATATGTGAAGATAATACAGATTGGATGTGGTTGGAACATGGTAAGAAGAATATATATCTTGGCCATCGGAGATTTTTGCCTCCAACTCATCAGTATCGGGTGTGGAGAAAGGCATTCAATGGGAATTCAGAAACTCGTAAAGCTCCTTCGCCTTTGACCGGTGAACAACTAATTGAAAAGGTGAAAGATGTAGACATTAAGTTTGGGAAACCTTTTGCAGGAGATGTTGCCAAACGAGGGTGGAAGAAAAAATCGATTTTCTTTGAATTGCCATATTGGAAGTCATTATACGTAAGACATTTCATTGATGTGATGCATGTTGAAAAAAATGTATTCGAAAGTGTCATTGGTACCTTACTCAATATGCCAGGAAAGACTAAAGATACGATCAATTCAAGGTTAGATTTGGTTAGTATGGGGTTGAGACCAGAATTGGGTCCGATAAAGAAGGGTACACGTACATATCTACCTCCGGCTGCTCATACTCTATCTAGAAAAGAGAAAACTGTCTTTTGTAATTTTCTTCATGAAGTTAAAGTTCCAGAGGGGTACTCTTCAAACGTTACGGAACCTTGTATCGATGAAAGACCTTAAGTTAAAGTCTCTAAAGTCTCATGATTGTCATGTTCTCATGGAGAATTTGCTACCCATTGGTATACGATCCATTATGCCCAATAAAGTGCGTCAATCCATAACTAAACTTTGTTTCTTCTTTAAGGCGATATGTAGTAGAGTGATTGACCCTGGAAAGTTACCAGCTCTGCAAAGATCAATTACTGTCACTTTATGTGAGCTTGAGATGTTTTTTCCGCCTTCATTCTTTGACATAATGATTCATTTGATAGTTCATCTAGTTAGAGAGACACAGTTGTCTGGCCCATGTTACATGAGATGGATGTACCCGTTTGAGCGGTACATGAAGATATTAAAAGGATATGTTAAAAACCGATCACGACCCGAGGGTTGCATTGCTGAGCGCTACATTGTTGAAGAAGCTATTGAGTTCTCCACCGGCTATCTATCTAGTGTTGAATATTCTGTTGGGATGCCAAGGGAACGTCACATTGGAAGTGTTGGTAAAGGGATAACAGGAAGGAAAATAGTGATGGTATCCAGGAAAGAACTAGAGCAAGCACACTTATATGTTCTGCACAATGATAATCAGATTGATTCTTATGTTGCCAAACACATGGAAATTCTTAAGAGTGACTACCCAACTAAGAGTGAAGTTTGGTTAACAAAAGAACACAATCGGAGTTTCATACAGTGGCTAAAAGATCAAATTGATATTGAGTTTGTTTCGAATCCTACTGCGATTTCTGAAAGATTGAGATGGTTAGCAAAAGGTCCAACTATACATGTTTTCTCTTACACTAGTTATCTACAAAATGGGTACACGTTCTATACAAAATTCCATGATGATCAGAGTAAAATGCAAAATAGTGGGGTTACTCTTGTAGCTGAAACTATGCATACATCAGGTGCGAAAGATAGAAATCCCATTTACGCGAATATGTCATACTTCGGTGTCATACAAGAGATATGGGAGTTGGATTACAATATGTTTTCGGATCCTGTGTTCAAATGTAATTGGGTTGACAATAATAATGGTGTACAAATAGATGACATGGGCTTCATGCGGGTGAATTTCAACAAGGTAGGGTACAAAGATGAACCTTTTAGTTTAGCCTCGCAAGCCCAACAAGTGTTTTATGTCACTGATCCAGTTGATATGAATTGGTGCATTGTTTTATTGACAAACAAAAAAATTTTGGTGAATGACCTCGGGGATCAAGCTCATGAAGATATTGACATTGAGGACGACCCTTTCTTCGGGTCATCACAACCAATAATACGGGAAAATACTTCTACAGAGGAAATTTTGTATGTTAGACATGATCATAACGATGGAATTACGTTTCGTCGAAAACAAAGTAGTAGGAAGCAAAAAACAAAAAATCAAACAATTAAAGAAGTGGCTAGTAACATTAGATCGAGGAAAATGAAAAGGTAATAATATATCATGCAGAGTTTCTTTTTTATTCATTTTCATATTGTAAAAATTAACTTAATTGTTAAAATAACATATAGCCTAATAGCAATTGTTTTATTGTGTTGCAGGTAAGATGACTTCCCAGAGTGATGATAGTGCACATGACAGTGGTCATGAGAGTGAACATCAGCCCCAAAAAAAGTTCACTCGTCGTGGAATGACAGTTAAGAAGAATATAATCAATCGGGGAAACAAAGGCCTTCCTAAACTTATTGTACGATACTTACTAATTAACTAATTTTGTTACGTACTTTTAATTGTTTGTTATCTAATTTACCCAAGTAATAATGCAGGTCCAATGGAATGCTAAAAATCAAGCAATTGGTGCCAACAGGAAACAATTGAAAATGTTCCTTGGTGTCAGAGCAAGGCAGGATGTACCAATTACAATCAACAGTTGGATTAGTAAAAAGGAGGCCTTACTCGAGAAGCATAAGGATGAGCTATGGCATATGATACAAGTATGAGTCTTATTTTTGACTTTTAGGTTATTTTATAATTAAATATGTAAGTTTATTTATAATCATTTTGTTGAATGTAAGCAGAAATACTTTGATGTGGATGACTCTCATAAAGACTATTGTCTTATGAAAGCTGGAAAGGCGCATAGAAAATACAGATCAACTCTAACAAAGATGGTGAGAGATGATGACGGGAACATCAGAAGCCATCCTCCACCACCGTATGCAGATAGTATACCATTGGAGGATTGGAGGGCATTTGTTATTTCACGTGAAGAAGAGGAATTCCGGGTTTGTACAATTACATATCATACATATACCTATATTTGACACTTATAAGGTATTCATGTAAAAACATGTGTCTTTATAGAGAAGGAGCCAAGAAAATCGCGAGAGAGCGCAGCGTCCTGAATACCCTTGGAGAGCTGGTGTTACAGGTTATGCTGAGATTGAAGAGCGAATGGTAAGCACGTTATCTTTTATTTTATCTTTAATTTATTAAATTAATCTTCTGAATTATTTAGTAATAGACGGTAAATTTTAATAGCTGCGGGAGCAAGGAAAAGATCCTGCTCAGGAATCTATTGACCGAGATGTTTTATGGTTAGAAGCAAGACAAAACAAAGATGGTGTCGTTGACCACCCAAGAACGAGAGAGGTGGCACAAAGAATTGTAAGTATGATAAAATTCTTGTCTTTCATTGTAGGTGAATAAATTAAACTTAAAGAATATTTGTGAATCAGGAATCAATATCTCAATCAGTATCACAAGGAGATATTTCAAATTGTGATGGTCCGAATGACATCCTTGCCCGTGCATTGGCAATTGAAGAATATCCAGGACGTGTAAGGGGTTTGGGATTAGGTATTACTCCAACCACATTTTGGACTTCAAAGAGGCAAAAAAAAGAAGCGGAACGAGAAAGTAGAGAAAAAAAGGTTGGAAGCCACTGTATCGATGCTAGTACAAGAACTTAAAGAACTAAAAGATAGAGTTGGTCCAAGGACTAATGATGTACCATCTCCTGACCCAGATAGCTTCAGGGATAGTTGCAATATTGCGTCCAATGAGGTTAACAATTGTCAATGTGAATTATTTATATCAAACCCGCTTACTTTGGTTGCAAAGGGCTTTGTTTGTAACACTGAGGGCTCCACCTTGCACAATCTTCCTATGCCTTCAAATCATGTGAGAGTCAGTGTTCAGTTTGTTGTTGTCCCTGATGCTGAATTGCCGGTACCAATTGATACTGCAGACATGACTCTTTTGACTGTGAATGATGCACTTGGCACTTTCGTGGCATGGCCATCAAATCTTATCAATGTAAGGAGCAATTAATACATTTGTTAATAATTCATTGCTTATTGTCCCATACTTGAAAACTAATTAAATTTTCAAATATATAGGTACCAAGAAGCAAGAAGCGGGTGTCTAGCCGGGATGGGAATCAATCTCAACCTCGCAAGAAGCAAGTGTCTAGGGGAGTTTGTAGCGGGAATGAAATTCGGTCCCAGCCCCCCCTTTCTAGTGCTCGCAATAAATCCGTGTCTCGGCAAGTAGATAAGGGAAAGGATATTCAATCCCAACCACCCTCCTTGGGGGAATTCATCACTTATATAAGGATTCATGCCTCCACAATGTCTGGTGGTGATTTGATACACGTATCGATTGATGAAGACATCTTCGGAGTTGCCGACACAATTTTCCTTTCAAATCAAGAACTTGAAGAGGTATATGAGCACAAGTGGGCGTCTGCGGCTACTATTCAAATATATATCAGGTATAATTATTATCATTATTGTTATCGTTGTTAGGATCAATGATGCAATTACAGTGGCCGCAAATTTACTTGATAAGAAAGACCAGCAGACTGAAATAGATGTTCTTCAGGATCATCTAATGGAGCTGGAGAGTATGTTGGAACACCTAGTGAAGATTTAGTTTTATTTTGTCCAGTTAAGATTTTTAGTGTTGTCCTGCTTTTGTACACGGTGATGTCAAACCTTTATCAATTATCATGTTTATCTAATAGTGTTTATATTGAAAAAGTTTGCAGTGGACTTGCTAGTTAAATTGTTATTGTTGCTGATATGTAAATCAACATACTCCCCATTACCATACTAACTGTGTGCTAATACCATGACTTAGGCATTCCTGTTACCATTCGAGTTAATTTAGATTGTATTTTATTAGTCTAGAAGTTTCTTTGATTAGTTTACCGAACCAACCTCTCATGAAAGGCTTTCACTTGAGTCTCATCTGCTTCATAATCAGTTGGTGGATTTTTGCTATCCGGTTCAATTCTTAAACTTGTCTCTTTCAATGTAAAATCATGAACCACATTAACCCTATGACTAGGTTGTTACCCCTGAAATTCTGCACCCTTGTATTTTATCTGCAGGATTTGTGTTGTTGTTTTGCAACATCTATGGTCAAATGACCTTCTGTATCTAATGTTGATTGCTATTATCATATGTTAATTTATTTGCGGCCATTTTAACTATAGGTATTATCAAGTAAATTTGCGGCCACTGTACATTTATTATCATATGTTAATTTATTTGTCTACATTTTAACTATAGGTATTTGTACCATGTGATTTTGAGCACCATGGAACAAAGACAAAGATTTATATTTTTGGATCCCGAACGTACTTTTCTACGCAACCTTCATATTGACAAAAAAATGACAAAAAAGCAACTTCAGGACGTGAAGGAAGCGGTTAAAGAAAGCAAGGAAGCGATAAAAGCCTATATCAATACACGCTTGGCTTCGGCACTTGAAAGCAGCTGTGATTGCTGGTTTTTGGCACCCATTAACTTAGGAGGGTAAGAAATTTAATCTCTCTCTCTGTCTCTCTCTCTCTCTCTCTCTCTATATATATATATAATGTGTTTTTTCAAAAATGTCTTATTTATTTAATTATCGAAATATTTTGGTAGTGTACATTGGGTATTGTTGGTGATTGATGCTAGGAGAAATAGAATTTTCTATTTGGATTCGTGTCACGGTGATTATAGCAAACACGCCATGATGAGAGGAATGTTTGAAAGGTGTGTATTTAGATACATCGCATATTTCAATATTAATTATGTATCTATTTCGATTAATTAATATAGTTATATGTATGATGTTTCAGTTGTTTGGCAACTTTTTGGGCATCAAATGAGGTTAGGACTAGAGGTGGGAACAATAAAACAAATTGGATAGTAATAAAGGTAAGTTTATAATCAATATTATTCTTATCCATGTAAATTTTGCTCGCATTTTAACAATTAATTTTTTTTTTGATTTGTAGTGTCCGAGACAACCAAACAATGTTGATTGTGGATATTACGTTATGAAGTATATGAAGGACATAATCACTGACATACAAATGGAAATTCCCCTAAATGTATGTAATTTATATAGTTTCTTTTTTGATAAGCTAGCAATTCCATATCAAGCATTTAACAACTTAGTTCTAACTTTATTTTATTTTATTTTATTTTGGAAGTATTTTCCAGGACACGAGGTTGGAGCTCCATTTTCTGATGACATACTTACTGAGGTCAAAGGCGAGTGGTGTCATTATGTTGCTTCTTTGATTAATCAAAATCGAAATTCAAGTCATTTTGGGTAGCTTGTTTTTTTGCTCATTTTGGGTAGCTTGTTTGTACTCAATAAGTGGACATGTAAATTTTGTTGCTACTTTGTGGACATGTAAATTTTGTTGCTACATTGGATGTCATATTATTTTTGTTCTCTCTATGTATGGATATTAGATGCATTTATAAGTTTTTTATTTGGAATTTGATTTTGAATTGGCTGGTTTGAAAATTTGATCCCCCAATTCAATTGGTTATTTTAGGTTGTTGTTGCTGCAGGTTTGATTTGGAACTGGTTAGATTTGGAACTGGTTAGATTTGGTAAAAAGAATTTAAAAAAAAAATATAGCATCAGGAGCGCTTAGGAAAAGCGCCCCTGATGTCCTTTGTCCTTTGAAATTCAGGGGCGCCTCTTACAAGCGCTCCAGTTGGTCACCTGCGCTATGGCCATCAGGGGCGCCTCTTACAAGCGCTCCAGTTGGTCACCTGCGCTATGGCCATCAGGGGCGCCTCTTACAAGCGCTCCAGTTGGTCACCACCTACAGGAGCGCAAGCTTTAGGGGCGCCCGAAAACGCCCCAAAAGGATAAAAAAAAACGCCCCTGATGGCCTTTTTCTGTTGTGGTGTTGAGCTCGAAAAGGGTATGTTTCCTGCCTTTTATCTCGGATCTAGGGTTAATTTTGGAGCTGTTGATGGAATTGATCTGCTTGTTACCTCTTTTTGTGATATAGAATTGAGATTTTAAGTCGCGGATTTTGATTGTTGATTTACAAGTTCATAATTTGATTGACTTCAAGATGCTTAGATTACTACTCAAAGTTGGTTTGTTGAGGTAGTTTATTAGAATTGTTATTTTAGGTTGGTTTGAGTTTAGATTTTGAAGTATTGGGTGTAGTTGGAAGCTTTTGTGAATTGGTTTGTTTTGTTGAAATTGGTGATTTCTCATTGGTGCAAGTGTGGTTTTGAGTTTGTTTTGCAAATGGATAATTCTAGAGACACGGAATGATAGTTTAGGTGTGAACAAAATGGGAAAGAATATAAGGAAGAGCCCCTTACTATCTGTATCCCGAGGTTAATTGTTATGTGTATTTGGTGTATCGATTGTATTCACTATCTTTTGGATAGTAATGCTGTATTTGGAGTTATGAGCCTCAGCCGTGAAAGTAATCCTGATGCATTTTTTTTACTCCGTCAGTCTTCTGAATTTAGTGTGAATTGTTGTTTGATGTCACAAGCCTAATGATTGTCATAGAGAACGAAGTTTTGAGAGTTGCTTTCGTTGAAGCCTCGGATCTTCTCTTGGCTGCAAATGCTTCGTTGTAATAAATCATTCACTAATGGTATTAATGAAGGCTTGTATCGTTTTGGCTCATCAGGTTTTGTAAGGCATTTGGCATCTGTTATTGCTGCACGAAAATCATGTTTCTGGAAATTGATTTATGGTTGGTGGTTGGTTTTACATTGGGATACTTCAGGTGCTGTTTTATCCGATTTATAGGAATGGTTTATGGTTTTATTGGTATTTAGCCTTATTGGCTTGTTTTTAGCTTCTGTTTATGGTGGTTAAGCATGATGCTTCTGTTATAAATGGTTAAGCATTAGATTTTTGTGCTTCTGCCAAGTGGTTAAACTTTGAGGTATAGTTTCTGCTTGGTGGTTAAGCCTTTGGCCCTATGGTCTTGTTGATGTTTGCTCTACCCTATGGTGGTTAAGCATTTTGGTTCCTTCAAGTAATTAAGCATTGAGTTGTGGCTTCTAGTTGTGGTTAAGCGTTGGATGGTTAAATCTTGAGTTGTGGTTTCTGCCCGAAGTTTAAGCATTTGTTGACTTCTTTGGCAATTTGATGGTTATGCCCAAGAGTGGAGTTTGTTGATTCCTTCAGAGCAAATATTGTGGAGACGCTGGAATAAGCTTGAAGGGGCCCATTAGTGGGTCGAAAACTTCTAGGAGCTATGCACTTCAACTACTACCAATTCAGAGATTGTTCTTTATTTTCTTTTTTTAGTATCTTTGTATTGATTATCCCAAGCTGGAAGTGTTATGAACACCGTCCAGCTTGCGGGAGGCCGTTAAAATATAGATATTAAGCCCATTAGTTAGTTGTAAGGCCCATTAGTTGGTTAGTATATAAGGTAGATGGTAGACTCATTTATGATCAATTTTTTTTAATATAATAGACTTTTAAGGGTTTTCTCTCTAATTTCTATGGATGCCATATTTTTCAACACATGGGAATGCAGAGTTTGCTATTAATGGTTAAGTTAAATAATATTATATGCAACTAAGACATTTGTTTGTGATTATACCTATAACATTTCCATTTTTGTGAGAGCTCATATAAATATATTTTTTTTGACAAAGAAATATTATTATATGGAGTTATAACCGTTGTTTTGTCTCTCCAAAGTTATGGAGAATAGATAAGTGTTTTTAAAATTTGACCAAACTTCTTCCTTGAAGTAAACCAGCTTGGTTACGTAACAAATAGTACCTGTGCAATGCGTGATGCATGAATAATATATTTATCATACATATTTCTGAACTCAAAATATTTGCATAATAAACTAAATAACAACTCAACCCATTAATATTCTTGTTGCGGGAAATATAGAAAAAATTTAGTTGCTTGTATAAATTTAGTTTTGTGTGTGTGCGCGCTACAAATTGCACAACGGTGGCTCTTGTAATACCCAAACTAATTCCTTTTATTATATATATTAATAATACATTGTGTCCATAATTCTATAATGTACGATTTTATATACCTTAATACATTTTAATGTGTGGTTAAGCATGTTGTGTGGTTTGACTCATAATAGAGTTCTGGTGGCATGAAACTAGAGTGAATCATAGACCCAAATTTCACAAAAAGAGAGAAATCTTCTCCATCTCAACCCTTTGGTTAGTTCGAATTACATGACGGATTAGGAAGCGACATTGAGCTTTTGTTCTGGTTGCTAGGGCTGTTCATGGTTCAGTTCTAAAGGTGAACTGCAGCGAACTGAACCGAACTGTTTTAGCAGTTCGACGAACCGAACTGAACTGTCTTAATAGTTCGGTTCGGCAGTTCGAGCTCGAACCGAACTGTTTAAATTTTGAACTTTTTTTCGAACTTTTTTTTTCGGGCTCAACAATTCGAAAAAAAAATTAAAATTTAAAACAGTTTGGTTCAAACTCGAACTGCCGAACCGAACTATTAAGACAATTCAGTTCCGTTCGGTCGAACTGCTAAGACAGTTCGGTTCGGTTCGGTCGAACTGACTGAACAGTTCAGTTCTAAACTATTAGCAAAAGTTCAATTAATTTTGGTTCAGTTCAGTTCGGTTTGACAGTTCAGTTCAGTTTTTTGGTTATGATGAACCGCCTTGCTGGTTGCATGCTTCTTTGGGGAGTAGAAATGTGACATCACTACAAAAAAACTAGTCATTAGCGAGGGACAGTTCCCTCGCAAAATGACCTGATTCCCTCACTAATGGTCATTTGCGAGGGACTTAGCGAGGGACTGGTTCCCTCGCTAATTCCCTCCTCGCAAATGGGATTAGCGAAGGAAGTTGGATCCCTCGCTAATTAGCGAGGGACTATGCCGTCGCTAGTTCCCTCGCTAATGACTGCAGCTTTTCAGGTGATGGGACTCAGTTGCAGGGGTTGGTAAATGCGCAGGAATTAGCGACGGCTTTTGCCCTCGCTAATTCCCTCGCTAATGACTGCAGTTTTCAAAAAAAAAATGACACGTGTCCAGTGCTGAATGGCTTGTTTTTTTTATATATATTAATTAATGAATATTATATTATATTATTAATTTTGTGGTGATGTGTGGTGGTGGTGGTGGTGGTGGCGTGGTGGTGGTGTGGTGGTGGTGGTGGCGTGGTGGTGGTGATGGGTGGTTTAGAGTAGAGAGAAGGAGAAGAGTAAGGGAGAAAGAGAGAGAGGAGTGAGAGTGGTGGTGGTGGCGTGGTGGTGGTGTGGTGGTGGCGTGGTGGTGGTGGTGATGGGTGGTTTAGAGTAGAGAGAGAAGGAGAAGAGTAAGAGAGAGAGAGAGAGAGAGAGAGAGAGAGAGAGAAGAGTGAGAGTGGTGGTGGTGGGGTGGTGGGTTGGTGGTGGTGAAGAGTAAGAGAGAGTGAGTGAGAGTGGTAGGAGGTATGTGGTGGTGGTGGTGGTGGTGGAAGAGTGAAGAAAGAAGAAGAGTGTCAGAGGGAGGTGGTGATGATGGTGGTGGTGGTGGTGTTGGAAGAGTGAAGAGAGAAGAAGGGTGTGAGAGGAAGTGGAAGGGGGAAGAGGAAGGGAAGAGGAATGGTGAAGAGTGAGTGAGTGAGAAAGAAGAGTGAGGGTGTAAACGGATATAAAGGAAAAAAGAAAAAAATTTGCGAGGGAATTAGCGAGGGAACTGTCTCATCATCTGAAAAGTTAACGTTAGCGAGGGAATTAGCGAGGGAACTGTCCCTCGCTAATTTCTGCACCTTTACCAACCCCTGCGCTGAGTCCCATCATCTGAAAAAGCAAAATTTAGCGAGGGAATTAGCGAGGACAGTCATTAGCGAGGGACAGTTCCCTCGCTAATTCCCTCGCTAATGACAAAAAAATTGACAGCTCTATGCCCTCGCTAATTCCCTCGCTAATGACTGTTTTTGCGAGGGACAACAAGTCCCTCGCTAATGTCTGTCGCTAATTAGTGTTTTTTTTGTAGTGCATTGGGTAGCTACTTTTGAGCTTAGAATAAACAAAGAGAGGGTTTTAAGAGCAGACTTGCTTCTTTTCCTTCACTTAATTTAGTGTTTGAATCTCTTGTTTCTGTTGTGATAAAGGTTCATATGCATGTTCTTAAATATAGCTTCAATTGCATGCTTGAAGTGTTATGAATTTGGGAACGTTCCTTTGAATAATGTTCTAATTGTATGGTTGTCATACCCTAATTTTGTCCGATTAATCAAAAATCCCAAAAAGTGATTTTTTTTTTGTTTTTCTCCCTCTCTGGTTGAGCCACGTATCATTTTAAGCTCGCACGCGCAATATTATTTTGATACAACAGAAACAATTTAAAAGTATAATAATCTTTTCTTTTTGAAGCCGAACAATAACAAATATCCTTTTATTATATAATCAGTTTCTTTTACACATATAAACAAAAAAAAAGCGAAAAGAAGCAAATAGTACAATTTTTTTTTAAAAAAATATAATACAAAATTCAAAAATAGAAGGAAAAGGGCGCAGCTTGCAGCTGGCCCATCTAGGGTTAGGGTTATCATTTTTCTTTCCTTGATGCTGTCCTTTTGTGCCACCCATAGCCAGCTAGCTGTTGTCCTTGATCCTTATCCAATTGCTGTCCTTTTGATTCCCTCAAAGATGCTGTCCTTTTGATGCCATCTTTTTGCCCTAATTGCTGACTGCCCTCAGCACCCCATCCACCTATAAAAACAGCAACAGTAGCACAATCAAAGGGGGCAGAAACAATCAATGAAAATTGACACCAAAATACACAAAATTCACACAAACACGGGCACACAGTCACTGAAATACACACCGAAATAGACAGATACACAGAAACACAGTGAATGAGAAAAAACAGTGACACAAAGACACCCAGAGACCGAAATACACTGGGACAGACACAAGCAAAAATTCACAACAATCACAATCCAAATTAGGGTTCTACACTAAAACCCTAAATCATCAAGCATCTGAAACCCTAATTGCAGAAAGAAAAAAAACAGAACAGTCCAGAAAAGGAAAAGCCAGGCAGAAGCTGAGGCAGAGGCAGAAAAGGAAAACGACTCCTCTGTTTCAAATTCTTGGGAACCTAGGTCGATTTTCAATCCTTTTTCCCTTAATGTTGCATAGTTTATTTATATGATTTGTTCATGAATTGATTTTCGTATAAACAGCAAAAAGGTCTTTATTTTTCTTGAGAAATTGTTTCAGAATAAAATGTAAGGTTTAGGAAAGAAAATAGAAAACAGAACATGAGGGAGAGAGTGAGACATTGTGAGAGGAGACTGTGAAAAAAAGAGAAACTTTACCTCCGGCCACCATTCACGGTGGCCTCCGCCATAGCACCGCCTTAGCCTCGCCGTAGCCATCCCTTAGCCCCCGTCAAACGCCAAACCGTCGCTGCCATCCAGCAACCACCACGACCTCCTCCACTTTGCAACTCCACCCTCCACTACCTCAACTCCTCCTCTCTCAGCCTCCCCTCGCACCGTTTCACCTTCACGCCTACAAACACCACCAGTAAACCCACGCCAGACAACCACCGTACCCTACCATGACCACGAACCGAACCACACCACTACGGCCAAACCCCCCCAAACGCCACCCAACCACCGTCGCAAATCACCTCTCTCTCTCTCTCTCTCTCTCTCTCTCTCTCTCTCTCTCTCTCTCCCGAAAGCTTCGCCTTCCACCCCCTTTCCATTTTTCCAAAAACAGTCTCGTTGGTGGTGGTGAGGAGAGCAGATAACAAAAATTTAGGGTAGAAGGTTAGGGTGAGACGCGGTGGAGGAGAAGAAAAAAATGAAATCAAGGTTGAAAGAGAGAATGGTGCAGCTGGATTGAGAAAAGAGTGAGGGGGTGGTGCTGTTGGTTGTGGGGAGAGAAAAGAAGCGAGGATCGGTGAGGAGGAGAGAAAATCGAAGCTAGGTTTGAGAGGGAGAGGACGTCGCGGCGGTGAAGGGGAAGAAGGTGAAGATTAGGGTTAGAGGAGAATGGTGGAGCGGCGCTGAGGGATGGAGAGAGTTTCGAAAATTAGGGTTGTTTGTTTTTGTTTTCTGATTTATATAGTCTAGGGTTTGATTTATTTTTAATTATATCAGATTACTGCTTGCACCATCTATTCTGATAACGCACACCCCCCCCCCCTGAAAAGCTCATGATTTGTCGGCTGGCGTTTCTGAAACTAAAACCCGGCCTCTTGCTGCTCGCACCCCTAGACTGTTAAGTGCAACCCGTGTTTCTAAATGCACATACCATTTTATTACTGCACCCCCTGTTTCTCTTCTTTAAAATTTCTCTCCATAAGTAAGCACTTTCTCCCACAAACCTATTTTTTCCCAAATAACGAATAAACGTTATCCGCAAAAGAATGGTTTGTTACTAATGGCCACTCTGAGCTTAGCTTGTTTGACCGTTAATAACAGCTTTAGTTTTCAAACGAGGTATCAGTGACGACCACTATGAGTTTTACTTGTTTGGTCGTTACGAATACCCCTCTCAATTCCAAAAATAATTAAAAAACACCAAACACACAAATTTTTTCTACCAAGAACTACGTAGCTTTGATTTCTCCATCGCACCTGGAGATACGTAGGAGCAGGGACTCTCTCCTGTCAAGCACAAAAAAACTAAAATTTTTATTAAGTCTTTTTCTTTCAATAAAAGGGTAAAAATTAACATTTTCAAAGTTAACATTTTTTCCTACAACTAATTAGCAGGTAACCTTCCTTAGGAAGGATGTCGTGGGGTGCTAACACCTTCCCCATGCATAACCGACTCCCGAACCCTAATCTGGTCTCAAGGACCTTTATCTATTCCAAAGGGATTTACCGATGTTTGCCCTAAAAATTAAACGTTGGTGGCGGCTTCATTTTTGAACCTTCGAGGAATCCTCACCCGGATTTTTCGGTCGCTACAGCTGGCGACTTCACTGGGGACATTTTTTTAGAGAGTCAAACCTAGTCTAATTAGTTGTAGGAGTAGTTGTTAATTTAATGCTTTATTTTTACCCTACTTTGTCTTTTATTTTTTTTATTGCATATTATATTCTCTTTGATGTGATATGTAAACATTAGGATAGAAGACTACTTTTTGTATATATGTTTGCTTGTTTTGCAGCTTGGGGATATATCCGTCGTTTTGCTCCTACACACACTGCACTACTACACTTTTGCACACATGTGAGAATAGTCCTATACTCGGACTGGAGCATAAACTAAGTTAGAACGAGACTGCGTTGTAATGGCCCTCTGGATGTACGTCTAGCTCGGTGGTTACGAAAGTCTCACCTAGAGTTTGGTCCCTTCAAGGGTTCTATCACTTCTAATAGCTTGCCTATTGTTGTGGCTAGTGTTCTCGAACGGGGTCGTTGGCTCTAGGAACCTTATTTAGGACTCTATAGAGCTATCCCTTGGAAGGTTCACTTAATAGAACAGATTTAGAACATCTCTCAAGGAGCCTCCTTAGGACACAAAGGAGCATCATACCCCTTGCATTCAAACAAACCTAATACTTTTCTTTTTTCAAAATTTCTCAAAAAAAAAACAAGAGAAAACGCTTTTTAAAATTTATCCCAAGAAAATGCCTCATGCGTTTCTTTTTTCTTTCGCATGACATAAAAATATATATGGATCGACATCTCATTTCGCATGCATTTCTATGACCTCCAGGGAGTAAGACCTTTTCGGCAAGGAGAGATGGATCGGACCATAAAATTAAAAGGAACCATGCATTTGAAAGTCAATTAACCAAACGTGAGAAATCTGCGGGACCTAGGCAATGAAATGCCAGCATGGCGTCGTGACTTATTCATTGTCAAGTACGGGAATCTCCTGAGCCTCCTGGACGTTAAGGTACAAGCTGAAGCTATCACTGCACTGGGCCAGTATTTTGATCCACCGTTACGGTGTTTCACTTTCCAAGATTATCAGCTGGCTCCAACATTGGAAGAGTTTGAAAATATTTTATGTTTCCCTCCCGAGAATAAGAAGCCTTATCGGTACGTAGAGCATTATCTCCTACCTGAAAATTTATCCAAGATATTGAAGGTTACAACGTCAGAATTGGCTACAAAGATAGTGGAAATAGGTGGCAAAAAAGGTTTGACCAGAAAGTACCTAGAGAAGGAAGCTTCATTCTTGGCCAAAAAGAAAGATTGGGCTACTTTCATGGAGGTCTTTGCTCTCTTCATCTATGGGATTGTTCTTTTCCCAAATGACAAAGATTTTGTTGAATACACCGCAATTGATGTTTTTCTGGCCTTCAAGCTCCGAGGAAAAAACCCTGCCTAAGTCGTTCTGGCTGATGTTTATTTTTCTCTCTGGGAACGTCATGAGAAAAGAGCAAGGTGTGATATGGTGTTGTTTGCCTGTGTTGTACCGTTGGCTAACCTCTCATATATTCAAAAGAAATCATCATATGGAAGTTAGGGGTAAGACTGAGTGGGCCCAGTACCTCGCAGGCCTAACAGGGAGCGACATCTCTTGGTATTCTCGAGATCAAAACATCGATGAATTTGTTTATTAGTGTGGAGACTTTCCAAATGTCCCCCTCATGGGGACGAAAGGTTGCATCAGTTACAATCCAGCCATTGCTCTAAGGCAATTCGGTTATCCCATGATGAATCCGCCTCTAGAAGAATCCCTATCTACATTTGAGCTAGAGTACAGAGGCTCTAAAAATCTTGACATGTTAAGAAGGGTTAGCCGACCTTGGGACAGAATAGTCAAGAAAGGACGTGAACTAGGCCCTAGAGCTATTGATGCTAGGGAAAACTATCTTCAATGGGTTGCACTTAGGGTCCGAGAGGTCGGGCTATACCTTTTTGCCTCGCACTTCCCGTCGGCCATGAAATTCCTAAACCAGTTCCTGCCCTCAATGAAGAAGTAGAAGAAGTCAAAGTTGCTTTAACCAAATCTAAGCAAGAAAAGACTGAGCTGCAAGCCCAGCTGGAAAGAGCACTTCAAGAAAACGCAGGCCTGAGGCGAGAAAATATCGTCAAAGGTAAACGCATTGCAGAATGCGAAGAAAGGTTAGAGGTCGGGAAGGCCAAGTTTCTTCGTGTGCAAGAAAGCCTTAGAGGTGCCAATGAAGAGCTTCAAGTACGTAACAGAGACCGAGACAGGGCCATTGACAATGCTTATGTATGGATGAGTCAGTTGAGAGAAGCTGTGGAGAAGGAAAAGGATCTTCAAACTCAGCTCCAAAGTTTGAAGGCGCAGTTGAAAGAAAAGATTGATGAGTATGAGGGTAGGCTTGCGACCGAAAGAGAAGCCAGAGGGGTGATACTGGGAAGACTCGAAGAATGTCAAGCAGCACTCCAAAAGGAGTTCAGAAATGAGAACGAATTGAAAGAGTTCGCTGATTACCAGAAGAACCTCTATGAAACAACCGAGAAAGAGCACGCATATCTAAAAGAGGAATACATGAAGCTGAATGATCATTGTCATTACCTCCAGGACAGGTTCTCAAATCTAGCTAAACTATGCAATGAAGCCATCATAAATGTTCCAGATCATTTGAAGGATGCTGATATCGTCATGTCCAGGGAGAATACCCCAGTCGAAGTCTTCAAATTTGTTCAGTATATGAAAGAGCTTATTGCCTTCTTAAAGATTAAGGCAAAGTGGCCCGGTGTGAAAAAAAGAAAGATGGCTTGGATGACGTAGTTGTTTGAGTTTAAATTGCTGTAGTTTCCGTTGTAATCCCTGAAAAACTCGTTTGGTTGTACTTTCTTTTATCATTGAAGAATTCGTTTGGTTTAAATCTCGATCCTAGTTTATCCTTCACTTGTCGAATGAGTGGTTTACAATTCCACAGGCTCGATGCGAGAAACATGCATAGGCATCTCATGCACATTCATTCATTCATTCACAAACTTATATTAAAAATTTTGAAAAAAAACAGAACGAAAAGGCAAACTGGTTCATCAACACCGCTACTGTACTCGCTTGCAAGCCAGGAAAATGAATGAGAGTCAAGGCAACCAAGCGTTGAGAGATGATATCGAGCAGTTGAAGGAGAAGATGAACGAGATGATGGCCATGAAGGAGCAGATGGCTGATATTATGAAGCTTCTTGAAAAGAGAGTTGCAGACGAAAACAACTCAGTAGGAAATACCGGAAATATTGCTACAAGCCTTCCTCCACCGCACAACTCTGGGTTTGATGGTCAGGGCCACTACTGCCCCCTTATGGACTTCCTGTCGGCTACACACCTCCTACGATGGACCCCACTTTAGAGGGTGGCCCTACGGGGGTCGTGAATCCGAATCACAATATGCCTCAAGGACTGAATGAAACACCGCAAGTCCAGATCCCTACGACTATTCCGCAGGCTGCGTTACAGATTTACACTCCACCGTTAGTGACGAGTCATCAGACTCCTGTGCAAAATACCGGGAACTCCTCCCACTCATATATCCCACATGTGAGCTCAACTGCTGTTCCAATGGTCCATCCTTATAACTACCCAACGTGGGACCCTCAATCCAGGGACAGATATCAAATGCTCGAAGAACGGTTAAGGGCCATAGAGGGAACTAGTACTGGGGCAAGAAAGCACATGATTTATGTCTCGTTCCCAACGTGGTTATTCCCCCTAAGTTTAAGGTGCCAGATTTTAATAAGTACAGGGGAGCAACATGTCCGGCAAGCCACCTAACTATGTACTGTAGGAAAATGGCTGCGTTCGCAAATGACGATAAACTGCTTATCCACTACTTCCAAGACAGCTTAGCTGGGGAAGCTTCAAGTTGGTATATGTAGTTGACACCTACTCACATCCGGTGTTGGAAGGATCTCGCTGATGCTTTCATTAAGCAGTATAAGTACAACACTGATATGGCTCCTGATAGGACTCGGCTACAAAACATGGCTAAAAGAGATAATGAGTCCTTCAAGGAAAATGCTCAGCGTTGGAGAGGACTAGCAGCACAGGTAGCACCACCTCTGTTTGAAAAGGAAATGGTATCTATGTTCATGGAAACTCTTCCTTCACCCTTCTGTGAAAAATTGATTGGGAGTGTATCGTCAAGTTTCTCGGATATGGTCGTTATTGGGGAAAGGCTGGAGACCGAATGAGGAATGGGAAAATCGCTTATACTTCTCCCACTAACCAGAGAAAGCCCTTCTCCGGATTTCCTAAAAAGAAGGAAGGAGAAGCCAACGCCATCACAGGAACCGGAAAAACATCCTACTCCAATCCCTCTCACACCAATCCGTTCTCAGCACAAACACTATCTACCCCACATGCCCAAAAAAACCAAGGCCATAAACCATAAAACTACTCAAATGGAAAGTTCGTCCAGTTTGATCTAATCCCTATGTCATACTCTGACCTATTTCGCCACCTGCTCAGCCATAATTTAATCACCACCCGCCCAATGAGACAAATCCAGCCCCCTTTTCCCAGAGGCTTCGTCCCAAACACCACATGTGAATTTCGTTCAGGAACGGTCGGCCATTCCATAGAAAACTGTAAGGCATTGAAGTATGTTGTCCAAGATCTAATCACCTCGGGCTGGTTGAATTTCAAGGAAAATGGTCCTAATGTGGCTACCAACCCATTACCAGGACATGGGATGCCCTCGACTAATGCAATTGAGGATTCTGCAGAGCAGTCCCTAATCAGGAGGGTAGAATGCATCCAGACACCCCTGGAAGCGATTCATGCTAATTTGTGTTCCTTTGGGATTATCAAGAGAGAATGCACTGGAAAGAATCCATGCAATGACCATCACTGCATTGGAAACTGTGAGGCGTTCAAACAAGTGCTTCAGGACCTGTTGGACCGGCACATAATACAAGTAGGCTCTCTAAAGAAAGAAGAAGACGTATCAACTATCCAGTCAAACAGGGGCAGGAGTGCAAATACTCGACGGCCGCTAGAGATTCTCTATAGCAAAAACTCAAGGATGGCCCTTGCTGCACCAAAGGCAATAACCATCCAGGTACCGACTCTGTTCCCTTTCAAAGACGCGAATGCAGTCCCGTGGAATTACACTGTGAAAGTTTAGAGCAATCCCGATGTCACCAACATCTCGGGAAGCAGCGGAATGACTCGGAGCGGGCGCGTCTATGCCCCTGAAGGACCCGGGGGAAGAAAATCAAATGAAAGAGAAAATATTGACAAAGGAAAAAACATAGAGGGAGAGCCATCTGACAAAAATACAGGCAAGAAAGCACTATCTGAGCAAGAAGCTAGTGAGTTTCTAA
The DNA here is from genome assembly GCA_039519185.1 of Astragalus membranaceus. Lineage (NCBI taxonomy): Eukaryota > Viridiplantae > Streptophyta > Magnoliopsida > Fabales > Fabaceae > Astragalus > Astragalus membranaceus. Next base: position 126,990,352 of record CM076848.1, on the reverse strand, counting down.
AGATTATGAGGCAGAGTGAGTACAAGGTAGTGGATCAGCTGAATTAGACCCCTGCTAAGATATCCCTGCTATCACTATTACTCAATTCTGAAGCCCACGGCGCAATACTAATGAAGGTGCTGAGTGAAGCTCACGTTACTCACGACATCACAGTTGGTCAGTTTGATGGGATCGTCGAAAATATCGTTGCAAACAACTACCTCACCTTCACAGACGAGATCCCCGTTGAGGGAAGAGGGCACAACAAGGCATTGCATATCTCCGTGAAATGTGGAGAATACTCTCTAGCTCGGGTACTTATCGATAACGGATCGTCCCTGAATGTACTACCCAAATCAACCATGAACAAGCTTGACGTAGATTGTTCATACATGAAACCCAGTTCTACACTGGTCAGGGCATTCGATGGGTCTAAAAGAGAGGTCATCGGAGAGGTGGAGTTACCTGTACAGGTAAGTCCAGAGGTCTTCATAGTGAGTTTCCAAGTAATGGACATCAATCCGTCTTACAGTTGTCTTCTGGGAAGACCTTGGATCCATTCTGCAGGGGTTGTGCCCTCTTCTCTACATCAAAAGCTCAAGTTCATAGTCAACAACAAGTTGGTGGTCGTTTCGGGGGAAGAAGAGTTGCTAGTTAATAAGCTGTTTCCTATCCGCTATGTTGAGGCTGCAGAAGAATCTTTCGAGACCGCCTTCCAAGCACTAGAAACTGCAAATGCTATCTTTGTGGGGGACGAGGCCCCATCGCTAAAACCAAAGTTGTCCATAGCTGCATTGATGATCGCTAAAGTCATGACAAGAAAGGGTTATCAAGCTGAAAGTGGTTTAGGGAAGACTGAACAAGGGATCCTAACACCCATACAGCTGCATGAAAACAAAGACAGACGTGGGATAGGGTACCGGCCTAGTCGTGCTGACAAAGGAAGGATCGCCGCGGAAAAGAACTAGCGGAGGTTGGCCAAACTTGAAGGTCGGGAGCCAGATATGAAGAAGATTTTCATCTGCGACATAAAGCAAAGCTTTCAGAGCGCAGGAATACTAGATCCTAACCAGGTTGCAGCATTGAAGATGATTCAAGTACTGAAAATGGCGGTGTCAGTCTTGTGCGCCGTTGTCCTGCAAACGAAAAGCTCAAGAACTGGGAGATTGTTGATTTTCCTATAGTTTTTAGTGCAAAGTAATTTTCTGTAATGCAATCCTATGGTTCTGCCTAAGGCCTTATGACATTTCATAAGGGCACGCATGTTCGGTTTTAATATCAGTATCAATAAAATAGCATTTTGATTTCTCTAATAAACTTCATTTCGCCTTGTTCTTTCTCTTTTATTTGTTTTCATTCCGTCAATTTTCGCTAATGCAGATCTAAAAATATCATCTTTGAAAATAACAACGTCAATCATTCATACCATAACTTTGATCACCCCATTAATCAAACCGAGGAGGATGTTGAAGATCATTGGGAAGCCCCTCCAGAGTTATTGAGAATGATGGAACAAGAGGAAAAGGCAATCCAACCTCACGAGGAATCTACTGAAACGATTAACTTGGGCACAGAAGAAGATAAGAAGGAAGTTAAAGTGGGCACCACAATGAAGGAGAGTGAGCGGGAGAAATTGATTCAACTCTTATTCGACTATGTCGACCGTCTTTGCATGGACATACCAAGACATGCTAGGGCTAGACACAAACATAGTTGAACACAAGTTACCAGTAAAACCTGAATGCCCGCCAGTGAAGCAGAAGCTAAGAAGGATGAAGCCAGACATGTCACTGAAAATCCGAGATGAGGTTAAAAAGCAGTTTGATGCCGGATTCTTAGCAGTAGCAAAGTATCCTCAATGGGTAGCCAACATTGTCCCGGTTCCAAAGAAGGATGGGAAGGTCAGAATGTGCGTCGATTATCGAGACTTGAACAGAGCAAGTCCAAAAGATGATTTCCCTTTGCCCCACATTGATGTCCTGGTGGATAGCACAGCGCAACACTCTTTATTTTCCTTCATGGATGGATATCCCGGATATAATCAAATCAAGATGGCCCCCGAGGATATGGAGAAAACCACCTTCATTACTCTCTGGGGAACCTTCTGTTACAAAGTAATGCCATTCGGATTGAAGAACGCCGGTGCAACATACCAAAGGGCGATGGTAGCTTTATTCCATGATATGATGCATAAAGAAATAGAGGTATACGTGGATGATATGATTGCCAAGTCCAAGACTGAGGAAGAGCATATTGTTAATCTGCGGAAACTCTTCGAACGTCTAAGGAAGTTCAAAATCAGATTAAACCCTGCTAAATGCACCTTCGGCGTAAGATCAGGAAAGCTGTTGGGGTTCGTAGTCAGTCAGAAGGGAATAGAGGTAGATCCAGACAAGGTACGAGCAATTCTTGAAATGCCAGCGCCTAAAACTGAAAAAGAAGTCCGTTGGTTTCTGGGAAGATTGAACTACATCTCTAGATTCATTTCCCAATTAACGTCTACCTGTGAGCCTATCTTCAAATTTCTCTGCAAGAATCAAGAAACCAAGTGGAACGATAACTGCCAAGAAGCTTTCGAAAAGATCAAGAGGTACCTCCAAAACCCTCTGATTCTGATGCCACCTGTATCAGACAGACCTCTCATCCTGTACTTAACAGTGCTAGACAAATCGATGGGTTGTGTGCTGGGGCAACATGACGAATCCGGAAGGAAAGAACATGCCATATATTACTTGAGTAAGAAGTTCAGAGTGCGAGACAAGGTACTCATTGTTAGAAAGAACATGTTGCGCTCTAGCCTGGGCTGCGCATCGTCTGAGGCAGTATATGCTAAGCCACACGACTTGGTTGGTATCTAAAATGGATCCGATCAAGTATATCTTTGAAAAACCCGCACTCACAGGAAGAATTGCTCGATGGCAGATGCTACTATCCGAGTACGATCTCTTATATGTTACGCAGAAAGCAATCAAGGGTAGTGCATTGGCTGAATACTTAGCACACCAACCAGTCGAGGATTACCAATCAATGCAATACGACTTCCCAGACGAAGATATAATGGCTCTATTCGAAGAAGGAAAGTCTCAAGATGATGAAAGATGGAGGATGTTATTTGATAGCGCTTCCAATGTGTGGGGGCATGGGGTCGGAGCTATATTAATCTCCCCGGATAACCGCTTCATACCGTTTACCGCTAGATTGGGCTTCTATTGCACCAACAACATTGCAGAATATGAAGCGTGCATTCTAAGCATCAAAACGGCCCTTGAATGGAAAGTTAAAAGACTCGATGTATACGGAGACCCAGCCTTGGTCATCCACCAAATTAAGGGTGACTGGGAAGCTAGAGACTCCAAATTGATCCCTTATCGCGATCACATCCAAAAGATGATCAAGCCATTCGACGAGATCACTTTCCATCATCTCTTGCGTGAAGAAAACCAGTTGGCCGATGCCTTAGCAACTCTGTCCTCAATGTTCAATGTCATTTGCGACAAGAATCTGACATTCATCAGGATCCAACACCGGGAATTACCAGCGCACCTTTGTATGGCAATTGAAGAAGAGCCTGACTGTAAGCCTTGGTATTGTGATATCAGGCATTATATCACAAGCAGAGAATACCCTTCTGGTGCTTCATAGAACGAAAAGAGAACACTTAGAAGGTTATCGATGGGTTTCTTCCTAAATGGGGAAGCGCTTTACAAAAGAAATCATGATATGGTCCTCCTCAGATGTGTAGCAAAAGAGGAAGCAGAAAGAATTATGAAAGTTATCCATGAAGGCTCGTCCGGAACTCATTCCAATGGGCATACCATGGCAAGAAAAATCCTAAGGGCTGGCTACTACTGGTTGACAATGGAGGCTCATTGCTTTAACTATGTGAGGAAGTGTCACAAATGTCAAGTTTATGCTGACAACATTCATGTGCCACCAGCTTCCTTGAATGTCCTAATAGCACCGTGGCCTTTCTCAATGTGGGGGATGGATGTCATTGGTCCCATCGAACCTAAGGCGTCAAATGGGCATCGTTTCATTTTGGTTGCTATTGATTATTTCACCAAATGGGTCGAAGCTGCTTCCTATCCCAGTGTGACAAGATATGTGATTGTCAAGTTCATAAAAAGAGATTTGGTCTGCCGTTACGGCCTTCCAAATAAGATCATCACTGATAATGGGAGTAACTTGAATAACAGAACGATGAAAGAGCTGTGTGAAGACTTCAAAATTCAACACCATAACTCTTCCCCATATCGTCCAAAAATGAATGGGGCAGTTGAAGCGGCAAACAAGAATATAAAGAAGATTGTGCAAAAGATGGTGGTGACCTTCAAAGACTGGCATGAAATGCTCCCTTTTGCCTTGCACGGGTATCAGACCTCAATTCGCACGTCAACATGGGCAACTCCGTTCTCACTAGTATATGGTATAGAAGCAGTTCTTCCCATCGAAGTTGAAATACCCTCTCTACGGGTGCTAATGGAGACGAAATTAGACGAGGCAGAATGGGTTCGAACTCGTCTTGATCAGTTGAATCTCATAGAGGAAAAAAGGGTGGTAGCGTTGTGTCACGGGCAGCTGTACCAACAAAGAATGAAGAAGGCTTATGATAAGAATGTTCGCCCTCGACAGTTTCAAGAAGGAGAACTCGTGCTCAAGAAAATTTTACCTATCCAAAAAGATTCCCGGGGAAAATGGACCCCAAACTACGAAGGACCTTATGTGATAAAGAAAGCATTCTCTGGAGGAGCTTTAATTCTCACAAAAATGGATTGTGAAGATCTCCCACTCCCGGTAAATTCAAATGCAGTTAAGAAGTACTATGCCTAAAGAAAAATATAAAAAAAGAAAAAGATGAGCCAAGCAAAATGAGCTCGCTAGGTTGAAAACCCGAAAGGGTGGCCTAGGCCAAAGTTAGAGCAACCCGGTGGATCGAAAACGCTAAAGAGCGGTCCAGGCAAAAATTAGGGTCAAAAAGTTGGACTTGGAAGAAATAAAAAGGCAGTCAACACTCCCAAAGGTGGGATGGTGGGTGGTCAAAATTATGCGTATGAGTGAATGGCACCAAATACAAACAATCAAAAGATCTATTCTTTCCTTTTTCTCGTTTTTTTTAGTTTAAACTCTCAATGTAATTTTCAATCGGCGTGACCTTCTGTACGTTCGGTTTCCATATTAAACACTTTCTTTCTCCTGCTTGTTTTTCTTTCTTTGCTTTAAAGTGATGTTTTATGATAAATGATACTGAATTGTGGAACATGTGCATGAACTGAGGGGCTTTACAATCTTTGCGAAAACTCCTAAAAATCACAGAAATAAGACGATCTCTCATAAACAAATTTGTGATGAGAACGAGTATCTGCATGATCACTTCAAACAACAAATCATAATAAGTCTGCCCTGAATCTAGCAATACTACTGCTCTGGACCACCCTCATGCTTCACGACTAAAACCTCGCAAGTTGATCGAACCAGTAAAAAGAAGCCAAAAGAGCAAAAGAGCAAAACTAGAAAAAAAGAGAGCTAGAAGACAGCAAAAGAACAAAACAAAAAGCTAAAGTACAAAAGAAAAAATCATTCAGCCTTTCATTCATCATCTCACTCAAAATTAATCACCGCAGATGCATACATCGCATACATGTCATATACATATCATAACAAAAAGCTAAAGTACAAAAGAAAAAATCATTCAGCATTTCATTCATCATCTCACTCAAAATTAATCACCGCGGATGCATACATCGCATACATGTCATATACATATCATATGTGGTTTTTCGTAACGACTCCCCGTGTCGACACGATCTACATCCAATTATTAAGCCAACGCGATTAATGTTGAATCCTATATCGCGCGTTAGATCGCAGTGTTAGCAAAGTCTAGCATAGATCCTTCAGACCAAATCGGTCCTTCAGTTCAGTTTGAATTAACGCGTCAAACGCTACTTCGAGCTACACCTTTAGATCATAACGTCGCCACGGAGTGCGACAGATCCTTCAGACCCCCGGTGGTCCTTCAAATTAGCTGCATCTACCCAAGGCATAGCGTAAATCCTTTGTGGTCAACATATCAGTTCCGGATCTGATCTTGACCCTCACGACCGCCGCGACGTAGGTCATCCTCCGATTGTTTTACTAGTGCCATAACTAGTTGCAGTCCATCAGATCATTTTTGGTCCATCAGGCTCAGGCAGCCCTTCAGACTTGTCGGTCCTTCAGTTTAATTCAAACCAGTGCGCCAAGCGTCGCCTGCGAATTCGACCTTCAGACTAATCAGTCCTTCAGAGCCCCAGTGCTCCTTCACACCCCCAACGGTCCTTCTTTATTTCCGTTCTCGTGAACACGCCAAGTGTTAACCGTTATCCATAACCCCACTCGTTTCTTTTTTATCAAACAAAATTAGCGTCTGTTCAATCTTCATTTCCATTTCTACTACGAAAATCAAAAAATTTTCTAGTAAAATAAAATAAAGAGGGGCAGTTGTCATTCCCTAATTTTGTCCGATTAATCAAAAATACCAAAACGAGATTTTTTTTATTTTTCTCGCTCTCTGGTTGAGCCACGTATCATTTTAAGCTCGCTCGCGCAATATTATTTTGATGCTTCGTTTTTATTTTATGAGCCTATTGTTATTGGCATAAAATACAACAGAAACAATTTAAAAGTATAATAATCTTTTCTTTTTGAAGCCGAACAATAACAAATATCCTTTTATTATATAATCAGTTTCTTTTACACATATAAACAAAAAAAGTGAAAAGAAGCAAATAGTACAGTTTTTTTTTAAAAAAATATAATGCATAATTCAAAAAAAGAAGGAAAATGGCGCAGCTTGCAGCTGCCCCATCTAGGGTTAGGGTTATCATTTTTCTTTCCTTGATGCTGTCCTTTTGTGCCACCCATCATAGCCAGCTAGCTGCTGTCCTTGATCCTTATCCAATTTCTGTCCTTTTGATTCCCTCAAAGATGCTGTCCTTTTGATGCCATCTTTTTGCCCTAATTGTTTACTGCCCTCAGCACCCCCATCCACCTATAAAAACAGCAACAGTAGCACAATCAAAGGGGGGCAGAAACAATCAATGAAAACTGACACCAAAATACACAAAATTCACACAAACATGGGCACACAGTCACTGAAATACACACCGAAATAGACAGATACACAGAAACAGTGACTGAGAAAAAACAGTGACACAAAGACACCCAGAGACCGAAATACACTGGGACAGACACAGAGAAGCAAAAATTCACAACAATCAGAATCCAAACTAGGGTTCTACACTAAAACCCTAAATCACCGAGCATCTGAAACCCTAATTGCAGAAAGAAAAAAAACAGAACAGTCCAGAAAAGGAAAAGGCAGGCAGAAGCTGAGGCAGAGGCAGAAAAGGAAAACGACTCCTCAGTTTCAAATTCCTGGGAACCTAGGTCGATTTTCAATCCTTTTTCCCTTAATGTCGCATAGTTTATTTATATGATTTGTTCATGAATTGATCTTCGTATAAACAGCAAAAAGGTTTTTATTTTTCTTGAGAAATTGTTTCAGAATAAAATGTAAGGTTTAGGAAAGAAAAAAGAAAACAGAACATGTGGGAGAGAGTGAGACATTGTGAGAGGAGACTGTGAAAAAAAGAGAAACTTTAACGGTGGCCTCCGCTGTAGCACCGCCGTAGCACCGTCTTAGCCTCGCCGTAACCATCTCTTAGCCCCCGTCAAACGCCAAACCGTCGCTGCCATCCAGCAATCACCACGACCTCCTCCACTTTGCAACTCCACCCTCCACTACCTCCACTCCTGCTCTCTCAGCCTCCCCTCGCACCGTTCCACCTTCACGCCTACAAACACCACTAGTAAACCCACGCTAGACAACCACCGTACCCTACCACGACCACGAACCGAACCACACCACTACGGCCAAACCCCCCAAACGCCACTCAACCACCGTCGCAAGTCACCTCTCTCTCTCTCTCTCTCCTGAAAGCTTCGCCTTCCACCCCCTTTCCATTTTTTAAAAAAAAAGTCTCGTTGGTGGCAGTGAGGAGAGCAGAGAACAAAAATTTAGGGTAGAAGGTTAGGGTGAGACGCGGTGGAGGAGAAGAAAAAAATGAAATCCAGGTTGAAAGAGAGAATGGTGCGGCTGGATTGAGAAAAGAGTGAGGGGGTGGTGCTATTGGCTGTGGGGAGAGAAAAGAAGCGAGGATCGGTGAGGAGGAGAGAAAATCGAAGCTAGGTTTGAGAGGGAGAGGACGTCGCGGCGGTGAAGGGAAAGAAGGTGAAGATTAGGGTTATAGGAGAATGGTGGAGCGGTGCTGAGGGATGGAGAGAGTTTCGAAAATTAGGGTTGTTTGTTTTTGTTTTCTGATTTATATAGTCTAGGGTTTGATTTATTTTTAATTATATCAGATTACTGCTTGCACCATCTATTCTGATAACGCACACCCCCCCCCCCCTGAAAAAACCGGGCCTCTTGCTGCTCGCACCCCTAGACTGTTAAGTGCAACCCCTGTTTCTAAATGCACACACCATTTTATTACTGCACCCCCTGTTTCTCTTCTTTAAAATTTCTTTCCATAAATAAGCACATTCTCCCACAAACCTGTTTTTTCCCAAATAACGAATAAACGTTATCCGCAAAAGAATGGTTTGTTACTAATGGCCACTCTGAGCTTAGCTTGTTTGACTGTTAATAACAGCTTTAGTTTTCAAACGAGGTATGAGTGACGACCACTCCGAGTTTTACTTGTTTGGTCGTTATGAATACCTCTCTCAATTCCAAAAATAATTAAAAAACACCAAACACACAAATCTTTTCTTCCAAGAACTACGTAGCTTTGATTTCTCCATCGCACCTGAAGATACGTAGGAGCAGGGACTCTCTCCTCTCAAGCACAAAAAAACTAAAATTTTTATTAAGTCTTTTTCTTTCAATAAAAGGGTAAAAATTAACATTTTCAAAGTTAACATTTTTTCCTACAACTAATTAGCAGGTAACCTTCCTTAGGAAGGATGTCGTGGGGTGCTAACACCTTCCCCATGCATAACCGACTCCCGAACCCTAATCTGGTCTCAAGGACCTTTATCCATTCCAAAGGGATTTACAGATGTTTGCCCTAAAAATTAAACGTTGGTGGCGGCTTCATTTTTGAACCTTCGAGGAATCCTCACCCGGATTTTTCGGTCGCTGCAATGGTTATATTTGACTTGTGTGAAATTGATTTAATATATGGCTGGTTTATATGCTGAATGTGTGTGTTTGAAAAATGTGTTTATCAATAGTATTAAGTGTTGGAATAGATTTGATTGTTGAAGGAATGTGAGAAGTAATTTAAATCAGTTGTAAAACGAATTTCTGCAGAAAACCATATAACATAGGTTCAATGTTTGGCATATAATGTTTTCTGTAGAACTCCATTTTTAGTGATTATTGATTTTATGGAAACTAGACTTGTTTGTGTTCAGTTTTAGCACAAAGTCATGTAATTTGATGGCGTTTTGGTATTTTAAACTGTGTTACAAGTGGAACTACTGATTATGTTCTGTTTCTGAACTTATGTACAATGTTTTATTAAACTGCTCTTGCTGGATCATTATTCTATAAGATGAAAATTATATTCATAAACTCGACTTCCAAAGCTTTCCAATGAATGGTCGTCGTTTTTTCATTTTCTCCATCGTTTAATATTTTAAAAAAATCACTAAAGGTGACATACATCTGCTGAAAAACGACTTACCAAACTGTACTTTGACCCATTTCTCTTATTTTCATGTGCAATCCCAACTTGTTCCTGATTCCGAATCACGTGCTAAACAATAGGTGTTATGTTTCACTTTTCTACTATGATGAATGGTCAATCCTCTTGATGATGTGAATTGGTTATTACCTTACCTTTCTCGTTATACTATATTTATAAACCTAATAAATAGACTAATGAATGTTTAGCGTGAGTAGAGAGGGAAATCATGAGCCCAAGTCTACTACTCGTCTGAAGCCCTTCAAAATTGTCGGTTGACAGGTTTCCTTGGTCGATGTAAAGATATTATGTTTTTATGTGTCGTCAAAAGGGGATTACGCTATTGGTTGTGTTAAGTATAAAAGACACTGTTTGAGGTATTAGTGAGGTACTGTTGGAAAACACACTAAGATTATTATCTCACCATTTATATTATTGTGGTTTTACAGATAAGCAATTAATTAGCAAGACGAAGGATGATCATGCGAAAGACACTTGCTACTTCACTTGATGTTTTTGAAGAAGACGAAGGTAATTGATAGTTTGGTTATTAGTACCAGGTTGTGTATCAGGTTTATGTTAGAATGTATGCAACTAAGCTCATGGATTTGTTGTTGTTGACTAAGCAGTACCTTAACAGACTTATATTACGAAGGTATTTGTTGTATGGATTTGGCCTAATCTCGCTTAAGTTGTCTCGGATTTATATGAATTTTGTTTTGTTAAAGATCCAAAATTCAGTGAATTGGGACTTCAGTTAATTGGGAAAACTTCAGGAGGACCTTCCTTAAGAAATACTTCCCAATAGCAATGAAGAAAAGTAAAGACACATTCTTCCTAGCTCTTTAACAGGGTAACATATCTGTGAGTGAATACGCGACCATGTTTGAAGAGTTGTCCCAATTTTACTAGTTGGCTTCATATGCTCCGGACGACGAATGGAAGATAGATAGGTACAAACTGGGACCCTGTGCAGATATTGCTCATAGCTTGGACTCATATTCGTTCACAGATTTTGCCTCCTTAGTTCAACAAGCCTAGGTTGTTGAAGAGGGTTTCAAGAGGTTGTATGATGAGAAGAGAGAGTATTGGCAAAAAAAGAAGGGAGCAGGATCTTCCAATCCCCCGCTAAAACCTAAGGGAAAATTAACAAAGGAAAGCAACTGCAAAGTTGAGATAAATCTAGATTTGAAGCTTACTGTAAGTGTCCACAAAGGAGAGTGTAAGGTAGGATTGACTCAATGTTACAATTAACGAGAGTTTGGCCACTATGAGAAGGAGTGTCCAAAGGGTAAAAAGAAAACACAGACTGACTCCTCAACTCCAACTCAAGGAATAGTTTACACTTTGAATACAAAGAAGGCCAAGGGATATGACAATCTCATACAGGACTTCTCTTTTATCAGCCCATAGACATTCTACTTGATTCGGGTGCTACTCACTCGTTTATATCCCAAGCTTGTGTTGAACGTATGCAGTTAGCTTTAACACCTTTATGTCATCCCGTTCAAATTCACACACCCGCTGAGGGTAGTGTTACCACTCAGTCAATACGTGAAAGTTGTTTGATCTCTATAGGTGAAAGATCTTTCGTGGTTGATTTTCTGTGCTTACCCTTGAAGGGTATGTACATCATCCTAGGTATGGATTGGCTTACGACTATCATGTTGTTCTTGGCTGTTTCAATCAAGTTATAAACTTTTCCTCTGAATCTGTGGATTTATCTAAGGTCAGTCTCAACTCTTCGATTTCATCTGTATTCTTTAATCAATGTATCACTCAAGGGTACGAAGGTTATGTCTTGTTGTTTTCGTCAACATAAGAAACTGGTATAGACTTAACTTCGGTTCCAATTGCTAATGAGTTTTTTAAAGTCTCCTTTGGAATTAAAAGAGTTGAAAACTCAACTCAAGGAACTTATTGTTAAGAAGTTCATTCGTGTATTCGGTTCCAATTGTTAATGGGGTGTGTAACATCCGCAAAATAATTAACCGAATTATTTGGATGTTAACCCAATTGAATTAATTTAGTACTTGACTGGTAAATTTACTGAGTGCTAAAATTATTTATTGATTGTCATCGGATCGTTAACCGGATAATACGGACCGTGGACGATTTAGAATCGATTAAGGGATTAAGGTTAATATGGTAATTTTACCACGTTACCACTTATATATTATTTATATATATATATATATATATATATATATATATATATATATATATATATATATATATATGTGTGTGTGTGTGTACCGTGTGTGTGTGTAAAAAGGAAAGAAGAGAAAAGAATTGAAAGAAAGAAAAGGGAGCCACGCGTGAAACAGAGGAAAAGAATGAAAGAAAAGAAAGAATGGAGAAAGTGAGAAAGGGAGGAAACGTAGAGGAAGAAGAGAAGAGGGAGAGAGAAGACCTCACCCAAACCTCAAGCTTCCTTCACCAAAAATGTTCCCCACATCCTTCTCTTCATTTTGACACCAAGATCTTCATCATCCATTCTTTATCCTCCATTTCACCATTTTCGAATTTGGAGAGGGAGGAGAAGAAATGTTGTGTTGTCTTCTTCATCAAGTGTCCTAGAGGTTAGGGAAGTCGAATATGTGGTTGGTTGCTAGCTTGGAATGAAGAATCAAAGGTTTCAAGAGTTAGGGTTAGAGAAATCAAGATTTTGGGTTATGGATGAATAGTAAATTGGGGGTTGAAGAAGATGAATAGTGCATTTGGAGGTCTCGGGAGTGAGCGGAAAGTTTTGGAAGCGGATTGGAGCGACGTCGGAACGGAAAGTTTATGCGGGGAATGTTCGTGTGGTTACTCGGCGAATTCGGCTCGATCGTGGTTCACGCTTCAAGGGTGAGTTCTACTCACGTTTAGGATTTTATGTTTCGAATTAATTAATTAACTGTTTTACCGCTTTCGCTGGACTGGAATATTTCTGGATATTGTCTGTTTCGGATTAGGAATCGATCGGAGCGAGTCTCGAGTTGTGTCGCGTTGAAATGGAATTTTCGGTGATTTGATTTCGAAAGATTTTGACTTAAAAACCGTTAATTGGGAAATATGTCGCGTTTTGATAAAATCCGTTTTGAATGAGTTTTTGATTGACTTGAATGATTGTGTGACTTTGATTGGAACTGTTTTTATGGTTGTCAAATCTGTTTTCAATCGGAACGAGAATCGGAATTAAGCGGAATCGCGATTTTCGGGCGAAACCGCCAAAATCTGCCCTTGACAGACCCCCCTGCTGTCAACCCACGCGCCACTTGCGCGCGGCGCGCCATTCGCGCGCCATTGGGCAGAACAATCTGTCTGTTCGCGCGCCACTTGCGCGCGGCGCGCCACTTGCGCGCGGCGCGCCACTCGCGCGCCAGTTGACAGAATTTCAGCAACCAAACACTGTTTTTCATTTCGCAATAACTTTTGATCCGGGAACCCGATTGAGGTGTTCTCAGGGGCGTCGGAAAGCTTATTCAAAGATCTATCTATTTATATAAATTAAATGGCATAATGGACTGTTTTTGAAGTTCTAAACTATTTCGAAAAATCGAATAATAGTACTCGTGTGCGAACATATGTTTTATTAATAATAAAGCGGACTATGAGTCCTACGTGATACGGTATAACTGACGCGGGACGATTATTATTTATTGTCTAAACCGGTCTACGATTCACGATATATATATTATATCGACTACGGGAAACGGCCCGATGCGGGTGTTACGTTCAATTGTTGGTCTGATTGTAAATGAACTAAATGTTCATATGACTGTAAATATGTAGATATATATATTATATCGAGTTTGGGTGACGACCCATGTTAACATACTAGGCGGGGAAGTCATGATCCCTTACCCTAGGCTCTGAGGCCAATAGCGGAACTGTTATTGGATAGGGGTTCGCCGGGAGACGCAGATGTGCTGCAGCCGGTGTTATGTTAAAAGTATTGTACTATGAATACCGGGAGACGCAGATGTGCTGCAGCCGGTGTTACGTAGAAGGGCCTAGGATGCTAGTTCATCGGGAGACGCAAATGGGTTGCAGCCGGTGTCTTACTAGATCGAAGCCTTATTATATGGTTCACCGAGATTAGCAAGCGGATTGCGGTCGGTGTTGTGTTAAATCATAAAACTGTTTTAAATGAACCGAGAGCGTTAGTAGGGGTCTCGGTAGAACTCACTGAGATTGTATCTCACTGTTTATATTTTGTGGTTTTACAGAGAAGCAGGGGGAAAAAGAAAAGGTGAAGAAGCACAGCTAGGTGGTGTGCATATGAAGACGGTGAAGACTTAGTTTTCATTGTTATTGTCTTTCCCTCGAGATTTTTGTATTTTCGATTGTATAACTTGTACCAGTAAAAGTTGTAAAATCGTTTCCGCTATTTCTTGTTATTTGGATATTGGACTCTAGGTTATGAGCGGTTTTTATTTATGTTCAATATCTAAAACAGGAAAAATATCTCTGATTATTTTATGACGGTACACTTGGGTATTTTTACTCGATGGAAATACCGGGGTGTTACAGTTGGTATCAGAGCAGTTCGACCTAGTCGGACTTAGTTTAGGGTTGAGTCGATTCCTTGCTAGTCCTTTTTGTAATTACACTTGTGATGCTAAGAGACATTGAGCCTGATCAACTTAATACTCAGTGCATCATAAGCGGAATTATGACTGGATGATCAAGACGTAATCCTCGACCAAGATCGGAATCTTCAACCGGTGCATCCTCAGGAAAGGTGACATGATGGTGGAAGAATACACCGCTAAGTTTGAGAAGTTGTCTCAGTTCTACCAAGTGGTGAAGCAAGCTTCGGATGACGAACGGAGAATGCAGAAGTATAAGACGGGCATAAGTGCTTTTATGATTTATGGTCTCAGTTCTTATACTGCTACCAATTATGTTGCCTTAGTGCAATCAGCCTATGTCGCCGAGGATGATCTCATAGGAAATATGGGAAAGGAAAGAAGGTAGTTGAATTATCAACTCCGAATACAAAGTCCTAAGATAATTTCATCGAAGGAAAAGCAGATGCAATTCTTTGATTCTTCAAAGGTCAGAAGATGTTCTAACTGTGGAAAGCCTCACAGCGGTGATTGCAAGCGAAGATCTAATCGGTGCTATTATAGAAATGTAGAGGGTCAGTATGGTAAGGAGTGCCCTGTAAGGAAGAGTTCCAAGGAGTTACAAGCAGCTCTAAGGCAAGGACGAGTCAACATTCTGGATGTTTAGACAGTTACGACTGCAGACAATTTACTGAGGGGTATGAGATCAGTTTTCAATAACTCTGTCAGTATGTTATATGATCCGGGTGCAACCTATTGCTGTATATCCCGATCGCATGTGAATCGGTTGGGATCAGCCTTATCATCGCTACCCGAGCCGATAACTATTTTAACTACTGCTAAGGGTCGTGTCCAGACCTAATCTTTGTATAGAATTGTCTACTTGTCATAGGAGGCAGAAATTTCATTGTAGAATTTATTGTTTGCCTATGAGAAGTGTGGACACCATTTTGGGTATGAATTGGATGACTGCAAATCATGTTGCAATCGACCGTGTTAATCAACTATCAGCTTCGCTTCACAATCAGTTGAATTGTCTAGGACAAATTCTGAAGCGGTTACCTAGTTCACCTTAGATGGTCAATCTTCATTCCAAGGTGCGGAAGCACATGTTAGTATGTTATCTGCATCCACTGAAACTAATTCAGATTTGACGAACATTCAGGTTGTGAATGACTTTCTGGATGTTTTCACGATGAAGTTTCTTCTGAACCTCCAGAGCGAGAGGTAGAGTTACTGTAGAATTGGTTCCTGGCACGGGATCAATATCTATTGTTTCTTATTGAATGTTCCTTTAGAATTAAAGGAAATGGAGTCTCAACTTGAAGAGTCGATGTTAAAGAAATTCATTCGACCGAGTGCTTCTCTCAGGAGTGCTCGGGTGTAATTAGTAAAAAGGAAAGATAGTAACATGAGATTGTACATCGGTTATCGACAACTTAATAAAGTGACGACCAATAATAAATATCCCTTACCAAGGATAGACGATTTGCTTGAGCAACTTGATGTGCCCCAGTGTTTTCTAAAATTGATCTGAGGTCAGGATATCATCAATTAAAAGTTAGAGCCTTAGATATTCCGAAGACAGCTTTCCGTACTAGGTATGGACATTACGAGTTCGTAGTGATGCCCTTCGGTTTGACTAATGCTCCAGCGGTATTCATGGATTACATGAACCGAGTTTTTCATACGTATTAGGATCAGTTTGAAGTCGTTTTGATCGATGATATCTTGATGTGCTCGAAGACCATTGAGGAGCATGTCCAACATCTCCTCATTGTTCTGAGTGTACTCCGAGAAAAGGAGTTGTACTTGAAACCTTGGGAGTGTGATTTTTGGGTGTCAGAGGTAAAGTCTTTGGGACATGTGATTTCCTAAGTCGGGAGTTTCTGTAGATCCCAGTAAGAAGGAAGTGGTGTTGAATGGGAGTGACCGACATCAGCCCCAGAGATCAAAAGTTTCTGGGTCTAGCCGGTTACTATAAGAGATTTGTCAAAGGGTTCTCACAGTTAGTTTTCCACTTACTCGGTTAACTCGTAAGGGTCATCCGTTTACATGGGATGCCGATTGTGAAGAATGTTTTATAGAGTCGAAAATTTTGACTTCTGCTCCAATCCTGATTCTTCCGGATCCGTCATTGGAATTTTAAATTTTCGATGACGCTTTAGGGAAGGGTTTAGGATGTATTCTAATGCAAAAATCAACAAGGGGTAGCTTAGGCGTCCAGACAATTAAGGTCTCGTGAAGAAAATTATCCAACTCATGAATTGGAGTTAATAGCTATTGTGTATGCACTGAAGATTTGGAGACGTTACCTGTATGGGTCTCGTTTCGAAGTCTCTAGTGGTCACAAGAGTTTAAGGTATCTGTTTGATCAGAAAGAACTGAATAGCAGGCAGAGAAGTGTGTTGAGTTTCCGGAGGACTATGAATTTGTGCTGATGTAGCATTCAAGAGAGGTCAGTGTTGTAACTGATGCACTGAGTAGGAAGTCCACCCACATGGCTGAGTTTATTGATGCATGAGATGGAATCATCAGAGTCTTTTAGAGACTTAAATCTGAATTCAAGATCGAGAGGAACCTGTTAGTGTTGAGCCATATGAGGATCTCTAGTTCCCTAAGGGATTCTATACGCTTGGCACAGAAAGTTGATGTGAAGCTACAATCACAAAAGGTATTTCCAGATTTTACCATGGATAGTGATGGAGTCAGTTGTTTCAACGGTAGGATCTGTACGCCCGATGATGAGAACAATAAAAGGCAAGTGTTAGAGGAAGAACACCGAAGTTTATATTTTGTTCCAAGATGTACAGAAATGTAAAGCAGATGTATGAGTGGCAAGGTATTAGTTTGTTAATCTCTTCCTTGTGAAGGTTAACAATGAGATTGTAATAAGTGATTCCGTTTGACAAGTCAAACGTGAATACGAATATGTAAGTGAGGTAACTGCTGATTGTTTTCACGTTACGAATAGCCATCAAAGGATTAATTGATGGATATGCTTGTAAGTGACTGAAATTTCCGAAGTGAAGCTTGGCGTGCGCTGTAATAGTTTTGAAAAATCGTTTTTGTGAAAACCCGCATGCTAAAGTTAATTTTGGGAACGAATTAAGAGGCTAATAGAATATGATTGAGGAGGAAAATCCTAGGAGGATTACTTAGGTTGAGGGGAAGCTCTCAACGCTATGGACTAATAAGAAAAGGAGCTCTGAGTTCTGTTTGATAGTTGTTCGGAGAACAACTGAGGTGATTTTCATTACGTTCGATTTATTTGATGTCCCCGTGGTTTATTTCTACGTTTAAGATAAACGTTTCTGGTAAATCCTCATTTCATCTTCTTTCGAGAAGTATTATCTCGAAATCTTGGGGGCGAGTCAAGAAGTTTCACAAGTGACTTTTTCGTCACATTTGTCAATGTGTACGAGAACTGTTATGGATTTTAGAAGATTTGTTGAGAACGCGTTTACACCCTCTGAAGAAATCGTGTTTGTTTTTACCTCTACCGAGGAGTACTTTGATCTGGATTAATCAAAGTTGGGGAGCAAGTGAGGAATGAAGCTTAGAAAGTGTTTTCGAACGCGGTGCCAAGCCTATGTAGGCGAAAGAGGAGTTTCTCGTATTGATTCGTAACGAGAGAGTTCGAACTATAACCTTAGAGCGTTCTAGGGTGGTAGTGGAACGTACTTAGAGGTTGACGTGACAACTTGAGAAGATTTTCTACACTCATTTCGTTAATTCAAGATTGTTTTCTCGCAAATTTAGACCTTCCGGGGAATGTCAACCCTCGGTTAGTCGGATGAAAGACTTAGCGAAATTTTGAGGACAAAATTCTTTTAAGTTGGGGAGAATGTAACATCCGCAAAATAATTAACCGAATTATTTGGATGTTAACCCAATTGAATTAATTTAGTACTTGACTGGTAAATTTACTGAGTGCTAAAATTATTTATTGATTGTCATCGGATCGTTAACCGGATAATACGGACCGTGGACGATTTAGAATCGATTAAGGGATTAAGGTTAATATGGTAATTTTACCACGTTACCACTTATATATTATTTATATATATATATATATGTGTGTACCGTGTGTGTGTGTAAAAAGGAAAGAAGAGAAAAGAATTGAAAGAAAGAAAAGGGAGCCACGCGTGAAACAGAGGAAAAGAATGAAAGAAAAGAAAGAATGGAGAAAGTGAGAAAGGGAGGAAACGTAGAGGAAGAAGAGAAGAGGGAGAGAGAAGACCTCACCCAAACCTCAAGCTTCCTTCACCAAAAATGTTCCCCACATCCTTCTCTTCATTTTGACACCAAGATCTTCATCATCCATTCTTTATCCTCCATTTCACCATTTTCGAATTTGGAGAGGGAGGAGAAGAAATGTTGTGTTGTCTTCTTCATCAAGTGTCCTAGAGGTTAGGGAAGTCGAATATGTGGTTGGTTGCTAGCTTGGAATGAAGAATCAAAGGTTTCAACAGTTAGGGTTAGAGAAATCAAGATTTTGGGTTATGGATGAATAGTAAATTGGGGGTTGAAGAAGATGAATAGTGCATTTGGAGGTCTCGGGAGTGAGCGGAAAGTTTTGGAAGCGGATTGGAGCGACGTCGGAACGGAAAGTTTATGCGGGGAATGTTCGTGTGGTTACTCGGCGAATTCGGCTCGATCGTGGTTCACGCTTCAAGGGTGAGTTCTACTCACGTTTAGGATTTTATGTTTCGAATTAATTAATTAACTGTTTTACCGCTTTCGCTGGACTGGAATATTTCTGGAATATTGTCTGTTTCGGATTAGGAATCGATCGGAGCGAGTCTCGAGTTGTGTCGCGTTTTGATAAAATCCGTTTTGAATGAGTTTTTGATTGACTTGAATGATTGTGTGACTTTGATTGGAACTGTTTTTATGGTTGTCAAATCTGTTTTCAATCGGAACGAGAATCGGAATTAAGCGGAATCGCGATTTTCGGGCGAAACCGCCAAAATCTGCCCTTGACAGACCCCCCTGCTGTCAACCCACGCGCCACTTGCGCGCGGCGCGCCATTCGCGCGCCATTGGGCAGAACAATCTGTCTGTTCGCGCGCCACTTGCGCGCGGCGCGCCACTCGCGCGCCAGTTGACAGAATTTCAGCAACCAAACACTATTTTTCGTTTCGCAATAACTTTTGATCCGGGAACCCGATTGAGGTGTTCTCAGGGGCGTCGGAAAGCTTATTCAAAGATTTATCTATTTATATAAATTAAATGGCATAATGGACTGTTTTTGAAGTTCTAAACTATTTCGAAAAATCGAATAATAGTACTCGTGTGCGAACATATGTTTTATTAATAATAAAGCGGACTATGAGTCCTACGTGATACGGTATAACTGACGCGGGACGATTATTATTTATTGTCTAAACCGGTCTACGATTCACGATATATATATTATATCGACTACGGGAAACGGCCCGATGCGGGTGTTACGTTCAATTGTTGGTCTGATTGTAAATGAACTAAATGTTCATATGACTGTAAATATGTAGATATATATATTATATCGAGTTTGGGTGACGACTCATGTTAACATACTAGGCGGGGAAGTCATGATCCCTTACCCTAGGCTCTGAGGCCAATAGCGGAACTGTTATTGGATAGGGGTTCGCCGGGAGACGCAGATGTGCTGCAGCCGGTGTTATGTTAAAAGTATTGTACTATGAATACCGGAAGACGCAGATGTGCTGCAGCCGGTGTTACGTAGAAGGGCCTAGGATGCTAGTTCATCGGGAGACGCAAATGGGTTGCAGCCGGTGTCTTACTAGATCGAAGCCTTATTATATGGTTCACCGAAATTAGCAAGCGGATTGCGGTCGGTGTTGTGTTAAATCATAAAACTGTTTTAAATGAACCGAGAGCGTTAGTAGGGGTCTCGGTAGAACTCACTGAGATTGTATCTCACTGTTTATATTTTGTGGTTTTACAGAGAAGCAGGGGGAAAAAGAAAAGGTGAAGAAGCACAGCTAGGTGGTGTGCATATGAAGACGGTGAAGACTTAGTTTTCATTGTTATTGTCTTTCCCTCGAGATTTTTGTATTTTCGATTGTATAACTTGTACCAGTAAAAGTTGTAAAATCGTTTCCGCTATTTCTTGTTATTTGGATATTGGACTCTAGGTTATGAGCGGTTTTTATTTATGTTCAATATCTAAAACAGGAAAAATATCTCTGATTATTTTATGACGGTACACTTGGGTATTTTTACTCGATGGAAATACCGGGGTGTTACAGGGTGCTCCGGTGTTGTTGGTGAAAAAGGAAGACGGTAGCATGAGATTGTGTATCAACTATAGACAGCTTAAAAAAGTTATAGTGAAGAACAAATGCACATTGCCTAAAATTGATTACCTTTTGGATCAGCTTAGAGGTGCGGTAGTGTTTTTCGAGATTGATTTGAGGTTCGGTTATCACCAGATTAAAGTTAGACCCATGGATATTCCAAAACAGCTTTTCGGACTCACTATCGGCATTACAAATATTTAGTGAGGCCATTTAGGTTAACCAATGCACCAACGGTATTCATGGATTATTTGAACAGAACTTTTAGACCTTACTACAAGAAAAACTGATTTTTCCGGCCAGGACTTTCCGGCGGATTTTTATCCGCCGAAAAATCTCCAGCGGATTTTATGACTTACCGGTGGATTTTATCCGCCGAAACATTACCGGCGGATTTGTTGGATTTTCCGGCGGATTTTTTTCCTCCGCAACATTTCCAGCGGATTTTTAGGTATTTCCGACAGATTTGGGTCTACGAATTTTTTTTTTTAAAAAAAATCCACCGGTAAGGTCATTTCCGGCGGATAGTTAAAAGAACCGCCAATTTTGAATTTCGAAAATCTACCGGAAATGCGTAAAAATCCGCCGGAAAGACAACCCGACTAAAAACCGCCGGAAACGTCATTTCCGGCGGATTTTTTTGAAAGAAGCAGGGAATTTGATTTTTGAAAATCTGCCGGAAATCCTTGAAAATCCGGTGGAAATCCCCTAAATCGGCCGGTAAAAGACATTTCCGGTGGATTTTGCCTTTTGATCGTTTGACTTCGTTTCTTCTATATAAATCCCTTCTCCACTTCTTCTTCTTCACACCTCTACCAATACTCTCCTTCTCTCTACTAAATCTCTTCTTGAAATTCCTCTCTTCCTCCCTACGAATTCTATTCTTCTCTCTATTAAATCTCTTCCTCTCTTTGGCAAATTTCTTCGATCTAAGGTTTGTTTGTAAATGAGTTAATAGTTTTAGTTTTTGAATTATTTTATAATATGAGTTTGTTACTAATTGTGGTGTTGTTTGTTTAGGTATTGTTTGAGTTTGCGTTCCTCTTTTTTCCTCTTTGTTTGAGTTGGGGATACGCTTCAAGTCAGAGTCTTCTCTTCACTACGGTTAGTTATCAAAGTAAAGTAATTAATATATCAATATATATATATATATATATATATATATATATATATATATATATGGATTTTTTGTTTTTAGTGTCTAAAAAAATTTTACCAACTTTTGGTCACCGTAAAATTTGGATTTTTTCTTTTAGTCCTTGGTGACTCTTAATAACGCTTATTGTCGATGATTTGAATACATGTTCATGTGTCTCATTGTCGTGGCTTAGAAGTTGGTTTTCTTAAATCACATTTTTGGTACAATATTAAAATTAATAAAATATTAATTACTTCATTATTTATAGTAAAATTTTGTTACAAATTTTGTTTGCAATAATAATACAAAATAATTTATATTGAAAAAACTTATTTATTAAGTTCACTTATAAATTTTATTAACAGATATTGTCTTATAAAAATTGAAATTTAAAATTAAATTGGCAATTATTATTTATAATGTTTAAATTATTAATATATAACATTATCTAAAAATTCATTGTGTTGCTGGTAATTGATAGTTTATTGATATATCAAAATAAAGTAATTAATATATCAATATATATCAAAATATAAAGTAATTGATAGTTTATTTGATAGTTTATTTCATTTACATTGTAGTGTAGTACATAGATCTTGAAATTATGGATCGTAGTTGGATGTATGATCGATTGTTTCCGGGAAGATCCGGTTTAAAGCGACAATTTGTAGAAGGAGTAGAAGAGTTTATTTTTTGTGCTAAGTGTCATAAACAATTTGCGCGACAAGGCGGGATTAGATGTCCGTGCTTGAAATCTTCCTTTCGATTTATAAAAAATGAAGAAGAAGCTAGACTTGATTTGTACAATAATGGGTTTAGGACAAATTATTGGATATGGAGTCGTCACGGGGAATTAGGACCAGGGGTAGCTGTAGTTCCTGCGGTTAATGTTCCGGTTGAAATAGTAGCTCCCAAATCAAGTAGTTATCCAGCGACTACGACATCTGAAGGCCAAATTATACAACCGTTAGATGTTTATCAGGGAATGATATCTGACGCTGTTGGAGTAAATTTGGCTTTTGAAGAACCAGAATATGATGTTGAAGAAGTTCCAAATGAGGAAGCTCAAAGGTTTTACATGTATTTGAGTGAGACAAATAAACCATTATTTGAAGGATCTAAAGACTCAAAATTATCAATGGGTGTTCGGTTGTTGGGTCTTAAGTCTCAATTTAATGTTGCTGAGTTGTGCATGGAATATATGACCAAAATGATGTTGGATGCAACCCCCATTAAAGGGCTTTTGCCGCAAAAATTATTATGAAGCTAAAAGACTGGTAACGAACCTTGGCTTAAAATCTAAAAGAATTGATTGTTGTGTGTTTGGTTGCATGCTCTATTATAACAATGAGTTTGGCATAAATGATGGAGAGTTGTCGGAATGCAAGTTGTGTGGAGAGCCACGCTATCGTGTCAGTAGGAAAGGGAGCAGCAGAGGCAAACCGGTTCCACGAAAAGCAATGTTCTATCTTCCGCTTATACCAAGGCTACAGAGGATGTTTACTTCAATGGAGACCGCGGGTAAAATGACGTGGCACCATCAAAATAGAAATAATTCTGGTGAATTACGTCACCCATTTGATGGTGAAGCTTGGAAGCATTTTGATCGTGTTAATCCAGATTTTGCCGGTGATCCATGCAATGTTCGGCTTGGTTTATGCTCTGATGGTTTCACACCATATATTCAAGCCTCGGCAACACCGTATTCATGTTGGCCAGTTATTGTTACCCATACAACCTTCCTCCAGAAATGTGTATGTCTAAACCACACATGTTTTTAAATTCTATTATTCCAGGGCCAAGTAATCCAACAGCTGGTATTGACATATTTTTGCAACCTTTGATTGATGACCTAAAAAGGTTGTGGAATGGTGTTTTAACTTATGATGCAGCACACAAACAAAATTTTGTGATGAGGGCGGCTTTGATGTGTGTAACGCCCAAGAATTTAATTAATTATTTAATTTAATTGTTTGGAATTTAATTGGTAGAAAATAATAAAATAAAAACAATGTTAGAATATATGGACCTATGGTTAGGGTTAGTAGTAGTGAATATGAAGTGTCATGGAAAAGGCCCATGATTAAGTCGCATAGCCAAGAGAAAAGCCCATGATAATCAACTAAGTATAAATAAGCCTTTTTAGGGTTTTGCTCACTAATTAGAAAAACAAAAATTTGAGAGTGAGAAAGGAGAGAGGAGGCGCGGCGAAGAGGAGGACGAGGCTAGGGCAAGGTTGCGAATTCTTCAAGGCTAAGGTAAGGGTGGGGTTCTATCTCTATAATTGGGTGTATGAAGGGCTCTACGTAGAAAGGTTAATGGAAACCTAGGTGATTAAGTTAGAAAACCCTAGTTGTAGGGATTAAATTTGATTGATGATGAATGAATATGATTTGATGATGATTGAGCATGATTGGACATGATTGATGATGATTGAGCTTGCTTGTTGACGACTTGAGCCAAAAATTCTGTCCATAGGGCGCCATGGGCGCCAATGTTGTTGTTGTTGCGTGCTGGGCGCCTTCCTGGGCGCCAAATTCCGTGTGTGTGTTGCTGCCTGGGCGCCATGGGCGCCGTTCCTGAAAACTGTGCTGGGCGCCATGGGCGCCATCCTTGTTGTGTGACTGGGCGCCATTCTGGGTGTGACGTGTTCTGGTGCAGGGGCGCCAAGGGCGCCATGTTGGCTGTTCCTGTCCTGTTGCTGGGCGCCATGGGCGCATCTTGCTGTTGTGTGTTGCTGTCTTGCAGATTCCTGACGCATGGGCGCCAAGGGCGCCAAAATCCTGGCTGCCCAATTGCTGTTGTCTATGTTGTTCTGGCGCATGGGTGCCAAGGGCGCCATGATGGTGGCTGCCCAATTGTTGTTTTCTATGTTGTTCTGGCGCATGGGCGCCAAGATGGTGGCTGCCCAATTGATGTTTCAGGTGTTGTTCTGGCGCAGGGGCGCCATGGGCGCCAAGGTGGTGGCTGCCCTATTGTCGTGGCTGTGTTGTCCTGACGCATGGGCGCCAAGGGCGCCAAGAATGGCTATCTGGTTGCTGTTGTTGCGTGCTGTGTCTGGCGCAAGGGCGCCATGGGCGCCTAAATCAGGCTGCCTCGTGCTGTGTCTGGCGCAGGGGCGCCATGGGCGCCAGAACCTGGCTGCCTTATGCTGTGTTGTGTTGCTGGGCGCCATGGGCGCCAGTTTGGCTGCCAATTGTGTTGCTTGGCGCAGTGGGCGCCAAGGGCGCCAAGTGTGGCTGCCCAAATGTGAAGTTCACGATTGTTGGTTAAAATGATGTTGAATATGTGATTAGGCCCAAAGTTGCCAAATGTTGAAAGTTGCTAAATTAATGCGATGTTGCCAAAATGTTGAAAATTGCTACGTTATAAATTGTTTACGACGAAGGTTGTACGAAGACGAATTTGCCTCTATTTATTTGCAGGTGATGTGTTGTAGGCCTACGGCCAATGTTGTTTTCCGATGTTGTGCGTTGCTATGGAACCATTGTTGTCTGTTTGTGCATTTACATAGCGTCGCATGCATATCATATTTTTACGATGGAGATATGCTCAAACCACGACGACGATGTTGCGATGTTGATGCCCCTATTTACGGGTTTTGGATTATGGTACCACATGCATTATATGGCGGTGGCCCTGAGTTGAGTCACATTTCGCATTATGTGCATACCTATGTGATTGAGACGATGTTGACTGCTGATTAAATGATGAGTTGATGCTATGACCTCAATTACATATTGTCTTTCATATGTCTAATTATATAGTGCGATATCTCACCCCTTCTGTTTGAATGTTACCTCAATGTTGGTAACGTGCAGGTAATCCCGAATGAAGGCAGTTCACCTTCGTTTGATCGAGTCGGTGTCGTCGCTCTGATATGTAACACTCGGGGGGGATGAACACGCGTTTTAATGTTATTTGCTTTGTTATTTCCTTGTTGAAGCTTTAAGCTGCTTGTTGCTATTTTGATGTTTTCTGAGCTGTCTTGAGTTGTTAAGACGCACGATGACTTTAGTTGACTTGTTGTGAATCCGCTGCGAGATTACGAAGATGAATTAATTAGAGGACTAAAACGTTGTTTTACCGGTTCATCCAAAAGTGTTATATAACCGTTTTCAAAAGCGAATTAATATTGTTTATTGTTTTCACGAAGCAAATGTGGCACTCCATTGTTTGTCGAAAAAGGTTTTTGTGAACTCTGATATTTTTGCATTATTTTGCCGGGTAGAAATGGGGTGTTACATTAGTGGTATCAGAGCAGTATCGGTCTGTCCGGCCAAGTTGTCAAGTTACTGTGTCATTGACGATCAAGTATTGTCGATTAGTTCTAACTGTTGCTTATGTTGTAGTGATTAGTTGAGATGGCTGGAAGGAACGATGCTGCTATTGCTGCTGCGTTGGCTGCTATGGCTCAGGCAGTGGAGGGTCAGCAGAATGCTGGTGAGAATGCTGGGTCCCGTAGTTTGGCGACCTTTCAAAGAGAGAATCCGCCTACTTTCAAAGGCAAGTATAATCCTGACGGAGCGTTGGCTTGGTTGAAGGAGATGGAGAGGATCTTCCGTGTGATGGACTGCACTCCAGCGCAGAAGGTTCGTTATGGTATTCATATGTTGGCAGAAGAGGCTGATGACTGGTGGCTAGAGACTAGTCAGAGGTTGGTAGCTACAGGTGAAGAGGTCACATGGGTTGTGGTCCGTAGGGAATTTATGAGGAAGTACTATCCGGAGGATGTTCGGGGTAAGAAGGAAATTGAGTTCCTTGAGCTGAAGCAAGGAAACATGTCGGTTACTGAGTATGCTACTAAGTTTGTGGAATTGGCTAAGTTTTATCTGCACTACAGTGAAGCAACTGCTGAATTGTCGAAGTGCATCAAGTTTGAGAATGGGCTGCGACCAGAGATCAAGAAGGCCATTGGATATCAGAAGATCCGTGTTTTTGCTGATTTAATTGATAGCTGCAGAATCTATGAAGAGGACAACAATGCGCATTACAAGATTATTAATGAGAAGAGGGGTAAGCCCCAGAATCGTGGTAAGCCGTATGATGCTCCTGCCGGTAAGGGTAAGTCTAGAGTTGCTGATGGCAAGAGGACTAGTGGGGGAGATGCTCCGGCTGGTATTGTGTGTTTCAGATGTGGCAAAGCTGGGCATAAGAGTAATGCGTGCAAAGCTGAGCTGATGAGGTGTTTCCGTTGTGGTAAGATCGGGCATGAGGCGTCCGGGTGTGAGCATAAGGAGGTAGTTTGTTTCAACTGTGGCGAAGGAGGACACATCAGTAGTCAGTGTCAGAAACCAAAGAAGGAGCGGGCTAGTGGGAAAGTGTTCGCATTGGCGGGGACAGATACTTCCGAAGAAGATGGACTTATTAGAGGTACATGCTTCATTAATAATGGAGAGATACCGGTGCTACTCATTGTTTTATTGCTGCTGATTGTGTTGAAAGATTGGGTCTTGCGTTGTCTTTTATGAATGGAGAGATGGTCGTCGACACTCCAGCTAAGGGGTCGGTGACTACTTCTCTAGTGTGCTCTCAATGTCCTTTGTCGATTTTCGACAGAGACTTTCTTGTTGATCTGATTTGTTTGCCGTTAAGTGGATTGGATATGATCTTAGGTATGAACTTGTTAGAGCATAACCATGTGCATATTAACTGCCGTAGTAAGTCTGTAAGTTTTTCTACCCATGAAGAGGAGGAAGCTGGTTTGTTGTCTGCCGGTCAGTTGCGGAAGTTGATGCGGGAAGAAGTCCAGTTATTCTCGCTGATGGCATCAATGTCTGTCGAGAACCGGGCCGTGATTGAAGAGCTGCGGGTAGTATGTGAATTTTTTGAAGTTTTCCCTGATGAGATTCCAGGTGTGCCGCCAGAGAGAGAAGTGGAATTCGCTATCGATCTTGTACCTGGTACCAGACCTGTTTCTATGGCACCGTACAGGATGCCTGCATCCGAATTGTTCGAATTGAAGAAGCAGCTTGAGGATTTGCTCGAAAAGAAGTTTGTGAGACCAAGTGTGTCGCCGTGGGGAGCTCCTGTGTTGCTAGTAAAGAAGAAAGATGGAAGTATGAGGCTCTGTGTTGATTATAGACAGTTGAATAAGGTAACGGTTAAGAACAAGTATCCACTCCCAAGGATAGATGATTTGATGGATCACCTGGTGGGTGCTCAAGTGTTTAGTAAGATTGACTTGCGGTCAGGCTATCATCAGATTAAAGTGAAAGATGAGGATATTCAGAAGACGGCTTTTAGGACGCGTTATGGGCATTATGAGTATCCGGTGATGCCTTTTGGTGTTACTAACGCGCCGGGGGTATTTATGGAATACATGAACCGTATCTTCCATACTTACTTGGATCAGTTTGTGGTGGTATTCATCGATGATATTCTGGTCTACTCTAAGTCGGAAGAAGAGCATGCAGAGCATTTGAGATTAGTATTGGAGGTCCTGAAAGAGAAGAAGTTGTATGCAAAGTTGTCTAAATTTGAATTCTGGTTGAAGGAAGTAAGTTTCCTTGGTCACGTCATTTCAGGTAGTGGTATTGCGGTAGATCCGTCTAAAGTAGATGCTGTGTTGCAGTGGGAAGCCCCGAAGTCGGCCACCGAGATTAGAAGCTTTTTGGGGTTAGCTGGTTATTATAGAAGGTTCATCGAGGGTTTTTCGAAGTTAGCACTTCCGCTAACTCAGCTGACTTGCAAGGGTAAGGCTTTTGTGTGGGACGCTCGTTGTGAAGAGAGTTTCGCTGAATTGAAGAAGAGATTGACGACTTCTCCTATCTTGACGTTGCCCAATTCAGGAGAATCTTTTGTGGTGTATTGTGATGCTTCCAAGATGGGTTTAGGAGGTGTGCTTATGCAGAATGGGAAGGTAGTTGCTTATGCGTCGAGGCAGTTGAGGACTCATGAGAAGAATTATCCTACGCATGACTTAGAGCTTGCTGCAGTTGTGTTTGTGCTGGAAATTTGGAGGCATTATCTTTATGGTTCTAGATTTGAAGTATTTAGTGACCATAAGAGTTTGAAGTATTTATTTGATCAGAAGGAATTGAATATGAGGCAACGACGGTGGTTGGAGTTATTGAAGGATTATGATTTCGGATTGAATTATCATCCAGGAAAGGCTAATGTCGTGGCTGATGCGTTAAGTCGAAAGACCTTACACATGTCAGCAATGATGGTTAAGGAGTTGGAATTAATTAAGCAGTTCAGAGATATGAGTTTGGTCTGTGAAGTGACACCGCAGAGTGTCAGGTTGGGAATGTTGAAGATTAATAATGACTTTTTAGACAGTATCAGGGAAGCTCAAAAGTTGGATGTTAAGCTGGTGGATTCGATGGTTGGAATCGATCAGTCTGAGAATGATGATTTCAAGCTGGATGCGCAAGGTGTGTTGAGGTTCCGTAATAGAATTTGTATTCCTGATGACGCGGAGATGAATAAATCAATTCTTGAAGAGAGTCATAGGGGTAAGTTCAGTATTCATCCGGGAGCTACTAAGATGTATCAGGATTTGAAGAAGTTGTTTTGGTGACAAGGGATGAAGCGCGATGTAGCGCAGTTTGTGTATGCATGTTAACTTGTCAGAAGTCGAAAGTTGAACATCAGAAGCCTGCAGGGTTGATGCAACCGTTAGAGGTTCCAGAATGGAAATGGGATAGTATTTCGATGGACTTTGTGACGGGATTGCCAAATACCGCGAGAGGTCACGATGCTATTTGGGTGATTGTTGAAAGGCTAACGAAGTCGGCTCATTTTGTCCCTATTAACATCACGTATCCAGTGCCGAAGTTGGCAGAGATCTATATCCGAGAGATTGTGAAGCTGCATGGTGTTCCGCTATGTGTCGTTTCGGATAGCGATCCAAGGTTCACGTCTAAGTTTTGGAAGAGTTTGCAAGCGGAGTTGGGTTCTAAGTTGAGGTTGAGTTCGGCGTATCACCCTCAGACGGATGGTCAGTCGAAGAGGACTATTCAGTCGTTGGAGGATTTGTTGAGAGCTTGTGTCCTGGAGCAAGGAGGTTCGTGGGATGCGTACCTTTCGTTGATAGAGTTCACTTATAATAACAGTTACCATTCTAGTATTGGGATGGCACCTTTTGAAGCATTGTATGGTCGGAGATGTAGGACTCCTTTATGTTGGTATGAATCTGGGGAAAGTGTAGTACTTGGACCAGAAATTGTTCGAGAGACTACTGAGAAGGTGAGATTGATTCGGGAGAAGATGAAAGCCTCGCAAAGTAGACAGAAGAGTTACCATGATAAGCGAAGGAAGGATTTAGAATTTCAAGCAGGTGAGCATGTGTTTTTGAGAGTCACTCCAGTGACCGGTGTTGGACGCGCTTTGAAGTCTAAGAAGCTCACGCCTCGTTTTATCGGTCCGTATCAGATTTCGGAAAGAGTGGGAAATGTTGCTTATAGGGTGGCCTTGCCGCCTAATCTTTCGAACTTGCACGATGTATGTGTTTCATGTGTCGCAACTTCGGAAGTATGTTTCAGATCCATCTCATGTAATTCATATGGATGATGTGCAAGTACGGGATAATCTCACTATGGAGACGATGCCTGTGCGTATTGAAGATCATGAAGTGAAGACTCTTAGAGGCAAGGAAATCGCATTGGTGAAAGTGGTCTGGCTGGGAGCTGCCGGAGAAAGCATGACGTGGGAGCTGGAAAGCAGGATGCGGAAGTTGAATCCAGAGAAATATTCTAAGTGGGGGAGGGTTGTAACGCCCAAGAATTTAATTAATTATTTAATTTAATTGTTTGGAATTTAATTGGTAGAAAATAATAAAATAAAAATAATGTTAGAATATATGGACCTATGGTTAGGGTTAGCAGTATGGAATTTGAAGTGTCATGGAAAAGGCCCATGATTAAGTCGCATAGCCAAGAGAAAAGCCCATGATAATCAACTAAGTATAAATAAGCCTTTTTAGGGTTTTGCTCACTAATTAGAAAAACAAAAATTTGAGGGTGAGAAAGGAGAGAGGAGGCGCGGCGAAGAGGAGGAGGAGGCTAGGGCCAGGTTGCGAATTCTTCAAGGCTAAGGTAAAGGTGGGGTTCTATCTCTATAATTGGGTGTATGAAGGGCTCTATGTAGAAAGGTTAATGGAACCCTAGGTGATTAAGTTAGAAAACCCTAGTCGTAGGGATTAAATTTGAATGATGATGAATGAATATGATTTGATGATGATTGAGCATGATCGATAATGATTGGACATGATTGATGATGATTGAGCTTGCTTGTTGATGATTTGAGCCAAAAATTCTGTCCATAGGGCGCCATGGGCGCCAATGTTGCTGTTGCTGTGTGCTGGGCGTCTTCCTGGGCGCCATGGGCGCCATCCTGTGTTGTGTGACTGGGCGCCTTCCTGGGCGCCATTCTGGGTGTGACATGTTCTGGCGCAGGGGCGCCAAGGGCGCCATGTTGGCTGTTCCTGTCCTGTTGCTGGGCGCCATGGGCGCCATCTTGCTGTTGTGTGTTGCTGTCTTGCAGATTCCTGACGCATGGGCGCCAAGGGCGCCAAAATCCTGGCTACCCAATTGCTGTTGTCTATGTTGTTCTGGCGCATGGGCGCCAAGGGCGCCAAGATGGTGGCTGCCCAATTATTGTTTTCTATGTTGTTCTGGCGCATGGGCGCCAAGGGCGCCAAGATGGTGGCTGCCCAATTGCTGTTTCAGGTGTTGTTCTGGCGCAGGGGCGCCAAGGTGGTGGCTGCCAGGGCTGTGTTGTCCTGGCGCATGGGCGCCAAGGGCGCTAAGATTGGCTGCCCAGTTGCTGTTGTTGCGTGCTGTGTCTGGCGCAGGGGCGCCATGGGCGCCTAAATCAGGCTGCCTCGTGCTGTGTCTGGCGCAGGGGCGCCATGAGCACCAGAACCTGGCTGCCTTATGCTGTGTTGTGTTGCTGGGCGCCATGGGCGCCAGTTTGGCTGCCAATTGTGTTGCTTGGTACAGTGGGCGCCAAGGGCGCCAAGTGTGGCTGCCCAAATGTGAAGTTCACGATTGTTGGTTAAAATGATGTTGAATATGTGATTAGGCCCAAAGTTGCCAAATGTTGAAAGTTGCTAAATTAATGCGATGTTGCCAAAATGTTGAAAATTGCTACGTTATTAATTGTTGACGACGAAGGTTGTACGAAGACGAATTTGCCTCTATTTATTGGCAGGTGATGTGTTGTAGGCCTACGGCCAATGTTGTTTTCCGATGTTGTGCGTTGCTATGTAACCATTGTTGTCTGTTTGTGCATTTACATAGCGTCGCATGCATATCATATTTTTACGATGGAGCTATGCTCAAACCACGACGACGATGTTGCGATGTTGATGCCCCTATTTACGGGTTTTGGATTATGGTACCACATGCATTATAGGGCGGTGGCCCTGAGTTGAGTCACATTTCGCATTATGTGCATACCTATGTGATTGAGACGATGTTGACTGCTGATTAAATGATGAATTGATGTTAAGACCTCAATTACATATTGTCTTTCATATGTCTGATTATATAGTGCGATATCTCACCCCTTCTGTTTGAATGTTACCTCAATGTTGGTAACGTGCAGGTAATCCCGAATGAAGGCAGTTCACCTTCGTTTGATCGAGTCGGTGTCGTCTCTCTGATATGTATCACTCGGGGGGATGAACACGCGTTTTAATGTTATTTGCTTTGTTATTTCGTTGTTGAAGCTTTAAGCTGCTTGTTGCTATTTTGATGTTTTCTGAGCTGTCTTGAGTTGTTAAGACGCACGATGACTTTAGTTGACTTGTTGTGAATCCGCTGCGAGATTACGAAGATGAATTAATTAGAGGACTAAAACGTTGTTTTACCGGTTCATCCAAAAGTGTTATATAACCGTTTTCAAAAGCGAATTAATATTGTTTATTGTTTTCACGAAGCAAATGTGGCACTCCATTGTTTGTCGAAAAAGATTTTTGTGAACTCTGATATTTTTGCATTATTTTGCCGGGTAGAAATGGGGTGTTACAATGTGGACCATTAATGACTTCCCTGCCCATTGAATGTTGTCTGGATGGGGGACACATGGTAAGATGGCGTGTTCGATTTGCATGGTTGACACAAAGGCTTTTAGTCTTAAATACGGAGGAAAAACTTCATGGTTTGACTCGCACCGTAGGTTCTTACCTATGAATCACCCATATAGAAAGCAGAAATATGCGTTCATGAAGGGAAATGTTGAAACAGCTGGACCTCCTCGTAAGTTGACACCAGAGGAAGTTTGGAATAGTGTTAGGGATATCCCTCCTGTGGAAGTCGTAGCGGGTGTTGTTTCTCGTCCAGATGGCTATGGACAATGGCACAATTGGACAAAAAAAAGTATTTTTTGGGAACTTCCCTACTGGAAAGATAATCTATTGAGACACAATCTCGATGTCATGCATATAGAGAAGAATTTTTTTGACAACATATTTAACACTGTCATGAACATGAAAGGAAAAACGAAAGACAATGAGAAAGCTAGGAAGGATATAGATCATTACTGTAGACGAAAGGATTTGTTGTTGGTTGAGCAAGGTACTAGGACTTTGAAACCCAAAGCCAATTATACTTTATCTACCGAACATGCGAAAGCAGTTTATCAGTGGATAAAAGAGTTGAAAATGCCAGACGGTTATTCTTCCAATTTATCTAGATGTGCGGATGTGGATAATGGGAGGTTGCATGGGATGAAGAGGCATGATTGTCAACACACGTTTTGAATCCGCTCATTAAAATAAGTTAATACTTTAAGAATTTGTGTTCTGCAACGCTAAAAGCTGATGATCTTTCAAAAATGGAACAAGACATCCCACTTATCTTATGCAAGTTGGAGAGAGTATTTCCGCCTGGTTTCTTTGATTCTATGGAGCATCTACCGGTGCATCTCACATTTTCGGCGGATTTTTGGCTTTTTCGGTGGATTTTGCCTGCCGAAAAGTCCAATTTTTCTTGTAGTGCCTTAGACAGGTTCGTAGTGGTTTTCATCGACGACATCTTGGTATATTCTAAGAATATGGAAGAGAATGAAGAACACCTCCGTGTTGTGCTGGATACAATTCGGGAGAAACAATTGTATGCTCAACGGGAGAAATGTGACTTTTGGAGGCCAGAAGTGAAATTTTTGGGTCATGTTATATGTCAAAATGGGGTTTCTGTTGACACTAGCAAGGTTGAATTGGGAGCGTCCTAATTTCGTAGCCGAAGTAAAGAGTTTCTTCGGATTAGAAGGATATTATCGATGATTTATTTATGGATTCTCAAAATTAGTACTTCCACTCACTCGTATGACCCGCAAGAGTCAACCATTTGTGTGGAATACTAGTTGCGAGCAATGTTTCTTGGAACTAAAAACGTGATTAACTTCGACATCGATTCATGTTATACCAAACCAAACTTTGGGATTCCATATTTATAGTGATGTCTAGGAAAAGTTTTGGGTTGTGTTCTTATGCAGAACCATCAAGTTGTGACACCGATTCACGACAATTAAACACTCATGAAGAGAACTACCCCACACATGATTTGGATTTGGTAGCTATAGTTTTTGCCTTGAAGATAAGGAGGCACTACCTTTATGGTTCTCGTTTTGAGGTGTTCAATGGCCACAAAAGACTCAAATATCAGTTTGATCAGAATGACTTAATATGAGACAACAGAGATGGGCAAAATTCCTGAAAAACTACGACTTTGAACGAACATATCATCTTGGTAAAGCTAATGTAGTAGTTGATGCATTATGCAGAAAGTCACCTCACATGTCTACTTTGATGATGCATGAGATGCCGCTCCTTACGAAATTTGATTAGACAATGTTCAAATCAATAGTTCGTTAGAAAATTTGATTACACAAACGCAAGAGGTCGACTTAGAGTTGCAAGACAGAAAAGGTCAATAGTTGTTTCTCGGTATCAAGTGATGGTGTCATGTGTTTTAACGATAGGATCTATGTTCCACAAGATGCAGAGTGGAAAGTATGTGAGATTTTAGGTCATAAAGACGTAAACTCGTGGGGTCAGAACCACTATTTATATTAGTGTGATACAGTTGGATGTTGCATGTTGGCATATTTCATATTGTGTTGCATGTTGGCATAGGTAGCACTCTTTAAAGAGAGCGCAGATCTCTTATTTATCTAACGGTGGTCGACTTGGCCTAGTATGGAGAGTTCAACAGGGAGCTATCGGTAGAGCTTAGTTGTGCAAATCGGGACCATAACACAAACCCCCTATACTTTGGATCGTTGTGCATCTCGACTCCCGGTTGTTCAAATAGGCTCACATCAAATCTGATGTCACTCTCAAAATTTAAACAAGGTGACCTTTGTGATTCCACTAAATTAAGCATTTTGAGTCTATGATAGGATTTGGGCCGTAAGATCTAGTTACTCAGTGATGCGACCTTCGGCTTTCAACGGCTCGTATTCGATCCGAGTTTTACGTCGTTGCCTATAAAAGTGTGAGCCCTTCTTCTTCCTCCTCTTTACCATTTCTTTGAATCTGTTTCTAAGTTTCCCCGAGTTTTTGGCGAGTTTTTCCCTTCAAGCTTTCCAAGTTCCAACCTTTTTTTATATTTTTGGGTTTTTCTCCTCTCCCCTTCTTGTTTATTCTGGTTAGTTTTTCTGATCATGAATCTTGAACCTTCCCCCTTGACATTGTCATGCTATCTAATTTGGTGGTGGTTCCTTTGTCTCCTCTTCTTCTTTTTTTCCTTTGCACTTCTCACCTCGCCCTCAGCCTGTAAACGTCGATTAGGTTCTCGAGGAAGAGGTTTCCTCTACCCCCGCTGGTGGTGAATAGTAGGAAAATTTAATACAAATCGAGGAGGAAGGAGTTGATTGATGCGTCTAGTTCGTCCCTTATGGATTTTGCAACACCCTATTTAGCTATCACTTTTTTTTATAGAAAAACTATACTTACGGAAAATTATGAGAAAAATAAATCGTATTTTCTTTTCGTAAACATGTTCTAAGATTTGAAACCAAAATCCATATTTGTTTCAAATACTAATGCTCGTAAATTATTTATTTTCCCACTACAATGAGGGCTCATTTAGTCATTCTAAGAATACGTAGTGAAATTTTCTAAAGACGTATCCCTTTTAAACTATTATCATCGATATAAAATATTCTACAGTATTAAACTAATAGTGTGAGTTGCTACCTAATTAGTTACAAATACAATAATACAAATGTCTTTTTAATTGAAACAAAGTCTACATCATTTAGTCATTTTTGGCAAAATTCTAGATAGACTACTCTAAAACGAATTAAATACAATACATCTTCGATACTCTAAACTGGTTAACTATTCAAAAACAAAATTAAACGAATGAGATTAAAATCTCAGTGAGTATTCCCGACACACACGAACCTGACACCTAACAGGAAGTAATGCAAAGGCAAACCTTCATGCATCATGCGCAATAAACGAATACAACAACTTACACAATTAGTACAACAAGCAAACACATCAAGTTCTACTACAACAAATAAACCTATTCAATCCAAACAGACACCAGAACAAACCATACTCAATCACACATACGTAATTTAGGGGACTAATAAACAATCCTCATCAAACTCAACTCACTACTAACTCGTGATTCGTCTAACGCCATTCTCACACAATCAACTACTTCGTTGATACTTGGGTCGAGACTAAATCCAAATCAATTGTGCGTACTTAAGAATAACGGGGTGACTATATGACTCTCATCAACCCCGACTCACTATTAACTCATCAACCATCTGATGACACACTCAAAGAGCCTGTAATATCCCCAATTTTCGCTATTTAAATTATTTGGCGTGAAATGATTTTTATTGATTTAAATGAGTTGCTTGAAAATAAGGTGTTGAAAAATAATTTGTTTGGATTTTCAATTAATTTAACTGTGTGCCAAATTGAGTTAATTGCATCATATTTAGTTAGTTAGAGCTGGTGGGAGTCATTAGGAATAAAATCTCTAAGTAAAGGGTATGGTTGTCTTTTAGCTAGCCTATATATATATATATATATATATATATATATATATATATATATATATATATATATATATATATATATATTTGAGCCCCTTCCAGCTGAAACAACAAACAACACAAACACTTCATTTTGTAAAATCTGAAACAGAAACCAGAGAGGGGAGGGAGAAATTGCGAGAGTGAGTGAAGGAAGGGGAAGAAGGTTCTTCCTCAGAATTCCTTGCATGTATGATCCATTAGCATCATTTGAATCAGTTCATCTCCCCCTTTCCATCCATACCAAATTCGAAATCAGTTTCCCCTCCAAATCAAAAACCCCATTGAAGATCAATTTCAGCTCACTTTGACCAAATCATCAAATCTGCCCATGCATGTCCAATTAGAAAGTGCTGGAACCTAATTCAGCCACTACATTTTGTGTCGAAGCAAACCTGGGTAACTTTCAGTGTTGGGTTCAGAATTCAAGCTCTAGGAGGTCTGGGTTTAAACTTGGCTTGTCTGGAAGCGGTTTGGTTGGAGAGTTCGTGAGTCGCCGTGTTCCTTGTTGCTAAGTCATCGGTGTGATTGCTGTTTGTCTTCTAAAGGTGAGTTCTATAACTCACTAGGGAAACCATGAATCTGTGTATGCATGTGTGTCCTGGTTCAGGTCTCGCGTTTTTATAAAATTCGAGTCGATAATGTTTACGAAAATTTCGCGTGTGAGTCGTCGAGTCATGAGATCATTGGGATTGAAATTGTTAAATTGCATGAGTGTGATTGTTGAATGAATATTATTAATTGTACTGAATGTAATGGTTGCCATGTCTGTATAGATGCGTTATTGAGTTTGAATGTGAATCGGAATGGACATGGGAACGATCGGAATAGAAAAGAAAACGCGAAAACTGTTTTTCTGAAATACTGATAGTCACGCACGGACCGTGCGCCTCTGGGCACGGGTCATGCGTGAGATTCTGGAACCACTGGTGTTGTTTTTGAACAGGCGCACGGGTCGTGTGACAAGGCGCACGGATCGTGTGTCCCTTGCTGATGCGAATTTTGAAATACGTCCAAAGTTATTCCGATTGATCCTAAGTCCCTTCCAATCCACTCCCCAAGGTTCTCCCAGGACGGGAGCACTGTAATTCTATATGTTGGCTATGACTGAAGTGGTAGTGTCGATCGGGAAGTAATTCGGGATCGGAACGGAATGATACGATAAATGATAGACACGCACGGATCGTGTGTATGGGCGCACGAGTCGTGCGTGGCTCTCTGATTTCCTATTTTAAAACGTGCTTACAATCATTCCGAACGATTCCAAGTGCTTTCTAATCCCTCCTTCCACCTTCCCCAATGATACTATAATTGAACTGCCCTGAATTGAGTGGTAATTGGTTGTGTTTGGATTACGTTCAGGTTAAGTGAATGCTCATGTGATTGACCATTGATTTCATGTTATGACTTTGTGATTGATGTATTGTGCTGGACTGACTGGTTTAGTAAGATTGATAAGTTAAGTTAGCAAACCTTAGTAATCCATGAGAGATCACTTAATAATTAGACTAAGTTAGTAATTAGATCACGTTAGTAATAAGTTTATGTTCAGTTCAGTTCATTGTTAAGTTAAGTTATTGTTATGTTTAAGTTCATTGTTGAGTTCAGTCCAAGTATATCTTCATATAGATCTTTAGTCGGGGTGACGACCCTATTTAGTTTAGTGTGCTAGGGGAGAGGCAGTCATGAGCCTTATGAACCTAGGCCCCATTAGGGACCCAGCCGATTAGTGGGGACGGGTTCACTGGAAGCTTATTATGCCAAGTGACCGGTGACACGCTATAACTTTAGTTA
Source organism: Astragalus membranaceus (assembly GCA_039519185.1). Lineage (NCBI taxonomy): Eukaryota > Viridiplantae > Streptophyta > Magnoliopsida > Fabales > Fabaceae > Astragalus > Astragalus membranaceus. Next base: position 126,951,840 of record CM076848.1, on the reverse strand, counting down.
GTGTTGTGTTTTGTAACCGGCTTGAGGGTTATGAGGACAACGTTTAGTTAGTTAGCCACATAGTCAATTTTGAGGACTATGATTTATGAGTTAAGTATAATGAATCAAGCATAATTGAACCGAGAGAATTAGTAAGGGGTCGCGATAGAACTCACTGAGACAAGTTGTCTCACCCAATCCATTGTTGTTGTTTTTCAGTTAAGCAGGGAAAGTTGAAGACCGTGAGGCACGGCTATGGAGAAGCTTGAGGAGCGGTCGCTATCTTTATTTCATTATGTCTTGTATTTCTGTTTCCTTTGTATTTCTGTATTTCTATTCAGTATCTTAAGACTACTCGATTGTACGACTTATGTCTTTCAAGTTGTAAATCGCTTCTGCAGACTTTCGGTTTTTGAGTATTGAACACTAGTTGAGGGTGTAAGGACCGACTTTATTTAAATTCAGTTAAGTTAGGTAAGTACGTTTGATGAGTAATTCATCGAAGTTTAGTATGTGTTCAATATTTTGAAAGGAAAGTCACTCTAATGTATGCCAGTAGTGCATTTCGGTAGTTTCTACAAGTTAGAAATTAACGGGGTGTTACAGCGCCCCTGGGCACGGATCGTGCGCCCCCTTCTGGTACCGTACTCCTAAATTCCGTTTTGTCGCTCCTTTCGGTTCCAAACCTCTTCCGATCTCATTCTCAGCCAACTGCGATGATGTGACCTTACTAATACCATTGTTTTATTGGTCCTAAGTCCCTTCCAATCCACTCCCCAAGTTTCCCCCAGGATGGGAGCACTGTAATTCTATATGTTTGGCTATGACTGAAGTGGTAGTGTCGATCGGGAAGTAGTTCGGGATCGGAACAGAATGATACGATAAATGATAGACACGCACGAATCGTGTGTATGGGCGCACGAGTCGTGCGTGGCTCTCTGATTTCCTATTTTAAAACGTGTTTACAATCATTCCGAACGATTCCAATTGCTTTCTAATCCCTCCTTCCACCTTCCCCAATGATACAATAATTGAACTGCCCTGAATTAAGTGGTATTTGACTGTGAGTGGATCTGAGTTATGTTAGTACCATATGATTGGTTGTGTTTGGATTACGTTCAGGTTAAGTGAATGTTCATGTGATTGACCATTGATTTCATGTTATGACTTTGTGATTGATGTATTGTGCTGGACTGACTGCTTTAGTAAGACTGATAAGTTAAGTTAGCGAACCTTAGTAATCCATGAGAGATCACTTAATAATTAGACTAAGTTAGTAATTAGACACGTTAGTTCATTGTTAAGTTAAGTTATTGTTATGTTTAAATTCATTGTTGAGTTCAGTTCAGGTATATCTTCATATATACCTTTAGTCGGGGTGACGACCCTATTCAGTTTAGTGTGCTAGGGGAGAGGCAGTCATGAGCCTTATGAACCTAGGCCCCGTTAGGAACCCAGCCGATTAGTGGGGACGGGTTCACCGGAAGCTTATTATGCCAAGTGACCGGTGACACGCTATAACTTTAGTTAGTGTTGTGTCTATCTTATCTTAATGAAAATAAACTAACTTATCAATTTCTGAAAAGGTGCAAGATGAAGTGTGTCTATCTAACTTGGTCCAGCTGAGTGGGGTTTTATATAGGATATAGGGAAAAGACAATTTCGCCCTTCACTTACTAACTTTATTCCCTGTGACTCCTCTCAGCCTAATCACCCTAACTTAATGAGATTTGCTTTTAATAAACACACCATTTCATACTTAAACTATCAAGCAATTTATTTTATTTAAAACACCTCATATATCATAAATACTAAGAATAATTAATTATGATACCAAACTATCCGATTGGATAAATACTTAGCTCGTGACCACTAATCCAACCTCGACCGACGAAGCTTCTAAAAATTAGGGGATGTTACAATCGTAACATCCCTAATTTTTAAAGGCTCGTACTATGATACCTAAGACCGATTAATTAATTGTGGGAATAATAGGTCGTGTCTCGGGGATTAATAGTCGAGAAATTTGTCAAGAAAACCTATTCTCCATTAAAGGGTGGCCTATTCATAGTTAAATGAGGAATTGGAGCTGAAGGGCAAATCTGTCTTTTCACGCCCCTAGTTATTAAAATATAATTATGAGGATTATAATTAATTAAGAACCGAAAGAATTGAGGAATTTCGGATCGGAACCGGATTTATCGAGAGAGTTTTGTACCGAAGGGGATTTTCAACACCTAAACTATCATTTTATGGGCCAAGGGCAAAACGGTCTTTTCACCATCATTTAAACCCTCAGCCCATATTCACCCAACTGAACCCTCACCCTCTCACTTGAACATTCTTCAGCTGAAAGAAAAGAGAGGAAAAATAGAAGAAAGAAAGAAAGGAGGAGGGCGAGAAGGAGAGAGGAAGAAGAAGGTGAGAGAGATCACCAATCCAGCTGCATGTAAGTTCTTCCTCCACCCTTCCATTCCATTTTCCATCCTCTTTCCATTGATGTAAATTTCAGAAGCTAACCTCCATTCCTTCCCTAACTTCCATTTTCGGATTTGGTGCTCCAATGGTGTAGAAAGTGGAATCCTGAAACTTTCTATCTCCTTGCATGTCCTTCCTAACCCTTGGAGAAGAGGCTTTAACCTTGCATTTCGAGTTTGGGAGTAGATCAGTCACCTTGGGTTGCTGCCTCAACTGTTTCAGTAGTCAAGAGAGAGAGGGGTTGCTATTTTGAAGTTTCAGTTGGTTCCCTTCGGTGTTCGTTCGTGAGTTCTCTCGTTCCGGTCATCGCGCGTTTCGTCGAGAATCCTAGAGCGATCGTCAACGGGTGAGTTCTACTCACGGATTAGGGAAAAAAATTATATGATTTGAACTTTTGGCATAATCTGATATTTTATTGAAAATATATCTTTGAAGCTAAATTCCGAGTTTTTGGAAAAATGGGCGTGTTACGGTTTTGAAATCCATAAACGAATTGAAATGATGTTGATGACAATTCTGAAATGAATATGTGTTCTAGAATGCCTGGACATTTTCTGAGTTTAAGGAGTGATTGACATTAGGAATCGAATTGGGCGAAAACGGAGAGCGAAAATGAAAAAAACTGTGAAATCTGGGACTGTTACAGGACGCACGGATCGTGCGCCCCTGGGCACGGATCGTGCTCCTGCGTCTGATGCCTGAACGTGCGAGTAATACAGGACGCACGGGTCGTGCGCCCCTGGGCACGGACCGTGCGTACCTTTCTGATAGGAATGGATTGATGAAGTGCTTCACACACGGGTCGTGCGCCCCTGGGCACGGACCGTGCGTGAGGATCTGTCCCCGGTTTCCGTTTTCTCATTTCGTCGTTCCGTTTGATCTCGAACCTTTTCTAATCTCTTTCTCAATCATTTAAAAAGGAATTGCCTCATTGAAAACCGTATTTTGAACTTATTCAACTCATGATTTTGAAAAGGAGTTTCAGAAGGATATTTAATTGAAAAACCGAAACCCTAGTATACGCGTGTGGGTACACCGACTGATGGACTGACTGAATATATATGTTTATATATGTCAATTGAAAATGATTATAATGCCGGAGGTCTAACTTATGAATTCCTCAAAACGGATTATAGATCGATATGGATATTGTTTATCCGATTATTATGTGATAGATCCTTTGGTGATCAAAAAGATATAAATTATCTAACTCTCGAGAAGTTGATGCGTATTGTCATATGTATTGCGTTGGGTGACGACCCGACAAGTAGCATACTAGGAAGGGAAGTCATGAGCCCTCACCCTAGGCCCTGAATGTGTTTTGGAGTGGTCAACTCACGGGTTACCGGGATTAGCAGGCGTTGTGCAGCCGGTTTGTGCTAAGTTATACACACGAATTGCCGGGATTAGCAGTCGTTGTGCAGTCGGCAATTCGATTAATAAATTAAGAACACGAATTGCCGGGATTAGCAGTTGTTGTGGAGTCGGCAATTCGATTAATAAATAAGACATGGTCATGTCTGCTTTTGTTGTAACGGTTTAATAAATTGAACGGAGTGTCAGTGAGGGGGCACGGTGGGACTCACTGAGATAATGTTATCTCACCCAATCCATATTTGTTGTTTTTCAGAGAAGCGGGGAAAAAGGAAGACTATTGTGCACGAGTAGTTGATATACTCTCGGAGGTGCTGAAGACTTAGTCATATTTATCCTTTGTCCTTTTATTGTTCTTTTGGTTGTACAACTTGTATTGGTTATGAGTTTTACGAACCGGTTTATGTTTCGGTTTGGTATTTGGACTTGGATATGGTATTTCATTAGGTACGGAACCGATAAACTTCTATTTTATGAAGTAATGTTATTTCCGATTATGTTTTTTTTATTTCGGAAAAAGTTTGTATGTCCAATACTTAAACAGGAACTGTGTCCTCTGAACTTCCGCATCTGTGCATCTTCGGTCTCTCTACATGTTAGAAATACCGGGGTGTTACATTTGGTATCAGAGCGGTTCGACCTAGTCAGACTTAGATGTTAAGAGCCTTTTACGTCTTCTAAGTCTGATTTTTCTTAGTATGCTATTAGACATTGAGCCTGATCAACTTAATACTTTGTGCATACTACGCAGAATCATGGCAGGAAGAGGTAGGAGAAACCCACCTGTTGACCCTCATCAAGAATGGATGCAGAAAGTCATCGAGACTCAGCAGAAAATGATGAATGACATGATGCTAATGCAACAACAACAGATGGCTCAAATGGCTCAAATGCAGCAGATGCATCAGATGCCTCAACCACAACCAACTGAGCCAGTCAATGTGCCAACACCTGAGGATCCCAACAGGGGTGTATTTCCGGTTTCTGAAGATGAAACCCCCAACCTTTAAAGGAGGATCTGAGGCAATGAAAGCCCATTTCTGGGTAGATGCTATGGAACGGATCTTTGATACTTTGCAATGCAATGAAGGAGAAAAGGTAACTTGTGCTGCTAATGCTCTAGACGAAGATGCTCACACCTGGTGGGTTAATGCTCGTAGAATGCTACAAATTCAGGGAACTCCTCTTGAGTGGAATAATTTCAAGGAATCATTTTTGAGTCATTATTTCCCCGACTCTCAAAGACTTGCCAAGCAGATGGAATTTCTGAGTCTGAAACAGGGAGACATGACAGTTGGAGAATATGCTAATAATTGTCCATCAAGGAAAGCTTTCTTAGAGTCTCCTGATGCTCCGAGGCAGGCCCGAGTCAACACGTTGGATGCTAAGACCATCAAACCAGCTGATAATCTTATAAGGGGTACAGGTTCTCTCTTTAATCAAACTGTTAATATTCTGTATGACTCTGGTGCTACTCATTGCTTTATCTCAGAAGCATGTGCTGAACGGTTAGGATTAACAGTATCCCCTATATCCGAGCCAATAACTATCCTTACTGCTGCAAAGGGTCGTGTGCGAACCCAATCATTGTGCCTTAACTATCTGCTTACCATAGGAGGCAGGGATTTTGTTGTTAATTTTATCTGTTTGCCCATGAGGGGAATGGAGATCGTTTTGGGAATGAATTGGATGACTTCCAATCACATTACTATTGACTGTTTCAATCGTGCAATTAATTTTCCTTCTGAAGTAGCGGAACATTCACGACCTGCAGACGATGGTGTTATTTCGTTCGCTTCAGCCAGCCAGTCGCTATTCCAAGGTGCGGAAGCTTTTGTTATTATTTTGTCTGCATCAACTGAAGCTGATTTGGATTTATCGTCTATTCAAGTTGTTAATGAATTCTTAGATGTTTTTCCCGAGGAAGTTTCCTCTTTGCCTCCAGAACGAGAGGTAGAATTCTCTATAGATTTGGCGCCTGGTGCAGGGCCAATATCCATAGCACCTTATAGGATGTCTCCTCTCGAACTGAAGGAATTGAAGTCCCAACTTGAGGAATTAATTTCCAAGAAGTTTATTCGACTGAGTGCTTCTCCATGGGGTGCTCCGGTATTGCTAGTCAAGAAGAAGGACGGAAGCATGAGATTATGCATAGACTACCGTCAGCTGAATAAAATCACTATCAAGAACAAGTATTCATTGCCATGGATAGATGATCTACTTGACCAACTTTGAGGTGCTAAAGTTTTCTCCAAGATTGATCTAAGGTCAGGGTACCATCAAATCAGGGTAAGAGCCTTAGACATTCCGAAGACTACTTTTCGTACGAGGTACGGACACTACGAGTTTGTGGTGATGCCCTTCGGCTTGACTAACGCTCCATCTGTATTCATGGATTATATGAATAGAGTATTCCATTCCTACCTAGATCAGTTTATGGTCGTCTTTATTGATGATATCTTGGTTTACTCAAAGTCAGTAGAGGAGCATGCTCAGCATCTCCGCTTTGTCTTAGGAGTACTCCGAGAGAAGAAACTCTATGCTAAACCGTCGAAGTGTGACTTTTGGATGGCCGAAGTGAAGTTCTTGGGTCATGTGATTTCCCAGGAGGGGGTTGCAGTTGATCCTAGCAAAGTGGAAGCCGTGTTGAATTGGGAATGGCCGACGTCAGTGACTGAAATCAGAAGCTTTCTGGGTCTAGCTGGTTACTATAAAAGATTCATTGAAGGGTTTTCACAATTGGTACTTCCGCTTACTCGATTGACTCGCAAAGGTCAACCGTTTACTTGGGATGCCGATTGTGAAGAGTGTTTCCTTGGATCTAAAGTAAAGTTAACTTCTGCTCCGATCCTAATCCTTCTGGATCCATCATTGGGATTTCAGATTTTCAGTGATGCATCTGGGAAGGGTTTGGGATGTGTTCTCATGCAGAATCAACATGTTGTGGCCTACGCATCTAGGCAATTGAAGACTCACAAACGGAATTACCCAACTCATGACCTAGAGTTGGCGTCTATTGTGTTTGCACTGAAAATTTGGAGACATTACCTTTACGGTTCTCGTTTCGAAGTTTTTAGTGATCACAAGAGCTTAAAGTATCTGTTTGACCAAAAGGAGTTGAATAACAGACAGAGAAGGTGGACTGAATTTTTGAAGGACTACGACTTCGAATTGAAATATCACCCTGGGAAAGCCAATGTGGTAGCAGATGCTCTGAGCAGGAAGTCTATCCACACGGCAAGGTTAATGGTTCACGAGATGGCTTTGTTGGAGTCATTCAGAGACTTGAAGCTCAAGGTAGCAAGAAAGAGGGACCGCATAGTGTTACGGCATATACAGATAGCCAGTGTGCTAAGGGAACAAATCCGTGTAGTTCAAGGAGCCTGATATGAAGTTACAGTCTCAGAGAGGATCGCCAGATTTTACTGAGGATAGTGATGGCATGATTTACTTTAATGGGAGGATTTGTGTTCCCGATGATGATGATGATATCAAGAGGCAAGTATTGGAAGAAGCTCATAGGAGTCAGTACTCTGTACATCTGGGATCCACCAAGATGTACCGAGACTTGAAGCTAATGTATTGGTGGCCTGGGATGAAGGCCGAGGTTGCAGAATTTGTTTCTCGGTGCTTAACTTGTCAGAAGGTTAAGGCGGAACACCGAAGACCGGGCGGTCAGTTACAACCGCTAGATGTACCAGTTTGGAAATGGGAAGATATCTCAATGGACTTCGTCATGGGTTTGCCGAGGTCACAGGCCGGCAATGATTCTATTTGGGTAGTAGTGGACCGATTGACTAAATCCACTCACTTTATTCCCGTTCGCTCGACTTATAAAGTTTCCAAGCTAGAAGATGAATATGTAAAGAACATTATCAGACTGCATGGAGTTCCAACGAGTATCGTGTCAGACCGAGATCCCAAGTTTACTTCTAGATTCTGGAGAGCATTGAATGAAGCCTTGGGAACTAGGGTGCTGGTTAGCACTGCATATCATCCTCAGACTGATGGTCAGACTGAGAGGACTATTCAGACTCTTGAGGACATGCTTCGGGCTTGTGTGCTCGATAGCGGGAGAAAATGGGAGGGTCATCTTCCATTAGTAGAATTCTCCTACAACAACAGTTACCACTCCAGCATTGGGATGGCACCGTTTGAGGCACTTTATGGTAGGAAGTGTAGAACTCTGTTGTGTTGGTGGGAGATTGGTGAAGATAAGTTTTTGGGACCCGATATGGTTCGGGAAACTACTGAGAAGATCAAGTTATTTCGAGAAAGGATGAAGGTTGCTCAGAGTCGGCAAAAGAGCTATGCTGACAACCGAAGGAGACCGCTGGAATTTGAGGTTGGTGATCATGTGTTCTTGAAGGTTTCTCCAACCATAGGCACCGGAAGAGCCTTACGAGCGAAGAAGCTCAGTCCTCGGTATGTTGGACCATTCCAAATCATCGAGCGGATTGATCCAGTTGCCTATCGCCTCGCATTGTCTCCGGCCCTATCAAATTTCCATGATGTGTTCCACGTGTCTCAGTTGAGGAAGTATGATTCTGATCTACATCAATCGTTGAGTGTTGATACGATTGACCTGCGACCGGACTTGTCATTTCAACCTTATCCTAGCCATATCTTAGAGCGCGGTATGAAGACTCTGCGTTCAAGGACAATTCCGATTGTCAAAGTAGTCTGGGATGGCTTTTCAGCCAAAGAAGCTACCTGGGAACTGGAAGAAGACATGCGTGCTCAATATCCATATCTCTTTCAGTAAGGTACGTTTTGTCAATTTTGAGGACAAAATTTTTAAAAGTTGGGGTCATTGTAACATCCCTAATTTTTAAAAGCTCGTACTATGATACCTAAGACCGATTAATTAATTGTGGGAATAATAGGTCGTGTCTCGGGGATTAATAGTCGAGAAATTGTCAAGAAAACCTATTCTCCATTATAGGGTGGCCTATTCATAGTTAAATGAGGAATTGGAGCTGAAGGGCAAATCTGTCTTTTCACACCCCTAGTTATTAAAATATAATTATGAGGATTATAATTAATTAAGAACCGAAAGAAATGAGGAATTTCGGATCGGAACCGGATTTATCGAGAAAGTTTTGTACCGAAGGGGATTTTCAACACCTAAACTATCATTTTATGGGCCAAGGGCAAAACGGTCTTTTCACCATCATTTAAACCCTCAGCCCATATTCACCCAACTGAACCCTCACCCTCTCACTTGAACATTCTTCAGCTGGAAGAAAAGAGAGGAAAAATAGAAGAAAGAAAGAAAGGAGGAGGGCGAGAAGGAGAGAGGAAGAAGAAGGTGAGAGAGATCACCAATCCAGCTGCATGTAAGTTCTTCCTCCACCCTTCCATTCCATTTTCCATCCTCTTTCCTTTGATGTAATTTTCAGAAGCTAACCTCTATTCCTTCCCTAACTTCCATTTTCGGATGTGGTGCTCCAATGGTGTAGAAAGTGGAATCCTGAAACTTTCTATCTCCTTGCATGTCCTTCCTAACCCTTGGAGAAGAGGCTTTAACCTTGCATTTCGAGTTTGGGAGTAGATCAGTCACCTTGGGTTTTTGCCTCAACTGTTTCAGTAGTCAAGAGAGAGAGGGGTTGCTGTTTTGAAGTTTCAGTTGGTGCCCTTCGGTGTTCGTTCGTGAGTTCTCTCGTTCCGGTCATCGCGCGTTTCGTCGGGAATCCTAGAGCGATCGTCAACGGGTGAGTTCTACTCACGTATTAGGGAAATAAATAATATGATTTGAACTTTTGGCATAATCTGATATTTTATTGAAAATATGTCTTTGAAGCTAAATTCTGAGTTTTTGGAAAAATGGGCGTGTTACGGTTTTGAAATCCATAAACGAATTGAAATGATTTTGATGACAATTCTGAAATGAATATGTGTTCTAGAATGCCTGGACATTTTGAGTTTCAGGAGTGATTGACATTAGGAATCGAATTGGGCGAAAACGGAGAGCGAAAATGAGAAAAACTGTGAAATCTGGGACTGTTACAGGATGCACGGATCGTGCGCCCCTGGGCACGGATCGTGCGCCTGTGTCTGATGCCTGAACGTGCGAGTAATACAGGACGCACGGGTCGTGCGCCCCTGGGCACGGACCGTGCGTACCTTTCTGATAGGAATGGATTAATGAAGTGCTTCACACACGGGTCGTGCGCCCCTGGGCACGGACCGTGTGTGAGGATCTGTCCCCGGTTTCCGTTTTCTCATTTCGTCGTTCCGTTTGATCTCGAACCTTTTCTAATCTCTTTCTCAATCATTTAAAAAGGAATTGCCTCATTGAAAACCGTATTTTGAACTTATTCAACTCATGATTTTGAAAAGGAGTTTCAAAAGCATATTTGATTGAAAAACGAAACCCTAGTATACGCATGTGGGTACACCGACTGATGGACTGACTGAATATATATATGTTTATATATGTCAATTGAAAATGATTATAATGTCGGAGGTCTAACTTATGAATTCCTCAAAACGGATTATAGATCGATATGGATATTGTTTATCCGATTATTATGTGATAGATCCTTTGGTGATCAAAAAGATATAAATTATCTAACTCTCGAGAATTTGATGCGTATTGTCATATGTATCGCGTTGGGTGACGACCCGACAAGTAGCATACTAGGAAGGGAAGTCATGAGCCCTCACCCTAGCCCCTGAATGTGTTTTGGCGTGGTCAACTCACGGGTTACCGGGATTAGCAGGCGTTGTGCAGCCGGTTTGTGCTAAGTTATACACACGAATTGCCGGAATTAGCAGTCGTTGTGCAGTCGGCAATTCGATTAATAAATTAAGAACACGAATTGCCGGGATTAGCAGTTGTTGTGCAGTCGGCAATTCGATTAATAAATAAGACATGGTCATGTCAGCTTTTGTTGTAACAGTTTAATAATTTGAACCGAGTGTCCGTGAGGGGGCACGGTAGGACTCACTGAGATAATGTTATCTCACCCAATCCATATTTGTTGTTTTTCAGAGAAGCAGGGAAAAAGTAAGACTATTGTACACGAGTAGTTGATATACTCTCAGAGGTGCTGAAGACTTAGTCATATTTATCCTTTGTCCTTTTGTTGTTCTTTTGGTTGTATAACTTGTATTGGTTATGAGTTTTACGAACCTGTTTATGTTTCTGTTTGGTATTTGGACTTGGATATGGTATTTCGTTCGGTATGGAACCGATGAACTTCTATTTTATGAAGTAATGTTATTTCCGATTATGTTTTTTTTTATTTCGGAAAAAGTTTGTATGTCCAATACTTAAACAGGAACTGTGTCCTCTGAACTTCCGCATCTGTGCATCTTCGGTCTCTCTACATGTTAGAAATACCGGGGTGTTACACTTCCTTTGCAGCAGTAAGGATAGTTATTGGCTCGGATATAGGGGATACTGTTAATCCTAACCGTTCAGCACATGCTTCTGAGATAAAGCAATGGGTAGCAGATGCTCTGAGCAGGAAGTCTATCCACACGGCAAGGTTAATGGTTCACGAGATGGCTTTGTTGGAGTCATTCAGAGACTTAAAGCTCAAGGTATCAAGAAAGAGGGACCGCATAGTGTTACGGCATGTACGGATAGCCAGTGTGCTAAGGGAACAAATCCGTGTAGCTCAAGGAGCTGATATGAAGTTACAGTCTCAGAGAGGATCGCCAGATTTTACTGAGGATAGTGATGGCATGATTTGCTTTAATGGGAGGATTTGTGTTCCCGATGATGATGATATCAAGAGGCAAGTATTGGAAGAAGCTCATAGGAGTCAGTACTCTGTACATCCGGGATCCACCAAGATGTACCTGAGACTTGAAGCTAATGTATTGGTGGCCTGGGATGAAGGCCGAGGTTGCAGAATTTGTTTCTCGGTGCTTAACTTGTCAGAAGGTTAAGGCGGAACACCGAAGACCGGGCGGTCAGTTACAACCGCTAGATGTACCAGTTTGGAAATGGGAAGATATCTCAATGGACTTCGTCATGGGTTTGCCGAGGTCACAGGCCGGCAATGATTCTATTTGGGTAGTAGTGGACCGATTGACTAAATCCGCTCACTTTATTCCCGTTCGCTCGACTTATAAAGTTTCCAAGCTAGCAGATGAATATGTAAAGAACATTATCAGACTGCATGGAGTTCCAACGAGTATCGTGTCAGACCGAGATCCCAAGTTTACTTCTAGATTCTGGAGAGAATTGAATGAAGCCTTGGGAACTAGGGTGCTGGTTAGCACTGCATATCATCCTCAGACTGATGGTCAGACTGAGAGGACTATTCAGACTCTTGAGGACATGCTTCGGGCTTGTGTGCTCGATAGCGGGAGAAAATGGGAGGGTCATCTTCCATTAGTAGAATTCTCCTACAACAACAGTTACCACTCCAGCATTGGGATGGCACCGTTTGAGGCACTTTATGGTAGGAAGTGTAGAACTCCGTTGTGTTGGTGGGAGATTGGTGAAGATAAGTTTTTGGGACCCGATATGGTTCGGGAAACTACTGAGAAGATCAAGTTAATTCGAGAAAGGATGAAGGTTGCTCAGAGTCGGCAAAAGAGCTATGCTGACAACCGAAGGAGACCGCTGGAATTTGAGGTTGGTGATCATGTGTTCTTGAAGGTTTCTCCAACCATAGGCACCGGAAGAGCCTTGCGAGCAAAGAAGCTCAGTCCTCGGTATGTTGGACCATTCCAAATCATCGAGCGGATTGATCCAGTTGCCTATCGCCTCGCATTGTCTCCGGCCCTATCAAATTTCCATGATGTGTTCCACGTGTCTCAGTTGAGGAAGTATGATTCCGATCTACATCAATCGTTGAGTGTTGATACGATTGACCTGCGACCGGACTTGTCATTTCAACCTTATCCTAGCCATATCTTAGATCGCGGTATGAAGACTCTGCGTTCAAGGACAATTCCGATTGTCAAAGTAGTCTGGGATGGCTTTTCAGCCAAAGAAGCTACCTGGGAACTGGAAGAAGACATGTGTGCTCAATATCCATATCTCTTTCAGTAAGGTACGTTTTGTCAATTTTGAGGACAAAATTTTTAAAAGTTGGGGTGATTGTAACATCCCTAATTTTTAAAAGCTCGTACTATGTTACCTAAGACCGATTAATTAATTGTGGGAATAATAGGTTGTGTCTCGGGGATTAATAGTCGAGAAATTGTCAAGAAAACCTATTCTCCATTAAAGGGTGGCCTATTCATAGTTAAATGAGGAATTGGAGCTGAAGGGCAAATCTGTCTTTTCACACCCCTAGTTATTAAAATATAATTATGAGGATTATAATTAATTAAGAACCGAAAGAAATGAGGAATTTCGGATCGGAACCGGATTTATCGAGAAAGTTTTGTACCGAAGGGGATTTTCAACACCTAAACTATCATTTTATGGGCCAAGGGAAAAACGGTCTTTTCACCATCATTTAAACCCTCAGCCCATATTCACCCAACTGAACCCTCACCCTCTCACTTGAACATTCTTCAGCTGAAAGAAAACAGAGGAAAAATAGAAGAAAGAAAGAAAGGAGGAGGGCGAGAAGGAGAGAGGAAGAAGAAGGTGAGAGAGATCACCAATCCAGCTGCATGTAAGTTCTTCCTCCACCCTTCCATTCCATTTTCCATCCTCTTTCCTTTGATGTAAATTTCAGAAGCTAACCTCTATTCCTTCCCTAACTTCCATTTTCGGATGTGGTGCTCCAATGGTGTAGAAAGTGGAATCCTGAAACTTTCTATCTCCTTGCATGTCCTTCCTAACCCTTGGAGAAGAGGCTTTAACCTTGCATTTCGAGTTTGGGAGTAGATCAGTCACCTTGGGTTGCTGCCTCAACTGTTTCAGTAGTCAAGAGAGAGAGAGGGGTTGCTGTTTTGAAGTTTCAGTTGGTGCCCTTCGGTGTTCGTTCGTGAGTTCTCTCGTTCCGGTCATCGCGCGTTTCGTCGGGAATCCTAGAGCGATCGTCAACGGGTGAGTTCTACTCACGGATTAGGGAAATAAATAATATGATTTGAACTTTTGGCATAATCTGATATTTTATTGAAAATATGTCTTTGAAGCTAAATTCTGAGTTTTTGGAAAAATGGGCGTGTTACGGTTTTGAAATCCATAAACGAATTGAAATGATTTTGATGACAATTCTGAAATGAATATGTGTTCTAGAATGCCTGGACATTTTCTGAGTTTTAGGAGTGATTGACATTAGGAATCGAATTGGGCGAAAACGGAGACCGAAAATGAGAAAAACTGTGAAATCTGGGACTGTTACAGGACGCACGGATCGTGTGCCCCTAGGCACGGATCGTGCGCCTGCGTCTGATGCATGAACGTGCGAGTAATACAGGACGCACGGGTCGTGCACCCCTGGGCACGGACCGTGCGTACCTTTCTGATAGGAATGGATTAATGAAGTGCTTCACGCAGGGGTCGTGTGCCCCTGGGCACGGACCGTGCGTGAGGATCTGTCCCCGGTTTCCGTTTTCTCATTTCGTCGTTCCGTTTGATCTCGATCCTTTTCTAATCTCTTTCTCAATCATTTAATAAGTAATTGCCTCATTGAAAACCGTATTTTGAACTTATTCAACTCATGATTTTGAAAAAGAGTTTCAAAAGCATATTTGATTGAAAAACCGAAACCCTAGTATACTCGTGTGGGTACACCGACTGATGGACTGACTGAATATATATGTTTATATATGTCATTTGAAAATGATTATAATGCCGGAGGTCTAACTTATGAATTCCTCAAAATGGATTATAGATCGATATCGATATTGTTTATCCGATTATTAGGTGATAGATCCTTTGGTGTTCAAAAAGATATAAATTATCTAACTCTCGAGAATTTGATGCGTATTGTCATATGTATCGCGTTGGGTGACGACCCAACAAGTAGCATACTAGTAAGGGAAGTCATGAGCCCTCACCCTAGGCCCTGAATGTGTTTTGGCGTGGTCAACTCACGGGTTACCGGGATTAGCAGGCGTTGTGCAGCCGGTTTGTGCTAAGTTATACACAAGAATTGCCGGAATTAGCAGTCGTTGTGCAGTTGGCAATTCGATTAATAAATTAAGAACACGAATTGCCGGGATTAGCAGTTCTTGTGCAGTCGGCAATTCGATTAATAAATAAGACATGGTCATGTCAGCTTTTGTTGTAACAGTTTAATAAATTGAACCGAGTGTCCGTGAGGGGGCACGGTAGGACTCACTGAGATAATGTTATCTCACCCAATCCATATTTGTTGTTTTTCAGAGAAGCAGGGAAAAAGGAAGACTATTGTGCAGGAGTAGTTGATATACTCTCGGAGGTGCTGAAGACTTAGTCATATTTATCCTTTGTCCTTTTGTTGTTCTTTTGGTTGTATAACTTGTATTGGTTATGAGTTTTACGAACCGGTTTATGTTTCTGTTTGGTATTTCGACTTGGATATGGTATTCCATTCGGTATGGAACCGATGAACTTCTATTTTATGAAGTAATGTTATTTCCGATTATGTTTTTTTTTTATTTCGGAAAAAGTTTGTATGTCCAATACTTAAACAGGAACTGTGTCCTCTGAACTTCCGCATCTGTGCCTCTTCGGTCTCTCTACATGTTAGAAATACCGGGGTGTTACATTTGCTTTGATACCACCCTTATCTCTTCCTCTAAGCTGGATATTTTGACTTTCAAGTGGATGCTAAATTACACTTGGCGCCTCTTAAATGGAACCCATGTGATAGTTGTTGTATTCCATCATTAGCACTTTTTGTAAAGTACTTTAAGGATAATATCTAAGTCTTATGATCATCATGTAATATTATTATTCTATTAAGACTTAGTTAGTAATTAGATTAATTAAGATTGCTTCTCTAGGAGGTAACATACGTAGACAAGTAGTTGTAGCTTGGAAGGAGAACAACACATGACATAGTAGCTTTTCTCCATTGATACACTATTTTTTTAAGCTTTTATATTTTTTAGCATATTTTTTCTAATCATCATCCAAGGTTTTGCTCACGCCTCAACTTCATCTCTTGTATGCTACTTGGGATCATTGGAGTGTATCTTTTGCAACCACTCTTCTCTTGTCTTCATACGGTAATACATGTTCTTTAGTTGTATTATGTTGATGGAACTTGTGATGAGCTAACTTTGTTGTAGTTGGATTGTTCTTAGTATGTAATGAACCTTGAGTAACTTTTGTATAATATTATGATGTTTGTGTTTTATTCCTTGTGTCATAATACTTTCAATCTTGGTTTGGGAATGATCAACTAAAACAAGGTAACTTTGTGGGTACAGACATGGTTCACAAAGAGAACTCAAGGAATGATATGAATGAAAACCCTTTAAAGACATTTAAAGGAAGCACTACTTAACTCTAGACATAGGGGAGTAATAGTTCATAAGGCAAATGTTGTAAGAGCTTAATATACAGGGGTAAAACTTATTTAGAGCCTAGACATAGGAGTCTTGTAACATAACCCTGACGAAAGTGACTGAAAGGCACGCCACCAAGGCGCTACAGCGTCTACGGATTCTGAAGCGCTACAGCGCTTAACGCTACAGCGTCTAAATATTATTTGAACATTACTCTTGGGAATTTACATAGCTACTGAGCTATCCAACTCACCTTTAATTACTTCAAACTTAATACTGTTTTATCACAAATTATAATGTTTACAACTTTTTACCTTTACTTGTTACTTAATTCTTTTCACTAAGATTCTAATCACTTAAACTTCTTAGATTAATTCCAATCCCTGTGGGAACGAACTTTACATATCATTATATTACTTGTTGCGATTGTGTATACTTGCACATCACCTTTTCGCACAACAAGTTTTTGGCGCCGTTGCCGGGGATTGCATTTAATTTTCATTGTTTAAGTTTTTAGTAAACTTAGTGCCTATTTTATACTAGTGTGTTGTTTCTTGTTGCTGCAGCAGTAAGCGCTACAGCGTATGCCCAGGTCTCAACCACCAGAATTTGAACCATACTCAGAACCAGAGAGAAGGTTCAGGAAACTAAGACATCTTCACAGGCTCAGACCCACCATGTCAGAACATAGTCATAGGACCAATTCTGGTAGAGCTACCACTCTACATGGCAGATCTAGCTCTGGTAGAGGAGGGACTGAACCAGGTGGAAGGGGTAGAGGTAGACATCAGCAGCCACCCACTCCAACCTTGCATGACCAAGAGGACTGTTACAGACATCAATTTATAAATGAAGGACCTGCTCAAATGGTAAATGACAGAGATAGACCAATGAGGGACTATGTAACACCCCGATAAATTCTAAAATATAGAATCACCGAAATGCACTAAATGGCATACATCAGAGTAACTTCCTGTTATTGAAATATTGAACACATCTAAAAACTTTCGATAATACATAACAAATGGTTCTCTGAACCTCATAAACTTTCTGAAAATGATTAAGTTCCAAAACTTAAGATTTGTACATAATCCTGGTGTTCAATACTCAAAACATAAAGTAGCGGAAACGATTTTACAACTTAACATCAAAAGTTATACAATCGGAACACAGAAACAATAAACGGAACAAAGGTCTAAAACATGAAACTAGATCTTCAACGACTCAGAGAGTCACACCAGCTAACCATGCTTTATCGCCTTTGCTTTCCCCTGTTTCTCTGTAAAAACCACAAATATGAAGGGTGAGATAAACATTATCTCAGTGAGTCCTATCGAGACCCCTTACTACTCTAGCGGTTCATTATGCCTTGTTTTGAACTCGTGGTCCTAAAAGCAACCACGTGGAAATACATTTAGTTCCTGTAACCTTCATGCTCATGGCCCTCCTAAGCGACACATGAAGCATGCAATCTTTGTTCCATGTTTTTAGCATAACACCTCAGTCTACCTATTTTATAGGCATCTCTTGACTTTGGTGAACCCATCCCGCTATTTCTAGCAGGGGAAACATTCTTGAGTCTAGGTTTTGGGGCTCATGACTTCCCCTCCCCTAGTATGCTAACCTCTTAGGATCGTCACCCTTTTTCCTCTTGTATTTATTATACCTTTTCAGTCTGTGTACCCGTAATGGGCTGTTAGTCATTCCAGTCAAGTACCATGTACCGTATCAGTCAATTACCGTGTATTATTATCATTCTTGACATATGTACTCTCGCGTTCTCTAAGTGCGGTTTTCCATTTTATTCATAACACACAAACTTTCTATCAAACATGCTCAACCTCATACCATTGTTACTTTTTCATCATTGTGGAACCTTGGGGAATGGATTAGAAGAGGGTTGGAATCATTTGGAATGGATAAAAAGCTACTTTGAAATTGAAGGTCAGAAGGTCTCACACGACCCGTGCGTGTAGACGCACGACCCGTGTGTGGTTGAACCGTTTGTAAAGATGTCCAGAAGGATACGCACGACCCGTGCGACTTGGCGCACGATCCGTGCGTTATCCACTGAACTTTTAGAGAATTCCAGAGACATATGCACGACCCGTGCGACTTGGCGCACGATCCGTGCGTGTTTTAAAAATCCAGTTCTTGTCGTATCAGATGGAGGCGCACGACCCGTGCCCAGAGGCACACGATCCGTGTGTCTCCATCAGTTTCCAAAAAAACAGGTTTTTCATGCGTTATTCCATTCCATTCCGATTCTCATTTCTCTTCCGATCGATATCCCAATCTCAAACATACATGGAAACAGTATATTATAGCAATGTCTATCAATTCAATCCGGCACTTTCAAACAATCAATCAAGAAGATTCATGGTTAGAATCACAATCTTTTCAATAAAACGGTTTTCGAAAAATTCGATGACTCGGAAACACAATATATTCCCTAAGAGAGTTGTAGAACTCACCTATCGTGATGAAAATCACGCAAATTCTGAGACACTTGGAGTTCAACGACACTGAATTTACACTGACTCGCTCCGTACACGTTCAACCACTTCCAAAATTGAACCCAGCAGCTCCTACTTCGAATATAAGCCCCTCTTTTGCTACTGAGATTGCTCCAACAACTACCCAAACGATTGAAATTACCATGTAGATGCTTGGTGTGTTCTAGCTACTGATTATTCAGCTCCCAAAACTACATGCAAGCTTAGGATTCCATGATTTTGGTCAAATTGAGCTTGAAGTGCTCATAAATGGCGAATTGAGATAGAGAAAGGTGATGATGATGGTGATGGTACCAGTGTGAAGAGAATGAAAAGCTGATTTCAATGGTGTTAGAAATCGAAACATGCATTCAGGTTTGGTCTTCCCTCTCCCTCTTCTCCTCTTCGCCTACTCTCTCCCTCTCTCAAGGTTCTCTCTCTTTTTCTGAATTTCTGATAATGGAATGTGTTGTATGGGTGTGAGGTTGGTTATGTGAGAGTGAGTGGAAGGGTTTAATGACTCAGCTGAGAATTCATTTAAAGATGGAAAAGACTAAATCGCCCCTCCCTCCTTCATTCTCACTTAAGCTACTTTTAACTCACAATTATTCTATAATTCACTTATTTAACATAATGTACTAATTATGCATAACTGCAATTTATTTATTTCAAACATCACATAATTTAATAATTTATGCTAATTAATTAATTCAACCTCTTGCTAATTTAATTAATCTAATTAGCTAATTAGGGGATGTTACAGACTATGCTGTGTTTGATCCACAAACCATGGAGACAAGCATAGCAAGACCTACTCTCAACACAGCTCAGTTTGAATTCAAACCTATGATGTTCCAAATGTTGCAAACAGTGGGACAGTTTGGTGGTGCTCCTCAAGAGGACCCATATTTACACCTGAAGCAATTTTTGGAAGTCTGCAGTAACTTCATCATTCTAGGGGTAAGTGATGATGCATTCAAATTAAAACTTTTTCCTTATTCCTTGAAGGATAGAGCAAAGACCTGGTTAACTTCTCTAGAGCCTAACTCTATCCATACTTGGAATGAAATGGCTGAGAAATTCTTAGCAAAATATTTTCCTCCAAGTAAGAATGCAAGAATGAGGAATGAGGTTACTGCATTCAGACAAAGAGATGCTGAAACACTGTTTGAGGCATGGGAGAGATGGAAGGAGCTGTTAAGAAAGTGCCCTCATCATGGTATACCTGTGATTATCCAAATGGAAACCTTCTACAATGGACTAGATCCAACAACCAGACAAATGTTAGATGCTTCTTCAAGGGGTGTGTTGTTGAAAATCTCCTATAATGAGGCATGTGAGCTGATTGATGATATTGCCACAAATAGCTATCAATGGCCTACAGAAAGGTTAGCTCAGCAGAAGAAGGTAGCTGGTGTGCATGAAGTAAGTGAAGTTTCTGCTTTATCTGCACAGGTTGCCTCTCTTACTAACATGATAAAATCTATGAGCATATCAAACGCTGTAGCGGTTACCGCTGTAGCGGTTACCGCTGAAGCGGTACATGAACCTACAGTAGCTGTCATTGAGCAAGCCTCTCCAGGGTCAGTAAGCTGTGTATACTGTGGAGGAGAGCATTTGTATGAAGAATGTCCTGGTAATCTTGTCTCTGTGAACTTTGTGGGTTTCAATAAAAACAATAATCCCTATTCAAATACATATAATCCTGGTTGGAAGAACCACCCCAATTTTAGATGGGGAGCCAACCATGCAACAGCACCTAATTATAGTGCTCCAGCAAATCCACCAGGATTCCCTGCTCAGAACTACCAAAGATAGAATGCCCCTGTCATAGATAATTCATTAGAAGGATTGATGAAAGGCTTTATGAGTGATTGCAAGACTGCCCTGAAAACTCATGAAGCTTCCATTAAAAATCTAGAAGTACAGATGGGGCAAATGGCTAATGTCCTTTCCCAAAGAATTAGTGGATCATTACCATCCACTACAGAAGCTTCAACTTCAAGTACTACAGGGAAGGAGCATGTAAAAGCTATAACTCTAAGGAGTGGGAGAGATTTGATAGGATCATCAACTGTTTCAGATGATGAAAAAAACAAAAATTCTGAAAAACAAAAAGAACCTACAACAAGCGCTACAGCGCCTGAACCTACCGCTGCAGCGCCTGTTGTTGAAAAAACACCACCACCACCCAAAATTATTCCAACATACCCAGATCCTCCATATCCTCAAAGACTTCGAAAGGCTCATGAAGACAAGCAATTTAATAAATTCCTAGAAGTCCTTAAACAGTTGCACATTAATGTCCCTTTGGTGGAAGCTCTCCAACAAATGCCCAACTATGCAAAGTTTATGAAGGATGTACTCACTAAGAGGAGGAGACTAGGGGAGTTTGAAACAGTAAAAATGACTGGGGAATGCAGCATGTTGATGCAGAACAAGCTCCCACCCAAATCAAAGGATCCTGGCAGTTTTACTATACCATGCTCAATTGGAAATTTTTACTCTGGCCGTGCTTTATGTGATTTGGGAGCCAGCATAAACCTTATGCCCAAGTCCATATATACACAGCTAGGAGTGGGAACTGCCAGACCTACCTCACTTACACTGCAGCTAGCTGATAGAACTCTTGCATATCCAGAAGGAATTTTAGAAGATGTTCTAATAAAGGTAGACAAATTTGTATTTCCTGTTGATTTTGTAATCTTGGATTTTGATGCAGATAAAGAAGTACCCATCATA
This sequence comes from Astragalus membranaceus, assembly GCA_039519185.1. Classification (NCBI taxonomy): domain Eukaryota; kingdom Viridiplantae; phylum Streptophyta; class Magnoliopsida; order Fabales; family Fabaceae; genus Astragalus; species Astragalus membranaceus. Next base: position 126,930,412 of record CM076848.1, on the reverse strand, counting down.
CTGGGAAGACCATTCTTGGCCACTGGAAGAACTTTGATAGATGTACAGAGAGGAGAATTGATCATGAGGGTCAATGACCAAGAAGTCAAGTTCAACATTCTCAATGCTATGAAATTTCCAGGACCCAATATTGAAGAGTGCTCTTTTGTCTCTGCTATTGACAAAGTAGTTCAGGAACACTTCCAAAAAAGCACAGATCATCTGAGGCAATTACTGGACAACAGTGAAGATACAGGGTCTAATGCAGAAACTGCAGAGGAGGAGGAACAGACAGTCAAAGAAATTTGGGCTAAGAAATATGAATCTTTGGAGCAGGAGAATTCAGACATGAGAAAGGATCTCCCCTCCATTGAACAACCACCAACTCTGGAACTTAAAGAGTTGCCTTCACACCTCAAATATGCTTATCTAGGTAACAATAGTACTTTGCCTGTTATAATTGCTTCTGACCTTTCTGAAAAGCAGGAACAGGATCTGATTCAGACGCTACCGCGGCATAAAAAGGCAATTGGTTGGCAAATGTCAGATATAAAGGGTATCAGCCCAACCATTTGTATGCACAGAATAGTGTTAGAAGAAGACTCTAAAAATTGCATTGAAGGGCAGAGGAGGTTGAATCCAATTATGAAAGAGGTGGTGAAGAAGGAAATCATCAAGTGGTTGGATGCAGGTATTGTATACCCCATTTCTGACAGTGCTTGGGTTAGTCCTGTGCAGTGTGTGCCAAAGAAGGGAGGGGTAACAGTAATAACTAATGAAATGAATGAGCTGCTTCCAACCAGAAAAAGAACAGGCTGGAGAATATGCATGGATTACAGGAGGTTGAATAAGGCAACAAGAAAGGACCATTTTCCATTGCCTTTCATTGACCAGATGCTGGACAGGATAGCAGGTAAAGAGTTTTATTGCTTTCTTGATGGTTATTCAGGTTATAACCAGATTGCAATATTGCCTGAAGATCAGCAAAAGACTACATTCACTTGTCCATATGGCACCTTTGCTTTTAGAAGGATGCCATTTGGCCTGTGTAATGCACCTGCCACTTTTCAAAGGTGTATGATGGCAATTTTCTCTGATCACATTGAAAGGTCCATGGAAGTCTTCATGGTTGATTTCTCTGTGTTTGGAGAAACATTCCATCTATGCCTATCCAACTTGGAAGAAGTCTTAATTAGATGTGAAGAGACTAACCTTGTGCTAAACTGGGAGAAATGCCATTTTATGGTGCAAGAAGGTATAGTTTTGGGGCATAAGATATCCAAAAAAGGATTGGAAGTGGATAAGGCTAAAATAGAGGTCATTGAGAAGCTATCTCCTCCAACCAACATCAAAGGTATAAGAAGCTTTTTGGGGCATGCTGGATTCTATAGGAGATTCATAAAAGACTTTTCCAAAATCTCCAAACCTTTGTGTCAACTGTTACAGCATGATAACCCCTTCATATTTGATGAGCCATGCATGTTAGCCTTTGATAAATTGAAGGGAGCTTTAATAACAGCACCAGTTATTGTAGCTCCTGACTGGAGTAAGCCTTTTGAGCTTATGTGTGATGCTAGTGACTTTGCCATTGGAGCTGTGCTTGGGCAAAGGTATGATAAAATTTTCCACTCTATATATTATGCTAGCAAAACACTTGTAGAAGCTCAATTGAATTACACAGTCACTGAAAAAGAACTACTAGCTGTAGTCTTTGTATTTGATAAATTTAGATCATATTTGGTTGGCACCAAGGTAATTGTCTTCACAGACCATTCAGCCATTAAATATTTGATAACAAAAAAAGATGCAAAGCCTAGGCTAATTAGGTGGGTTCTCCTACTCCAAGAATTTGATTTAGAAATAAGGGATAAAAAGGGAGTGGAGAACCAAGTTGCTGATCATCTTTCTAGATTGGAAAGAGACATTTCAGGTACAGCAGGTGGGGAGATCAAGGAATACTTTCCAGATGAGCAGCTATTGACAATAACTGCTGAATCACCAACCGCTATAGCGGCTAGTGTAAAAACACTTGACGCTGTAGCGGCTGAGTCTGCAACACCTTGGTATGCTGACATAGTTAATTTTTTGGTTAGCAAAGTGGTACCTGCTGAGATGACTTATCAGCAAAGGAGAAGGTTCTTCCACACAATGAAACAATATTATTGGGATGAACCTTTTCTATACAAGAAGTGTCAAGACCAGTTAATGAGGAGATGCCTAGCAGAGGAAGAACAAATTCAAGTGCTACAGCACTGCCATTCTGCACCATGTGGTGGGCATTTTGGTGGTGTTAGAACTGCTGCAAAGGTATTGCAATCTGGCTACTTTTGGCCTTCACTTTTTAAAGATGCTCAAGACTTTGTAAAAAAATGTGATAGGTGCCAAAGAACAGGGAACATTTCAAACAAACATGAAATGCCTTTGACAAACATTCTAGAGGTTGAACTCTTTGATGTTTGGGGAATGGATTTCATGGGACCTTTTCCTCCTTCTCATGGAAACCTATACATTTTAGTAGCTGTAGACTATGTTTCAAAATGGGTGGAAGCTGTTGCTCTACCCAACAATGATGCAAGGTCTGTGAGCAAATTTTTATTGAAAAACATTTTCACTCGTTTTGGAACTCCTAGAGCCATCATAAGTGATGAGGGATCTCATTTTTGTAATAAATTAATTGAGACCCTATTGGCTAAATATGGAGTCAAACATAAAATAGCAACTGCTTATCATCCACAAACTAGTGGTCAAACTGAATTGTCAAACGGAGAAATAAAAAGAATGTTGGAAAAGATGGTAGGGCCTTCAAGGAAAGAATGGTCAATACATCTAGATGATGCTTTATGGGCCTACAAAACAACTTATAAAACACCTTTGGGGATGTCTCCCTATAGGTTGGTTTATGGGAAGTCCTGTCACCTACCAATTGAACTTCAGCACAAGGCCCATTGGGCTCTAAAAAAACTCAATTTTGACTACAAGAAAGCAGGAGATGCTAGATTGCTGCAACTAAATGAATTGGAAGAACTTAGGCATTTTGCCTATGAGAATGCAGCAATTTATAAAGAAAAAACCAAAATTTGGCATGATCAAAAATTGATAAAAAGAGATCTCACTGAAGGAGGACAGGTACTGCTTTACAACTCCAGGTTAAGATTGTTTCCTGGAAAGTTAAAATCTAGGTGGTCAGGCCCTTTTCAATTGATAAAAATATACAGCCATGGGGCTGTGGACCTCTATGATATAACAACCAATACCACCTTCAAAGTGAATGGCCAAAGGGTTAAACAATATTTTGGTGAAAATTTGGTAAGGGACAAAACCACAATTGAGCTTAAAGATCTCTAATTTGCAAAAGAAAGTCTGGTTGCAGACTTTAAAGCAAGCGCTCTTGGGAGGCACCCCAAGGATTCTAACAAAATTTTTATGTTTATTTTCTATGCAGAAAATTAGGATAAACGCTGTAGCGGTTGCTTATCACAAGAGCGTTGTAGCGGTTGTGTTAAATCAAGGCTGGGTGTGGTCAAACAAAAAAATAAAAATAAAAAGATCTTCCTCAGGGTGAGCTGGCACTGTGCCCTCATCCCTAGTCTGACCTGCACGTGCACCTACTCACCTGCAATTGTCAAATCAACAGTTTCTTTTTCTCTCTCCCACTTCACTCACAAACCGTAACTTTAATATCCACAACTTCCCACGCTACCATTCTCTCTCTCTTTCTCCTTCCTTGCTCTCTGAAACTCCTCTCAACCGTTACCACTCACCACTCATAATCTTCGTTCCTTCTTCTTCCTTCGTCCCAACACACCAACATTTCCCAAAAACCCAGAAACAAATACGCAAGCTCTTAAACCAACCATGACCAAAAAGCAAGCTGCCCTTAAACGATCTGGCAAGGGAGCTACTAGGAAACCAGAACCCTCAAATCCTGTCAAAACCACCATGGCTAAGGCAACTCCAGATCCTCAGAGGTTTTGGAAGATGGATTTCATAGCTGAAAGGGGGATTCAAGACAGAAAGTGCTCCTGAAGCTTTCTCAACCGCTGTCACAGCGCTGGGATGGGAGAACTTCATTAAGCATAGAAAGGACTACATGACGTCTTTGGTAAGGGAGTTCTACTCTGGCATTGAAGAGCCTAAAGAAGGAAAACCTCAAACCCATTCAATGGTAAGAGGAGAAACTGTAATTTTCAACTCCAGAACAATCAATGATATTTTCCATCTGGGCTATCATGGAAAAGCGCTGGAAATGAAAGTTCTGAACTGGGGAGACGAAGAAATGGAGGCTGTCAGAAGAAGGATTTGTGTGGAAGGATCAACATGGGATAAATTTGGGGCTGAATACAAAATTAAAAAAGCCTATTTGTGTGAGGAAGCAAATCTGTGGTGCAGTTTCATCAAACACTCCCTGCTACCTACATCTCACACAACATTTGTGGAAAAAGAAAGACTCATCGTCATTGATGCAATAATGGCTGGAGAAAAGATAGACGTGGGAAGATTGATAGCAAGGGAGATAGAGAAGTGCAGAATTAAAAATGGAGGTAATTTATATTTTCCTTGTTTAATTTGAGTTGTGTTTGGAAGCTGGCGTAGAGGTTGAAATGAAAGAAGAAAGAAGATCCCCTCTCGGGGCATTCCCTTGCATTTTTAAAGTTAAGAAGAAACCTGCCGCTACAGCGTCTTCTGACTCTCTAGCGCTACAGCGCTTAGAGCTGAAGCAGCAGGTCCTCTGCAAATTTGTGAAAGAAAAATTGACTGGGAAAAAGCAATGTATGCCCAAATATCCAAAGGAAAAACATCCACTCCCCCTCCTCAATTCCCTGATTGGCTACTGGAAGAAGAGCCAGTCGAAAAATAAGAGAAAAAGGGAGTTAGGGCAGAAAAGAAAAAGGTTGTGGCTAGTCCAGCAAAGAAAGCAAAGCCTAGCTCTCTCCCTCTCTCAAGGTTCTCTCTCTTTTTCTGAATTTCTGATATGGGTGTGAGGTTGGTTATGTGAGAGTGAGTGGAAGGGTTTAATGACTCAGCTGAGAATTCATTTAAAGATGGAAAAGACTAAATCGCCCCTCCCTCCTTCATTCTCACTTAAGCTACTTTTAACTCACAATTATTCTATAATTCACTTATTTAACATAATGTACTAATTATGCATAACTGCAATTTATTTATTTCAAACATCACATAATTTAATAATTTATGCTAATTAATTAATTCAACCTCTTGCTAATTTAATTAATCTAATTAGCTAATTAGGGGATGTTAGCTGTGTTTGATCCACAAACCATGGAGACAAGCATAGCAAGACCTACTCTCAACACAGCTCAGTTTGAATTCAAACCTATGATGTTCCAAATGTTGCAAACAGTGGGACAGTTTGGTGGTGCTCCTCAAGAGGACCCATATTTACACCTGAAGCAATTTTTGGAAGTCTGCAGTAACTTCATCATTCTAGGGGTAAGTGATGATGCATTCAAATTAAAACTTTTTCCTTATTCCTTGAAGGATAGAGCAAAGGCCTGGTTAACTTCTCTAGAGCCTAACTCTGTCCATACTTGGAATGAAATGGCTGAGAAATTCTTAGCAAAATATTTTCCTCCAAGTAAGAATGCAAGAATGAGGAATGAGGTTACTGCATTCAGACAAAGAGATGCTGAAACACTGTTTGAGGCATGGGAGAGATGGAAGGAGCTGTTAAGAAAGTGCCCTCATCATGGTATACCTGTGATTATCCAAATGGAAACCTTCTACAATGGACTAGATCCAACAACCAGACAAATGTTAGATGCTTCTTCAGGGGGTGTGTTGTTGAAAATCTCCTATAATGAGGCATGCGAGCTGATTGATGATATTGCCACAAATAGCTATCAATGGCCTACATAAAGGTTAGCTCAGCAGAAGAAGGTAGCTGGTGTGCATGAAGTAAGTGAAGTTTCTGCTTTATCTGCACAGGTTGCCTCTCTTACTAACATGATAAAATCTATGAGCATATCAAACGCTGTAGCGGTTACCGCTGCAGCGGTACATGAACCTACAGTAGTTGTCATTGAGCAAGCCTCTCCAGGGTCAGTAAGCTGTGTATACTGTGGAGGAGAGCATTTGTATGAAGAATGTCCTGGTAATCTTGTCTCTGTGAACTTTGCGGGTTTCAATAAAAACAATAATCCCTATTCAAATACATATAATCCTGGTTGGAAGAACCACCCCAATTTTAGATGGGGAGCCAACCATGCAACAGCACCTAATTATAGTGCTCCAGCAAATCCACCAGGATTCCCTGCTCAGAACTACCAAAGATAGAATGCCCCTGTCATAGATAATTCATTAGAAGGATTGATGAAAGGCTTTATGAGTGATTGCAAGACTGCCCTGAAAACTCATGAAGCTTCCATTAAAAATCTAGAAGTACAGATGGGGCAAATGGCTAATGTCCTTTCCCAAAGAATTAGTGGATCATTACCATCCACTACAGAAGCTTCAACTTCAAGTACTACAGGGAAGGAGCATGTAAAAGCTATAACTCTAAGGAGTGGGAGAGATTTGATAGGATCATCAACTGTTTCAGATGATGAAAAAAACAAAAATTCTGAAAAACAAAAAGAACCTACAACAAGCGCTACAGCGCCTGAACCTACCGCTGCAGCGCCTGTTGTTGAAAAAACACCACCACCACCCAAAATTATTCCAACATACCCAGATCCTCCATATCCTCAAAGACTTCGAAAGGCTCATGAAGACAAGCAATTTAATAAATTCCTAGAAGTCCTTAAACAGTTGCACATTAATGTCCCTTTGGTGGAAGCTCTCCAACAAATGCCCAACTATGCAAAGTTTATGAAGGATGTACTCACTAAGAGGAGGAGACTAGGGGAGTTTGAAACAGTAAAAATGACTGGGGAATGCAGCATGTTGATGCAGAACAAGCTCCCACCCAAATCAAAGGATCCTGGCAGTTTTACTATACCATGCTCAATTGGAAATTTTTACTCTGGCCGTGCTTTATGTGATTTGGGAGCCAGCATAAACCTTATGCCCAAGTCCATATATACACAGCTAGGAGTGGGAACTGCCAGACCTACCTCACTTACACTGCAGCTAGCTGATAGAACTCTTGCATATCCAGAAGGAATTTTAGAAGATGTTCTAATAAAGGTAGACAAATTTGTATTTCCTGTTGATTTTGTAATCTTGGATTTTGATGCAGATAAAGAAGTACCCATCATACTGGGAAGACCATTCTTGGCCACTGGAAGAACTTTGATAGATGTACAGAGAGGAGAATTGATCATGAGGGTCAATGACCAAGAAGTCAAGTTCAACATTCTCAATGCTATGAAATTTCCAGGACCCAATATTGAAGAGTGCTCTTTTGTCTCTGCTATTGACAAAGTAGTTCAGGAACACTTCCAAAAAAGCACAGATCATCTGAGGCAATTACTGGACAACAGTGAAGATACAGGGTCTAATGCAGAAACTGCAGAGGAGGAGGAACAGACAGTCAAAGAAATTTGGGCTAAGAAATATGAATCTTTGGAGCAGGAGAATTCAGACATGAGAAAGGATCTCCCCTCCATTGAACAACCACCAACTCTGGAACTTAAAGAGTTGCCTTCACACCTCAAATATGCTTATCTAGGTAACAATAGTACTTTGCCTGTTATAATTGCTTCTGACCTTTCTGAAAAGCAGGAACAGGATCTGATTCAGACGCTACCGCGGCATAAAAAGGCAATTGGTTGGCAAATGTCAGATATAAAGGGTATCAGCCCAACCATTTGTATGCACAGAATAGTGTTAGAAGAAGACTCTAAAAATTGCATTGAAGGGCAGAGGAGGTTGAATCCAATTATGAAAGAGGTGGTGAAGAAGGAAATCATCAAGTGGTTGGATGCAGGTATTGTATACCCCATTTCTGACAGTGCTTGGGTTAGTCCTGTGCAGTGTGTGCCAAAGAAGGGAGGGGTAACAGTAATAACTAATGAAATGAATGAGCTGCTTCCAACCAGAAAAAGAACAGGCTGGAGAATATGCATGGATTACAGGAGGTTGAATAAGGCAACAAGAAAGGACCATTTTCCATTGCCTTTCATTGACCAGATGCTGGACAGGATAGCAGGTAAAGAGTTTTATTGCTTTCTTGATGGTTATTCAGGTTATAACCAGATTGCAATATTGCCTGAAGATCAGCAAAAGACTACATTCACTTGTCCATATGGCACCTTTGCTTTTAGAAGGATGCCATTTGGCCTGTGTAATGCACCTGCCACTTTTCAAAGGTGTATGATGGCAATTTTCTCTGATCACATTGAAAGGTCCATGGAAGTCTTCATGGTTGATTTCTCTGTGTTTGGAGAAACATTCCATCTATGCCTATCCAACTTGGAAGAAGTCTTAATTAGATGTGAAGAGACTAACCTTGTGCTAAACTGGGAGAAATGCCATTTTATGGTGCAAGAAGGTATAGTTTTGGGGCATAAGATATCCAAAAAAAGGATTGGAAGTGGATAAGGCTAAAATAGAGGTCATTGAGAAGCTATCTCCTCCAACCAACATCAAAGGTATAAGAAGCTTTTTGGGGCATGCTGGATTCTATAGGAGATTCATAAAAGACTTTTCCAAAATCTCCAAACCTTTGTGTCAACTGTTACAGCATGATAACCCCTTCATATTTGATGAGCCATGCATGTTAGCCTTTGATAAATTGAAGGGAGCTTTAATAACAGCACCAGTTATTGTAGCTTCTGACTGGAGTAAGCCTTTTGAGCTTATGTGTGATGCTAGTGACTTTGCCATTGGAGCTGTGCTTGGGCAAAGGTATGATAAAATTTTCCACTCTATATATTATGCTAGCAAAACACTTGTAGAAGCTCAATTGAATTACACAGTCACTGAAAAAGAACTACTAGCTGTAGTCTTTGTATTTGATAAATTTAGATCATATTTGGTTGGCACCAAGGTAATTGTCTTCACAGACCATTCAGCCATTAAATATTTGATAACAAAAAAAGATGCAAAGCCTAGGCTAATTAGGTGGGTTCTCCTACTCCAAGAATTTGATTTAGAAATAAGGGATAAAAAGGGAGTGGAGAACCAAGTTGCTGATCATCTTTCTAGATTGGAAAGAGACATTTCAGGTACAGCAGGTGGGGAGATCAAGGAATACTTTCCAGATGAGCAGCTATTGACAATAACTGCTGAATCACCAACCGCTATAGCGGCTAGTGTAAAAACACTTGACGCTGTAGCGGCTGAGTCTGCAACACCTTGGTATGCTGACATAGTTAATTTTTTGGTTAGCAAAGTGGTACCTGCTGAGATGACTTATCAGCAAAGGAGAAGGTTCTTCCACACAATGAAACAATATTATTGGGATGAACCTTTTCTATACAAGAAGTGTCAAGACCAGTTAATGAGGAGATGCCTAGCAGAGGAAGAACAAATTCAAGTGCTACAGCACTGCCATTCTGCACCATGTGGTGGGCATTTTGGTGGTGTTAGAACTGCTGCAAAGGTATTGCAATCTGGCTACTTTTGGCCTTCACTTTTTAAAGATGCTCAAGACTTTGTAAAAAAATGTGATAGGTGCCAAAGAACAGGGAACATTTCAAACAAACATGAAATGCCTTTGACAAACATTCTAGAGGTTGAACTCTTTGATGTTTGGGGAATGGATTTCATGGGACCTTTTCCTCCTTCTCATGGAAACCTATACATTTTAGTAGCTGTAGACTATGTTTCAAAATGGGTGGAAGCTGTTGCTCTACCCAACAATGATGCAAGGTCTGTGAGCAAATTTTTATTGAAAAACATTTTCACTCGTTTTGGAACTCCTAGAGCCATCATAAGTGATGAGGGATCTCATTTTTGTAATAAATTAATTGAGACCCTATTGGCTAAATATGGAGTCAAACATAAAATAGCAACTGCTTATCATCCACAAACTAGTGGTCAAACTGAATTGTCAAACAGAGAAATAAAAAGAATGTTGGAAAAGATGGTAGGGCCTTCAAGGAAAGAATGGTCAATACATCTAGATGATGCTTTATGGGCCTACAAAACAACTTATAAAACACCTTTGGGGATGTCTCCCTATAGGTTGGTTTATGGGAAGTCCTGTCACCTACCAATTGAACTTCAGCACAAGGCCCATTGGGCTCTAAAAAAAATCAATTTTGACTACAAGAAAGCAGGAGATGCTAGATTGCTGCAACTAAATGAATTGGAAGAACTTAGGCATTTTGCCTATGAGAATGCAGCAATTTATAAAGAAAAAACCAAAATTTGGCATGATCAAAAATTGATAAAAAGAGATCTCACTGAAGGAGGACAGGTACTGCTTTACAACTCCAGGTTAAGATTGTTTCCTGGAAAGTTAAAATCTAGGTGGTCAGGCCCTTTTCAATTGATAAAAATATACAGCCATGGGGCTGTGGACCTCTATGATATAACAACCAATACCACCTTCAAAGTGAATGGCCAAAGGGTTAAACAATATTTTGGTGAAAATTTGGTAAGAGACAAAACCACAATTGAGCTTAAAGATCTCTAATTTGCAAAAGAAAGTCTGGCTGCAGACTTTAAAGCAAGCGCTCTTGGGAGGCACCCCAAGGATTCTAACAAAATTTTTATGTTTATTTTCTATGCAGAAAATTAGGATAAACGCTGTAGCGGTTGCTTATCACAAGAGCGCTGTAGCGGTTGTGTTAAATCAAGGCTGGGTGTGGTCAAACAAAAAAATAAAAATAAAAAGATCTTCCTCAGGGTGAGCTGGCACTGTGCCCTCATCCCTAGTCTGACCTGCACGTGCACCTACTCACCTGCAATTGTCAAATCAACAGTTTCTTTTTCTCTCTCCCACTTCACTCACAAACCGTAACTTTAATATCCACAACTTCCCACGCTACCATTCTCTCTCTCTTTCTCTTTCCTTGCTCTCTGAAACTCCTCTCAACCGTTACCACTCACCACTCATAATCTTCGTTCCTTCTTCTTCCTTCGTCCCAACACACCAACATTTCCCAGAAACCCAGAAACAAATACGCAAGCTCTTAAACCAACCATGACCAAAAAGCAAGCTGCCCTTAAACGATCTGGAAAGGGAGCTACTAGGAAACCAGAACCCTCAAATCCTGTCAAAACCACCATGGCTAAGGCAACTCCAGATCCTCAGAGGTTTTGGAAGATGGATTTCATAGCTGAAAGGGGATTCAAGACAGAAAGTGCTCCTGAAGCTTTCTCAACCGCTGTCACAGCGCTGGGATGGGAGAACTTCATTAAGCATAGAAAGGACTACATGACGTCTTTGGTAAGGGAGTTCTACTCTGGCATTGAAGAGCCTAAAGAAGGAAAACCTCAAACCGATCCAATGGTAAGAGGAGAAACTGTAAATTTCAACTCCAGAACAATCAATGATATTTTCCATCTGGGCTATCATGGAAAAGCGCTGGAAATGAAAGTTCTGAACTGGGGAGACGAAGAAATGGAGGCTGTCAGAAGAAGGATTTGTGTGGAAGGATCAACATGGGATAAATTTGGGGCTGAATACAAAATTAAAAAAGCCTATTTGTGTGAGGAAGCAAATCTGTGGTGCAGTTTCATCAAACACTCCCTGCTACCTACATCTCACACAACATTTGTGGAAAAAGAAAGACTCATCGTCATTGATGCAATAATGGCTGGAGAAAAGATAGACGTGGGAAGATTGATAGCAAGGGAGATAGAGAAGTGCAGAATTAAAAATGGAGGTAATTTATATTTTCCTTGTTTAATTTCTGAGTTGTGTTTGGAAGCTGGCGTAGAGGTTGAAATGAAAGAAGAAAGAAGATCCCCTCTTGGGGCATTCCCTTGCATTTTTAAAGTTAAGAAGAAACCTGCCGTTACAGCGTCTTCTGACTCTCAAGCGCTACAGCGCTTAGAGCTGAAGCAGCAGGTCCTCTGCAAATTTGTGAAAGAAAAATTGACTGGGAAAAAGCAATGTATGCCCAAATATCCAAAGGAAAAACATCCACTCCCCCTCCTCAATTCCCTGATTGGCTACTGGAAGAAGAGCCAGTCGAAAAATAAGAGAAAAAGGGAGTTATGGCAGAAAAGAAAAAGGTTGTGGCTAGTCCAGCAAAGAAAGCAAAGCCTAGCCCAGCCAAGAAAGTACAAAAAGCTGTAGTAGAGGAGGAAAGTTTGGATTCTGATGACATTGAAAACATAAGTGAGGAAGATGAAGAAGAAACAATTGCAGTTATGAAAGAAATGGAAAAGCAGGATGATGAAGAATCATCAGGAGAGGAGAGTGATACTGAAGAAGAATCTGAGAGTGAAGAGGAGCAAGCAGAAGAAATACAATGTGATCCAACCCCAAGCCCAAAGAAACCAAACCCCCCCTGCCAAAACAGCCAATCCACCATCAACCCCCACCTCCATCCCTGAACCAACCAAATTAACACCCAAGAAAACACCTGCCAAGCAATCCGCACCAAAGAAGCCTGAGCCAAAACATCCAATCACCAAAAAAAACCCACTGAGCAGCTCAAGAAAATTTATCAGTCATACACAAAGGCTAGAAGAAACCCAGGTGTCAAACTGGCTGAGCACCCAGAAGAAGGTGTCCAGCCAGTAGATGCTGCAGCAACTATGTCTGCAGTACCTAGTGACACAATGCCTGAGGTAATTCTGACAGAGGAGGAAACTGAGAAGGAGGCTGCTGAGGAGTTAGTGAATTTGCAGGATGAAACAAAGCCAGTGCTGGAAGAAAAAGAACAAGAGCAGGAGCAAGAGCAAACAGAAGAGGAAGAGGAAGTGCAAGAATCAGACGCTGCAGCGGAAGCAGTACAGGAAGCAAGCGTTACAGCGCCACCAACCGCTGTAGCGGCTGAAAAGACTACTACACCTCAGCCAAAGAAGAAAAAGACAACAAAAGGAGCCCCAGCCCCTTCAAGAGCCAATAAGAGGCTCAAGAAGGCCTAATAAGGCAAGATTTGTTGGCTTCTTATGCCGGTTATGTACTTTGAACTTTGTTTTTTTGTTGTTCTAAGGCCTCTCCCTTTTCTTGTCAAGCAAGCTGTGAGGACACTGCCAAATTTAATTTCTGGGGGATGAGCTTATGGTTAATAATGTTTTAAATTAAGTACAATGATGTTTTTAAATGTTAAGTATAATTAAGTATAATTATGCCATGTTTTGCATGTGTTGCATGTTTTGTATATTTTGTATGCTTGATTAGGAAGTATGATTAGCTGCATGTTTTAAATTTTTTTAGTAAGCAAAAGCTAAAAGTAAATAAGAATTTTTGAGTAAGGCAGCATTGTGTAAACAATGAAATGATTTTATTGCTGCTTTTACACAAAATCCAAGCTTAGTGAAGAACCTAGTTAGCTAGGAGTAATCTAAGGATAAAGTTAAGTTTTGGATAACCAAGGGTTAGTCAAGTTTTCATTAAAAATTGAGAGTTGTTTTAAAAGCTAAGTTTGGGGGAGCATTGTAACACCCCTTTTCTACCCCATAAGTTACACGTCATTTATCAGAGTAAATTGTTTTCACAAAAATTAATTTGAATGAATAGAAAAGAAGTGCCACATCGTCATAAATAAAACTCGTCATTGTCACTCGTCAAGGTTTTTGCATCATTCGTCATGAAATTTAAACTTTGAAAATTTCGTCACAGCGGAATAAAAATAGCAACTCGCCAAAATCCCTCAGACACGTCTCAAAACATCAATAAAATCATTAAACAGCCAGTTAAATAATTCAACAAACTTCACCCACGCCCCCTAGGTGTTACAGTATCAGAGAGCGACTCAAAACATCCCAACAGCTATCAAGGAAGGCAGCATGACCTTCACTCGCGGATACCTGCAGCGTTGCCACAGTAGAGCAACATTCCAAGCAGAAAGGGTGAGTCTTCAAACAGCATAAAGGCATATATAATAATCAATATATTAGAGGACAATATCTATAACTACCACGGCACACTTAACGTCGCATTACAACCATCACAGAGCAACATCGGCAACCAACGTCAAAAACACATCACAAGCAAAACGCGTCGTGTTTATGCATATGTATGAAAATGCAACCCACACCTGGGCATATGCATGATGGTACCATACTCGTCATAATAAGCCACTATGGGCACACCGTCACTGTTTTCTCGTCATAAATAAGCCACTATGGGCACACCGTCACTAAGAGGCCGAAGCCTATTCGTCATAAAATGCACATGCTATGAGACACTATGGACACATGTGCAACCACAAATCATCATAATCACAACATCATCAAAATATTGGCCACTAAGGGCAACAACGTCGTTTAATTAACCACTAAGGGTATCCTCGTCATAATCACATCAACGTCAAAATATTGGCCACTAAGGGCAACAACGTCGTTTAATTAACCACTAAGGGTATTATCGTCATTTTACTCAACACGTCATTACTTCGTCCGGGTCAGCCACGTAGGCGCCCGTGCAACATCACTCATTTTTATTTCCTTAAAATAGCTCTTTTCCGAAAATGATTGAGTCACCACAATTTTTTTTTTTTTCAAAATACGATGTTCGAAGTCAACGCCCAAATAAATTTTCCAGAAAAATGTTTTATGAGCCCCAAATTAGAATATTCAGATGGACGTCTGAATAAGCTTTACAACGCACTTCGAATCGTTTAAAACGGACACCCGAGTCAAAAGTTATGATCAAAACAATTTAGGGACGTCAAAATATTTTTCAGGACAGCTACGGGCTTTGGCGCCCATGTGTGCGCCTAGGGCTAGGGCACACTACAAAAATCCGATTTTCACCAAATTAAATCCCCAAATTAATTCCCAAAATCAGACTCATCAATTATTTGTTGCCAAAACATCCATCAATTAAGGTCCCAATCCACATGAATAATATTTCAGTTATCACAAAATCAAGGGTTAATTCAATCACCAATTTTGGACCACCAAATCAATCACCAAATCAATTATCATTAATTCAAATTACTAATTGCTAATCATCCCTACCAATCCTCCTGAATTATCCAACATGACACAAAAGCAAATCACACCAACATGTAGCATGTGAATCATGGTATTAACATCAAACATCAATAAATCACCAACAACAAACATCACAACTCATCTTATATTCACAACAACACCAACAGTTCAACAAGAAATTCAACATAATAACTAATACACCCTAGGCATCATAGAACTACCCTCCCACATACTAACCATTATATAAACCCTTATAATGTGAGACTCCCCTTACCTTAGATTAGATGAGAAGAAAGTCCTAGGAAGATGAACACCAAGATGGTCCTACACACCTTGGAACAAGTCGCAATCCTTTCCCCCTTTTCCTCTTGAGCTTCACGCAAAATCTCTTCTTTCTTGCACTCACCAAAACGGTGCCCAACCCTCTCTTGAGCAAGCACCACGAAAATCAGCAACAATTCTTCCTCCCTTCTCCTATGGTGAGCGCCGTACAGCCCTCTTCTCTCCTCTCCACGTTTTCTTTCAATTTTGCACTAAGGCACAATGACTAAAACCCTATGCTTAAACCCCTCATCATATACGCCTATCACCTTGGACCCTCTCTTGGATCATGGGCTTTCACTTAATGTTCAATTGGATAATTAAACGTCACCACCTCCTAATTAACTAAATAAACCCCCCCAATTATTTTAATACTTCTCCAAAACTATATTCCCAATTAATTAAAACCACCCATTATTATTATCATTATTATTTCTATCACCCAAATCTTATTTAATTAATTAAATAAATAAACAACTATTTTTGGGCTGTTACAACTCTCCCCCACTTAAAAGAATTTCGCCCTCGAAATTTTACCCACCAATACTAACACCTTCCCACTAGCAAGCTACACACAAGTTCACACAGCAAGAGACATGCCCTAGAAATTGATTTTCTCTCTACAAGGCTAAACGTCAGCTTAAACAGTTTGAATAAAATATTCTTAAGAACATATGGCAATTAAAGCCAACTCAAAGAAGCTCACAAACAGTGTCAATGCACACTTTAAATTTTAAGGTTTTCAAAATTACGCAGCACATCTATAAAGAATGTGACAGTCAGAACCAAATCAAGAAAACTCAGTGTGCAACACTCACGTGCAATTAAAGCATATTATAGCAAAACTTCATGCAAGATCAGTGTCCATTTATAAAAAAATAATTTTCAATGCTAATATCAGTATCCAACCATCAAATCGTTTATTAATTTTTCAAAAGCAATTTTCAAAATCTCTTCACTTTTTAGACCAAAAACCACAAAATAGGACAACCCATAAAAATAGGGGCGACTCACAGAAATGGGAACAGTGCGTAAAGTTAGTAACCGTAACAATAATTTTCGGAAACAGTGACAACAACAATAATTTTTCGAAAACAGCAGCAAGTATTTCCAGAAAACAGCATCCTTTATTTTCAGAAAACAACAACAATTATTTTTTTTTTCAGAAAACAGCAAGAATTATTTTCAGGAAACAGCAACATTTATAAACAGCAACATTTATTTTCCGAAAACAGCAATATTTATTTTCTGAAAACAGCAACAATTAAAACAGTAACAGCATCTAAATAGCAACAGTAAAACAGCAACGGTAATTTAAATAGTGACAATAAAACAGCAACAGCAAAAGCAATTTAAAAAAAAACAGCAACAATTCAAGATAATCCACAAATAGGTTTAATCGTCAAGATTCAATCAACAAATAGATTTAATCATCAACGAATAGGGTTTTCAAGAACGCACATGTCAATCATACTAATCTTGTTCAAACATGAAACACACATTAAATCAATTCACATAAGGATGTTCATCAAGGCATAAGATCACATATGAGCCCATAGGAATTCAACTAACATGAAACTTGTCCAACAAAACATATAACGCATGATCATGACAACAATTAACAAGGCATTAACATATGATAACATGTTATTACTCTTCAACATGCGAATTAAACAAGGCACACAGCACATGGCATCAATGATCATGGTAAGACACAAAAGGATTCTAGGGCATATGAACATTACTCACATAAATATTCAACAATATATTTAGTTTTTCAAACACCAAAACAGTTCTAAACACCAAAAGTAGTTTTACAACGTTATCGACAACGATCACCGGGATATTCAAAAATCACCGAATACACCAAGACAACGCTATTTTCAACATGTGCCTATATTTTCCCCGGTTTTGCACTCAATGTACAAAAATTCAAACAACACAGTAGTCACACAATTGACACATCACTAATTTGCAATGTCTCTTTTGCACCAAAAATATTTATAGGCGGAAGCACGAAAACGATCACATATGTTTTCCAAGCAAAATCAACAATTTGTTTTCGGAAATAGTTTTCGCAACAAAAATGTCACCGGCTCCTCGAATCGCATACTAATCATTCATAACGTTTAGCAATGCAACTAGCTTCAGGAAACATATATCCATTCTCAGCACCCATCATTAGTTTAATATTTTCAAAACTACTCAGGAAGAAACAACCAAAAGAAGATTCATCATAAAAATTCAAGCGCACAACATCAAGCTTCACGTAGCACATACTGGATTAGAATTATAACTGCTAACACAAAGTGCACAAACGGTGCCAATGCACCTTTTAAATCTTTAAGGCTTCTCAAAATCACGTAACAGAAATTATAAGGAGGGTAACAGCTAGAACAAAATCAGGGAAAATTCAGTGTAGGAAATTACAGCTCACGGTCATGGAATAGTTCGCAAGGATTCGGAGTTGAAAACATCACATGTTGAGGAAAATCAGGCAAAAGACCGAATAGAGTAGAATACGTGGGATGATAACAACAACATGAAATATAGTCCACTTTTCAAAATCATTTTACGGGGTTGCAGAAATAGGAGAAGACAATATTTGTAGCTTTCAAACCAAAACTTTATCATTCATAGTAGTCAAGACAGTGCAACACTGTAACATTAGTAAAAACTTGATACCAAGTCAGTGTCCATTTATTAAAATAATTTCCAATGCCAAAACTAGCACCCAGCCATAAAATTGTTTAATAGACGTTCAAAAGCACTTTCAGAAATCACTTTACTTTTAGATTTTCAAAACCACATGATAGAAATCCATAAGTAACAACCAAGAGATTTGTCATAAAACTCCGGCACGCAATTTTCCAAAAGGAGTTGAGGACAAAATTAGTACACTTGAATGAGAGCATTTTCACTTGTAGTGATTAAAACACCACGGTAGCTATTAGTGCAGTAACAACTTAAAATAGTCCATAAAATAATTTTACAACGCATTTGGTTTCCAAACATCAAATCACATTGCACAAGACTTCTCACAGAGGCTTACTGTCGACTACTTAAGACAGTTCGGACAAAGCAACATAGGAGAGTAACATGCAACAAGGTAAGCTATCAGTAGCATACAGGCACAGCAGACACACATGACAAGGTCAGACAAACAACATAGGCTGTAATTACCATTTTAAAATGCAATCATGTTTGTTCACACTCAAGGGACAACCAAACTCAGGATGGTGAGCATGCAATATTATACTTTACAAATGCATGAGCATGCGAATACATGTCAAGTCAACATCTAACAACAAACATCAATTACAAGAGCATCTGAGTGCATGTCAATCTAACATTTTACAACAAGCGGCAATTAATTTGAATATGATGCAGGGTACACCGAGCTCAATACCAACCAAAACATATGTGCGCATTTAAACAACAGAGCATACCATTTAGAAACACACAGCAAGGAGGTCAACAATAAGGACCACAACCAACAAACACAATTCACACACCGAAAACACAATAAGGCACACAACACTAGTAGGGACATCTCCCCCACTAGTTCACTTACCAATGGAAACTTTTGGCGTACCTGCAACATAAACAATGGTCAGCACTGAAAGACAACAGTTGGTCACTATCTGACACAACGACTCGATGACATGGCCGGACGGACCAACCATTGCTCTGATACCACTAATGTAACACCCCTTTTCTACCCCATAAGTTACACGTCATTTATCAGAGTAAATTGTTTTCACAAAAATTAATTTGAATGAATAGAAAAGAAGTGCCACATCGTCATAAATAAAACTCGTCATTGTCACTCGTCAAGGTTTTTGCATCATTCGTCATGAAATTTAAACTTTGAAAATTTCGTCACAGCGGAATAAAAATAGCAACTCGCCAAAATCCCTCAGACACGTCTCAAAACATCAATAAAATCATTAAACAGCCAGTTAAATAATTCAACAAACTTCACCCACGCCCCCTAGGTGTTACAGTATCAGAGAGCGACTCAAAACATCCCAACAGCTATCAAGGAAGGCAGCATGACCTTCACTCGCGGATACCTGCAGCGTTGCCACAGTAGAGCAACATTCCAAGCAGAAAGGGTGAGTCTTCAAACAGCATAAAGGCATATATAATAATCAATATATTAGAGGACAATATCTATAACTACCACGGCACACTTAACGTCGCATTACAACCATCACAGAGCAACATCGGCAACCAACGTCAAAAACACATCACAAGCAAAACGCGTCGTGTTTATGCATATGTATGAAAATGCAACCCACACCTGGGCATATGCATGATGGTACCATACTCGTCATAATAAGCCACTATGGGCACACCGTCACTGTTTTCTCGTCATAAATAAGCCACTATGGGCACACCGTCACTAAGAGGCCGAAGCCTATTCGTCATAAAATGCACATGCTATGAGACACTATGGACACATGTGCAACCACAAATCATCATAATCACAACATCATCAAAATATTGGCCACTAAGGGCAACAACGTCGTTTAATTAACCACTAAGGGTATCCTCGTCATAATCACATCAACGTCAAAATATTGGCCACTAAGGGCAACAACGTCGTTTAATTAACCACTAAGGGTATTATCGTCATTTTACTCAACACGTCATTACTTCGTCCGGGTCAGCCACGTAGGCGCCCGTGCAACATCACTCATTTTTATTTCCTTAAAATAGCTCTTTTCCGAAAATGATTGAGTCACCACAATTTTTTTTTTTTTCAAAATACGATGTTCGAAGTCAACGCCCAAATAAATTTTCCAGAAAAATGTTTTATGAGCCCCAAATTAGAATATTCAGATGGGCGTCTGAATAAGCTTTACAACGCACTTCGAATCGTTTAAAACGGACACCCGAGTCAAAAGTTATGATCAAAACAATTTAGGGACGTCAAAATATTTTTCAGGACAGCTACGGGCTTTGGCGCCCATGTGTGCGCCTAGGGCTAGGGCACACTACAAAAATCCGATTTTCACCAAATTAAATCCCCAAATTAATTCCCAAAATCAGACTCATCAATTATTTGTTGCCAAAACATCCATCAATTAAGGTCCCAATCCACATGAATAATATTTCAGTTATCACAAAATCAAGGGTTAATTCAATCACCAATTTTGGACCACCAAATCAATCACCAAATCAATTATCATTAATTCAAATTACTAATTGCTAATCATCCCTACCAATCCTCCTGAATTATCCAACATGACACAAAAGCAAATCACACCAACATGTAGCATGTGAATCATGGTATTAACATCAAACATCAATAAATCACCAACAACAAACATCACAACTCATCTTATATTCACAACAACACCAACAGTTCAACAAGAAATTCAACATAATAACTAATACACCCTAGGCATCATAGAACTACCCTCCCACATACTAACCATTATATAAACCCTTATAATGTGAGACTCCCCTTACCTTAGATTAGATGAGAAGAAAGTCCTAGGAAGATGAACACCAAGATGGTCCTACACACCTTGGAACAAGTCGCAATCCTTTCCCCCTTTTCCTCTTGAGCTTCACGCAAAATCTCTTCTTTCTTGCACTCACCAAAACGGTGCCCAACCCTCTCTTGAGCAAGCACCACGAAAATCAGCAACAATTCTTCCTCCCTTCTCCTATGGTGAGCGCCGTACAGCCCTCTTCTCTCCTCTCCACGTTTTCTTTCAATTTTGCACTAAGGCACAATGACTAAAACCCTATGCTTAAACCCCTCATCATATACGCCTATCACCTTGGACCCTCTCTTGGATCATGGGCTTTCACTTAATGTTCAATTGGATAATTAAACGTCACCACCTCCTAATTAACTAAATAAACCCCCCCAATTATTTTAGTACTTCTCCAAAACTATATTCCCAATTAATTAAAACCACCCATTATTATTATCATTATTATTTCTATCACCCAAATCTTATTTAATTAATTAAATAAATAAACAACTATTTTTGGGCTGTTACAAGCATCGGTTATGTTAAGGCTAGGAACAAAAGATGATAAATTGGTCTTTGCAAAATGAAACAAAAATGAATGAGGTCTTGTAAAAAGTTGCAAAATATCTTAAATAAATTGCTGAGCTGTTCCAAAAAGCATGAAAAGAAAAATGCAAATAAGGAGCTCAGTAATGAAGATAGCATCTAGTTTTTGATCATTAAAAATCTAGCGCTACAGCGTCTATGAACTTTGAAACGCTACAGCGTCTGATCACCAGACCAAAAGTTTATGCACTGACCAATATTCTGAAAAATGCCTAATTAAAGCCCTTTGCTGTGCTTTGAAGCCCCTCAGATCTTGTGTTAAATTGTTATTCCACTCTTCTTTTTGAAAAAATTCTTTGCCTAACCCAAAAGAAATCCATTCTTCCCAAACCTTAGAGGAATTCTGAAATTAACTAGAAACTAAGTTAAGCTTTGATATCACACACTCACAACTGAGCAGTAATGATTCTATTTAAATTGTGGACCACTATGATGTGTGAAAATGATAAGAATTAGCTTGTGCATAAATTCTGTTTAATTTAAAAGCTGCAGCTAGTTATATAAACATTTTGTCTTGTTCAAGTGTCATTACTTGGGGACAAGCAATGGTTTAAGTTTGGGGGTGTGATAACCTTATTTTATATAAGTTATTTATGCTCCTAATACTTAAGTCAAGCTTGCTTCTCAAGTAATTTTAGTACTTAAATATGTGAATATGTTATGAGTCAATTCCTTAAACCTGGGGCATCATCAAATGCCTTTGTGAATATGTTTGATGTTTTGCTTTAGCGCTGCAGCGGTATGCTATCAAGGAGACGCTACAGCGTTATATGACGGCTGACCATTGAGATATTTGTGTGGCCACTTGAGGACATGATGAGTCACCACCCTTATCTCTTCCTCTCAGCTGGATATTTTGACTTTCAAGTGGATGCTAAATTACACTTGGCGCCTCCTAAATGGAACCCATGTGATAGTTGTTGTATTCCATCATTAGCACTTTTTGTAAAGTACTTTAAGGATAATATCTAAGTCTTATGATCATCATGTAATATTATTATTCTATTAAGACTTAGTTAATAATTAGATTAATTAAGTTTGCTTCTCTAGGAGGTAACATACGTAGACAAGTAGTTGTAGCTTGGAAGGAGAACAACACATGACATAGTAGCTTTTCTCCATTGATACACTATTTTTTTAAGCTTTTATATTTTTTTGCATAGTTTTTCTAATCATCATCCAAGGTTTTGCTCACGCCTCAACTTCATCTCTTGTATGCTACTTGGGATCATTGGAGTGTATCTTTTGCAACCACTCTTCTCTTGTCTTCATACGGTAATACATGTTCTTTAGTTGTATTATGTTGATGGAACTTGTGATGAGCTAACTTTGTTGTAGTTGGATTGTTCTTAGTATGTAATGAACCTTGAGTAACTTTTGTATAATATTATGATGTTTGTGTTTTATTCCTTGTGTCATAATACTTTCAATCTTGGTTTGGGAATGATCAACTAAAACAAGGTAACTTTGTGGGTACAGACATGGTTCACAAAGAGAACTCAAGGAATGATATGAATGAAAACCCTTTAAAGACATTTAAAGGAAGCACTACTTAACTCTAGACATAGGGGAGTAATAGTTCATAAGGCAAATGTTGTAAGAGCTTAATATACAGGGGTAAAACTTATTTAGAGCCTAGACATAGGAGTCTTGTAACATAACCCTGACGAAAGTGACTGAAAGGCACGCCACCAAGGCGCTACAGCGTCTACGGATTCTGAAGCGCTACAGCGCTTAACGCTACAGCGTCTAAATATTATTTGAACATTACTCTTGGGAATTTACATAGCTACTGAGCTATCCAACTCACCTTTAATTACTTCAAACTTAATACTGTTTTATCACAACTTATAATGTTTACAACTTTTTACCTTTACTTGTTACTTAATTCTTTTCACTAAGATTCTAATCACTTAAACTTCTTAGATTAATTCCAATCCCTGTGGGAACGAACTTTACATATCATTATATTACTTGTTGCGATTGTGTATACTTGCACATCACCTTTTCGCACAACAATAATCATTGGCTAACTTCCCCGCCTATCTTCATCATCATCAACCATTGAGGCACGACTCGCCCATATTGGCACGAGTCCTTGCCCATACCGCGACAAGGTTCCTCAAGCAGGAAATCGTCTCATTATCATCAATGTTCCTAAAGAGTCCTAGGTCTAATGGTATTATCATACAACTAGGGGTTAAGTTCGCCTAGAACCTTTTACAGTCACTCCGTGAATCACACTTCAACACAGTCAACCATATTAATAAAGCCATTCACATATCACGTTTAAGTTTGGCTAAAGAACACTTTCGGTCCTTTATCTTTGACTAGTGTTTCACTTTGGTCCTTTATCTTTTTCTTCCAGTTTTGGTCTTTCATCTTTCATTTATGTTTCATTTTGGTACTTTTATGTGTTTTTCGTCCATTAATTTTAACAGACGCCATGCTAGCAGCTAACTGCTGATTTTTTTTTAATAAAAAACGATTTAAACATCATCAAATGTAAAAAAAATTAAAAATATAATTTTGAAATTAGAAAAATAAAATAAAATACTAGGTTTCTTCTTCACATTAGAACCCAAAACAAACCCATCATCAAAAACATTTTCAACCCCATTTTTCATAACCCTTGATACAATCAAACCCATTTTTTTTCTTGCCATTCAAACCCAGGTCTTCCTCTTCTTATTCAAATCAATTCAAACCCATTTGGCTTCTTCCCATAATGTTCCAATCTTTACATCAGATTAAACCAAATACTTAGGGCATTGTGGGTTGGGGGTGTTTACGGTCATCCATGGGGAGAGAGAGAGAGAGAGAGAGAGAGAGAGAGAGAGAGAACATAGGGGACCAAATAGAGACTAAAAGAAAATATAGGGGACCAAAACCCATCCAATATTAATCAAAATAGTTTCCTAAATCATAATATTCAACCGAACTCCATTGCAAGTTTTAATGACCCATTTTTTCAGATTTAGACATTTTATCAAATGGGTGTGAGTTAGTGGGAATATGAAGATGGGGTTAGTGGGGAAGATGAAGATGACGACAGTTTTGGTTTTATATTTTTAGTTTTTGTTAATTTAAGTTTTCTGTTTTTTTTATGATTTAAGTTTTGAAATGTAATTTCTTTTTGATTTAAAGGAAAAAATAATTGCCAGGTATATTAATGAAATACACCTCAGACATGATAATTAAGACGCCACATTAGCAGTTAACTAGCATGGCGTCTATTAACTTCAATGGACGGAAAACACAAAAAAGGACCAAAATGAAACGTAAATGAAAGATGAGGGACCAAAACTAGAAAAAAAAAGATAAAAGACCAAAAGTGCAAAGATAAGGGACCAAAAGTGCAACTTAGCCTTCAATCCAACTTATCATTCCCGAAATTTGGGAAACACTAATTCTAAGAAAGTGTTGTTGTCAATCACTTTGTTTCTAGCTATGGGATCGGCCAGAGATTTGAACAATTTTGATTCCTCTGTTTCTTCAAGCAATTGCGTCGAGGAAGGAACTTTGTTCCTCGACTATGGGTTCCCTCACTCCTCCAAAGAGTGTTAGGTTATTGAGAGGGTCGTTTGGCTTGGATTATCTAAAGACTAAAAAAACACCAAGAAAAACTGTAAATGATAAAGTAAATGGCGAGAAAAATAGTAGTTTGATTGATGTGTGTTTTCAAATGTACAAATGCTACTATATATACAGGAGAGCCTTCGATGGCCACTATTTGAGCCTACATCTGCTCACTGTTTGAATAACTAAGATCAACCGCTATAATTAATCCCAATCCCTAGAAACTCGGAGCCATTCCTCCCCGACCTCACTAGCATGGGTTAGGGGGGTAAACCATAGTCACTCCTATTTCCACAACGCCTTCTATTCGCTGACCTTAACCGCTCCAACGTTGTGTCCACGTGCATTGAATACTTGAGCTCCAAGCAAGCATTCCTTGCCTCAGCCACAACTTTCCTCTGCCATGTCCGATTCTCAGCCTTCGGTCGTTGGTGCCTTAGCCGAGTCATCCCGTGGATGAGGCACCCTATAACCGAGTCTCACTGTACCTCGATGATCTTTATCACTCCCTTTGTAACATCCCAAAATAATTAATTTATTTATTTTGATGTTTAAACCATTTAATTATTTTATGGTGTTGATTGATAAATTTAATAAATAGATTGCTAAATTAAATATTGATTGATGTGGGGTTTGTTTAGAAATTAAGAATAGAGTAAGGGCACATTTGACACCATCCCACCCTCACTCTCACTTAAGTGATTTTAAAAGAAAAAGAAAGTGAGAAAAAGAGAGAAGTCGAAGAAGAGAAGAGAAAGGGGAGAAAAGAGAAGGAGAGGGAAAGTGAGAAAAAGAAAGAGAGAAGTCGTAAGGATCAACCTTTTGTATGGGACACCGATTGTGAAGAATGTTTCTTAGAGTTAAAAGTTCGTTTGACTTCTGCACCGATCCTAATTCTTCAAGATCCGTCCCTGGGATTTCAAATATACAGTGACGCCTCTGGCAAGGGTTTAGGATGTGTCCTTATGCAAAATCATTAAGTTGTAGCTTATGATTCCCGACAGTTGAAAACTCACGAAGAAAACTACCCTACTCATGATTTAGAGTTAGTGGCGATTGTGTATGCACTAAAAATTTGGAGACATTACCTTTATGGTTCTCGTTTCGAAGTTTTTAGTGATCACAAAAGTTTAAAGTATCAGTTTGATCAGAAGGAGTTGAATAACCGGCAATGGAGATGGGTAGAATTTTTGAAGGATTATGATTTCGAGTTGAAATATCATCCAGGGAAGGCTAATGTAGTGGCTGATGCGTTAAGCAGAAAGTCAATGCACACTGCCACAATGATGATTCATGAAATGGCTCTACTGGAGTCTTTCAGGGATCTCAAGTTGAAGGTAAAGTCCAAGAGGAATAAATTGGTGTTGAGACATATTCAGATTTCCAGTTCATTGAGGAATTCCATTCGCTTGGCACAAGAAGTTGATATGGAGCTTCAAGCTCAGAAAGGGTTACCTGGTTTCACTGACGACAGTGACGGTGTGATTTGCTTCAATTGTAGGATTTGTGTGCCCAATGATGAAGACATTAAGAAGCAAGTGTCAGAAGAAGCTCATAAAAGTCAATATTCCATACACCCTGGGTCTACCAAGATGTATCAGGATTTGAAGCAGCTTTATTGGTGGCCAGGAATGAAAATGGAGATCGCGGGATTTGTGTCTTGATGCTTAGCTTGTTAAAGGGTTAAGATAGAGCACCAAAAGCCTCCAGGCCTATTGCAACCTTTGAATATACCTAAATGGAAATGGGAAAGTATTTCCATGGATTTTGTAATGGGACTTCCACGGTCCCAAGCCGGTAATGATTCTATATGGGTGGTTGTAGATCGTTTGACCAAGTCGGCTCATCTCATTCCGATTCGTTCAAACATTAAGATTGCGACGTTAGCAGATGAATATCTCAAGAACATAGTGAAGCTTCATGGAATTCCAACTAGTATCATCTCCGATCGTGATCCCAAGTTCACTTCACGATTTTGGAGAGCATTGAACATGTATCTGGAACTAAGGTTTATGTTAGTACCGCTTATCATCCACAGATAGACGGTCAGACGGAGAGAACAATTCAGACCCTAGAGGACATGCTTCAGGCCTGTGTGCTCGATAGTAGGGGTAAATGGGAGGATCGCCTTCCATTAGTGGAGTTCGCCTACAATAATAGTTATCATTCTAGCATTGGAATGGCTCTGTATGAGGCACTCTACGTTAGGAAGTGTAGGACTCCATTATGTTGGTGGGAAGTAGGCGAGCAACGCTTATTAGGGCCTGATTTGGATCGAGAAACTTCAGAGAAGATCCAACAGATAAGAGAAAGAATGAATGTTGCTCAAAGTCGACAAAAGAGTTATGCTGACAAAAGGAGAAGACCTTTGGAGTTCGATGAAGGTGACCATGTGTTTCTCAGAGTTTCACCTACTATAGGGACCGGTAGAGCATTGCAGGCTAAGAAACTTTGTCCTCGATATATTGGACCTTTCCAAATTACCGAGCGGACTGGGTCAGTAGCATACCGTATTGCCTTACCGCTAGCCTTATCAAACTTGCACGATGTATTTCATGTGTCTCAGTTGAGGAAGTACATCCCTGATCCAGATCAACCGTTAAGTTCTGAGGAGGTTGAAATTCTACCCGATCTTACTTTCCATCCTTATCCAAGTCAAATTATAGAGTGTGGTGAAAAGACACTCCGAACCAAAACGATTTCGATTGTCAAAGTTGTTTGAAGTGGTTATTGTGACTATTATGGACTATTTTTGAGTTAGGAATGGAGCGGAACGAGTAACGGAATCGAACGGAATAGTGAATTTACACGAAAACAGAAAAATTTTCAATGCTATCAGAGGAGCACGAGTCGTGCGCTTTTGAGCACGACCCGTGCGTCCGTTGCTGTTACTCAAAACATAAAAATTTTCACGAGCATGACCCATACACTTTTTAGCACGACCCGTCCAAAGCTATTCCTTTTGATTCTAAACCTCTTCCAATCTCTTTCCCATCCTTTCCTAATGGTATATGAATGATAATCCTTCACTTATGCTTATGATTGTGATG
Organism: Astragalus membranaceus; assembly: GCA_039519185.1. Lineage (NCBI taxonomy): Eukaryota > Viridiplantae > Streptophyta > Magnoliopsida > Fabales > Fabaceae > Astragalus > Astragalus membranaceus. Next base: position 126,902,415 of record CM076848.1, on the reverse strand, counting down.
TGAATTCATTAGCGGTTGAATTAAAATTATTGTTATAAACCCTATGATTTGTACCGAGAGAGGATACATAAACAAATGTTAATTGATGGACTTGGTGTTCCATTAGAGGCTTTGGTAGCCAAATTAAATATGAAAATGTGGGGTGACGACCTCAAGATGTTAGCATACTAGGGGAGGGAAGTCATGAGCCTAGAACTTAGGCCTCGTCCATGTTTGTCCTCTAATCAGATATTAGCAGACTGGGTTCACTGGGAGAACTTTGTAGTGGTTGTCTGGTGTTGTGCTTATGCCTTGATGTACGTAGCTATCCTGACTTGGGCTACGAGTTAAAGAATGAGTAAAATAGTGAGTTGAGTTGTGAGGGGTCATGAAAGGACTCACTGAGATTTTATGTCACTGTTTATGTTTTGGGGTTTTTACAGAGAAACAGGGAAAAGCTAAAGCAAAGAAGCATGAGTAACAGCTGTGCTATATGTTGATAAGATGATGGATTTTGGAAATCTGCTTGATATGTTGCTTAGTTCCCTAGTTTCATTATGTATTTCGATATTATAACTTATACTTTATTAAAGTTGTGTATCATTGTGTTTATTTCTGTTTGAGATATTGAACAATTTGGTGTGAAACGACTTTGGGACCTTGGGTTGAAGTTGCATGTAATCCTTTTAATGACTTGTGATGGTTTTAAAAAGGATAGTCGGATGAGTTTTCATCAAAGTTTTAGTTTGTTCAACGTCTTTAATTAGAAATATTACTCTGATGTATGTTTTATGTGCGTTTCCATATTTCATTAAAAATGAAATACATGGGGTGTTACACCCTTGGGGACTCAGTTTTCTTTATATGCCTCTTCAAGCTTCCAAACTGAGCTTTCCCTGTAATCTGGCAAGTACTGAATTAACGAATCCCTAGTGTCTTCATAGTTTTCCTCGGCCTTAGCCTAGCCTTGGATTCTTTATTTTGGGTGTTAACAAATCCCCTTAGCCAACAATTTAGTTTATTTTGGGTGTTAACAAATGCCCCCTTTTTTGCATTGTTGTCTAGCCGAGTGGATGGGACTGAGGGCGCGAAAAATGAAACGATGTGTTGTGACAGTTGCGGTGACTAGACGTTACATCATTGATTAGACGCATGACGACTCGTTTCCGCAAACCGATGCAGCAAAGCAACGGTTCCCTTGGCAATACTCACTGCTCCCTATAGCTATAAATAGCTATCATTAACTCATGCTGTGGTTACTTTCGTCTTTGTATCCTTTGCGAACTCAATCGTCTTCACTTGCAAACTCTCTCATTCTTACATTCTTCAACTGCAACCATGTCTGGTCACGACCAAACCGCTTCCTCTTCTAGACACGGCCAACAAACACCGTCATTCACCGTAGTTCCTTTCAACATATTCTCCAACTCGGGGACCTTAATCACCCTTTACCCTTGCACCTCGAACGTCGATCAATGCTTCAATGACTTCTGGAGGCGCTTTGGGTCTGACAACCTTCAAATTACGAACACCTGATACACGACAGAAGTGTTCCCCCTGTTACACCGATTGGGTCGATGGACTAGCCAAAGTCAAGGGCGATACATGGAAATCTTTGGGCATTTATGACATGATGATGGTTTCAACCAAAGAGGTCTCTCAGAACTTCAACATCCTATTTCCCTTGATGAGTTTTTTGTTGACTACCCTAAATGCCTTTGTGTTCCCATGGGGAATCCTGACTCCCACACTTCTTGATGTGGTCGCCATTCTAGGTCTTCCCGTCGGCGGGCGCGATGTACACGCCGATCCAGGCTTTTCGGATGCTGACCCCAACTATTCCTTCCCTCGTGCCTTCGCCAACCTCATGGCCTGGAACTCGAAGACCTCAGGGGATGTGACAGACGCGGAGCATTATGCATTCCTCATGTACTTCTTCAACAAGTACTTCTCCAGCAACAAATCTTTTGGGCTAGTCAAAGAGCTTTCCTCATTCGTTCACATGCTACTGTCTGAACAGGGTTAGCATGAGGTCCTTTCTTTCTCTCCCTCCTCTACAAAGGCATGGAAAGCCTCTTGAGGTTGATCAAAGAGAAAGGGTACTACGCCAAAGCCAAGGGTCGCATTTGGTACTGCGCCAAAGCCTAATTTACTTCCCATATTTCTCCTCGGCGGATGCCTCTCCACCTTCATCGGTACCTACCTGAGTTCTGGACTCTGTTGTAGCAGCAACTCCAACTCTGCCCATGGAGCATTTGGAGGTTCTTTGTAACATCCGCAAAATAATTGATAGAATTATTTAGATGTTAACCCAATTGAATTATTTTAGTACTTGAATGGTAAATTTATTGAGTGCTAAAATTAATTCTTGGTTGTCATCGGATCGTTAACCGGATAATACGGATCAAGGAAGTTTCGGAATCAAAATAAGAGATTTCGATCAATATGGTAATTTGACCACGTTGCCGTATATTTATTAAATAAATATTGTTAGACTATAGTATAACCTTAGAGGGGGGGTGAATAAGGTTATGTGCAAAATATGAATTCTTTTAAAAATAAATGATAAGTTTGTTTTAAATCAAATGCGGAAACTTAGATTTAAACTTTAAATGGTGCAAGCAGGCAGATTTAGGCACAAAGAGATATTATACTATTTTCAATATACACAATAAGATTATTTATAAGAAGTGTAGTGATATTGAATATAGTAGAAAGTAGATCAATTTGAGTGATATGGAAGATGATAGACAGACAGATCAGTAGTACAACGAGTATAACTATAACCAGATTAACATATTCAGATCAGAGTAGGGATATAGTTATACAACCAGATTAACAGATTCAGATCAGAGTAGTGATATTATAAACAGATATAAACAGTAAATAAAGTAAAGAGAGAGGGATAGAGATACACCAGGAATTTTACGAGGTTCGGGATAAAAGCCCTACGTCCTCGGCCTCCGGCTTTGCAACCTTTGGACTTGCTGAAAACCACTATATGAAGAACCAATGTTTTACAAACAATCAACTTCAAATAGCAAATCTCAATTCCCCTGAATTGAGAACCCGAGCTCCCCGCTAAGGATTTCAACACCGCTTCAATCTCCTGATTGAACGACCCAAGAGCACCTCCCAGGATTTCAAAACCACTTCAATCTCCCCGATTGAACGACCCAAGATCACCTCTCAGGATTTCAAACCAACTCAATCTCCTGATTGAGAGACCCAAGAAAACTTCCCAGGATTTCAAAAAGACCCCACAAAAGTAGATTACAATATAGAAGCTATGATCTAATCACCTCAGATAATATGACAATATAATAGCTGCGAGAGATGAGTAGATCTATAAAAATGATATGAAAGTGATAGCTCTATTTTTCTCTTTCTCAGATCTAGAAATTTCGTGTGAGAAGAAGAGAGACTTGTTGAGAAAATGTGGTGTACTGAAGAATGATTTTAGGCTGCCTATTTATAGGCTTAGGAAAGCGTAGAATTTTGAAAAAAACATTTATTGCCAAGATGAATCGATTATTTGATGAAGTGAAAATGTTGATGAATCGATTCTTATCATTTTAGAAGACATAAGAATCGATTATATGGCTAGTTAAAAAATTGAGGAATCGATTCTTTACATATGGAGAACATAGGAATCGATTGTTTGTTTCTTTAGAAATAGGTGAGAATCGATTTTCAGGACATCCTGAATAAGGTAGGAATCGATTCTTACTTTGTTTAAAATGAGGAGGAATCGATTCATAGCCTATAGGATTGCTTGAAAATCGATTTCATAGTCTTTTGAAATAGAAGGAAATCGATTCTTACCTTTGGCTTGAGAATATGTAGAAATCGATTACATGCTTCAAACATAGGATAAGGAAATCGATTCTTGGCCTATAGGTGAGCCTAAAATCGATTTCATAGCCTATATAAATTGTATAAATCGATTTCATAGCCATTGGAACAAAATAGAAATTGTTTTTTTTTTGCTTTCCACAAAATCGTTTTATGGTTTTAGGTGCCACCTTATGCATGCATGCAATTTTATAAAATATTTTTCAGAACTATTTTGATGCACCATGCATGTTTTGAAAAACTCATCTCTCAGCTACTAAAAGTCATAGACCTTCAGTGATAGGACCTTACATAGTGCCCTAAAGAAAGCGGATAAACAATTAGGTCTTGAACTGCTGAGGTGGCTTCTTCTCCAAGCTGCTCCACTTTAATATTTCCTGCTCTTTGATTCATGTCCTGTACTTTATTTTGTCCCTGTACTTTTATACACTGCAACGATTAGTAGACTAAATGTAATTTGTTATCATACAAAACAAAGAGTGTTTGTCCTTGGTTCAACAAACTCCCCCTTTTTGATGATAACAAATTACATTATGCGTAGGGAGACCATAATAGAGAAACAATGGCAGAAGCTCCCCCTAAGCATAAGCATAACAAAATAAGCAGTACGACAGCAGGAAGGCAGCAATTATTTTTCTCCCCCATTAAATAATAACATGCATATTCTCTCCCTTAACATGCATATTCTCTCCCTTTTGCATACAATTTCTCCCCCTTTGTTTTCATCAAAAAGGAGGTGGGGTGAATACATACAACATAAGCACTTTATAAACTTGCATAATAAATAAGCAGCATTGCATCGCATATGATATATCAAAAACAGTAGTTCATGCTATGCTCCCCCTTTCTTGGTGATCCCCCTTATTAATATTAGAATGCAAAGCTTAGAAAAAAAGAGGGTGGATCATCATGGTTTTTTTTTTAAAAAAGATATTTAGAGAAAATAGGATACCCAAGATAATATGCCATACTTGGTTCAACAATATAGGTATCATATTTAACTTAAAAATATGTTGCATCAGAGATCCATCACAATAGAGAGAAAAAAGACTTTGATGCACACAAAAATTTTTATTTCACAGGAGTGATAAAATATTCTTAAGGTGAATAGAACTTTTCCAATCTAACCTTCACCGGTGATTTTTCCTCTATTGTTGATATTACTATTCACATGACTGTTGTTTCTGAGTATTAAGGATCTTTTTACGTCTCCAGTCATGAACTTTGAGTCTCTGCTATCAAGGTATCGATCTGACCCCCATACCTTGTAGCACACCTGCACTAAGATCAAGTAGAAAATTTTGGTACCCATTTCTCTTTGGGTCCTTTGGGGTTAGTTATCAAGGGGTTTGCTTTCACAATCCACCTTGGTTTCTTATAGGCAGGTATAAGGGTTCCAAGCTCACATAATTTACGGATAGGGCATCTAGGAGAGCTATGGTTCCCTTTTTGACAATATGTGCATGAGAAAACAGTAGGTGTATAACTTGAAGTAGCAGCTACAAAAGTTATTTTCTTGTTCAAAATAGATGAGGTGGAATTACCTTTGTACCCAATTCCTCTCCTATCAACATATTGATGTTGAGAGTGAAGCAACTGAGTCAAGGTCTTTTCACCAACCTCAAACTTTTTCAATGTTTCTTTCAAAAGTTCATTTTCAACCTTGGCATTTTCAAAATTTTGTTTAAGTTCACAAAACTCAAGATTGACAGATTTATGCAGTTCATTCTTTAATCTATCTACTTCATTTTCAAGAGTCTCAATTTGAGTGAGCATGCTTTTGTTACTCTTTGCCAATTTCTGAGATTTTAACAAAAGAGTTTCATGTTCAAAATAAAGAGCTTCAAAAGCCTCACTCAAATCTTGACTACTATACATATCATCAAGTAAATCATCATGCATAGAGGAATTAGAAAGACTAGAAGAGTTAAGGCTTACCTTAGATGAGTCATTTGCCATATGACAAACACCATTTGCAATTTGCTCTTCTTCGTCTGTGTCGCTTTCAGTGCCAAGACAATCCCATATAGTAGCCTTAGGTGTTTCACATGCCGTGAGACAAATGGCATTTGCAACCTCCTCTTCTTCACTGTCAGTATAGTTGTTCCATGTAGCCTTCTTAGCTTTCTTGGATTTCTTTGATTTATTTCTCTTTTCAAGTTTGTTGAATCTCATGAATTCTTCAAATAATTCAGCCATGTCTTCATCATCAGATTCTTCATCAGACTCAACCTCTTTCCTTGCTACCTTAGGTGTTTTAGCAGCAAGAGCAAGAGATTTTCTTTCTTTTACCATTTCTGCTTTTAGCAGCCAATACAACCTCAAAGGCTAGAAGTGACCCAATCAAGTCTTCTTGGGGCAGAGTGCCAATATCTTTGGCTTCAGTGATTGCACAAGTTTTTGGAAAGAACTCACCAGTCAGAGATGCAAGAATTTTCCCATTTATATCTTTTGTAGAATACCTCTTTCCCAGTGCCCTTAAGTTGTTTATAATCAGATTCAGTCTCTGGTGCATAGCTACGACGGACTCACCTTCTTTCATTTTGAAGGCTTCATATTCAGAAGTGAGGATTCTGATTTTTGTATCCTTCACTTGGCTCGTACCTACATGAGTAGCTTGCAAGCAGTCCCAGATTTCCTTTGCTGTTTGACATCCTTTGACTCTACCATATTCTTCTTCACATATGGATAAGTGAAGAATATTCATAGCCTTGGCATTTTGAGATATTTTGTCAAGCTCAGATTTTCTCAGTTCGCTTAGATCGATGGTGTAGATGTCTTCAATTGGCACTTCTTCTTCTTTGCCATTAGCTTGAGTTTTGATTTTCATCGGAATCAGAGGTCCATCAGCAATGATCCTCCACAGAGTGAAACCTATAGCCTGCACATGACATTTCATTGGACTACTCCAATAGTCATAGTTAGTCCCATCAAACAGGGGTGGCCTATAAGAAGACATCCCCTCTTTCATAAAAGAACCCATAATCACAGATAAATATATAAAATTTAAATTGCGAGATGTAAAGCTCTATATGCAATTTCTAGCTACTGATACCACTTGTTAGACTATAGTATAACCTTAGAGGGGGGGTGAATAAGGTTATGTGCAAAATATGAATTCTTTTAAAAATAAATGATAAGTTTGTTTTAAATCAAATGCGGAAACTTAGATTTAAACTTTAAATGGTGCAAGCAGGCAGATTTAGGCACAAAGAGATATTATACTATTTTCAATATACACAATAAGATTATTTATAAGAAGTGTAGTGATATTGAATATAGTAGAAAGTAGATCAATTTGAGTGATATGGAAGATGATAGACAGACAGATCAGTAGTACAACGAGTATAACTATAACCAGATTAACATATTCAGATCAGAGTAGGGATATAGTTATACAACCAGATTAACAGATTCAGATCAGAGTAGTGATATTATAAACAGATATAAACAGTAAATAAAGTAAAGAGAGAGGGATAGAGATACACCAGGAATTTTACGAGGTTCGGGATAAAAGCCCTACGTCCTCGGCCTCCGGCTTTGCAACCTTTGGACTTGCTGAAAACCACTATATGAAGAACCAATGTTTTACAAACAATCAACTTCAAATAGCAAATCTCAATTCCCCTGAATTGAGAACCCGAGCTCCCCGCTAAGAATTTCAACACCGCTTCAATCTCCTGATTGAACGACCCAAGAGCACCTCCCAGGATTTCAAAACCACTTCAATCTCCCCGATTGAACGACCCAAGATCACCTCCCAGGATTTCAAACCAACTCAATCTCCTGATTGAGAGACCCAAGAAAACTTCCCAGGATTTCAAAAAGACCCCACAAAAGTAGATTACAATATAGAAGCTATGATCTAATCACCTCAGATAATATGACAATATAATAGCTGCGAGAGATGAGTAGATCTATAAAAATGATATGAAAGTGATAGCTCTATTTTTCTCTTTCTCAGATCTAGAAGTTTCGTGTGAGAAGAAGAGAGACTTGTTGAGAAAATGTGGTGTACTGAAGAATGATTTTAGGCTGCCTATTTATAGGCTTAGGAAAGCGTAGAATTTTGAAAAAAACATTTATTGCCAAGATGAATCGATTATTTGATGAAGTGAAAATGTTGATGAATCGATTCTTATCATTTTAGAAGACATAAGAATCGATTATATGGCCTGTTAAAAAATTGAGGAATCGATTCTTTACATATGGAGAACATAGGAATCGATTGTTTGTTTCTTTAGAAATAGGTGAGAATCGATTTTCAGGACATCCTGAATAAGGTAGGAATCGATTCTTACTTTGTTTAAAATGAGGAGGAATCGATTCATAGCCTATAGGATTGCTTGAAAATCGATTTCATAGTCTTTTGAAATAGAAGGAAATCGATTCTTACCTTTGGCTTGAGAATATGTAGAAATCGATTACATGCTTCAAACATAGGATAAGGAAATCGATTCTTGGCCTATAGGTGAGCCTAAAATCGATTTCATAGCCTATATAAATTGTATAAATCGATTTCATAGCCATTGGAACAAAATAGAAATTGTTTTTTTTTGCTTTCCACAAAATCGTTTTATGGTTTTAGGTGCCACCTTATGCATGCATGCAATTTTATAAAATATTTTTCAGAACTATTTTGATGCACCATGCATGTTTTGAAAAACTCATCTCTCAGCTACTAAAAGTCATAGACCTTCAGTGATAGGACCTTACATAGTGCCCTAAAGAAAGCGGATAAACAATTAGGTCTTGAACTGCTGAGGTGGCTTCTTCTCCAAGCTGCTCCACTTTAATATTTCCTGCTCTTTGATTCATGTCCTGTACTTTATTTTGTCCCTGTACTTTTATACACTGCAACGATTAGTAGACTAAATGTAATTTGTTATCATACAAAACAAAGAGTGTTTGTCCTTGGTTCAACAAACTCCCCCTTTTTGATGATAACAAATTACATTATGCGTAGGGAGACCATAATAGAGAAACAATGGCAGAAGCTCCCCCTAAGCATAAGCATAACAAAATAAGCAGTACGACAGCAGGAAGGCAGCAATTATTTTTCTCCCCCATTAAATAATAACATGCATATTCTCTCCCTTAACATGCATATTCTCTCCCTTTTGCATACAATTTCTCCCCCTTTGTTTTCATCAAAAAGGAGGTGGGGTGAATACATACAACATAAGCACTTTATAAACTTGCATAATAAATAAGCAGCATTGCATCGCATATGATATATCAAAAACAGTAGTTCATGCTATGCTCCCCCTTTCTTGGTGATCCCCCTTATTAATATTAGAATGCAAAGCTTAGAAAAAAAGAGGGTGGATCATCATGGTTTTTTTTTTAAAAAAGATATTTAGAGAAAATAGGATACCCAAGATAATATGCCATACTTGGTTCAACAATATAGGTATCATATTTAACTTAAAAATATGTTGCATCAGAGATCCATCACAATAGAGAGAAAAAAGACTTTGATGCACACAAAAATTTTTATTTCACAGGAGTGATAAAATATTCTTAAGGTGAATAGAACTTTTCCAATCTAACCTTCACCGGTGATTTTTCCTCTATTGTTGATATTACTATTCACATGACTGTTGTTTCTGAGTATTAAGGATCTTTTTACGTCTCCAGTCATGAACTTTGAGTCTCTGCTATCAAGGTATCGATCTGACCCCCATACCTTGTAGCACACCTGCACTAAGATCAAGTAGAAAATTTTGGTACCCATTTCTCTTTGGGTCCTTTGGGGTTAGTTATCAAGGGGTTTGCTTTCACAATCCACCTTGGTTTCTTATAGGCAGGTATAAGGGTTCCAAGCTCACATAATTTACGGATAGGGCATCTAGGAGAGCTATGGTTCCCTTTTTGACAATATGTGCATGAGAAAACAGTAGGTGTATAACTTGAAGTAGCAGCTACAAAAGTTATTTTCTTGTTCAAAATAGATGAGGTGGAATTACCTTTGTACCCAATTCCTCTCCTATCAACATATTGATGTTGAGAGTGAAGCAACTGAGTCAAGGTCTTTTCACCAACCTCAAACTTTTTCAATGTTTCTTTCAAAAGTTCATTTTCAACCTTGGCATTTTCAAAATTTTGTTTAAGTTCACAAAACTCAAGATTGACAGATTTATGCAGTTCATTCTTTAATCTATCTACTTCATTTTCAAGAGTCTCAATTTGAGTGAGCATGCTTTTGTTACTCTTTGCCAATTTCTGAGATTTTAACAAAAGAGTTTCATGTTCAAAATAAAGAGCTTCAAAAGCCTCACTCAAATCTTGACTACTATACATATCATCAAGTAAATCATCATGCATAGAGGAATTAGAAAGACTAGAAGAGTTAAGGCTTACCTTAGATGAGTCATTTGCCATATGACAAACACCATTTGCAATTTGCTCTTCTTCGTCTGTGTCGCTTTCAGTGCCAAGACAATCCCATATAGTAGCCTTAGGTGTTTCACATGCCGTGAGACAAATGGCATTTGCAACCTCCTCTTCTTCACTGTCAGTATAGTTGTTCCATGTAGCCTTCTTAGCTTTCTTGGATTTCTTTGATTTATTTCTCTTTTCAAGTTTGTTGAATCTCATGAATTCTTCAAATAATTCAGCCATGTCTTCATCATCAGATTCTTCATCAGACTCAACCTCTTTCCTTGCTACCTTAGGTGTTTTAGCAGCAAGAGCAAGAGATTTTCTTTCTTTTACCATTTCTGCTTTTAGCAGCCAATACAACCTCAAAGGCTAGAAGTGACCCAATCAAGTCTTCTTGGGGCAGAGTGCCAATATCTTTGGCTTCAGTGATTGCACAAGTTTTTGGAAAGAACTCACCAGTCAGAGATGCAAGAATTTTCCCATTTATATCTTTTGTAGAATACCTCTTTCCCAGTGCCCTTAAGTTGTTTATAATCAGATTCAGTCTCTGGTGCATAGCTACGACGGACTCACCTTCTTTCATTTTGAAGGCTTCATATTCAGAAGTGAGGATTCTGATTTTTGTATCCTTCACTTGGCTCGTACCTACATGAGTAGCTTGCAAGCAGTCCCAGATTTCCTTTGCTGTTTGACATCCTTTGACTCTACCATATTCTTCTTCACATATGGATAAGTGAAGAATATTCATAGCCTTGGCATTTTGAGATATTTTGTCAAGCTCAGATTTTCTCAGTTCGCTTTGATCGATGGTGTAGATGTCTTCAATTGGCACTTCTTCTTCTTTGCCATTAGCTTGAGTTTTGATTTTCATCGGAATCAGAGGTCCATCAGCAATGATCCTCCACAGAGTGAAACCTATAGCCTGCACATGACATTTCATTGGACTACTCCAATAGTCATAGTTAGTCCCATCAAACAGGGGTGGCCTATAAGAAGACATCCCCTCTTTCATAAAAGAACCCATAATCACAGATAAATATATAAAATTTAAATTGCGAGATGTAAAGCTCTATATGCAATTTCTAGCTACTGATACCACTTGTTAGACTATAGTATAACCTTAGAGGGGGGGTGAATAAGGTTATGTGCAAAATATGAATTCTTTTAAAAATAAATGATAAGTTTGTTTTAAATCAAATGCGGAAACTTAGATTTAAACTTTAAATGGTGCAAGCAGGCAGATTTAGGCACAAAGAGATATTATACTATTTTCAATATACACAATAAGATTATTTATAAGAAGTGTAGTGATATTGAATATAGTAGAAAGTAGATCAATTTGAGTGATATGGAAGATGATAGACAGACAGATCAGTAGTACAACGAGTATAACTATAACCAGATTAACATATTCAGATCAGAGTAGGGATATAGTTATACAACCAGATTAACAGATTCAGATCAGAGTAGTGATATTATAAACAGATATAAACAGTAAATAAAGTAAAGAGAGAGGGATAGAGATACACCAGGAATTTTACGAGGTTCGGGATAAAAGCCCTACGTCCTCGGCCTCCGGCTTTGCAACCTTTGGACTTGCTGAAAACCACTATATGAAGAACCAATGTTTTACAAACAATCAACTTCAAATAGCAAATCTCAATTCCCCTGAATTGAGAACCCGAGCTCCCCGCTAAGAATTTCAACACCGCTTCAATCTCCTGATTGAACGACCCAAGAGCACCTCCCAGGATTTCAAAACCACTTCAATCTCCCCGATTGAACGACCCAAGATCACCTCCCAGGATTTCAAACCAACTCAATCTCCTGATTGAGAGACCCAAGAAAACTTCCCAGGATTTCAAAAAGACCCCACAAAAGTAGATTACAATATAGAAGCTATGATCTAATCACCTCAGATAATATGACAATATAATAGCTGCGAGAGATGAGTAGATCTATAAAAATGATATGAAAGTGATAGCTCTATTTTTCTCTTTCTCAGATCTAGAAGTTTCGTGTGAGAAGAAGAGAGACTTGTTGAGAAAATGTGGTGTACTGAAGAATGATTTTAGGCTGCCTATTTATAGGCTTAGGAAAGCGTAGAATTTTGAAAAAAACATTTATTGCCAAGATGAATCGATTATTTGATGAAGTGAAAATGTTGATGAATCGATTCTTATCATTTTAGAAGACATAAGAATCGATTATATGGCCTGTTAAAAAATTGAGGAATCGATTCTTTACATATGGAGAACATAGGAATCGATTGTTTGTTTCTTTAGAAATAGGTGAGAATCGATTTTCAGGACATCCTGAATAAGGTAGGAATCGATTCTTACTTTGTTTAAAATGAGGAGGAATCGATTCATAGCCTATAGGATTGCTTGAAAATCGATTTCATAGTCTTTTGAAATAGAAGGAAATCGATTCTTACCTTTGGCTTGAGAATATGTAGAAATCGATTACATGCTTCAAACATAGGATAAGGAAATCGATTCTTGGCCTATAGGTGAGCCTAAAATCGATTTCATAGCCTATATAAATTGTATAAATCGATTTCATAGCCATTGGAACAAAATAGAAATTGTTTTTTTTTGCTTTCCACAAAATCGTTTTATGGTTTTAGGTGCCACCTTATGCATGCATGCAATTTTATAAAATATTTTTCAGAACTATTTTGATGCACCATGCATGTTTTGAAAAACTCATCTCTCAGCTACTAAAAGTCATAGACCTTCAGTGATAGGACCTTACATAGTGCCCTAAAGAAAGCGGATAAACAATTAGGTCTTGAACTGCTGAGGTGGCTTCTTCTCCAAGCTGCTCCACTTTAATATTTCCTGCTCTTTGATTCATGTCCTGTACTTTATTTTGTCCCTGTACTTTTATACACTGCAACGATTAGTAGACTAAATGTAATTTGTTATCATACAAAACAAAGAGTGTTTGTCCTTGGTTCAACAAACTCCCCCTTTTTGATGATAACAAATTACATTATGCGTAGGGAGACCATAATAGAGAAACAATGGCAGAAGCTCCCCCTAAGCATAAGCATAACAAAATAAGCAGTACGACAGCAGGAAGGCAGCAATTATTTTTCTCCCCCATTAAATAATAACATGCATATTCTCTCCCTTAACATGCATATTCTCTCCCTTTTGCATACAATTTCTCCCCCTTTGTTTTCATCAAAAAGGAGGTGGGGTGAATACATACAACATAAGCACTTTATAAACTTGCATAATAAATAAGCAGCATTGCATCGCATATGATATATCAAAAACAGTAGTTCATGCTATGCTCCCCCTTTCTTGGTGATCCCCCTTATTAATATTAGAATGCAAAGCTTAGAAAAAAAGAGGGTGGATCATCATGGTTTTTTTTTTAAAAAAGATATTTAGAGAAAATAGGATACCCAAGATAATATGCCATACTTGGTTCAACAATATAGGTATCATATTTAACTTAAAAATATGTTGCATCAGAGATCCATCACAATAGAGAGAAAAAAGACTTTGATGCACACAAAAATTTTTATTTCACAGGAGTGATAAAATATTCTTAAGGTGAATAGAACTTTTCCAATCTAACCTTCACCGGTGATTTTTCCTCTATTGTTGATATTACTATTCACATGACTGTTGTTTCTGAGTATTAAGGATCTTTTTACGTCTCCAGTCATGAACTTTGAGTCTCTGCTATCAAGGTATCGATCTGACCCCCATACCTTGTAGCACACCTGCACTAAGATCAAGTAGAAAATTTTGGTACCCATTTCTCTTTGGGTCCTTTGGGGTTAGTTATCAAGGGGTTTGCTTTCACAATCCACCTTGGTTTCTTATAGGCAGGTATAAGGGTTCCAAGCTCACATAATTTACGGATAGGGCATCTAGGAGAGCTATGGTTCCCTTTTTGACAATATGTGCATGAGAAAACAGTAGGTGTATAACTTGAAGTAGCAGCTACAAAAGTTATTTTCTTGTTCAAAATAGATGAGGTGGAATTACCTTTGTACCCAATTCCTCTCCTATCAACATATTGATGTTGAGAGTGAAGCAACTGAGTCAAGGTCTTTTCACCAACCTCAAACTTTTTCAATGTTTCTTTCAAAAGTTCATTTTCAACCTTGGCATTTTCAAAATTTTGTTTAAGTTCACAAAACTCAAGATTGACAGATTTATGCAGTTCATTCTTTAATCTATCTACTTCATTTTCAAGAGTCTCAATTTGAGTGAGCATGCTTTTGTTACTCTTTGCCAATTTCTGAGATTTTAACAAAAGAGTTTCATGTTCAAAATAAAGAGCTTCAAAAGCCTCACTCAAATCTTGACTACTATACATATCATCAAGTAAATCATCATGCATAGAGGAATTAGAAAGACTAGAAGAGTTAAGGCTTACCTTAGATGAGTCATTTGCCATATGACAAACACCATTTGCAATTTGCTCTTCTTCGTCTGTGTCGCTTTCAGTGCCAAGACAATCCCATATAGTAGCCTTAGGTGTTTCACATGCCGTGAGACAAATGGCATTTGCAACCTCCTCTTCTTCACTGTCAGTATAGTTGTTCCATGTAGCCTTCTTAGCTTTCTTGGATTTCTTTGATTTATTTCTCTTTTCAAGTTTGTTGAATCTCATGAATTCTTCAAATAATTCAGCCATGTCTTCATCATCAGATTCTTCATCAGACTCAACCTCTTTCCTTGCTACCTTAGGTGTTTTAGCAGCAAGAGCAAGAGATTTTCTTTCTTTTACCATTTCTGCTTTTAGCAGCCAATACAACCTCAAAGGCTAGAAGTGACCCAATCAAGTCTTCTTGGGGCAGAGTGCCAATATCTTTGGCTTCAGTGATTGCACAAGTTTTTGGAAAGAACTCACCAGTCAGAGATGCAAGAATTTTCCCATTTATATCTTTTGTAGAATACCTCTTTCCCAGTGCCCTTAAGTTGTTTATAATCAGATTCAGTCTCTGGTGCATAGCTACGACGGACTCACCTTCTTTCATTTTGAAGGCTTCATATTCAGAAGTGAGGATTCTGATTTTTGTATCCTTCACTTGGCTCGTACCTACATGAGTAGCTTGCAAGCAGTCCCAGATTTCCTTTGCTGTTTGACATCCTTTGACTCTACCATATTCTTCTTCACATATGGATAAGTGAAGAATATTCATAGCCTTGGCATTTTGAGATATTTTGTCAAGCTCAGATTTTCTCAGTTCGCTTTGATCGATGGTGTAGATGTCTTCAATTGGCACTTCTTCTTCTTTGCCATTAGCTTGAGTTTTGATTTTCATCGGAATCAGAGGTCCATCAGCAATGATCCTCCACAGAGTGAAACCTATAGCCTGCACATGACATTTCATTGGACTACTCCAATAGTCATAGTTAGTCCCATCAAACAGGGGTGGCCTATAAGAAGACATCCCCTCTTTCATAAAAGAACCCATAATCACAGATAAATATATAAAATTTAAATTGCGAGATGTAAAGCTCTATATGCAATTTCTAGCTACTGATACCACTTGTTAGACTATAGTATAACCTTAGAGGGGGGGTGAATAAGGTTATGTGCAAAATATGAATTCTTTTAAAAATAAATGATAAGTTTGTTTTAAATCAAATGCGGAAACTTAGATTTAAACTTTAAATGGTGCAAGCAGGCAGATTTAGGCACAAAGAGATATTATACTATTTTCAATATACACAATAAGATTATTTATAAGAAGTGTAGTGATATTGAATATAGTAGAAAGTAGATCAATTTGAGTGATATGGAAGATGATAGACAGACAGATCAGTAGTACAACGAGTATAACTATAACCAGATTAACATATTCAGATCAGAGTAGGGATATAGTTATACAACCAGATTAACAGATTCAGATCAGAGTAGTGATATTACAAACAGATATAAACAGTAAATAAAGTAAAGAGAGAGGGATAGAGATACACCAGGAATTTTACGAGGTTCGGGATAAAAGCCCTACGTCCTCGGCCTCCGGCTTTGCAACCTTTGGACTTGCTGAAAACCACTATATGAAGAACCAATGTTTAACAAACAATCAACTTCAAATAGCAAATCTCAATTCCCCTGAATTGAGAACCCGAGCTCCCCGCTAAGGATTTCAACACCGCTTCAATCTCCTGATTGAACGACCCAAGAGCACCTCCCAGGATTTCAAAACCACTTCAATCTCCCCGATTGAACGACCCAAGATCACCTCT
This sequence comes from Astragalus membranaceus, assembly GCA_039519185.1. Taxonomy (NCBI): domain Eukaryota; kingdom Viridiplantae; phylum Streptophyta; class Magnoliopsida; order Fabales; family Fabaceae; genus Astragalus; species Astragalus membranaceus. The sequence goes on along the minus strand of CM076848.1, from coordinate 126,885,970 downwards.
CAGGATTTCAAACCAACTCAATCTCCTGATTGAGAGACCCAAGAAAACTTCCCAGGACTTCAAAAAGACCCCACAAAAGTAGATTACAATATAGAAGCTATGATCTAATCACCTCAGATAATATGACAATATAATAGCTGCGAGAGATGAGTAGATCTATAAAAATGATATGAAAGTGATAGCTCTATTTTTCTCTTTCTCAGATCTAGAAATTTCGTGTGAGAAGAAGAGAGACTTGTTGAGAAAATGTGGTGTACTGAAGAATGATTTTAGGCTGCCTATTTATAGGCTTAGGAAAGCGTAGAATTTTGAAAAAAACATTTATTGCCAAGATGAATCGATTATTTGATGAAGTGAAAATGTTGATGAATCGATTCTTATCATTTTAGAAGACATAAGAATCGATTATATGGCTAGTTAAAAAATTGAGGAATCGATTCTTTACATATGGAGAACATAGGAATCGATTGTTTGTTTCTTTAGAAATAGGTGAGAATCGATTTTCAGGACATCCTGAATAAGGTAGGAATCGATTCTTACTTTGTTTAAAATGAGGAGGAATCGATTCATAGCCTATAGGATTGCTTGAAAATCGATTTCATAGTCTTTTGAAATAGAAGGAAATCGATTCTTACCTTTGGCTTGAGAATATGTAGAAATCGATTACATGCTTCAAACATAGGATAAGGAAATCGATTCTTGGCCTATAGGTGAGCCTAAAATCGATTTCATAGCCTATATAAATTGTATAAATCGATTTCATAGCCATTGGAACAAAATAGAAATTGTTTTTTTTTGCTTTCCACAAAATCGTTTTATGGTTTTAGGTGCCACCTTATGCATGCATGCAATTTTATAAAATATTTTTCAGAACTATTTTGATGCACCATGCATGTTTTGAAAAACTCATCTCTCAGCTACTAAAAGTCATAGACCTTCAGTGATAGGACCTTACATAGTGCCCTAAAGAAAGCGGATAAACAATTAGGTCTTGAACTGCTGAGGTGGCTTCTTCTCCAAGCTGCTCCACTTTAATATTTCCTGCTCTTTGATTCATGTCCTGTACTTTATTTTGTCTCTGTACTTTTATACACTGCAACGATTAGTAGACTAAATGTAATTTGTTATCATACAAAACAAAGAGTGTTTGTCCTTGGTTCAACAAATATATGTATATACGTGTATGTGTGTGTGTTAAAAAAAAGGAAAAGAAAAGAATTGAAAGAAAGGAAAGGAAGCTGAGAAGAGAAACAGAGAGGAAAAGAGAAAGAAGAAAAGAGAAGAAAGAAGAAAGGGTAAGGAAGAAGAAGGGGAAAAAGGGAGGATTTGCGCTCATCAAAACGACTTCCTTCCAACACGAAAAACGCTCAGCGTTACTCCCTCTTCGATTTGGTACCAACATCAACATCATCAACTCTCTCTCTCTCTCGCTTTGCCATTTTCGAATTTTGAAGGAAATGGAGGTTTGTTGATGGTTCAAGCTCATGGGTGGCTTGGGATGGAGTTTGGCGTGAACCCAAGGATGATGGATCGTTGATTGAGGTTCGATTGAAAGATTGGAAGCGAGTTGGGTGATTTGGGGTTTTGTGAATAGTGATTAGAAGTTGGGGAAGATGATGAATAGTATTCATGGAGGATTTCGGGGAATTCGGTAATTCGGTCAAAAGGATGCCTCGAAGTCGAGTGGGAAACCTTTGGGAGCGGTTGCGGACGTCGCCGGAGCGTGTAGTTGATTCGGGGAACGTTCGTGTGGTTTTGTCAGAAAAGCGATGTCGTGGAAAGTCTCGGTGATTTGGCGAAGTTTCGGTGATTTTGAAGTCTCGGTGTCGGCACACGCTTCGAGGGTGAGTTCTACTCACGTTTAGGATTTTTGTTTTTCGAATTAATTAATTAACTGTTTTATCGCTTTCGCTGGACTGGAATATTTCTGGATATTGTCTGTTTCGGGTTAGGAATCGATCGGAGCGAGTCTCGGGTTGTGTCGTGTTGAAATGAAATTTTTGGTGATTCGATTTCGAAAGAATTTGACTTAAAAACCGTTAATTGGAAAATATGTCGTTTTTGATACAATCCGTTTTGATTAAGATTTTGATTGATTGTTTGATGTTAATTGGGTTTGATTATATGTGTGTGAAAACTGTTTTCAATCGGAACGAGAATCGGAATTAAGCGGAATCGCGATTTTCGCGCGAAACCGCCAAAATCTGCCCTTGACAGACCCCCTGCTGTCAACCCACGCGCCACTTGCGCGCCACGCGCCACTCGCGCGCCAGTTGACAGATTTTACTGCCAGTTCGCGCGCCGCTTGCGCGCCACGCGCCACTCGCGCGCCAGTTGACAGATTTTCAGCAACCAAACACTGTTTTTCGTTTCGCGATAACTTTTTATCTGGGAACCCGATTGAGGTGTTCTAAGATGCGTTGGAAAGCTTATTCAGAGAGCTAACTGAATATTCTATTTTTAAGGCGAAATGAACTGTTTTTTATATTGAAAATTGTGTCGAAAAGTGGTCAACTAGAGTGCGAGTGTGAACTTGTATTTTATAAAATGTGGATTAAAGTGTTTCATTGATTATCTGATTTGATGGACCGTGGGTTCACAGTATTGTAGATATACGTATATAGTATATCGAGTTGGGTGACGACCCATGTGTAACATACTAGGCGGGGCAGTCATGATCCCCTTCCCTAGGCTCCATGCCAATGGGAGAATGTACTATTGGTAGGGGGTTCACCGGGATTCAGCGGTTACGCAGTCGGTGTTATGTTAAATTAATTGTTGTGCGGTCCACCGGGATGTAGCGGTCACGCAGCCGGTGTCGTACTGAGTTATAGCAGATTCCCCGGGATGTAGCGGTCACGCAGCCGGTGGAATGCTATGTGTAAAATAATGCGGTTCACCGGGATGTAGCGGTCACGCAGTCGGTGCCGTGTTGAGTTAAAAATGTTTTAAACTAGTACCGAGAGAGCGAGTAGGGGTATCGGTAGAACTCACTGAGATTGTATCTCACTGTTTAAATGTTGTTGTTTTACAGAGACACAGGGGCAGCGGAAATCCAAGAGGCACGAGTAGGTTGGGCTCGGACTGGTTGCTGATAGCCTAGCTTTATGTTTAAGCTTATTTCCCTTTTGTTGTCTGTATACTAAAACATTATGTATTTAGTGTATATCTTTCTTCCGCTTTCTTGTATGATACTGAATGCTATAAATGCTGATGGTATATGGTCTGAGAACCATATTGTCTTGTTGTAAATAAGACTGTTTGGGTTTTATTCAGCGAAAAATTTATAGTGATATTCAGTGTCTAAGCAGGAAATATATCTCTGATGTGTTACTAATGTGCACTTGGGTATTTTTAATAGATAGAAATATCGGGGTGTTACAGTTGGTATCAGAGCAGTTCGACCTAGTCGGACTTAGTTTAGGGTTGAGTCGATTCCTTGTTAGTCCTTTTTGTAATTACACTTGTGATGCTAAGAGTCATTGAGCCTGATCAACTTAATACTTAGTGCATCATAAGCGGAATTTTGACTGGATGATCAAGATGCAATCCTCGACCACAATCGGAATCTTCAACCGGTGCATCCTCAGGAAAGGTGACATGACGGTGGAAGAATACACCGCTAAGTTTGAGAAGTTGTCTCAGTTTTACCAAGTGGTAAAGTAAGCTCTGGATGACGAATGGAAAATGTAGAAGTATAAAAAGGGCATAAGTGCTTTTATGATTTATGGTCTCGATTCTTATACTGCTACCAATTATGTTGCCTTAGTGCAATCAGCCTATGTCGCCGAGGATGATCTCATAGGAAATATTGGAAAGGAAAGAAGGTAGTTGAATTATCAACTCCGAATGCAAAGTCCTAAGATAATTTCATCAAAGGAAAAGCAGATGCAATTCTTTGATTCTTCAAAGGTCAGAAGATGTTCTAACTGTGGAAAGCCTCACAGCGGTGACTGCAAGCGAAGATCTAATCGGTGCTATTATAGAAATGTAGAGGGTCATTATGGTAAAGAGTGCCCCGTATGGAAGAGTTTCAAGGGGTTACAAGCAGCTCTAAGGCAAGGACGAGTCAACATTCTGGATGTTTAGGCAGTTACAACTGCTGACCGGGTACTGAGGGGTACGGGATCAGCCTTATCATCGCTATCCGAGCCGATAACCATCTTAACTGCTGCTAAGGGTCGTGTCCAGACCTAATCTTTGAATAGAATTGTCTACTTGTCATAGGAGGCAGAAATTTCGTTGTAGAATTTATTGTTTGCCTAGTTCACCTTAGGCGGTCAATCTTCATTCCAAGGTGCGGGAGCACATGTTAGTATGTTATCTGCATCCACTGAAACTAGTATTAGATTTATCATCTGTACAAGTTGTGAATGACTCTTTGGATGTTCTCTGGATGTTTTTCTGGATGAAGTTTCTTCTGTACATCCAGAGTGAGAGGTAGAGTTTTCTATAGAATTGATTCCTGGCACGGGATCAATATCTATTGTTTCTCATTGAAGGTTTCTTGAGAATTAAAGGAGATGGAGTCTCAACTTGAAGGGTCGATGTTAAAGAAATTTATTCGACTGAGTGCTTCTCAAGGGAGTGCTCTGGTGTGATTAGTCAAAAGGAAATATAGTAGCATGAGATTGTACATCGGTTATCGACAACTTAACAAAGTGACGATCAGGAATAAATATCCCTTACCAAGGATAGACGATTTGCTTGAGCAATTTGAGGTGCTGCAGTGTTTCTAAAATTGATCTGAGGTCAGGACATCATCAAATAAAAGTTAGAGCCTTAGATATTCCGAAGACAGCTTTCCGTACTAGGTATGGACATTACGAGTTAGTAGTGATGCCTTTCGGTCTACCTAATGCTCCAGCGGTATTCATGGACTACATGAACCGAGTCTTCCACGCGTACCTTGATCAGTTTGTAGTCATTTTCATCGATGATGTCGTGGTGTACTCGAAGACCATTGAGGAGCATGTTTAACACCTCCGCATTGTTCTGAGAGTACTCCGAGAAAATAAGTTGTACTTGAAACCTTGGGAGTGTGATTTTTGGGTGTCAGAGGTAAAGTCTTTGGGACATGTGATTTTCCCAAGTCGGGAGTTTCTGTAGATCCCAGTAAGAAGGAAGCGGTGTTGAATGGGAGTGACCAACATCAGTCGCAGAGATCAAAAGTTTCTGGATCTAGCCGGTTACTGTAAGAGGTTTGTTAAAGGGTTCTCACAGTTAGTTGTCCACTTACTCGGATAACTCGTAAGGGTCAACCTTTTTCGCGGGATGCTGATTGTGAAGAATGTTTTCAAGAATTGAAGGTTTGGTTGACTTCTGCTCTATTCCTGATTCTTCCGGATCCGTCTTTGAAATTCCAAATTTACGACGATGTTTCTGGGAAGGGTTTAGGAGGTGTCCTTGTGCAGAATCAACAAGTGGTAGCTTATGCGTCCAGACAATTAAAGTCTCATGTGAAGAGTCATCCGACTCACGATTATGAGTTGGCAGCTATTGTGTATGCACTGAAGATTTGGAGACGTTACCTGTATGGGTCTCGTTTCGATGTCTTTAGTGATCACAAGAGTTCAAGGTATCTGTTTGATCAGAAAGAACTGAATAGCAGGCAGAGAAGTGTGTTGAGTTTCTGGAGGATTATAAATTCGTGTTGATGTAGCCTTCAAGAGAGGTCAGTGTTGTAACTGATGCACTGAGTAGGAAGTCCATCCACATGGCTGAGTTTATTGATGCATGAGATGGAATCATCGGAGTCTTTTAGAGACTTAAATCTGAATTCAAGATCGAGAGGAACCGGTTAGTGTTGAGCCATATGAGGATCTCTAGTTCCCTAAGGGATTCTATACGCTTAGCACAGGAAGTTGATGTGAAGCCACAATCACAAAAGGTATTTCCAGATTTCACCATGGATAGTGATAGAGTCAGTTGTTTCAACGGTAGAATCTGTGCGCCCGATGATGAGAACAACAAAAGGCAAGTGTAGAGGAAGCACACCGAAGTTTATATTCTGTCCCAGGGTGTACAGAATATAAAGCAGAGGTATTAGTTTGTTAACCTCTCCTTTGTGAAGGTTAACAATGAGATAGTATTATGAGATTCCGTTTGACAAGTCGAACGTGAATACGAATATGTAAATGAGATAACTGCTGACTGTTTTCACGTTGCGAATAACCATCAAAGGATTAATTGATGGATTTACTTGTAGGTGACTGAAATTTCCGGAGTGAAGCTTGGCGTGCGGTGTAATAGTTTTGAAAAATCGTTTTTGTGAAAACCCACATGCTAAGGTTAATTTTGGGAACGAATTAAGAGGCTAATAGGATATGATTGAGGAGGAAAATCCTAGGAGGATTACTTAGGTTGAGGGGAAGCTCTCAACGCTATTGACTAATTCGGAAGGGAGCTCTGAGTTCTGTTTGATAGTTGCTTGGAGAACAACTGAGGTGGTTTTCATTACGTTCAATTTATTTGATGTCCCCGTGGTTTATTTCTACGTTTAAGATAAACGTTTCTGGTAAATCCTCATCCCATCTTTTGAAGAGTTCTATCTCGAAATCCCAAGGGCGAGTCAGGAAGTTTCACAGACGACCTTTCCGTCACGCTTTTTCAATGTGTATGGGAACTGTTATGGATTTTTAGAGAATTTGCGGAGAACGTGTTTACACCCTTCGAGAAAATCATGTTTGTACATATCTCTACCGTGGAGTACCAATTTGTGGATCTCATCTTCGACCTGTATCTCTATCAAGTGTCTTGTATTAAACCCTTTGATTTAGATTAATCAAAGTTGGGGAGTAAGCGAGGATAACTGGAATGAAACTTCGGAAGTGTTTTCGAACGCGGTGCCGAGCCTATGTAGGCGAAAGAGGAGTTTCTCGTGTTGATTCGAAACCAGAGAGTTCGTATCAAGGCAGTAGTGGATCATACTTGGAGATTGATGTGCCAACTTCGTGAAGATTTCTACTCATTTCGTTAATTCAAGAATATTTTCCAGCAAATTTGGACCTTTTGAGGATGCCGATTCTCGGAGAGTCAAATGAAAGACTTGACGAAATTTTGAGGACAAAATTCTTTTAAGTTGGGGAGAATGTAACATCCGCAAAATAATTGATAGAATTATTTAGATGTTAACCCAATTGAATTATTTTAGTACTTGACTGGTAAATTTATTGAGTGCTAAAATTAATTCTTGGTTGTCATCGGATCGTTAACCGGATAATACGGATCAAGGAAGTTTCGGAATCAAAATAAGAGATTTCGATCAATATGGTAATTTGACCACGTTGCCGTATATTTATTAAATAAATATATGTATATACGTGTATGTGTGTGTGTTAAAGAAAAAGCAAAAGAAAAGAATTGAAAGAAAGGAAAGGAAGCTGAGAAGAGAAACAGAGAGGAAAAGAGAAAGAAGAAAAGAGAAGAAAGAAGAAAGGGTAAGGAAGAAGAAGGGGAAAAAGGGAGGATTTGCGCTCATCAAAACGACTTCCTTCCAACACGAAAAACGCTCAGCGTTACTCCCTCTTCGATTTGGTACCAACATCAACATCATCAACTCTCTCTCTCTCTCTCTCTCACTTTGCCATTTTCGAATTTTGAAGGAAATGGAGGTTTGTTGATGGTTCAAGCTCACGGGTGGCTTGGGATGGAGTTTGGCGTGAACCCAAGGATGATGGATCGTTGATTGAGGTTCGATTGAAAGATTGGAAGCGAGTTGGGTGATTTGGGGTTTTGTGAATAGTGATTAGAAGTTGGGGAAGATGATGAATAGTATTCATGGAGGATTTCGGGGAATTCGGTAATTCGGTCAAAAGGATGCCTCGAAGTCGAGTGGGAAACCTTTGGGAGCGGTTGCGGACGTCGCCGGAGTGTGTAGTTGATTCGGGGAACGTTCGTGTGGTTTTGTCAGAAAAGCGATGTCGCGGAAAGTCTCGGTGATTTGGCGAAGTTTCGGTGATTTTGAAGTCTCGGTGTCGGCACACGCTTCGAGGGTGAGTTCTACTCACGTTTAGGATTTTTGTTTTTCGAATTAATTAATTAACTGTTTTATCGCTTTCGCTGGACTGGAATATTTCTGGATATTGTCTGTTTCGGGTTAGGAATCGATCGGAGCGAGTCTCGGGTTGTGTCGTGTTGAAATGAAATTTTTGGTGATTCGATTTCGAAAGATTTTGACTTAAAAACCGTTAATTGGAAAATATGTCGTTTTTGATACAATCCGTTTTGATTAAGATTTTGATTGATTGTTTGATGTTGATTGGGTTTGATTATATGTGTGTGAAAACTGTTTTCAATCGGAACGAGAATCGGAATTAAGCGGAATCGCGATTTTCGCGCGAAACCACCAAAATCTGCCCTTGACAGACCCCCTGCTATCAACCCACTTGCGCGCCACGCGCCACTCGCGCGCCAGTTGACAGATTTTACTGCCAGTTCGCGCGCCGCTTGCGCGCCACGCGCCACTCGCGCGCCAGTTGACAGATTTTTAGCAACCAAACACTGTTTTTCGTTTCGCGATAACTTTTGATCCGGGAACCCGATTGAGGTGTTCTAAGATGCGTTGGAAAGCTTATTCAGAGGCCTAACTGAATATTCTATTTTTAAGGCGAAATGAACTGTTTTTGATATTGAAAATTGTGTCGAAAAGTGGTCAACTAGAGTGCGAGTGTGAACTTGAATTTTATAAAATGTGGATTAAAGTGTTTCATTGATTATCTGATTTGATGGACCGTGGGTTCACAGTATTGTAGATATACGTATATAGTATATCGAGTTGGGTGACGACCCATGTGTAACATACTAGGCGGGGCAGTCATGATCCCCTTCCCTAGGCTCCATGCCAATGGGAGAATGTACTATTGGTAGGGGGTTCACCGGGATTCAGCGGTTACGCAGTCGGTGTTATGTTAAATTAATTGTTGTGCGGTCCACCGGGATGTAGCGGTCACGCAGTCGGTGTCGTACTGAGTTATAGCAGATTCCCCGGGATGTAGCAGTCACGCAGCCGGTGGAATGCTATGTGTAAAATAATGCGGTTCACCGGGATGTAGCGGTCACGCAGTCGGTGCCGTGTTGAGTTAAAAATGTTTTAAACTAGTACCGAGAGAGCGAGTAGGGGTATCGGTAGAACTCACTGAGATTGTATCTCACTGTTTAAATGTTGTTGTTTTACAGAGACACAGGGGCAGCGGAAATCCAAGAGGCACGAGTAGGTTGGGCTCGGACTGGTTGCTGATAGCCTAGCTTTATGTTTAAGCTTATTTCCCTTTTGTTGTCTGTATACTAAAACATTATGTATTTAGTGTATATCTTTCTTCCGCTTTCTTGTATGATACTGAATGCTATAAATGCTGATGGTATATGGTCTGAGAACCATATTGTCTTGTTGTAAATAAGACTGTTTGGGTTTTATTCAGCGAAAAATTTATAGTGATATTCAGTGTCTAAGCAGGAAATATATCTCTGATGTGTTACTAATGTGCGCTTGGGTATTTTTATTAGATTGAAATATCGGGGTGTTACAGTTGGTATCAGAGCAGTTCGACCTAGTCGGACTTAGTTTAGGGTTGAGTCGATTCCTTGTTAGTCCTTTTTGTAATTACACTTGTGATGCTAAGAGACATTGAGCCTGATCAACTTAATACTTAGTGCATCATAAGCGGAATTATGACTGGATGATCAAGATGCAATCCTCGACCACAATCGGAATCTTCAACCGGTGCATCCTCAGGAAAGGTGACATGACGGTGGAAGAATACACCGCTAAGTTTGAGAAGTTGTCTCAGTTTTACCAAGTGGTAAAGTAAGCTCTGGATGACGAATGGAAAATGTAGAAGTATAAGAAGGGCATAAGTGCTTTTATGATTTATGGTCTCAGTTCTTATACTGCTACCAATTATGTTGCCTTAGTGCAATCAGCCTATGTCGCCGAAGTTGATCTCATAGGAAATATGGGAAAGGAAAGAAGGTAGTTGAATTATCAACTCCGAATGCAAAGTCCTAAGATAATTTCATCAAAGGAAAAGCAGATGCAATTCTTTGATTCTTCAAAGGTCAGAAGATGTTCTAACTGTGGAAAGCCTCACAGCGGTGACTGCAAGCGAAGATCTAATCGGTGCTATTATAGAAATGTAGAGGGTCATTATGGTAAAGAGTGCCCCGTAAGGAAGAGTTTCAAGGGGTTACAAGCAGCTCTAAGGCAAGGACGAGTCAACATTCTGGATGTTTAGGCAGTTACAACTGCTGACCGGGTACTGAGGGGTACGGGATCAGCCTTATCATCGCTATCCGAGCCGATAACCATCTTAACTGCTGCTAAGGGTCGTGTCCAGACCTAATCTTTGAATAGAATTGTCTACTTGTCATAGGAGGCAGAAATTTCGTTGTAGAATTTATTGTTTGCCTAGTTCACCTTAGGCGGTCAATCTTCATTCCAAGGTGCGGGAGCACATGTTAGTATGTTATCTGCATCCACTGAAACTAGTATTAGATTTATCATCTGTACAAGTTGTGAATGACTCTTTGGATGTTCTCTGGATGTTTTTCTGGATGAAGTTTCTTCTGTACATCCAGAGTGAGAGGTAGAGTTTTCTATAGAATTGATTCCTGACACGGGATCAATATCTATTGTTTCTCATTGAAGGTTTCTTGAGAATTAAAGGAGATGGAGTCTCAACTTGAAGGGTCGATGTTAAAGAAATTTATTCGACTGAGTGCTTCTCAAGGGAGTGCTCTGGTGTGATTAGTCAAAAGGAAATATAGTAGCATGAGATTGTACATCGGTTATCGACAACTTAACAAAGTGACGATCAGGAATAAATATCCCTTACCAAGGATAGACGATTTGCTTGAGCAATTTGAGGTGCTGCAGTGTTTCTAAAATTGATCTGAGGTCAGGACATCATCAAATAAAAGTTAGAGCCTTAGATATTCCGAAGACAGCTTTCCGTACTAGGTATGGACATTACGAGTTAGTAGTGATGCCTTTCGGTCTACCTAATGCTCCAGCGGTATTCATGGACTACATGAACCGAGTCTTCCACGCGTACCTTGATCAGTTTGTAGTCATTTTCATCGATGATGTCGTGGTGTACTCGAAGACCATTGAGGAGCATGTTTAACATCTCCGCATTGTTCTGAGAGTACTCCGAGAAAATAAGTTGTACTTGAAACCTTGGGAGTGTGATTTTTGGGTGTCAGAGGTAAAGTCTTTGGGACATGTGATTTTCCCAAGTCGGGAGTTTCTGTAGATCCCAGTAAGAAGGAAGCGGTGTTGAATGGGAGTGACCAACATCAGTCGCAGAGATCAAAAGTTTCTGGATCTAGCCGGTTACTGTAAGAGGTTTGTTAAAGGGTTCTCACAGTTAGTTGTCCACTTACTCGGATAACTCGTAAGGGTCAACCTTTTTCGCGGGATGCTGATTGTGAAGAATGTTTTCAAGAATTGAAGGTTTGGTTGACTTCTGCTCTATTCCTGATTCTTCCGGATCCGTCTTTGAAATTCCAAATTTACGACGATGTTTCTGGGAAGGGTTTAGGAGGTGTCCTTGTGCAGAATCAACAAGTGGTAGCTTATGCGTCCAGACAATTAAAGTCTCATGTGAAGAGTCATCCGACTCACGATTATGAGTTGGCAGCTATTGTGTATGCACTGAAGATTTGGAGACGTTACCTGTATGGGTCTCGTTTCGATGTCTTTAGTGATCACAAGAGTTCAAGGTATCTGTTTGATCAGAAAGAACTGAATAGCAGGCAGAGAAGTGTGTTGAGTTTCTGGAGGATTATAAATTCGTGTTGATGTAGCCTTCAAGAGAGGTCAGTGTTGTAACTGATGCACTGAGTAGGAAGTCCATCCACATGGCTGAGTTTATTGATGCATGAGATGGAATCATCGGAGTCTTTTAGAGACTTAAATCTGAATTCAAGATCGAGAGGAACCGGTTAGTGTTGAGCCATATGAGGATCTCTAGTTCCCTAAGGGATTCTATACGCTTAGCACAGGAAGTTGATGTGAAGCCACAATCACAAAAGGTATTTCCAGATTTCACCATGGATAGTGATAGAGTCAGTTGTTTCAACGGTAGAATCTGTGCGCCCGATGATGAGAACAACAAAAGGCAAGTGTAGAGGAAGCACACCGAAGTTTATATTCTGTCCCAGGGTGTACAGAATATAAAGCAGAGGTATTAGTTTGTTAACCTCTCCTTTGTGAAGGTTAACAATGAGATAGTATTATGAGATTCCGTTTGACAAGTCGAACGTGAATACGAATATGTAAATGAGATAACTGCTGACTGTTTTCACGTTGCGAATAACCATCAAAGGATTAATTGATGGATTTACTTGTAGGTGACTGAAATTTCCGGAGTGAAGCTTGGCGTGCGGTGTAATAGTTTTGAAAAATCGTTTTTGTGAAAACCCACATGCTAAGGTTAATTTTGGGAACGAATTAAGAGGCTAATAGGATATGATTGAGGAGGAAAATCCTAGGAGGATTACTTAGGTTGAGGGGAAGCTCTCAACGCTATTGACTAATTCGGAAGGGAGCTCTGAGTTCTGTTTGATAGTTGCTTGGAGAACAACTGAGGTGGTTTTCATTACGTTCAATTTATTTGATGTCCCCGTGGTTTATTTCTACGTTTAAGATAAACGTTTCTGGTAAATCCTCATCCCATCTTTTGAAGAGTTCTATCTCGAAATCCCAAGGGCGAGTCAGGAAGTTTCACAGACGACCTTTCCGTCACGCTTTTTCAATGTGTATGGGAACTGTTATGGATTTTTAGAGAATTTGCGGAGAACGTGTTTACACCCTTCGAGAAAATCATGTTTGTACTTATCTCTACCGTGGAGTACCAATTTGTGGATCTCATCTTCGACCTGTATCTCTATCAAGTGTCTTGTATTAAACCCTTTGATTTAGATTAATCAAAGTTGGGGAGTAAGCGAGGATAACTGGAATGAAACTTCGGAAGTGTTTTCGAACGCGGTGCCGAGCCTATGTAGGCGAAAGAGGAGTTTCTCGTGTTGATTCGAAACCAGAGAGTTCGTATCAAGGCAGTAGTGGATCATACTTGGAGATTGATGTGCCAACTTCGTGAAGATTTCTACTCATTTCGTTAATTCAAGAATATTTTCCAGCAAATTTGGACCTTCTGAGGATGCCGATTCTCGGAGAGTCAAATGAAAGACTTGACGAAATTTTGAGGACAAAATTCTTTTAAGTTGGGGAGAATGTAACATCCGCAAAATAATTGATAGAATTATTTAGATGTTAACCCAATTGAATTATTTTAGTACTTGACTGGTAAATTTATTGAGTGCTAAAATTAATTCTTGGTTGTCATCGGATCGTTAACCGGATAATACGGATCAAGGAAGTTTCGGAATCAAAATAAGAGATTTCGATCAATATGGTAATTTGACCACGTTGCCGTATATTTATTAAATAAATATATGTATATACGTGTATGTGTGTGTGTTAAAGAAAAAGGAAAAGAAAAGAATTGAAAGAAAGGAAAGGAAGCTGAGAAGAGAAACAGAGAGGAAAAGAGAAAGAAGAAAAGAGAAGAAAGAAGAAAGGGTAAGGAAGAAGAAGGGGAAAAAGGGAGGATTTGCGCTCATCAAAACGACTTCCTTCCAACACGAAAAACGCTCAGCGTTACTCCCTCTTCGATTTGGTACCAACATCAACATCATCAACTCTCTCTCTCTCTCTCTCACTTTGCCATTTTCGAATTTTGAAGGAAATGGAGGTTTGTTGATGGTTCAAGCTCACGGGTGGCTTGGGATGGAGTTTGGCGTGAACCCAAGGATGATGGATCGTTGATTGAGGTTCGATTGAAAGATTGGAAGCGAGTTGGGTGATTTGGGGTTTTGTGAATAGTGATTAGAAGTTGGGGAAGATGATGAATAGTATTCATGGAGGATTTCGGGGAATTCGGTAATTCGGTCAAAAGGATGCCTCGAAGTCGAGTGGGAAACCTTTGGGAGCGGTTGCGGACGTCGCCGGAGTGTGTAGTTGATTCGGGGAACGTTCGTGTGGTTTTGTCAGAAAAGCGATGTCGCGGAAAGTCTCGGTGATTTGGCGAAGTTTCGGTGATTTTGAAGTCTCGGTGTCGGCACACGCTTCGAGGGTGAGTTCTACTCACGTTTAGGATTTTTGTTTTTCGAATTAATTAATTAACTGTTTTATCGCTTTCGCTGGACTGGAATATTTCTGGATATTGTCTGTTTCGGGTTAGGAATCGATCGGAGCGAGTCTCGGGTTGTGTCGTGTTGAAATGAAATTTTTGGTGATTCGATTTCGAAAGATTTTGACTTAAAAACCGTTAATTGGAAAATATGTCGTTTTTGATACAATCCGTTTTGATTAAGATTTTGATTGATTGTTTGATGTTGATTGGGTTTGATTATATGTGTGTGAAAACTGTTTTCAATCGGAACGAGAATCGGAATTAAGCGGAATCGCGATTTTCGCGCGAAACCGCCAAAATCTGCCCTTGACAGACCCCCCGCTATCAACCCACTTGCGCGCCACGCGCCACTCGCGCGCCAGTTGACAGATTTTACTGCCAGTTCGCGCGCCGCTTGCGCGCCACGCGCCACTCGCGCGCCAGTTGACAGATTTTTAGCAACCAAACACTGTTTTTCGTTTCGCGATAACTTTTGATCCGGGAACCCGATTGAGGTGTTCTAAGATGCGTTGGAAAGCTTATTCAGAGGCCTAACTGAATATTCTATTTTTAAGGCGAAATGAACTGTTTTTGATATTGAAAATTGTGTCGAAAAGTGGTCAACTAGAGTGCGAGTGTGAACTTGAATTTTATAAAATGTGGATTAAAGTGTTTCATTGATTATCTGATTTGATGGACCGTGGGTTCACAGTATTGTAGATATACGTATATAGTATATCGAGTTGGGTGACGACCCATGTGTAACATACTAGGCGGGGCAGTCATGATCCCCTTCCCTAGGCTCCATGCCAATGGGAGAATGTACTATTGGTAGGGGGTTCACCGGGATTCAGCGGTTACGCAGTCGGTGTTATGTTAAATTAATTGTTGTGCGGTCCACCGGGATGTAGCGGTCACGCAGTCGGTGTCGTACTGAGTTATAGCAGATTCCCCGGGATGTAGCAGTCACGCAGCCGGTGGAATGCTATGTGTAAAATAATGCGGTTCACCGGGATGTAGCGGTCACGCAGTCGGTGCCGTGTTGAGTTAAAAATGTTTTAAACTAGTACCGAGAGAGCGAGTAGGGGTATCGGTAGAACTCACTGAGATTGTATCTCACTGTTTAAATGTTGTTGTTTTACAGAGACACAGGGGCAGCGGAAATCCAAGAGGCACGAGTAGGTTGGGCTCGGACTGGTTGCTGATAGCCTAGCTTTATGTTTAAGCTTATTTCCCTTTTGTTGTCTGTATACTAAAACATTATGTATTTAGTGTATATCTTTCTTCCGCTTTCTTGTATGATACTGAATGCTATAAATGCTGATGGTATATGGTCTGAGAACCATATTGTCTTGTTGTAAATAAGACTGTTTGGGTTTTATTCAGCGAAAAATTTATAGTGATATTCAGTGTCTAAGCAGGAAATATATCTCTGATGTGTTACTAATGTGCGCTTGGGTATTTTTATTAGATTGAAATATCGGGGTGTTACAGTTGGTATCAGAGCAGTTCGACCTAGTCGGACTTAGTTTAGGGTTGAGTCGATTCCTTGTTAGTCCTTTTTGTAATTACACTTGTGATGCTAAGAGACATTGAGCCTGATCAACTTAATACTTAGTGCATCATAAGCGGAATTATGACTGGATGATCAAGATGCAATCCTCGACCACAATCGGAATCTTCAACCGGTGCATCCTCAGGAAAGGTGACATGACGGTGGAAGAATACACCGCTAAGTTTGAGAAGTTGTCTCAGTTTTACCAAGTGGTAAAGTAAGCTCTGGATGACGAATGGAAAATGTAGAAGTATAAGAAGGGCATAAGTGCTTTTATGATTTATGGTCTCAGTTCTTATACTGCTACCAATTATGTTGCCTTAGTGCAATCAGCCTATGTCGCCGAGGTTGATCTCATAGGAAATATGGGAAAGGAAAGAAGGTAGTTGAATTATCAACTCCGAATGCAAAGTCCTAAGATAATTTCATCAAAGGAAAAGCAGATGCAATTCTTTGATTCTTCAAAGGTCAGAAGATGTTCTAACTGTGGAAAGCCTCACAGCGGTGACTGCAAGCGAAGATCTAATCGGTGCTATTATAGAAATGTAGAGGGTCATTATGGTAAAGAGTGCCCCGTAAGGAAGAGTTTCAAGGGGTTACAAGCAGCTCTAAGGCAAGGACGAGTCAACATTCTGGATGTTTAGGCAGTTACAACTGCTGACCGGGTACTGAGGGGTACGGGATCAGCCTTATCATCGCTATCCGAGCCGATAACCATCTTAACTGCTGCTAAGGGTCGTGTCCAGACCTAATCTTTGAATAGAATTGTCTACTTGTCATAGGAGGCAGAAATTTCGTTGTAGAATTTATTGTTTGCCTAGTTCACCTTAGGCGGTCAATCTTCATTCCAAGGTGCGGGAGCACATGTTAGTATGTTATCTGCATCCACTGAAACTAGTATTAGATTTATCATCTGTACAAGTTGTGAATGACTCTTTGGATGTTCTCTGGATGTTTTTCTGGATGAAGTTTCTTCTGTACATCCAGAGTGAGAGGTAGAGTTTTCTATAGAATTGATTCCTGACACGGGATCAATATCTATTGTTTCTCATTGAAGGTTTCTTGAGAATTAAAGGAGATGGAGTCTCAACTTGAAGGGTCGATGTTAAAGAAATTTATTCGACTGAGTGCTTCTCAAGGGAGTGCTCTGGTGTGATTAGTCAAAAGGAAATATAGTAGCATGAGATTGTACATCGGTTATCGACAACTTAACAAAGTGACGATCAGGAATAAATATCCCTTACCAAGGATAGACGATTTGCTTGAGCAATTTGAGGTGCTGCAGTGTTTCTAAAATTGATCTGAGGTCAGGACATCATCAAATAAAAGTTAGAGCCTTAGATATTCCGAAGACAGCTTTCCGTACTAGGTATGGACATTACGAGTTAGTAGTGATGCCTTTCGGTCTACCTAATGCTCCAGCGGTATTCATGGACTACATGAACCGAGTCTTCCACGCGTACCTTGATCAGTTTGTAGTCATTTTCATCGATGATGTCGTGGTGTACTCGAAGACCATTGAGGAGCATGTTTAACATCTCCGCATTGTTCTGAGAGTACTCCGAGAAAATAAGTTGTACTTGAAACCTTGGGAGTGTGATTTTTGGGTGTCAGAGGTAAAGTCTTTGGGACATGTGATTTTCCCAAGTCGGGAGTTTCTGTAGATCCCAGTAAGAAGGAAGCGGTGTTGAATGGGAGTGACCAACATCAGTCGCAGAGATCAAAAGTTTCTGGATCTAGCCGGTTACTGTAAGAGGTTTGTTAAAGGGTTCTCACAGTTAGTTGTCCACTTACTCGGATAACTCGTAAGGGTCAACCTTTTTCGCGGGATGCTGATTGTGAAGAATGTTTTCAAGAATTGAAGGTTTGGTTGACTTCTGCTCTATTCCTGATTCTTCCGGATCCGTCTTTGAAATTCCAAATTTACGACGATGTTTCTGGGAAGGGTTTAGGAGGTGTCCTTGTGCAGAATCAACAAGTGGTAGCTTATGCGTCCAGACAATTAAAGTCTCATGTGAAGAGTCATCCGACTCACGATTATGAGTTGGCAGCTATTGTGTATGCACTGAAGATTTGGAGACGTTACCTGTATGGGTCTCGTTTCGATGTCTTTAGTGATCACAAGAGTTCAAGGTATCTGTTTGATCAGAAAGAACTGAATAGCAGGCAGAGAAGTGTGTTGAGTTTCTGGAGGATTATAAATTCGTGTTGATGTAGCCTTCAAGAGAGGTCAGTGTTGTAACTGATGCACTGAGTAGGAAGTCCATCCACATGGCTGAGTTTATTGATGCATGAGATGGAATCATCGGAGTCTTTTAGAGACTTAAATCTGAATTCAAGATCGAGAGGAACCGGTTAGTGTTGAGCCATATGAGGATCTCTAGTTCCCTAAGGGATTCTATACGCTTAGCACAGGAAGTTGATGTGAAGCCACAATCACAAAAGGTATTTCCAGATTTCACCATGGATAGTGATAGAGTCAGTTGTTTCAACGGTAGAATCTGTGCGCCCGATGATGAGAACAACAAAAGGCAAGTGTAGAGGAAGCACACCGAAGTTTATATTCTGTCCCAGGGTGTACAGAATATAAAGCAGAGGTATTAGTTTGTTAACCTCTCCTTTGTGAAGGTTAACAATGAGATAGTATTATGAGATTCCGTTTGACAAGTCGAACGTGAATACGAATATGTAAATGAGATAACTGCTGACTGTTTTCACGTTGCGAATAACCATCAAAGGATTAATTGATGGATTTACTTGTAGGTGACTGAAATTTCCGGAGTGAAGCTTGGCGTGCGGTGTAATAGTTTTGAAAAATCGTTTTTGTGAAAACCCACATGCTAAGGTTAATTTTGGGAACGAATTAAGAGGCTAATAGGATATGATTGAGGAGGAAAATCCTAGGAGGATTACTTAGGTTGAGGGGAAGCTCTCAACGCTATTGACTAATTCGGAAGGGAGCTCTGAGTTCTGTTTGATAGTTGCTTGGAGAACAACTGAGGTGGTTTTCATTACGTTCAATTTATTTGATGTCCCCGTGGTTTATTTCTACGTTTAAGATAAACGTTTCTGGTAAATCCTCATCCCATCTTTTGAAGAGTTCTATCTCGAAATCCCAAGGGCGAGTCAGGAAGTTTCACAGACGACCTTTCCGTCACGCTTTTTCAATGTGTATGGGAACTGTTATGGATTTTTAGAGAATTTGCGGAGAACGTGTTTACACCCTTCGAGAAAATCATGTTTGTACTTATCTCTACCGTGGAGTACCAATTTGTGGATCTCATCTTCGACCTGTATCTCTATCAAGTGTCTTGTATTAAACCCTTTGATTTAGATTAATCAAAGTTGGGGAGTAAGCGAGGATAACTGGAATGAAACTTCGGAAGTGTTTTCGAACGCGGTGCCGAGCCTATGTAGGCGAAAGAGGAGTTTCTCGTGTTGATTCGAAACCAGAGAGTTCGTATCAAGGCAGTAGTGGATCATACTTGGAGATTGATGTGCCAACTTCGTGAAGATTTCTACTCATTTCGTTAATTCAAGAATATTTTCCAGCAAATTTGGACCTTCTGAGGATGCCGATTCTCGGAGAGTCAAATGAAAGACTTGACGAAATTTTGAGGACAAAATTCTTTTAAGTTGGGGAGAATGTAACATCCGCAAAATAATTGATAGAATTATTTAGATGTTAACCCAATTGAATTATTTTAGTACTTGACTGGTAAATTTATTGAGTGCTAAAATTAATTCTTGGTTGTCATCGGATCGTTAACCGGATAATACGGATCAAGGAAGTTTCGGAATCAAAATAAGAGATTTCGATCAATATGGTAATTTGACCACGTTGCCGTATATTTATTAAATAAATATATGTATATACGTGTATGTGTGTGTGTTAAAGAAAAAGGAAAAGAAAAGAATTGAAAGAAAGGAAAGGAAGCTGAGAAGAGAAACAGAGAGGAAAAGAGAAAGAAGAAAAGAGAAGAAAGAAGAAAGGGTAAGGAAGAAGAAGGGGAAAAAGGGAGGATTTGCGCTCATCAAAACGACTTCCTTCCAACACGAAAAACGCTCAGCGTTACTCCCTCTTCGATTTGGTACCAACATCAACATCATCAACTCTCTCTCTCTCTCTCACTTTGCCATTTTCGAATTTTGAAGGAAATGGAGGTTTGTTGATGGTTCAAGCTCAAGGGTGGCTTGGGATGGAGTTTGGCGTGAACCCAAGGATGATGGATCGTTGATTGAGGTTCGATTGAAAGATTGGAAGCGAGTTGGGTGATTTGGGGTTTTGTGAATAGTGATTAGAAGTTGGGGAAGATGATGAATAGTATTCATGGAGGATTTCGGGGAATTCGGTAATTCGGTCAAAAGGATGCCTCGAAGTCGAGTGGGAAACCTTTGGGAGCGGTTGCGGACGTCGCCGGAGTGTGTAGTTGATTCGGGGAACGTTCGTGTGGTTTTGTCAGAAAAGCGATGTCGCGGAAAGTCTCGGTGATTTGGCGAAGTTTCGGTGATTTTGAAGTCTCGGTGTCGGCACACGCTTCGAGGGTGAGTTCTACTCACGTTTGGGATTTTTGTTTTTCGAATTAATTAATTAACTGTTTTATCGCTTTCGCTGGACTGGAATATTTCTGGATATTGTCTGTTTCGGGTTAGGAATCGATCGGAGCGAGTCTCGGGTTGTCGTGTTGAA
Organism: Astragalus membranaceus; assembly: GCA_039519185.1. Lineage (NCBI taxonomy): Eukaryota > Viridiplantae > Streptophyta > Magnoliopsida > Fabales > Fabaceae > Astragalus > Astragalus membranaceus. Next base: position 126,865,551 of record CM076848.1, on the reverse strand, counting down.
ATGAAATTTTTGGTGATTCGATTTCAAAAGATTTTGACTTAAAAACCGTTAATTGGAAAATATGTCGTTTTTGATACAATCCGTTTTGATTAAGATTTTGATTGATTGTTTGATGTTGATTGGGTTTGATTATATGTGTGTGAAAACTGTTTTCAATCGGAACGAGAATCGGAATTAAGCGGAATCGCGATTTTCGCGCGAAACCTTCAAAATCTGCCCTTGACAGACCCCCTGCTATCAACCCACTTGCGCGCCACGCGCCACTCGCGCGCCAGTTGACAGATTTTACTGCCAGTTCGCGCGCCGCTTGCGCGCCACGCGCCACTCGCGCGCCAGTTGACAGATTTTCAGCAACCAAACACTGTTTTTCGTTTCGCGATAACTTTTGATCCGGGAACCCGATTGAGGTGTTCTAAGATGCGTTGGAAAGCTTATTCAGAGGCCTAACTGAATATTCTATTTTTAAGGCGAAATGAACCGTTTTTGATATTGAAAATTGTGTCGAAAAGTGGTCAACTAGAGTGCGAGTGTGAACTTGAATTTTATAAAATGTGGATTAAAGTGTTTCATTGATTATCTGATTTGATGGACCGTGGGTTCACAGTATTGTAGATATACGTATATAGTATATCGAGTTGGGTGACGACCCATGTGTAACATACTAGGCGGGGCAGTCATGATCCCCTTCCCTAGGCTCCATGCCAATGGGAGAATGTACTATTGGTAGGGGTTCACCGGGATTCAGCGGTTACGCAGTCGGTGTTATGTTAAATTAATTGTTGTGCGGTCCACCGGGATGTAGCGGTCACGCAGCCGGTGTTGTACTAAGTTATAGCAGATTCCCCGGGATGTAGCGGTCACACAGCCGGTGGAATGCTATGTGTAAAATAATGCGGTTCACCGGGATGTAGCGGTCACGCAGTCGGTGCCGTGTTGAGTTAAAAATGTTTTAAACTAGTACCGAGAGAGCGAGTAGGGGTATCGGTAGAACTCACTGAGATTGTATCTCACTGTTTAAATGTTGTTGTTTTACAGAGACACAGGGGCAGCGGAAATCCAAGAGGCACGAGTAGGTTGGGCTCGGACTGGTTGCTGATAGCCTAGCTTTATGTTTAAGCTTATTTCCCTTTTGTTGTCTGTATACTAAAACATTATGTATTTAGTGTATATCTTTCTTCGGCTTTCTTGTATGATACTGAATGCTATAAATGCTGATGGTATATGGTCTGAGAACCATATTGTCTTGTTGTAAATAAGACTGTTTGGGTTTTATTCAGCGAAAAATTTATAGTGATATTTAGTGTCTAAGCAGGAAATATATCTCTGATGTGTTACTAATGTGCACTTGGGTATTTTTAATAGATAGAAATATCGGGGTGTTACATTCTTCAGGCACTCTTTGAAATAAACCCCAGGAACTTTGATTGATGCCCTGTTTTGGTCTTGGAGGTTCTTCAGGCACCCTTTGAAATAAACCTCAGGCACTCTGTTGTAGCTGGTACTAAGCTCATTTCCCTCAACAATTATCTCACCATCGAGCCCTACCATCCAAACTTAGTTATGACAGTTTGGTCTTGGACAATACATTTTGGTTCCTCACGATTCACTAGCCCTCAAACAGTACAGAAGAAAGTTGTTCTTAATTGACCTTAAGAAGGTCCTTAAGGACCCTGAAGACAAATTTCTGACCTTTACCTAGGGTGTCAACCGTAGGCAGGTTGGGGAAACCAGTGGTTATATGAATTGGTGGCCGCTGATCAAGGATTGTATTTTCCCACATCATGCGGCCAATTATATCAATCGGCACATGGGTGCTGTAGAGGGCCTCCCCGCTCAACCAACCCTCCTGCTCGTCAAGCAGAAAAGAAGAAGAAAAAGATGATTCCAAATCCTTCCCCTCCACAACGGTCTTTGCCTCAATTGAGGTCCACCATTACTCCTGTAACTTCTCCAACTAAGTCCACCGTTGACCAGACCCTCCTTTTCAGTTGTCGGTTAACATATGCATCCCAAGAACAAACAGTCATTCATCTTGATGATTAAGATGATGATGAGGAAGACAATGTCCCCCTTACACAGCGGAAACAGACCCGAAGCTTACTGGCTTCATCATCTCCAGCCGCCGAGGACCAGCCTTCTCAACTCTAGAGGCTAAGGGTAAGACTTTCTTCCATGTTCTTGGCTATTGGGTTATCTCGGCTTTCTAGTAACCTTTGGCAATGTATTGTAGAAAGCTTATCCTCCAACGAGGTCAAACTCTTCCCCTCAGCCGAGGCAAAGTCCAACTCCTGATGTCGTAAGTGGCGTTTCGTTTGATATCATTAGCCTTTGTATGACAACTGTATCTGAACATTATCTCCCTTTCCAGGATCACACCGAGGGGATGCAACCACCTCCAATCCTTGTTCAATGATGAAGTCAACATTCCTTCTCCGCCACCATCCCATCAGGCCACTGATGCTAACTCGGTCGTGACCAAGGAGGACTTGACTCGCTACTTCCTGAGTTTAGGTTCCCGTAGTGACAACTTGTCCACTGAATGCTGATTTTAGGCGAGTGGAGCCCGCTTTGGCTGGAGAGATAGCGACTCACGCAGCTCAAGTGGCTGACCTCAGGGCCTCCCTATTCAGGCTATCTGATTCTGCCGAGGTCCCTGAGTCGAGGAAGAATGCCTTTCAGTAGATAGCTCTCCGACTCGGTGACCTCTCCAGCCTCTATGCCCGAGCCAAAACCACTGAGAAGGCTGCTCAAACATCATTGTAAGAACTGATTGATATCCAGACCAAGAAGAGTGGGTATCGAGCAACCTATCTCTCTTTAGATCAAGAAAAGAATGCCACCTTGCCAGAGAAGGATAAAGTCGTCCAGAGGATCCACACCGTCGAGGCCACCATTGCCTCCTTGCATGCGGAGTTGGCTTCTCTCACTCCACAACATTTTGTGGCCACCCAAAAACTCAACAACATTTCCACCAACCTTTAACAACTCTTTCACCGCAGTTCTTCCTTTGACCCAACATTGAATCTCCTTCTTCCTCAAAAGGGAGGACTCGAGTCAAACATTCAGAGAAGTAGGGATCATATAATGAGGGAAGTAATGTTGGTTTAAGCCCTAGTGGGCAATCTATTTTGTATAGATTATTATTTGTATCATGATTTTATGTCATATATTTGATATATGTGTAAGGCATTATTTGTTATGTTATAAGAGTATATCAAAATAAAGTCCTTAGAATGGATAGTTTGTTCAATGGAGCAACAAATGTGATTTGATCGTGAGACCCCATTGAACTATAGAACTTTATTCTTAAAGTATCCATAGTCGAAGTATTATTGTTAACAAGGACAACAATAATGCATAGAGGCTATTGTGTTGATGATTGATGACCACATCTCACGGGTCATGGATATGGAGATATTGAACCATATATCACAGGTATAAATATTAGGAGTAATATTTATACTGGATTGACCCACCATGATAATGCTACATAATTGTTATGTAAATGTCATTAGCGATTCTCATGCGACCATTAGCGATTTTCCATGTTGAAGATCTTGAAAGACATAAACTATGTGTCGTTTATCTAAACTTTCTTATCTATGACATAAACGTGAATAAGGTCAAATAATTAAATTTGACTCTTATATACATTAGCAGTATCATTTAGGGCAAATACGTAAAAAGAGAGTTTTAAGTTCCATTGAAATGGACCCTTGGACTCATTTTGTAACATCCCCTCATGAGCTAATGTAATTAAATTAAATTAGCGAAGAGGTTGGGATGATTGTTGGCTAAATCGAATGTTTAGCACAAAAGGTTTATCATGGGTTGCTTAATTAGCTTAAGCAATTTAATTATGTGATGTTTGAAATAAATAAGTTAATTCTGCTTAAGTGATTGGGAATTGGCTGAGTTCACTAGATTAGGCCAAGTCTTGGTAATATTAGAAGAATAAGCGGGGGGAAGGGTATTTTAGTAAGTTTGCCCTTTTAGTGGCAACCCAACTAAGAACACAAACCTAGCCACACATCATTTTTCAGAAATTGAGAACCAGAGAGAGAAGGAGGAGAAGTCGAGAGAGAGAGGAGAAGAAGAGAGAGAGAGGAGAAGAAGAGAGAGAGAGCCAAGTCACAAACCTTCATGCATGTGGGAGATCCTTACACCAATCTTTCCCATTTCTCTCCCTCTTTCCAATGATATAAGATTCAGTAGCCATTCCTCCCTCTAACTCTAATCTCAAATTCGAAATACTCAGCCCAAGCTTGTTCAAATCTGGAATTCTGGCCCTTACATGTCACTTATGAGGTATTGAAGTTAGTTTAGACCCTTAGGGATCTCAAGATGCAGTTTTGGAAAACTCAATCACCAACCACATTGCCGAGTTTCAGTAGCTAAGATTCAGTTTGGTTGCTGTCCAAGCACTTTCGGAGGACTGAGTTCGTTAGAGAAGGTGTGGGAGAGTTCGTGTGTTCTTGGTTCGCTAGCATCCATCAAAGTCTCGGTAATTTGCGTTATTCTCATCACGTTAGGTGAGTTCTATACTCGCTTAGGGATGTTTTGGTGTCGAGTCCTTAATGCATTTCTGAACCGATAGATTTCTGAAAAATGTTTGGTGAAAAATAGCGAAAAACCGTTTTATCGAGAAACCGTTATTTTTATAAACGACTGAATTGATTAAATTGTGTGGATTGATTGATTGTTTAATTGCTTTCTCTGGACTGGAATTATTGTTTGGAATGTCTGTTTTTAAGTCACGGAAGTCCTAGAATGTCTCGGCACCGGATTGAAAGCGAAACGGGACAAAACGGAATTTTGAAAAGTCATTGTAGCGACCGAAAAATCCGGGATAGGATTCCTCGAAGGTTCAGAAAATGAAGCCGCCACCAAAATTTAGTTTAAGGGCAAACATTGGAAAATCCCTTTTGGAATGGATAAGGGTCCTTGAGACCAGATTTGGGTTCGGGAGTCGGTTATGCGTGGGGAAGGTATTAGCACCCCACGACATCCTTCCTAAGGAAGGTTACCTGCTAATTAGTTGTAGGAAAGAAAGTTAATTTTGGAAACATTTATTTTTACCCTTTTATTGTGAATTAAAAAAGAAAGGAGAAAATTGATTTTTTTATTTGAATTTAAGAAGGGAATTATTTAGGAGAAGACTGAAAAAGGTTTTTTATTAATGCAATTGACAGATGTGGGCCCCCATCTGCTCCTACGTATCTCTTGGTAGAGAATCAAATCACACGTAGTTCTTGGTAGAAAAATGTTTGTTGGTTGGTATTTTTTAATATAGGGATCTTAGGACTCCTGAGTGATCAGTTCGTTTGTCCTAAAACGATGACTAACCTGACTATACAGTCGGCTTAGTCCCCTACTTTGTGAAAATGGAGTTTTTGAAGTTTGGAAGATAGTTTGAAATGTGTTGGTTTGATTTTATTGGAATAGGGGTTTTAGGACTCTTGATCCGTACGGTTCATTCGTCCTAGAACGCTGACTAACCCGACTGTACAGTCGACTTAATCCCCTATTTTGAAAATTTGATTTGTGGAAGGAAATGTGTTTGTGTTTATTTTAATTTAGGAATTGTTTGTTTTAAATAGGGATTTTAGGTCATGATCCGTAACGGTTCATTAGTGACCTAAAAAGCAGACTAACCCGACTGTACAGTCGACTTAGTCCCCTATTTGTATTTTTGAAAAAAAGAAATATTCATCTATTTATTTTTATAGGTTTTTTTTGTAAAAGAAAATTATAAAAAACACAAAGAGAGGGTGCAGTAGTAGAATGGGGTGCAGTTTGCGGGAAGGAGTTGTATGATAAAATAAAGGGGGTGCGAATAACACCCAGCAGCCCAACTTGCATTGTTGCGAAATCTGGGCCAAAGTAGGGGGAGTGTATAACGAAAAATGAGTGGGTGTCTTTAGTAATCTGAATAAATAAATAACAATGAATTAAGATGAATTAAACCTAACTATATAAGGTAGGTTTCAAACAGAAACCTAATACTCCTTATTCTTCTCCTCTGCGCCGTCCCCATTGAAGAAAGAGAGAGAGTGCTCGAAATTTAGGAGAGAGAGTGCGAGAATCTTGGGCCTTGAGAGAGATTTCCGGCGAGGGTTCGTGGAGGGTGGACGAGATTTGCGGAGAGCGAAAGGGAACCAAAAAAACGAAGGGGAAGGGAGAGAGAGTCTGTGGTGACGGCGGTGGAAGGAACGACGCCGACCGGCCGTTCCTTGGCCGGCGATGACGGTGGTGATGAGGGAAACAACGCCTGATGCAACGAAGGAGGGCGATGGAGAAGGGAGACGATGCTCACGGTGACGGCGGTGGAAGGAACGACGCCGACCGACCGTTCCTTGGGCGGCGATAACGGTGGTGACGACGAACAGAGGCTGAGGAATTGTGGCTGTGATGGTAACGGTGGCTACGCAGGACGATCCAGTTGGTGAGCATGACGACGGCGGCGCGTCTAAGGGAAACGACCACCGTCTACGGTGGTCGGAGATGGTGCGATCCTGTTTCTCTCTTTTTTTACTTTTTTTTTTCTTCTGTTCTTCTATTCCTAATCTGTCTTTCTTTATGTTTTTTTTTTGGTGTCTCTGGGTGATTCACGGTGGTGGAACGCAAACGACACACGACGGTGCGGCAGTGGGGTTGGCGATGACTTGGTGGTACACGGCAGCCACGCCTTACGGCGATGACCTCCGCCGGTGGTGGCAGTCAGAATCTGGGTATGTTTCGGTTCTGACTTTTTTATAAGTTTCTTTTTTCTTTTTCATTTATACTCCTAATTTCTGATTTGATCTCCTGATCTGGTTTAAATGAAATATGTTCTGTACAATGCTAACTTAAAAACCTAATGTGTTCATGATTTGTTAACTTTTATTTACAATACTAACTTAAAATCTATTCACAGACAACAAATATATCCTATGTACAATACCAATTTATTCGTGATGCTAGTATTCTTACGGTATCAACATTTCTAACAAAACTGAACCTAAACTGAACTTAAACATACTTTAGTTAATATATACAGTTTCATCAAGTAATACACAGGGTTCTTTGTAAAACAGATTGTCGCGTACTAAGTTAAAGAAACGAAACTGCTAATACCAACCTCTTTTCCAGCTTTTGATGTTTGCATTTTGCCATTACTGCCTATTGGTACTTTTTCTTTCTTGCTGCTACTGCCGTCTTTGTTTCAGAATTCTTGTTGTTTCGCGATTAGGATTTTAGCGTAAAAAACCCTATTCTTTGTTTTCTGATTTTGGTCCATTTCCTCTGTCCTTTGTGTCTGCGGGTTGTTGATTTTATAGGCATCTTTAGGTTTTGGAAAATGAATTCTTTGATTCTAACCTGATTTTATTTCCTTTTTCAGGTTATTGGACTCTTGGGCAACAAGAATCAGCCCATGGATCTGCTGCTGTTGCTATTTTTTGTATTTTCGTTTTTCTGATTTTTGGTATTTTTGACTATTTTAGATTTTTTAATTTTTTGGACAATTGTAATATTAATTTTAAATTCGGATTTTATTTAATATTTTTGATGTCCATAAACAGCTATTTGGACAATTTTATTGTTTTTGGTCAAAGATGTAAGGGAATGATTAAATTGGGCCAAGCCCAATCAAAAAAACTAAACATAGGCCCAATTAGACAAATGACTAAAGTAAGGCCCGATTATAACAATTTTTCTAAGATCAGGCCCAATCTAGACAAATTACTATCATAGGTCCAATAGCCACATAGGCCCAATTAAAACATTAGACATAAGCCCGTTTATATAAAAAAATTGGTTTGAAACACTAAGCGTAAGTCTAATTTGGCAAGCTAACAAAACCAGGCCCAAAAGGTTGGGCATAGGCCCAATTGGATAATTTGGTCTGACTTTAAACAATATAGCGCTTGAAATGCTATGGGTTTGTGACACGGGGCTAAAGCGATTAGGATAAAAAGACCGGGCAAAATTAGGGTATAACAGCTGCCCCTCTTTATTTTTATTTTACTAGGAAAAGTGAATGGTTTTCAGATTTTCATAGTAGAAATAAAAATAAAGATAGAATAGACTCTAATTTTGTCCGCTTAGGGGGAAAATGAGTTAGGGAACGAGGGACGATTAACACTTGGCGTGTTAACCGACAACAATAAAGAAACGATCACTGGGGGATCTGGCGGAGCACTGGGGCTTTAAAAGAGCATTTGGGCTCTAAGGGAGCACTGGGGCTCCAAGGGGTTGCCTAAACCCTAAAGGACCAATTGGGGTCCGAAGATGCACTGGGGCTTTGAAGGACCGCTGGGGGTCCAAAAGAGCACAAACTAGCAATGGTACTAGTAAAATGGTATGCTCGGGGGTGGCCTTTTTCGAGCGGCCGGAGGGGCAGGATCAGGTCGTTGACCTAATTTGCTCACCTCCAAGGACGTCCACCATGTCTTAGGCTGACACAGCTAGTCTGAAGGACCAGGGGTCGGATGATCCGTCGCGCTCAGTGGCGACATAGTGATCTTGAGGGTAGAGTTCGAAGTCGTTGCTTTGACATACTAGGTCGAACTGAACTGATGGACCTCGGGTCGGATGATCCGTCGGTTGCTCGATAACGCGACGTGCGATCTAGAATGGATTACCATTGGAGGTCTAAATTAAGACAGCTCTGGGGCTGCGAGGGACTGCTGGGGTCCGAGGGTCTGAATTGTGATACGAGACCGGTGCTTGGAGCACTGACTTTGAGGAAACAAACTACTGGGTTTGACACATGGCGTACTTCTCTAACACATACCTAATGAATGCATTTACCTGACAAGAGAAAAGCTATCTATACTTGGCATGTCTAAAAACGCGATGAATGATGCATGCGTGCAATATAGGTGTGTGAAATGGTAGGTGTCCGATGGGATGAATGAAACATATGTGAATGCATGATGGAATGTGGATGATTTTTCTTTTGGCTTTTTTTTTTTTTTTTGCATTTTTTGGTCTCTTTTTTGTTTTTCTTTTTGGGCTTCTCTTTTTGCTGATCCTTCAACTCGCAGGACTCCCGGCATGGGGTTACGAGGCTAGCAAGTGTATTCGTACTCCTAAGTCAATCGCACATTACTGGGACTTATCATTTGAGATGATCACGCATTTATTGTTCTATTCCCGCAGCTCCTTTCTTCTTTATAAGTGTTTTATTGAAAGACTATATCTCTTCTGTGATTCTCGGAAATTTCGTAATGGTTGTAATGCTTTCGATTATGCCACATGTTTCTCAACTCAGTATCAATTATCACAAAACATCATTTCAAAAATAGACGGAAGTAAAAAGAAAGGAAAGTGTTTGATATTGACATTGGAGGCCTAATGTGCAGAAGGCACACCGACTTAAGATTACGTTAGGAATTTTATTGAAAGAATAGGAAAGCTGAAATACTAAGCAGACTTCTCGGTAGTTAGTGTCCTTGAAGTAACGGTGCTGGCCACCCATGCTCACGACCTTGATCACTCATCATCCGACTTTTGGAAGTGTTGATAGCCCCACTGTTGTTTAGTCCAATTTCCTGACCCTAATTTTTGCCTGGATTGTCCCTTTTGGATTTTCAATCCACCGGGTCGCTCTAACTTTTGCCTAGGCCGCCCTTCCGGGTTTTCAACCTAGCGAGCTTATTTTTGCTTGGCTCATCTTTCTCTTTTTTCATGTATTCCCTTTTAGGCAGCGCTCGCCGGGAGTGGGATGTCTTCCTCATCCATTTTTGTGAGAATTAAGGCTCTTCTAGAGGATGATTTCTTTACTATGTAGAGGTCCTTTATAGTTCGAGCTCCATCTCCCGCAGGAATCCTTTTGGGTATGACTTTCTCGGGCACCAAGTCTCTTTAAAATTGTTGAGGACAGACTTTCTTTTGTTAAATTTTCTTTGTTCTTTTCCGATAAGACATAAGACAACCGTTCTTTTGTTTGGGGAGGTTTAATGGAAGTACTACTCCCATCGTACAGGGTTGCCCCTGTTGAAGTATGAGCGAGGTCTGATCTCCATGTAAAGGTGAAATGTCACCATCATCCCTGATATTCTTTGTTTGTTGTCGCAACTGCCCCATTTGTTTTTTGGGCGGTATGGGGAGGGATCATGATGCTTGACTTGGAGTCCTTGCGTAGCCCTTTCACCACTGTCTGTGATGATCTTTTTAGGAAAGCCGTAACGGCAGACCATATTTCTGGTGAAATGTCACCATCATCCCTGATATTCTTCATCTGTTGCTGCAACTGCCCCATTTTTTTGGGCAGTATGGGAAGGGATCATGATGCTCGACTTGGAGTCCCTGCGTAGCCATTTCAACACTGTCCGTGACGATCTTTTTTAGGAAAGCCGTAACGGCAGACCAAGTTTCTCGACGATCACGGATTTGTTACACCAGTGGGCGTCTTATGTCAGACAAGGTGTTGTAAGAGAACTTTCTTGATTTGCTATCCCTTTGGTGTGATGTTAATTTTAACACCGTTTTGTCTTCTTCTGTGCCCCAGTTAATCATTTCGCTTGATTCCACGCGAGGCTGGGTCACTTTATCCTTTTGTTCCGTTATTATCATTACCTCTGGAAGAGTTTCCCAGTTATCTTCAACATATTCCTTGGTTTGATTAATGGGGCGATCAAAGTTATGACATGAATTACCGACGTTGTTATTTTCAAGGACAAGTTATTTAAGTCTGCATTAGTAGAAATTGAAGAAGGATAAAAGAAAAAGTAAAGCGAGCAAATGAGTAAAAAGGAATTTGTCGGAGAATTCAAAATGCTATTTTATTAATATTGATACCGGAAAGAAACATGCGTGCCCTTATTGAAATGTCCCAAGGCTTTGGGCGAAGCCATAGGATTTGCATTACGTAACATTACTTTGAACCGAAAATCACAAGAAAATCAATAATCTCCCAATTCATGAGTGCTTCAGTTGCAGGACAAAGGCGCACAAGGTTGATGATGTTGTTTTTAGCCCTTTGATCGCCTTCAAAAGCACGGACGGATGACTTCTCATGCCCCTGGCAAAGAGTTAGCGCCTCCGTTCGGAGCATCCTCATTGAAGCTCAACCAATTGGATTCGATCAGATCCTGAACCACATGTTTCAGTGCCTTGCAGTTTTCTACTGAATGTCCAATTGCGCCTGCGTGAAATTCGCAAGTGGCGTTCGGGTCATAGCCTCTCGGGAAAGGAGGTTCAATGGGCCTCATCGGGCGGGGGGAGATTAGGTTGTGACTAGTGAGGTGGTCGATCAGATCTGAGTAGGATGCGGGAATTGGATCAAACTGTACATGTCTCCTTTCTGGGTAATTTGGTGGTTTATGGCTTTTAGTGGTTTGGGTAGAGAGGTGCAGGGCTCGAGGATGGTTTTTGGAAGTGTAAGAGGCTTTCACTGATCTGGTTATGGAGTTGGTTTCCCCTTCATTACCTCTGACAAATCCTGCGAAGGGCTTCCTTGGGTTATTGGTTTCGGCTGAACTGTAAGATATTTTCCCGTTTCTCATTCCGCTTTCCAACCTTTCCCCTATGGTGATCATGTCTGAGAAGTTAGAGGATATACTCCCAATTAATCTGTCATAGAAGGGTGATTGCAACGTATCTATGAACATGGATACCATCTCTTTCTCTAGCAAAGGTGGGGCTACTTGCGCTGCTAACCCTCTCCAGCGTTGAGCGTACTCCTTGAATGATTCGTTGTTTCTTTTCACCATATTCTGCAGCTGTGCTCTATCAGGAGCCATATCGATGTTGTATTTGTACTGCTTTAAGAAAGCGTCGGCCAGATCTTTCCAACATCGAATGTGGGTGCGTTCCAACTGCATGTACCAGCTTGAGGCTGCCCCGGTCAAGCTGTCCTGAAAGTAATGGACGAGCAGTTTGTCGCCGTGTGCAAATGCGGCCATTCTTCTACAATACATAGTCAGATGGCTAGCGGGACAAGTTACCCCTCTGTATTTGTTAAAGTCGGGAACTTTGAACTTGGGTGGGATGATCACATTAGGGACGAGACACAGATCGTACGCATCCCTTGCGCCGACATTGGATCCTTCAATTGCTCTCAGGCGCTCTTCTAGTATCTGATATTTGTCCTCGGGGTGAGAATCCTCCATTGATTTGTTATGAGAGGGTCCTCTCATGTTGTAGTGGGGAGGAACCATCGGCATTGCAGCGGAGTTCGGTGTAGGAGCATGATGAATTACTACTGGTGACGGAGTATACCCCTGTAGAGTGACCTGTGGTGCAGTCGCAGGACTTGAGAAGTGAACTCGCGGTATTTCTACATTTGTATTTTGAGCTGATGGTCCAGCGACTCCCGAAGGTCCTTCCTCTTGATTGGCTTCCATGGTAGGAGGAGCATAACCAGCTGGGAGACCGTAAGGAGGCCATTGGTAGCTCTGGACGTTCACTCCAGCGGTGTATGGAGTCTCGGAGCTGGGAGGAGGAGGGAGACTTGTAGCATTGTTCTCAGTATTCCCTGCCGGAACACCTTCATCTACATTTCTTCTGTCGAGGAGTTTCACGAATTCATACATTTGATCTTTCAACGCCATCATCTCGGTCATCTGTGCCTTCAGCTTTGCAACGTCTTCTCTTAGAGTCTGATTATCCTCTTCGGCCATTTTTCTTGTTGAGAACTAGTCCGGTAGCAGTGTTGATGAACCAGCTTGCCCTTTTTCTCTCTGTTTATTTTTTCAATTTTTTTCTTTACGTAAGTACATGAATAGATGAATGAATGAATGTGCATGAAATGCAAATGTATGACTTTGTGTTACGCCGGGGGAAATTCTAGGTTTCTGTTCGACGCAGAACTGAAAGAAACTTATTTTATTAATGCAAATATTTGATCCATCTTGTCAGAAAGAAAGTCCTACAATTCCCTGGCGGTTATAGAAATGTGCAATAATTAATTTTTTTTTATGCCATGCAAAAGGGAAAGGTAAAAATGCATGAGGTATGCTAAAAAATAAATTGCCAAAACAACATGAAATTTTTTTTTTTTAAGAAGACCGAAAAAATGTATCGGTGTTTGTTTGAATGCAGGGGTATGAGGCTCCTTTGTGTCCTACGAGGGTTCCTTAGAGAATAGGTCTAGGGCTTGTCTGTTAAGTGAACCTTTCAAAGGGTAGCTCTAAAGAGCCCTACATAAGGTTCCTAGAGCCAACGACCCCAATTAAGAACACTGATCAACAACAATAGGCAAGCTATTAGGAGTGCCAGCATTCTCAAGAGGGACCAAACTCTAGGTGAGACTTTCGTGACCACCCAACAGGACGCACATCCAGTAGGCCATCACTACGCAGTCTCGTTCTAACTTAGGTTATTCTCCAGTCCGGGTACAAGACTATTCACACGTGTGTGCAAAAGTGTGATAGTGGAGTGTGTGAAGGAGCAAAATATCAATAATACCCCCAAGCTGCAAAACAAACAAACATATATACAAAAAAGTGGTCTTCTATCCTAAGGTTTACATATCACATAAATACATAACATGCAACAAGAATAAAAGATGAAAGGGAAGGGTAAAATAGAACATTTAATTAACAACTGATCCTACAACTAATTGGACTAGGTTTGACTCTCTAATGTCCCCAGTGAAGTTGCCAGCTGTAGCGACCGAAAAATCCGGGATAGGATTCCTCGAAGGTTCAGAAAATGAAGCCGCCACCAAAATTTAGTTTAAGGGCAAACATTGGAAAATCCCTTTTGGAATGGATAAGGGTCCTTGAGACCAGATTTGGGTTCGGGAGTCGGTTATGCGTGGGGAAGGTATTAGCACCCCACGACATCCTTCCTAAGGAAGGTTACCTGCTAATTAGTTGTAGGAAAGAAAGTTAATTTTGGAAACATTTATTTTTACCCTTTTATTGTGAATTAAAAAAGAAAGGAGAAAATTGATTTTTTTATTTGAATTTAAGAAGGGAATTATTTAGGAGAAGACTGAAAAAGGTTTTTTATTAATGCAATTGACAGATGTGGGCCCCCATCTGCTCCTACGTATCTCTTGGTAGAGAATCAAATCACACGTAGTTCTTGGTAGAAAAATGTTTGTTGGTTGGTATATTTTAATATAGGGATCTTAGGACTCCTGAGTGATCAGTTCGTTTGTCCTAAAACGATGACTAACCTGACTATACAGTCGGCTTAGTCCCCTACTTTGTGAAAATGGAGTTTTTGAAGTTTGGAAGATAGTTTGAAATGTGTTGGTTTGATTTTATTGGAATAGGGGTTTTAGGACTCTTGATCCGTACGGTTCATTCGTCCTAGAACGCTGACTAACCCGACTGTACAGTCGACTTAATCCCCTATTTTGAAAATTTGATTTGTGGAAGGAAATGTGTTTGTGTTTATTTTAATTTAGGAATTGTTTGTTTTAAATAGGGATTTTAGGTCATGATCCGTAACGGTTCATTAGTGACCTAAAAAGCAGACTAACCCGACTGTACAGTCGACTTAGTCCCCTATTTGTATTTTTGAAAAAAAGAAATATTCATCTATTTATTTTTATAGGTTTTTTTTGTAAAAGAAAATTATAAAAAACACAAAGAGAGGGTGCAGTAGTAGAATGGGGTGCAGTTTGCGGGAAGGAGTTGTATGATAAAATAAAGGGGGTGCGAATAACACCCAGCAGCCCAACTTGCATTGTTGCGAAATCTGGGCCAAAGTAGGGGGAGTGTATAACGAAAAATGAGTGGGTGTCTTTAGTAATCTGAATAAATAAATAACAATGAATTAAGATGAATTAAACCTAACTATATAAGGTAGGTTTCAAACAGAAACCTAATACTCCTTATTCTTCTCCTCTGCGCCGTACCCATTGAAGAAAGAGAGAGAGTGCTCGAAATTTAGGAGAGAGAGTGCGAGAATCTTGGGTCTTGAGAGAGATTTCCGGCGAGGGTTCGTGGAGGGTGGACGAGATTTGCGGAGAGCGAAAGGGAACCAAAAAAACGAAAGGGAAGGGAGAGAGAGTCTGTGGTGACGGCGGTGGAAGGAACGACGCCAACCGGCCGTTCCTTGGCCGGCGATGACGGTGGTGATGAGGGAAACAACGCCTGATGCAACGAAGGAGGGCGATGGAGAAGGGAGACGATGCTCACGGTGACGGCGGTGGAAGGAACGACGCCGACCGACCGTTCCTTGGGCGGCGATAACGGTGGTGACGACGAACAGAGGCTGAGGAATTGTGGCTGTGATGGTAACGGTGGCTACGCAGGACGATCCAGTTGGTGAGCATGACGACGGCGGCGCGTCTAAGGGAAACGACCACCGTCTACGGTGGTCGGAGATGGTGCGATCCTGTTTCTCTCTTTTTTTACTTTTTTTTTTCTTCTGTTCTTCTATTCCTAATCTGTCTTTCTTTATGTTTTTTTTGGTGTCTCTGGGTGATTCACGGTGGTGGAACGCAAACGACACACGACGGTGCGGCAGTGGGGTTGGCGATGACTTGGTGGTACACGGCGGCCACGCCTTACGGCGATGACCTCCGCCGGTGGTGGCAGTCAGAATCTGGGTATGTTTCGGTTCTGACTTCTTTATAAGTTTCTTTTTTCTTTTTCATTTATACTCCTAATTTCTGATTTGATCTCCTGATCTGGTTTAAATGAAATATTTTCTGTACAATGCTAACTTAAAAACCTAATGTGTTCATGATTTGTTAACTTTTATTTACAATACTAACTTAAAATCTATTCACAGACAACAAATATATCCTATGTACAATACCAATTTATTCGTGATGCTAGTATTCTTACGGTATCAACATTTCTAACAAAACAGAACCTAAACTGAACTTAAACATACTTTAGTTGATATATACAGTTTCATCAAGTAATACACAGGGTTCTTTGTAAAACAGATTGTCGCGTACTAAGTTAAAGAAACGAAACTGCTAATACCAACCTCTTTTCCAGCTTTTGATGTTTGCATTTTGCCATTACTGCCTATTGGTACTTTTTCTTTCTTGCTGCTACTGCCGTCTTTGTTTCAGAATTCTTGTTGTTTCGCGATTAGGATTTTAGCGTAAAAAACCCTATTCTTTGTTTTCTGATTTTGGTCCATTTCCTCTGTCCTTTGTGTCTGCGGGTTGTTGATTTTATAGGCATCTTTAGGTTTTGGAAAATGAATTCTTTGATTCTAACCTGATTTTATTTCCTTTTTCAGGTTATTGGACTCTTGGGCAACAAGAATCAGCCCATGGATCTGCTGCTGTTGCTATCGGTCTCGCCCTGACATTGTTTTAATTTTCTTGCTATCGGTCTCGCCCTGGCATTGTCTTTAATTTTCTTGCTATCGGTCTCGCCCTGGCATTGTTTTAATTTTCTTGCTATCGGTCTCGCCCTGGCATTGTCTTTAATTTTCTTGCTATCGGTCTCGCCCTGGCATTGCTTTAATTTTCTTGCTATCGGTCTCGCCCTGGCATTGTTTTAATTTTCTTGCTGTCGGTCTCGCCCTGGCATTGTTTTAATTTTCTTGCTATCGGTCTCGCCCTGGCATTGTCTTTAATTTTCTTGCTATCGGTCTCGCCCTGGCATTGTTTTAATTTTCTTGCTATCGGTCTCGCCCTGGCATTGTCTTTAATTTTCTGCTATCGGTCTCACCCTGGCATCGTCTCCATTGTAATATAGCCCTTACATCGTACTTTTTAAATTTCATGGTTTTCGATTTGCCTCGACAATCGCATATTTCACCGGTTAAAATTGAGATTCATATCCGTACTTATCTCTTACTTTGATAATACAAAAAAACATGGAGAACATGGTCTTGTGTATTATATCGTAAGAGAGTAAGCACGGAGGGGCAACTGTGAACACTCAATTTTTAACCGGCCTTTTCTTGTTCTCCAAAATAATAATAATAATAATCATAATAATAATATAATGAATAATAAACGTGTGGGGATGCACGCACACTATTGCATACGCGCGTTTAGTCTTTTACGATCTTGCACCTTATTATTCTCGTGAGTATGCGTGTTACTTTTAACAATGTACACATGTCATTTTTAATCGCGTGTATGTGTCGTTTTAATTGAGTGCGGGTGTTTAGATTCCAGTCGAGTCTGAGTGTCATTTGATAGTCGTTAGTAGCCTTGTTTTATTTCATTAGCGCTAATAAAAAGGGAGCGAATAGCACAGGAAAAAAAGTAACACGATTAAGTCCACAACTTAATAGTCAAATTTACTAGCTTGTAACTTTAAGGTCCCACTTGGAGAAGTGCTTCACCACCACACAGAGTAACTTTTTTTAAGTATAAATCCAAGTAACACTCAGAATAGAAAAAGCTCCTCAAAGGAATGAAAAAATTAATATAACTGAAGGTACATTTACATTGAAAGAAATCATTTTTTTTACAAAAAAACAGGAGATGTAGCTTTGAGCTACATACACTGTGCGCAGGCATACACCAACGGTCAAAAGAAAAAAAAACAAGGGTAGTAGCCTCAGCCAGGCAACATCAGGTAAAACAAGGAGAAGAAGCCAAATTTGTTGCAGCAATAGGCCTCAGCTTCAAAGCTTCAAATGGAGGGTCTCATTCTCTATGTACATCTGCCCTGAACAAGTAACCACAAATAAAGTTTAGGCAATCAGATGCTAGTCAAACAAGTCTATTTCTGGAATGCAACAGAGGCTTGGGTAAAGAAACTTCCTGCAGGAAAAGTTAAAGCATCAAAACATGAAATTATGGAGAAAATACAAAAATCAGAAAATTGACCATGCAGTGGAGTTATCTATGCAAACTTGGCTATAAAAACAAACTCAACACAGTATGAAAGGGGGGACAAGAACGGAGACAACAACTTCACAAAAAAATTCTCCTTGATAGACAGTGAAAAAATACTTATAGAAAAAAGGTCATAATTTTTTTTTGGTCGATAGTGAGGAGTCGGATTTTCTGAGTTGCAAGCCGTAACAGTGAAGCACAAAACAATAGTAGCAACAACAATTTGATTTTCGCACGACAACCAGGTTCTTTTTTTTCCTTTTCTCCTGTCTTAGCATTTTTAATGTGGTTAGTATAAAAGATCTGTTGATTGTTGTTTGCTTTAGTATAAGAAGAAATATTTGTTCAAAGTTTGAGATAGGCCCATAAAGTTTAATAAATCTGAGATTTATGTTAAAATGGGTTATAAAAAAAATAATAGAAAAGTAGGATCAGAACATTTATATGGAAAAAGAAGAAAAAATATCAGTGCAAAAATAGGTAGAAATGCTGAAACGAAAAAATGCAAAAAAAAAAGGGAGAAGGTACCTTTGGTTTGTTAACCGCCACCGCCGACGGTGGTCGTTGCCGCCAGGAGAGCTACACCCACCACCCACCACCGCCGTAATCCCCACCGCACCCAACCATCGCCACCACAAACGGTTACCACCACTACGAACGGCCAGTCACCGCCAACAGCCTCCATCATCTCCCTCACTTCGCGAATGAAACCACCCTCACCGTAGCCAACCCAAGCCACTGTCAACCGTCAACGTCACCACCGCGAACCGAAACACCTCCAAACCATATCCACCGTCCTCCACTCTCTCTCCACCCAAGTTTCTCGTTTTCTCTCCCTCTCATCGTTCTTCCGTATGGCGTTGGAATGAAACCAGTCTAAGTGAGATCAAAGGGAAATAGCGAGGAGAGATTCACTGAGGATTGAGGGAAGAAGAAGAAATCTAGGAAGAGGTGATGGGAGGGGAGCGACGCTGCTGTAGGAGAGGAAGGAACCGAAACTGAAGTTTGGGAGAGAGAGAGCGATGGATACGGCGCAAGGAGAGGGAGAGAGAGAAAAATTAGAGTTGAGCAATTTGGGGAGGATGAGGCGCCGTGGGATAAGAGGAAAGTTAGGGTTTCTATTTTTAGGTTTTCGCTTTTATATTAGGAACGCAAGGCCATTTTCATCCTTTCACACTTTTTAAATTCAGATTTCTATTTACACCCCCAGCACTTACTTCGCACGCCCCCCCCCCTGAAGCCCACGATTTTTTGCTTTAGAGAAACGGACCAGCCCACCAAAAATGGGAATGGGCTACTGTCTGCACCCCAGTTTTAATAATACAACCCCCTGTGGTTAACTGCACCCCCATTTTACTGTTTCACCCCCTTTTTTTCGTTTTTTTTCTCTTCATTTTTTGCTTCACAAAATAAATTTCCTTTTTTACAAAAAAAAACCTATAAAAAATTATAAAAATGGGTTTGGCTGAGATGTACATCTTGTCGATCCCGGTTTAAGAGACTTTAGCTGTACGGCTTTGATCTTAAACTCCTTTCGAAAATTAAAACCAATCAACACACAAATATTTTCTAGAAGAACTACGTAGCCTTTGATTCTCCACACACGGAGATACGTAGGAGCGGGGCCTCCCCGTCAAGTCAAATTAATTTTTCCTAATAAATAATCAGTTTTTTCCTTTTCTTTTAACACCTATTTTCATAAAAATTATAAAAAAAAAAGGGTTTGACTGAGATGTACATCTTGTCAATCCCGGTTTAAGAGACTTTAGCTGTACGGCTTTGATCTTAAACTCCTTCAAAAAAAAATAAAATCAACCAACCAACAAAAACTTTCGGGAAGAACTACGTGACTCTTGAGTTCCTCATTGCACCCGAGGATACGTAGGAGCGGGGCTTCCCCGTCAAGTCAAAAAATTAAATTTTCTAAAATTGGTCCCTATTTTATTTATTTCTAAATAATTCTTTTTTACTTTATTTATTTTTTGAGTAAACAATTTTTCTAAACTTGTTGATATGTTGCACAATCAAATTTAGGGTAACTGTCTTAGGACAGATGTACTAGGGGTGCAGTGGGATTAAGTTTCCGCCCTTCCCTATGCATAACCGACTCCCGAATCCAACCTAGTTTACGCAGACCAAATAATTGTTAAGATAGGTTTTTTTCTCAATTTTTCCTATTAAATAAATTGGGTGGCGACTCCCTGAAATAATCAATTTTTGGGCCGTCTACGTCGGGACCACGGTCACGACAGATGGCGACTCCACTGAGGACTGGTGAGAGTCAAGCCGGTTTAATTTATTTGTGCAATATATTTCTGAGTTATTATTTTGTTTACCCTATGCTTAATTGTTGTATATACTCGTCTATTATGCTGCTCAAACCCTAGGGTAGAGGATTTTGAATATTGTTGCTTGGTTGTATCTTTATGATCGTTTGCAGGGTTTTTTGGTTTTTATTCGTTTTTATTAGGGTTTGAGGTTTGTATGTTCCCTTCACACACTACACATACATTGTGAGCACACACATTGCGTGGGGCTTATACCAGAGCCTAAATGGAAAACCCTTAGGTTAGAACGAGGTCGTGTAGTGGTAGTCATTTTGGATGTACATCCTGGTGTCTACCATGAATCCCTCATCTAGAGTACGATTCTCCCTTGTGGGTATTCACATTTTGGATGTACATCCTGACGTGTTTGACCGTTCTAGGAGAATACTTGGCTCTAGAGACCTGAAATCTCCATAGGTTATAGCTGCCAACCCAGTGAGTATCACAACAGAAGGTCGTAGATCCGTAGGGTTCAAAGTCCAATAGCATGGACCAACCAAATTAGGTCACAAAGGGAGCTACTCTACTCCTTACCCTACTCTTCAAAAATTTTAGCATAAACAAACCGTTTTTTTTCGTGCATAGATTAACTACTCTACTCTTTTCCAAAAAAATAATAAACAAAATTGTTTTCACATGCATGGTTTTATTTGTTTTCAATATCCTCACTTTTTGTTTATTTGTCCATTCAGGAAAGTTTGCCGAGGAACCTAAGTTCGGAATTGAGAAGTGAGTATCTGGGTCAAAAGAATCTGTGAGACATGGAATTGACGAATAAAACAAAGAAGACCATTCAGTTCATTCTCCGTAAGCCAGACATGACCAAGCTAAAGGCCTATGCCACCAATCTGCCTGAAGAGTCACAGAAGATCCTTAAGGGGAGGTATGGGAACC
Organism: Astragalus membranaceus; assembly: GCA_039519185.1. NCBI lineage: Eukaryota > Viridiplantae > Streptophyta > Magnoliopsida > Fabales > Fabaceae > Astragalus > Astragalus membranaceus. The sequence goes on along the minus strand of CM076848.1, from coordinate 126,844,623 downwards.
TGTTGGAATTATTAGAGGTGGATGTTCAGACTGACGCTATATCTGCCATGGCCCAATACTATGACTCACAATTGAGGTGCTTCACATTCTCCAACTTTCAACTAGCACCTACTCTCGAAGAGTTTTCCGTGATTGTTGGGCAACCTCTAAGGGATGCAAAACCGTACCACTTCTATGGGAGCTATCCTCGAATTAAAACTGTTGCTAAGGCCGTCCGAGTTGATGTGGGCGATATCAACAATAAAAGACCCAATGAGAAAACGCCTGAAGGGATACCAAGGGTGCGTATGGAAGAGCTAATGAACAAATTGGTGGGGTGCAAGGACTGGGAAACCCTCATAGATGTGTTGGCCCTCGCAATTTATGACTTGGTCTTATTTCCAAGTAGTGGAGACTTTGTGGGCCCTGCTGCAATTGATGTGTTTATGGCGGGCAAGTGTCGAGGGGAAAACTCGGCATTCCCAATTTTGGCTGATGTGTACCATACTCTGAGTCTCTGCCACGAGGAGAAGAAGAATAGGATTATCTGCTGCCTACCAATACTATATGTATGGTTGACGGCTCACGTATTCAAAAGAAACTTCAAGGAATGGTGCCCTATTGCTGATTTGCACAAACTGGGCGCACAAAACTATAGTGCTCAGGAATGGAAACAGAAATTCATTCAGCTCACAGAGGATATAGTACGTTGGTTTCCGTTAGCAGCAGGTACAAAACAGGTTATCGTCAGTTGTGGTGATTTCCCAAATGTGCCACTGGTGGGAACATCAGGTTGCATCAACTACAATCCCATTTTGGCGTTAAGGCAGATGCGTTACCCGATGAGGGGCCCGCCCGCTCAGGCATCCTTACTTGACTTCAGGACTGTTCTGACAGACAAGCTTATGTTGGACAGAATTGGTAAGGCATGGAAGAAAATCACCTATGCAGGGAGCAAAGAGTTAGGAGGCACAGGTTGTGGAGCCATAGACAGTTATAAAGAATGGGTGCGAAACAGGGTAGAGGTGGTCAAGTTGCCATTCCCAAGTATGACACCTAGTCCACAACAAGAGACCGATACGGTGCTGGAGGAAAGTGATGAAATGAAAGCGATGAAAGATCGATTGGCTAGGTCGGAAGTGGAGAAGGAGGCATTGGAGATCCAACTGAAAGAATCTCGCGTCGCTCTCGGGGATCTAAAAAGAGAGTGCGACGAGAAATCTCATTCGTTGGCGCAAGCCAACAAAAAGGCCCGAACCGAGAAAGGTTCCAGGAGTCTTATAAGTGCCATGAATCAAGATCTGAGAGAGCAAGTTGCCAAGGCAGTAGAAGAAAATGGGCAGCTGAGAAAGGCCCTTAGGGAGAGGAAACAACAACTGGCCACTCTTCAGAGCCAAATAACGAAGCAGGCGGCCCACCTCGAGGAAGATCGGCGGTTCGAGGAACAAACCTACACTGATATAATTAAAGACTATCAGAAACACTTGGAAGAGAAGCACTTAGAAATGCAAAGAACCTCCAAGACCATAGAAGCTGTGGTTAAGGAGAATCGGCAATTGAAGGGCGAGTTAGTGAATCTTCAAGCCACCCAAGCAGAGAACCAGCAACGCATCCTTCGCCATGACCGAGAGCTCAAGGAAATCATTGCTCAATACGAAGAGAAAATCCGGAAAGATCGGTTAGAGGTGAAGAGCGCGATCGGCATGTATAGGGCCACCATTGAAAGGAAAAATGAGGAACTGAGGAACTTAGAGCACTGGGCTGGGGAAAGGAGCCACTTCATGAGACTGATCAAAGCAGTACAGGTGAATTTTGTAGACACTTGGTATGAGGTCGGGCATTGGACCCACAAGTTAGGGGATGTCAGAAGAATCCCCAAGCTAGTCCGCAAGGCAGAAGCTATGGTCAACCCGCTCACCACCCACCGAGAGGCGATCGAGCTGATAGAAGTATGCAAGAGGCTCGTGGAAGACTTCGAGGAGTTGGTCAAACAGGCCAAGAAGGATGTTGTTGTGACGGAGGTCAACATGAACGATGCTTGAATGATTGCCCCTTGTGTTATTTTGGTTATGTATTTTGAGGAACCCGTTTGTTGGGGTTTTGGATTTTGGATTTTGGACGTTGGATGTTGGATTTTGGACTCATTGTCTTGAATGTTATCGTTAATGAAGATGTTCGTTTGTTTTGATTCTCCATGAGTTCCATGTCTACGATTTATTTGAAATCTCGAACCCAAGATACTCACTTCGGATCCCAAGAACGATCCATAATGATTCCTCGGCAAATAACTGGTAACTTATTCATTTTCGCATTAAAATAACAAAACAAATTTTCTTCCCTTTGTTAAATCAGGAACTTAGCAACCATTGCGCGAGCTAATCGAAAAAAGACCAATCCAACCCGAGTCTACTTCACCAGAGCAAGAGCAAGAATGGCCGAACCGATAGAGATGTCCGGAAGGAATTTGTCCCAAGAGGTAGATGAAGTCAGGGAAAGAATAGGAGAAATGGCCGCCACCCAAACCCGAATGGAAGAGACTTTGCAGACTATAAGGGACACTATCACCCTGCTGTCAACACGGGTAATGAACACCATAGTGAGTGAAGGAGAAGGGGTCAATAACCCGCTGAATGTAGAGATTCCCCAAAGCAGGGCTTTTGACGGCCTCATTGGGATCGGGTATGAACCTGTCGGCCACAATGAGCCAGGTGGAGGAGTATTCAACGTTTATAATGGGGCAATTGACGGATGCGCATCTGTGCCGAGAGACAAGGTGAATCAATCATGGATGGACAAAATGGAGGAAAAGATCAAGGCTCTCCAGGGATCTGGCTCCTTCGGGTCCTTGGGGGTGAATGAACTCTGCCCTACTACGGATGTGGTGATCCCTCGGGACTTTAAAGTGCCAGATTTCACAAAATATGATGGGAGCACCAATCCCCTTCTGCATTTGAGGACATATTGCACCAAAATGTCAATATGGTCCAAAGATGAAAACTTTCTCATCAGTTTTTTTCACGAGAGTTTGACTGGTCCAGCATTAGAATGGTACATCCAAATGGACCACTCCAAGATTGGTTGTTGGAGGGACCTTGCTGATATCTTCATGAATCAGTACAAATTCAACATGGATATGGCTCCGACACGTGAACAACTGGGGATATTGCAGAAGAAGAACGATGAGACGTTCAAACAGTATGCCCAGAGGTGGAGGACTCTTGCTGCACAAGTTCAACCACCGCTCACCATCTCAGAGATGTGCTCATACTTCTTGGGAACCTTAGGGTCTCCCTATGTGGCGGCAATGGCTGGAGCGGCGTATAGAGACTTTGCTGATCTAATAGCTGCGGGGGAAAGAGTTGAGATGCTGATAAGAGCTGGAAAACTCCAAACGGAGCAACCAGAAGGCGGGCAATCTAAAAAGAACTTCCCTCAAAAGAAGAAGGACCCCGAGATCAGCTTTATTCGAGCCTCACCAAATATCACTCACCAACAGCCACAATATAACCAGCCACGGCCAAATATAACCTACCCCATGAACTCAAACACAAACCCTTCACCTACACAATCTTTTCCCGTAAACAATATCCCAGGTACATTCCCCCCGCCACGTCCAAACTACCAACAGACTCGTCCAAATTACCAACAAAATCGTTCGAATTATCGCCAAGCACAACCCGACTTCCCACCATTCCCCAAACTCTCCATTACCAATACAGAACTATTCCAACAATTGGCAGATGCTCGTTTGATCGCAGGAGTCCCTGTGAAAGATTTGGAGCCTCCATTTCCAGCCTGGTACAACCCAAATTTAACCTGTAAGTTCCATATGGGGGCCGCAGGACACTCAATCGAGGATTGTGAAGCATTCAAATTGGCCGTAAGGAGGTTGCTAGCCCACGGGAAGCTTGACATTCAGGAAGAGGCAGGACCAAATATCAGCAACAACCCTCTTCATAATCACGATGGAAACAGGACCGTGAGTATGATAGAAGAATATCGGATGCCTACCAAGAAGGTCCTGAAACTTCGAACCCCCATGATGGAAATATGGCAAGGATTGCACAAAGCTGGCTATGAGGTGTTGGCACCAACAAAAGAGGGCGTGAGATATGCCATGTATAATGAAGAGAGCAAATGCGTGTACCACCATGGTTGTGCAGGACACAATATTGAAGATTGTTGGGACTTCAAAGCCCGCGTTCAAAGCCTGATGTCACTGGGGGTGGTGCAAGCTAGAGGATCAATGCTTCAAGAGGAGATAAATGTCTTGGAACGTTTTGTGCTAAAAGTTCCTCCAGTCAACCGGCCCGTAGCACCAGAGAAGGTTGTAATGACTATAAAGAAGCCCACACCTTTCGTTTGCAAGAACACTCATGCGGTCCCCTGGAGCTATGAGACTCGAGTGGAGATTGTGGGAGGTTTTGCTAAAAGTGAAAAGGGCAAGGACCAAGAAGTTGAGGAGTCCGTTGGCAATATTGTGAGTGTGGGCGGAATAACAAGGAGCGGGCGATACTTCGGCCCTGAAGAGTCTGAAAAGCAAAAGAAAAGCAAAGAGGTTGAAAGGGAAGAACCCTCAGAGGAGGAGTTCCTGAAAATCATGAAGCAGAGTGAGTATGATGTGACTGAGCAATTAAAGAAGACTCCAGCTCGGATCTCGATTTTGTCCCTCATCCTCTCCTCCGAAGTGCATAGGAAAGCCTTATTGAGAACATTGGAAGAATCCTTTGTAAAGCCTGATGTGACACCCCAAAACGTGGTGAACATGGTAGATCCAATGCAACGAGTCAACTTGATCACATTCGCTGATAATGAGGTACACCCCCAGGCAAGTAAAGAGCACCGAGCACTGCACATCACTTTGAAGTGTCGGGAGTTCGTGATAGCCAAAGTACTAATCGATGGTGGATCAGCTCTTAATGTCCTGCCTATGACTACTTTAGCTGCATTAGGATTAGGGGAGGGGGATTTGACGCCCCAGACCTTAATGGTTCGGGCTTTCGACGGTTCCAAAAGGAGTGTTTTGGGCGAAGTAATGCTCCCGCTCGAAATCGGTCCAAGTGTCTTTCGTGTGTTATTCCAAGTCATGACTATCGATTCAGCGTATACCATGTTATTGGGGCGTCCATGGATTCATGAAGCCGGGGCAGTACCTTCTACTCTCCACCAAAGGGTCAAGTTTGTTGAGAATAGAAACATCATCACGATTCGTGGTGAGGAGGAGATGTTGGTCTCAAAACCTATGTCTCTACCTTATGTGGATAACACCGAAGAAGAAGTAACAAATATGTGCCATAGTTTTGAGATGGATAAGCCAGGAGTTATAGAAGGAAGTTTGTCAAGGCGCAGTGTGAATCAAGTGGTGGCTCGAATAATGAGTAAAAATGGCTATGAAGAAGGGAAAGGTTTGGGTCGAAACTTACAAGGAGTTCGCATTCCCATACCCGTGAAGCAGAAGTCGGATACTTTTGGGATTGGTTATGAGGAAGACCTTGGGACAAAGCTGAAGACACCGACAACTGGTAGAGAGAAGGCTCAGACAATTCCACATTTGAGTGACAGTTTCACTGAGCCAGCAGAAGTGATCTCGCCTGAAGACACAGTTGGCGCCATGTGCCGCCTTGTGATCAATATGATGGATAAGGAGGATTCAACAGCAAGTGGCGTTATCCTCCCCGACACCGATCAGAAGTCGCTGAGCAATTGGCATGCAGAACCAGTTATTGATGTTGTTACTTTCATGTAATCGTCTTTTATTTTGCTAATTTAGCCGAATAAGGCTATCAGACTTATGTTATTTTGCTTGAGACAACAATTAAATGAATTTGCATGCATTTCCATTCATTTGTGTTTTGTTTCCTTTTTTCTTTCTCAATCTCTCATCCCCCTCCCTTTATTTTATTTTTCTCTTTTTATCGTTTATTGCTGTTATGTCCCCTCCAACTTCGTTAAAACTACTCTCCAGGGATACTAATTACGCTAGAGTTTTGCCTGATTGTGAGAACGTCGAGAACCTATCATCTGATCCCCTTACGACTTCTGGTGAAGACTATTTTGAGTCGGAAGACGATGAAGAAATGGTTGATAGACTTTCTGACTTTCTGGGGCACACCGAAAAGGAGTTTGGTCTGAACGATGAGGTGGTGGAAATCATCAATATGGGGTCCGAGGAAGAGAAGAAAGAGTTGAAGTTGGTAGACAACCCTGAACGAGAAGAGATGATCGCCTTGTTCAAAGAATATCTCGATGTTTTCGCTTGGTCCTACAAAGACATGCCCGGGATCGACCCCAAAATAGCAGCACATAATATTCCTCTCTTCCCAGATGTAAAGCCAAAGAAACAAAAGTTGAGGAAGATGCACCCTGACATGTCCTTAAAAATCAAGGAAGAAGTGACCAAACAATGGGAGGCAGGATTCTTAGAGGTCTCATTGCATCCAGAATGGGTGGCTAACATTGTGCCAGTACCCAAAAAGGATGGGAAGGTTAGGATGTGCGTGGATTATCGAGATCTGAATCAGGCCAGTCCAAAGGACAACTTCCCGCTCCCTCACATTGATCTACTGGTTGATAACACTGCTAGGAATCACCGATTCTCATTTATGGATGGTTACTCTGGATACAACCAAATTCCCATGAATGCTGACGATAAAGAGAAGACAACGTTTATCACCTCATGGGGGACATTTTGTTATAGGGTGATGCCTTTCGGTTTAAAGAATGCTGGGGCAACGTACCAGCGCGCTATGGTTGCGCTATTCCATGATATGATGCACAAAGAGATTGAGGTGTATGTGGACGACATGGTCGCAAAGTCTCAAGAGAAAGAAAGCCATGTTGGAGTGCTGCAGAAACTATTTGAAAGACTCAGGAAATATAAGGTGCGACTGAACCCCAACAAATGTGTATTTGGGGCATCTTCAGGGAAACTACTTGGATTCATTGTAAGTAGAGATGGTATAAGGGTGGACCCAGACAAGATAAAGTCCATTCAGGAGATGCCTGCTCCCAAAAGCGAGCGTGAAGTGAGAAGCTTTCTGGGGAGGCTCAATTACATTGCTAGGTTCATAGCCAATTTGACTAGCACATGTGAACCCATATTCAAGTTGCTAAGAAAGAACCAACCTGGAAAGTGGGATGAAAAGTGTCAAGAAGCTTTTGAAAAGATAAAGAATTACTTATCAAACCCTCCTGTCCTAGCACCTCCAACACCTGGTCGGCCATTGATTTTGTACTTGACCGTGTTACCATCATCTATTGGGGCAATGCTGGGGCAACATGATGCATCAGGGAGAGAGCAAGCAGTCTACTATTTGAGTAAAAAGTTCAACGATTGTGAAACCTGCTACACAACCATCGAAAAGACGTGTTGTGCTCTAGTCTGGACTGCTAGAAGACTCCGTCAATACATGTTGTACTACACTACATGTTTGATTTCCCAATTTGATCCACTAAAGTATATATTTGAAAGCCCTCATGTGTCCTTACGGGTGTCAAAATGGCAAGTGATCCTATCAGAGTATAATATCAAGTATGTCTCGCAAAAGTCAATCAAAGGAAGCACCATCGCTGACCATCTGGCTGAAAACCCTCTCGAAGAAAAACAATCATCGGACCCAGACGGTGCGGAGAGAGGGATAATGACTGCCGACCATGGTGAAGAAACCGTAAAAACGTGGAAGATGTATTTTGACGGAGCAGTCAATATGTACGGAAATGGTGTCGGGGCAGTAGTGATTTCACCAGAAGGAAAACAATATCCTGTTGCCATCAAGTTGAGCTTTGAATGTACCAACAATATTGCCGAGTATGAGGCATGTGCTAATGGCCTGCAGGTGGCAATTGACCTGGGTGTGAAAAGGTTAGATGTGTTTGGAGATTCAGCCCTCATCATTTACCAAGTAAAGGGGGAATGGCAAACCAAGGACTCAAAACTAGTACCTTATCAGAAACATCTAACCAAACTGGTGGAAACTTTTGAAGAGGTAACTTTCACTCATCTCGTGAGGGATAAGAACCAATTTGCCGATGCGTTAGCTACCCTAGCAGCAATGTTTAAGCTAAATGTCAATGCTGAGGTCCAACCCATTCGTATAGAAGTCAAGGATGAACCAGCTTATTGTGCTAACGTGGAAGAAGAAGAGGCAGACGGCGAACCGTGGTTCTACGATATAAAGCGCTATATTCAACATGGTGAGTACCCAATAGGGGCGAGTGAAGTAAACAAGAAAATAATCAGAAAGCTGGCGAGGAATTTCTTTTTGAGTGGTGAAATACTCTACAAGCGAAGTCAAGATGGTACTTTGTTAAGATGTGTAGATGCTCGAGAGGCCCAAAGGATCATGGTTGAGGTGCATGAAGGGATCTGTGGAACACATGCAAACGGACACATGATGACCCGCAAAGTTATGAGAAGTGGTTTTTATTGGACCACCATGGAAGCAGATTGCATAGCACACGTGAGAAAATGCCTCAAATGTCAGTTGTACGCTGATAGGATCAACGCACCTCCGTTTCCTCTGCATAACCTAACGAGCCCTTGGCCGTTTTCCATGTGGGGAATCGATGTGATTGGACCAATAAATCCAAAAGCATCAAATGGGCATCGGTTCATATTAGTAGCAATCGACTATTTCACTAAGTGGGTAGAAGCGACCTCATACGCTAGCATCTCCCAGAAGGTGTTTGCTAAGTTCCTGAAGAGAGACATCATCTGCCGGTATGGGATCCCCGAAAGGATAATCACAGACAATGCTCCTAACCTCAATGGCACTGAAATACAAAGAATATGCGAAAACTTCAAGATCAAACATCACAATTCCACCCCATATAGGCCCCAAATGAATGGTGCAGTAGAGGCAGCGAATAAAAACATCAAGAAAATCGTTGCCAAGATGGTGGTTAACTACAAGGATTGGCACGAGATGTTGCCTTATGCTCTACATGCTTATCGTACTAACATACGGTCTAGCACTGGGGCAACACCATTTTCTTTGGTATACGGGATGGAAGCCGTGTCTCCGGTCGAAGTTGAAATACCGTCCCTAAGGGTGTTGGTGGAGGCAGAGTTAGAGGAATCGGAATGGGCAAAAGCTCGATTTGAACAATTGAATATGATTAAAGAAAAGAGATTGGCAGCTATTTGTCATGGGCAGTTGTACCAAAGTAGAATGGCCAGAGCGTTCAACAAGAGAGTTCGCCCAAGAGAATTTCAACCTGGAGACCTGGTTCTGAAGAAATTACTACCACATCAAGAAGACGCTCGTGGTAAGTGGGCACCCAACTATGATGGCCCTTACGTGGTCAAGCATGCGTTTCCTGGTGGAGCCCTGGTATTACTCGACCTGGAAGGACATGAACTTCCAAGGCCAATAAACTCAGACGCTGTCAAGAAATTTTATGCCTAAAAAAAAAAAGGAAAGAAAAAATCCCGCTAGATTGAAAACCCGAAAGGGCGATCTAGGCAAAAGTTAGGGAACCAAAAGCCTGCTAGAGTGAAAACCCAAAAGGGCAGTCTAGGCAAAAATGAAGGAAAGGCATAACATGGCAGAAGAACCCACGAGCGCGCTTACACTGGGACAATATGGGTCCCATAGCTGCATCAGAATCCACTCTAGTAGTTGCATTATGGTCTTTCAAGGGGGTCAGCAAATGGTGGATCGGCCACTCATAATGGGGCAAAATTTATGTGAAAGTTTCCTACTCATGACCACATTTCTTGTTGTATTTCTGCTTCCTAGTCAATGCCAAATCAGTATTGCTTATTGTCTGTTTCTTTCTGCATTCATGTCTTTGTGCGTTCATGACTGACTCACTTAGCTTGTTTGTTCATTCTTGCATTCATGTTTAATTTGTTAACTTACATCTCAAGTAAAATGGCTAAGTCTGGCATATTTCAAGACGAGTATGTCAGTAACATTTTAATAATTGGTAAAAAAAAAAAAAAAAAGAAAAAAATCCATAATAAAGAAAAAAAAGAGAACAATAATAAGAACTCAGTTGACTATTGATTGGGGAGGGGGAACCCATGTCTCTTACTACAAAGGCGAGGAAACTCAAGGTTGTCTCAAGTAACTTCGCACAAGGTTCAAAAGAAGTACATTCGGTCAAAGGGACCAATGTTAGGAAAGTCCGACATTGTTTGCAAAAGCAGGGGAGGTAGGCAAAAGGTTGATGGGTCCAAGATCGTTAGCTCGCAAGCAATGATTCTAGTACTGAAACAAAGGCATTCACAAGTAAGCACGCATTTGTATTTCATGCTATTGATTCAGCTCTGACACTGTTTACTTTCTTGCTATCGGTCTCGCCCTGGCATTGTTTTAATTTTCTTGCTATCGGTCTCGCCCTGGCATTGTCTTTAATTTTCTTGCTATCGGTCTCGCCCTGGCATCGTTTTAATTTTCTTGCTATCGGTCCCGCCCTGGCATTGTTTTAATTTTCTTGCTATCGGTCTCGCCCTGGCATTGTTTTAATTTTCTTGCTATCGGTCTCGCCCTGGCATTGTTTTAATTTTCTTGCTATCGGTCTCGCCCTGGCATTGTCTTTAATTTTCTTGCTATCGGTCTCGCCCTGGCATTGTCTTTAATTTTCTTGCTATCGGTCTCGCCCTGGCATTGCTTTAATTTTCTTGCTATCGGTCTCGCCCTGGCATTGTTTTAATTTTCTTGCTGTCGGTCTCGCCCTGGCATTGTTTTAATTTTCTTGCTATCGGTCTCGCCCTGGCATTGTCTTTAATTTTCTTGCTATCGGTCTCGCCCTGGCATTGTTTTAATTTTCTTGCTATCGGTCTCGCCCTGGCATTGTCTTTAATTTTCTGCTATCGGTCTCACCCTGGCATCGTCTCCATTGTAATATAGCCCTTACATCGTACTTTTTAAATTTCATGGTTTTCGATTTGCCTCGACAATCGCATATTTCACCGGTTAAAATTGAGATTCATATCCGTACTTATCTCTTACTTTGATAATACAACAAAACATGGAGAACATGGTCTTGTGTATTATATCGTAAGAGAGTAAGCACGGAGGGGCAACTGTGAACACTCAATTTTTAACCGGCCTTTTCTTGTTCTCCAAAATAATAATAATAATCATAATAATAATATAATGAATAATAAACGTGTGGGGATGCACGCACACTATTGCATACGCGCGTTTAGTCTTTTACGATCTTGCACCTTATTATTCTCGTGAGTATGCGTGTTACTTTTAACAATGTACACATGTCATTTTTAATCGCGTGTATGTGTCGTTTTAATTGAGTGCGGGTGTTTAGCTTCCAGTCGAGTCTGAGTGTCATTTGATAGTCGTTAGTAGCCTTGTTTTATTTCATTAGCGCTAATAAAAAGGGAGCGAATAGCACAGGAAAAAAAGTAACACGATTAAGTCCACAACTTAATAGTCAAATTTACTAGCTTGTAACTTTAAGGTCCCACTTGGAGAAGTGCTTCACCACCACACAGAGTAACTTTTTTTAAGTATAAATCCAAGTAACACTCAGAATAGAAAAAGCTCCTCAAAGGAATGAAAAAATTAATATAACTGAAGGTACATTTACATTGAAAGAAATCATTTTTTTTACAAAAAAACAGGAGATGTAGCTTTGAGCTACATACACTGTGCGCAGGCATACACCAACGGTCAAAAGAAGAAAAAAAACAAGGGTAGTAGCCTCAGCCAGGCAACATCAGGTAAAACAAGGAGAAGAAGCCAAATTTGTTGCAGCAATAGGCCTCAGCTTCAAAGCTTCAAACGGAGGGTCTCATTCTCTATGTACATCTGCCCTGAACAAGTAACCACAAATAAAGTTTAGGCAATCAGATGCTAGTCAAACAAGTCTATTTCTGGAATGCAACAGAGGCTTGGGTGAAGAAACTTCCTGCAGGAAAAGTTAAAGCATCAAAACATGAAATTATGGGGAAAATACAAAAATCAGAAAATTGACCATGCAGTGGAGTTATCTATGCAAACTTGGCTATAAAAACAAACTCAACACAGTATGAAAGGGGGGACAAGAACGGAGACAACAACTTCACAAAAAAATTCTCCTTGATAGACAGTGAAAAAATACTTATAGAAAAAAGGTCATAATTTTTTTTTTGGTCGATAGTGAGGAGTCGGATTTTCTGAGTTGCAAGCCGTAACAGTGAAGCACAAAACAATAGTAGCAACAACAATTTGATTTTCGCACGACAACCAGGTTCTTTTTTTTCCTTTTCTCCTGTCTTAGCATTTTTAATGTGGTTAGTATAAAAGATCTGTTGATTGTTGTTTGCTTTAGTATAAGAAGAAATATTTGTTCAAAGTTTGAGATAGGCCCATAAAGTTTAATAAATCTGAGATTTATGTTAAAATGGGTTATAAAAAAAATAATAGAAAAGTAGGATCAGAACATTTATATGGAAAAAGAAGAAAAAATATCAGTGCAAAAATAGGTAGAAATGCTGAAACGAAAAAATGCAAAAAAAAAAAGGGAGAAGGTACCTTTGGTTTGTTAACCGCCACCGCCGACGGTGGTCGTTGCCGCCAGGAGAGCTACAGCCACCACCCACCACCGCCGTAATCCCCACCGCACCCAACCATCGCCACCACAAACGGTTACCACCACTACGAACGGCCAGTCACCGCCAACAGCCTCCATCATCTCCCTCACTTCGCGAATGAAACCACCCTCACCATAGCCAACCCAAGCCACTGTCAACCGTCAACGTCACCACCGCGAACCGAAACACCTCCAAACCATATCCACCGTCCTCCACTCTCTCTCCACCCAAGTTTCTCGTTTTCTCTCCCTCTCATCGTTCTTCCGTATGGCGTTGGAATGAAACCAGTCTAAGTGAGATCAAAGGGAAATAGCGAGGAGAGATTCACTGAGGATTGAGGGAAGAAGAAGAAATCTAGGAAGAGGTGATGGGAGGGGAGCGACGCTGCTGTAGGAGAGGAAGGAACCGAAACTGAAGTTTGGGAGAGAGAGAGCGATGGATACGGCGCAAGGAGAGGGAGAGAGAGAGAAAAATTAGGGTTGAGCAATTTGGGGAGGATGAGGCGCCGTGGGATAAGAGGAAAGTTAGGGTTTCTATTTTTAGGTTTTCGCTTTTATATTAGGAACGCAAGGCCATTTTCGTCCTTTCACATTTTTTTATATTCAGATTTCTATTTACACCCCCAGCACTTACTTCGCACGCCCCCCCCCCCCCTGAAGCCCACGATTTTTTGCTTTAGAGAAACGGACCAGCCCACCAAAAATGGGAATGGGCTACTGTCTGCACCCCAGTTTTAATAATACAACCCCCTGTGGTTAACTGCACCCCCATTTTACTGTTTCACCCCCTTTTTTTCGTTTTTTTTCTCTTCATTTTTTGCTTCACAAAATAAATTTCCTTTTTTACAAAAAAAAACCTATAAAAAATTATAAAAATGGGTTTGGCTGAGATGTACATCTTGTCGATCCCGGTTTAAGAGACTTTAGCTGTACGGCTTTGATCTTAAACTCCTTTCGAAAATTAAAACCAATCAACACACAAATATTTTCTAGAAGAACTACGTAGCCTTTGATTCTCCACACACGGAGATACGTAGGAGCGGGGCCTCCCCGTCAAGTCAAATTAATTTTTCCTAATAAATAATCAGTTTTTTCCTTTTCTTTTAACACCTATTTTCATAAAAATTATAAAAAAAAAAAGGGTTTGACTGAGATGTACATCTTGTCAATCCCGGTTTAAGAGACTTTAGCTGTACGGCTTTGATCTTAAACTCCTTCAAAAAAAATAAAATCAACCAACCAACAAAAACTTTCGGGAAGAACTACGTGACTCTTGAGTTCCTCATTGCACCCGAGGATACGTAGGAGCGGGGCTTCCCCGTCAAGTCAAAAAATTAAATTTTCTAAAATTGGTCCCTATTTTATTTATTTCTAAATAATTCTTTTTTACTTTATTTATTTTTTGAGTAAACAATTTTTCTAAACTTGTTGATATGTTGCACAATCAAATTTAGGGTAACTGTCTTAGGACAGATGTACTAGGGGTGCAGTGGGATTAAGTTTCCGCCCTTCCCTATGCATAACCGACTCCCGAATCCAACCTAGTTTACGCAGACCAAATAATTGTTAAGATAGGTTTTTTTCTCAATTTTTCCTATTAAATAAATTGGGTGGCGACTCCCTGAAATAATCAATTTTTGGGCCGTCTACGTCGGGACCACGGTCACGACACACAGGGTTCTTTGTAAAACAGATTGTCGCGTACTAAGTTAAAGAAACGAAACTGCTAATACCAACCTCTTTTCCAGCTTTTGATGTTTGCATTTTGCCATTACTGCCTATTGGTACTTTTTCTTTCTTGCTGCTACTGCCGTCTTTGTTTCAGAATTCTTGTTGTTTCGCGATTAGGATTTTAGCGTAAAAAACCCTATTCTTTGTTTTCTGATTTTGGTCCATTTCCTCTGTCCTTTGTGTCTGCGGGTTGTTGATTTTATAGGCATCTTTAGGTTTTGGAAAATGAATTCTTTGATTCTAACCTGATTTTATTTCCTTTTTCAGGTTATTGGACTCTTGGGCAACAAGAATCAGCCCATGGATCTGCTGCTGTTGCTATTTTTTGTATTTTCGTTTTTCTGATTTTTGGTATTTTTGACTATTTTAGATTTTTTAATTTTTTGGACAATTGTAATATTAATTTTAAATTCGGATTTTATTTAATATTTTTGATGTCCATAAACAGCTATTTGGACAATTTTATTGTTTTTGGTCAAAGATGTAAGGGAATGATTAAATTGGGCCAAGCCCAATCAAAAAAACTAAACATAGGCCCAATTAGACAAATGACTAAAGTAAGGCCCGATTATAACAATTTTTCTAAGATCAGGCCCAATCTAGACAAATTACTATCATAGGTCCAATAGCCACATAGGCCCAATTAAAACATTAGACATAAGCCCGTTTATATAAAAAAATGGTTTGAAACACTAAGCGTAAGTCTAATTTGGCAAGCTAACAAAACCAGGCCCAAAAGGTTGGGCATAGGCCCAATTGGATAATTTGGTCTGACTTTAAACAATATAGCGCTTGAAATGCTATGGGTTTGTGACACGGGGCTAAAGCGATTAGGATAAAAAGACCGGGCAAAATTAGGGTATAACAGTCGTTTTTGAACACTTCTGCCAACGGTCGCGTCGCGACCCGTGGCCGTCGCCTCGCGACCCTGCAAAAAATTGTGACAGTTTTCGTTTCTGTAACTTTTCGCGTCGCGACGGAACCTGTTCGCGTCGCGACACAGTGTAATTTTCAGCAAACCCTACCGATTTTTGTTTTCGCGATAACTTTTGATCCGGGAGTCCGATTGAGGTGTTCTTTGGTGCGTTGGAAACCTTATTAACAGGGATAATCATATATGTGATCAAATATGTATAATGTTCTGTTTTGGTAGTCAATATTTTCAAGGGAAAACCGTACGTTAGTAAAACGCGAGTGTACACATGTCAATTTATACAAGTCAAGACAATCAATATTTAACTCAAGACAAGATACCTTCCCTTGAGGAAGGGTAGATGGTACATGAATGAAATTAAGAGACGGCCCAATGCGGGTGCATTTATATAAATTATATAAATTGAGGTCAAGGGTGACGACCCTTAGAGAATTAGCATACTAGAGGAGGGGAAGTCGTGAGCCCCAAATCCTAGGCTCACATGTTTTGCCCACTAGTGATAGCGGGATGGGTTCACTGAAATCCAAAGAAGTGCCTTAGAAAAGGTAGGCTTGAGGTGTTATGCTAGAATGATGAAAGTAAAAGAAATGTAATGCGTAGTCGCTTATTAGGTCTACAAATCACAAGAGGTAAAAATACATGTCCACATGGTTACTTATTAGGGCCATGGGTTCACAAGTTAAGAATAATAAACCGCTAGAGTTAGTAAGGGGTCTCGATAGGACTCACTGAGATAATGTTTATCTCACCCTTTATATGTTGTGGTTTTTACAGAGAAGCAGGGGAAAGCAAATGCGACAAAGCACGGTTAGCCGGTGCGACTCATGGAATCACTGGAGACTTGATTTCCTGTATAAGTTGTAAAATCGTTTCCGCTACTTTATGTTTTGAGTATTGAACACCAGGATTGTATAAGTCTTAAGTTGTGGAACTTAAGCATTTTCAGGAAGTTAATGAGGTTCTTTTCAGGAAGTTAATGAGGTTCAGAGAACCATTTGTTATGTATTATCGAAATTTTTAGTTGTGTTCAATATTCATTAACAGGAAGTTACTCTGATGTATGCCATGAAGTGCATTTCGGTAATTCTACATGTTAGAATTTATCGGGGTGTTACACATTTGATTGTGAATCATTTGTGATCTATGAATCTTACTTATTAGAAAAGATGACTAAGCTCCAATCACAAGTCATGGTGATAGAGTTAGTAATCTTTTGGCGTGATACATGAGATGTATGTGGGCCACTAAACAAAAGTGCAAAAGATAGGTTTCTAAACTTCATTTGGTTTATTGTTAACTACAATAATCAGTGATTAGTGTATCTTATGGAACAGAAATCAGGAACCCTTGAAGAGTTCAATGAGTTAAATAACAAAGAGTATTAAAACTATACAATCGGATCATGATGGTAAATACTAAAGCCAGGAGTTTGATGACTATCTAAATTGCACCTTGTTAGACATACGATCTCTGATGAGTCAATCAAAACTTTATGACTCTTTTTGAGATACGCTCTTTATACAGTTATTTCTTTCCCTAACCATGTTCCATTTGAGGGAGTAAAAGGGCTCCATATGTGATATGGAAAGGCCGAATATGACGTTTATTAAGATTTGATTTGTCAAGATTATCCGATAGACTGTGCCAAATCAGATAAATGTATTTTGTGAAGTATCCACAGACACTAACGGATACCATCTCTACAATATCTCCAAAGGAAAATATTTTATAATGAAAAATGTTGGCATTCCTAAGAGAGTTCATCACCGTGGGAACTAGTGGGAGAAATGTAGAACTTGAAAAAATTTGGCATTCCTAAGAGAGTTCATCACCGTGGGAACTAGTGGGAGAAATGTAGAACTTGAAGAAATTCAAGTACCTTAGGGTACAAAAGCCACCGATAATGGAATATGAATCGGCTCCACAAGTGCTGTGGATATGATGTCGATTCAAGTTACACAAGATATGTGTAGGTTTGATAAGTCCTATCACTAACTTGAGATATAAGGGTCACTCTTAACTTAAAGGGATGATTTGATTCTCATGTGATGAGCCTTAGCCTACGGGAATCTTTGTTTTGATGAAACTATTAGATAATGGGATACATCAAGAGAAAAGACAAGCTTGTGTACACATGAAGGTTAGTGGGAGTATGATTCATTTAGAATCACTAAAGATGTGTTTTGATAAATGATGGTAAGAAGAGTTTTGAAGCAAAGTGTTACCTCAATGCTACTTCCAAACTGTTAAAGGTGAATCCAGGTCACGTTCTAGATCTTGTTATTCTTAAATTGAAGCATTGTGATTTGGAAGAGTTCCAGCTCGGATACATATGCTAATTCTCTTACAGAGGTCGAGTATATAACCCCTTCTAATATGATTTGAAGGTTGTTTGGATCAACACGTTCTTTTGAACTTGACGCAATTCTTAACTTTGCAACCTCCATTGATCTCGATGTGATGATGATGGAGTAACCGTACGTGTAGGCTAAGGAAACTTGGCAACATTAGTGGTCCAGACATATACTTATTTGTTTATATCCCAGTCGATGGATGATCGGAGAGGAGCTATGGAAATAAGCAGAACAATCCGCTAGAGGAGTCTCTAGTTCAGTTGTAGCTTGACACTCACACTAGTTCGATGGTTGTTGAACCGATGCTCGATTGGCACTAGTGCTAGCTAGTGGGATATTGTTGGTGTAAGCCCTAGTGGCCAATCTATTTTGTATAGATTATTATTTGTATCATGATTTTATGTCATATGTTTGATATATGTATAAGGCATTATTTATTATGTTATAAGAGTATATCATAATAAAGTCCTTAGAATGGATAGTTTGTTCAATGGAGCATCAAATGTGATTTGATAATGAGACCCCATTGAACTATAGAACTTTATTCTTAAAGTATCCATAGTCGAAGTATTATTGTTAACAAGGACAATGCATAGAGGCTATTGTGTTGATTATTGATGACCACATCTCACGGGTCGTGGATATGGAGATATTGAATCATATCACAGGTATAAATATTAGGAGTAATATTTATACTGGATTGACTCACCATGATAATGCTACATAATTGTAATGTAAGTGTCATTAGCGATAACATGAGTTATGTCTTGGGCCTATCGATAGACTGAGACCGTGGAAATGCATGGCCATGCTAGAATGGACCTATATGTGATATTGTGTTCATTGTTATTTACGTGTCTACTCGGGGATCGATAAATAAATAATTGGACTTTGCAAGTATGACACATATTATGACTTGCATTTAATTAGACATTTGGACAAAAGGACAATTACTGCACGATAAGTTATGTTCGCGGAAAGGTTAAAATCGGATCACTGATTTTCTCAAGACCTAGGTAGCAATGATGTGTTGCTAGACGCCGCTCTTTGCTTTAATATGAAATATTATATTTAGATTAAATATAATATAAATATTATTGCCATGTCAGTGAGAACCTATAAGGGTCACACACATAGAGCAAAGTATGTCGGGACGTATGATTAAATTAAATATGATTCAATTTAATCGGATGTTGATTTAGAGTTAAATATGATTTGAATAAATTGACAATTATATTTATTTATTTGAATTTGATTTAATTAATTAAATAATGGAAATTAATTGATTAGATTAAATATGATTTATTAAATATAATATAAATATTATTGCCATGTCAGTGAGAACCTATAAGGGTCACACACATAGAGCAAAGTATGTCGGGACATATGATTAAATTAAATATGATTCAATTTAATCGGATGTTGATTTAGAGTTAAATATGATTTGAATAAATTGACAATTATATTTATTTATTTGAATTTGATTTAATTAATTAAATAATGGAAATTGATTGATTAGATTAAATATGATTTAATCTAATTAATAGTCAAGAATTAATTAAATTGTTTAATTAATTTTGGGCTGGGCCAGCACTTTCTAGGTATGACCTATTAGCCAAATAGGTTTGGAGATGTCAATCACTATAAATAGAAAAGTGGCACTCATCCCTAGGTATGCAATGTGTGCAGCGACCACGCTCTCTCCCTAGGATGGCTAGCACCTCCGTTCTGGTTGCTCGTGTGGACTTCGTAGAGATACGATATTTTTCTGATTGGTGATCAAAGCACGCTACAAGAGGTAAACACAAAAGATCTCTATTGTTACCTATGTGCTTTGTTTGTTTGTGATTAATGGCTAATCGGATCCTTGGCAAAATGGGATATTCTGCTCTAGAAATCAAAATGTTTTGAAAAATGATCTAGAATCCCTAACAAGTAACATCATGGGGTGAACTGCGCAATTCCTTCGAGCAAGCCCTTGCCCTAGGGTTTCCGAAAGACGAGGACTTGCCTTTAGACCAAGTCGATGTCTAACCTTTAGTAGAGACCAAACCTCTCTTTGAGAACATCCACCCTCAGAAAGTACTCTTACAGCCAGTGCTCTCGAGGTTAGCAACATTGGGACCAGTACAACTGTCGAGGTGGAATCAATAGTATCAGAAGAGAATGCACCAATCGGGCCCACGCCAGATGTTGTTGATACTTCCAGCGGAGTTGTAGTCACGGAAGAAACCGAAGTCCCTGTTGATGTTCCTCAGCCCTCGCCAGAGCCTGTCCTGGCCACCAACAAGCGGAATAAACAGAAACTGTAGTCCCTGTTGATCCCTTTTTTTGTGTTTCCTCTTTCTACAAACACTAGGCCACCAGTGCGTGACAGACCATTTTGACAATATTCGGATTAACATAATTAAGTTTCTCGCATACCCTCCCATACTGTAGGATAATATGCTTTCAAGTACTTGCCATTAATTTATCTTTCACATTCTTCTTTGTCCATAGAGATTAATCTATAAGCACCCCCATCGTAGACTTCACTCACAATATATGGTCCATTCCTATTTGGCGAGATAGTGTTCAAAACTAGATCGCCTTCAACAAACTTTTAGGCTTAACATGTTTGTTGTAGGCGCGAGCCGTTTTAATCTTGCTAAGTTCTAGCTTGCTAAGGGCAGCCAATCTATCATCGACCCCCGACTCTAACTCCATTAACGTAGCTTGCTCGTATTCGTCAAGCTTGAGTGAGTATTGTCGAGCCACCCTTCGAGTGGCAACACTGATTTCGAGCGGCAACATTGCATCTTGCCCATATACCAATCGGTAGGGAGTGATCCCAGTGGCCTTAGATTTTTAAGTTCCTCACAGCCCACAAGACTTTATTCAAGGCCTCCTGCCACCTTCTGGGCTTGTCTCTCGTGTTCTTTTTAATAAGTTTGATGGTAATCTTGTTGGTGGCCTGTGCTTGTCCATTTGCCTGGGCATAATAAGGTGTCGAGTGTTTCAACTTGATGCCATACTCTCGGGCAAAGGCCACCATTCGTTCTTCTGTAAACATGGTACTCTGGTCAGCAGTGATGGTCTCATGGATTCCAAACCTGTATATGATCTGGTTCTCAATAAACCTAATCACTGCTGCCTAGTTGACATTGCCCATGGGCATAACTTCCACCCATTTGGTGAAATAATTTGTGGCTACAATAATAAAATTGTGTCCCTGTTAACACCCAAAATAAATTAAGTTGCTGGCCGAAGGGAAAAGGGAGAGTCTAGGGCCAAAACAAGGCCGTGGCAGCTACAAGAGCAGTAGGACAGAGACAATTTAACAATTGTCGTGGTACAGGGGAAGCTCAATCTAGAAACATAAGGACAAATGCTGGAGAAGATTGAAGCCTCGAGGATAAAAAGAGAAACCACCTAGGTTCAAAAGAGACTCGGTTGGAGGGTGCCTCGTCTATAAGGTAACTCGGTTGAGGCACCAACAACTGAAGGCCGAAAGTAAGACATGCCCGAAGAGAGATGTGGCCGAGGCGAGGAATACATGCTTGGAGCGCAAGTATTCAATGCACATGGACATGCAACGTTGGAGTGGTTAAGGTCAATGAACATAAGACTGCGTAGAAACAGGAATGACTAGGGTTTTACCCCACTAACCCGTGCTAGTGAGGCCGTGGAAGAGTGGATTAGACTTAATTATAGGATTAGATTTAATTGGACCTAATTATGACTTAATTATGACCGTTGATCTTAATTAATCTAACAGAGAGCAAATGTAGGCCCAAATAGTGGCTAATGAAGGCTCGTGTATATATAGTAGCACTTTTACAATTTCAAAAACACACATCAATACACAAGTCTTTTCTTACTTTATCTTCTCTTTATCGCTTTTCTTTATGTTTCCTTAGTCTCCTAGGTAATCCAAGCCACCCGTCCCTCTCACAGCTAACCTAACACTCTTTGGAGGAGTTAGGGAACCCATAGTCGTTGAACAGATTTCCTTCCTCGGTGAAATCCCTTGAAGAATAGAGGAATCACTAATTGTTCATACCACTGGTCGATCACACGGTTTGGACTGAAGTGTAGGACTGAAGAAAAGAGGAATCACTAATTGTTCAGACCACTAGTCAACAAGTCACCATTCGGCACCAGATAGACATGGGGATTCATGAGATTATGTACCAAGTCACCTAACAACTGGCTGACATAGTTAAACCTATGGTGCACAAGGAAGTGCAACAGGCCAAAGAACAGGAGCAGAGACGTGTTGCGCAGGCCAACAGTGCAACGAGTCTTGGCATCCCCGGCCAACCACAGGGAGGATTACCCAGTCCAATGGGGAGCGTGCAACAGGCTCCACCGTATGCCGGCGTGGCAGGACCTCAGCAGACACCTTCTCATGTCGCCATGGGAAGCATGCAACAGGTCCAGCCATACGGTAATGTGGCTGAGTCTCAGCAGGCACTTTCTCATCAAGTAATTACTAATATGGCTAATCTTCAGTAAGGGACAAGTACAGATGGCCAGAAGGCCACCCGAAGTTACAGGGTCGATAGGGATCATCCTG
Source organism: Astragalus membranaceus (assembly GCA_039519185.1). Lineage (NCBI taxonomy): Eukaryota > Viridiplantae > Streptophyta > Magnoliopsida > Fabales > Fabaceae > Astragalus > Astragalus membranaceus. The sequence goes on along the minus strand of CM076848.1, from coordinate 126,822,527 downwards.
TGGATGCCCCTCGATGGCTAACCATTCACCCTACGCATGGGGGACAAGCCTTCGGCCCAAAATTAGGGCTTGGAAGGTCAGGTAGTTACTACTCAAATCAGCAGCCATGGGTCCTGAACCCACCTGGCTCAGTTAGTCTGCCACCTAGTCAGTCGTATCTTGAAGCACTTGTGCCATTTCCGGTGGGTTCGCAGCCATATCCACAGATGACTGGCACTTCTGTCGAGCAGCCATGGAATCAAGTTCCACCATGCCAAAACAACTAGATTTCTGCTGAAGAAACCAACTTTGCACAGATAGCTGACACCTTCGAAAAGTTCCTATGTGTGCAGGTGAAGCCACTCGACAGGCCAATGTACAGAAAGCCTTACCCCGAGTGGGTGGACTGATTGGTGCCTTTACCTAGAGGATTCAAGACACCATATTTCGCCACATTCTCTAGAGATGATGAAAAATCAACAATGAACACATAGGCCGATTCACAGCCCAATGTAGACAAGGGAACCAGAATGAATACCATAAGCTGCAGCTCCTCCCTTTGTCGTTGACAGGGACTGCCTTTAACTGATACTCCTCTCTTCTAGATAATTCTATATAGACCTGGGCAGACATGGAAAGGTGCTTCTATGACAGATTTTACTAGCCACATCCCGAAGCCATTGCTGCCGACCTCATGAATCTACGGCAGGTGGACGACGTAGTGACCGACTTCATTGAAAGATTCAGAAAAATGGCTGGGAAATGTTCGGTTCAATTCCCCGAATCACAACTTATTTCCATGGCTATCACTGGTGTGCACGCACAATTGAAGGAAATGCTTGTGGGGTAAGCCTGCAATGACCTCAGCAACCTAGCGTTCCGAGCAATTCAAATAGAACATTTCATTTAGGAAAACGAGAAAAAGCAAAGCGCTAAGAGCCGAGGACTGCACTTAGTGACAGTAGTTGATGCCAAAGACGGCTCTGACTATGTGGTGCAGCCGAACCCATCGCAGACATCATGGCGGCTGAGATAGCAAAGGGAAAACCTATTCGGGTCCAGCTCTGAAGCCTCCCAAGGGAAAGGACTCAGTCGTAAAGCAAAACTGAATACTCCTATGTCATATCCAAGGCTGATAAGATATTCGACTACTTGCTCAAGGAAAGACAGATCATGCTGCTTGATGGCCCCAAAATACCACCTCCCAAAGGGTTGAAAAGGAAAAGTACTGCATGTGGCATAATTCCTATAACCATGCCACCTCTAATTGATTTGTCTTCCGCTGAGCCATTCAGAGGGCTATCAAGGAGGAGAGCTTTGTAAGGCCTGAGTAGTACAATAAATTTTACCGTTCCTACTTTGTCTTTTTTCGCAGTTCCAAAAATGGACCTGGTTTTTGATTTGCCATGAAAAGAAATCAGTGTGAGAGTGTGTTTGCAGTTCAAATAATTTTGTTCAGTGTCGGTGAAATTTTTGTTGAAAATTTTAGAATATGAATTTTACCGCGTTTTGCATAACCGGGTAAAATTTACCCACCGTTTGATTTCCAACAAAGTCTGAATTCAATGAAAATTTATCTGGGGTTTCCTTGAGTGGAATGTGACTCAAGGATGTGAAAATATTATTTTCAGGAGAAAAATTAATTTTTCTTGTCGAATAAAAATTAGTCACGTTACAATGAAAATATATTTTGTCATCAGAAAATGTATCTGTTGAACTTAGAATTTATCAGTTACCTAAATATATCGGGGTAGATATTTTTCTAAGAGTGTAGTGATATGGCTAATTTGTTTTATATAAAAAGTGTTTATGAGATGTTGATGGATTAGTGAGAAATGTGGATGGATTAGATGGTTAAATATGATGATTAAAATTAACTAGTTGAATTTTGGGGTGCTAGGTGTCATTTTCTACATGGCTAGTTATGTGATATTTATCCTAAATCATTCCTAACCCAGTAAAAGGTTGTCTATAAATTATTATTTTTATCTCCTCCCTTTTACCCATCAGACCGTGGCATCCCCTTTTAGCCTCCGCTTGCTCATGTGTCGAGAAAGAACTCAAGCTAGTTTTCATGACATTTTCTCTTTCACTCCATGTGTGATGCCTTCTTACTTCTCTAATCTCCATTCCATTGCATCTAGCTCCTTCTCCTAGTTGATGTCATCCTCTTGGCTTTGTGGGTAAGTTGAAAATCAAACTTTTTCTTGTTCTCTTTTCAGACAAAAAAGCCGCGACTCCAAAAGCTAGGTGTGAAAGATGTTGTTTTTCTATTCCTTTCTTGTTTAATGCTTCTAATGTATATTGATTGTGACCCTGAGAGAAAGGATCAATGTTTCCCAACATTTTGTGAACCCTATGCTGGTTTTGACCTAAGGGAGGGGGATATGTGACTTCCCATGTGAATAATGAAATTAGTTTGGGGTTATTGCTTCTTAATACTTGAAATTATCGTTGTTGTTGTTAATTTGAATTTCGTCTAGGGATTGGTTTAGATGCCAGCTCTCTATTTGTGTGTTTTGGTTGATGTATGGCCTATTGGGAGCATGAGAGAAAGCAAAGGTAAACACTTTGGGTAAAAGAAAGCTAGTTACTAAAGGGGAATGTTGAAATCTGAAAACTACTCTATGATGGGGGTGAGATATTTATGATCGACTTATATGAGTAAAAACATGGCAGCCTTCTTTTTAAAATTACTTAGTTTTGAGGTTCTATTTCCTTTCTAGTCTATTTTGGGTTCAAGTGTATTTCCGTTTCTCTTGTTAGGGTGATTATTTTGGTATTACTTATGAAAAGGATGTTAGCGACTTGTATTACCGCCTTGATTTTTGTGAAAGGTGTTTAAGGTGAGACAGCTAAACCATGTTCTAGTAGTAACCCTAAAGTTTTACCTAGACCTAAGATGTATATGGGTTAAACTCATTAGTATTTTAAGTCACTCGATTGAGATTGATGTTGAATAAATGGCATTAGGATTTGGTTGAATAGTATTTTTGGATTTCATAGGTAGTGATATTATTTATGATTTCCAGATGTGGTGTATATATATATATATATATATATATATATATATATTTATATATATAATAGTTTCAAATTGATTGTAGTTAAACCTTATGAATCAAAGTGTGATCCTCGATCATCTATCTATATAATTAAAACATATGCTAGCACATTTACATTTTTAGACATCACCAAATTTTGACATTTGTCACAATTTAGGGGCAAAATAGACAATTCACCACATAAAGACAAAATGCTACAGTATCACTACAGTGCTCTACAATGACGTTTCTGACGCGCTACAGTACCAATACATTTTTTTTAGATTCAATTTTTTTCAAAAAAACAGATTTTTTTTTTAAAAAAATTATACACTTTTTTTTTTAATTTTTTTTAAAAAACGGTTGTCAATATTTTTATAAAAACAATTAGTCATTATAAATCAATTTTCACCATTTTTATAATCTATTCAAACTACTAAAATTAATAAAATAATTAGTCACTATAAATCAATTAGCCACTATCTATTGTCAAAAAAAGAATTGTAAAAAAACTTTAACCCTTACCAAAAATTACAAAATAACTACTAAAACTAATCAATTTAACTACTTTTGTTAAAATCAATCAAATTAACCACTACAAAAGATTACCAAATAAGTATTTTATAATTACTAAAAAAGAGTAAAATGCCAACGGGAATGGCAACGAGAGAGCGCCACTGGGAGTGGCAACGAGAACGCCAACGGGAGAGGGCATGGGAGTGGCAACGATAGAGGGACAAAAAAGTGAGGGACAAAAAACTGATTGAAAACTGCATTCAGAAGCTGCAACTGACGCACCAAAAGGATAAAAAACAGCAAATTTTAAAACCAACTTTTTTTTTCAATTTTTTTTCCAATTTTTTTTTTCAATTTTTCTTTCCATAAAAAATCACTTTTTTGTCAGTTTTGTTTTTACTAAAAACATAATTTTTTTAACTATTTCTATAATTTACTCAAACTACTAAAATTAATCACTTTAACTACTACTAACAATAATTAAATAATTTAAAATTTACTATTTACTATAATCTCTCTATTAAAACTACTAATATCAATCAATTTTTCATGTAATAAATAAAATCAATCCATTTAACCACTAACAATTGTAATATTAAATCATATAGAAAAAAGGAGAAAACATGTGGCAACGGGAGCGGCAACGAGAGATTGACAACGAGATCGGCAACGAGAGCGGCAACGAGAGTGCCAACAGGAGTGTCAACAAGAGAGGGAACGAGAGCGCCAACGAGAGTGCCAACAAGAGAGGGAACGAGAGCGACGTGGTTGCATATTTTACCTTTTACTCCATTATTAAGATTATAAGTAGATACCGATTTTGTTTTAACTTTTTTGCAACACAACTATTTTAGTAAATTCACCCCTAAAAGACAAAATTTGCAACACAACGAGAGCGGAAATGCGAGACTGGCAATGGAATCGACAACGAGAGCGACAACGGGAACATGAGTGGGAACAAGAGAGGCAAGGATAGCGCCAACGTGGATGCATATTTTAAAAAATCTTTTTTTTTCTTCATTTTTACTCCATCTAAAAATTATTATTTACTATAATCTCTCTATTAAAACTATTAAAATCAATCAATTTAACCACTAAGAGAGGTAACGAGAGACTGACAATGGGAGCTGCAACGGGAGTGGCAACGGGAGAGGTAACAAGAGCGCCAACGGGAGTGCCAACGGGAGGGTCAACGAGTATGCAAACGAGAGTGTCAACGGGAATGCATATTTTACCTCTAATGTCCAAATACATTATTATGGATCAATGTAATTCTGATTGTCAATCTCTTTCCACTTTGAATTTCAAATCATACATTTTGGACATTGTTCACAACTTATGATTATCTTCCAAAGTACTATTATGACTTCATGGCAATACACCGACCATACAGTATCACCCGTGCGTATGCACGGGTAAAATACTAGTGACAAATTTAATTGTAAGCGCTTAGATTTTGAAGTGATGAAACGAGGTTAAGATTTAAATAGGTAGAGTTAGTTTGAGTATGAACGAGGGATTAATATAGAGTGACAAAGCTGTGAGTTGTTCTTCGAGATCTATTTGGAAGTTTTGTTGAAGTTCAGGATAGTAAAGACGAGTTAAGGAAATGTAATTGTAGTAGTGTAGCATCTTAATGGACAAAAAACTAGATTATAGTTTTATGTGAAGCTTAGTTGATAATTGGATTTGGTGACAACATTTATGGATCCTATATGGATTTCATAGGATAGACTTTAGTAGAGTAATAACAAATGGAGTTTGGAATCTAAATGGAGTGAGTTAGATCAGGAAGTTTCAAAGATATAATTGAGTGGGGAAACTTATTTTGAAACCTACTCAATTTCTAATATGCGGGACATTTTTGGAGTATGATAGAATCACGTAACATATTTCCACGTTTGAAAAATGAGTTTTTACTTAGTGAAATTTTTTTAGATCTATAGTATAATTAATAGTTGTGATATGAATATCTTGTAATAGATCAAGGGAAATTGTCTGTCACATTGTGACCTTGCCATTCTCGGAATGATCATGTGTAACCGGGGGGGGGGGGGGGTCAGAAAAATGGAACGTGGGCACGTTGATGGAGCTGACCGAGTCGTAGAGGTCGTGGGTACGACAGGGTGAAGTTTTACGCTAGGCAGAAAAACGCTTAAGGTAAGAGCTTCTTTCTAGTCACTATTATATGTTTGAGATTGCGGTTGGTGTTTGTTTGTTGTTTGCTTATGAGCTTTGTTGACTGGGTGTTGATTTGGTTCCTGCAAGGACATAGTTGTTGTGGCCTCTTGCTTATGTATGTGCTTGTTCTATGTTGTTCCATGGAGTTCATGGTACAGTATCGACGAGAGAAGAACCTTTTTACAAGGTTGGTATAGTACAGTGTCGACGAGAGAAGTACCATACCGGATTTGGCACAATATCATAGGGAGAAGTGCCCACATGGTGTAGTATCACAGAGAGAAGCACACCTGAGTTTTCATCATGGGGTGTAGTGCAGTATCGACGAGAGAAGTACTACACAAGTGCAGTATCATAGGAAGAAGCACACCCATATTTGGATCATAGATCTGTTGCGCAGTATCATAGAGAGAAGCACAACACTTTTTGGAGTAGTAAATCCCGGGATCATATGCATTGACATATAGGCATTTCATTAGGATACATGGAGTGGTGTGTTGTGTTATTGATGTGAATTGGTTATGTATATGTGAGTCAGTTTATATCTATATATGTGTAATTTCTAGAAGATGACCCTTGGTTGTGGTTCTCCAATGTAATGGATGTCAACCTAGTTATTGGAGGTTCATCCATAGTTTAGGTTTTCAGAGACAAAGTTGCAAAGGTCGGTGTCCTTCCATAGTGGAGTTCTGGTGGACTCATCGAGATTCCAAATCAGAAGATGAGTATAGAATGAGTATAGAATGCTTGATCAGCGTAGGTGTCTCTTTTGTCGTCGGTTTGGGAAATTTCTCAAGTGTATGGTCCTTGAGCAGTTCTTTCTATGGGCATTTCCGTGTATGTATCAGTAGAGATAGTAGTCAGTCTTAGATCGAGCGTGACTTTATCTCAAACAAATTCTACCCTTGCATTGTACACCTTTTGAAAACAGGTACCATCTTGGTAAATCTATACATGTCATATTTTAGTTCTAATTCTTGTATTGTATTAAAAGAGACACCATGTTTTGAAAAATGCTGCAATACTCTGATTGTTTTGAAAAGAGTTTTAAACAAAAAAAAAATATACTCATGTTTTGAGAAAGCATGAACAGAAAGCATGAACAGTACTTTTCCAAAATAATTTCGTATTAGGAATTGAGTTCGTATAATCATGCTCCAAAAATCGGAGTGTTACAAGCTTCAAGGAAGCCGACAAGGATGCAGCGGAAATGACTGTGGATACTGCCCTTTTTCCGCGGCAGATATTAACATGGTTTCCTTTTCCGGCACTGATAAGGGAAAATGAAAGAAGAAATATATATGGGTTCCCAAACGAGAAGGTCCCCCAGAAAGGACATTATCGCATGGCTCACCTACACAGTAGGTTGGAAGTGGGAGAGCCAAGTGACCCATGGAAGTCCCATAAGAAGCTGGCCAAGCCGGGCAGACTCACCCAAGAACTAAGGGAGGTCCATTTGTCGAAACTAAACCCTACACGGAAACTACCCCAATCAGATGGTGAGAAGCCGAAACCTACACCTCCCACCTGAGGGGCACGATTGGTTCGCCGAGGAAAACATCGTGCATGCCACTTTGCGAAGCCTAGAAAGGGAATCTATCCCCAAGAGAGAAAAGATGGTAGCTAGGGTCACAGTAGAGCAAGGTTTGGCGTCCGTGGACATTACGGTGATGATCGAGAAAGAGCTGACGGCCACTAGAATGGTCACTACAAAAAAAACACTGATTAGCGACAGACATTAGCGAGGGACTTGTTGTCCCTCGCAAAAACAGTCATTAGCGAGGGAATTAGCGAGGGCATAGAGCTGTCAATTTTTTTGTCATTAGCGAGGGAACTGTCCCTCGCTAATGACTGCCCTCGCTAATTCCCTCGCTAAATTTTGCTTTTTCAGATGATGGGACTCAGCGCAGGGGTTGGTAAAGGTGCAGAAAAGCGAGGGACAGTTCCCTCGCTAATTCCCTCGCTAACGTTAACTTTTCAGATGATGAGACAGTTCCCTCGCTAATTCCCTCGCAATTTTTTTCCTTTTTTCCTTTATATCCGTTTACACCCTCACTCTTCTTTCTCACTCACTCACTCACTCACTCTTCACCATTCCTCTTCCCTTCCTCTTCCCCCTTCCACTTCCTCTCACACCCTTCTTCTCTCTTCACTCTTCCAACACCACCACCACCACCATCATCACCACCTCCTCTCACACTCTTCTTCTCTCTTCACTCTTCCAACACCACCACCACCACATACCTCCTACCACTCTCACTCACTCTCTCTTACTCTTCACCACCACCACCACCCCACCACCACCACTCTCACTCTTCTCTCTCTCTCTCTCTCTCTCTCTCTCTCTCTCTCTCTCTCTCTCTCTCTCTTTCTTTCTCCCTTACTCTTCTCCTTCTCTCTACTCTAAACCACCCATCACCACCACCACGCCACCACCACCACCACACCACCACCACCACCACACATCACCACAAAATTAATAATATAATATAATATTCATTAATTAATATATATAAAAAAAACAAGCCATTCAGCACTGGACACGTGTCATTTTTTTTTGAAAACTGCAGTCATTAGCGAGGGAATTAGCGAGGGCAAAATCCGTCGCTAATTCCTGCGCATTTACCAACCCCTGCAACTGAGTCCCATCACCTGAAAAGCTGCAGTCATTAGCGAGGGAACTAGCGACGGCATAGTCCCTCGCTAATTAGCGAGGGATCCAACTTCCCTCGCTAATCCCATTTGCGATGAGGGAATTAGCGAGGGAACCAGTCCCTCGCTAAGTCCCTCGCAAATGACCATTAGTGAGGGAATCAGGTCATTTTGCGAGGGAACTGTCCCTCGCTAATGACTAGTTTTTTTTGTAGTGGGTGAGACTACCCTCGAAGGACCCACAGGACCAGTGGATGGCTCAAAGGGTGTCTAGAGGATGGGTGCCCCAAGCATCCCTTCCAACACGCTCGTAGAAGAGGAGGTTTTAAAGTTTGAAGTCGATTCAGAAGATGAAGGGCATGTTCCAATTGCTAACCGCAGCTAGGGAAAGGGATACACAGGAGACTCTGTGGCCTTCGTAGCCACTACGTTGGAACAAGCTTTCTCTAGACCGGAAGGGGCTAGAACCAACATGATACCTGCGGCAACGACACCCCCACTGATCACCGATGCCGGTATGAATTATCTATATGGCCCTCACAGTCCTAAGGGGTGCCCAAGTGCTTACGGAGAACGCCGAGGTTACCCCTCCATTGGGCGAGCCGGAGCTGTTAGCTAAAGATATGTTGGATATAGGCATGGGTGAGGATGAAAAAGACCCATTCGGGCCCCTCGTCTTGGAGGATGAGCCGGGTAAACGACTCTAACTTGGATGATATAATGAACGAGGAGAGTGAGACTTTCCTTGCCAAGATATAGATGGTAGGTGTAACACCCCGGTATTTTTATTTGTTAAAAACACCCAAGTGCACATTAAGCATACATCAGAGATAATATTTCCTGCTCAGACACTGAATACCACTATAAATTTTTTGCTGAAATATAACTTAACTATCTTATACACAATTAAGACCATACGGTTCTCAGACCATAAACTGTCAGCAAATGTGGTAGTCAGAGTCATACAAGAAAGCGGAATGGAAGATAAACATAACACTAATGCCATAGTGCTGTAATACATGGACAACAGAAGGAAAATAAACTTAAACATAAAGCTAAGTCATCATCCGTCTCCCGGGGCCACCTACTCGTGCCTCTGAGGTTTCTTCTGTCCTTGTTTATCTGTAAAACAACAACATTTAAACAGTGAGATACAATCTCAGTGAGTTCTACCGAGACCCCTACTAACACTCTCGGTCCAATTATAAATCCTGTTTAATTTAACACGACACCGACTGCACGCACTGCTAATCCCGGTGAACCGTGTAATAGTATTCTAACTTAGTACGACACCGACTGCACGCACTGCTAATCCCGGTGAACCGCACATGGCTTCTTCAATGCACTTTTCTAGTTCAAAAGATAAAAACCCTGTACTCGCATCCGTTGCTTACTTTGGTGTTATCGAAGAGATTTGGGAGCTTGATTACTGTAAATTTAAAGTGCCCATTTTTAAATGTAATTGGGTAAACAGCAATGGTGGTGTACGTACCGATGAAATGGGATTTACACTAGTGGACCTTGACAAGGTAGGTCATAAGAATGAGCCTTTCATCATGGATGACCATGCAAAACAAGTTTTCTATATCAAAGATCCTTCTAACAAAAAGTGGTCGATGGTCCTACAAGGAAAAATAGGTAGTGATGAAATTGAAGATTCAACTCTTGCAATTTCTGAGAAACCTTCTTTCTTAACACAAGGGCCTGCTTTAATGGATGATAATGAAGTTGATGATGTACATGCCACTCGCAATGATCATAATGAAGGGATTTTATGCGAAGGAGTTCTAATTAACCCACGAATGAGTATGGGTACATATATTTGGTTCTTTAATTTATATTTATACTTGGTTATCTAATTCATATTTATTCATGGTTATATGATTTATATTTATATTTGGTTATCTAATTTATATGTATACTTGCTTACCTAATTCATATTTATATTTGTGTTTTTTCCTTTGTTCAACAGATATCATGGGTGACTCCAACACTGACCTTCCCAAAAAGAAGATGACTAGGCGTCCGACATCATTAAAGTGGCTCCTTGCTAGGCGTCCGATTGGTCAAAGGTTTAGAATGGAGTTTGATAGTGACGGCGAACCTATTGGTCCGTATGGTGACAAATTCAGGAGCTATTTAGGGGTGGTTGCGCGGACAAAAGTAAGCATATTGCCCATGGCTTGGGATGATGTGGATGAGCAGACAAAGAAGATTGTTTGGGATAGTGTTTTGGTATGTATATACACTAATGAAAGAAATTTTGGGTTTATTCATCTTTCCTTATTTCTTGTGCTAACACCACCTTATTCTTGTGTTAAGGAAACATTTGATGTTCCCGATGATGAGGAATTCAAGAAAACTTTGATGGTTTATATAGGCCTCTGTTGGAAACAGTTCAAGACAACACTCACGACCAAATATGTCTTTGGCAAGGAGGATAAGTCCGGCGAAACAACCCCATTTCACAAGTATCTTAGTATATCTACTGAGACATGGACCGCATTTGTTAAAAGTCGCCTTACTTCGGAATTTGTAGTATTGTTTTCACCACAACTATTTTTGTTTCTTAATTATTATTCATTTATTATATATGATGGTGTGTGTTCTTTGTAACAGGTGAAAAGAGAATCTGCTCAGAAAAATCAAAGTAATAATACATACTATCACACAGTAGGGCGGGGCAGTTATAAAAAGTTGAAGCAAGATATGAAGGAAGAGCGAGTACAAAAAATGCGGGAGGAGTCCGGTGATCCTAATTTGGAGGTGGTGCCTACATCTCCAGAGCGACATGAGCTATGGAAGGCTGCCCATAAAAAGAAATCGGGATCTTATGTAACTGAGGAGTCAGAATCAACTGCATCTAAGATTGTAAGTAAAAATTTCAATTAATCACATAATTGACCCTGATTTTAATTTATTTAATCCTAACACGCGAACATTCTTTTATTGTAGGATGATATTGTGGATTTGAGCAGCCAAGGATCCTTTGTTTCGAGAGGAAAAAATGATATTTTAGCCACTGCCATCGGAAAACCTGACCATCCCGGTCGTGTTCGAACAGCTGGAAGAGGAGTTGGGCTAAAAAAATACTTTGGAGGTGTTGCTCGGACGAGCTCGAGCAGTTCACAATTTGATCCAACGTAGATGATGAAACAAATGGAGCAATTGTTCGAGAAGAAAATGGAAGAACGAGTTAGCAAGGAGGTGGCAAAGGTATATGTTATCCTTGGTTGTGGTTATGATTGTGGTTTCGCCGTATTGTTAACTGCAATTTAAAACCCTAGTTCCGGTATAAAGATGAAATCAAGTGAACAATGCATATTATGTTTGGTTCTATTGGTGTGTGAAACATTAGCATTTGGTAGTTGTTACACTGATCAAACTGTAAAGATAAGTCTATTCTGTTGTCCTAATAACTTTGGTTGTTTCTTTAGAGGAAGTGGAATTAAAAATATCACTTTTTCTCAATATGTCTTACTTTTGTTTTACTTTCAAAATGCATATCACATAAAATCAAATTCATATGTTCTGTTCTGTTATATGGTTAGGCTTATGTTGTTAAATCTCTTCTACTAGGTGCCTCATAAGTATTCATTATCTCCTGGTTAGAACCATTATTTTTGCTGAATCTGTTATATTATTATTATTATTATGAGATACATGATAAAGAAACTGATTTGAATTTGGAACTGATGTGCAGTAAATGGCTGCTATGGGCAGTTGCGGTCAAAATGCAGCTGTCCAGGTTCCCTCTCACATAAGCAGTATCGGATCTAAGGGTAGCTGCTCACCAACTCATGTGGAGGAGCTGGTCGAAACCGATTGGCTGAGAGAGATAGTCTTCAAGGGTTATGATGAGGGGAGCGTCCAAATAATGTTGGAGCATGAAGCGCATGAGCATTATTGCTATATCTCTTTCGGAGAGCTGAGCGACATGGCTTCCGGTGATAGGTGGCTTGCGTTATTCCACTTGGCTATATGGTGCACGTAAGTAGTATAATTTATTTCGTAATTAAATTTCTCGTGTTTCTATATATATATATATATATATATATTAATTTGATAAAACTGTTTTTACGTGCTAATAGATATCTACATCGTAAATGTGCTGAAAGGAGTGTTGGTGACTTATATGGATTTATGTGTCCATATAAGATTACCTTGAAGGGCTCTTCCTCAAGCATTGTTTCTGCCTATATTAAAAACAAAATGGCCAGCAATCATAAGAAAGTATATTTGGCTCCGTTTTGCAATGAGTACGTAATTGCATATTTGAACAAATTGATAATACCTTTTTCCTTTGTTAGTTTATTTTCTTACATATTATTATCTTTACCAATACTGCAGAGATCATTGGCAACTGATTGTCTTGGTCCCCGAGCAAAATATTGTTGTCTGGATGTGTTCAGATGGTAAAAAACCAGCCAAAAGAATCAAAGAGGTGATTAACAAGTAAGTGTTTAATTGTTTACCATTGTTTACATTGTAATATTTTAACTATGATAAATTTTTTATAATTAATTATAACTAACTTTTGATGTTATTAGAGCAATGGATTCTACACCGGACACCATATGGTTGCTCCCTAAGGTAAATAAGCATAATTTACTGTAGTCATTACTCTTTGCTGAGTGATAGAAATTATGTTCAATGGTGTGTGTTTATATGCCAAGTGATTATGACCCAAGTGAAGCTAAGTTTGTATATGTGTAGGTGGCACGACAACAAAATAGCTATCATTGTGGGTACTTTGTGATGAAGTATATGATGACGATTGGGAATGCCAGTATCATAAATAGATGGGAGGAGGTATATAATTGTTTTAAAGTACATTTTATTTATCTTTAACATATTCGTTCATGTTGGTGTTAACCATTAGCTATTGAACAAACTCTAACTATGAATTTGGTCCTCAGTTCTTGTTAGAGTTTGTTCATGTGGGTGCGCATTTAGCTAAAAATTAGAAGGGTGTGGGGTATTTTTGAACACTCCCAAAGCTCTCATTTTGTCATTTCTCATAGCTCCACAAATTGGGATTTCAGTGTAAAAACATACGCATTTACCAATTTGCTCTTGATAGAATTTAAAATTACTTTGTTGGAAAGCTGATGAATTTCTTTGTTCTTCCGTATTTCTCGTCTGATATTTTCATCTCCAACATGTTCTTTTCAGATTTTCATTGTTTTCTTTACCTGTAAATTTCAAATTTACATCAAAGAGTAAAACAAGCTGAACAAAAGAAACTGACTTTGATTTAATCTTTAGAATCAGTCAAGGTGTCAATACGATCAACAGGTGTATACCCGTGTTTTGGTCCTGAACTGCTGAGTATTTTTACCAGTTTTTATGCTCAATCTACCTATATAAAGAGTGGAAGACAGGAAGATTATCAAAACAAAAGAAGACAGGAATGTAAAATAGATCTGATAGCTCCTGATTTCTTTGATTGAAATTTCAGAGCTTTATTTGGTTGAAATTTCGTTTTGTTTTTTGTTTACTTTTCTCTCTTTGTCTGAGTTCAAACTGTGAACTAGATGCATAATTTGGTTGTTTCAGTAGTTGGGTTACTGGTAATTGTTTGTTTCAGTGGTTAAGTTACTGCTTATTGTTGTATTTCATGCTCTATGCTTAGGTTTAACTTTTTAGGTTGATCCTATTTTTCTGTGTCTCTTTCTGTGAGTTTGCAAGTAATCTAGTTTTGTTGCATCCCAGAGTTAGAGTTTGTTCATGTTGGTGTTGCTCTACTGTTTCTACTATATTTGGTTCTATTCACCATTGTTTTAGTTCTTGTAATACCCTAATTTTGTCCGATCAAATTGAGAGATTTTTATTTTTTAAAAAATAATATTCTTTTTATGTTCATGTCATATTTTATTTTAGTTTGCTACAAGTTTTAAAAAATAATAATTAGAAGTATCAAAACAAAATAGGCAAAGGAGCATAAGGGGGGGGTCTGTAAAAATATAGAGGTGCAATCAGGATTGGGCCATTTAAAGCCCATTCCTCCACCAAACCCTAACCCAATTCGCCTAACCCAATCCAACTCCTTCCTAACCCATCCACCCAACCCATATCCAACCCAACTCACCAAACCCTAACTTTCCCTCCTCCTAACCCTAAATTCGGCCACCACTCAAAAAAAAAAACCTAAAAACTAACTCCCCCCCCTAACCTTAAAACTTGACCACATTCATTCCCCAAAATCCTAATTTTAAACTCCCCCTTTTACTCAAAAATTCGGCCACTCCCCCTATTATCCCATGGTCAAACTCGAATACCCACTCCCCTTATTCCCTCCTTGAAACTCACAATCCCACTTCCCCATTTTTTCCCTTCCCCATACACTCTTCCCCACTTCCCAACGGCTCCCTCTCCCATCTCTCTCTCTCACACATCACTTCTCTTTCTCTTTCTCCCACTCACACTCAACCTCTCATTCCTCTCTCTTCTCCTCCCATCCCTACGACTCTTCCTCACACACACTCATCACACACTTCACTTCTCTCTCTCTTTCACTCATCTTCTCACCTCCCCACTCTCCCATCTCCACGCATACCACTCCCACCAAACCCTCCACTCCACTTTACTTCCCCTTTCTCTCTCTTCCTCACGGATCCCCTTCCCCTCTCACAAAAAATATATCATTTTCTTCACCAACTACCTCCAAACCTTCACCCCTCCATCATATCAAATCTTTCTCAAGTCAAAAAAAAAGGGAAGAACTACTGTGCAAGGTATGGAGGCCACGAGTTTGAAGACAAAGAAGGCATCACCCTTAGTATAAATGGAGGCCACAAGTTTGAAGCAAGGGGCGGATTTTTTTTGGAAGAAAAAGGGAAGAAGAAAATTCTCGAAAAATTGTAGTTTGTTGTTTTTTTTTTATTTTTTTCCCTTCTTTTCTTTTTCTTCTCCTTCCAATATTCTTTTTTTAGTTTAAAAATCTTGTTGTATTAAGGAGATCCGGGAAGAGGTTCTTCCCAACATTGCCAAGGTTTTTCCTTAAGGTACCATAATGTAATTTTCGAATTTAATACATTATTATTGTTTTTTTTGCTTTTTATTTCATTGTTGCTTCATGTAAATATTGTTGCTTTTCTCATTACTTATGTTATTGCTGTTTTTGTTTATTTAATGTGGTTGCTGTTTTTTTGTATATATATTTGTTGCTGTTTTTTATTTGTTGCTGTTTTTTTTACTAAATTGTTGCTTTTTTTTCTTATTTTATTGTTGTTGTTTTATAAATATTGTTGCTGTTTTTTTTTTCTAAAAAATGTGGCTGTATTTTCGAATTAAAATGAAGCCCCTTTAAATATATATTAAAAAATATGTAATGTTTTTTTTGTATATATTGATTGCTGTTTTTATGTATTTATTTATTTGTTACTAAATTGTTGCTGTTTTCTTATTAAAATTGTTACTGTTTTTTTTATTTTTATTGTTGCTGTTTTGTTTTATTTTAAATTGTTGCTGTTTTTTTTATTAAATTGTTGTTGTCTATCATTTAAATTCCTTTTCTATATATATTGCTGATTTTCGGATTCAAATAAACCCCTTTTTAAAATATTAAAAAAATGTGTTCCCTTTTTATATATAAAATAATTAGTTACTGATTTTCGGATTAAAATAAAATCCTTTTCAAAATATTAAAAAATATTTTTTATATAAAATAATTGGTTACTAATATCACTATCCTTTTTTTTTTTAAAAAAAAAGGGTAATAATAATAATCATTCTCCCCAAAAAAAATGAAGAGTAATTTAGTCAAATAGCAAAAAGTAAAAATAAACCAATCAACCGTTTTTAGCGTCAAAACGCTATTTGCACCCCCGGCAACCATTTTTTTTTAGCGTCAAAATGCTACTTGCACCCCCTCTTGTCGCACTTTTCGCTTCTATTTACACCGCGATGTTTCCAAACCGCTTTTCTTTCTTTCAAACAATTTTGCTAACATAAAAAGAAATAGGTGGTTACTGATGGTCACTCTGAGCTTAGCTTGTTTGACCGTTAGGACTAACCTTCTTTTTTCACAGCGGATTAGTAGCGGTGATCACTCTGAGGCCACTTGTTTGATCATCGCAAACATCCGCCTAAACTTCAAGAAATTTTCTCAATCCCGACTCCATTTCTAGATCACGCTTCCCAGTAAGCATTTTTTAAACGAACGAAACGTTCGATCACAAATCGGGTATTTATAACAGTCACTCTGGGCCCCGCCCGTTTGAACGCTGTAAATACCTTCTTTTCCGAATAAGCCATTAATGACGACCACTCTGGATTTATCTGTTTGGTCACCATGAACGGCCTCTAGTTTTCGCAAACTTTTCAAAAATAAAAAATACCAACACACAAATATTTTCTACCCAAGAACTACGTAGCTTTGATTTCTCCATCGCACCCGGAGATACGTAGGAGCGGGGGCCCACTCCTGTCAAGCGCAAAAAACTAATTTTTTTATTAAGTCTTCCTTTCCGTTTTTTGTAATTAATAAAAAGGGTAAATTAAAGTGTTTTCTTTAAACTAATTTTTTTTTCTACACATTAAATTAAAAGGTAACCTTTTTTAGGATGTTGCGGGGTGCTAGTACCTTCCCCGCACTTAATCGACCCCCGAACCCAAAAACAAAGGTTTTTTCAATGTTTTCCTAAAAATAAATATTGATGGCGACTCCATTGTTCAAAAACAACGAAGAATCCCTCCTTCGGATTTTTCGGTCGCTACAGCTGGCGACTCCACTGGGGACTATTTAAGAGGGTCAAGCCTAATTTAGTTAAATGTGTGGATATTTGTTAGTTTAGTACTTTATTTACCCTTAGCCCTTCTACTCGCATGTCTATTTTATTTATCTATTTATTTGCTCTATTGAACCTTAGGGTAGAAAACCTTTGCACTATTATCTGTATTTCTTTTGCAGCACGGGTAGTTTAGGTTGCTTATATCACACACATCAATTACACTTGTTTATTGCACACACTCTTGAGCGGGGCCCTATACCCGGGTCTAAAAAAAAAAACCTAGGACGAGTGGAGACGATTAGTGTCAGTCATTCTGGATTTTATCTGTCTGACTCTCATGAAAGTCTCAGCCAGAGTACGCTCTTTCGTGGTATCCCACACCAGGTAGCTCGCTATCGTTGTGGGTCATATCACGAAGGAGATTTCAGCTCTGGAGACCTTTGTGAGGAAGTGATTAGAGCCACCTGAGAGATTGATCACACAAGTAGCCCTAGACCGTGACCTATATATAAGACCTAACCTGTTTAGGACACAAGGGCAATTCACCTACCCGCTGCATCATTGCAAAAACTTTTTATTTTATTTTTTTTTTCCAAAAAATCAAATAATGAAAACCATGTATTCCTTTTTCCTTTACGTATATTTTATGCGACATGGTTGATATTTCTCAAAATTTGAATCACCAAAATTTTCTTTGTAACGTCATTCTTTAATTCATCATACATCATCGTTACTTCATAAAAAAAAATATACAAAAAAAAATCCTCACATGCATGCTATTCATCTCATTTAGGTTTGCCGGGAATTGTAAGGGGCTCGAAAGTTTTGTCATAAGCAAGGCGATATGGGATCAAACTGTGAAGCAATCCAAACTCTGAACTACCCTATAGTAAAACAGCCTAATCTGACAAGTCTAAGGGAATGTGCTGGTCGATTGCCGCCCATCGAGCGCAGGTCTTTTGATAGAGCGTATGGGAAGATTATTATGTTACTACAATTGGACGTGCAAACAGAGGCCATTGCCGCTTTGAGCCAGTTCTACGACTCTTCATTAAGGTGCTTCACCTTCAAAAATTTCCAGATGGCACCTACCCTGGAAGAATATACACAGATCTTCGGCTTTCCTCAACAAGACAATGAACCCTACCAGTATCAGGGACAATACTACACAGATGAGAAACTCGCCTCAATGTTACAAACCAGCAAAGAGAACTTGAAGCTCCGGAAGAAAAATCGAAGTGGCATTGCAGGATTCCCACAAGAGTATCTGGAAGGCCAAATGAAATCCTTCGCCGACGCTAGAAATTGGGGTCCTTTTAAGCAGGTGTTAGCTTTGACTATCTTTGGTGTAACACCCCTTTTCTACCCGTCACTTTGTTTATAAAAATCAGAGTTTGAAAATTTCGTTCATAAGGAATGTTACACATACTTCAAAACAAAACGTCGTTCATCAATTTCAAAATTTATTTACACCACACGGGATGTCACACTTACCTCGCTAAACGTCACTCTTCAAATAACTCGCATTTTCGAAAGCAGTCTTATAATAACTTCAAAACGTCGTTATCAATTAAAATACTACTTCACATCGAAAATTCAATAGTTTAGTCATAAATCCCATTACACTATGCCAGGCTTGCAATACTAAAAATCCGATACCACAACAGTCATAAATGACTTAAACGACATTCATCCCCCTCCCTAGTGTTACATATCAGAGCATGACGACTCGACTCAAGAAGTGAAGCTAAAGGCCTTCACTAAGAATCACCTGCACGTTACCAACATGGGGGCAACATTCAAACAGGAAAGGGTGAGCATCATTTCAGTCTATATAATAGAAAATATGATAAGGACTAATCATAGGCTACGCACTAGAACAATCAGCATCCAATACACTAAACATCCACATCACAGTCATCATTTACATCATTTACAATCACTCATCTCATGTCATGTAGACTTATGAAAATGCAACCCACTCGCGGGCATATGCATGAGGTACCTTTTCACAAAACGTCGCTTAGCCACTCAGGCCTCATCATCACTTAGCCACTCAGGCCTCAAAACGTCACTGGTTTTATGCATATGGGCATGAGACACTATGACATGCACCACTTACATCACACAATCACACAATTACTCGGATCATAGTCAACGATGTGACCCGTCACTTACCGGTTTACTCGCACGGAGCACAGCACCTGTCAAATTCATAATCATCACACAACGTCACTTGGCCATTTAGACCTTAACATCACTTAGCCCTTCGGGCCCCAAACGTCACTGGTTTTTCATCGTCACTCACACATAACATCAATCAACTCAAACAATAACTACTGAGGGCAAAACATCATTTGACTAACCGCTAAGGGCATCCTCGTCATTTACACATCATTATCTACAACTTTGGCCACTAGGGGCCAAACAGTCTTTACACGTCACAACTAATAATAAATAGCCACTAAGGGCAAAACAGTCTTTACACGTCACAACTAATAATAAATAGCCACTAAGGGCAAAACAGTCATTTAACTAGCCCCGAGAGCATCATCGTCAAAATCATCATTTTTGACATTACTTCGCTAAAACTGTTGTTTATACACCAAAAGGATTTTTAAAGAGCTTCATATCATTTTTCAATGTCACTGGGACGATCACCGGGGACGGCCACTTGGGCGCCCACAAACAATCAGGAAATAACAATTTTTCATTTTAAAAAAATTAGACACATAGATGGACAACGTAAAGAGCTTCACGACACTTTTTGAATCGTCCAAAACGGACGTCTGAGTCAAAAGTTATGATAAAAATAATTTTGGAAAAATCAGGCAACATCCTGGGAACAGGCGCCTTAGGCGCCCAGGCAACCAGGCAACACGTGCACTGGCGCCCAGCGCCCAGGCGCACAAGACAATGCAACACAGCACGGGCGCCTAGCGCCCAGGGGCAACAACGCGCACACAGCGCAACGCAACACGGACACGGGCGCCTAGCGCCCAGGCGCAACAACGCAGGCAACACGCACGCCACAGGCGCCCAGCGCCCAGGCGCGCACACACGCACAGCACAACACAACACGGGCGCCTAGCGCCCAGGCGCGCCCCCACGCGCAGCTCAACACAACACAGGCGCCCAGCGCCCAGGACAGGCGCTCAGCGCCCAGGAAACTGCAGCAACGCCCAGAATTTCTGTTCAACCCTTTTTAACACAAAAATTGGTTTTTCTTAACAATTCTAAAGCATAAAAACTCCAATTTTCCCAGCAAACAAAAATGCATCTAATTGTTCTCGAAAATCACCAAACTCAATTATACCCAAAAATTCAATTGAAAACGTCACCAACAATCATCTTGGCACCCTAGGCGCCCAAACCACAACCCCTATGCGACCTCACCTCAAACAAGCCAAACACATGGATCTCAATTTTTGGATTCTCAACATATGCGCATATCACCCCCCATAAGACAACTTCATAGATCACACCACACAAAGAATCGAATTCGCAAAACACATTATAATGAACATATATGGAAGTCAACATTCAAGAACATCAAGAAAATGCAAAAGAATCATCAAGAACATCAAGAACTAGTAGAAACCTTAGATCTAGGACCCATCATATAATTTATTAAATAGAATGATAGAGCTCCCCTAACCTTTTTCAAGAAGAATTCGATGCCTAGGATGCAGTCACCTACAGATCCACAGCAACAACGGAGATCCCTTCCTCTTGATCTTCGAATTTCTCTTCTCCTTCCTCTCTTGGCCGCCCCCTTGCTCTCTCTCTCTTCCTCACGCTCCTCTCTTCCTTTCTCTCTTTCTCCACTTTCGCAAAAATAGCTAGGAAACCCTAACCCCTTGTGCCTTGCTACTTCGCATAGGACTTAATTCATGGGCTTGGGCTTCTCACTTAAGCCCAAGTCCATCTAATTTGGCACCTCTATCTTCTTAATACCCCCTACACCTTTTAATATAATTTCTAATAATTAAATATATCCACTTAATTAATTTAAATTCCTAAACACTTAATTAAATAATTTAATTAAATATTTAGGGTGTTACAATTCTCCCCCACTTAGAATATTTTCGTCCTCGAAAATTCACTCCAACCCACGAAACGAAACCCAATCTTCTGGTCACTTCCAACCATCCCCGTCCACCCTTCTCCACATTGTTACTCTTAATTAGATGTTCTAATCTGAAGGTCATCAAAGTCACACTCAACTACTCAAACACCGTGACACTTCACTTAGGCAACCACACCTCATCATCACTCACCTCTACAACTACCTCGGTTACATCTACTTCGGTTCTCCATCATTCTCCTTGCCACCCATACGCTGCACTTAGGCACTTTATGCTTCAACCACACTAGCTTCTACATACATTGATAACACTGCAACACTGCACTTCGTCCCACTTATACTTCGATTTCCATATACTTCGACAACACCACACGTCGACTCCCATTCATTTCGACCCACTTATAGTCAGGTACCCACATCTCGGCTCTTATGTTACCCTACACACCTAACCTTCATCTCTTCTTGTTTCTTTGGTCCTCTCACACTATGATCGAACTTAGCTACGACTACAACACCCATTCACTTGAAATTGGCGCGACACCCATTAAAGTACTTCAACGAAAGTGACAACACCAACCACGACATCTTTTCGCTGAGAGTTCCTCAACTCCCATTTCCCCCCCCCCCCCTAGGTCCTTCATAGGACCGACTCATCAACAACACATCATAACTTCACCAAAGTGAAGCACACACCACATCAATCACATCAATCACAATTAATTACGCGACTCCCTTGTCAATAAAGGACTAAGTCAACGTACATAGGGACCAAACAGCACATAAAATAAAATAACACATAATAATAATAAAAAAAAATCGAGACAGCAACCTCTCACAATACAGTAACAGTACTAAAGAAAATAGGAAGACAGCCCTTTTCAAAATTTATGAAACGGCCCACTTGATTCAAGAAAACATCATTTTAATTTTAAGAACTCGGCACTTTAAATTATTAAGAGAACAACACGTTATATTTGAGTGAACATCACATTTAAGTCGAAGAAAACAACACTCTAGATCGTAGAGAACAGTACACTTTAATGTGCGAAAACAGCAGCAAAGACGGCAACATTAACGACATAAAAAAAATGGCACACTATTAATCTCAAAATAAAACAGCATCTTTAAACAATATAAAAACAGCGCACTATTATTTTCAAAACGAAACAGCAACTGTAAACAATATAACCAACTCTTTAACTTTGGGAAAAGCACGTCAATTCTTTGTAAACATCCTCGTAAAATTTTGGGTAAACAGTGTGCTTGAAAATGAGTACACAGTACATTAGATTTATAAGAGCAGTGGCAAGGCGCCCTTTAGCGCAAAACATCATCAAAACAACAACAAAACAGTGTGAAAACAACCACATTATTTGAGTAAGACGGCATCAGCAAGACCAAGAAGAACAACAACAACAATAAGGTGCAAACGGTGGTCTTTTAGCGCGCAACAACAGCAAAACACGGAGTGAAAATAATACTTCTTTTTAGCGCGCAACGGCAGTGGAAACAGCACGTTTACAACATAAAAATAGCGCTTCATTTTCGTAAAACAGCAATACGATTATTCCATAAAAACAGCAACTCATATCACAGAAATAAACCGCAGCATCCTTATGCAGCAAACAGCAGCATTTTATTTTGAAAAACAGCAAGACAGCAACTCTTCACAGCATAAAAACAGCCTCCTCTTATTTTCAAAAACAAGATAACAACTTTGAACAATATAAGACAGCACACTATTCACTTTAAAAAAAATAGAACAGCGACCTGAAACACTGTCAAACAGCACACCATTTATTTTAAATACAATTGTAACTTTGATTTCTTCGAAAACATCAAATCCAATTATCAACTCTACGAACCAGTATCAATTCAATTTAATTCGATTCAATTTAGTCATCACTTTATATTTTAGAAAAAATACCCTCTTTTCTTTTAGAAAATACCACGTTTCAAATGGAGAAAACATCACATTTTAAGCTGAGGAAAAACAGCACCTACAAAAACAGCGCTTAAAACAAGACTGCGCATAGCAACGGCATGCAAAACCGAGTGAATAACAGCAACCCCTTTACTTGTAAATACAGTAGCTCATATATCTAATTTAAACAATGAAGCGGCAACACCTTTTCAACATAAAAACAGCTTACTATTATTTTCAAAAACAAACAGCACTTTAAACAATGTAAAAACAACACACCATTGTCTCCAAACAAAACGGCAACTCGAAACAGTGTAAAAAAAAAACAGTACACTATTTATTTTTAAAACAAAACAGCAACACATACACACAATTAGAATTTGGCGCCTATACACCCGTGGGGATGTATAGAATACATACTTTCAAAACATTTAATTTTCTTTTTAAAACGTTTCAACTCATTGTGT
This sequence comes from Astragalus membranaceus, assembly GCA_039519185.1. Classification (NCBI taxonomy): domain Eukaryota; kingdom Viridiplantae; phylum Streptophyta; class Magnoliopsida; order Fabales; family Fabaceae; genus Astragalus; species Astragalus membranaceus. The sequence continues at coordinate 126,798,942 of CM076848.1, read as the reverse complement.
TCACACGTCAAAACATACAAATTAATCATAAAAAAAAAAATTATAACACATCATACTCCTCATCTTAGTTCAACCTCAATCATCATCAAACATCAAGGCACGAAATTACACGTGACAACATCAACATCACAATGTACTCAATTCCCCATCGATTTTACACCTACTCGTCAAATCACAACAATACTAAAAACACCCAACGGCAAACAAACAAAATTCACCACAACGTCTTCGTCGAAAATCGACGAGAGACACAGAAAACACACCAAGCAACACATTACAGTCATACACAACGTACTCAGAGTAAACACACACATAACAGCAATAAGACACTAAGCAGCGCCAGTATCAACAATAGCAGTCATACCGTCTGACCAATTTAGCTAATCGCTGCAACACGAATTATGGTTAGAACGAGTACCAAGACTCGAGAGATAGCTAGACTCCACACTGGACAACTTGGCCGGACAGACCGAACTGCTCTGATACCACTAATGTAACACCCCTTTTCTACCCGTCACTTTGTTTATAAAAATCAGAGTTTGAAAATTTCGTTCATAAGGAATGTTACACATACTTCAAAACAAAACGTCGTTCATCAATTTCAAAATTTATTTACACCACACGGGATGTCACACTTACCTCGCTAAACGTCACTCTTCAAATAACTCGCATTTTCGAAAGCAGTCTTATAATAACTTCAAAACGTCGTTATCAATTAAAATACTACTTCACATCGAAAATTCAATAGTTTAGTCATAAATCCCATTACACTATGCCAGGCTTGCAATACTAAAAATCCGATACCACAACAGTCATAAATGACTTAAACGACATTCATCCCCCTCCCTAGTGTTACATATCAGAGCATGACGACTCGACTCAAGAAGTGAAGCTAAAGGCCTTCACTAAGAATCACCTGCACGTTACCAACATGGGGGCAACATTCAAACAGGAAAGGGTGAGCATCATTTCAGTCTATATAATAGAAAATATGATAAGGACTAATCATAGGCTACGCACTAGAACAATCAGCATCCAATACACTAAACATCCACATCACAGTCATCATTTACATCATTTACAATCACTCATCTCATGTCATGTAGACTTATGAAAATGCAACCCACTCGCGGGCATATGCATGAGGTACCTTTTCACAAAACGTCGCTTAGCCACTCAGGCCTCATCATCACTTAGCCACTCAGGCCTCAAAACGTCACTGGTTTTATGCATATGGGCATGAGACACTATGACATGCACCACTTACATCACACAATCACACAATTACTCGGATCATAGTCAACGATGTGACCCGTCACTTACCGGTTTACTCGCACGGAGCACAGCACCTGTCAAATTCATAATCATCACACAACGTCACTTGGCCATTTAGACCTTAACATCACTTAGCCCTTCGGGCCCCAAACGTCACTGGTTTTTCATCGTCACTCACACATAACATCAATCAACTCAAACAATAACTACTGAGGGCAAAACATCATTTGACTAACCGCTAAGGGCATCCTCGTCATTTACACATCATTATCTACAACTTTGGCCACTAGGGGCCAAACAGTCTTTACACGTCACAACTAATAATAAATAGCCACTAAGGGCAAAACAGTCTTTACACGTCACAACTAATAATAAATAGCCACTAAGGGCAAAACAGTCATTTAACTAGCCCCGAGAGCATCATCGTCAAAATCATCATTTTTGACATTACTTCGCTAAAACTGTTGTTTATACACCAAAAGGATTTTTAAAGAGCTTCATATCATTTTTCAATGTCACTGGGACGATCACCGGGGACGGCCACTTGGGCGCCCACAAACAATCAGGAAATAACAATTTTTCATTTTAAAAAAATTAGACACATAGATGGACAACGTAAAGAGCTTCACGACACTTTTTGAATCGTCCAAAACGGACGTCTGAGTCAAAAGTTATGATAAAAATAATTTTGGAAAAATCAGGCAACATCCTGGGAACAGGCGCCTTAGGCGCCCAGGCAACCAGGCAACACGTGCACTGGCGCCCAGCGCCCAGGCGCACAAGACAATGCAACACAGCACGGGCGCCTAGCGCCCAGGGGCAACAACGCGCACACAGCGCAACGCAACACGGACACGGGCGCCTAGCGCCCAGGCGCAACAACGCAGGCAACACGCACGCCACAGGCGCCCAGCGCCCAGGCGCGCACACACGCACAGCACAACACAACACGGGCGCCTAGCGCCCAGGCGCGCCCCCACGCGCAGCTCAACACAACACAGGCGCCCAGCGCCCAGGACAGGCGCTCAGCGCCCAGGAAACTGCAGCAACGCCCAGAATTTCTGTTCAACCCTTTTTAACACAAAAATTGGTTTTTCTTAACAATTCTAAAGCATAAAAACTCCAATTTTCCCAGCAAACAAAAATGCATCTAATTGTTCTCGAAAATCACCAAACTCAATTATACCCAAAAATTCAATTGAAAACGTCACCAACAATCATCTTGGCACCCTAGGCGCCCAAACCACAACCCCTATGCGACCTCACCTCAAACAAGCCAAACACATGGATCTCAATTTTTGGATTCTCAACATATGCGCATATCACCCCCCATAAGACAACTTCATAGATCACACCACACAAAGAATCGAATTCGCAAAACACATTATAATGAACATATATGGAAGTCAACATTCAAGAACATCAAGAAAATGCAAAAGAATCATCAAGAACATCAAGAACTAGTAGAAACCTTAGATCTAGGACCCATCATATAATTTATTAAATAGAATGATAGAGCTCCCCTAACCTTTTTCAAGAAGAATTCGATGCCTAGGATGCAGTCACCTACAGATCCACAGCAACAACGGAGATCCCTTCCTCTTGATCTTCGAATTTCTCTTCTCCTTCCTCTCTTGGCCGCCCCCTTGCTCTCTCTCTCTTCCTCACGCTCCTCTCTTCCTTTCTCTCTTTCTCCACTTTCGCAAAAATAGCTAGGAAACCCTAACCCCTTGTGCCTTGCTACTTCGCATAGGACTTAATTCATGGGCTTGGGCTTCTCACTTAAGCCCAAGTCCATCTAATTTGGCACCTCTATCTTCTTAATACCCCCTACACCTTTTAATATAATTTCTAATAATTAAATATATCCACTTAATTAATTTAAATTCCTAAACACTTAATTAAATAATTTAATTAAATATTTAGGGTGTTACAATTCTCCCCCACTTAGAATATTTTCGTCCTCGAAAATTCACTCCAACCCACGAAACGAAACCCAATCTTCTGGTCACTTCCAACCATCCCCGTCCACCCTTCTCCACATTGTTACTCTTAATTAGATGTTCTAATCTGAAGGTCATCAAAGTCACACTCAACTACTCAAACACCGTGACACTTCACTTAGGCAACCACACCTCATCATCACTCACCTCTACAACTACCTCGGTTACATCTACTTCGGTTCTCCATCATTCTCCTTGCCACCCATACGCTGCACTTAGGCACTTTATGCTTCAACCACACTAGCTTCTACATACATTGATAACACTGCAACACTGCACTTCGTCCCACTTATACTTCGATTTCCATATACTTCGACAACACCACACGTCGACTCCCATTCATTTCGACCCACTTATAGTCAGGTACCCACATCTCGGCTCTTATGTTACCCTACACACCTAACCTTCATCTCTTCTTGTTTCTTTGGTCCTCTCACACTATGATCGAACTTAGCTACGACTACAACACCCATTCACTTGAAATTGGCGCGACACCCATTAAAGTACTTCAACGAAAGTGACAACACCAACCACGACATCTTTTCGCTGAGAGTTCCTCAACTCCCATTTCCCCCCCCCCCCCCCTAGGTCCTTCATAGGACCGACTCATCAACAACACATCATAACTTCACCAAAGTGAAGCACACACCACATCAATCACATCAATCACAATTAATTACGCGACTCCCTTGTCAATAAAGGACTAAGTCAACGTACATAGGGACCAAACAGCACATAAAATAAAATAACACATAATAATAATAAAAAAAATCGAGACAGCAACCTCTCACAATACAGTAACAGTACTAAAGAAAATAGGAAGACAGCCCTTTTCAAAATTTATGAAACGGCCCACTTGATTCAAGAAAACATCATTTTAATTTTAAGAACTCGGCACTTTAAATTATTAAGAGAACAACACGTTATATTTGAGTGAACATCACATTTAAGTCGAAGAAAACAACACTCTAGATCGTAGAGAACAGTACACTTTAATGTGCGAAAACAGCAGCAAAGACGGCAACATTAACGACATAAAAAAAAATGGCACACTATTAATCTCAAAATAAAACAGCATCTTTAAACAATATAAAAACAGCGCACTATTATTTTCAAAACGAAACAGCAACTGTAAACAATATAACCAACTCTTTAACTTTGGGAAAAGCACGTCAATTCTTTGTAAACATCCTCGTAAAATTTTGGGTAAACAGTGTGCTTGAAAATGAGTACACAGTACATTAGATTTATAAGAGCAGTGGCAAGGCGCCCTTTAGCGCAAAACATCATCAAAACAACAACAAAACAGTGTGAAAACAACCACATTATTTGAGTAAGACGGCATCAGCAAGACCAAGAAGAACAACAACAACAACAATAAGGTGCAAACGGTGGTCTTTTAGCACGCAACAACAGCAAAACACGGAGTGAAAATAATACTTCTTTTTAGCGCGCAACGGCAGTGGAAACAGCACGTTTACAACATAAAAATAGCGCTTCATTTTCGTAAAACAGCAATACGATTATTCCATAAAAACAGCAACTCATATCACAGAAATAAACCGCAGCATCCTTATGCAGCAAACAGCAGCATTTTATTTTGAAAAACAGCAAGACAGCAACTCTTCACAGCATAAAAACAGCCTCCTCTTATTTTCAAAAACAAGATAACAACTTTGAACAATATAAGACAGCACACTATTCACTTTAAAAAAAATAGAACAGCGACCTGAAACACTGTCAAACAGCACACCATTTATTTTAAATACAATTGTAACTTTGATTTCTTCGAAAACATCAAATCCAATTATCAACTCTACGAACCAGTATCAATTCAATTTAATTCGATTCAATTTAGTCATCACTTTATATTTTAGAAAAAATACCCTCTTTTCTTTTAGAAAATACCACGTTTCAAATGGAGAAAACATCACATTTTAAGCTGAGGAAAAACAGCACCTACAAAAACAGCGCTTAAAACAAGACTGCGCATAGCAACGGCATGCAAAACCGAGTGAATAACAGCAACCCCTTTACTTGTAAATACAGTAGCCCACAGTAGTTTTTCAATGCGGAAACTTTCAAAGAAGTTAACTCCCCGTTTCATTGGTCCGTATCAGATTACGGAGAGGGTGGGAAGTGTTGCCTATAGGGTGGCTTTGCCACCTAATCTTTCGAACTTGCATGACGTGTTTCACGTGTCACAACTTCGAAAGTATATTCCGGACCCGTCCCATGTGATTCAGATGGATGAAGTAGAGGTGCGGGATAATCTCACCGTGGAGACTATGCCTGTGCGGATTGAAGATAGAGAAGTGAAGATTCTGAGAGGGAAAGAAATTCCTTTGGTGAAAGTGGTTTGGTTAGGAGCTGCTGGCGAGAGTATGACTTGGGAGTTGGAGAGCAAGATGCGGGAAGCATATCCGGAGTTGTTCGATTCAGGTAATTTCGAGGACGAAATATTCTAAGTGGGGGAGAGTTGTAACGCCCCAAAATAATTTAATTATTTATTTAATTAAATTATTTAAGGCTTACAATATTTATTTAATTTAATTAAATAATTCAAGGTTTAATGTATTTATTTAATTTTAAATTATTAGGAGGTGTTGTCTCGAATTAGATGGTGCACGGAGCCCATGACCCACAAGTGAGCCCATGACCCATTGGATAGTCATAGGATTCGACTCACTATGGGTCTTGTGACTTAGTGGCATTTTTGTCTCAATTGTGAAAAGAAAGAAAGAAACGTAAAAGAGAGGAGAAGTGAGAAGAAGAGGAGGAGGCGAAGCTCATAGAGAAGAGGAGGAGGCTCATTGGTGGTTCGCAATTCTTCCTTGGAGCTTGGCTAGCAAATTCGAATTTCACAAGGTTAGGGGGTCCTCTTTTTGTTCTTAATAGATATGCGAATTAGTGATGCTTAGGGTTAGGGTTCTAGAATAATTTTCATGAACGAATTGTTGTTTTGATGATTAAATTATAGTGTTGTGATACTTGATTAGGAATTGCTCATGTTGAAATCGTATAATTGGTGAATTGAATTGTTGCTAAGTGATTCGCATGATACATGTTTGAGAATATGATTTGTTGATGTTTGCTTGGTGAATTTGAGAATTCATGGTGACACTTAGTGATATATATGTAGTTGGGCATTTTGGTGAATTTAATTTGGTGAATGAAAGTGGAAAAAAATTCTGTTTGGGAGCCCCTAGGCGCCTTGGGCGCCATATGCCTATTGCTGAAAAATTCTGTGTTGCGCCTAGTCATGGGCACCAGGCGCCCAGCAGTGTGCTGCGCCTGTTTCCAAAAATTCTGTTGCCCTGTGTTGCCATTCTGTGTCACTGTGTGCTGTGTCTGTTGCCTGTGTTGCCATTCTGTGTTGCTGTCTCTGTTGCCTGTGTTGCCATCCAGTGTTCCTGTGCTGCCAGTTTTGGCGCATGTTGCTTGTGTCATGGGCGCCAAGGGCCCCAAAGTTCTGGTGATAGTTTTGTGAAAATTGTTTTCAGGTTTTTATACTTGGGTAAAATGGCTCATGAAAACTGATTTTGGTCAAGAAAGGAGTTGAGTTGCGTATTTTCACTAGGTGCCTAGTGCATGGGCGCCAAAAATAATGTTCAGCTTTTGATAAAATTTTTATTGAGTTTTCATGTCCTGAGCATTTGGCTCGTGTAAAATGAATTTCGAAGAAAAATGAGTTGTGTAGCATGTTGGCCTTAGGCGCCTAGTGCTTGGGCGCCATGTTGCTGCTGTTCCCTGGGCGCGCCTGTGCGCGTTGTTGCTTCTGGGCGCCAGCGCCTATGTGCGCGTGTTGCCTCCTGGGCGCCTAGCGCCTGTGCGCTGTTGCGCGTGTTGTTCCTGGGCGCCAGCGCCCATGCGCCTGTGCGTGTTGTTTCTCCTGGGCGCCAAGCGCCCATGCGCCAAGCGCTGTGTTGCCCCTGGGCGCCCAGCGCCCATGCGCCAATTCCAGGATGTCTAAGTATTTTTCCTAAATTGTTTTTAATGTAACTTTTGACTCGGTTATCCAAATTCAACGCTTCAAAATGCGTTGTGAAGCTAATTTCAGTGCCTATCCAATAGTCTCAATTTTATGCAAAAATAATTTATTTTTACTGGTGTTTCTGGCTGATGGTGTTCAAGTGTCCAAATGGCTATTTTTACCCACGTTCTCTATGTCTTGTCAATGTCCTAAGTTGGTCTATTTGAATGGGTGTTGGTGTGAGTGGTGAGCTGACTTGGTGAGTGATGATGAGGTGAGATTGGTGAGCAGAGGCTTCGGCCTAATTTTAATTTGGTGAGTTAATTAATGCACTATGGTGAGACTAGAATTTAAAATGTGAAATTGACTGATTTGTGGTGTGTTGTGATGCATTCTCCATAACACCGCATGAAGCATGTGCATTATTGGTGAGCAGAGGCTACGGCCTAATTTGTATTTGGTGAGCAGAGGCTACGGCCTATTTGTATTTGGTGACGGATCCGACATGCATGTACCCGTGGAGTTTGGGTTGCATTACATGCATAAATCATATATTGTGTGGTGCTGTTTGGAAATACAATATTGATGCGATTGTTCCATTATTGTGAATTGGTGTGCCTGACTTCCTTTTTCCTATGCATTGCTTAATTTCCATATGTTATTAATTATGAAAAGAGACTCACCCTACTGCCTTTATGTTGCTTCTTATGTCGGCAACGTGCAGGTAATGATGAGTGAAGGTTTCCTGTATGCCTTCGTCTGGTAGGAAGTGTCACGCTCTGATACGTAGCACCAGGGGGGGGGGGGTGTCTTAGGTTTATGCTTTATTTTCTCAAAACTGTTAGATTTGATTGGTGATGTATTGGTTTTAAATTTTTGAACTCATATTTATTCCGCTGCTGATGGTGATTGGATTTAGTTGATGCGAACTAAACATTTTTCTCATGGTGTTATGTATCTTGATATTACGGAGTAAATGTAGCACTCGCTTGAATTGTTTTCAAAAAAAAAAAGAGACTCTGATTTTTACTTAAAAATAAAGTTATTAGAAAAGGGGTGTTACATTAGTGGTATCAGAGCAGTTCGGTCTGTCCGGCCAAGTTGTCCAGTCATAGTGTCAACTGACAACGGTGTGTTGTCAGTTATATCTAACTGTTGTTGTTGTAGCAAGTGAGTTGAGATGGCTGGGAGGATCGATGCTGCTGCCGCTGTTGTTGGGCTGCTGCTGAATGTTGTAAGAAGTTGAATCTTGTTTTGCCTGTTATGAATGGAGAGATGGTAGTCGATACTCCTGCGAAGGGGTCGGTGATTATGTCTCAGGTGTTCTCAGTGTCCCGTGTCGATCTTCGGCAGGGACTTTATTGTGAATTTTGTTTGTTTGCCGTTGGGAGGGTTGGATGTCATTCTTGATATGGACTGGTTAGTATATAACCATGTACATATTAATTGTTCCCGAAGATCTGTGAGTTTCCTTCCTCCTGAGGAAGAAGAATCTGTTTTGTTGCCTGCTGGTCATTTGCGTAAGGTAATGAAGGAAGGAGTTCATCTGTTTGCTTTGATGGCGTCTTTGTCTGCTGAGAATCAGGCGATCATTGAAGGGGTTCAGGTAGTGTGTGAATTTCCCGAAGTGTTCCCGGATGAAATTCCAAGTGTTCCGCTAGAGAGGGAGGTTGAGTTTGCTATTGATCTTATACCTGGTACTAGGCCTGTGTCTATGGCCCCGTACCGGATGTCAGCCTCAGAGTTGTCTGAATTGAAAAAGCAATTAGAAGATCTGCTTGAGAAGAAATTTGTAAGACCAAGTGTGTCACCGTGGGGTGCTCCGGTATTGTTAGTGAAAAAGAAGGACGGGAGTATGAGACTTTGTGTCGATTATAGGCAATTGAACAAAGTGACAATAAAGAACAGGTATCCGCTTCCCAGAATTGATGATCTGATGGACCAGTTGGTAGGTGCTAAGGTGTTTAGTAAAATCGATTTGAGGTCGGGTTATCACCAGATCAAGGTAAAGGATGAAGACATTCAGAAAACCGCTTTCAGAACGAGATATGGGCACTATGAGTATTCTGTTATGCCGTTTGGTGTTACCAATGCGCCGGGTGTGTTTATGGAGTACATGAATCGTACTTTTCATAGTTACTTGGATCGGTTTGTAGTGGTGTTTATTGACGACATTCTGGTGTATTCTAAAACAGAAGAGGAGCACGCAGAACATTTGAGGTTAGTGCTGGAAGTATTGAAAGAAAAGAAATTGTATGCAAAATTGTCTAAGTGTGAGTTCTGGCTGAATGAAGTAGGTTTCCTTGGTCATATTATCTCTGGTAATGGTATAGCTGTGGACCCAGCCAAGGTTGATGCTGTGTCCCAATGGGAGAGCCCGAAGTCAGTTACAGAGATTAGAAGCTTTTTGGGATTAGCTGGTTACTACAGGAGATTTATTGAAGGTTTCTCGAGGTTGGCACTTCCGTTGACTCAATTGACATGTAAAGGAAGAGCTTTTGTGTGGGATGCTCGCTGTGAGGAGAGCTTCAATGAGTTGAAAAAGAGGTTGACTACATCACCCGTTTTGACTTTGCCTGTTCCTGATCGACCGTTTGTAGTATATTGTGATGCTTCCAAGATGGGTTTGGGAGGTGTATTGATGCAAGAGGGTAAGGTAGTAGCTTATGCGTCCAGACAGTTGAGGACCCATGAGAAGAACTACCCTACTCATGATTTGGAGCTAGCTGCAATTGTGTTTGTGCTGAAAATTTGGAGGCACTATCTGTATGGTACCAGATTTGAAGTGTTTAGCGACCATAAGAGTTTAAAATACTTGTTTGATCAGAAGGAGCTAAATATGAGACAGAGACGTTGGTTAGAGTTGCTGAAGGATTATGATTTCGGCTTGAACTATCACCCCGGCAAAGCTAATGTCGTGGCTGATGCTTTAAGTCGGAAGAGTTTGCATATGTCAGCTATGATGGTGAAAGAGTTAGAGTTGATTGAGCAGTTTCGGGACATGAGTCTGGTTTGTGAAGTGACACCGCAGAGTGTCAGATTGGGGATGTTGAAGATCGGCAATGAATTTTTGGTTAGTGTCCGAGAAGCACAAAAGTCAGATGTAAAGTTGGTAGACCTGTTGTTTGTGAATGATCAAGATGTGGATGGAGATTTCAAGTTAGATTCCCAAGGTGTATTGAGATTCAGAGATAGGATCTGCATTCCTGACGATGCTGAGATGAAGAGAATGATTCTTGAGGAGAGCCATAGAAGCAAGTTGAGTATTCATCCCGGGGCTACTAAAATGTACCAAGATTTGAAGAGAATGTTCTGGTGGCCTGGTATGAAGAAGGATGTGGCGCAGTTTGTGTATTCGTGTCTGACTTGTCAGAAGTCTAAGATTGAGCATCAGAAGCCTGCGGGGTTGATGCAACCATTGGAGATTTCGGAATGGAAATGGGATAGCATTTCCATGGATTTTGTAACTGGTTTGCCAAATACAGTGAGAGGGTTTGATGCTATATGGGTGGTTGTAGACAGGTTGTCTAAGTCTGCTCATTTCTTACCAATTAATATGACTTATCCAGTTCCAAAGTTGGCAGAAATCTATATCAAGACTATTGTGAAGTTGCATGGCGTTCCGCTTAGTATTGTGTCTGATAGAGATCCAAGATTCACATCTGAGTTTTGGAAAAGTTGCAGGAAGCTTTGGGTTCTAAGTTGAGGTTGAGCTCCGCTTATCATCCGCAGACAGATGGTCAGACGGAGAGGACTATTCAGTCGTTAGAGGACTTGTTGAGGGCATGTGTTCTTGAGCAGGGAGGTTCATGGGATTCTCATCTTTCGTTGATAGAATTCACCTATAACAACAGTTTTCACTCTAGTATTGGTATGGCACCGTTTGAGGCGTTGTATGGTCGGAGATGTAGGACTCCGTTGTGTTGGTATGAATCTGGGGAGAGTGCAGTGTTGGGGCCTGAGATTGTGCGAGAAACAACTGAGAAGGTAAAATTAATCCGTGAGAAGATGAAAGCGTCGCAGAGTCGACAAAAGAGCTATCATGATAAGAGAAGGAAGGATTTAGAGTTTCAGGCCGGTGATCATGTGTTCCTGAGAGTCACTCCGGTGACTGGTGTTGGGCGTGCCTTGAAATCTAAGAAGTTAACTCCCCGTTTCATTGGTCCGTATCAGATTACGGAGAGGGTGGGAAGTGTTGCCTATAGGGTGGCTTTGCCACCTAATCTTTCGAACTTGCATGACGTGTTTCACGTGTCACAACTTCGAAAGTATATTCCGGACCCGTCCCATGTGATTCAGATGGATGAAGTAGAGGTGCGGGATAATCTCACCGTGGAGACTATGCCTGTGCGGATTGAAGATAGAGAAGTGAAGATTCTGAGAGGGAAAGAAATTCCTTTGGTGAAAGTGGTTTGGTTAGGAGCTGCTGGCGAGAGTATGACTTGGGAGTTGGAGAGCAAGATGCGGGAAGCATATCCGGAGTTGTTCGATTCAGGTAATTTCGAGGACGAAATATTCTAAGTGGGGGAGAGTTGTAACGCCCCAAAATAATTTAATTATTTATTTAATTAAATTATTTAAGGCTTACAATATTTATTTAATTTAATTAAATAATTCAAGGTTTAATGTATTTATTTAATTTTAAATTATTAGGAGGTGTTGTCTCGAATTAGATGGTGCACGGAGCCCATGACCCACAAGTGAGCCCATGACCCATTGGATAGTCATAGGATTCGACTCACTATGGGTCTTGTGACTTAGTGGCATTTTTGTCTCAATTGTGAAAAGAAAGAAAGAAACGTAAAAGAGAGGAGAAGTGAGAAGAAGAGGAGGAGGCGAAGCTCATAGAGAAGAGGAGGAGGCTCATTGGTGGTTCGCAATTCTTCCTTGGAGCTTGGCTAGCAAATTCGAATTTCACAAGGTTAGGGGGTCCTCTTTTTGTTCTTAATAGATATGCGAATTAGTGATGCTTAGGGTTAGGGTTCTAGAATAATTTTCATGAACGAATTGTTGTTTTGATGATTAAATTATAGTGTTGTGATACTTGATTAGGAATTGCTCATGTTGAAATCGTATAATTGGTGAATTGAATTGTTGCTAAGTGATTCGCATGATACATGTTTGAGAATATGATTTGTTGATGTTTGCTTGGTGAATTTGAGAATTCATGGTGACACTTAGTGATATATATGTAGTTGGGCATTTTGGTGAATTTAATTTGGTGAATGAAAGTGGAAAAAAATTCTGTTTGGGAGCCCCTAGGCGCCTTGGGCGCCATATGCCTATTGCTGAAAAATTCTGTGTTGCGCCTAGTCATGGGCACCAGGCGCCCAGCAGTGTGCTGCGCCTGTTTCCAAAAATTCTGTTGCCCTGTGTTGCCATTCTGTGTCACTGTGTGCTGTGTCTGTTGCCTGTGTTGCCATTCTGTGTTGCTGTCTCTGTTGCCTGTGTTGCCATCCAGTGTTCCTGTGCTGCCAGTTTTGGCGCATGTTGCTTGTGTCATGGGCGCCAAGGGCCCCAAAGTTCTGGTGATAGTTTTGTGAAAATTGTTTTCAGGTTTTTATACTTGGGTAAAATGGCTCATGAAAACTGATTTTGGTCAAGAAAGGAGTTGAGTTGCGTATTTTCACTAGGTGCCTAGTGCATGGGCGCCAAAAATAATGTTCAGCTTTTGATAAAATTTTTATTGAGTTTTCATGTCCTGAGCATTTGGCTCGTGTAAAATGAATTTCGAAGAAAAATGAGTTGTGTAGCATGTTGGCCTTAGGCGCCTAGTGCTTGGGCGCCATGTTGCTGCTGTTCCCTGGGCGCGCCTGTGCGCGTTGTTGCTTCTGGGCGCCAGCGCCTATGTGCGCGTGTTGCCTCCTGGGCGCCTAGCGCCTGTGCGCTGTTGCGCGTGTTGTTCCTGGGCGCCAGCGCCCATGCGCCTGTGCGTGTTGTTTCTCCTGGGCGCCAAGCGCCCATGCGCCAAGCGCTGTGTTGCCCCTGGGCGCCCAGCGCCCATGCGCCAATTCCAGGATGTCTAAGTATTTTTCCTAAATTGTTTTTAATGTAACTTTTGACTCGGTTATCCAAATTCAACGGTTCAAAATGCGTTGTGAAGCTAATTTCAGTGCCTATCCAATAGTCTCAATTTTATGCAAAAATAATTTATTTTTACTGGTGTTTCTGGCTGATGGTGTTCAAGTGTCCAAATGGCTATTTTTACCCACGTTCTCTATGTCTTGTCAATGTCCTAAGTTGGTCTATTTGAATGGGTGTTGGTGTGAGTGGTGAGCTGACTTGGTGAGTGATGATGAGGTGAGATTGGTGAGCAGAGGCTTCGGCCTAATTTTAATTTGGTGAGTTAATTAATGCACTATGGTGAGACTAGAATTTAAAATGTGAAATTGACTGATTTGTGGTGTGTTGTGATGCATTCTCCATAACACCGCATGAAGCATGTGCATTATTGGTGAGCAGAGGCTACGGCCTAATTTGTATTTGGTGAGCAGAGGCTACGGCTTATTTGTATTTGGTGACGGATCCGACATGCATGTACCCGTGGAGTTTGGGTTGCATTACATGCATAAATCATATATTGTGTGGTGCTGTTTGGAAATACAATATTGATGCGATTGTTCCATTATTGTGAATTGGTGTGCCTGACTTCCTTTTTCCTATGCATTGCTTAATTTCCATATGTTATTAATTATGAAAAGAGACTCACCCTACTGCCTTTATGTTGCTTCTTATGTCGGCAACGTGCAGGTAATGATGAGTGAAGGTTTCCTGTATGCCTTCGTCTGGTAGGAAGTGTCACGCTCTGATACGTAGCACCAGGGGGGGGTGTCTTAGGTTTATGCTTTATTTTCTCAAAACTGTTAGATTTGATTGGTGATGTATTGGTTTTAAATTTTTGAACTCATATTTATTCCGCTGCTGATGGTGATTGGATTTAGTTGATGCGAACTAAACATTTTTCTCATGGTGTTATGTATCTTGATATTACGGAGTAAATGTAGCACTCGCTTGAATTGTTTTCAAAAAAAAAAAAAGAGACTCTGATTTTTACTTAAAAATAAAGTTATTAGAAAAGGGGTGTTACACCTGACGCCAATACAGCCAGAGGAGAACAAAGATAGGCATGGGATAGGATATCGGCCCAACCGCACTGACAAGAGAAGGATTGTGGAGGAAAAGAAGGAGCGGAGGTTAGCCAGGCTTGAGGACAGGGTGCCAAATACGAAGAGGATCATCATCTGCGACATCAAGGAAAGCTTTCGGAGTGCGGGAATGTTGAACCCCAATCAGATCGCCGCAGTTGAGGACGATCTAAACGCCGAAGAAGGCGTCGTAAGTCTTGTACGCCCTTGTCCTGCAAACAAAAGGCTCAAGAATTGGGAGATCGTTGATTTTCCTGTGGTTTTTAGTTCAGAGTAATGTTTCTATAATGTAATCCTCTGGATCTGCCCAAGGCCTTAGGATATTTCATTCGGGCACGCATGTTTTCCTTTCAGTATTAATATTAATGCAACGTTATCTCAGTTCCCAATAAACCCTCGTTCTCCTTTTTCTTTTTACATTCGCTTCTTATTTTCTTTCATTCGTTTTTTATTCCGTTAATTTACGCTAATGCAGATCCGAAAAAAACGTCTTTGAAAATAACAACGCCAATAATCCATATTGTAACTTTGATCACCCCATCAATCAAACTGAGGAAGATGTTGAGGATAATTGGGAAACCCCTCCAGAGTTAATGAGAATGATGGAACAAGAGGAAAAAATAATTGAACCCCACGAGGAATCAACTGAAACGATCAACTTAGGCACGGAAGAAGACAAAAAAGAAGTCAACATTGGCACCACATTGAAAGACAGCGAGCGAGAGAAATTGGTTAGGTTGTTGTTTGACTATGTTGACGTCTTCGCATGGACATACCAAGACATGCCTGGACTGGACCCCAACATAGTCGAGCATAAGTTACCGGTAAAACCAGAATGCCCGCCGGTAAAACAAAAGTTAAGAAGGATGAAACCAGAAATGTCGCTGAAAATCCGAGACGAGGTTAAGAAACAGTTCGATGCTGGGTTTTTAGCCGTGGCAAAATACCCTCAATGGGTAGCCAATATTGTACCAGTCCCAAAGAAAGACGGGAAGGTTCGGATGTGCGTCGATTATCGAGATTTGAACAGAGCCAGCCCCAAAGATGACTTCCCTCTGCCTCACATTGATGTCCTGGTAGATAGCACAGCACAACACTCTCTGTTCTCCTTCATGGATGGATATTCCGGATACAACCAAATTAAGATGGCCCCTGAAGACATGGAGAAAACCACCTTCATCACTCTCTGGGGAACCTTCTGTTACAAAGTAATGCCATTCGGACTGAAGAATGCTGGTGCAACGTATCAGAGGGCAAGGGTCACATTGTTCCATGATATGATGCATAAGGAAATAGAGGTTTACGTGGATGACATGATTGCAAAATCCAAGACTGAAGAAGAGCATATCGTCAATCTGCAAAAACTCTTCGAACGTCTCAGGAAATTCAAACTCAGATTAAACCCTGCCAAATGCACCTTCGGTGTAAGATCGGGAAAGCTGTTGGGTTTCATAGTCAGTCAGAGGGGAATAGAAGTAGATCCAGCCAAAGTACGAGCAATACTAGAAATGCCGGCACCAAGTACTGAAAAAGAAGTTCGTGGTTTCCTGGGAAGATTGAACTACATCTCTAGGTTCATATCGCAGCTAACATCTACATGCGAGCCTATCTTCAAGCTTTTGTGCAAAAACCAAGAAACAAAGTGGAATGATAATTGCCAAGAAGCCTTTGAAAAGATCAAGAAGTACCTCCAAAATCCACCGATTCTGATGCCGCCTGTGCAGGGCAGACCTCTCATCCTGTATCTAACAGTGCTAGACAAGTCAATGGGTTGTGTACTGGGGCAACATGATGAATCCGGAAAGAAGGAACATGCCATCTACTATCTAAGCAAGAAATTCACCGAGTGCGAGACAAGATACTCATTGTTGGAAAGAACGTGTTGTGCTCTGGCCTGGGCTGCACGTTGTTTGAGGCAGTATATGCTGAGCCACACGACTTGGTTGGTATCTAAAATGGACCCAGTCAAGTATATTTTTGAAAAGCCCGCACTCACAGGGAGGATCGCTCGTTGGCAAATGCTACTATCTGAATACGACCTTTTATATGTCACCCAAAAAGCAATCAAGGGTAGTGCATTGGCTGAGTACTTGGCACACCAGCCCATTGAAGATTACCAATCAATGCAGTGCGATTTCCCAGACGAAGATATAATGGCTCTATTCATAGAAGGGAATCCTCCGGACAACAAAAGGTGGAGAATGTTATTCGACGGCGCTTCTAATTTATACGGGCACGGGTCGGAGCTGTACTGATCTCTCCTGATAACCGCTTCGTACCGTTTACCGCTAGACTGAGTTTCTATTGCACCAACAACATTGCAGAATATGAAGCGTGCGTCCTAGGCATCAAAGCAGCCCTTGAATGGAAAGTCAAAAGACTCGATGTATATGGGGACTCAGCTTTAGTCATCCATCAGACAAAAGGTGACTGGGAAACCAGGGATTCCAAATTAATTCCTTATCATGATCACATCCAAAAGATGGTTGAACAATTTGAAGAGATCACTTTCCATCATCTCCCTCGCGAAGAAAATCAGTTGGCCGATGCTTTGGCGACTTTGTCATCAATGTTCAATATCAATAACGACAAGAGTCTGACATTCATCCGAATCGAACATCGAGACCTACCGGCACATCATTGTATGGCAATCGAAGAAGAGCCTGACAGTAAACCTTGGTATTACGATATCAAGCACTATATCACAAACAGAGAATATCCTCCTGGTGCCACCGAGAATGATAAGAGGACACTTAGGAGGCTGTCAATGGGTTTCTTCTTAAATGGGGAAGTGCTTTACAAGAGAAATCACGATATGGTCCTCCTCAGATGTGTAGCAGAAGAAGAAGCAGAAAGAATTATGAAAGATGTCCATGAAGGCTCGTTCGGCACCCATTCTAATGGGCACACCATGGCAAGGAAAATCCTAAGGGCTGGCTACTACTGGTTGTCAATGGAGACCGACTGCTTCAACTACGTCAGAAAATGCCACAAATGTCAAATCTATGCCGACAATATCCATGTACCACCTGTCTCTCTGAATGTCCTAACAGCACCATGGCCATTCTCAATGTGGGGAATGGATGTCATCGGTCCCATCGAACCCAAGGCATCAAACGGACATCGTTTCATTCTTGTCGCTATTGATTATTTCACCAAATGGGTCGAGGCCGCTTCTTACGCCAGTGTAACAAAATCAGTGGTTGTCAGGTTCATAAAGAGAGATTTGATTTGCCGCTACGGTCTTCCAAATAAGATCATCACGGACAATGGGACCAACCTGAACAATAAGATGATGAAAGAGTTGTGTGACGACTTCAAAATCCAGCATCATAATTCCTCCCCATACCGTCCAAAGATGAATGGGGCAGTTGAGGCAGCAAATAAGAACATAAAGAAGATCGTGCAAAAGATGGTAGTGACCTTCAAGGACTGGCATGAAATGTTGCCCTTCGCTTTGCACGGGTATCGGACCTCTATCCGCACGTCAACGGGGGCAACACCATTCTCACTAGTATATGGGATGGAAGCAGTTCTTCCCATCGAGGTGGAAATACCCTCCCTGCGAGTGCTAATGGAAACAAAATTGGAGGAAGCAGATTGGGTTCAAGCTCGTCTGGATCAGTTGAACCTCATAGAAGAAAAGAGGGTAGTTGCTTTGTGTCATGGGCAGTTGTACCAACAAAGAATGAAAAAGGCTTATGATAAAAAAGTGCGCCCCCGCCAGTTTCAAGAAGGAGACCTCGTGCTCAAGAAGATGTTGCCTATCCAAAAGGATTCCCGTGGAAAATGGACCCCTAACTATGAAGGACCTTATGTGGTAAAGAAGGCATTCTCTGGAGGAGCATTGATTCTCACAAAAATGGACGGTGAAGACCTCCCACTCCCAGTGAACTCGGACGCAGTCAAGAAGTACTATGCCTAAAGAAATATATGGAAAAAAGAGAAAGATGAGCCAAGCAAAAATAAGCTCGCTAGGTCAAAAACCCGAAAGGGCGGCCTAGGCAAAAATTAGAGCGACCCGGTGGACTGAAAACTCTAAAGAGCAGTCTAGGCAAAAATTAGGGTCAGAAGTTGGACTTTGAGCTACAAAGGCGGTCAATACCTCCGAAAGTTGGATAATGAATGCTCAAAGTTATGTTAATGGGCGATTGGCGTTACTACTTCAAAGATACAAACAATCAAAAGATCAGCTTTCCTTGTTTTCTTTTTCTTCTCTTTCTTTTTTTTTAAACTCACAATGTAATTTTTAGCCAGCGCGACCTTCTGCGCATTTGTTTTCCATTTGAGTATTAAACATTTCCTTTATTCTCTCATTTCCCTAAAAATAACGTTCATGGTAGACGATACTGAGTTGCGAAACGTGTGCATGATCACAAGCATTATATTCATTGCGAAATTTCTAAAAATCACAAAAAAGAGATGATCTCTCATAAAGTTGCAAAAAGGACAAATGCATAATCACTTCAGCAAATCTTAATAACCCGCACTTTGGCACCACTGCTTGAGGCAACCCTCGTATCCCACGTCAAGAGTCATGCGAGTTTGATGATGCCAGCAAAGTCAATAAAGAGCTAAAGAGCAAAAAGAGCAAAAGAGCAAGAAAAGAAAATGAAAAAAGAAAAAAGCCAAAGCCAAAAACAAAATCATTCCACATTTCATTCATCATGTCATCAATTACTTAACTACATGCACGCATGCATCATTCATTGCAAGTGTCTGTTGAGATAATTTTAGTATGTATCGTTAGCACCAATTCTTCAGACCCCCGGCGGTCCTTCAGAGCCCAGGCGCTCCTTCAGACCAACATTGGTCCTTCAATCCAGATCGCACGTCGCGTTATCGAGCAACCGACGGATCATCCGGCCCCAGGCCCTTCAGACTAGCTGTGTCCGCCTAAACAACGCAGTGCACGTCCTTCGTGGTTATATCAGTTCCGGACCTGATTAACCCTAATGGCCGCTCGAAAAAAAGGCCACCCCCAGACCGTATTACTAGTACCATAAGCTAGTTGCGCTCTTTCAGACCCATCGGTCCCTCAGGCTTAGGCATGCCCTTCAGACCCCGACGGTCCCTCAGTCGAACGCAAGTCGATGCTCCAAGCATTGATTTTGAACTAGACCTTCAGAGCCCCAGTGCTCCTTCAGAGCCCCAGCGCTCCTTCAGATCCCCAGCGATCCCTGTTTACTTTCTTTCTAAATCAACCCAGTTTTCATAATTTTCAAACCAAAAAAGAAGAAGCAACACAAAATTCTCAGTCTGGAGAAAATTAGCGTTTTGTTATCTTTATTTCTATTTTCCTCGAGAAATTTGGAATCCCTCCGATTTCCTAGCAAAATATAAATAAAGAGGGGCAGCTGTAATACCCTAATTTTGTCCGATCAAATTGAGAGATTTTTATTTTTTAAAAAATAATATTCTTTTTATGTTCATGTCATATTTTATTTTAGTTTGCTACAAGTTTTAAAAAATAATAATTAGAAGTATCAAAACAAAATAGGCAAAGGAGCATAAGGGGGGGGGGTCTGTAAAAATATAGAGGTGCAATCAGGATTGGGCCATTTAAAGCCCATTCCTCCACCAAACCCTAACCCAATTCGCCTAACCCAATCCAACTCCTTCCTAACCCATCCACCCAACCCATATCCAACCCAACTCACCAAACCCTAACTTTCCCTCCTCCTAACCCTAAATTCAGCCACCACTCAAAAAAAAAACCTAAAAACTAACTTCCCCCCCAACCCTAAAACTTGACCACATTCATTCCCCAAAACCCTAATTTTAAACTCCCCCTTTTACTCAAAAATTCGGCCACTCCCCCTATTATCCCATGGTCAAACTCGAATACCCACTCCCCTTATTCCCTCCTTGAAACTCACAATCCCACTTCCCCATTTTTTCCCTTCCCCATACACTCTTCCCCACTTCCCAACGGCTCCCTCTCCCATCTCTCTCTCTCACACATCACTTCTCTTTCTCTTTCTCCCACTCACACTCAACCTCTCATTCCTCTCTCTTCTCCTCCCATCCCTACGACTCTTCCTCACACACACTCATCACACACTTCACTTCTCTCTCTCTTTCACTCATCTTCTCACCTCCCCACTCTCCCATCTCCACGCATACCACTCCCACCAAACCCTCCACTCCACTTTACTTCCCCTTTCTCTCTCTTCCTCACGGATCCCCTTCCCCTCTCACAAAAAATATATCATTTTCTTCACCAACTACCTCCAAACCTTCACCCCTCCATCATATCAAATCTTTCTCAAGTCAAAAAAAAAGGGAAGAACTACTGTGCAAGGTATGGAGGCCACGAGTTTGAAGACAAAGAAGGCATCACCCTTAGTATAAATGGAGGCCACAAGTTTGAAGCAAGGGGCGGATTTTTTTTGGAAGAAAAAGGGAAGAAGAAAATTCTCGAAAAATTGTAGTTTGTTGTTTTTTTTTATTTTTTCCCTTCTTTTCTTTTTCTTCTCCTTCCAATATTCTTTTTTTAGTTTAAAAATCTTGTTGTATTAAGGAGATCCGGGAAGAGGTTCTTCCCAACATTGCCAAGGTTTTTCCTTAAGGTACCATAATGTAATTTTCGAATTTAATACATTATTATTGTTTTTTTTGCTTTTTATTTCATTGTTGCTTCATGTAAATATTGTTGCTTTTCTCATTACTTATGTTATTGCTGTTTTTGTTTATTTAATGTGGTTGCTGTTTTTTTGTATATATATTTGTTGCTGTTTTTTTTACTAAATTGTTGCTTTTTTTTCTTATTTTATTGTTGTTGTTTTATAAATATTGTTGCTGTTTTTTTTTTCTAAAAAATGTGGCTGTATTTTCGAATTAAAATGAAGCCCCTTTAAAAATATTAAAAAATATGTAATGTTTTTTTTGTATATATTGATTGCTGTTTTTATGTATTTATTTATTTGTTACTAAATTGTTGCTGTTTTCTTATTAAAATTGTTACTGTTTTTTTTATTTTTATTGTTGCTGTTTTGTTTTATTTTAAATTGTTGCTGTTTTTTTTATTAAATTGTTGTTGTCTATCATTTAAATTCCTTTTCTATATATATTGCTGATTTTCGGATTCAAATAAACCCCTTTTTAAAATATTAAAAAAATGTGTTCCCTTTTTATATATAAAATAATTAGTTACTGATTTTCGGATTAAAATAAAATCCTTTTCAAAATATTAAAAAATATTTTTTATATAAAATAATTGGTTACTAATATCACTATCCTTTTTTTTTTTAAAAAAAAAAGGGTAATAATAATAATCATTCTCCCCAAAAAAAATGAAGAGTAATTTAGTCAAATAGCAAAAAGTAAAAATAAACCAATCAACCGTTTTTAGCGTCAAAACGCTATTTGCACCCCCGGCAACCATTTTTTTTTTAGCGTCAAAATGCTACTTGCACCCCCTCTTGTCGCACTTTTCGCTTCTATTTACACCGCGATGTTTCCAAACCGCTTTTCTTTCTTTCAAACAATTTTGCTAACATAAAAAGAAATAGGTGGTTACTGATGGTCACTCTGAGCTTAGCTTGTTTGACCGTTAGGACTAACCTTCTTTTTTCACAGCGGATTAGTAGCGGTGATCACTCTGAGGCCACTTGTTTGATCATCGCAAACATCCGCCTAAACTTCAAGAAATTTTCTCAATCCCGACTCCATTTCTAGATCACGCTTCCCAGTAAGCATTTTTTAAACGAACGAAACGTTCGATCACAAATCGGGTATTTATAACAGTCACTCTGGGCCCCGCCCGTTTGAACGCTGTAAATACCTTCTTTTCCGAATAAGCCATTAATGACGACCACTCTGGATTTATCTGTTTGGTCACCATGAACGGCCTCTAGTTTTCGCAAACTTTTCAAAAATAAAAAATACCAACACACAAATATTTTCTACCCAAGAACTACGTAGCTTTGATTTCTCCATCGCACCCGGAGATACGTAGGAGCGGGGGCCCACTCCTGTCAAGCGCAAAAAACTAATTTTTTTTATTAAGTCTTCCTTTCCGTTTTTTGTAATTAATAAAAAGGGTAAATTAAAGTGTTTTCTTTAAACTATTTTTTTTTTCTACACATTAAATTAAAAGGTAACCTTTTTTAGGATGTTGCAGGGTGCTAGTACCATCCCCGCACTTAATCGACCCCCGAACCCAAAAACAAAGGTTTTTTCAATGTTTTCCTAAAAATAAATATTGATGGCAACTCCATTGTTCAAAAACAACGAAGAATCCCTCCTCCGGATTTTTCGGTCGCTACAGTTCTATTCAAGCATTGCTTCTGTTCTTATATTCATTTCACTTTCATTGTTGTCATTGACCCTGTACTCTGCTTATTATATACTGCTCTGCCTCTATTTATACATACCTCTTTGTGTCCTTTTGGTTCTCATTGTGCTGAGTTTTTTTATGGACCTTTTGTAGGTATTTGATAACCAAAAGGCATACACTCATAAGGAAATTTTGGAGGTCCGCAAGCTTTGGGCAGAATTTTATTTGAAGATTCGTCCGGCAGGAAATATATGATTGGCTAACAAGTTTGATTTTTTTTTTTGTGGAATGCTAACAAGTTTGATATATATGTATTTGTTATAGTACATGTATTAGTTGCTGAATTAGTTGCTCCCACCTGTATTTGTTATAGTACATGCATTAGTTGCTGAATTGAAAGACATATGTATTTAGTTCCATGTTTTAGTTGATGGTCTGTAGTTGCTGAATTGAAAGAAACATGTAATTGCTGAATTGAATTGAAAGAAACATATTTATGTATTATTATGAGTTGCTGTAAAAATGTTATTAGGTGATTGCAAAAAAAAGGGAAGAAAATAAACAGGAACTAGCTTCTGACTTGTTAACAGACTTTTAGAATCGGTTATATAAACAACCGATTCAAAATGTCTATTTATTAACAGACATTTGGAATCGGTTGTTTATAAAACCGATTCTAAATGGCTATTTATTAACAGACATTTTGAATCGTTTGTTTATATAACTGATTCACAATCTCATCATTTGGCATGTTCATATTTGTTGTCTAAGATAGCATTTGGAGTCGGGTTTTACACAACCGATTCGAAATGTTATCACCTTTAGAATCGGGGGTATTCGAATCGGCAAATAACCTGACTCCAAATGTGCCAAACAACCTGATTCAAAAAGTCTTTTTTGCAATAGTGTATTGTTCACTCGCAGGCTCCTACATATGTATTGAAGAGCAATTCAAGTATGCAAATAAATTTAAATCCTGGCCCATCAAGAAAAATAGAATCCAAAAATCTTCAAATGCACGTATAAAACCAGTAGAAATTTTAAGGTTTGTTATGACAGACTCTCTGCTGATTAGATTAAGAAGTATAACAGCAGAGCGCTTTGTACTTCGTATTCTTAATTTCAAACTGTTAGAACCAATTCTTTGGCAATTAAACCACATAAAATTTTTCATTTAACACGGCCAAGATGCCCGTGTCAACTTAATAATCTAAAGCACTGGTTATTTATAAAAGGGTCATTTAAAAAAACCCTAAAAATGAAAACTGTGCATAAAACTATCTGTAGAAGAAATTCAGTAACCGACTACATAAAACAAGCATTCTGAATCATATAAACCAGTCATGTCTAGATCTCGTTTAGATTTTGAACCTGTACCTTGCTCCTCATTTCATAGACATAAGACTCCAAGCAAAATATTCCTTGGTGAATAGGGCGAAAACTTGAACTACGCACGTACATACTTTTAAAAAAAGGTAAAGCCAACAGACATATAAAAACAGGTCGTCATAGTCTTTTAGCTTATGTAGTGGTCGGCCTTCCTACACGCAAGCGCCCGCCAGAATGCCTCCTTGGTTATTCTTATTTTCTTTGGTTAGCTCTATGATTCTATCAAGGTGGTCTAACTGTTGTTCTTTTTCATAGGCTCTAGAGTTCTCTGCCATTGTCATTCCACCATAGATACTCTCATTCATTGGAACATGAAGCCTTCGGCAAGATCTTTTCTTGTACCATCAGCATGTAAAATGGAATGACAGTAAAATTGTTATTAACAGAATTGTAACTAACAGAATTGTACCTATCCATATAAAAGGGAACTGGGAAGGGTAGTTAGTTAGTTAGTGAATTGTAAATGTGGAGAGAAATGAGCACTCTCGAACTACTCGGTATAATTTACTAGAACTCTAAACTAGAATAATGGAATACCATTCTTGAGTCCTTTTCATCTCTTTTCTTGTTATCAGTTGAAATTCCTTTCAGAGTATGCACATATACATAAAGCTTACTCTGATTCACAATGTTATGCTTAATTAGTTTTAGAACATTAGATTTCTTTGATGTCACAACAAGCAAAAGCCGCGGTGTGACATCTGTGGCTGACGAGGGCGGGGGGAGTGATCACCGGTGTCCAAAAAGTGGGCATGGCAAAGAGCGGCTCTTGGCAGCTTCTAGGCGAAGGGGAACGTGGATGAACTGAATATGCACCGAAATGAGGGATTCTAAGGCTGTGTAGGTATGGGACTGTACAGTTGAAGGAAGGCTTAAAAGAATTGATTTGGACTACCTATACAAACATGATAGATTATCTTTTCGGGAGCCCTTCCCATAAAAACTCCATAGTTAAGCGTGCTTGACTTGGAGAAGTAGTGGGATGGGTGACCTTCTGGGAAGTTTCCTAGAAATCATGCAAGTCACTACAACAAAACAGGAAAGCGGCGGCAGTTGAAAAAGCATTCTGCGGCGGTTTTAACCGCTGCCAAATTCCCTTCGCGGCGGTTCCTGAACGCCGCGAGGAAACTCTGCGGCGGTTTTGGCAACCACTGGAATAACCGCCTGGAGCAGTACTTAGCGGCGGTTTGCGTTTTGCGGCGGTTCTAACCCGCCGCTAAACTGTTGATTAATATCCCATATTTCTGCAGCGGTTTTGAGGAATTTTGCGGCGGTTTGCTATTTGCGGCGGTTTAGAACCGCCCCTAAACTATTTCTAAAGCCAGTATCCTTAACTATCTGTGACGGTTTTGAGGATGTTTGCAACGGTTCAGAACCGCCACTAAACGATTTATGTGATGGTATATTCCTTACTTATCTACAGCGATTCCAGGGATGTCTGCGGTGGTTCAAAACCTGAGGACGAAACTGCTTTTAGCTTTAAAGGCTCAAATAAATTGTTTTGTTATTTATAACAACTTTTTCTCAAATTATTTAAAAACATAAAATTATAAACCTACATAAATAATTAAAAAAGTTCATTCAATCATACTTAAATAAAATAACAGAATAATATCAAAAGGTAGTGTTGTCCCAAAATATCAAAAGATATGTGGTTTAGGAGTATAAATTTCCCCAATATAAGAACATGTTTTTCAACATTACTAGTTAATAACAAATCCTAAATCTAAAGAGTAGATATTGGTCCATGATGTGTTGGGGCATGACTAGCAGATGAAGAGCGCATTGCTTCAGCTGGCGAACGTAAATTGGCAGCCTGAAATTAAACAAAAATAAAGTTACGAAGTTACCAATTATC
Source organism: Astragalus membranaceus (assembly GCA_039519185.1). Classification (NCBI taxonomy): domain Eukaryota; kingdom Viridiplantae; phylum Streptophyta; class Magnoliopsida; order Fabales; family Fabaceae; genus Astragalus; species Astragalus membranaceus. The sequence continues at coordinate 126,773,018 of CM076848.1, read as the reverse complement.
AGCACAATGAAAACTAATCTAAAACCAACTATCCTAGAGGTTATGAAAACTAAAACCAACTAAATAAAGTTATGAAGTTCCTCAAGGATAGTTAGTTGGCCCCACCATGTCACTATGCTAGCGCAAATATTTGTTCTCCAAAATGGAAAATTATGAAAGTTATTAATCTAAGCATATGTACAGCATCAGTAGAAGTATATAAGCAGGAAACAGAATTCAGTGTATGGGCTAGTGAGCTGAAGTGTTATCAAGTGTTGTGAAATGTGTGCGATGTGTTAGTGTTTCCATGAAGTATTAGAAGAGCAAGTACAACAGATGGTTACAACAAAGCTAAAAGAAATAGAATGTTCTCAGTGTTCTTACAACAGAGCCAGAAACAGAACATTTTAAGGATAATAATTGAATATACTGGACCGGTTGCAGATCATTAGACATCTTCGATCCATACACAGACATATGAACCAAATGAAATCTTATAAGCTTCAATATCATGAAACAATAAGTGGAAATGTTTGGAGAAACGAGTTAAGCAGGAGCAAGATGCAGAGTAGCCTTAGATACAAAAATATCAAATAGTAATTAAGTGATTCAATATGCAACAACTTATACTAACAGCACTAGAAGATGTCCACATCAATAAAGGAGTGCACATCTAAGTCCTAGTCCTCAACCATAGTCACCAACGTTTCTAATGTACAACTACAACACTAGAATATGTCCCTGTTCTTTTTAATCAAGGGACCCAACATCATCAACAGGAAGGTAACTATACGCGCATCAATTGTTTACTAACATAAGTCATACTCTGATGTAACCCTTGTGTAACACCCAAAATATTCATTGATTATTTTAAGTAGAAAACCATTTACTTGACAATGATATGCATATTTGAGTATGACTTATGTTAGTAAACAATTGTTTAGTAACAATTACTAAAGGGTAAATAATTGTTTAGTAACAATTACACTCAACAGAGAAGGAAATCAAGACCACAGAGTTATGCTTCATACTAGAAATGTCTTCTTTTTATACACGAGGAAGCAAGAAAGCATCTGATATACAGAGTTATGCTTCATACTAGAAATGTCTTCTAGAGGTAATCATCAGAACAGAACAGTCAATAAATTATCATCAGAACAGAACAGTCAATAAATTATCATCAAAACAGAACATTTGTACTAGACTTAAAGACTAGTACAGAACAGAACAGTACAACAATTATCATCAAAAAAGAAAAAGATGGAATAAAGATGAACAGAACAGTACAGAACAGTGATTCACCATGGAAAAAAGAAGACACTAATTATCAAAATAATTAGAAGAAAAAGATGGACAATAAAAAGACTAGTACAGAACAGTCAATAAAAAGACTAAATCTATGTACATAAATCCCATTCCTCCAAATCAATTAACCAAAACAAAAACTAATAGGGTATGTAAAAACAACCAAGTTATGCAGGACCAGTCAATAAAGGATCACATTAGACCACCAAAACAGTCTATCATCAGAATAGCCGGATAGGTTATGCAAGTACCTCGTTAGATCTAGCCGGACATTGACCACGAGCATGCTGCATTAGAAAAGCAACTTGTTCCTCTAAAGTTCGAACTTTAGCTACTTCTCCCTCTAAAGCTTCAACTCTTGCATTACTCGCTTGCAATTCCAACTTTAGCCTATCATAGTCAGCCGTTGTGGGACCACCTGATGAAATGGTTGAGCTCCCATTACGAGAATCAGATGATAGGTATTGAGTGGGGGTTGGGCCAAATCCCATGCCACGCATACGTCCGGGGTGCTCTTTCCCACATACTTGAATATAAATATCTTCGCCAGAAGATGTCTCGTCTACTTTGTCCAACAAATCCTACACAAAGTTAACCAACATTCAGTTGAACACATAAATGTTAAATATAATTATCCTTAACTTTCAATAAAAATAGAAATAAATAACGATTATACTCACACTCTTTTGTCTAGCCTCTTCATTGACAAATGATCCATTTTTTTTTTTGTGTGCGATGGAATACATCTTTGCTCGACCAAAAGGCTTCCCAGTTTTAGTTTCCTAACAAATTACAAGTGAGAAAACATTATAAGTTCATATATGGTCACAGCTAACTTGTGTATACATACTACAGTTGGCTTTTATTACCAATGTTGGTAAACTTAAAGAAAGAAATACCAATTCATGTCTTTTCCTAGAAATTGTTTTTGACCCAAGTGTATGAGGAGTTTTTTGCTTAGCCCTATTTGTCGTGTTTTTTTCACAAATTTCCTGCATTATTAAATAAAACAATTAGTAAATGATTAATCTTATCACAACATTCTCAACACATCATATATTACCTGAGTTTCAGGTTTCAAGCGATATTCCAAAAAAGCTGCCCATTGATCTACACGGATGCCATCGGGGCGAAACTCAAGATTTTGTTCCCAACTATGAGTTTCATCATAAAAATCAGTAAACAGCCGACAACGAGTGTCTTTCCATTTCTTTCCTATATTCCCCAATATCCATTTCTTGCGACAATCATTGATTAGGAATACTTTCTACAATAGGCAAATTAAGTTTTGGTAAGCTATATATATATATATATAAATGAATTATGTTATATTTATAGTTCATACCTTTATCATCTTGTCCCACATGTCATTCTTGGGTTGCTTTGGAACCTTTGGCCATTTTACATAATTGATAGGGAAGATATCATAGCTAGCTGCAAGAGCTCCTAAATAACCCCCTAAAAGACCAGTGTAGCGACCGAAAAATCCGGGTGAGGATTCCTCGAAGGTTCAAAAATGAAGCCGCCACCAAAGTTTAGTTTAAGGGCAAATATTGGAAAATCCCTTTTGGAATGGATAAGGGTCCTTGAGACCAGATAAGGGTTCGAGAGTCGGTTATGCGTGGGGAAGGTATTAGTACCCCACGACATCCTTTCTAATGAAGGTTACCTGCTAACTGGTTGTAGGAAAGAATATTAATTTTGAAAATGTTTATTTTACCCTTTTTTATTTTGAAGAAAAAGACTTAATACAAATTTTAGTTTTTTGTGCTTGACAGGAGTGGGCCCCTGCTCCTACGTATCTCCAGGTGTGATGGAGAAATCAAAGCTACGTAGTTCTTGGGTTAGAAAATGTTTGTTGGTTGGTATTTTTTAATATAGGGGTTTTAGGACTGTGTGATCTGTGTTGAAGGACCACTGGGGGTCTGAAGGAGCGTTGGGGCTCTGAAGGGCCGCTGAGGACTGAAGGAGCGCTGGGGCTCTGGAGGACCACAGTTCACTTATCCTAAAACGATGACTAACCCGGCCGTACGACCGGCTTAATCCCCTACTTTGAAAATAAGATTTTTGATTTTCGAAATGAAAGAGATGTGTTTGTATTTTTTTTAATTGAGAAATTATTTATTTTAAATAGGGACTTTAGGACATAATCCGTAACGGTTCATTAGTGACCTAAAAAGCAGACTAACCCGACTGTACAGTCGACTTAGTCCCCTATTTATATTTTGTGGTTTTTTGTAAAAAAATGAATTAAGAAAGAAAGGTAATGGAAATTGTTTATTTTTGCGCTTGACAGGGGCGTGACCCTGCTCCTACGTATCTCCTGGTAGAGAATCAAAGGCTACGTAGTTCTTTTGAAAATATTTGTTTGTTGGTGTTTCTTAATTAATGCTTTTTTTTAATTGTTTTTATAGGGATTTTAAGACTTTTGAGCTGTACAACTCATTTATCCTAAAAAGCAGATTGACCCGGTTGTACAACCGACTCAATCCCCTATTAAAGCTTTTTTTTTTAGAAATTGTTTATGGGAAGACAACACTTTTTGAAAATGATTTATTCATTTATTTCATAGGGGTTTTAGGACTCTTGAGCTGTGCAGTTCATTCGTCCTAAAACGGTGATTAATCTGATTGTTCAACCGACTTAACCCCCTATTTGAGAAATTAAATATTTGTGATGACTTGTCCATAAGGAAACAAATTTTTTTATGAGAGATGTAAGAGAAAACTAACTTGATTTGAAATTTTTTTACAAGGAAACTAGAGTGAGCTGTATTACCGAAATAAGGGAGGCGCGATTAGTCATGTACTATTTTGGATCAAAATCTGGTTATACAGCCAATGAATTTTGAATAAAAAAACAGGTCCAAATCCTAATAGAAAGGAAGTGATGAATGACAAGTGGGATTGGTTTCTTCAACTGAGAAGCAGCGTGAATACACTTTCTCTTCCCATTTCTAATGATTTTTAATAACATGTAAATTGAATAAATAAAGTTATGATGATAAAAAAAACTTAAAATAAAAAAGGTACTGATATGAAAAGGCGTGGAATAGAATACCATTTTGGGAATCAAATCCCTAGTTGCAAACAATATTCGAGAGAGAGACCTGCAGGAAGAGGTGCGAACTGTCAAGGAGAGGGTTGATGGCGGTGACGGCAAAGTGGAAGGCAGCGTGAATGATGGTGCACGACAGAGATGGAGGCGGCACAGGCATTCTGGTGGTGCTCCGGCGAGTTCACGGAAGTGGAGTGGTATGTGGCTCCTTATTCTAACTCACACTCTCCTTCTTCTCTATTTCCCCTCTATTGTGGTTGCTGTTATCATTTTTGAAGGTCAAAATCGATTTGTGGAGAGAAAGAATACAGGTGAGCGTTTCCAAAAACAAATGGTGTGAAGAGGTAGCAGTGCGTATAAAGGAAGGAAAAGGCTTGTTGCTTTCTCTGTTTTTGACTCAATCAGTTCCTCCTCCTTACATTTTTTTTTAAAAAACATTTCTCCTCTTACATTTTCCTCATCTCCGTCCTTTAATTCTGAACTCCCCCTTTTGCTTCTGTTTTCCTCCTCTGTATACTGTGTTGTTAATAATTTTTTTCTTTTCTTTTTTGTTACAGTGAAATCGCCCCCTACGGTTTTTTCTCCCCCCCCCCCCCCTATTTTTGTTTTTGAAGTTGGATATATAGAAGGATTTGCCTTGTTTGTTGTACTGTGTTGTCAATTTTTCTGCCTCTCAGTTTTGTGTATTTGTTCAAGTATTTCATGTTTTGATGCATAAAGTGTTCTGATCACAATTTTATTTCTCCCGAGCCCCTGCCTCATTCACGATTTTGTTGGGTTTGACTGTTGCTCACATTTGTTTCTTTGTGTACAGGCTGTGTATGGAGGCTTTGGTGTAGTGCAAAGAGGCATTCCTTAGTTGGTGAAAGAGGGCAGTAACATGATAAAAGAGTTTAAAACTCTTGTCTCAAAATGGACTTACACATCACTCTCCATTGTATTATCTATAATTTTTAGCAATTCTGATTTCTAATTTTTCTATCTTTATATTGTAATGTAAAAAAAGAGTTAACATCAAATATTAATAATAGTCTTTTTTAATTAAGTTCTTCTTGCAATCGATAAAAAGAAAATAAGTTCTACTAATAACAATAGAAATGACGTCAAGCCGCTACCAAACGGCACGCGTAAACGACAATATTTTACCTGCAGAAGCGTTCGTACAACACAAACAACCGTTAGATTCAAAAGACAACAGTTGGTCGTTAACCGACACAACGACTCGACGACTTGGCCGGACGGACCAACCATTGCTCTGATACCACTAATGTAACACCCCTTTTCTACCCGTTATTTATTATTATAAAACAAGAGTTTACAAAAATCTTTTTCTTTTATTTTCAACAAGAGGAGTGTCACATTTTCGTCAAAACGCTAATAGCTTAATTACGTCATTTTCCGAAAAGCTAATACATAGCACTTAAATTCTCATTTATTCAAGCAGCGGAAAATCATTAAATCATCGATGAATCATAACAGTTAAACAGTCATCAGAACACTAAGGTACATCCCTCCCCACTGAGTGCTACGTATCAGAGCATGACGACCCGACTCCAAATAGTGAAGAGTACGAATACCTTCACTCGTGACCACCTGCAGTTACCACGTAGGGTAACATTCAACAGAGAAAGGGTGAGTTCAATCTAACCATATAATAGAACATGTGATAAGTCTCAGGCTAGAATTACAGGACTAGAACAACCATACTACAGTCATCACATAATCACTCGAAAGTCACTCATTAAGGCAATCCGTCACTATGGCATGTAGATGTATGAGAATGCAATATATACATGTGGATCCATCATCACCGCAATAAGCCTTGAGGGCACATCACCGCTTTGGCCGAAGCCTACTCACCGCATGGCCGAAGCCTACATCACCGCTGAATGCACATGGATGCATGCGACACTATGAACATGCATCAATCACATGACATCATCATCATCAATTATATCCCATCATCGCTAAAAATATCACATCAGTATTTATATCATCATCGCTAATCATCATCGCTAATCATCATCGCTAATCATCACCGCTAATCATCACCGCTAATCATCACCGCTAATCATCTTCGCTAATTATATCACATCATCGCCAATTATATCACATCATCGCTAATCATGTTACTCACCCATTGGCCGCTAAGGGCATTTTTGTCAACAAAACTAGCCACTAAGGGCATCATCGTCAAGACACTCACACATTGGCCACCAAGGGCATTTTCGTCACTTTATTCATAAAATTTCATTATTCAACCGGGACAGCCACTCGGGCGTCCATACAACAGCAACTAACATATTTTTCCTCAGAATGATTCATTTTCCAAAATGATTGCGACTCGACATTTTCTCAAAATGACAACTTTTAGGGTTTGAGTTAATCATCAACATTTCTTCCAGAAAATACTTTACTGAGCCTCAAATTAGAATATTCAGATGGGCGTCTGAATAAGCTTTCCAAAACATTTTGAAACGCCTAAAACGGAGTCCCGAGTCAAAAGATATTCGAAAAACAAATTTGGGAACAACAGCGACACCCTGGGCTACGCGAACACGGCAGCCAGAATTCGGCGAATTAGTTAAAATAGTAAACGACATCGAAAAATTACAAAAGACCCCTCGTTGGAAAGCTACAGATGTGTAGTTTCTGAACTTATATTTAAAGTTTCAAAACAATGAGCCAGTTAGTACAGTTTTTAGAAACAACCCGAATGGTTCCCAGACTGGACAGATTCTGTCCTTCCACTTCAAATCACTCTAAACTGACTTACACTTGACCAAATGGAACAAAACCTTAGCCTTAACAAAATAAATTTGAGTATAGTTTCTAATGGAAAAAGAATCGTTCAAATCAGAGTTCAATTGAAGACACAAGACCTGAAACACTGAACCTATACCTAGTTTAAGTCCAGAAATTTGACCTGACTTGGGACGCTCATAACTCGAGCTACACTACTCCAAATTTAACCAAACCAGTGCGAAAGTGACCAAAATTAAGTCTGTTTTCTAACAAAAAAAGTCCCATAATTATTTGACGAACAGAAAGTTCCCAGTTTTAAAAATACCGAACCTATGTCCAGAATGCTTCCAGAATATTACCCTAACTTGTGGAATTCATAACTCGATCTTCACAGCTCTAAACGCAACCAAACCAGCGTCAAATTAACAAGCATTCAATCAAGTTTTCGAAATGACAAACCACATAATTTTTCAATTAGTAAAACGTTCTCAGTCACTGAAATACTAAACCTATGTCAGAACATCTCAAAACAGTGAATTCAACAACACATATATGATCATATCATTAATCTCAACCAACATGAATATAATCAAAAACACATAAACATCAAGCAATCACCAATATCATAAGTCGCATATATTCATCAAGATAGCAATGATTAAGGATCAACAATAATATGGATAGATCTAGGCTAAATCCCATCCTAAAACCCATCACACAATCTATTATAGAGAAAGATGATCCCCCCTTACCTTATGTTAGAAGAAGTAGGAGTTCTTGAGAGGAAATCACCACCAAAAATTCAGCAACAATGGAGGCCCCCTTCTCTTCTTGATCCTCGCCCTTCCTTCTTCTTTCTTTCTTGAAGTTTTGCGTTTTCTCTCCTTTCCTTTGCTCTCCAAAACGGCTCACTCTCTCCACTCTCTCTAGGGATTTCGCCAATGCCAAGCCTCAAACCCTAACCCCATTCACTTAGCCAAACTCGCCTATGTTGGGTATTGGGTCATGGGCTTATCCAACTCAAGCCCTATGTGCGCTCCAAGCCAACATCATGCCCTAAATAATAATATGCACCCACTCAATTATTTTCTAAATTTAATTAAATCACTAAATAAAATAAATCCCTAATAATTTAATTAAATAAATTAATTAAATTATTTGGGTGTTACAACTCTCCCCCACTTAGAATGTTTTCGTCCTCGAAAACTTAACCGCCTAAGCCAACACTCCTCCACTAATAAACCAACGATCCATCAAGCTGATCATTATTTCCTTGGTTACCGGCGATAAGTGATTGGGCGGCCGTCCCTCCTACTTACTCGGCCAGGTAACTCCGGAAATATCAACCAGACCTCTCCTCCCTCAGGTCCACCGGTAGGGTTTTTGAGCGCAATCATGCCGTTACCACATGATCACCCCAAAACTCTATTAGAGTTCCTTCCTAATATAACCTGCCAAAACTTCGCTGCGCTACTCTGATAAGCTGACCTGGGTTCTACCTCACTCATCTACCCTTACGGACACAGCGTATACCGACCATCACACCATCAATGCAAGACTCACAGAGTGCACACAATGCAATTCAACAACAATGGCCACCGGCCGACAACATAAATCGATGACAACGCGGGCCATTCGGTGGTACCCACGACAACAAACAACATAATTTGGGCCACTCGGCAGTACCCAAGGCAACAATAGCAAAACATCCGCATACGACATGGCAACAACCACAACCTCAACAATTATGATAATAATCGGCAGCATCAGGACTAACAACTTAGTCACAACGGTGGGCGCTAAGGCGCCGCAAGCAACACAGCAAAACAGGCACATAAACAAAATGTACGACCAAATACATGCACTAAACACTTTGTTCAGAGTTTTTCGACACAAGAAACAACACACGTCATAGAAATTGATTTTCCCTCTACAAGACTAGTCGTCAGCTTAAATAGTTTGAATAAAATATTCTTAAGAGTATACGACAATAAAAGCTAACTCAAGGAAGTGCACAAACAGTGCCAATGCACATCTTAAATTTTTAAGGTTTTCAAAATCACGGGGCACAATTACAAAGAGTGCAACAGCTAGAGCAAAATCCGGGAAACTCGTTGTAGACGGTTACGGTCATAGTTATTATTTTGCCAAAGGAAATTTTCCAATACCATTGTGAAAACCGAAATAGAGTAAAATATGTGGGGTAATACTAACAACATAAAATTCAGCCCACTTTTAATGTCATTTCACGTGGTAGCAAAAATAGGAGGCGACAATAGTTGCAGTTTTCAAACCAAAATTTTTATCATTCGCAACAGTCAAGACAGTAAGACCGTGTAGCACCATTGTGCAATCAAATACCGTATTAAAACTTGACACGAGATCAACATCCATTTACTAAAATGACTTTCAACACTAATATCAGTATCTAACCGTAAAATCGTTCACTAGATGTTCAAAAACATTTCCAGAAGTCACTTTGTCTTTTAGGAACACAGAACCACATAGCATAATTCAAGAGGCAACAACTAAGATCATGTCATAGATTTTCAAGCGCACAAGATCACACCTCGAGGAAAACTGGGCAAATAGGGGAGAAAACGAAAGTAGGGATGGCACAGCCTACTGCTAAGATCGTTACGCTTGATTTACAAAAGACACCTTCACGTTGGAAATAAAGTCACAGCATTTGAACAAACACAATTTCACTTTTATTGGTTTAAGACGCCACAGCGGTTAATAGCGAGGCAGTGACTTAAAAAAAATAATTCCGCAAAGCAACTTTTCATTGTAATCAGTTTTCGAACCTTAAAACACACTACCGAGAAGTTCATAAAACATTTGGTATACAATGCCAATATGAAATCAAGAAGACGTTACGGTAAGAACCTTACACACGGCTAGCATCAAAATAATTTTAATATCAATATTGGTATCCGACATTAAATTTGTTTAACAAGATTTTCACAAGCAGTTCTCAGAAAATCTTTTTATTCTTAGGTTCTAAAACCACATAACACAACTCAAGAAGTAATAACCAAAACTTTGTCAAAAAAATTCAAGTGCAAAAATACTAAACTGCAAGCATTATTATAAAACAATTGTGAAGGCTCTAAACTCACAGCAGTGCATGACAAAACAATCAGGGACACAAGGTAAAGAAAGATAGGCTAACTGACACGCATAAGTCAATTTCTGGTGATAGGGAAGTTAACCCTTCAATAGAAAATAGTTATAAGTCAAGGGATGCAAGACTCAACATTTTTAAGCATGGATGTCATTACTGAGAGTGATAAAAACAATTTAACACAATTTAACAAACAAGTTCGCAATCAATGAATATCATGAAGAACACGCAAGGTCCAATACTAAATCAAAACATTATTTGCACGTCATCGACGAAGTAGCGACTTAAATAATCAGCAAAACCATTTTACAATACGATTAGCCTTAGCATCAAGATTAAAACAGTTCAGGCAAATCAAAACACATGCGAGCACTAAGCGACGGGGCAAGTCTTTTAACAGCATGCAACAAGGAGGTCAAAGGAAAACATAACCAAAAACGAAACACAGAATCTACACACAGACATACGACATAGGCACACAACACTAGTAGGGACTTCTCCCCCACTAGTTCACTTACCATTAGCAATTTTTGTTTTACCTTTACCTGCAGAAGCGTTCGTACAACACAAACAACCGTTAGATTCAAAAGACAACAGTTGGTCGTTAACCGACACAACGACTCGACGACTTGGCCGGACGGACCAACCATTGCTCTGATACCACTAATGTAACACCCCTTTTCTACCCGTTATTTATTATTATAAAACAAGAGTTTACAAAAATCTTTTTCTTTTATTTTCAACAAGAGGAGTGTCACATTTTCGTCAAAACGCTAATAGCTTAATTACGTCATTTTCCGAAAAGCTAATACATAGCACTTAAATTCTCATTTATTCAAGCAGCGGAAAATCATTAAATCATCGATGAATCATAACAGTTAAACAGTCATCAGAACACTAAGGTACATCCCTCCCCACTGAGTGCTACGTATCAGAGCATGACGACCCGACTCCAAATAGTGAAGAGTACGAATACCTTCACTCGTGACCACCTGCAGTTACCACGTAGGGTAACATTCAACAGAGAAAGGGTGAGTTCAATCTAACCATATAATAGAACATGTGATAAGTCTCAGGCTAGAATTACAGGACTAGAACAACCATACTACAGTCATCACATAATCACTCGAAAGTCACTCATTAAGGCAATCCGTCACTATGGCATGTAGATGTATGAGAATGCAATATATACATGTGGATCCATCATCACCGCAATAAGCCTTGAGGGCACATCACCGCTTTGGCCGAAGCCTACTCACCGCATGGCCGAAGCCTACATCACCGCTGAATGCACATGGATGCATGCGACACTATGAACATGCATCAATCACATGACATCATCATCATCAATTATATCCCATCATCGCTAAAAATATCACATCAGTATTTATATCATCATCGCTAATCATCATCGCTAATCATCATCGCTAATCATCACCGCTAATCATCACCGCTAATCATCACCGCTAATCATCTTCGCTAATTATATCACATCATCGCCAATTATATCACATCATCGCTAATCATGTTACTCACCCATTGGCCGCTAAGGGCATTTTTGTCAACAAAACTAGCCACTAAGGGCATCATCGTCAAGACACTCACACATTGGCCACCAAGGGCATTTTCGTCACTTTATTCATAAAATTTCATTATTCAACCGGGACAGCCACTCGGGCGTCCATACAACAGCAACTAACATATTTTTCCTCAGAATGATTCATTTTCCAAAATGATTGCGACTCGACATTTTCTCAAAATGACAACTTTTAGGGTTTGAGTTAATCATCAACATTTCTTCCAGAAAATACTTTACTGAGCCTCAAATTAGAATATTCAGATGGGCGTCTGAATAAGCTTTCCAAAACATTTTGAAACGCCTAAAACGGAGTCCCGAGTCAAAAGATATTCGAAAAACAAATTTGGGAACAACAGCGACACCCTGGGCTACGCGAACACGGCAGCCAGAATTCGGCGAATTAGTTAAAATAGTAAACGACATCGAAAAATTACAAAAGACCCCTCGTTGGAAAGCTACAGATGTGTAGTTTCTGAACATATATTTAAAGTTTCAAAACAATGAGCCAGTTAGTACAGTTTTTAGAAACAACCCGAATGGTTCCCAGACTGGACAGATTCTGTCCTTCCACTTCAAATCACTCTAAACTGACTTACACTTGACCAAATGGAACAAAACCTTAGCCTTAACAAAATAAATTTGAGTATAGTTTCTAATGGAAAAAGAATCGTTCAAATCAGAGTTCAATTGAAGACACAAGACCTGAAACACTGAACCTATACCTAGTTTAAGTCCAGAAATTTGACCTGACTTGGGACGCTCATAACTCGAGCTACACTACTCCAAATTTAACCAAACCAGTGCCAAAGTGACCAAAATTAAGTCTGTTTTCTAACAAAAAAAGTCCCATAATTATTTGACGAACAGAAAGTTCCCAGTTTTAAAAATACCGAACCTATGTCCAGAATGCTTCCAGAATATTACCCTAACTTGTGGAATTCATAACTCGATCTTCACAGCTCTAAACGCAACCAAACCAGCGTCAAATTAACAAGCATTCAATCAAGTTTTCGAAATGACAAACCACATAATTTTTCAATTAGTAAAACGTTCTCAGTCACTGAAATACTAAACCTATGTCAGAACATCTCAAAACAGTGAATTCAACAACACATATATGATCATATCATTAATCTCAACCAACATGAATATAATCAAAAACACATAAACATCAAGCAATCACCAAGATCATAAGTCGCATATATTCATCAAGATAGCAATGATTAAGGATCAACAATAATATGGATAGATCTAGGCTAAATCCCATCCTAAAACCCATCACACAATCTATTATAGAGAAAGATGATCCCCCCTTACCTTATGTTAGAAGAAGTAGGATTTCTTGAGAGGAAATCACCACCAAAAATTCAGCAACAATGGAGGCCCCCTTCTCTTCTTGATCCTCGCCCTTCCTTCTTCTTTCTTTCTTGAAGTTTTGCGTTTTCTCTCCTTTCCTTTGCTCTCCAAAACGGCTCACTCTCTCCACTCTCTCTAGGGATTTCGCCAATGCCAAGCCTCAAACCCTAACCCCATTCACTTAGCCAAACTCGCCTATGTTGGGTATTGGGTCATGGGCTTATCCAACTCAAGCCCTATGTGCGCTCCAAGCCAACATCATGCCCTAAATAATAATATGCACCCACTCAATTATTTTCTAAATTTAATTAAATCACTAAATAAAATAAATCCCTAATAATTTAATTAAATAAATTAATTAAATTATTTGGGTGTTACATAACTCATTAGAAATTATTAATTAATCCAAACTAATAAGAAGTAAATTGCATACCAATGACATTAACCGGCCAATATTTAGTGGGCTTTTTCGTGTCAGTGGGAAAAAAACTTTCATCGTCAGTGTCAAAGGAATTGTCAAAGTCAAGAGATGGGTCAATATCACCTAGAGGATCACTTTGTGGTGATAGGTGAGATCCACTTTGATTCATATTTGGAGGATTCTCTTGAACTTGAACAGGTGCGGACTGAGTTCTGGGAGTAAACCTCTTTCTCTTAGCCATTGCTGCAAAACCATATTTAGATAATGAGAGTATGTTTTAGACAAATTGTGAAGGAAAAAAACACATAACTAGCAAAAAAAGGGTACATAAATTTTATTGAAGAAAGGTGAACTTCTGTTGAAAGAAAAAAACTTGACAACTAGCAGTGTAACATAAATTTTGAAGAAAGGTACAAAAAAAAGGTACATAAATTGTGAAGAAAGGTACAAAAAAAACACATAAATTTTACAAGTAGTGTAACATAACTATAATTTCAACATAGCAGCATCATTCTTCTAATAGAACTTGACAACTAAACCAACTTTAACACCATAAAAGAAATCACTAGTTAATAATTAAGATGCTCTATTAATATCATACCAGCAATAACACTTATGAAGATTCATCACATACACAAACTAATTGCGATTCAATTGATATATTCTGAACTACTATCTAAAATGGACCATGAAATAACAAGAGAGGAAAAAAAAACTGTTTTTCCAGTTTGTTTAAGCATAAATAATAAAGAGATAATCAATACAAAAACAAACACGTCACACAGAACAACATAAAGAAATCAAAGTCTGAAAAAATCAACACTTAAACTCCACTTAACAAACTTTAATCCGGAAAATAATAAAAGCAAATAACAAGGAAACTTTGAGATAGAGAATAGCACCACCCAAATCCAAATCATCTCTATCACTAGCGGTGAACTCAAGTTTGGCTTCATTATCATAAAAACTCATTAAAACTCATTATCATAAAAACTCATTAGAACCGAAAGTTTGAGATAGAGGGAAAAGGAAACATGAAATTGAATTGGGATTTTTGTGAATTGGATTATTAAAAGTTCAATAACACAATAGGTTCCAGCCAAAAAGACTCATTAAAACTCATAAATAATAGTCTTATGGAACCATAGGGGAAGATGGCTAAGTGGTTTTGGTGGTAATCTTGGCCACTGTAGCTCTTTCAAATATGAATTATGGATTGGTTTAAAGGCCTTAACTCACAGTATCTATAACCAAAAGTTATGATACTCCTAATTCCTACTTCCAGACAGACCTAAAATTGTCATGGACAAGCTATTAAGCTGTATTCCATGTTTCAGTCGTTAAACATCAATTACAATTCACACTTGTGAGATATATTTTTAGATGATTTCATGTTTGAAGCCAAACACAGATGTCTTAGAACTTTTTGGACTTGCAAACTCTAGTAAAACAATACCTATCAGATTTTGAAGCAAAACAAACACATCTTACACCCACTACTTTCCAATCCCTTACTACACATCAAGAACACGATAAAAAAAATAATAACATATTTTGCTCAAATACATTAAAAATGAAACAAAACTGCTTTATATGTAGTTAAATCTATTTAAGTTTTCTACCAGAAAATACCCTTGGAAAAACATGTAAGAAAACACTTTCTAGCTAGGCCACAAACCCCATAATAAGGAGGGTGGTCTATCCAAATGAACACAGCTTCATAGTAGTTAGCCCTTGCCAAGGTTAGCTAACCAAAACTCATTGTCAGATTCTAGATTTCAAGAGTAAGATTTTACTATTGAATCAGTCAAAGGAGCACAGGAATGTGAGAGAGTCACTGACTTTTTGTCACCTAGTTTACCACAAGAGTAACGAATCAGACACAAATACACAATCCACAAGGATTACAAACCTTTGTTCCAATAAGCAGCATAAAAGCGCTGTATAAGAATAGTCATCATTAATGTCAATAGTTTATTTATACCTTGCTTGGCCAAACAAGTGGTCCATACCATTTTAACATCTCCCAGAAACACTAACATCTATTATATACATTCACAACCACCAAAAATAATACCTCCTAACTTCGTGCTCCACATAGAGAGCTGTTATATTGTTTTCTCATATTAGATAATAATATCACTTTAAGTATTCACACATCTGTTATGAGAAGAGAAACCATAATCCGATAGATTAATTACCATCATTCATATAATGTAGATAGAAAGAGAGGAAGAAAGAAGAGGAACCTGGTTCAATTGAGGGTTCTTTGTTATGAGGTTCTCTGAAGCTTTCTTCTTCTTCTTCTTCTTTGTTTCACGCGTTCTCTCAAAACCCTAAAGAAAGGGGATTAAAACTGAAAACCCTAAAAAAAGAGAGAATTCGAGAGAGAAAGAGAGAGTTCGAGAGGAAGAAAGAAGACGTACCTCGTGCTTCGTGAGAGAGAGCGAAGCTGCTGCTTCGTGAGAGAGAGGAACGAAACTGTTCTTGCGCAGGAATGAAACTGGGTCGTGAGAGAGGAATGAAACTGAGAGAGAGAGCCGTGAGAGAGTCGTGAGAAAGAGGAGAGTGACGCGTCCTATTTTTGTTTTAATATTTTTATTAAAATTAAAATAATTAAAATAATAATAATAATAAAAAGAAAAGAAGCGCGTAGGTAAAAAAAGGGGGAACGAAAATTTCGCAACCGCCGCAGTATGAGCCCCTAACCGCCGCAGCATGAATCCCATTATTTATATTTTCAAAACCGCCGTAGTATGCCTCCAAACCGCTGCAGTTTACGTACTTATTGAAGCGGTTAACTTCACCGCCGCGTAAACCGCCTCAAGATTTACACCGGCGGTGGTTTTGCCATAACCGCCGCAGAATAACTGCCGCCGGTTTCCACTTTTGTTGTAGTGAGTCAGGACAAAGCATGCTGGAAAGACACGTGTTTGTGGGGGCAGTCAACAGTTCTGAAAGCATTGGGATGTTACAAATGGTATCAGAGCAGCAAACCTCTCTCAGTACGGTGTGGTTCAAGGTCGAACCAAGTGGAAGCTGGTAGGAAGGTGACATTCATGGCTGACGAGGGCTGGGAGTGATTGTGACGCCCGATATCCCGTTTGGAAAACATGACGTAAATAACTAAATCATTCATCTCGCGCGAACTACTTCTCGGCATCCACATCGACGGGTTGATCACCATCTACTTGCTCATCACCTAAACGTGTACAATGCCACACGAGTAGCCACAAAGAAGAGCGAGGAAATCACACAACATAGCAAATAATCAACGGTAGTGGATACAACAAACATAACACGCGTCCACAAACAATCATTAGCTAATCATCATCAAACTCTCAACGTTAATACCTAACATACGGTCCTAGGACTACAACGTCAACGCAATCCTAACACCACTACTCCAACGTCATGCTCAAACTGTCACTACTCTGTCAATATATCTTGATCCATCTAACTATGGGTAAGCGGATGCAAGTGCCCTCACATCCCGGGCAATAAATAAAATCTAGTTAGGGTACCCCAGTGTTTTATGGAACGCACCAGCAATGCCCCACTTAAGACTCCCCCCCCCCCCCACTGGACCTACCTGCATGGCCGAGTCGTGGCCGTCTCTCTTACTACTCCCATAATCGTTTGCTTATCACCCCACATATCATCATCACCATCCTTTGGATACTTTGTTTTTCAATTGTTGCTTGTGTTTCTTTGATTGTTGTCACAGATGGCTGACAGAATTTCTATTGAAAACTCTTTATCATTCACCGAGAATGAGGTTAATCGTTTAAAGGCTATACTTGACTCTCTCAGTAAGCCTTCTGGAAGTTGCTCTCTACCAACAACCGATATGGGTGTATGCTATCGATCTTTTAATGTTTGCGGTAAAATCCCTAAAAATGCTTGGATTTTGGACTCTGGTGCTGCCGACCACATGACATTCAATTCCAGTTATTTTCCTCCTATACCTCATCTGAGAAGAATTGTTATGTTACATTTGCTAATGGTTCGTATGCCCATTTTAATGGCTCTGGGAGTGTTAATTTGCAACCTTCACTTCAATTACAAGATGTGCTACATGTTCCTACACTCTCTCACAATCTAAATCTGTTCGTAAACTCCCTTGTGATCAGAATTGTAAAGTAACATTTTTCACTTCTTATTGTGTTTTATAGGATCTTACCACTAGGAAGACAATTGGAGTTGCTAAGGAAAAGGGAGGGTTATACTACTTATCTAATGAACCAAATTGTTCGAAGGTGATGACTTCTTGCTTGCAGACCAAGTCTTCTACTCATTCTTCCGCACAAATTTGGCTTCAGCATAAGTGTCATGGTCATCCTCCATTCTCTTTGGTTAAGTCTATGCTCCCTTCGTTGTTTTTACATCATTCAGTTGAGCCTTTTAAATGTGAGGTTTGTGAGTTAGCTAAGCACCAGCAGTTGAACCTTTTGATCTTATTCATTCTGATGTTTGGGGACCTGTACCTATTTCTAATGTTTCGGCTTTCGGGTGCAAAATGGTTTGTGTTATTTATTGATGATTGTACGCGAGCAACTTGGATTTTCTTGATGAAGGATAAATCAGAAGTACCAGAATTATTTATCAAATTTTATAATTTGGTACGGACATAATTTGGAAAGTGTATTAAAAGAATTCAGTCTGACAATGCCAAAGAGTGTGCAAATCATAGCCTTTTAAATTTTACCAGTCAACAAGAAATACTTCATGAATTTACATGTCTCGACACCCCCACCACAAAATGGTGTTGCAGAAAGAAAGAATCGTCATATGTTTGAAGTTGCACGAGACATTCTCTTCCAGTAAGAAAGATGCAGAAGAGGCCTCCCCAGTCAGAGCAAACAGTTGAGTCCTCTTATGGTGATGAGTCAGGCTCCACCTCCGATGGTGATGGTGGATTTGATTATTATTAGGATTTCTTTTGTAATTTTTACATTTTTATAACACTTTGTTTTGGATTATATTACATTTAAATTATGATTACAACATTTTATGAGATTTATATTATTTTTGATGGTTCTTTATATTTTGTTGAATGAATAGTCTACTTTAAATTACTTTTCTATTTCTAGAAGTATAAAAAAAATGTTTGAAAGTAAGCAAGGTGTAACAAAATAAAAAAAATAATTATACTCGTAATTATCGACAAACATGTCTGTCTGTACGTGCGTCACGAATGATGCGTACCGATAGATATGGTCGTCGGTAAATGATAACTCTTATTTATAAGAGTTATTTATACATTCTTAAGTGTAAATCATTGTGTGTTCTCAATTAATTATATGTTTTATGCTTGTAAATATTATATTTTAGAAAGTGAAGGTTGCATTCCTGGTTTAGTGATCTTTGGCACCTTGGTTCCCCATTTATGCTTTGATATGTGTATTTCATTACTGCAACAATAGTTGCCACAACACTGCTTTTCTGCGTTAGATGAGAGAGAAAGTTGGAGACGCTGATTTTAGCGCATGCCAGCTGTCAGATAAGGACAGGTACAGGACGAGGGGAGCCAGTGCATGGATGAGAGAATATTCCACCTTTTTGCTAGGCACATTGTACTTTTGGGCACAGTAGTGGACAAAGGGCGCCTCCAATTAGGGTTTTTCGTGGATCATGTACTCTAGTACTATTTAAGGGCAGCATTTCCTCTTCATTTGGTACGCTAGGTCAGAAGGAGAAAGTTTAGAAATAGCTTTCCTCCATTTTTGTACCCAAGCTACCTTGAATCACTAAAGTGGAAACACCATTGCTGAGAGTATTGCTGCAGCAGATACAGGAGCTAAACATACTTGAAGATTTACTAATTTGGGAGCTGTTTTATATCTCCGAGCCTCAAATTTTGGAGCCTACCTTCATTTTATTCATCTTAGTATAATTTCTCTCTTGTATTTATGACTTTGGCATTTATGTTTAAGTTGTATTTCTTGTGTTGTTCGCTCACTATGAGCTAATCTCTCTTAGTTGGGATGCTTGGATCTATGTAATGAAGTTTTAGTATATTTAATGAAGTGTAGTTGATGTTTTAGCATTTTATCTTTTGTGGGTTAATATTTCCATCATGAATTACGAATGGCCAACTAATTTTAAGTAGCATTTATAAATTCTGAAAAGGTTTATGAATAGATCTCAAAAGATAATATGGATTGTGAATATTAAAGGGCACTTTACTACTCATTGCTTAAAACCTAGACATAGGAAGGAAAAGTCCATAAGGTGAGCACTATGGGTGCGTAGTATCCTTGGGTGAGCCTATTTAGGGCTTAGACATAAGCTCTAGTAACGAAACCCTAGTGAAGCATATTTGAAAAAGTACAAATTGATGCGACAACACCTAATGTTGCAGCATCAGATACATCATTAAAGTATTTTAATGGATTTACATAGTAAAAGCATTCCAACTTATTCTCAACTCTGGGAATGATCTCTATTTATTCTCAACTTAATGGCTGACAAATTAAGCACATATTAGACTTCAATCCTCGTGGGAACGATCTCTATTTATTACTTTACTACTTGTTGGACTGTGTATACTTGCACATCATTTTACACAATAGTAATTACCGACAGTAACAAATCATGTGGCTAGTTACCGATGGGGTAGATCGTCAGTAGCTGCCGGTAATTTCAGACTGGTTCCTTTTTCCCGTTGGTACATATTTTCGATCGGGTTCCCTACACGGTCGCGGCCCCATCGGTAATCCGTTGGAAGCTGATGATTACCAATGGATTTTTGGTCTTCCCGATGGTCTTTTCCCATCGTAACCACCTTTTTTTGTACTGTATAGGATCATAACTCGTGAAGTCCAATCAACTCACCTCGATCATTTCTATTCGGAATTAACTCAAATCAAACTCTCGCTAATGGGATGCTTAGATAATTTTGAACTAAATTCCTTTCCACTAAAAGCCATTTTGAAATCCTAAAGATAGCTAATCTATCGAACACTATTTAGTGCAAAATTCTCACCACTCAAGTATGCTATAATCTCACTTGATGGTTTTTGTCTTAATTAACATTTCTATTCCCGATTGGGCCTTGGGCCCAATCTAGATTGGACTCCGACCGGCCCACATAGTCGGTTTCATTTTGGGCCGCATTACTGAGGCCTAAAGCCGGAAATCTGCGTTACACATTTAACGGCCATGATTTGTCACTTATAATCGGACGGCTCCGCATTGTTGAGGTGACCACACGTTGACACCTATAAATAGGTGTCAGCACTGTACACCAGGTACGCATATTCCCAATACTACACCTGCAATTGACTTTACTCTACTGACTTGAGCATCGGAGTGTCTTTGCAGGTACCACCCCCCGGGTTGGAGCTCCGAGGTACGAGTTGGCGATCATAGTGGGAGAGATCAACAATCCTCCCCAAGATCATCTACCGAGCTTGAGATAAGGTACAGAACATTGGCGATCATATTGGGAGAGATCATTACTCTCACCTTTCTCTCCTTGACCACAATGGCTCCTCAAGGACGGCCTAGAATCATTCCTCATCCTCGGAGCGTTGGCCAGGGTTCAGCGCGGCCACAATCCACCCCAGAAGGAGTTGTTGTAACCCTTCCCCATAACTCGGGACAAATTCATCTCCCTCCTCCATCAGGCAACTTGAGACATTCATCTTCCTCCTCCGCCTGTCGTCACTGAAGTCGTTCTGGTTCCAATGGAGGTAGAGATTGTTGCGGTCTGAGCTCGTGCCATTTCGGATCGGCAATCCCCTCACTGTCATTCCCCTCGTCACGGGGCAATAGGTTCCAAGCGACATCGCTCTCCGGCTTGGAAAAGGCATCATCATCGTTCCCCTTCTCGTTGCAGGAGGGGGCAAGGTTCCCGAACTCTTCCATTTCCGTCTCCATCATTTCCTAACTATTCATATTATCCTGAGGAGTCTCCAAAACGAAGCTCGTCATTAGCCTCCTCTTCCCCTCGTCGGCGTTCTAGAAGCTGGGTTAGATCCCTCAGGCATGAACGTTGACGTTCACATTCTCGAAGATCGTCGGGTAGGTATCAATACCGAGGTTCTCTTGAGAGAGGTAGATCCTCTAGACGCTGAGGGCCCTTCACCAGCAGAATTGACAACTGCCCAATTATGCGGCACCTAGAGAAACCGCCGGAGCTGAAGATGTACGACGGTATTGGTGATCCCGATAATCACCTCGACTATTTCGAGATGATGATGCAATATCGTAATGCCCGAGAAGAGATAAAATGCAGGATTTTCCCTCTTACCTTAGAGAAGTCGGTTTTGGGTTGCTTCAGGGAGCTTAAGTCGAACTCCATATCGTCATGGGATCAACTTGCGAAACAATTTTCTGCCCACTTTGCTCACTCCAGGATGAAGCCAAAATCTGAGGAAGTGCTCTAAGCTATCCGCCAAGGCGAGAATGAATCTCTACGAGACTATATTGAAAGGTTTAACAAAGAAGCTTCAACGGTCGGAAATTTGGAGGACAAGTTCCGACTTTACTTCATGAAGGATGGCCTGTGGAAATGAAGCCTTTTTCAAATCAGTATCGGGGTTAATAAACCTCGGAACCTCGCGGAGTTCCTCTGGAAGTCTCAGAAGTATAATTCCTATGAAGAAGAAGATGTGGCAAGCAAATTCCAAGTTAAGCCAAATTCCAGCAAACCTAGAAACGAGAAAGACTCTCAGCATAATAACAACAAGGAGTTTAAGCCTAGAGCTCAGTATCCCGAGCATACCGAGTTTAATTGTTCCTGTGCCAAGATCTTGGCCGAGTGTGCCAACAATGAATTCAAAGAAGTGAAGTTTCCCGACCCTCTCCCACAGAGGCTGGGTTAGAGGTCCAACAAGTACTGTCGGTATCACCTAAGTAATGGACATGACACAAACCGTTGCAACGCCCTGAAGGACGACATCGAGGATCTGATTCGCAAGGAAAAACTCAATCAATATGTTAAGAAACCTCTACAGGAGGAGCCAAAGGCCAAAACCGATGAAAAACAGAGAAGCGGCAAAGCGCCTAAGGAATACTCCTTAGAAGAAGAAGATACCCAGAAGTCCAAGGGACTAACGGTGGTAAATGTGATTACCGGAGGATATCTGGATGAGGGGACTGGCAAAACCATGAAGCGCAAATGGAAAGAAATCATGAACGTCTCCTCTACATTGGCGACCCCAGAAGCATCCTTGCAACCTCCACTTGCTTCTAGGGATCAAGACTTACTCGATGGAAAACCCAACAAACACATCTCGCTCTTAATCTCGGCGGTAATGGCTAATGCCAAGATTAGAAGGATGTTGGCTGTACCAGGGATGCTCGGCGGATATCAATTTTATCGACCTCCTGAGGAGACTAAAAATCTCGAAAGAGGACCTAACCCCGTACTGGGGAACAGACCTGTCCGGATTCAATGGCTCAAGAACCGAACCGATGGGCTATTTAGAGTTAATGGTGACATTCAGAGAGGAGCCTTTGGTTAGAACTGTCAAAACCAAGTTCCTGGTCTTACCCAGCCAGTCTATCTACAATTGCATCATCGGGAAACCGACCATGGGTAGCCTTGGAGCGGTTGTTTCCAGTGTTCAACTTAAAATGAGATTTTATTCTTTATGTAACAAAATCATCACCATTAACGCTGATCAGAATCAGCAGAAAGATGTTACTACATGCATATTAAAGCAGATCGGAAAGCCAAAGAAGAGGCTGAACCCCTCCCCCCCGGAAGATGTTCAGAAACCAGCCAAAGGAAAGGGAAAAATGAAAGTTGTTGACGTCAACCTGGCCGATCTGGATGGAATGTACGATCCAGATAGTTCCGAGGACGAGGATGATGATACCCTCACTCGGGAACTTAAGAAGAGAATCAAGCGCTCGGAACCTGATGGAGAGTTCATTGAGATTCAATTGGGGGGACAACCCTGCAAAAACTGTCAAGATCGATGCCGATCTTCCCGAGGATGTGAAGTCTGAGCTCGCACAATGCCTTAGAGACCATGCTGACCTTTCCGCATGGAGCGCTGAGGACATGCCCGGAATTCCTCTGGAGGTCGCCTGCCATCAGTTAGCAGTGGACCCAGAGGCGAAGTGGGTCGCCCAGCGAAGAAGGATTCAGAGCGGAGAGAAAGCGGCCGCCGCTGGAAAAGCTGTTGATGATTTACTTAAAGCAAATTTTGTAACCGAGATCAAGTATACAACTTAGCTCTCAAATCCAGTATTGGTTAAGAAGAGTAATGGAAAATGGCGTATGTGCGTTGATTGTACCGATCTTAATAAGGCATGTTCAAAGGATGCCTTCCCCGTCACCAGCGTAGATCGCCTAGTGGATAACGCTTCCGTTTTTCATTTATTATCGTTTATGGATGCGTATTCCGCCCGATCAAGAAAAAACTGCCTTTATGACTTGCCGAGGCATCTTTTGCTACCTGGGTCATGCCATTCGACCTAAAAAATGTCGGGGAAACATATCAAAGAATGATGAACAAAGTTTTCCGAAACCAAATCGGCCGCGTCGTTGAGCTCTACCTTGTCGATATGATAGCAAAAAGTAAAGAAGAGCATCTTCATGTGGCCGATCTCATTGAGATATTCACTGAAGTCCAAAAAATAACATGAGATTACACCCCGAAAAGTGTACATTCGGCGTCCGAGCCAGGAAGTTTCTCGAATTTTATCTTACTAAGCGAGGCATTGAGGCCAACCCAGATAAATGTCGGGTAGTCACTAAGATGCGTACACCAACCATAAAGAGGGAGGTGCAGATATTAAACGGCATGATCGCCGCCTTGTCCCGATTCATCTCCAATGGTGAATTCAAGTCTCTCCCCCTATTTAAGATATTGAAGAAGGGGGTCAACTTTGAATGGACGGCAGAACGGGAAGAAGCCCCTTGTTCAACTCAAAAATGCCTCTCCCGATCGCCTATACTAACCCGGCTGGTCGAGGGAGAAACCTTATACTTGTATATTTCGTGCGTAAAGCATTGCCAGGCCCGGAGGTCCGATATCAAAAAATAGAGAAGATCGCCCTTGCTTTGGTGATCGCAGCCTGCCGCCTCCAACCTTACTTTGTTGCTCATCAGGTTGTCGTATGGACGAATCGTCCAATTCGTCACATTCTACACCGATCAGACTTAGCAGAAAGAATGATCAAATGAGCAGTCGAACTCTCCGAGTTTGGAATAAAGTATGAGCCAAGGACGGCAATGAAAGCCCAGGTGCTTGCCGATGAGCTATGGAACCTATACGTCAATGGTTCTTCAAATCCTAACGGTAGTGGGGCTGGTCTTATCTTAGAAAACCCTACAGGTGTAATGATCGAGGTCTCACTCACTTTCCAGTTCCCGACTTCCAAAAATCAGGCGGAATACGAAGCCTGCATTGCTGGTCTTTTGCTCGGCTGAGATCTCCAAGTGACTCGTGTCGAACTTCACTCTTATTCACTACTAGTGGTTTCTCAGATCGGAAACCAAATTGAAGCTAAGGACCCAACGCTGCAGAAGTACCTCGCTAAAGTCTGAGAGCTCTTGAGCCGGTTTGAGCACGCGGAGGTTAAACATGTCCCAAGAACAGAGAATACCATGGCAGACATTTTGTCTAAACTGGCTAGCACCTAGGCACCGTGGAACCACCGTTCGGTAATCCAGGAAACACTTAATCGGACAAGCATAGATCCCGAGTTAAACTTGACCACGTCGATCTACGTAGTGGAAGAAAGTAAGAGTTGGATCGCACCCATCATAAAGTATAATGAGTCAGGGTACGAGCCTCCGGATCCTCAAGAAGCAAAATTACTCAGAAAAAGAGCATCATCCTTTTCAGTGTTAGATGGAATTCTATTCAAGAGAGGCCTCTCCTCGCCATTGTTAAATGTGTTGAAGGGGATGAGGCGGACTACGTGCTTGCCGAGATTCATGAAGGGATCTGCGGACAACATCTCGGTGGACGATCCCTGGCTAGGAAGGCCCTTAGAGCCGGTTACTTCTGGCCGACCATGGCTGTTGATGCTAAGAAATATGTGAAGAAATGCCAGAAATGTCAAGTCAATGCCAACGTTCATTTGGCACCACCCACCGAACTTTGCAGCCTTTCCTCCCCATGGCCCTTTGCATCAAATTCTTTAAAAAGAATATTATGACCAAGTTCGGCATTCCTGAAGTTGTGGTCACTGACATTGGGACCTAGTTTGCCTACAAGGGTTTCAGGAAGCTCATGGCCGATCTACAAATTAAACACCGCTTCACCTCAGTGGAACACCCACAAACTAAAGGGCAAGCAGAGGCGGCCAATAAAGTGATATTGAAAGGCCTCGGAAGACGACTTGACGACGTCAAAGGCAATTGGGTTGAAGAGTTTCTCTATGTCCTATGGGCATACCGAACTACTCCCAGAGCTCTACGCGGGAAACACCCTTCTGATTCTGCTATGGAAGTGAAGTTTTCATACCAGTTGAAATTGGTGAATTAACCTGGAGGACCATTCACCCAAAGTCGTTCAAAGACAATGAGAAGGCCCTACGAGAAGAACTCGATCTCGTGGAGGAAATTTGAGATCAAGCCTCCTTCCAGGAATTGTAATCAAACAAAGAATTGCATCCCGGTACAACGCTAAGGTGGTGCCGAGGGATTTTGATGTCGGAGACTTAGTGCTTCGTTGAGCAGACATCGGCTTGAAGAATGCTGCTCAAGGAAAGTTGGCACCTAATTGGGAAGGGCCATACTGGGTCACGTCGAAGACTCGAAATGGCGCCTTTGAATTAGAGACCATGGACAAGAAACTGATTCGCAGGACTTGGAATGCC
Source organism: Astragalus membranaceus (assembly GCA_039519185.1). NCBI lineage: Eukaryota > Viridiplantae > Streptophyta > Magnoliopsida > Fabales > Fabaceae > Astragalus > Astragalus membranaceus. Next base: position 126,746,660 of record CM076848.1, on the reverse strand, counting down.
ACAAAGCTAGGGAAATACTATAGCTAGTTGTCAAAATGCCAAGTAAATTGATGTATTCTGATTCTTGTAAAGAGTCCCTTTTTAATTAACTGGCTAAGAGTCGTCGATGATCTGAAACTTCTGTCTATTTCCATTTTAAAGTCCTCAACTTTTATTGCAAAATCCGACGATAAAAAGGGCGGCGTGAGATCCACGCTACGGTCGTTTGTGTTTCCATATAAACCGGGACACGAGTTAATGAAGCTCATCACTAGTGGCCGAGGATTGCCACAACCCTTTGGCGTGAGTTAGATCTGGGGCGAGTCCTGGTATATTGTTTCAAAGGCGAAAATATAAATTGCACAACGAAAAGCACGCAAAGTCATAAATGTTAAAACCGAGGTAATATAAACCGGATCGAAATTAACAAACAAGAAACTTCAAAGGTTACGAACCTCCCAGATATGGTCGGGCCCTCAAGTTTGTTACACAAAATAATGGTCCTGGGACGAATCCAGAACCTTAACTAAATGAAATTAAATTACACATCAAAAGGACGAGTTGGATATCTTCGAACTCTTTGGTTTCTTCCACGAGCCTCATTATCTTCCCATCTCGAACCTAATGCGCAAGGGCGTTCTGGAAACACAAACGACCATAGCGTGGGGCCACGCTACGGCGACCTGCGCAAGGGCGTTCTGGAAGGCAATTTCGGCAAGACTGCAAGCCTGGTCGGCAATAATCCCAATCTTGGCATTTGCAGCCTCTTTTCCTTCCCGTGCTTTCTTAAGATCCCCCTCAAGCTCGGCCACCCGGGCTCGAAGGTCTAAAGCTTACTTCTGGGCATCCTTTGCCTCGGCCTCAACATTCTTCGCCCTATCCTCAGCCGACTATTTGGTTTGAATCGCTTGATCCCTTTCCTTCTTCAGATTGACAATGGCTTTTTGAGCTTTGGACAAGGCAGCTGAGGTCGGTTTCCAGAGCCTTATTTGCCTCCTCCATCCGATTGAGAACCTCACCTCGCTCCTTCTGTGCATCTCCACGTAATGAGAAGAATCAAAATCCACTTATTCGAAACGATTAAACATTGAGTGAATGAAGGATAGGGTGTTACCTTTAACCCGGTCTTCAGCATCCCTGCCTCCACTGTTTGTAGAGATCGAACCTGAGCTTCACCATTGGAGAACATGCAACCATAGGGTCTTCACAGTAGCCATCATAGCTCACCTTGAGGAACCCATCAAGTGAAAAGGCGGGCGATCTTGGCTTCTTGTTGGCCTCCTTGCCATGTCGGCTCTTCTTTTGAGCCCAAGGAGACCCACCTGCTTCAAGATCCACAGGTGCCCTCTTATCGACTCTGGGTTCTAAAGTTGAGTCTGCTTGCGGCTCTGATGCTCAAGACTTTGGACGGGTTACCCATCACCCTCGTCAACAATTTTGAATCCCGGAGACTGAATGGTGGCAACAGTTCTCTAGGGTGTAGATTGAACCCCGGACCCACTTCCACGATTACGATTCGCCAGGGCCTTCATCTCCAGCAAAGACATTGGACCTGACATATTATCTGCAGGTCAGAACAAACAAACGGGTTAGCAGACATGGAAATAATTAAAGAAAAACATAATGGAAGGAACGTCGGTATCCGGTCCTACCAAGAGCTTCTTGGACCTCGGATTTGGTCCGGCAACGAACCAAGGCTTGTGTATCAAAACCCATGTTTTTGGGGTTATCGAAGGGAATAAGTTTGAAACATCGCAACAAGATTCCCAAGGCATCCAAGGATTTCTCACCCATGTTGTAAAAGCCAGAAGATCGGTTGAAATGCGCTTTGGACCAACCAATGGGGAACTTGGTTGACACTAGGTCCCCTTGCCCATCATATTTCCCCACGTATTCCACAGCATCTGCACTTACTAGAGGGGGATAAAAATAATGTTGTTTCCAATCCCCTTTGAGTGAGTCGGTGTAAGGTCGGAATATTTTTAACTTTCTCTTTGATCGAAGGCTCACATGTCCGTAACGAGCATTGCCTGAATTTAGCTCGTGTCTCCGATTCACTTCATAGATGTGCAAGAAAATGGATGCTGAAATTGTCCGCTCTAAATGGATCGATACAAGTTCAAAGGCTCGGACAAAGTCCCACCCGTTGGGATGTAATTGTGAGGGAGCGACCTGCAGCAACCTTAGGATTTGTTGTTGAAAACGAGTAAAAGGAGATTTGATATGCATTGTTTTCATGGTGACCAGGTACATTGAGATATGCTCGTCATTGGGAACGCCCTCCAAGAGCCATACTTGATCGCCCTTACCAACCAAGTGCCGGTGCATTGACAAATCGGTATTCTTGGCATATACCGATTGGATCTCTCTAATATTTTCAGAAACCTGAGAGTAGTCTCATATACCGATTGGATCTCTCTAAGACTTTCAAAAATCTTAATCCGACTCTGTAGCTTCCGAAGAGTCGGTTTCAAGTTCAAACACCCTAGTGGATGCCTCTAACGTCGGGTTCGCCGGAAGTTAATCTCGGTAGTCAGAACAAATCTCAAAGTTTCGAAACAAATGAATGAGAGATCTACCTCTATATATAGTGGGCCGAAGGCAAGGGATTGTTCCAAAGTCGAAACGACGCGTCCAATCAATGACATTTATTGCAGGCACTGACAACGTAACGTCATCATTACCTGACACCTCGAGCCACTCAATAGTCACATCAGTCGTTTCAAACAGTAAAGGATTTGACTATACTGCAATGATCTTACTTTCCAGTATTGGAGGCAAAAACCCTCGGTATATGCCCAATGCCGAGAATGGTTCGGCTACAAATCAGTTTCCGACCTTTGATTCACTCAAGTCAGGATCTTCCTTAGTGACGATCCGACTTGGGGGGCATCTGTTTCGGATTGGGCCTTGGGCCCAATCTAGATTGGACTCCGACCGGCCCACATAGTGGGATCCATTTTGGGCCGCATTTCTGAGTCCCAAAGCTGCTAATCTGCGTTACACATTTAACGGCCACAATTTGTCACTTATAATTGAACGGTTCCGCATTGTTGAGGTGACCTCACCCCTACACCTATAAATAGGTGTCAGCACTGTACACCAGGTACGCATATTCCCAATACTACATCTGCAATTGACTTTAAGACTTGAGCGTCGGAGTTTCTTTGCAGGTACCACCCGCCGGGTTGGAGCTCCGAGGTATGAGTTGGTCAAGATCAGACTATCGACTATCCAAGATCATCTACCGAGCTTGAGATAAGGCACGGAACAATTTCTAATCGCTCTAAAAATAATATAGATGTATATACTAAATTACTTTTAACAATGATTCAGTCTTATAAATTTTTTAATTCAATTTATAAACGTAACTCTTACACTCTGTCATTATACATAATTCTCTTATTCTAAATTATTATCAAATCACTAGTAAGACCCAAAAAATTAACATTAACTTCAAGTCATCACACTACTCAATCCAACCAATCTTTATCCAAATTCAGTCTATGTCATTCAATTATGTGCATTTACGCTTTCAATATCGCATTTACTCATTCTAAGACGCTCAATGGTCATATTAGCCTATTGGTAACAATCTATTCAAGGCACTAAGGTGGATGAAAATCTCACGTACTCTTTGACTTTCCTATGCACAAACAAATATGGCTCAGTCCAACAAAGACCTCTAACCATTCATTCAATTTAGTAGGGTTTTCACTTTCCTATCGAAAGTCTTTTCATCTGATAACCAGGGTTTTGGTCCCTACTAGGGTTTTGCTCCCCTTTTAGGTTTTTGTTCCAGCATTGCTGGCTTTGGTCCGCTGTCATTGATCCAAATAACCTTACTTCATTACACATTACACAGTTCAAAATAACTACCCTAGACGTCCACGCCTTCTTTTATCCCTTGCTTTCACGGTTCCTTGGCGCTAGGCTCATGGGCGCTTGCTTCTTTGCTTTCACGGCTCCTGTGCGCTTGTCTGCACTCTGCTTTAGCTCACCTCTTTTTGGTCTTTGCTCTGTGTGTGATCCTCTTTTGATACTATCTGGTTAGTACTCTCATTCCACCATCACAATGGCTTCATCTTCGCATTCAGCTGACAAGGTTACTTGCGCAAAATAACAATGTTTCGTTAGCTTGTAAATCTCTAGTTGGTAAGATCCTCCCAACAAAAACTCTCAATAAAGCTGTTGTCAAAGACATTATTCGTAAAGTTTGGAATATATAACCTGATCTGCATATTTCTGAACTGGGAAAGACTCTATACCTATTTTCTTTTTCTAGTGAAGAGCATACTAAAGATGTGATGAGACGAGCCCCTTGGTTTAATGAACCACCTACTCTCACTACAATTCTGGATTCCAAAAGTGTCCCTGTATGAGTTGGACTTTGATTTCAACAGTTTTTGGATTCAAGTCCACAATGTTCCTCTGGAGTATTTAAACTGTAAGAATGTTACTACCATATTGAGTAAGATTGATACTGTTCATGAGGTGGAAGACCCACTATTTGAAGGAAGATTAATGAGAACTTTTATTAGGTCTAGGGTTTCTCTTGACATTACAAAGCCTCTGGCTGCTGGGTGTTGGGTACCTAGAGCTGATCTGCCTAAAATATGGGTGGTTTACAGATATGAAAGGCTCCAAGACTTGTGTCTTAATTGTGGAATCTTGGGTCATGAGCAAAAACATTGTTTTAATGAAAAAGTTATGGCTTTATATGATTCTAGGGTCCCTAAATATGACATGGGAATTGCTTGCCCTGCTGCTAGATCTATGCAGACAGTTATAAGGGAGTATCAGAGACACCAGACTGAAAAAGCCCAAGGACAATACTCAAATCCTAAAGTTAGTGGTAGATTCCCACCACAGAGTCCCAATTCCTCACCTATGAAGCCCCAAAATGACTCTAATGGCTCTGTGAAGGACCCTTTGTACTGGCAGGAATTGATTGCAAACTGTTCTAATAATGGGCTGGCTAGAATGTTTGGAAAAAAGATGGAACACAAACCAGATGAGGAGGTTGCTAAAATGAAAGTTCCTATTGACAATTTAACAAGAGCTATGGGCTCTTCTGAGGAGGCTTGTAGGAAGGCTATAGCAGAAGAAAATTCTAGTGTTCATTACACTAAGGTTCCTGTTCTGCCAAAAGAGAAGAGTGAAGTAAACCTTAGTGGTCAGGCTACTAAAGAAACTGCTTCTAAAGACAAGGAGTCAGGCACACAGTTTGATGAAACAGAAAAATAGGGTCACATGGAGACACACAGCCGAGAGGTAATATCAGAGGCCATTTGCAATAATCAGAATAAGAATTCTACCTTTTGTGTATCAAGTCTACTGGGCAGTAGTAAGCCCACTGAGAAAACCCCAGAGAACAATTCCACCATGTACACTGTCGAGTATCCACCTGAAGATGATGTTGGGGATAATGTTAAGACCCTGATGTCACATGAAGAGAAACAATTAGCTTACAATCTGCTTACTGGGCTGGTTTTAAAGAAAAGAAAACACACTCTTGCTATTTGTGTTGTTCCTGAACTTACGGACCCGGATCTAGTGGAACTAAAGAAGGGTAGAAGAGAGGAAGATAACTACATTGAAAGAACTACTTATCAAGGTATTGTTAGTACTGTGACTGAACCTACAACTACTGCTAAGGCTGAGGAGGCGGGCCAAACCATGCCCCCACCCCACCAATGACCTGTATTAGTTGGAACTATCGTGGTTTGGCGGCTGCCACGACCAATAGGGAGTTAAAAGACCTATTGAATGTTCACAACCTTTACAAGTTTCCCCTTAACATCTCAACCGCATGTTTTTAAGTAGACTAAAATGGCTGAAAGCCACACTTGTGCATTATGCACAATTTAGGGACTTGTGCAATTGATCTGCCACCGACAACCAAACTATTTATCATACTACAACACTCAGCAGATCATCATTCCAAAAAACTAGTCAAATCATAAATGCAATCAACATAATTTTTGACATCAAGTAGTATTTTGCCGAGTGATACTGTATTTGTTTTAATTTGCTATGAAATTATAAATACGTTGAAATTTGCAAAATGTAATAAAAGAAAAAGGAAAAACTCAATAAAAGGCTGTATTTCAAAATCATTAAAATACTTGTGTTGTAAAATACATTTTAAAAAAAATTGGTATCTTCTTATAATATTAATAATATAGAAGAAATCAGGAAAAAAGAAAATGAGATTTAATATAAAATATGCACCCTCATTGGCGCTCCCGTTGGCGCTTCTGTTGGCACTCCCGTTGACGCTCTCGTTGCAGCTCACGTTGGCGTTGTCGATGCTGCTCGCGTTGCCGCTCTCATTGCCGCTCTTGTTGGCGCTCTCGATGCCGCTCCCGTGCGGCTCTTTTAAAAAAGAAAATGAGATTTAATTATTAATTTTTTTAAGAAAAATAATTTAGGAATTTTTGCTAGCGATATAACTTTTTTTTACGAATAGTAATGGTTAAATTAATTGGTTTTAGTAGTTTGAGTAGATTATAGTAAATAGTAAATTGAATTCTACATATTATAATATTAATTTTCGAAAATTTATTTAAATGTTGATTTTTGACAAAAATATGATTTAAAAAAAAGGAATTTTTTTTTTGAAAAAAAAATTATTTCTGACAGGGCGCGTCAGCGCAACGCATCAGCTGCGCGTGTCAGTGCCTGTTTCAGCTTTCTTTTCTACGTTTTTATTTTTTTCCTCCTTATTCCTGAATTTTTTTCAGCTTGTTCTACAAAAAAACGGTTGGTTTTTGGATTTTAGTGGCAAAATGTCTATAATACCCAAAAAAGTGGACACGTGACACCCTAATGGAATGGCTAAAAATGACAATTTTCTATCACATTGTTTTATTATATTATATTATTATTAGTATTACTATTAGTTTTTTTTTTTTACCAAAGTATTAGTATTAGATTAGATGTACCAAAAGATAATAAACAAGCACTATAATATTAGAAACAAATGGTATTTTTTGCTGGCCCAAAATATAAGGAAAAAAGCACTATTTTTAAGCTGTAATAAATGATCAATTCCGGTGTTTTTTTTTACAATAGATCAATTCCAATATTAGTCATATTTCAGTAGTTTAACTAAATGTGATGTTATTAGTTAGGAGCATAAACTATCCTTTAATAAAAATAATATTTTTGGAAAGAAGTTAAACTTTTCACTTTATAAATGAGAATAATTAATTTCAATAGCATTATTTAGTCCGTGTGATATAGAGGTTTTTTGAATCGGAGGTAATATAATGTTTTTATATTTCTTTTTAAAATTATTTATAAACTTATATTAAAATATACAATTATTTATAGTAATAATAATAATAAATCGAGGCTAATTACTAAAAAAACTGAAATATCAAAAGTATACAATTCTTAAATAGTAACATAAATCATTTTTATAAATAATGGTAATATAAATTCGATGAAATAAACTAATTACAAAAATAAGCACACGCAAAATTTTGAGAAATTTTTTAAATAAAAATTTGGGGTGTTACACCATCAGCTATATTCATTATAAGCTAATTTATTCATTTTCCATTACTTTTTTTATCCACCAAAAAAATTCCATTACTTTTTACCAAACAAATATGGAAGAAAATGAAAAATTTAGTTGAAATAATAATAGGATAACAACAAAGAAAATGAAATGTCATAAACTCAAATGTCACTTCAATAGTACTTAGAAAACTAACTATTGAAAAAGGCTACAAATAGTCATTAAACACTTCTATTTTAGACGGACTTATCCGTTAAATAGCAGTTTGGTAGTATAGCCTTATCAAACTGAGTCTAAATCTTTTGTGGCATCAAGTACACTCATTGTTTTTTATCGTCATCGTATGGTAAGACAACAACATTAATTTCTCTGATCTCTTGGTTTTTGGACGTGTAATACCAACACTTCAGCAGCCTGTTACCCAAGTCGGAGTGGCCACAATAAAACAATTATATCAATATAGACAAAAAAAACAATGATATCAATAAAATTCTTATATGTTAGCTGCTTGTTGAAGTGATTATATGTAAAAAAAACCTCCCATGTTATTAAAGATCACTTGATAGATAACAATTGATGTAATATAAAATTGATAAATAAAAACGAAGAAATAATGAAAAACAAGGACTTATGAATTGAATGTAAACTAAATTTTTTCACCTTTGCTAATAGTAAGTAATTAAGGATTTGTCAAAAAAAAGTAATTAAGGATTTAATTTTTATCCAATATCAAAAACCGAGAAACGAGTTATTATATCTACAACAAGCTTCACTCAGACACCAATATCATAAACAGACCAATCAATTTGGTGAAACTTTCTCTGAGCATAGACCAATCAATATCATACATACATAATTCAAGCAATATTTTTCCAGTTGAACAGAACCTATTTCAGTCTTTGAAGAAACTATATCACATCAGATAATATTTGCAAAAATATCAAAATAAAAGAAAAGAAAAACGTAGAAAACTTGGAAAAAACAAATGATTGTTAATGACTTCATCTACATAAATTTGCCTCATTCAAATCCCCAGAGCAGAGGAAAGAAAATGCAAGGAAAATTTTTTCTATATTTTGTTAAAAGGTATCACTGATGAAAATTTCTTGTCTTCGATTCAAGAGGTATTATTGCCCCACTCATCAATGCATTCATGGATGATTGGAAGTATCTTGCATGGCTTCGTCACTGTCTTCTGATGTTGGAGAAGCCCTGGATACCAATATCCTTCGGCATTTGCTGAAACCATATCAATATAGAATATAAGTAATTTTGACATAAAATCAAGGGATAATGACAGATACATTCATAAGAACACATAAAAACAATGTTTTGCACAAGATAATTTAATTCAGAATGATCATAAGAAAATTTTCCCAATTAGATCTATTAATATCATGTGGATCTTTATTACACATGAATCAGTATGATTTGGGAGAGTGTTCGAGATTGCTGAAACAATGGGCACTTCTCAAACTTCAATTCTTGGTATATCTAGTCTGATTTTGGTGAGAGAGTTCAACTTTCCCACTAGTCTATGCCATCATGGGTCTGAATAACACTCCTCTGGATATGGCATTGCAATTTCTTCAGAAATGACAAAATCATTGGCAGATGGCGATGCCAGTTATGAATGAGCCGCGTCAATCCCGAGAAATTATCGCAATCAGCTAAATTCTTTAGTTTGGAAGTGCAGGAATAGTGTAGTTTCATGGCATTATTAACAATATCATCTACATAAACCATGTGCAGATGCCGAGTGTAGAAGAAAGTAATCTGAAATTGTTATTAGAACTCTGTATAGAGTACAAATGATAATCTGTTTAAATAGGCTACAACTTAAACCTAACGGGCCTGTCTAATGGGCCGGACTAAAATATAATTACAATGTTTACTCTATTTACAACACTCCCCCTCAAGCTGGTGAATGGATATCTATCATTCCCAACTTGCATGTAAGATCCTGAAATCGGGAAGTCCCTTAGTGAACACATCTGCCAGTTGAAGCCCTGTAGGGATGTATGATGTAGCTATAAGCCCGCTATCCAACTTCTCTTTGATGAAGTGTCGGTCGATCTCTATGTGCTTTGTTCTGTCATGTTGAACCGGATTATGGGCAATGCTAATGGCTGACTTGTTGTCACAAAATAGCTTCATCGGGGCTTCGTATTTTATCTTTAGATCATCTAGTATGATTTTCATCCATAGTAGCTCACAAACTCTTTGGGCCATAGCTCGAAACTCTGCCTCTGCACTTGACCTTGCAACTACATTCTGCTTCTTGCTTCTCCATGACACCAAGTTTCCTCCTAAGAAAATGCAATACCCTGAAGTAGACCTTCTATCCACAATCGACCCTGCATAGTCTGAATCTGTATAACCTTCCATGAGAAGTTTCCCATCTTTCTTGAATAACAGTCCTCTTCCTGGACTTTTCTTCAAATACTGGAGGATTCTATCAACTGCTTGTAGATGTCTTTCTCGTAGATCATGCATGAATTGACTCACCACACTGACTGCATATGCTATGTCTGGCCTGGTGTGGGCTAGGTATATGAGCTTTCCCACAAGTCTCTGATACTGGGACTTTTCTACTTGTGGGCTTTCCTCATCACTTCCAATTTTGTGGTTTTGCTCAATAGGGGCTCCAGAAGGTTTGCAACCCAATTTACCTGTCTCCTTAAGAAGATCAAGAACATATTTCCTTTGAGAGATAAATATACCTTGCTTAGAATAAGCAACCTCAATCCCAAAAAAGTATTTTAGCTTCCCGAGATCTTTCATTTCAAATTGAGCAGCCAACTTTTCTCTAAGAGTCTGTTTTTCAAGTTCATCATCACCAGCAATGATCATATCAACTACATAGACCAGAAGTAAAGTAACTTTTCCATTCTGAGAGTGCTTCATAAAGAGAGTGTGGTCACCTTTGCTTTGCCTATACCCCAAGGACACCATAACTTGAGAGAACCTTCCAAACCACGCACGGGGTGACTGTTTGAGACCATACAAAGCCTTTTTCAACCTACAAACCTTATTTCCTCCATTAGTGGTCCCATATCCGGGTGGAATCTCCATGTACACTTCTTCCTCTAGATTTGCATGCAAAAATGCATTTTTAACATCAAATTGATGCATCTCCCAACCGAAGTGTGCTGCCAACGAGAGTATGATCCTTACTGTATTCATTTTCGCCACTGGAGCAAATGTCTCCTCATAGTCAATTCCATAAGTCTGAGAATACCCCTTTGCCACCAATCTCGCCTTGTATCTATCCACTGTACCATCTGACTGATATTTAATGGTGTATATCCACCTACAACCCACTGCCTTCTTGTCAATTGGTCTCTCCACAATCTCCCAAGTATCATTCTTCTCTAATGCACTCATTTCTTCATTCATAGCTTGAACCCAACTCTCATCCTTTGATGCTTCTTGTACTGATGTAGGGATTCTAATAGAATCAATACCTGAAATAAAGCTCTGGTGCAGCACAGAAAGGTTTTTTGTGGATACAAATTGGGATATGGGATATTTAGCACATGATCTTTTTTCTTTTCTCAAGGCAATTGGTAAATCATCCGGGTTAGGTTCAGGGGTAGTATTATTTAAATCATCTGGGTTAGGTTCAGGGGCAGGATTACTTACCTCAGGTTCAGATGATTGGATATGCTGTTGAACCATGTCGGGTTGCATTGGCTCCGATGTTGGTTCAGGTTCCTTGACATCCTCAGTTGGTGTTGACAACTCAAGGAACTCAGATGACAACTCAAGAGACTCAGCTTCTAGATTTTTCTCCCCCTGAAGCTGAGGACTAGGATAGAAAGACTCGGATTCATTAAAAGCTACATCCATGGAGACATAGACTCGACGGCCTTCTGGATAGTAACACTTGTATCCCTTTTTATCGGGGGTATACCCAATGAAGATACATTTGATAGCTCTAGGATCTAATTTGCCTCGATGAGGACTATGAACATGAACAAAGGCTGAACACCCAAAGACACGACTCTGAAGACTGGTCATTATGGGTATAGAAGGATGAAAGGTAGTCATGAGTTGGACAGGACTAGCACCATCGAGAGTACGAGAGGGTAATCTATTTATCAAATAAGTAGCTGTTAGAACTGCTTCCCCCCAATAGGATTTAGGTACGGACATTTGGAAAAGAAGAGCTCTAGCAACCTCAAGAATATGACGGTTTTTTCTTTCAGCCACCTCATTCTGCTAAGGTGTGTCAACACAAGTGAACTCATGAATTATGCCATTTTCTTTGAGGAATTTGGAGAAGTTTTGGTTCACATATTCTCTTCCATTATCAGAACGCAACCTTTTAATCAAGCAACCAAATTGTGTTTGGACCATGCGATGAAAATTCACAAACAATTGAAAAACTTTAGACTTATCTTTCATAAGAAATAGCCAGGTGACACGAGTGCAATCATCAATAAAAGAAACAAACCACTTTGCACCAGAAATATTACAATTAGTAGGTCCCCACACATCTGAGTGAAGAAGATCAAATGGCTTAGAACTTTTATTATTATTGGAAGGAAAACAAGTACGATGGTGCTTAGCAATTGACAAACATCACAATGAAATGACTCAACTAACACTTTTGCAAACAAGAAAGGAAATAACGTCTTAAGGACACTAAACGGATGATGACCAAGTCGCCTGTGTTGAAGCCATACTTGAGAGGATGACCAAAATTCTGAACTTGACTTATGGGTGGAAGCAAGTGCCTTCAGATTGGCATTTTTCTCAAGCTGCAAGTAGTATAACCCGTCATGTTCCTCAGCATATCCAATCACCCGTCCCGTTGGACGATCCTGTAACACACAGTGAGAATCAACAAAAGTCACAGCACATTTCAAGTCTTTGGTGAGTTTAAAGGCTGACAAAAGGTTGTTTGTTAATTTTGGAATATGGAGCACATTGTGTAAGGGAATGGAAGGTTGAATTTGAATGTTACCACTCCCAATAATAGGGATGCTATTTCCATTAGCTACGGTCATTTGTTGGTTTCTAGGTAAAGTGGAGTAAGATGAAAAAAGAGATGGATAAGGGGTCATATGATGAGTAGCACCAGAATCAATAATCCAGCTATTCTCAGTGCTAGAAGTATCAAAGGACAAAAAACTAGAATTTTTACCAGTCATGACGAGGGAGCTAGAGCTAGATGGCTTACTGAGAGACTGTAGAAGAGTCCGAAGGTTCTCCAGCTCGCTTTTACTAAGAGCTGCAATCTCCTTGTCAGTAGGTGATGCTTCTTCCAACCTTTCAGATTCAACCGCTGCTTGATTTGCACGTCTCTGCAAAGTGACTCTGAGTCCAGGGTTCCGCTCTAGGGCCTTTTCTTTCCCATGAAGTTTGAAGCGTGTCTCCTTAGTGTGGCCGATCTTGCTACAATGAATGCAGTATCGCTCTTCACGAGGGGCCTTTGTGAATGGCTTTCCGGAAGAGGATCCTTTTGTGGGACCCTTTCCAGCGGTCAAGGCCGAACCCTCAATAGAGTTACCTCCTTCCAACATCACTGACCTCCGAGATTCTTCTCCTCGCACAGTGTGGAACACCTCTGAGAGAGAAGGAAGTGGTTCCTTCCCTAAAATTTGAACTCAAATAGGATCAAACTCAGAGTTTAGCCCATGAAGGAACTTGAAAATTCTTGCTTCCTCAACGGACTTTGCCAGTGTGGTAGTATCAGTAGTACAAGTCATCGTTAAATTTTGATATTGATCTAATTCGATCCACAAACCATTTAAAGTCCCATAATAGTCTGTGACAGAAAGGTTTCCCTATTTAGCATTGAAAACCTTGGTTTGAATCTCATAACTAAAATTTTTGCCAGATTTGGTTTTATGAAGAAAAATAAACTCCTCATTGAAGTTGATCCTTTTATTTGTCTTTCATTCTTCCTATTTTGTCCAAGCCCTCATCTCCGCTCCAAACTCGCAAACAGGCCCTAAATGTCGATTCTTTCTTTTGGTAACACCATTCTGTTGTAGGTGCGAGCACAGGATGTTTGATGAATAATTCCTTGTGAAGTCAAAAAAGATTGAAACTACGAAGACAAATATTCATGGACATTATTGTGTAAAATGTTAATGGAAGTACCGAATTGATTTTGAAGTTTTAGCACAGAATATTTGAAAGATATTAAAAACACCATAACGGTTTTTCATGAAAAGTAACCAAGTGCATCAAGAAAATTTGTCAATGAAAGTGAAAAAGTAATAGTATATTCTAAAGTGAAAAGGTGACGCAAACTATAAGTATGATGAGTATGCATCCCTAACTAAGATGACTGCCATTCAAAAGACAAAAGTTTATGTAGAATTTGTATGTCTGTGTGTCTCAATTGAATCACACTAGGTTGTATTTATAATAGAATTGCAATAAATACAATAAATCATAACTTATTATGCTGATCCTAATTGATATGCACACCTTAGAATGAGGTGTATATGACTAGGATTCTAACACTCCCCCTCAAGATAAAGCTTACTAAGCTTTAAGCTTGTTACAATAAAACAAAGCATTGTCCCACAAAATTTGAACCTAAGTCCGGCTGAGAAATTGTGAGTCATAACCAACAAAAGTCACCATCGGATAATCGTCGATGGGAAGAGAAGTCATCATTAGTGATTCATATGTGGGAAAAGAGTTACCACCGGAATGATCGTTGGTGGGACGAGAAGTCACCACAATATAATCCATTAATAAGAAAAGAAGGCATGACAAACAAATAATCTGAGACTAGATTGAGAACCAGTGGTGCAAGGTGACGCCGGCGACAGAAGATATGCTGGAGGCACCGTCACATGTAGTGGTTAGGGGCGGATCTTGAATTCACCATAGATGACTGCGGCGAACAGCGGTAGACGGTTGCAAAGACGAAAAACAGCAAAGTGCTGGAAAAGAGTTGCGGCAATGAAGAAAATAGTGAGAGATTGAAAATCTGAAAGGCGGTGCTACCGGCGGCAAATGCCGCCACCGACAGCAATGGTGACGCACGGAGATGAAGTCAGAGGTCATTAAAAAAACCCTAAAACTGAGGTCATTTTAGACATTTTGTGATTAAAACAGAGGTTATTGGCAATGAAAGGTGATATAACGCTGCAAACTAAAGATAACAGATATGAGTGAAGTTCGCTAATAGAAAATAAGGACAATCGGGGACATAAAGCACAAAATCTAATTGAGACACATACTATAGGATTACTAGACTGAGCAATGGCTGCAACTGACGTGTGTACTGCCTGAACAGGGTGGCTTAAAGGTGGAGAAGAGGGTAGAAGAGTCGTCAGATGGTGGGTGTTACCGAAAAAAGGTCAAAAAACGGATTTGTACGAATGTACTTAATTGAATTGATAGTGATAGTATGGTAACGGACTGGGCAGACAGCATGAACGGTGCACGTGTAAGTGCTTTATGGACAACGTAAACAGTGTGTTGTTGTAATGGAGTCACGCTGAAGAGAAGACATGTGGTGGCAGAAAAACGACACTCAGTGGTATTGAGAATGTTGTGGAGGCAAAAAGGACCAGAAAGATATAAACCCAAACTACTGATACCATGTCTAGACTATTATCTGGGAATGTTGAGTCATATCCACAAATGGTATGTATATAATTACACAATGAGTAATAATGAATCTCCTAATTATTACATAGCATTGCTAATTTTATCCCTAATAGTCAGCACTGACTCAACATCTACTCTTTACATAATAAGCACGTGTTAGATGTGTTTTCTAACAATTCACAGACTTTTGAAA
Source organism: Astragalus membranaceus (assembly GCA_039519185.1). Lineage (NCBI taxonomy): Eukaryota > Viridiplantae > Streptophyta > Magnoliopsida > Fabales > Fabaceae > Astragalus > Astragalus membranaceus. The sequence continues at coordinate 126,731,376 of CM076848.1, read as the reverse complement.
GGGTCATGGCAGTGAAAATTTCATGAAGTTACAGTGAATAATAAAATAGGCTCTCTAATACTAGTATGGATGGTTGTGTTCACAAACTTTGTGATTTCTCCCCTCACTAAAGAGAAGTTAGATGGTTCCAACTATGACACTTGGGCTTCCGACATTCAATTATGGAGAATGGGGCAAGGTTACAAGGATCATCTCACCAAGAAGGTTGCAGATGTGATCGAAGCCGCTGAGCGCACGAAATTTGAGAAGATTGATGCTCAGTTGTGCAATATCATCAAGTCCAACATTAGTTGATTAAGAATGATATAGAAGTTTCAATAAAAATATAATATTATGGAACCTTCAAGAAACACTACTAAATAAGGTATAATTAAGCACTAGTGCAATCTTAACTTTTCTAGATCTTTCTAGTTATAGGAACTAGAGTATTCATCTCTAGAATTTTCTTGTAATATTAAATGCTTCTAGATCCTTCTATTTTGTAAAGCCCTACAAGAGTAGTATAAATAGGGTTCATCACCAAGCATTTTGTTAATCAAGCAATAATTCAAGCAAAAACAACTTTTCTTGAGTAATTAGAGAGTTCTCTCTTTCTCTGCCCATCCTTTTGTCCCTGAGCCTGATTTGGCATTAGAGAAGTTTACGATATCTCAGAGTTGAGTTTGAGCGAAGAAATCAACGAAAGTGAGTTTTCAAGTGAGTTCTCTTCTTGTTATTTATGCCATCCGCCATATGTTTATGGCGGATTTTTGGGTCGCCGCCATAAACCGCCATCCGCCATTAACAACACTGGTCATAGGAACTATAGAGTATTCATCTCTAGGTTTTCTTGTAATATTATATGCCTCTAGGCCCTTCTATTTTGTAAAGCCCTACAAGATTAGTATAAATAGGGCTCATCGTCAAGCATTTTGTAAATCAAGCAATAATTCAAGCAAAAGCAACTTTTCTTGAGTAATTAGAGAGTTCTCTCTTTCTCTACCCTTCCTATTATCCCTGAGCCATTAGTTCATGCATCAAACCGATTCTCCGTCCTCACCTAACGTGTGAATCAGTTTGAAGTCTGACTAAGGAGCTCTACACTAATGATACTCGGTGTCTTTATGGGGTGTGTCATGATTTGTTGACACTCATTGCACCACAAAAGTTTGTGTAGAAAAAGTACCTTTGTATTATTTCAGTTGTATCTGTACACAAGCGCTAAAGGCTATTTATAGGTTTCTCTGAGCGGGCCTGATTAACGGACTGGAACTTAAACACTATCACTATTTACAACACTCCCCCTCAAGCTGGTGAATGGATATCTATCATTCCTAGCTTGCAAGTCAATTGGTTGAAACGTTCTGTTGGCAAGCCATTCGTTAGCACATCTGCCGGTTGATGTCCGGAAGGAATGTAAGATGTAGTTATTAAATTGCTGTCTAGTTTCTCCTTGATGAAGTGGCGGTCTATCTCTATGTGTTTGGTCCTGTCATGCTGAACAGGATTATGGGCAATATTGATTGCCGGCTTATTGTCACAAAACAACTTCATAGGCCTTTCAGATTGTATTTTCAAATCATTTAGTATGATCTTTATCCACAGTAATTCACAAATTTCTTGAGCCAAAGCTCGAAACTCTGCCTCAGCACTTGATCGAGCCACAACGTTTTGCTTTTTACTCCTCCAAGTAACGAGGTTCCCACAAAGAAAAGTGCAATAGCCAGTTGTAGATCCTCTATCAGTCACTGAACCTGCATAGTCAGCATCAGTATAAACTTCCATAGTTAGGTTTCCACCTCTTTTGAACAAGAGTCCTCTTCCAGGAGTGGCCTTGAGATATTGAAGAATACGATCAACCGCCTGCAAATGTCTCACCATCGGGTCATGCATGAATTGGCTCACCACACTACCTGCATAAGCCAAGTCAGGTCTAGTGTGTGCCAAGTAAATCAATTTTCCCACCAATTTCTGATATTGGGCCTTGTCAACTTTGGCACTTTCTTCTTCAAAGCTGTGATTCTGCTCTATGGGAACACTCGCAGGTTTGCATCCAAGTTTTCCTGTTTCCTGCAAAAGGTCAAGCACATACTTTCTGTGAGAGATAAAAATGCCTTGTTTTGAGTAGGCCACCTCGATTCCCAAGAAATACTTAAGTTGTCCAAGGTCCTTCATTTCAAACAGTGCTGATAATTTCTCCTTGAGTAGTTGTCTCTCAGCCAAATCGTAACCTGTAATAATAATAATATCATCAACATAAACAAGAAGTATAGTTAATTTTTCATCTTGTGAATGTTTGAAGAAAAGACTGTGATCTCTTTGACTTTGCTTATAGCCTAAGCACACCATTGCCTTTGTAAATCTTCCAAACCATGCTCGAGGAAACTGTTTTGGCCCATATAAAGCTTTCCTCAATCGGCACACCTTGTTTGCTCCCTCTATTGGACCAAATCCTGGAGGAATCTCCATATACACCTCCTCCTCTAAGTCTCCATGTAAAAATGCATTTTTGACATCAAATTGGTTTAGTACCCACCCAGAGTGGGCAGCAAGTGATAGTAAGATTCTAACAGTATTCATCTTTGCCACGGGAGCGAAGGTCTCCTCATAATAAATGCCATAGGTCTGAGCGTATCCCTTTGCCACTAGTCTTGCCTTGTACCGATCAAGAGTACCATCTGATTTGTGCTTGACTGTATAGATCCACCTGCAACCAACTGGTTTCTTGTCTTCTCGCCTCTCAACAATCTCCCAAGTTCTATTTCTTTCAATTACTCAAAGAGCTTCACTTTCAAGATGTTATGCAAATGACTTTAATCGATGACAATCAAGTGGCATTGCGTATTGACTCTAATCCATTTTTTCATGAGAGGACTAAACATATTGAAGTAGATTGTGACTTTGTCTAAGAGAATATTGGAACGGGAGACATGACCACAAGTTTCGTCAAGTCTAACGACCAATTGACCGATGTCTTCACTAAATCTCTAAGAGGTCCTCAAATCAGCTACATATGTAACAAGTCTGGTGCCAGTGTTGTCAATGGCGGATGGTGGTTTATGGCGGAGAGCCAAAAATCCTCCATTTTAGGCCGCCATAAAGCCGCCATAAACCGCCATCCTTCACAAATTGGCCATGGCGGTTTTCAAGAAATCCGCCACCACAATCCGCCATGGCGCCGCCATAACCGCCATTTGACAACATTGTCTGGTGCATACGACTTATATGCTCTAGCTCGAGGTGGAGTGTTGATTATTGTTAGAGTTCAATGTATCTTTTCATTATCCTTAGATCGTACAACTTCCTAGGCTAACTATCAGTATTTCTTGTCTCTACAACTTCCTAGGCATTCAATGTACTTATTGTATAATCACTATATATAGATGTATGATCTTGTATTAGACACATGGTATTCAACATATGTATCTCTATTCTCTCTTTCAACAGTTTGGAATTACTTGGGAAATAAGCTCTCAACCTCATGGAATTAAATTTGTATTCACAATTTAGAAACTATTCTAAATACCTAAATTCTAGAGATTGATATATCTATTTATGGTAAGAGCATATTTTGTTTCCCATTTTACTGATATTAAGATAACAACCAAATAAAATAATTTCAACAGAAAGCTACAGGTATACACTACAGGCTACAACAAAGGAAGGAATGCACATACAGGTTTAAATCCTTTGTCATGCTCTTAATATCACTTGACCGTAATATCGGGTCAAGATTCTTAGCATGAGATTCTTGTTGGTGTGTCATCTCTTCTAGCCACTGCTTCGCTTCATTGCACTCATTGATGATCTGAAACAATAGAGTCATCAATTAAAGCTGATCTTAAGAGTAGCATCACAATCAGATTAATAAATCTCTTGTACCATTTCTTTATCCTGAGTTGGAAGGGAATCTGCAGATTTATGATGCTCTAAAATGCACTTCAATAAATCTCTTGTAGCATGCTCTCTTCCTTCTTCTTCTTTGTAACGGTTCTCAATTGGATCCACCAGCTACAGAAATACATAGATCGTAAACAAAAAGTATGAGAAAGGAAACACTGATAATGGAAAAGCAAAAATAACCTTTTTCAGATCTTCCAGTTTTGAAGAATAAGCATGTTCGGTTTCATCATCACCATCCTCATAAAGCCAATCCTCAGTCTCTTGCAAGCTCCTAGATATGTCATCCTTCTCTTGTTCACTCGCAAAGCTCCGATATGTATTGAAGAGCTATTCAAGTATGCAAATAAATTTAAATCCTAGCCCATCAAGAAAAATAGAATCCAAAAATCTTCAAATGCATGTATAAAACCAGTAGCAGGAGAAGTGACAGAAGTTTTAAGGTTTGATATGACAGACCCTTCGCTGATAAGATTAAGAAGTATAACAGCAGAGCGCTTTGTACTTCGTATTCTTAATTGCAGCTTTGCATTTACTAATAATGAGTCATCACTGAAAACTGTTAGAACCAAATCTTTGGCAACTATACCACATAAAGTTTCTCATTTAACACAGCCAAGATGTCCGTATCAACCTAATAAGTTAAAGCACTGGTTCTTTATTAAAGGATCTAAAAAAACCTTAAAAATGAAAACTCTGCATAAAACTATCTGTAGAAGAAATTCAGTGTCCGACTACATAAAACAAGCATTCTGAATCATATAAACCAGTCATGTCTAGATCTCGTTTAGAATTTGAACTTGTACCTTGCTCCTCATCTCATAGACATAAGACTCCAAGCTATTCTTCTTTTCTTTGGTTAGCTCCATGATTCTGTCCAGGCGGGCTAACTGCTGTTCTTTTTCATAGGCTTCAGAAATCTCTGCCATTGTCATTCCACCATAGATACTCTCATTCACTGGAACATGAAGCCTTCGGCTAGCTTTATATTTTCTTGTACCATCAGCCTGTAAAATGGTATGATAGTAAAATTGTTATTAACTCAAAAATAAAACCCTACACGAATCATGTCTGCAATCAAAACTATCACCACGAGATAAAAAAAATAAAAAAATAAAAAAAAACATTAAGTATATCATGGAGATTATGAAAGCCAATCATGAGAGATATGTCTCAGAATTTGTCATAAAAAAATCATTGTATCATACATTTATCATTTTTCATGCTTAAATGATAAAAATGCCAGAAATACCTAGCATATCTGAGATCTCCCAGAAAGAAAGAAAAAGAGTTATGATAAAGGCGGGAAATATTACCTAACATACTTACAGAATTTCGTGGAGAATCACACTTATTAGTACTATTTTCTAAGCCATTGGCAACTGTCTCAGACAGGGGATCAATATCCATTGGATCAGAATTTGAATGATGATCACCCACTACAACTGAATCATCCGTGTGATCCTTGATCAACTGAAGCCACAAAAAAGTTTATGTGCATTAGCTAGATCTCGCAGAAAAACTTATGAGTCATCATAACATAAAATGGAAAGACAAAAATGAGACTTCTTACTTACGCTAGCTGATTCAATATTGAAAATGCCATGCAGATTTAGCTGAACTCTAACTTTTACTCTTGCCTTACTACCATTGGATCCATGCAAAGGACCAATCTGAAAAGAAGAAGGAACAAATGCGTAAGCATATAATATAACAAGCTGTAAGCATCCAGGTAATGCACAATGAATTAATAGCACCAGGAATGGTGTTCCTCTACCACATATACTTTTGTTTAGCCAAGAATATGATAGCAGACCCGCTGTGAAGAGGGTTTACTATAGGAACAGTAAGAGAGGGAAAGGCATAACAGAATAGTAATCAGTTGTAACTAACAGAATTGTACCTATCCATATAAAAGGGGAGAGGGAAGGGTAGTTAGTTAGTTAATTAGTTAGTGAATTGTAAATGTGGAGAGAACTGAGCACTCTCGAATTGCTCAGTATAATTCACTGGAACTCAATACCAGAATAATGGAATACAATTCTTGATTCCTTTTCATCTCTTTTCTTGTTATCAGTTGAAATTCCTTTCAGAATATACACATCTACATAAAGCTTACTCTGACTCGCAATGTTATGCTTAATTAGTTTTACAACATTAGATTTCTTTGATGTCAGAACAAGTAAAAGCCACAGGCTGCATGGTATCTGATGGGTATCCAGAAAACAGAGCACAAGAAATGAACAACTCCTTGTATTAAAACAACAATTCTGAGGATCTCTCAGAATTGTGATGAACGATTACAAGGAAGAAAGAAATGAAAAGATGGAAACCAGTAAAATGGCAACAGAAATTGCCAAGTCCCAAGCCCAATTCCCAGCTGAATACAAGCCTAAGACTCATAATAGAATTACCTTCCTATATATATATATATATATATATATATATATATATATATATATATATCCTTCTCTCTCCAAATCACCTGAATAATCCCTAATGATTAACTTCTTCCACCCTGCCAGAAGTTAGTTACATCATATTGCGCGCCCTGCTGCGCCCGTTGTAGTGGTCCCCCAATCCAACGTTACCATGTTCGGAGACGTTTTCACTTATGAACATATAACAGCTTATAGATAACAGAATATCAGTGTTGTAAATAGTAGATCCACTTATCAGGCCTATTAAGTTTCCAGTTAGAATAGCGGCCTATTTAAATGTATTAGTGTTTGTACTCAAGATATAATTCCAATAATATTAAGAATTATTTTCTACAATCAGTAGACAAAAGGTGCACAAGATAACTTAAACTGCATACATTAGTCAAATGTTTTAATGTGGGCATACCGTGAAGTAACTAATTTTAGAGACTGTCCCAGGTGGTAGTTCATTCGGATGAACATAGAAAGCTTCCAAATGGAATAAATTAGTTCGCCGAAGTGTTACGACTGTAATACTTGGAATGGTTTGACCACTTGGAAAAAGCACACCATCTGATCCTGCAGAAATTGGGCCATTATCTGATAGAAGTCCAATTGAAAAAGGAATAATATCCTGGACCTGAACAAACATGAGAAATACATTAATTTTGTTGAGATCAATACAACAGAATGAGCCATAGGAGTCGATATCGATGAGAAATCAAAATAACAGAAATCCATTTTATATCAGCAAAAGAGAAATGGCAATTAAAGACAACTTAAAGGCTGAAAATAAACCTTTAAAGATAAACCTAGGCAACAACATGGTTCTTTGACAATTATTACATTTCTAAGAATTAGAATCTAGAAACCCAATTCTAAATTGGAATCTACAATATATATCATAAAGATAAAATAAGAATAGACTTGTAAAATACACAAACCTCATATTCTCTCACTTGGTATGCGGGACTGAGCATTGCACACTGTAGAGCACAACCACGAGCTACACACTCACTCGCATTAAGCTTACGGCTGGGTTCTCTCTTAAATAGAGAATTTAATACTGTACTTATAGCTGGAATCCTAGAACCTGAACCAACTAGCTCTACGGAAGAAATCTTCTCTGCAGTCAAGCCTGCATTAAGTAATGCTTCGTGGCAAGGAATAAAAATTCTATCCAATAATCCTGTTGCCAGATTCTCAAATTCATCCCTCGTGATAAAGCCCTTAACATCTTTCTCATCCATCAAACACTCGATATTAAGAGGTGCCTCAAGATTTGCACTCAAAACTTTCTTCAATTTCTCACATGCTGCTCGCAGCCTAATACATGCCTTAGCATTAGAATACACGTCAATACTGTACTGTTCCTTGAATTTTGCAGTAAAATGCGTAAATAGAACCTCATCAAAGTCCCTCCCCCCTAAGCTCCTATCAAAAGCATGCGAAAGTATCGTCATTTTCCCAGAGTCAAATGATGCAATGCAGACCTGAGTATCACAATGACCAATGTCAACAAATGCAACATATGTTGGACTTGCACTTTGAAAACCTGTTTTGTAAATTCCATAACTAAGTGCAGTTGCAGTACAATCATGGATCAATCTCAAAGGCTCCAACCCAACGATTTTTGCTGCATCAAGGTATGCGCGTCTCTGTAAGTCAGTAAAGTACGATGGGACCCCAATAACACAATCCGAGATGGGTGCCTCCAAATCTCTTTCTGTCATGGTCTTCAAGTGAGCAAAGAGCATGGACATTATCTGAACAGGTGTAAATGTATGAGTCTCTTCCAAGTATTTCAAGTGAATCAAAATGCCACCATCTGGGCCTTCAGAAGTTTCAAGAGGGAGCATTTTCAGATCTTTATCCATATCAGGGTCTGCAAATTTCCTTCCTATCAGTCTCTTTATTTGAGATATGGTAGACTTAGGGTGCATCATAGCAGAAGCAGCACCAGCGGACCCCAAAAACCGTTGCTTCTCGCCAAAGCAGACAACGGAAGGGGTTTCCCTTTTGGATTCATCATTCAACAAAACATCAATGCCACGTTGCTTTGCCACACCAATGACACAGTTCTCATTACCAATGTCAAATCCCACTACACTCATCTCAACTCACTCTATATTATATTGCACTAAACTACAAGCAAATGATTCAGTCCAATTCACCCAATCTACTTCACCAACAACCCTAAAAACTCCAAAACTTCACCAGATTACACAAAAAGCACACAAACCAAATCTTCACCACAAATCACTACACAAAAAAACAAAAGGGGTTCAGAAAAATTCAACAGAGATAAATATTTAACACCAAAAGAAAAACAATACTGATAAACTGAACTCCATCTACTCTTGCTAATAATTCGTTAACAGTCCAATAAAAACAATAAAAATGGGGGGAAAGGCAATGTAAAAGAAGAGAAAACAATAATTTAAGCTAACCCCATGACAAAAACCCTATTTATCTGTGGAATTATCCCCAATCTCTAGGAAATTCGAGGGAACGAGGAGTTGGGGGACATGCTTTCATGGTAAGAAGAAAGTCACATAAGCCAATGAAAAAATACCGAATTGAACAAAATGGAATATACCTAGTCAAGGGGCGAATCTAAAAGCATTGTTGATTGGTGCAGTTGGTGAAGATGGAAGGTAGCGAGTGAGAGAAAACTCTTCGCTTTGATTCAATGACCCAACACAAAACAAAGAAAAAGAAGACCATAGGGTTTTTCAAAAGTTAGCAACGACGGCAAATATGAAAATAATCGAAATTTTGGGGCAATATTTGTATTTATGACTTAGATATTTTTCTCTCGAATTTCTTTAAGTTATTTTTGAATAACTAGTTAGTTCTTTAAAAAAAAAAATCAAACTGATCGTTTAAGTTTCTAAATAGGCTAAATAGCACTTTTGGTCCTTTATCTTTGCTCCAGATTTCACTTTGGTCCTTTATCTTTTTTTTGGTCCGTTTTGGTCCTTTATCTTTCATTTTTGTTTCACTTTGGTCCTTTATCTTTTTTTGGGTCCGTTTTGGTCCTTTATCTTTCATTTTCGTTTCATTTTGGTCCCTCACGTTATTATTTAATTCAATTAAAACATTAAAACAATTAATTCAATTAAAACAATTAAATAAATAAAACATAAACCCCCCCCCCCCCCACCACCACCACCCACCACCACCCACCACCGTCAACCACCACCCACCACCACCACCTCCCACCACCACCCACCATTCTGTAAAACCCAAATTCGTTGTATATATAAAGTAAAGAAAGAAAGGATTAAAGGAATTAAGAAAGAAAGGAAATGGGAGAAACAGAGAGAGAGACCCCGTGAGAGAAGAAAGAAAAGAAGAAAAATGGAAGAGAAAAGAAAGAATGAGTTTGGGTGAAAAAGAGGGAAAAGGAGCATCCAAGGCTCATCAAATCATCATCCATCCAACATGAAAGTTGATCACCATTTTATCCTCTTCAATTTGATACCAACATCATCTCCAACAATTCACTCTCTCATATTTTGCCATTTTCGAGTTTGAGGAAGAAGGTGATGGAACCTTGAGCTTTCTTCTTCCTTCAAGAGTTTTGGAGGTTTGAAAAGTAATTAGAAGTTTGGATACTAGCTTTAAGTGAAGGAATCAAAGATTAGAGAGTTAGGGTTTGATTGTCAAAAATTGGGGTTTACAGAATGGTGGGTGGTGGTGGGTGGTGGTGGGAGGTGGTGGTGGTGGTGGGTGGTGGTGGGAGGTGGTGGTGGTGGTGGGTGGTGGTTGATGTAACATCCTCAAAATAATTAATCGAATAATTTGGAAGAAGACCCAAATGAATTATTTTAGTACTTGGTTGGTGTAATTAACGAGTGCTAAAATTTATTATTTGGATGTCTCAGGAACGTTAAGCCGATAAAGCGGAATAAGGGTGATTTGGGAAAGAAATAGGAGATTAAGGGCAATATGGTCATTTAACCATATTGCCACTTAATTGAAAGGAAGAAAGAAAATAATAAAAGAGAGAAGGAGAAGAAAGAAAGAAAACGCAGAGAAGAAAGAAAAGAAGAGAAGAGGAGAAAAGAAAGAAGAAAGAAGAGAAGAAGAAGAAGCTCTCACCCCAAGCCCTCAAACTTCACCATCTTCATCATCTCCTCTCCCTCATCATAACCCAAGAGCTTGGTAAGATTCCCCTCCATTTTTCCCCTTGCTTTTTGACTTCGAAAATTGAGGGTTTGTGGGAAAAATTTGTTGAAATCATGGATTGATAGGTTGTGTTGATGATTGGGTTATGTTTAGGATCGAAGCTAGAAGCGGATTGATCGCGTTGTGAAGTTCGGATCGAAGTTTGGAGCGGTTTGGTGAAATAGGGTTCTGTTCGAGAGTTTTCAAGTCTCGGCAAATTCGGCTCGATATCGACTCTCGCTTCAAGGGTGAGTTTTACTCACGTTTAGGTTTATTCCGTTTTGTAATGCATTTTGCGTGAATTGGTTTCGAAAGATTTCGAGTCGAAAACGTTATTTTGAAATATATCGCGTTTTGACGAAATTCGTATTTGTTGAGTTTTCGATTGAATTGCTTGATTGTTTGATGTTGATTGGATTGGAATATTGCCTGGTATTGTCTGTTTTCGAGTTAGGAATCGATCGGGGCGAGTTTCGGATTGATCGGAAAGCGAATTTTCATGAAAATGGTTATTTTTGCAATGCTGCCAAATGAGCACGATCCGTGCGTCCCAGGGGCACGATCCGTGCGCCTGGTTCGGTTTCAGGTTTTCAAAATGCTTAACAGGGAGCACGATCCGTGCGTCCCAGGGGCACGATCCGTGCGCATGGTTCTGTCCAAATTTTTCAAAGTGCCCTAAATGATTCCGTTTCGATTCCAATCCTCTCCTAATCCTTTCCTAACCCTTCTATAATGATATTAGGCTCATAATGCCATGATTTTGGGTATGTTTCAAAAAGGGTTTTATAAAATACTTTTGAAGTTGAAATTCTTTCGAAAAGCCGAACAATAGTATACGTGTGCGGATATGTTTTATTAATAACAAAGCGGACTATGAGTCCTACGTGGTAAAGCATAATGTAAATGGACTATGAGTTCATATGATTGTAGATATATGTTTGTATATGTATCGAGTTGGGTGACGACCCATGTGTAACATACTAGGCGGGGCAGTCATGATCCCTTACCCTAGGCTCCATGCCAATAGGAGAATGTACTATTGGTAGGGGGTTCACCGGGGTTTAGCGGTTACGCAGTCGGTGTTATGTTAAAAATTGTGTGCGATACACCGGGGTTTAGCAGTCATGCAGTCGGTGCCGCACTTTGTGATAACACGTTCACCGGGGTTTAACAGTCATGCAGTCGGTGTCGTGTTAAGTTAAAACGAATTCATAATTGAACCGAGAGAGTTAGTAGGGGTCTTGGTAGAACTCACTGAGATTGTATCTCATTGTTTATGTGTTGTTGTTTTACAGAGAAACAGGGAAAGAAAGGACCACAAAGGCACGAGTAGGTTGAGCTCGGACTGGTTGCTGATGACTTAGCATTATGTTTAAGTTTATTTCCTTTTTGTTGTCTATGTATTACAACACTATGACTTTAATGTGATGTCATTTTATTCCGCTTTCTTGTATGATATTGAGCACAATAGTTCGCTGAAGGTCATGGTCTGAGAACCTTTGTTGATCTTATTTGTATTAAGAAAGCTTTGTTGTTATTCAGCGAAAACTATGTTGCAGTGTTCAGTATTTATGCAGGAATTTTATATCTCTGATGTTTTAGGGATGTGCACTTGGGTATTTTTAATAAATAAAAATACCGGGGTGTTACAGTTGGTATCAGAGCGGTTCGACCTAGTCGGACTTAGCTGTTAGAGTCTTTTACTTCCTTCAGTCGTGATTTTCTTAGTATGCTATTTGACATTGAGCTTGATCAACTTAATACTTTGTGCATATTTCGCAGAATCATGGCCAGAAGAGGTAGAGGAGTCCCTCCCCCTGCTGCTGATCCACATTTTGATTGGATGCAAAATGTGATCGAGAACCAACAGAAAATGATGCAAGACATGATGCTTATGCATCGGCAGCAACAGATCCAACAGCAAAATGCTTAGCAGCATCAAGCTCAAGAGCCACAAGTGAACCCAAGAAGAATTTTTACAGAATTCCTGAAAATGAAACCCTCCGAGTTCAGAGGTGGACCGGATGTCATGAAAGCACAACATTGGCTAGATGACATTGAAAAGATTTTTCTCACAATGCAAGTAACCGATGAAGATAAGCTGAGATTGGCATCCCACATGTTGAAAGGAGAGGCCAATAACTGGTGGACAAATGCTAGGGCCATGATGGAGACCATGGAAACTCCCCAGACTTGGGAAAATTTCCGAACATCATTTCTGGAACAATTCTTTCCCACGGCTATGAGGTTTGATAAAGAAAATGAGTTTTTAGCTCTCACACAGGGAGGCTTGACCGTGGGCCAATACACGGCTAAATTTGAAGAGTTGTATCAATTCTTCGGTTTAGCCGGATATGCTCCCAACGACCGATGGAAAACAGACAGGTACAAGTATGGGCTGAGAGAGGATATTGCACAAAGCCTAAGTTCTTTTCCGAAGACCAACTATGCAGCCATGGTTCAACAAGCTTATATTGCCGAAAGTGATTTGGCAAGATTGTATGCTAGTAGGAAGGCGTTCCATCAGAGTAAGAGGAACACTGGGCCATCTAGTTCTCAGATGGGTCCCAAGCATGACTCAGGCAAGGGTGGTAATTATAAAGGGAAGCAGGTGCAAACGGCCGACCAAACAAGGTTTAAAAAATTGTCACAAGTGCGGAAGGTATCACCGTGGCGAGTGTCCATCAAGATCTAATCGGTGTTAGGTCTATAATGAAGAGGGTCACTATGCAAATTAGTGCCCAACAAAGAAGAATTTCCAAAGAGCACCAAATGCTCCTGGTCAGGGGCGAATCAACACTTTGGATGCTCGGACCATCACACCTACTGATAATCTTCTGAGGGGTACGGGATCTCTTTTTAATAACTTAGTCAATATTTTATATGATTCCGGTGCAACTCACTGTTTTATATCACAAGCGTGTGTGGATCGGTTGGGATTAGCATTATCCGAGCTATCCGAACCGATAACTATTTTAACTGCTGCCAAGGGTCGTGTCCAGACCCAATCATTGTGTGAAAATTGCCTACTTGTCATAGGGGACAGACAATTTGTTGTGAAATTTATTTGCTTGCCTATGAGAAGTATGGATATTGTTCTGGGTATGAATTGGATGGCTGAAAATCATGTAACAATCAACTGTGCCGACCGAACCATTAGCTTCGCCTCCGAATCCGTAGGATTAACGCAGGCAGATTCTGAAGCAACGATCTCTTACACCGAAGCAAGCCAGTCATTATTCCAAGGTGCGGAAGCTATTCTTATTATGTTGTCTGCATCTACTGAAAATGGTTTAGACTTATCATCTGTGCAAGTGGTAAATGAATTTCTAGATGTCTTTCCAGAAGAAGTTTCATCCCTACCTCCTGACCGAGAGGTAGAATTCTCAATAGAATTGATTCCTGGTACGGGATCAATATCTATTGCTCCTTATAGAATGTCTCCTTTAGAATTGAAGGAATTGAAGTCTCAACTTGAAGAATTAATATCAAAGAGGTTCATCCGACCGAGTGCCTCTCCATGGGGTGCTCCGGTGTTGCTAGTCAAGAAGAAGGACGGAAGCATGAGATTGTGTATTGACTACCGTCAACTCAACAAGGTGACGATTAAGAACAAATATCCATTGCCAAGGATACACGATTTGCTTGACCAACTTCGGGGTGCCGTGGTATTTTCAAAAATTGATCTGAGGTCGGACTATCATCAAATAAAGGTACGGGCCTTAGATATTCCGAAGACAGCTTTCCGTACTAGGTATGGACATTACGAGTTCGTAGTGATGCCCTTCGGTTTGACTAATGCTCCAGCGGTATTCATGGATTACATGAACCGAGTCTTTCACACGTACCTCGATCAGTTTGTAGTAGTTTTTATTGATGATATCTTGGTATACTCTAAGACCATTGATGACCATGTTCAACATCTCCGCATTTTTCTGAACGTAGTCCGAGAAAAGAAATTGTATGCCAAGCCGTCGAAGTGTGACTTCTGGATGCCGGAAGTGAAGTTTTTGGGACACGTGATTTCCCAATCGGGAGTTGCGGTGGATCCCAGTAAAGTGGAAGCAGTGTTGAACTGGGAACGACCAACATCTGTCACTGAAATAAGAAGTTTCTTGGGTCTAGCTGGTTACTACAGGAGGTTTATTCAAGGTTTTTCACAATTGGTTCTTCCACTTACTCGGTTAACTCATAAGGCCCAACCGTTTATATGGAATGCCGATTGTGAGGAATGTTTTCAAGAGTTGAAGGTTAGGTTGACTTCTGCTCCAATCCTAATTCTTCCAGATCCATCTTTGGATTTTCAAATTTACAGCGATGCTTCTGGAAAGGGTTTGGGATGTGTTCTCATGCAGAACCAACAAGTTGTAGCTTATGCCTCCAGACAGTTGAAGACTCATGAAGAGAATTATCCGACTCATGATTTGGAGTTGACAGCTATTGTGTACGCACTGAAGATTTGGAGACATTACCTATATGAGTCTCGTTTCGAAGTCTTTAGTGATCATAAAAGCTTGAAATATTTGTTTGATCAAAAGGAGCTAAATAACAGGCAGAGAAGATGGGTGGAGTTTCTGAAGGATTATGACTTCGAATTGAAGTATCATTCGGGAAAGGCTAATGTTGTAGCCGATGCACTAAGTAGGAAATCCATTCATATAGCAGGGTTAATGATGCATGAAATGGAATTCTTGGATTAGATTCAAAGCCAAAAAGGAATCGGTTATTGTTGAGCCACATGAGGATCTCTATTTCCATAAGAGATTCTATTCGCTTAGCACAGGAAGTTGATGTGAAACTACAATCACAGAAAGTGTTGCCAGATTTTACCGAAGATAGTGACAGGGTTATTTGTTTCAACGGTAGGATCTGTGTGCCCGACGATGAGAGTATTAAAAGGCAAGTGCTAGAGGTAGCACACCGAAGTTTATTTTCCGTACATCCTGGGTCCACCAAGATGTATAGAGATTTAAAACAGATGTACTGGTGGCCGGGAATGAAGTTAGAAATTGCTGAATTCGTATCACAATGCTTAACTTGTCAAAGAGTTAAGATAGAACATCAGAAGTCTGCTGGTCTGTTACGGTCACTAGACGTGCCAGTATGGAAGTGGGAAGACATTTCTATGGATTTTGTAATGGCGTTGCCAAGGTCTCAAGCCGGTAACGACTCCATTTGGGTAGTTGTGGATCGGTTAACCAAATCAGCTCATTTTATTCCAGTTCGTTCGAGCAGTAAAGTATCCAAGTTAGCTGAGGTGTATTTAAAGAACATAGTAAGGTTACATGGGGTCCCTACCAGTTGATAACTCATATTTATATGAGTTATTTATACTTATTCAAAGATAAATCATGCAAGTTCTCTAGCAATAGTAGGTTGTTTCTATTAAGTTTCTGTTAGTTTATCACTTTTAGTTAGAAAGGGGGCTAATTTACAAATTCTAAGCATATTGGTGCCAATTGGCACCTTTGTGAACATTTTGATGCTTCTTGTGTTTGTGCAGTGAGCTGAACGTGGCAGCGTCTCTCGTCACGTCTGAAGGAAGGCAGCAAAGCAAGAAAGAGATATCTCATTTTTGGCGCTCAAGTAATGATAGTCAAAGATCCAGAAGTGCAGAAGATCTTCTCTCTCCTCAGCGCTGACGCGGCTGACGCACTGTAGCAGTGCGGTGTCATTTCAGAACAGAGTCAATCTACAAGCAAGCTTGGAAGGTGGGGAGTGACATCAGCAAGCATGTGACCCCCTTTGACCTTGGCTATTCTCTCTCTACAAAAGGAAAGGCAAGGGGGCATCATACAGGGGCAATCCATTCATCATCCACCTTCCTCCACTTTCAGAGATAGTTTTTCTAAAGAAGTTCTGGACACAGACTTCTTCATTTTGAAATTTTCTCAAGCTCCAATTTTTATTTCCATTCGCAACCATTACTGTGAAGCTCAGACGTTGTAACGTCTCTACAGCGTGCATGAAGGAAGGCTACTTGGGCGTATATTTGCGCTTAGTCTCCTTTTCTCTATGTACGGTATTTGGATTTTAACTCCTCTTCTTTCTGTAAAGATGCTCAGCATGAGCTAAACATTGATAGTTGGGTTGTTGTTTTGCATGTAATGAACCTCTAGTTTAATGCTATGAAGTATTGATGTTTATGCGTTTTAAATCTTTGCATGTTAATATTTCCAAACTTGTTTTGAAATTGGCCACTTAAAACAAGTAGATTTATAGGTACAGACATGGTCTATGAAAAGAACTCAAAGATTTATGTGAATGAAAAGGTGCACTAAAGACATTTAGGCATTTTTATCTAAGTCTAGACATAGAATGGATAATAGTTCATAGGACATTGCTGTGGGTACTTAAAATACAGGAGTAGGCCTACTTAGAACCTAGACATAGGAATTCTAGTACTTGAAGCTCTGACGTTTTGTGACTGAAAAGCACAGCTCTTTTGCAACAGCGTTCAAACGTTATAACGTCTATACAACATAGCATTTGTACGTGTTAACGTGTAAACGTTATAACGTCTGACTAGAGGAGATTTACTTGCATGCAGCAATCCAACTCATACTCTTCCATATTCACAACCACTTCTTGTTTACTTGCTTTATCTGCGTTCTTAGTCTTAATACCAACTTTTAGTGCCGATTTATTACTTGTTTCACTTGTGTTTTGAAGACTTGAACTTTGAAAGTAAATCAATCCTCGTGGGAACGATCTCTTATTTTTATCCACTTTATTACTTGTACGACGTGTATACTTGCACTAACATTGCGATTAGAAAACACACGAACGCGCAAACAAGTTTTTGGCGCCGTTGCCGGGGATTGAGTTTAACTTTTATTGCTCAAAAAGTATTAAAACACTAGGTGAAAGAATTCTGCTGTGTTGTTCGTTGTTTCTATGTGTGAACAGGTAAACGTTACAGCGTATGCTTAGTTCCAGTTCAAGCTCTAGTTCAACTGAACCAGGGAGTGAATCTGCGCCTGAATTCTATCTAGAACCTGAAAGAACCTTTAGGCGACTAAGGAGACAACAAAGGTTAAGAAAGCAGCAACAACAGCAGCAATTTCAGCCGCCAATCATGTATGAACATGGTACTGGTGGTAGAAGCTCTAGAGGACACACTTCAAGAGGAGGTAGAGGACGTGGCCGTGGACCACAGACTCATACAGAGACATATGTTGATGATGAACACTGGCAGAGACAGCAACTCATCAATGCAGGGCCACAAGACATGGTCAATGACAGAGACAGGCCTATGCGTGATTATGCCGTGCTCAATCCTGCCCATTTACAAACAGGCATTGCAAGACCACCCATTCATACTGGTCACTTTGAATTCAAGCCAATGATGTTCCAAATGCTGCAGACTGCAGGGCAATTTGGGGGTTTCCCTCAAGAAGATCCTTATGCACATCTAAGGCAATTTTTGGATGTGTGTAGCAACTTTGTCATCCCTGGAGTCTCAGAAGATGCCTTCCGATTGAAGTTATTTCCATATTCTCTCAAGGATAAGGCCAAGAATTGGTTGAACTCCTTGGAGCCAAATTCAATTCACACTTGGGACGAGCTAGCTGAGAAATTTCTTGGAAAATACTTCCCTCCCAACAAAAATGCTAAGTTAAGAAATGACATCACTTCCTTCAAACAAAGGGAAGGGGAATCATTGTTTGAGGCTTGGGAAAGATGGAAGGAATTACTAAGAATGTGCCCACACCATGGTATACCCGTGGTTATTCAAATGGAGACTTTCTACAATGGTCTAGATCAGCCTACCAGGCTTATACTTGATGCTTCATCCGGTGGTGTCATATTGAACATGTCTTTCTCTGAGGCATGCAGGCTTATTGAAGACATAGCCACTCATAATGCCCATTGGCCTTCTGAAAGATTCACTCCCGGAAAGAAGGCTGGTGTCCATGAGATAAGTGAAGTAACTGCCCTTTCTGCTCAGGTTGCTTCCCTGACCAACATGATTAAAAACATGAGCACTCCAAACGTGGCAACGTCTGAAAGACAGACTGCTGCAACTGTTGAACCAACACCTTCTGGGGGAGTAGTGTGTGTCTATTGTGAAGGAGGGCATATCTACGAAGAGTGTCCCCATAACCCTCAGTCTGTAAACTTTGTATCCCATAACAAAGGTAACAGTCCTTACTCCAACTCTTATAAGGAGAAATCACCCAAACTTTGGTTGGAAAAACAACAATTCTTTGAATGCTAGCGATTCTGCTCCTGCAATACCCCCAGGATTTCCCCCTCAACAACAAAAGCAGTACATGCAGAATAACAACAACAGCAATTTGGAAGCCTTGATGAAAACTTTTATAAGCGATTGTAGGGCAACCTTACAGACCCATGAGTCTTCAATCAAAACTTTGGAGAACCAAATTGGGCAGATAGCCTCAGCTCTTACTCAAAGGCAGAATGGATCTCTTCCATCCACAACTGAAACACCATATTCATCTAAGTCAAACGGTAAAGATGTGGTGAATGCACAGGTAAATGCTATCTCATTAAGAAGTGGAACCGAGTATCCTGACCCATCTATGCCTAAGGAACCCGAGGTGCCAGAGAAGGAAAAGGAGAAAAACAAAAGTGGAGAAAAAGAGAAGATTATTCCAAATATTGTGTTATCTCAACCAGACGTTACAACGTCTAGTTCTGAATCAGGAATCAAGACTGTTCCTAAGCTTGTACCTGAATATCCTCCTTCACCCTACCCTCAAAGACTAAAGAAAGCTCATGAAGACAAGCAATTCAGCAAGTTCATGGAGATGCTCAAACAGCTACACATAAACCTTCCCTTGGTTGAAGCTCTACAGCAGATGCCCCACTATGCCAAGTTCCTAAAGGATATCATCTCCAAAAGAAGAAGGCTAGGGGAGTTTGAAACTATTGCTTTAACTGAAGAATGTAGCTTAATAATGCAGAATAAACTCCCTAGAAAACTGAAGGATCCTGGCAATTTTACTATACCATGCTCCATTGGAGATTTTTACCTTGGCAAAGCTTTATGTGACTTGGGGGCAAGTATTAAATTGATACCCAAGTCCATTTATGAAAAACTTGGTATAGGAACTGTCAGACCTACTTCTTTAAGTCTTACCTTAGCTGATAAAAGTAGAGTTTATCCTGAGGGCATATTAGAAGATGTTTTGATTAAAGTTGACAAATTTGTTTTTCCAGTGGACTTTGTTATTTTAGATTTTGATGCAGATAAGGAAGTTCCTATCATCTTGGGGCGACCATTTCTAGCCACTGGAAGGACACTCATTGATGTGCAGAAATGAGAATTAATCATGAGAGTCAATGACCAAGAAGTCAAGTTCAACATCCTCAACGCACTCAAGTATCCAGAACCTAACACAGAGGAATGTTCCTTTGTGGTTGCCCTTGACCATGTGGTTCAAAAACAATTCAATAAAGATAA
The DNA here is from genome assembly GCA_039519185.1 of Astragalus membranaceus. Classification (NCBI taxonomy): domain Eukaryota; kingdom Viridiplantae; phylum Streptophyta; class Magnoliopsida; order Fabales; family Fabaceae; genus Astragalus; species Astragalus membranaceus. The sequence continues at coordinate 126,711,474 of CM076848.1, read as the reverse complement.
TGACCACTTGGAGAAGATTCTGGGCAATGATGAGATTCAAGAGTTGTTAGCAGAAGAAGCTGTTCCGTTAGACGTTACAATGTCAGCTACAGACGTTGTCACGTCTAACTCTCCTGTACCCAAGGCGTGGACAAAGAAGTATGAATCTTTGGGGCAAGAAGACTCCAATCTCAAGAAGATAGTTCCTTCCATTGAAGAACCACCCACGCTGGAGCTGAAGGTGTTACCTGATCACCTGAAGTATGCCTTTTTAGGGGAAAATGATTCTTTACCTGTGATCATTTCTTCTAATCTCTCACAAGAGCAGGAAAGTGATCTCATTAGCACCTTGAAAAGACACAAGAAAGCCATTGGTTGGCAAATGGCGGATATCAAGGGTATTAGTCCCACAATTTGTATGCACAGAATTGTCTTAGAAGAGAATGCAAAGAACAACATTGAAGGGCAAAGGCGATTGAACCCAATAATGAAAGAGGTGGTCAAGAAGGAAATCATCAAATGGTTAGACGCAGGAATCATCTACCCAATCAGCGACAGCTCATGGGTGAGCCCAGTTCAATGTGTACCAAAGAAGGGTGGAGTTACTGTGGTGACCAATGACAAAAATGAATTGATTCCAACAAGGACAGTGACTGGATGGAGGATATGTATGGACTACAGAAAGCTGAACAAAGCAACCAAGAAGGACCATTTTCCTCTGCCATTTATTGATCAGATGTTGGATAGACTTGCAGGCAAAGAATTCTATTGTTTCCTTGATGGTTACTCAGGATATAACCAGATAGTTATTGTGCCTGAGGACCAAGAGAAGACCACATTCACTTGTCCCTATGGTACCTTTGCCTTCAGAAGGATGCCATTTGGGCTGTGTAATGCTCCTGCAACATTCCAGAGGTGTATGATGGCTTTATTCTCTGATTTTATTGAAAAATCCATGGAAGTTTTCATGGATGACTTTTCAGTCTATGGAGACTCATACAAGGCATGCTTGGATAACTTAGAAGGAGTTCTAGTAAGATGTGAAGAGACCAACTTAGTACTCAACTGGGAGAAATGCCACTTTATGGTTCAAGAGGGAATTGTTTTGGGGCATAAGATTTCAAAGAAAGGGTTGGAGGTTGATAAAGCAAAAATTGATGTTATTGACAAATTACCTCCACCTACCACTGTCAAAGGTATTAGAAGTTTCTTAGGGCATGCTGGTTTTTACAGAAGGTTTATCAAGGATTTCTCAAAAATTTCCAAACCTTTGTGTCTGCTGCTGCAACGTGATAACGTCTTCAACTTTGATGAGCAATGTCATGAAGCCTTCCAGAAATTGAAGACTGCCCTTGTAACAGCTCCTGTGATAGTCACTCCTGACTGGTCCAAACCATTTGAATTAATGTGTGATGCGAGTGACTACGCTGTGGGAGCTGTATTGGGTCAAAGGTATGGCAAAATTTTTCACTCTATCTATTATGCTAGTAAAACCTTAGATGATGCCCAATTAAATTATACTGTAACTGAGAAAGAGTTACTGGCTGTTGTATTTGCTTTTGACAAATTTCGATCATACTTGGTGGGTGCAAAAGTTATTGTTTTTACTGATCACTCAGCCATCAAGTATTTGATTGCTAAAAAAGATGCAAAGCCACGACTCATGAGATGGGTTCTCCTCCTCCAAGAATTTGACTTGGAAATTCATGATAAAAAGGGGGTGGAGAACCAAGTTGCTGATCACCTTTCTAGGCTTGAGAATGTTGATGCAGGTACAGGTGCAGAAGAGATAAAAGAAAATTTCCCTGATGAAAAACTGCTGACAGTAGCTGAAGACGTTACAACGTCTATGGCAATTTCTTCAAACGTTATAACGTCTGATGCTACTGCACCCTGGTATGCTGATATAGTCAACTTCCTAGTCAGCAAGATTGTGCCTGTGGATTTCAACCATCAGCAAAGAAAAAAATTCTTCCACACCGTGAAGCACTATTTTTGGGATGAGCCCTATCTGTATAAGATGTGTCAAGATCAGTTGCTTAGGAGATGCCTTGCTGAAGAGGAACAACTTCATGTGTTACAACAATGTCATGCATCACCTTATGGGGGACATTTTGGAGGAACCAGAACTGCAGCAAAGGTGTTACAGTCAGGGTATTATTGGCCAACACTCTTCAAAGATGCTCATGAATTAGTGAAAAGCTGTGATAAATGCCAAAGAACTGGAAACATCTCCAACAAGCAAGAAATGCCATTGACAAATATCCTTGAAGTGGAACTGTTTGATGTTTGGGGAATGGACTTCATGGGGCCATTTCCTATGTCTCATGGAAACTTATATATTTTGGTAGCTGTGGATTATGTATCAAAATGGGTGGAAGCTATTGCCTTGCCCAATAATGAAGCCAAATCAGTCAGTAAATTTCTTAAGCAAAACATCTTCACAAGATTTGGTACTCCAAGAGCTATAATCAGTGATGAAGGCTCTCACTTCTATAACAAGCTAATTGAGAACTTATTAGCTAAGTACGGAGTGAAGCACAAGATTGCTACAGCTTATCACCCACAGACAAGTGGTCAAGCAGAAATTTCCAACAGAGAAATTAAAAGAATACTTGAGAAGATGGTTGGTCCAAACAGGAAAGATTGGTCCCTGCACCTTGATGATGCATTGTGGGCGTACAGGACAGCATTTAAGACACCACTGGGCATGTCACCATACAAGCTAGTCTTCGGAAAAGCTTGTCATCTGCCTATTGAACTCCAACACAAAGCTCACTGGGCACTGAAGCAACTGAACTTAGATCATTCAAAGGCTGGAGAAGCAAGACTTCTTCAACTAAATGAGCTAGATGAATTCAGGCACACTGCCTATGAGAATTCAGTAATCTATAAGGAGAAAACCAAGAAGTGGCATGATCAGAAAATTCAAAGAAGGGAGCTAGTAGAGGGACAACCAGTTTTGCTGTTTAATTCAAGGTTAAAGTTGTTCCCTGGGAAGCTAAAATCAAGATGGTCAGGACCTTTCAAGCTGGTAAAAGTCTATCCTCATGGTGCTGTGGACCTGTTTGATGAGAAAACTAATTCCACTTTCAAAGTCAATGGCCAAAGAGTGAAGCAATACCATGGAGAACATGTGGTTAGGGACAAGACCACAGTGGCTCTCAACAACCCCTGAATTAAAAAGGGAATAGTCTGGCTGAAGACTCTTAAAGCAAGCGCTCTTGGGAGGCAACCCAATGGTTTTAACTAACCAACAATTTTGTGTCCTTAATTTTTTGTTTTGTGCAGGAATGGGAGCTGAAGGTATGAGAGATTGAGGACTCAAGTATGGTAAACGTTATAACGTCTTTGCGTGTCTAGGATGTTGTCACGTTTGCTGCCTGGGTAAAGTTTTAAATGAAAAAGAAAAGAAAATGAGTCAAGCAGTTTTCAAATGAAAAACTTTTTTTTTTATGAAAATATTTCTGTTTTCAAAGACGTGACTGCCAAAGTGACCATGATGTCACTTCTCAACGGTTACCCCTTTTCCAAGCCCACGCCACCACCTACTTCTCAACTCCCCATAAACTCTCCCCAATAAACACACAACAGTTATAATCATCAAAACCACCTGCATACACCTTCAGAAACCGTAATCTTATCCCTTCCCCCAAATCTCAAATCTCAAATCCTCTACTCTCCAGAAAACTCATTCAATCACCATGACAAAAACCAAGCAAGCTGCAGTAAAATCATCTGGCAAAGGAAAGAATGTTAACCTAGGTTCTTCTTCTGACCCAATTCCAGAAATTCCCATTACTTCAAAGAAGAAAGCCTTGCTACCCGAAAGGGGCTTTAGCTTGAAAAACCCGAATCCTGATTTTCTCTCAACTGTGGCAGCATTAGGATGGCAGAAATTTGTAGTTCACAGAAAGGAGTACATTGCAACTCTGGTGCATGACTTCTACAAAGGAATCGTTGAAAGAACCGATGGAGAGCTTTCAAGCACCTCCATCGTTCGCGGTGAAGAAGTTAAATTTGGTGTAAGAGTCATAAATGACTACTTTGGGCTGGGTTACTATGGCAAGGCAGTTGAGGGAAAGCAAAAGACTTACGGAGTGGCGGAGATGACGGAAATCAAAGAAAGAATATGTGTTGAAGGAGCTGTTTGGGAGCGAAGAGGCGACCATGGGAATGAATTCAAAATTTTAAAAAGATACCTTTGTGTTGAGGCCAGCACTTGGTTTCATTTCATTAGGCACTGTTTGATACCCACTTCTCACACTCTCTGGGTTGATAAGGAGAGGCTGATTGCTATTGATGCTATTATGTCAAGAGATAAGATTGAGGTGGGTAAGCTCATCAATAGGGAGATAAACAAATGGCAGAACAGGAAGGATGGATACATATACTTCCCCTGCTTAATCACTGATCTCTGCATGGAGGCCGGAGTGGAGATTGAAGCCACTGAGCTAAGAGAGGAACCCCAAGGGGCATTCTCTACAAAGTTCAAAGCTAGGCAGAGAGCTGCAGATGATACCACGTCAGTTGATACACAGACGTTACAACGTCTGGTGGACCAGCAAAACAGCTTAGCCAAGTTTGTCAAGGAACAGTTTGAATGGCAAAAGAAGGTGAATGCGCAGATAACAAAAGGCAAGATGGTGATTGAAGAACCAGTACTTCCAGATTGGATGCAAGGGGAAGATGAAGACAATATACCCTTATCAACAATGAACCTCAGGGCAGTGAAGAAGGAAAGAGTTAAGAAAACAAGAAAACCAGCCACAAAAAGAAAGAGCCCAGCAAAGAAAAAACAGAAGAAGGTAAGTAGTGAGGAAGAAGAGCTCAAATCAGCTGATATGGATAGCATCAGTGAGAGTGATGCAGAGGAATCAAAGAAGGTGAGCAGGGAAATCATAAGTGATGATGAGGAAGAAACACATTCAGAAGAGAAAGGAAGCTCCAGTGATAAGACTGATATTGAGGCTGACTCTCCACCAACCCAAACACTCAAAGAACCAGCCAAGCCCACACCTCCAGCACCAAAAGCCAAACAACCCCAACCGTCAGCTAAAGAACAATCCACCCATGCCCAAAACATCCCCAAAACACCACAATCTGAACCTCAAGATCAACCCATTTCACAACCAACCCCCACACAACCTGAACCAACTAAAGAGCCATCACAACCATCCATTCCAGAAGTAACCGGTGGAGACGTGGCAACGTCTGAACCAACTGATGTTGGAAGTAACCCAGACCCACAACTCATCTCCCCACCCAAAAAGCAAAGAGTCAAGACTGTACCCACCCAGAATCCATTTGGGAAGAAGAAAAGGCATGAGTTAGCTGCTGCAAGTGAAGAAACCAGACCCGGTAAAGAAGAAGAACAACTAGCTGATGCTCCTACAACCAAAAGGCAAAAGTTGCAGGTAAGGAAGAAATCTGAAGCTGCTAAGGACAAGCCAGCCACAGCTACCAGTGCAGCATTTGTTGCTGTTAGTGGTTCAGAGAATACTCCTGCTGTTGTTACTGAAAAAGCTGCAGACGTTACAACGTCTAAGGAACCAGAGGATGAACAAGCCCAGAAGGACCCCAAAGAGCAACAGCAGATTAATCCTGAAGAGCTGGAAAAACAGAAAGCATGGGAGGAAGCGAAGCAAAGAATTGCTGAGAGCAGTGCCAAGATGTCCCAAGAAACCGAAGTTTCAGTTGATGCTGGTGATGGTGCAGGAGAGAAGAAGAAGAAGGAAAAGAAAAAGAAGACTGCGCAAGCAGGCATTCCAGCCAGACAGAGTGGAAGGCTCAGGTCTGGTGTTCTGAACAAGTAAGTTAGCCCTCGTTTTAGCAGTAGGATCACTATAGTTTTTAATTTCAGTATGAATAAGTAGCTGACCATACGTGACAACGTCTGGATAGTTAGTAGTCAGTAGTTTGTTTGTTTCTGTTGTGTGTGAATGTTCCTCTTCCAATTTTTTCAAAATCAGTGAGCAGTGGGGACACTGCTCATCTTTCTGTTTGGGGGGGAGGATCATTTTTATGTTTTGTGTATGCATAAAATCAAATGCAAAATCAGTTTACTTCCCTACTCTATTAATCATCAAAAATGTTTCTCTTTGGGCTAAACCTAGGAATGACTGTGTGTGAATTTGTGTGAGTAGCTGATGCATGCTTAGATGAATAGAACTGATTACTGCTTCCGCACAAACTCTGTTTTGAGGAAAACCTAGTTAGCTAGGGACTATGTGATGCAAAAGCTAGTTTTGGTTGACTATGGTGATGGTAAAACTTGATTAAAAACTTAGAGTAGCAGTAGAAACTAAGTTTGGGGGTATATCAGGTTGCACTAAGGCTGGGTGCAAAGACTGTAGGATGATTAGTGCATGTGTAGTGTGAGTGCAACGTTGTAACGTCTACCCGTAACGTTATAACGTATGCCGTGTGTGTTTGTGTGTTGTGTTCTGTGTTATCAAACGTTATAACGTCTACTCCAAAAAGACCAAAAAGTGTGTGTTGTTTCAAATAAGTGAAAAAATCCACATGTCCTCTGTGTTTGCTGCAATTTCCCAAAACAAATACTGGGCGCCTCAATCCAAAATTATCAAATCCAAAAAAAAAAAAAAACTCCAAATTGAAGTGAATCAAATGGAAGTTGCTCAGTAATAAGGGGGTTGCAGTCCTCTGTGTTTTTTGCGTTGTGTGAGTCAGGAAAGTAGTTTGCACTAATCTAGTCCTAGCACCCAAATTAAGACCCTTTGTCGTGCTTAAAATAACCCTCATGTCTTATGTGGAAGTGTTAGCCTACTCCCTGTTTTGAAAAATGTTATACTCTCACCATATGGAAACCACTCTTTCATAAGTTAGGGTAGCTTCTGAACCTAGCTAGGAATAGAATTGATACAGAGATCACACACTCACTTTGGGCAGTAATGAATCTAGAATGTAATTGTGCATTGGTGCGTGAGTCTGAAGGAATTAGCCCCTTGAGGAAATTTTTTTAATCAAAATGGATGAGCAGGGTGTAAACTGCTGGTGTATTTAATTTCTTGCATCTTTTCATATGTTGTATTTTGATTTCTTGAGGACAAGCAATGATTTAAGTTTGGGGGTGTGATAACTCATATTTATATGAGTTATTTATACTTATTCAAAGATAAATCATGCAAGTTCTCTGGCAATAGTAGGTTGTTTCTATTAAGTTTCTGTTAGTTTATCACTTTTAGTTAGAAAGGGGGCTAATTTACAAATTCTAAGCATATTGGTGCCAATTGGCGCCTTTGTGAACATTTTGATGCTTCTTGTGTTTGTGCAGTGAGCTGAACGTGGCAGCGTCTCTCGTCACGTCTGAAGGAAGGCAGCAAAGCAAGAAAGAGATATCTCATTTTTGGCGCTCAAGTAATGATAGTCAAAGATCCAGAAGTGCAGAAGATCTTCTCTCTCCTCAGCGCTGACGCGGCTGACGCACTGTAGCAGTGCGGTGTCATTTCAGAACAGAGTCAATCTACAAGCAAGCTTGGAAGGTGGGGAGTGACATCAGCAAGCATGTGACCCCCTTTGACCTTGGCTATTCTCTCTCTACAAAAGGAAAGGCAAGGGGGCATCATACGGGGGCAATCCATTCATCATCCACCTTCCTCCACTTTCAGAGATAGTTTTTCTAAAGAAGTTCTGGACACAGACTTCTTCATTTTGAAATTTTCTCAAGCTCCAATTTTTATTTCCATTCGCAACCATTACTGTGAAGCTCAGACGTTGTAACGTCTCTACAGCGTGCATGAAGGAAGGCTACTTGGGCGTATCTTTTGCTCTTAGTCTCCTTTTCTCTATGTACGGTATTTGGATTTTAACTCCTCTTCTTTCTGTAAAGATGCTCAGCATGAGCTAAACATTGATAGTTGGGTTGTTGTTTTACATGTAATGAACCTCTAGTTTAATGCTATGAAGTATTGATGTTTATGCGTTTTAAATCTTTGCATGTTAATATTTCCAAACTTGTTTTGAAATTGGCCACTTAAAACAAGTAGATTCATAGGTACAGACATGGTCTATGAAAAGAACTCAAAGATTTATGTGAATGAAAAGGTGCACTAAAGACATTTAGGCATTTTTATCTAAGTCTAGACATAGAATGGATAATAGTTCATAGGACATTGCTGTGGGTACTTAAAATACAGGAGTAGGCCTACTTAGAACCTAGACATAGGAATTCTAGTACTTGAAGCTCTGACGTTTTGTGACTGAAAAGCACAGATCTTTTGCAACAGCGTTCAAACGTTATAACGTCTATACAACATAGCATTTGTACGTGTTAACGTGTAAACGTTATAACGTCTGACTAGAGGAGATTTACTTGCATGCAGCAATCCAACTCATACTCTTCCATATTCACAACCACTTCTTGTTTACTTGCTTTATCTACGTTCTTAGTCTTAATACCAACTTTTAGTGCCTGATTTATTACTTGTTTCACTTGTGTTTTGAAGACTTGAACTTTGAAAGTAAATCAATCCTCGTGTGAACGATCTCTTATTTTTATCCACTTTATTACTTGTACGACGTGTATACTTGCACTAACATTGCGATTAGAAAACACACGAACGCGCAGACACCAGTATAGTGCCGGATCGAGATCCGAAATTCACTTCTCGATTTTGGAAAGCTCTGAATGAAGCATTGGGAACTAAAGTACTTCTTAGTACCGCTTATCACCCGCAGACAGATGGTCAGACCGAGAGAACTATCCAGACATTAAAGGATATGCTTAGGGCTTCGGTACTTGATAACGGAAAGAAATGGGAAGATCATCTTCCATTGGTGGAATTCTCATACAACAACAGTTATCATTCCAGTATAGGAATGGCACCTTTTGAAGCCTTGTATGGTAGGAAATGCAGGACTCCATTGTGTTGGTGGGAAGTCGGCGAGAATCGATTGTTAGGGCCAGAGATGATTCATGAAACTACTGAGAAGATCCGGTTAATCAGAGAAAGAATGAAAGCTGCCCAGAGCAGGCAAAAGAGCTATGCTGATAAAAGAAGAAGGCCGTTAGAATTTGAGTCGGGCGATCATGTGTTTTTGAGATTGTCACCGACAATTGGTACATGTAGGGCATTACGGGTAAAGAAACTCAGTCCTCGGTATATTGGACCTTTCCAAATTATCGAGCGAGTTGGGCCTCTTGCATACCGTATTGCTTTGCCTCCACCATTGTCAAGTCTCCACGATGTATTCCATGTGTCTCAGCTGCGGAAGTACATTCCTGATCCAAGTCAACCGTTAGATTTTGAAACGATTGATCTTCGACCGGACTTGTCCTTCCAACCTCATCCAAATTACATCATGGAACGTGGCGAGAGAACGCTGCGGACGAAGACAATTCCCATCGTCAAGGTGGTATGGGATGGTTTCTCCGTCGAGGAAGCTACTTGGGAGTTGGAGGACGATATGCGGACTCGATATCCGTATTTGTTTTCTTGAGGTACGTTGTATTTAATTTTGAGGACAAAATTCTTTTAAGTGGGGGAGAATGTAACATCCTCAAAATAATTAATCGAATAATTTGGAAGAAGACCCAAATGAATTATTTTAGTACTTGGTTGGTGTAATTAATGAGTGCTAAAATTTATTATTTGGATGTCTCAGGAACATTAAGCCGATAAAGCGGAATAAGGGTGATTTGGGAAAGAAATAGGAAATTAAGGGCAATATGGTCATTTAACCATATTGCCACTTAATTGAAAGGAAGAAAGAAAAGAATAAAAGAGAGAAGGAGAAGAAAGAAAGAAAACGCAGAGAAGAAAGAAAAGAAGAGAAGAGGAGAAAAGAAAGAAGAAAGAAGAGAAGAAGAAGAAGAAGCTCTCACCCCAAGCCCTCAAACTTCACCATCTTCATCATCTCCTCTCCCTCATCATAACCCAAGAGCTTGGTAAGATTCCCCTCCATTTTTCCCCTTGCTTTTTGACTTCGAAAATTGAGGGTTTGTGGGGAAAATTTGTTGAAATCATGGATTGATAGGTTGTGTTGATGATTGGGTTATGTTTAGGATCGAAGCTAGAAGCGGATTGATCGCGTTGTGAAGTTCGGATCGAAGTTTGGAGCGGTTTGGTGAAATAGGGTTCTGTTCGAGAGTTTTCAAGTCTCGGCAAATTCGGCTCGATATCGACTCTCGCTTCAAGGGTGAGTTTTACTCACGTTTAGGTTTGTTCCGTTTTGTAATGCATTTTGCGTGAATTGGTTTCGAAAGATTTCGAGTCGAAAACGTTATTTTGAAATATATCGCGTTTTGACGAAATTCGTATTTGTTGAGTTTTCGATTGAATTGCTTGATTGTTTGATGTTGATTGGATTGGAATATTGCCTGGTATTGTCTGTTTTCGAGTTAGGAATCGATCGGGGCGAGTTTCGGATTGATCGGAAAGCGAATTTTCATGAAAATGGCTATTTTTGCAATGCTGCCAAATGAGCACGATCCGTGCGTCCCAGGGGCACGATCCGTGCGCATGGTTCTGTCCAAATTTTTCAAAGTTCCCTAAATGATTCCGTTTCGATTCCAATCCTCTCCTAATCCTTTCCTAACCCTTCTATAATGATATTAGGCTCATAATGCCATGATTTTGGGTATGTTTCAAAAAGGGTTTTATAAAATACTTTTGAAGTTGAAATTCTTTCGAAAAGCCGAACAATAGTATACGTGTGCGGATATGTTTTATTAATAACAAAGCGGACTATGAGTCCTACGTGGTAAAGCATAATGTAAATGGACTATGAGTTCATATGACTGTAGATATATGTTTGTATATGTATCGAGTTGGGTGACGACCCATGTGTAACATACTAGGCGGGGCAGTCATGATCCCTTACCCTAGGCTCCATGCCAATAGGAGAATGTACTATTGGTAGGGGGTTCACCGGGGTTTAGCGGTTACGCAGTCGGTGTTATGTTAAAAATTGTGTGCGATACACCGGGGTTTAGCAGTCATGCAGTCGGTGCCGCACTTTGTGATAACACGTTCACCGGGGTTTAGCAGTCATGCAGTCGGTGTCGTGTTAAGTTAAAACGAATTCATAATTGAACCGAAAGTGAAACAAAAATGAAAGATAAAGGACCAAAATGGACCAAAAAAAAGATAAAGGACCAAAGTGAAATCTGGAGCAAAGATAAAGGACCAAAAGTGCTATTTAGCCTTTCTAAATAACTAGTATGTAACTCGTGCGATACACGGGAAACAATTTCGATTTAAAATATGAAATTAAATTAAATTTTTGAAAAAAATAAATTTAGCCGACGGATGAAAAGGGTAATATTGATTATATGTAAGCTGGTAACATATGAAATTAAATTGTAGCCCCAGGAAGGTAGCTCAGTTGGCGAGCTAAGGGACTGGAAGGAGTTGAAAAGTTGCAAGAAGGAGGTCCAAGAGTTGCACTTTAGTGATCCCGTGACCACAGCAGAAGGAGAGATTTTGAATAGTATTCTGCTGTCTGTTGTGCCAACTAGAGGAAAGAAGGACATGTGGATTTGGCCGCACGATACCTCAAAAACTTTCTTGGTTAAATCCTACTATTTGGAGCTGAATTCCGCGCTCATACAGCAGCAAATCCATTCGATACAACATGTATTTTCGGCAACCTTGTGGAAAACGATTGTTCCATCGAAGGTGGTAGTGTTTGGTTGGCGTCTTTTGTTGGACTCTCTGCCGGTGCGCAGACAATTGCTTAGGAGGAATGTCATTAACTCCGAACATGATGCTCGCTGCCCCTTATGTCAACAAGAAGGTGAGACTATAGCTCATTTGTTTTTGAATTGTCCTTTCGCAATTTCAGTTTGGGAAGGAGTTAGTGCTTGGCTTGGTGTAGTGCTAGACTTGTCAACGCCCTTGGAGGAGTTCTTCCTTGGTTGTGCAACATTGTGCAAAGGCAAAAAATCAAAGCGTATGAAACATATGTTATGGCTAACAACTTGCTGGAGTATTTGGCTCGCTAGGAACGGAGCTATTTTTAAGGATGAGAAGGCGAATGTTTTTTCCACGGTAACCCGCATCAAGAGCTTAACTTGGAGTTGGAGTGTTTATAGATTAAATTTTAATTCATCTGTATCTATTTTACCGTGGTGGTCCAATCCACTACAAATCCTAAACACAGTGTAATTTTTGTTGTTTGGGTTTGAGCACTCCCAGTGCTCCTTGAATGAAATTTTTGCTTATCAAAAAAAAAATTCCCCCACCCCCACTAACATTTGCTTATCAAAAAAAAAATTTTATTTAATAGTGATTTTAAAATCAATATGGTTATTTGTATGTGTGGTAATCAAAAAATGAGTAATTCTATAGGTTACTAATGTTTATGGAGACAATACATGATGTCAGATCAATGCTTAAATAACGTAATTAAATAGGAAAAAAACATTACTATATGGCAAGGGTTGTGGTTATTTTAAATTTTTTTGACTATGGCTAACACTCACTACTGTTTGTGAGAAATTCAAATTTATGTGGTACACAATTTGGATTTAATAATTTAACTATAAAAATTAAGTTTTCATGATTCGATAATACAGAATATTGACTAATTACAGACGAAACAATATTATAAACAATATTTTATATATAAAATATATACATATTTTATATGCTTTTTTAATATTTCAAAAATTATTTTATTTATAAAATATAATTTGTGGCTAGTATAGGAACAAACATAGTCGTTTGCAACAAAAAAAAGGAACAAACGTCCAATTTGGAAGGTTCGCCCATTAGGGTTTTTGTTGTTGTGCACGAACTCCCTATCTCAGCAACCATTGTATTTGGTAGACTCATTTGATCGCTTTTCACACTGCTCCTCACTACCATCGTTTTTGGTAGACGATCAATAGCTTGCATCCTTTATTAGCAACCAAACGATCGGCCTCCTTGTGCAATGATTTTTCGCTTCACCACCCTAAAATTACCACCAACCTAAAATTACCATTAGTGATCAGGTTTTTGTTTGTTCTTTACTCTCGTGTTGTTGAAAGTATAAATCGCATCCTAAATACCTATTATCTGTACTTGTGCCAATATCACTTGAATTAACTCATGGCATAATAGAGAATGGCGTAACTTATAGGACAACCCCTTCCCAATTCCCCCTTTTTCACATAATAACATATGAGATGAAAATATTCAAGAAAATATAATGGCACAAAACGATTTAATTGGTCTCGAAAATAGGCTGAAGAAGCAAGAATGCCGAGGATAAAGACCAATTACAGAGAAGAGGGTGGTAGAAGGCCATTTGCGTTAGATTGGAACCACTCTAGCTGAAGTGTAGGATTAAGACCATCTGCCTTAGATCGACACCTTCCTCTTCTAAGTTATGCCTTACCTTTTTGTCGGGAAAAAAATGTGTGTCCATTCATTTTGTCCAGCAGTATTGGAAATCAGGGAATTCAAAGTGCTCAACATGTTTAATTGATACATTACAATCTTAGTAACCACTTGTAAAAACAAAAAAGAGAATTAAAACATATTAGCTTCCATAAAATTGTATATCATTCATCAAAAGTTAGATGTGCGCAATAATAGAGTTAAGTAATATATTAAATACACGTTGTTCTGTACCTAGCAGTATTTTGGTCGGCTGCTGTTGGTAGGTCTCTTGCTGCCCTAGCAGGAGGTCAATGAGCGCCCGGGGGGGTACCTGCAAGCCACTCAACGTTCAAGTCAGTATATCGAATATATGAGTGAAGGTACTAAGGATTAGAGATTGAACCATTCTTAGGGCAAAGTTTGCCTGTATTTATAGGAAATCGTGCCCTCTGGTGGATTGGTAGTGGGAGGTGTGTTTAACTTGCACTTATGCCTCAGGTGCAAGGTTCGATTCCCACGGAAGGCAAAAATTCTACAAGGGGGTAGAGAAGACCGTGATGTAACAGTGCTGGGGTGGCCAATGCGTTAGACCTGGGTTGTTACAGAGAGTGGCGCCCTCGTGGTTGCCACGTGCTTGATGGTTTGCACAAGAGAGATTGGCGCCCTCGTGGGTGACACGTGCTCGATGGTTTGCATAAGAGAGATTGGTGCCCTCGTGGGTGCCTTGCACTTGATGAATCGCCCATCGGGGAGAGTGGCGCCCTCGTGGGTGCCACGTGCTCGATGGTTTGCATAAGAGAGATTGGCCCCCTCGTGGGTGCCTTGCACTTGATGAATCGCCCATCGGGGAGAGTGGCGCCCTCGTGGGGGCCACGTGCTCGATGATTTGCACAAGAGAGGTTGGCGCCCTCGTGGGTGCCTTGCACTTGATGAATCGCCCATCGGGGAGAGTGGCGCCCTCGTGGGTGCCACGTGCTCGATGGTTTGCACAAGAGAGATTGGCGCCTTCGTGGGTTCCTTGCACTTGATGAATCGCCCATCGGGGAGAGTGGCGCCCTCGTGGGTGCCACATGCTCGATGATTTACACCAGAGAGATTGGCGCCCTCGTGGGTGTCTTGCACTTGGTGAATCGCACACCTAGGGGAGTGGCACCCTCAGGGGCGTCTTGCGCTTGATGATTGGCGAGAAGGGAACTGGCGCCCTCATGGGCGTCTTGTGTTGTCTGACTTGGCGCCCTGCCGGGTTCCCCCTTGGGCATCGGTTTCGACCTTAGATTTCGCTTTGTACTTCCTTCTTTGTTGTTCGTTTTGTTGTTTGTTTTGACTTGCTCTTTAATTTGATATTTTCAGGCTTCTTGCCATCAAGGGGACTTGTCTTTTTCCATATTGTTCGCCCGACCTTGCTGCTTCTCTATCACTTGGTAATTGTGGTGACACTTAGTTTCTTTTCTTAGCCTCTTGGCTTTCAAGCTCGTCTTGTTTCTTTGAAGCCTCCCACCTTGGGATAGGGTGTTGTTTGTCTGGTACTTAACTGTTTGTGTTGCCCCCTGTCCAGAAGGTTGGGAGATGGTGAGGATGATGGAGACAGCCTTGACACATGGGGTGTCGACCTCATTCCGGTAGTCCTTTTTGGGTTATATCTTGGAACTTTTAACTTATTCTTTGAGGTGGTCTTTTAACCTTGTTGTACTATGTAGGGGTGAATGAAGAGGGGGATCGTTTTATCTTGGATAAGAACCGGCTTCAGGTGGACCTACATGGAGCGTTGGAAACCGCTTGCAAAAGTGCCGGAGTGCTAAGTCATCCCGATGTTGCGCCTTGTTGCATCTGGAGCAGGATCTGGCGCCCTCATGGGTGCCTTGTTGCGTTGATCTGGCTGCCGCCTCTTGGAGCAGGATCTGGCGCCCTCATGGGCGCTGTAGCGACCGAAAAATCCGGATGAGGATTCCTCGAAGGTTCAAAAATGAAGTCGCCACCAAAGTTTAGTTTAAGGGCAAATATTGGAAAATCCCTTTTGGAATGGATAAGGGTCCTTGAGACCAGATTAGGGTTCGGGGGTCGGTTATGCATGAGGAAGGTGTTAGCACCCCACGACATCCTTCCTAAGGAAGGTTACCTGCTAATTAGTTGTAGGAAAAAAATGTTAATTTTGAAAATGTTAACTTTTACCCTTTTTATTGAAAGAAAAAGACTTAATAAAAATTTTAGTTTTTTGTGCTTGACAGGAGTGGGCCCCCGCTCCTACGTATCTCCAGGTGCGATGGAGAAATCAAAGCTACGTAGTTCTTTAGTTAGAAAATGTTTGTTGGTTGCTATTTTTTAATATAGGGGTTTTAGGACTGTGTGATCTGTGTTGAAGGACCACTAGAGGTCTGAATGAGCACTGGGGGTCTGAAGGAGCGCTGGGGCTCTGAAGGGCCGCTGTGGGCTGAATGAGCGCTGGGGCTCTGAAGGACCACAGTTCACTTATCCTAAAACGATGACTAACCCGGCCGTACGACCGGCTTAATCCCCTACTTTGAAAATAAGATTTTTGATTTTCGAAATGAAAGAGATGTGTTTGTATTTTTTTAACTTAGAAATTATTTATTTTAAATAGGGATTATAGGACATGATCCGTAACGGTTCATGATAAGTCTATTTTTAGAGTCTTTTTAATAGTTATTTTTATTAGGTTTATTTGTTATTTTAATTATATTTTTGAGCTATTTTACTACAAATGTTTACTTTTTATTTTCAGGTTTTATTTTGAAGCAAAAGAGAAAATATGAGCTAAAATGAAGAACAAAGAAAATATTTGAGGAGGAACAATTTTTGAGACAACACTGGCGCAGCACAGGGCCCCAAGGGCGCCAAGAAGCAAAACTGGCACAGCACAGGGCGCCAAGGAGCAAAACTGGCGCAGCATAGGGCGCCAAGGGCGCCAAGGAGCAAAACTGGCGCAGCACAGGGCGCCAAGGAGCAACACTGGCGCAGGACTGGCGCAGGACTGGGCGCCAAGGGCGCCAAAAAGCAGTCAATTTTGGCTGCGGCCACTTGTTTGTGGCCAACTTTGCTAACTTGATTTTTCACTTCTTTTTGACCATTTTGCCCCTCCACTCAAAGTGCTTTCTCCACTTGTTGATGGCTATCTTTGCCAACTTGCTTTGTCCACTTGTTGATGGCTATCTTTGCCAAAACTTGAATTGACCATTTTGCCCCTTCCCTCATATTTTCCTATAAATAGGACCTTGATCCTCACTTGTAACCAAGCTTGAATTTTGTTAGAAAATCACTCTCAATAAACTCTCTAAGACTCATGACTTCAATTTACTCTTCATCTTCTTTATGATTCTTGCTCTTTTACTTTCTTGCCCTTTTAATTCTTGCTATTTTACTTTCTTGCCCTTTTAATTCTTGCTCTTTATTTTCTTGCCCATTTATTTTCCTGCTCTTTTAATTCTTGCTCTTTATTTTCTTGCCCATTTATTTTCTTGCTCTTTTAATTCTTGCTCTTTATTTTCTTGCCCATTTATTTTCTTACTCTTTTAATTCTTGCTCTTTACTTTTCTTGCCCATTTATTTTCTTGCCCTTTTAATTCTTGCTCTTTACTTTTCTTGCCCATTTATTTTCTTGCTCTTTTAATTCTTGCTCTTTACTTTTCTTGCCCTTTTAATTCTTGCTCTTTACTTTTCTTGCCCTTTTTTTACTTTCTTGCTCTTTTATTTTCCAAGTCATTTAAATTCCTTGCAATTTACTTTCTTGTCATTTACAATTCCGCTATTTATAATTTTGCAATTTTCTCAAATCCTAACATTTATTTTCTTGCCATTCTAACATCTAATTCCTAACTCATTTACACATTCCGCAACTTATCGCTTTCTTTACAATTCTTGCAATTTACACATTCCGCAACTTATCGCTTTCTTTACAAATTCTTGCAATTTACAAATATGCAATCTTCCTCTTCTCCTCTTTTGTCTACAATGATCATGAGTGAGTAGACTTTCTTAGCCTTGGGGTTTTTGGCAACCATCAAATGATGGCTTCCTACTAATTAATTCCCGAGACTATTCTCCACCTTAATCGCTTTGTATTTTTAAATCTAATTTCATCACTTTTCATTATTATTTCAAAACACCACACAATGTACCGAAAGGGGAAGTGTGGTTGTTGGATCTATGAAATTAGACAATAAAATCAACACATGAAAATAGTTTTGGTTTTATTGAGACACAAAAAGGTCTTTGCTTAATGGGTTCTAATAATAATCAACCATGAAAATAGGCTTGATAATTAGTTTAGAACACGCGTTTGTATTCCGAAAGGAAACTCTTGCTATAACCGTCGCCTTGTCTTAAGAAATATATCGTTCTTTAAAACTGGAAAATAGTCGAAAGGATTAATAACAGAAACCTTATCATTTCGATGAAACTAATACCCCAAGTCTCTTTTTATCTTTAAAACATCAACAAAAACATTCCTTCTTTCTAAAAAGACTTTCTTTTCAGTTAATCAACTTTGGAAAATTAAATTGGTAATCACCTAGGCTCTCCCTGTAGATCGATAACTCTTTTATTACGCGACAAGACCGTGCACTTGCGGCCTATCAAGTTTTTGGCGCTGTTGCCGGGGAGGCAGTGATATTAATTAAGTTTTTCGAAACCGGTTAGACTGAAGTTTTATTTTCTTTATTTTTACTTTTTCTTCTCTTGTCCCTCGAATGCGAAGAACTAGAAGTTTCGGAGAAACTGTTCAACAAATTCCCGAAATCGAAAGGTTCTTACATAGAAGGAGGAGAGAAATTCCCGATAACCAAATGGCGGCTAATGAAAATCGTGCTCTCAAAGAGTACGCAACACCTTCAGCAGAACCATCGGCTGTCATTGTACATCCAAATGTGGAAGCAAATAATTTTGAACTCAAATCATCTCTGCTTTCAATGGTTCAACAAAACCAATTTTCTGGTTCTCCCACGGAGGACCCAAATCTTCATATTTCAATTTTTCTGGAATACTGTGGAACTCTCAAATTAAACGGGGTACCTTAAGATGCCATAAGACTAAAGCTCTTCCCTTTTTCATTAAGGGATAGAGCAAGAGCATGGCTACATTCTTTGCTTTCGGAATCCATTACCAGTTGGGGCCAATTAAAACAAGCTTTTCTTACTAGGTTCTTTCCCCCAAGTAAAACAGCTCAAATGAGAAGTCAAATTACCCGATTTTCTCAAAACAACGGGGAATCTCTTTATGATGCTTGGGAACGTTTCAAAGAAATGTTAAGGCTATGCCCCCATCATGGACTAGAGAAATGGCTCGTTGTTCACACATTTTATAATGGATTACAATATGCAACAAGAATGACTGTTGATGCAGCTGCAGGTGGAGCTTTGATGAACAAAATTTTTACTGAAGCTTATGCACTCATTGAAGATATGGCTCAAAACCATTGTCAATGGGCAAGTGAGCGAGCCATAACAGATAAACCACTCATCGAAGATATTCGCAACTTTTTCTTTCTTTTTCACAAAACAATTCGCAAATGAGCTAAACCCTAGCCTAGGTGCTTCACCTATGCGCCTAGCTAGTGGGCTCATGGATCACGGGCTTTCCTCCAGCTTAAGCCCGATCACTAACACCATCCCCTAATATCCAATTATACACCTCTTAGTCAATGCTAATATATTTATACCAACTAAAATAAATAAATAAATAATTGAATACCTAAATATTTAATTAAATAATTTAATTAAATATTTGGGCGTTACAACTCTCCCCCACTTAGAATGTTTTCGTCCTCGAAAACTCACGTGAATCAAACAGCTCTGGATAGGACTCCCGCATCTTACTCTCCAACTCCCAAGTCATGCTCTCACCAGCAGCTCCTAGACAGACCACCTTCACCAATGCAATTTCCTTGCCTCTTAACACCTTCACCTCATGGTCTTCAATCCGCACAGGCATCGTCTCCACCGTGAGATTATCCCGCACCTCCACATCATCCATGTGGATCACATGAGATGGATCCGAAATATACTTCCGAAGTTGCGACACGTGAAACACGTCGTGCAAATTCGAAAGATTTGGCGGTAAAGCCACTCTATACGCCACATTCCCAACTCTCCCAGAAATCTGATAAGGACCAATGAATCTAGGAGTGAGCTTCTTCGACTTCAAAGCACGACCAACACCGGTCACTGGAGTGACTCTCAAAAATACATGCTCACCTTCCTGGAACTCTAAATCTTTTCTCCTCTTGTCGTGATAACTCTTCTGACGACTCTGCGAAGCCTTCATCTTCTCACGGATCAACTTTATCTTCTCGGTTATCTCTCGAACAATTTCCGGTCCAAGCACCACACTCTCTCCAGACTCATACCAACACAGCGGGGTTCTACACTTCCGACCATATAATGCTTCAAAAGGTGCCATCCCGATACTAGAATGGTAACTATTGTTATACGTGAACTCAATCAACGAAAGGTAGGAATCCCACGAACCTCCTTGTTCCAAAACACAAGTGATAACTCATATTTATATGAGTTATTTATACTTATTCAAAGTTAAATCATGCAAGTTCTATGGCAATAGTAGGTTGTTTCTATTAAGTTTCTGTTAGTTTATCACTTTTTAGTTAGAAAGGGGGCTAAATTACAATTTCTAGGCATTTTGGCGCCAATTGGCGCCTTTGTGAACATTTTGATGCTTCTTGTGTTTGTGCAGTGAGCTGAACGTGGCAGTGTCCCTCATCACGTCTGAAGGAAGGCAGCAGAACAAGAAAGAGATATCTCATTTTTGGCGCACAAGAAATGATAGGCAAAGATCTAGAAGTGCAGAAGATCTTCTCTCTCCTCAGCGCTGACGCGGCTGACGCACTGTAGCAGTGCAGTATCATTTCAGAACAGAGTCAATCTACAAGCAAGCTTGGAAGGTGGGGAATGACATCAGCAAGCATGTGACCCCTTGTTCCTTGGCTATTCTCTCTCTACAAAAGGAAAGGCAGGAACGCCTCCAGAAGAGAGAGAGAGAACATCAATCCATTCATCATCCACCTTCCTCCATTTTCAGAGATAGTTTTTCTAGAGAAGTTCTGGACACAGACTTCTTCATCCGAAATTTTCTCAAGCTCCATTTTTTATTTCCATTCGCAACCATTACTGTGAAGCTCAGACGTTGCGACGTCTCTACAGCGTGCATGAAGGAAGGCTACTTAGGCGTATCTTTTGCGTTTAGTCTCCTTTTCTCTATGTACGGTATTTGGATTTCAACTCCTCTTCTTTCTGTAAAGATGCTCAGCATGAGCTAAACATTTGTAGGTGGGTTGTTGTTTTGCATGTAATGAACTTCTAGTTTAATGTTATGAAGTATTGATGTTTATGCGTTTTAGATCTTTGCATGTTAATATTTCCAAACTTGTTTTGAAATTGGCCACTTAAAATAAGTAGATTCATAGGTACAGAAATGGTCTATGAAAAGAACTCAAAGATTTATGTGAATGAAAAGGTGCACTAAAGACATTTAGGCATTTTTATCTAAGTCTAGACATAGAATGGATAATAGTTCATAGGACATTGCTGTGGGTACTTAAAATACAGGAGTAGGCCTACTTAGAACCTAGACATAGGAATTCTAGTACTTGAAGCTCTGACGTTTTGTGACTGAAAAGCACAGCTCTTTTGTAACAGCGTTCAAACGTTATAACGTCTATACAACATAGCATTTGTACGTGTTAACGTGTAAACGTTATAACGTCTGACTAGAGGAGATTTACTTGCATGCAGCAATCCAACTCATACCCTTCAATATTCACAACCACCTCTTGTTTACTTGCTTTATCTACGTTCTTAGTCTTAATACCAACTTTTAGTGCCGATTTATTACTTGTTTCATCTGTGTTTTAAAGACTTGAACTTTGAAAGTAAATCAATCCTCGTGGGAACGATCTCTTATTTTTATCCACTTTATTACTTGTACGACGTGTATACTTGCACTGATATTGCGACTAGAACACACACGCGCAAACAAGTTTTTGGCGCCGTTGCCGGGGATTGAATTTAACTTTTATTGCTCAACAAGAATTAAAACACTAGGTGAAAGAATTCTGCTGTGTTGTTTGTTGTTTCTGTGTGTGAACAGGTAAACGTTACAGCGTATGCTTAGTTCCAGTTCAAGCTCTAGTTCAACTGAACCAGGGAGTGGATCTGAGCCTGACTTCTATCCAGAACCTGAAAGAACCTTCAGGCGACTAAGGAGACAACAAAGGTTAAGAAGGCAGCAACAACACCAGCAATTTCAGCCACCAATCATGTCTGAACATGGTACTGGTGGTAGAAGCTCTTGAGGTGGACGCACTCCAAGAGGAGGAAGGCACTCTGATGCTGGAGGTAGAGAACGTGGTCGTGGACCACAGACTCATACAGAGACATATGTTGATGATGAACACTGGCAGAGACAGCAACTCATCAATGCAGGGCCACAAGACATGGTCAATGACAGAGACAGGCCTATGCGTGATTATGCCGTGCTCAATCCTGTCCATTTACAAACAGGCATTGCAAGACCACCCATTCATACTGGTCACTTTGAATTCAAGCCAATGATGTTCCAAATGCTGCAGACTGCAGGGCAATTTGGGGGTTTCCCTCAAGAAGATCCTTATGCACATCTAAGGCAATTTTTGGATGTGTGTAGCAACTTTATCTTCCCTGGAGTCTCAGAAGATGCCTTCCGATTGAAGTTATTTCCATATTCTCTCAAGGATAAGGCCAAAAATTGGTTGAACTCCTTGGAGCCAAATTCAGTTCACACTTGGGACGAGCTAGCTGAGAAATTTCTTGGAAAATACTTCCCTCCCAACAAAAATGCTAAGTTAAGAAATGACATCACTTCCTTCAAACAAAGGGAAGGGGAATCATTGTTTGAGGCTTGGGAAAGATGGAAGGAATTACTAAGAATGTGCCCACACAATGGCATACCCGTGGTCATTCAAATGGAGACGTTCTACAATGGTCTAGATCAGCCTACCAGGCTTATACTTGATGCTTCATCAGGTGGTGTCATATTGAATATGTCTTTCTCTGAGGCATGCAGGCTTATTGAAGACATAGCCACTCATAATGCCCATTGGCCTTCTGAAAGATTCACTCCCGGAAAGAAGGCTGGTGTCCATGAGATAAGTGAAGTAACTGCCCTTTCTGCTCAGGTTGCTTCCCTGACCAACATGATTAAAAACATGAGTACTCCAAACGTGGTAACGTCTGAAAGACAGACTGCTGCAGCCGTTGAACCAACACCAGCTGGGGGAGTAGTGCGTGTCTATTGTGAAGGAGGGCATATCTACGAAGAGTGTCCCCATAACCCTCAGTCTGTAAAGTTTGTATCCCATAACAAAGGAAACAGTCCTTACTCCAACTCCTACAATTCAAATTGGAGAAATCACCCAAACTTTGGTTGGAAAAACAACAATTCTTTGAATGCTAGCGATACTGCTCCTGCAATACCCCCAGGATTTCCCCCTCAACAACAAAAGCAGTATATGCAGAATAACAACAACAGCAATTTGGAAGCCTTGATGAAAACTTTCATAAGCGATTGTAAGGCAACCTTGCAAACCCATGAGTCTTCAATCAAAACTTTGGAGAACCAAATTGGGCAGATAGCCTCAGCTCTTACTCAAAGGCAGAATGGATCACTCCCATCTACAACTGAAACACCATCTTCATCTAAGTCAAACGGTAAAGATGTGGTGAATGCACAGGTAAATGCTATCTCATTAAGAAGTGGCACTGAGTATCCTGAACCATCTATGCCTGAGGAACTCGAGGTGCCAGGGAAGGAAAAAGAGAAAAACAAAAGTGGAGAAAAAGAGAAGAATATTCCAGATATTGTGATATCTAAGCCAGATGTTACAACGTCTAGTTTTGAACCAGGAATCAAGACTGTACCTAAGCTTGTACCTGAATATCCTCCTCCACCCTACCCTCCAAGACTAAAGAAAGCTCATGAAGATAAGCAATTCAGCAAGTTCATGGAGATGCTCAAACAGCTACACATAAACCTTCCCTTGGTTGAAGCTCTGCAGCAGATGCCAAACTATGCCAAGTTCCTAAAGGATATCATCACCAAAAGAAGAAGGCTAGGGGAGTTTGAAACTATTGCTTTAACTGAAGAATGTAGCTTAATTATGCAGAATAAACTCCCTAGAAAACTGAAGGATCCTGGCAGTTTTATTATACCATGCTCCATTGGAGATTTTTACCTTGGCAAAGCTTTATGTGACTTGGGGGCAAGTATTAACTTGATGCCCAAGTCCATTTATGATAAACTTGGTATAGGAACTGCCAGACCTACTTCTTTAAGTCTTACCTTAGCTGATAAAAGTAGAGTTTATCCTGAGGGCATATTAGAAGATGTTTTGATTAAAGTTGACAAATTTGTTTTTCCAGTGGACTTTGTTATTTTGGATTTTGATGCAGATAAGGAAGTTCCTATCATCTTGGGGCGACCATTTCTAGCCACTGGAAGGACACTCATTGATGTGCAGAAAGGAGAATTAATCATGAGGGTCAATGACCAAGAAGTCAAGTTCAACGTCCTCAACGCACTCAAGTATCCAGAACCTAACACAGAGGAATGTTCCTTTGTGGTTGCCCTTGACCATGTGGTTCAAAAACAATTCAATAAAGATAATGACCACTTGGAGAAGATTCTGGGCAATGATGAGATTCAAGAGTTGTTAACAGAAGAAGCTGTTCCGCAAAACGTTACAACGTCAACTGCAGACGTTGTCACGTCTGACTCTCCTGTACCCAAGGCGTGGACAAAGAAGTATGAATCTTTGGGGCAAGAAAACTCCAATCTCAAGAAGATAGTTCCTTCCATTGAAGAACCACCCACACTGGAGCTGAAGGTGTTACCTGATCACCTGAAGTATGCCTTTTTAGGGGAAAATGATTCTTTACCTGTGATCATTTCTTCTAATCTCTCACAAGAGCAGGAAAGTGATCTAATTAGCACCTTGAAAAGACACAAGAAAGCCATTGGTTGGCAAATGGCAGATATCAAGGGTATCAGTCCCACAATTTGTATGCACAGAATCGTCTTGGATGAGAATGCAAAGAACAGCATTGAAGGGCAAAGGCGATTGAACCCAATAATGAAAGAGGTGGTCAAGAAGGAAATCATCAAATGGTTAGACGCAGGAATCATCTACCCAATCAGTGACAGCTCATGGGTGAGCCCAGTTCAATGTGTACCAAAGAAGGGTGGAGTTACTGTGGTGACCAATGACAAAAATGAATTGATTCCAACAAGGACGGTGACTGGGTGGAGGATATGTATGGACTACAGGAAGCTGAACAAAGCAACCAAGAAGGACCATTTTCCTCTGCCATTTATTGACCTGATGTTGGATAGACTTGCAGGCAGAGAATTCTATTGTTTCCTTGATGGTTACTCAGGATATAACCAGATAGTTATTGTGCCTGAAGACCAAGAGAAGACCACATTCACTTGTCCTTACGGTACCTTTGCCTTCAGAAGGATGCCATTTGGGCTGTGTAATGCTCCTGCAACATTTCAGAGGTGTATGATGGCTTTATTCTCTGATTTTATTGAAAAATCCATGGAAGTTTTCATGGATGACTTTTCAGTCTATGGAGACTCATACAAGGCATGCTTGGATAACTTAGAAGGAGTTCTAGTAAGATGTGAAGAGACCAACTTAGTGCTCAACTGGGAGAAATGCCACTTTATGGTTCAAGAGGGAATTGTTTTGGGGCATAAGATTTCAAAGAAAGGTTTGGAGGTTGATAAAGCAAAAATTGATGTTATTGACAAATTACCTCCACCTACCACCGTCAAAGGTATTAGAAGCTTCTTAGGGCATGCTGGTTTTTACAGAAGGTTTATCAAGGATTTCTCAAAAATTTCCAAACCTTTGTGTCTGCTGCTGCAACGTGATAACGTCTTCAACTTTGATGAGCAATGTCATGAAGCCTTCCAGAAATTAAAGACTGCCCTTGTAACAGCTCCTGTGATAGTCACTCCTGACTGGTCCAAACCATTTGAATTAATGTGTGATGCGAGTGACTACGCTGTGGGAGCTGTATTGGGTCAAAGGTATGGCAAAATTTTTCACTCTATCTATTATGCTAGTAAAACCTTAGACGATGCCCAATTAAATTATACTGTAACTGAGAAAGAGTTACTGGCTGTTGTATTTGCTTTTGACAAATTTCGATCATACTTGGTGGGTGCAAAAGTTATTGTTTTTACTGATCACTCAGCCATCAAGTATTTGATTGTTAAAAAAGATGCAAAGCCAAGACTCATCAGATGGGTTCTCCTCCTTCAAGAATTTGACTTGGAAATTCATGATAAAAAGGGGGTGGAGAACCAAGTTGCTGATCATCTTTCTAGGCTTGAGAATGTTGATGCAGGTACAGGTGCAGAAGAGATAAAAGAAAATTTCCCTGATGAAAAACTGATGACAGTAGCCACAGCAGCTGAAGAAGTTACCACGTCTATGGCAATTTCCTCAAACGCTATAGCGTCTGATGCTACTGCACCCTGGTATGCTGACATAGTCAACTTCCTAGTCAGCAAGATTGTGCCTGTGGATTTCAACCATCAGCAAATAAAAAAGTTCTTCCACACCGTGAAGCACTATTTTTGGGATGAGCCCTATCTGTACAAGATGTGCAAAGATCAGTTGCTTAGGAGATGCCTTGCTGAAGAGGAACAACTTCATGTGCTACAACAATGTCATGCATCACCCTATGGAGGACATTTTGGAGGAACCAGAACTGCTGCAAAGGTGTTACAGTCAGGGTATTACTGGCCAACACTCTTCAAAGATGCTCATGAGTTGGTGAAGAACCGTGATAAATGCCAAAGAACTGGAAACATCTCCAACAAGCAAGAAATGCCATTGACAAATATCCTTGAAGTGGAACTGTTTGATGTTTGGGGAATGGACTTCATGGGGCCATTTCCTATGTCTCATGGAAACTTATACATCCTGGTAGCTGTTGACTATGTATCAAAATGGGTGGAAGCTGTTGCATTGCCCAATAATGAAGTCAAATCAGTCAGCAAATTCCTTAAGCAAAACATCTTCACAAGATTTGGTACTCCAAGAGCTATAATCAGTGATGAAGGTTCTCACTTCTGTAACAAGCTAATTGAGAATTTATTGGCTAAATACGGAGTGAAGCACAAGATTGCTACCGCTTATCACCCTCAGACAAGTGGTCAAGCAGAAATTTCTAACAGAGAAATTAAAAGGATACTTGAGAAGATGGTTGGTCCGAACAGGAAAGAATGGTCCCTGCACCTTGATGATGCGCTGTGGGCGTACAGGACAGCATTTAAGACACCACTGGGCATGTCACCATACAAGCTAGTCTTCGGAAAAGCTTGTCATCTGCCTATTGAACTCCAACACAAAGCTCATTGGGCACTGAAGCAACTGAACTTAGATCATTCAAAGGCTGGAGAAGCAAGACTCCTTCAACTAAATGAGCTAGATGAATTCAGGCACACTGCCTATGAGAATTCAGTAATCTATAAGGAGAAAACCAAGAAGTGGCACGATCAGAAAATTCAAAGAAGGGAGCTAGTAGAGGGACAACCAGTTTTGCTGTTTAATTCAAGGTTAAAGTTGTTCCCTGGGAAGCTAAAATCAAGATGGTCAGGACCCTTCAAACTGGTAAAAGTCTATCCTCATGGTGCTGTGGACCTGTTTGATGAGAAAACTAATTCCACTTTCAAAGTCAATGGCCAAAGAGTGAAACAATACCATGGAGAACATGTGGTTAGGGACAAGACCACAGTGGCTCTCAACAACCCCTGAATTAAAAAGGGAATAGTCTGGCTGAAGACTCTTAAAGCAAGCGCTCTTGGGAGGCAACCCAATGGTTTTAACTAACCAACAATTTTGTGTTTTTAAATTTTTGTTTTGTGCAGAATTGGGAGCTGAAGGTAGGAGAGATTGAGAACTCAAGTATGGTAAACGTTATAGCGTCTTGGCATGTCTAGGACGTTGTCACGTTTGCTGCCTGGGTAAAAGTTTTAAATGAAAAAGAAGAGAAAATGAGTCAAGCAGTTTTCAAATGAAAAAAAATTTTAAATGAAAATATTTTTTTCAAAGACGTGACTGCCAAAGTGACCATGACGTCACTTCTCAACGGTTACCCCTTTTTCCAAGCCCACGCCACCACCTACTTCTCAACTTCCCATAAACCCTTCCCAATAAACACACAACAGTTATAATCATCAAAACCACCTGCAGACACTTTCAGAAACCGTAATCTTATCCCTTCCCCCAAATCTCAAATCTCAAATCCTCCACTCTCCAGAAAACTCATTCAATCACCATGACAAAAAACCAAGCAAGCTGCAGTAAAATCATCTGGCAAAGGAAAGAATGTTAACCTAGGTTCTTCTTCTGACCCAATTCTAGAAATCCCCATTCATTTAAAGAAGAAAGCCTTGCTACCCGAAAGGGGCTTTAGCTTGGAAAATCCGAATCCTGATTTTCTCTCAACTGTGGCAGCATTAGGATGGCAGAAATTTGTGGTTCACAGAAAAGAGTACATTGCAACTCTGGTGCATGACTTCTACAAAGGAATCGTTGAAAGAAACGATGGAGAGCTTTCAAGCACCTCCATCGTTCGCGGTGAAGAAGTCAAATTTGGTGTAAGAGTCATAAATGACTACTTTGGGCTGGGTTACTATGGCAAGGCAGTTGAGGTAAAGCAAAAGACTTACGGAGTGGCGGAGATGACTGAAATCAAAGAAAGAATATGTGTTGAAGGAGCTGTTTGGGAGCGAAGAGGCGACCATGGGAATGAATTCAAAATTTTAAAAAGATACCTTTGTGATGAGGCCAGCACTTGGTTTCATTTCATTAGGCACTGCTTGATACCCACTTCTCACACTCTCTGGGTTGATAAGGAGAGGCTGATTGTTATTGATGCTATTATGTCAAGAGATAAGATTGAGGTGGGTAAGCTCATCAATAGGGAGATAAACAAATGGCAGAACAGGAAGGATGGATACCTATACTTCCCCTGCTTAATCACTGATCTCTGCATGGAGGCTGGAGTGGAGATTGAAGCCTCTGAGCTAAGAGAGGAACCCCAGGGGGCATTCTCTACAAAGTTCAAAGCTAGGCAGAGAGCTGCAGATGCTACCACGTCAGTTGATGCACAGACGTTACAACGTCTGGTGGACCAGCAAAACAGCCTAGCCAAGTTTGTCAAGGAGCAGTTTGAATGGCATAAGAAGGTGAATGCGCAGATAACAAAAGGCAGGATGGTGATTGAAGAACCAGTACTTCCAGATTGGATGCAAGGGGAAGATGAAGACAATATACCCTTATCAACATTGAACCTCAGGGCAGTGAAGAAGGAAAGAGTTAAGAAAACAAGAAACCCAGCCACAAAAAGAAAGAGCCCAGCAAAGAAAAAAACAGAAGAAGGTAAGTAGTGAGGAAGAAGAGCTCAAATCAGCTGATCTGGATAGCATCAGTGAGAGTGATGCAGAGGAATCAAAGAAGGTGAGCAGGGAAATCCTAAGTGATGAAGAGGAAGAAACACATTCTGAAGAGAAAGGAAGCTCCAGTGATAAGACTGATATTGAGGCCGACTCTCCACCAGCCCAAACAATCAAAGAACCAGCCAAGCCCACACCTCCATCACCAAAATCCAAACAACCCCAACCCTCAGCTAAAGAACAATCCACCAATGACTAAAACATCCCCAAAACACCACAATCTGAACCTCAAGATCAACCCATTTCACAACCATCCATTCAAGAAGTAACCGGTGGAGACGTGGCAACGTCTGAGCCAACTGATGTTGGAAATAACCCAGACCCACAACTCATCTCCCCACCCAAAAAGCAAAGAGTCAAGACTGTACCCACCCAGAATCCATTTGGGAAGAAGAAAAGGCATGAATTAGCTGCTGCAAGTGAAGAAACCCGACCTGGTGAAGAAGAAGAACAACTGGCTGATGCTCCTGCAACGAAAAGGCAAAAGTTGCAGGTAAGGAAGAAATCTGAAGCTGCTAAAGACAAGCCAGCCACAGCTACCAGTGCAGCATTTGTTGCAGCTAGTGGTTCAGAGAATGCTCCTGCTGTTGTTGCTGAAAAAGCTGCTGACGTTACAACGTCTCAAGAGCCAGAGGATGAACAAGCCCAGGTGGACCCCAAAGAGCAACATCAGGTTAATCCTGCAGAGCTGGAAAAACAGAAAGCATGGGAGGAAGCAAAGAAAAGAATTGCTGAGAGCAGTGCCAAGATGTCCCAAGATACTGAAGTTTCAGTTGATACTGGTGATGGTGCAGGAGAGAAGAAGAAGAAGGAAAAGAAAAAGAAGACTGCTCAAGCAGGCATCCCAGCCAGACAGAGTGGAAGGCTCAGGTCTGGTGTCCTGAACAAGTAAGTTAGCCCTCTTTTTAGCAGTAGTATCGTTATAGTTTTTAATTTCAGTACGAATAAATAGCTGTCCATACGTGACAACGTCTGGATAGTTAGTAGTCAGTAGTTTGTTTGTTTCTGTTGTGTTTAAGTGTTCCTCTTCCATTTTTTTAAAAAAAAAAAATCAGTGAGCAGTGAGGACACTGCTCATCTTTCTGTTTGGGGGGGAGGATCATTTTTATGTTTTGTATTTGCATAAAATCAAATGCGAAATCAGTTACTTCCCTACTCTATTAATCATCAAAAATGTTTCTCTTTGGGCTAAATCTAGGAATGACTATGTGTGAATTTGTGTGAGTAGCTGATGCATGCTTAGATGAATAGAATTGATTACTGCTTCCCCACAAACTCTGTTTTGAGGAAAACCTAGTTAGCTAGGGACTATGTGATGCCAAAGCTAGTTTTGGTTGACTATGGTGATTGTAAAACTTGATTAAAAACTTAGAGTAGCAGTAGAAACTAAGTTTGGGGGTATATCAGGTTGTGCTAAGGCTGGGTGCAAAGACTGTAGGATGATTAGTGCATGTGTAGTGTGAGTGCAGCGTTGTAACGTCTACCCGTAACGTTATAACGTATGCCGTGTGTGTTTTCGTGTTGTGTTCTGTATTATCAAGCGTTGTAACGTCTCACGTGTAAACGTTATAACGTCTACTCCAAAAAGACCAAAAAGTGTGTGTATTTCAAATAAGTGGAAAAATCCACATGTTCTCTGTGTTTGCTGCAATTTCCCAAAACAAATACTGGGCACTCCAAATGTCTCAATCCAAAATTGTCAAATCCAAAGGATAAAAAAAAAAAGTGTAGTAAATCAACTGAAAGTTGCTCAGTAATGAGGGGATTGCAGTCCTCTGTGTGTTTTGCGTTATGTGAGTCAGAAAAGTAGTTTGCACTAATCTAATCCTAGCACCCAATTAAGACCCTTTGTCATGCTTAAAATAACCCTCATGTCTTATGTGGAAATGTTAGCCTACTCTCTGTTTTGAAAGATGTTATACCCTCACCATAATGGAAACCACTCTTTCATAAGCTAGGGTAGCTTCTGAACCTAGCTAGGAATAGAATTGATACAGAGATCACACACTCACTTTGGGCAGTAATGAATCTAGAATGTAATTGTGCATTGGTGCGTGAGTGTGTAGTGTAAGTCTGAAGGAATTAGCCCCTTGAGGATAATTTTTGATCAAATGGGTGAGCAGGGTGTAAACTGATGGTGTATTTAATTCCATGCATCTTTTCATAAGTTATGTTTTGATTTCTTGAGGACAAGCAATGGTTTAAGTTTGGGGGTGTGATAACTCATATTTATATGAGTTATTTATACTTATTCAAAGTTAAATCATGCAAGTTCTATGGCAATAGTAGGTTGTTTCTGTTAAGTTTCTGTTAGTTTATCACTTTTTAGTTAGAAAGGGGGCTAAATTACAATTTCTAGGCATTTTGGCGCCAATTGGCGCCTTTGTGAACATTTTGATGCTTCTTGTGTTTGTGCAGTGAGCTGAACGTGGCAGCGTCCCTCATCACGTCTGAAGGAAGGCAGCAGAACAAGAAAGAGATATCTCATTTTTGGCGCACAAGAAATGATAGGCAAAGATCTAGAAGTGCAGAAGATCTTCTCTCTCCTCAGCGCTGACGCGGCTGACGCACTGTAGCAGTGCAGTGTCATTTCAGAACAGAGTCAATCTACAAGCAAGCTTGGAAGGTGGGGAATGACATCAGCAAGCATGTGACCCCTTGTTCCTTGGCTATTCTCTCTCTACAAAAGGAAAGGCAGGAACGCCTCCAGAAGAGAGAGAGAACATCAATTCATTCATCATCCACCTTCCTCCATTTTCAGAGATAGTTTTTCTAGAGAAGTTCTGGACACAGACTTCTTCATCCGAAATTTTCTCAAGCTCCATTTTTTATTTCCATTCGCAACCATTACTGTGAAGCTCAGACGTTGCGACGTCTCTACAGCGTGCATGAAGGAAGGCTACTTAGGCGTATCTTTTGCGTTTAGTCTCCTTTTCTCTATGTACGGTATTTGGATTTCAACTCCTCTTCTTTCTGTAAAGATGCTCAGCATGAGCTAAACATTTGTAGTTGGGTTGTTGTTTTGCATGTAGTGAACTTCTAGTTTAATGTTATGAAGTATTGATGTTTATGCGTTTTAGATCTTTGCATGTTAATATTTCCAAACTTGTTTTGAAATTGGCCACTTAAAATAAGTAGATTCATAGGTACAGAAATGGTCTATGAAAAGAACTCAAAGATTTATGTGAATGAAAAGGTGCACTAAAGACATTTAGGCATTTTTATCTAAGTCTGGACATAGAATGGATAATAGTTCATAGGACATTGCTGTGGGTACTTAAAATACAGGAGTAGGCCTACTTAGAACCTAGACATAGGAATTCCAGTACTTGAAGCTCTGACGTTTTGTGACTGAAAAGCACAGCTCTTTTGTAACAGCGTTCAAACGTTATAACGTCTATACAACATAGCATTTGTACGTGTTAACGTGTAAACGTTATAACGTCTGACTAGAGGAGATTTACCTGCATGCAGCAATCCAACTCATACCCTTCCATATTCACAACCACCTCTTGTTTACTTGCTTTATCTACGTTCTTAGTCTTAATACCAACTTTTAGTGCCGATTTATTACTTGTTTCATCTGTGTTTTAAAGACTTGAACTTTGAAAGTAAATCAATCCTCGTGGGAACGATCTCTTATTTTTATCCACTTTATTACTTGTACGACGTGTATACTTGCACTGATATTGCGACTAGAACACACACGCGCAAACAACAAGCCCTCAACAAATCTTCTAATGACTGAATTGTCCTCTCTGACTGACCATCTGTTTGAGGATGATATGCCGAACTCAACCTCAGCTTAGACCCCAACTTTTCTTGCAAACTCTTCCAGAAATCTGAAGTGAACCTCGGATCTCTATCCGAAACAATACTCTTAGAAACTCCATGAAGCTTCACAATCTCCCGAATCTCTGCCAACTTCGACACCGGATACGTGATGCTGATAGGAACAAAATGAGATGATTTCGTTAACCTGTCAACAATCACCCAGATTGCATCATACCCTTTCGCAGTATTAGGCAATCCCGTTACAAAATCCATCGAAATGCTATCCCATTTCCACTCCGGAATTTCTGACGGTTGCATCAGTCCAGCAGGCTTCTGATGCTCAACCTTTGACTTCTGGCAAGTCAAACAGGCATACACAAATTGCGCCACGTCTCGCTTCATACCAGGCCACCAAAACAACTTCTTCAGATCTTGGTACATCGTCGTAGCCCCCGGATGAATACTTAACTTACTTCGATGACCCTCTTCTAAAATTGCTCTCTTCAGCTCTGCGTCTTCAGGAATACAAATTCTATCACGAAATCTCAAAACACCATGCGCATCCAACTTAAAGTCACTACCCTCAGGCTGATCTTCCCGACCATCAAATCCACCAACTTGATATCCAACTTCTGGGCTTCTCTGATACTATCAAGGAACTCATTATTAATCTTCAACATACCCAACTTAACACTCTGAAGCGACACTTCACAAACCAAACTCAAATCCCTGAATTCCTCAATCAACTCTAACTCCTTAGCCATCGTTGCCGACATATGCAAGGACTTCCGACTTAAAGTATCAGCCACGACATTAGCTTTGCCTGGATGACAGTTCAAAGCGAAATCATAGTCTTTCAACAATTCCAACCACCTTCGCTGCCTCATATTTAGCTCCTTCTGGTCAAACAAATATTTCAAACTCTTATGATCACTGAACACCTCAAATCTGGAACCATACAAATAGTGCCTCCAAATCTTCAGCACAAAGACTACTGCAGCCAACTCCAAATCATGCGTTGGATAATTCTTCTCATGAATCCTTAACTGCCTCGACGCATAGGCAATCACCTTCCCATCTTGCATAAGCACGCCACCTAGACCCATCTTCGAAGCATCACAATACACCACGAACGGCTCTCCCGGATTTGGCAACGTCAAAACAGGAGACGTCGTCAATCTCTTCTTCAACTCAAGGAAACTTTCCTCACAACGAGCATCCCACACAAAAGCTTTTCCCTTACAAGTCAACTGCGTCAACGGAAGGGCCAACTTAGAAAAACCTTCGATGAACCTTCTGTAGTAACCAGCCAACCCTAAGAAGCTTCTAATCTCCGTAGCCGACTTCAGACTCTCCCACTGCATCACGGCATCAACCTTAGACGGATCCACAGCAATACCACTACCAAAAATGATATGACCCAAAAAATTCACTTCCGACAACCAGAATTCACACTTAGACAACTTTGCATACAGCCGCTTCTCCCTCAGGATCTCCAATACTAATCTCAAATGCTCCGTATGCTCTTCCTCCGACTTCGAATAAATCAGGATGTCGTCAATGAACACAACCACGAACCGATCCAAGTAAGTATGGAATATACGATTCATGTACTCCATAAATACACCCGGCGCGTTAGTGACACCGAACGGCATCACCGAATACTCATAATGCCCATACCGCGTCCTGAAAGCAGTCTTCTGAACATCTCCATCCTTCACCTTGATCTGATGATAACCTGATCTCAAATCAATCTTGCTGAACACTCGAGCACCCACCAATTGATCCATCAAATCGTCTATCCTCGGCAGTGGATACTTGTTCTTAATGGTCACCTTATTCAGCTGCCTATAATCAACACAACCTCATGCTTCCATCCTTCTTCTTCACCAGCAACACAGGAGCTCCCCACGGCGATACACTCGGCCTAATAAACTTCTTCTCAAGCAGATCTTCAAGTTGCTTCTTCAACTCAGACAATTCTGACGCAGACATCCTGTGCGGTGCCATAGACACAGGCCTCGTACCGGGTACCAGCTCAATAGAAAACTCCACTTCCCTCTCAGGCGGCACACTTGGAGTCTCATCAGGAAAGACTTCAGGAAATTCGCGCACCACCTGCAACTCTTCAATGATAGCTTGATTCTCAATAGACAGCGATGCCATCAGCGAGAATAACTGAACTCCCTCATTTGCTAACTTCCGCAACTGGCTAGCAGATAACAAACCAGACTCTTCCTCTCCAAAGCTCACAGACTTGCGACGACAATCAATGCGAACATGGTTATGCTCCAACCAGTTCATGCCCAAAATTACATCTAATCCATTCAGCGGCAAACAAACAAAGTCCACAACAAAGTCTCTGTCGAAGATCGACAAGGGACACTGAGAACACACTAGAGAGGTAGTTACCGACCCCTTAGCTGGAGTGTCGACAACCATCTCTCCATTCATAGCAGCCAAAACTAGACCCAATCTCTTACAACAATCAGCAGCAATAAAGCAATGAGTAGCACCAGTATCAACAATAGACTTTAAAGGAGTACCATTAATGAAGCACGTACCTCTAATGAGTCCATCATCTTCAGTAGGCTCTTCACCTGCTAAAGCGAACACCTTTCCACTGGACCTTTCCTTCTTCGGCTTCGGACACTGAGTACTAATGTGCCCCTCTTCACCATAGTTGTAGCAGACCACTGCCTTGCGCTCACATTCGGCTACCACATGACCGTCCTTACCGCACTTGAAACACTTCTTTACGTCGCTTCTGCACATGACACTCTTGTGGCCAGGCTTGCCACACTTAAAACACACAATGCTAGCAGGGGCATCTCCCCCACTAGTCCTCTTGCCAGCATCAGCTCTCTGCTTACCCTTGCCCGCAGGGACCTCATACGGCTTACTACGGCCTTGAAACTTGCTCCTCTTATCATTCACAATCTTGTAGTGAGCATTACTATCCTCCTCAAAAATTCTGCAACTATCAATCAAGTCAGCAAAGACACAGATCTTTTGATATCCGATTGCCTTCTTGATCTCGGGCCTCAAACCATTCTCAAACTTGATACACTTAGAAAACTCAGTATTAACTCCCGTGTAATGCGGATAGAACTTTGCTAGCTCCACGAACTTAGCGGCATACTCCGATACGGACATACTCCCCTGTTTCAGCTCCAGAAACTCAATCTCTTTCTTCCCTCGGACATCTTTAGGATAATACTTACGGTTAAACTCTCTGCTGAACACTTCCCAGGTAATCTCTTCATTAGCAGTCTCCAATCTCTGCCTCGCCTCTAACCACCAATCATCAGCTTCCTCAGCTAGCATATGCGTACCATAGCGGACCTTCTGTGCTTGGGTACAATCCATCACTCGAAAAATCCTCTCCATTTCTTTCAACCAAGCTAAAGCACCATCGGGATCATACTTTCCCTTGAAGGTAGGCGGATTCTCTCTCTGAAAAGTAGCCAAACTCCGAGACCCAGCATTTTCACCAGCATTCTGTTGATTCTGCACGCCTGCGCCATAGCAGCTAGAGCAGCAGCAATTGCAGTATCGTTCCTCCCAGCCATTTCAACTCACTTGCTACAAAGTAAACAACAGTTAGATATAACTGACAACACACCATTGTCAATTGACACTACGACTGCACAACTTGGCCGGACAGACCGAACTTTTGCTCTGATACCACTAATGTAACACCCCTTTTCTACCCGATAATTATTTAATAAAATCAGAGTTACAAAAAAATTATTTCATACTTCGAAAAGAGATGTCACACATTCATCGATAACCAAAAAGTCATATAAGGTATATAACACTTTATCAAAAAGGGACTAAGCCCATAACACCGGTTTAGTTAACCACATCGCCAAAAATACATCACCACGCAGCGGAATAGAAATAAGTTTTCAAAACATAAAATCATAACGTCCTGAATGGACTCCAAATAAATAAAATGCAACAGCCAAGTCTAGGTTCGTTTCCCCCCTTGAGTGTTACATATCAAAGCAAATGACACCGACTCAGACTAGCGAAGGTAACTAGGCCTTCACTCGCAATCACCTGCACGTTACCGCATAGGGGTAACATTCAAACAGAAGGGGTGAGATATCTTCAATATAATAGCGTAAAATGATAGGAAATATGCTAGAATATGACAACTATATCTACCACTCCAATACACACATCTAATTCATAAACACACGTCAAATAGTAAACACCACAATCAGTCACCAAATGTCATGACAATGCATGAATGCAACCCACACCAACGGGTATATGCATGTGGTACCAAATCACCAAAAAATTTGCCTGTAAATAGAGGCATCACCAAAATTGAGAGCTTTCACACCCGGCTCACCAATTCAGAAAATTTGAGCTTTCACACCCGACTCACTAGTTTTTGAAAAATTTGAGCTTTCACACCTAGCTCCAAGACCAAAGGCCTTCACCAAAATAAATGCACATGATGTATGCGACACCATGTATGCACACAGACAATCATCCAAAATAGTCACAATGTGACACACCAAAAATTATTCACCAATATCACCAAAGTTGAGCTTTCACACCTAGCCCAACGACACCGAAACACCAAACTACCCGAGACTACGGAACATCAAGATTTGGAGCCTTCACACCTAGCTCCGACAACACCAAGGTTTAAGCCTTCACACCTAGCTCAAACAGCACCAAGACACCAAGATGACAACAAGTTTCCAAAATATTGGGACGACGACAATTTTCCAAAACATTTGAGATGCGACAATTTTTCTTTTCCCAAAGACATCAACACTTAACGACTAAGACAACGGCTAACACTTTCCAGGAAAATAGATCACTTTGCCTTAAATTAGAATATTCAGCTAGGCCTCTGAATAAGCTTTCCAAAACATTTTGAAACGTCTCAATCGGACTCCCGAGTCAAAAGATATTGCAAAAACAAAATAGGAACAAAATTGAGACATATGCTGAAAATGGCGCCCAGGCACAGGGCGCCTAGCAAGCAACACGCAAAATCTGGCCAACACACTGAAACTGGCGCCCTTGGCGCCCAGGCAACTCAGGACAATGACACAGCAACGCAACACAACATGGAACACACCCCAGACACGGCGCCCAGGCACAGGGCGCCTAGCAGGAAACAGCCACACAGAAAAACTGGCGCCCAGGAGCAGGGCGCCCAGCAACAGGCAACACACTGAATCTGGCGCCCAGGAGCAGGGCGCCTAGCAACACTGCAGGAGATGGCGCCCTTGGCGCCCAGTCCACTGGAAACACACAGAACCGCACCAAAACACAGGAATTGGCGCCCTTGGCGCCCAGACAGCCTACAGCACAAACGAAAACGCAACATGGCACAGGGAACACGCCCAGACACGGCGCCCAGGCACAGGGCGCCTAAAACAGCAACACAGCAAAAAACGCAACACACCCAGGATGTGGCGCCCAGGCACAGGGCGCCGTTTCCTGAAACATAAGCACCGAACGCAACACGACCAAACATGGCGCCCAGGCACAGGGCGCCATTTTCTGCAACAGTGACAGCAACAACATTTGGCGCCCATGGCGCGGGGCGCCCTAGGGACCCAAAATTTCAGAATTTCACCATATTAAATCACCAATTCGATTTAGTCACCAATCTAGTTCACCAATCCTTAAAACCCAATGCCAATTATCATAAATTGTAAATCACAACACCAAACAACAATTTAATCGAACACCTAGCATGCGTTTAATAATAACAACAATGAACACCAAGTTCTAGAGTCACGACAATCACCAACAATGCCAAATTTCAATCCAACCTAGTTATAGTTCAACTAACACCAAATCAAACATCAAAATCATTCAAAGGGTATCATAGGACCTATCCCCACATAACCCCATCATGAAACCCCATTATAAGGAAGAACCCCACCCTTACCTTATAGTAGGAGAGCACTAATTCTCTTGATCACGTCACCAACAAAACCTCAGCAACACAGCTTCCTTCCTCTCCTTGAATTCGCAAAACCCTCTTCCTCTTCTCTCTTGGATTTGCGCGCCGTCCCTATTCTCCTCTCCTCTCCTCTATTCACAATTTTTTCTTTCTTTTTCACAAAACAATTCGCAAATGAGCTAAACCCTAGCCTAGGTGCTTCACCTATGCGCCTAGCTAGTGGGCTCATGGATCACGGGCTTTCCTCCAGCTTAAGCCCGATCACTAACACCATCCCCTAATATCCAATTATACACCTCTTAGTCAATGCTAATATACTTATACCAACTAAAATAAATAAATAAATAATTGAATACCTAAATATTTAATTAAATAATATTTGGGCGTTACAGGAACCCCTTCCTGCGTGCCGGGTGACAAGGTGCAACATCCTGAAGTTGGCGCCCTCCTCCTGGGCGCCTTGAGCCAAAGTGCAACATCCTGATTTTGGCGCCCTCCTGGGCGCCCTGTGCCATGACGCCGCTTTCTGATGCTGGCGCCCTCCTGGGCGCCTTGTGCCATGTATCCTGATTTTGGCGCCCTCATGGGCGCCTTGTGCCAAGATGCTGTGTCTTGATGTTGGCGCCCTCCTCCTGAGCGCCTTTCCTGGGTGCGGAGACGTCCGAACTGGATTTTGAGCTTAACATGAGAGTTGTAGCTCTTCTTCTTAGCTTTCCAACGCATGCTCACACGCCTCCATCGGATAAGCATGGACGAAGTTATGGACTGCAGACTAGAGATCACCCTCTTAGGTGGGTATCTCTGGTGTCTGTGACCTCATGGTCTCGTCATTTGCTTGACTTCCACGCCTTTCTTAGCACTTGCTACCCAAGACATCGTGGTCTCATACCTTGGATCCCTGCCGGGTGGGTGCCATGAACTTGGCTGTTTTGCTTTAGGAAGATGAGCGCGCCATCACACCCTTGACTCCCCTACTTGGAGAGATGAACTTGGCTTTGAGGTAATGTTGAGGTTGCCCCCGCGATCCAGGCGGTCCCTTCCTGCATGGGATGTTGGATCTCAGACTTGTCTCGCTCCACTCCTGACTATGGAGTTGGGCCTTTTTTTCTTTCTTGATATTCTGCTTTTGTGCTCAACGAAAAAATTCATAACTAGGCCTAGCCTTAGGCTCGAGTCTTGATGCTCTGCTCCTTATTCGGAGTCACGAGTTTCATCCACTTCTTCATTCACGTATTGGGCGAGCTCCCCCTCGTGGATCAGCTCTTCAATGTCATCCCTGAGGGTGCTGCATTTGCTGGTATTGTGCCCATAACAAGTCAGATAAGCTTTCATGCTGCCAACCTTGGCCTCCTCTTGGTAGGCCATGTTGTCTTCTCGACTTGGGAGGCAGTGAAACGAGCTGTGAACATTCTCGCCAGCTGACCCCATG
Source organism: Astragalus membranaceus (assembly GCA_039519185.1). Taxonomy (NCBI): domain Eukaryota; kingdom Viridiplantae; phylum Streptophyta; class Magnoliopsida; order Fabales; family Fabaceae; genus Astragalus; species Astragalus membranaceus. The sequence continues at coordinate 126,671,480 of CM076848.1, read as the reverse complement.
AGGAGATGGAGTTCGGCCTTAGCTCTTGAAACCACTCTAGTGCGGCATTTTCGAGAGTGAGGGGGAAGATTTTAGAGTGAACAGGTTCCCTAGCGCCTCGATAGCGCATCATTAGGGAGAAGCGTGCCAGATGGCGGTCTGGATCTCCGGTTCCGTCATACATCTTGAGAGTTGGCAGCTTCTCCAAGGCCATTGGGATTCAGCACCCATCCACCCTTCGAGTGAAAGGTCATTCTTCCGAAAACCTTCTTGAGTTTCGGGGGGAGGTGTCTTCTTAGTCAAACTCTTGATGCCTACGTCGGTCGGGGGATTTCCTCGATGGCGATCCCCGGTGGTGCCTCGAAGTCACCGTTGTTGGAGGAAGGGTTCCCCCGCCAAGCGCCATCATGGGCGCTGCCTGATGTTGCCATGGCGCCCTCATGGGCGCTGTCTGATGCTGCCCTGGTGCCCTACCAGGTGCCCTCATGGGCGCTGCCTGATGTAACATCCCTAATTTTTAAAGACTCGAACTATGAAGCCTAAGACCGAGTAATTATTTGTGGGAATAATTGGTCGTGTCTCGGGGATTAATAGTCGAGGAAAAGTCCAAAGAAATCCTACTCTACATTTAATTGTGGCTTAGCCGTGAATGAATGAAGAGTTTGAGTTGAAGGGTAAAATAGTCATTTCACCAAATATCGTTGGATCAATCTAGTAAGAGGTCATGGCTATATTTGTTAGTCAACCCAAGTGTTTTAACTAATCAAATGGCTAATGTTGGGAGAATGTTCTTTATTGATTGAAATTTAAGTTAGAGTGAGAATTAGTGAGCAAGGGGTAGTATGGTCTTTTTGCCTCATTTCTTTTACTTCAGCTCCCTTATATTCTGAACCCTCATCCTCACACCCACACACTCATCCATCTTGCTGAAACAGAATTAGAAGTAGAGGAGAGAAAGAGAGAGTGGGCGAAGAGGAGAGGAAGAGGGAGTGAAGGAAATTCACCAAAACCCCATTGCATGTAAGCCTTCTTCATACCATCTCTCTCATTTTTCATTCCCTTCACAACTGTACCAAGTTCATAGACTCATTCCCCATCCTTTCTCTTCCACCATTTTCTGGTTCCAAGCTCAGCCATGGCCAAGGTCAAAAAGAATTCATTGCATGTGTCTTTTGAAGCTTGGGGGTGAAGTGTGAAGACAAGGTTCAGTCCTAGAACCCATGAGCAAGCCACATTGCGAATTGGAGCTCCATGGATAGTGAATTGGTTGCTGGCTTCGAAGTATGAGTTGTTGGGCTCGAGTTGGAACTCAAATTCGTGATTTGCAAAGGATTGAAATGGATGTGTTAAGTGCAACAGGAATTCTGGGTAAAACCCGTTTTACCCACCTTCATTGTTTTCATCTTATCTCCCTGTAGACTACTCCGATGATCGTGATTCTTGTCCCTCTGGAAAATAGACACAAAGCTCTTCATTTTGGGCACAAGAACCGTATGATTTCATGGATAAATGAGAGAGATATCCTGTTCACAAGTTTCGGTTTCAGAATCAAACATTGTCCTGGACCAGTCACATAGTTTCGGTGATATCTCTCAATCTACTGGATGCATGCGCGTGAAACTTCTTCCATCAGAAAGTAGACGAAATTATCTTCACATTGAGCACTTGTTTGGATAGTTTTGGTCACGAATTGAGCAAGTTATGCTTGTTGCAAAACGGAATCCAGATGCTGGGGAAAACAGAAATAAAGCTGGGAATGTTGAATTGACGGATCCGGGGTCGAGTCGTCAAAGTGTCGAGAAACACCAATTCCAGTCACCGGAAGGAAGTCAGTATCAAGAGTGATGTCGGTTACTGAATTCAGATGCGGAAGCCTTCGGATCGTGTTCGAGATTCGGGAACCGTTCGAGTGGCTATCGGTTCGGTAATTCGAGCGAGGACGCGACTTCTCGGGGATCGTCAACCGGGTGAGTTCTACTCTCGGATAGGGATATTTTTTGTGTCTTGAAAATATATCGGTTTGAGTCATAAGGCAATTATCAGTTTTCGAAAGATTTTGGAACCGAAAACCGTTTTTGAACAATATCGCGTTTTTACGGTTTTTATTGGATTGTTGAACAATTTACGAAATTGTGATTTTAAGCGCTTTCACTGGAATATGGTCTGGAATGTTGTTTATTAAATCCGTTTTCAGGTTGGAGAACGATCGGAATTCGATTTGGGCGGGAAATGGAAAGCGGAATGAGAAACTAGAATTCAGTAACAGAACAGGCCGCACGGGTCGTGCGCCCCTGGGCACGGACCGTGCGCCCTCTTTGGGTTGGCTGTGTGATTTTGGTAAATCACGCACGGGTCGTGCGCCCCTGGGCACGAACCGTGCGTGAGCTGCTGTTACCGGACTCCGATTTCTCATTTCGTCGCTCCCTTCGATCCCGAATCACTTCTAATCTTCTTCCCAACCAATTTTAAGGATATTGCCTTACTGACAACCGTATTTTGAACTTATTCAATTCATGATTGTGAAAAAGAGTTTCAAAAGCATATTTGATTGAAAAACTGAAACCCTAGTATACGTGTGGGTACACCGTCTGATGGACTGACTGAATATATATGTTATATATGTCAATTGAACAAGATTATAATGCCGGAGGTCTAATTTATGAATTCCTCAAAACGGATTATAGATCGATATGGATATTGTTTATCCAATTGCTATGCGAACGATCCTTTGGTGATCGAAAAGATATAAATTATCTAATGAGCTTATATGACTGATCCTTTGGTGATCAAAATGAAAAAGAAGATATAAATTATCTAACTCTCGAGAATTGATACGTATTGTCATATGTATCGCGTTGGGTGACGATCCGACAAGTAGCATACTAGGGAGGGTAGTCATGACCCCTTACCTATGGCCCTGAATATGTTTTGGCGTGGTCAACTCACGGGTTACCGATATTCGTGACGTTGGGTTCACAATCGGTTTATGCTAAACTAAGACTATGGTATTTTCCAATATTCGTGACGTTGGGTTCATAATTGGTTTATACTAAATAAATGGAACACACGATTACCGGGATTAGCACTGGATTGCAGTCGGTACGTGTTAAACAAATTCATGAAGTGCGTGTCATTTCGATTAATAAATAAGACATTGTTATGTCAGCTTTTGTTGTAACGGTTTAATAAATTGAACCGAGTGTCAGTGAGGGGGCACGGTAGGACTCACTGAGACAAGTTGTCTCACCCAATCCATATTTGTTGTTTTTACAGAGAACAGGTTATAAGGACAGCAGGCGGCACAGTTAGTCGTCAGGCTCGAGGAGAAGTTGAAGTTGAAATCTTCCATCTGTGTTTTGGATTCTTCTGATGTAGTCTCTGTATTCGGTCTTATGACTCGAACTTGTATCATGTTATATTTTTGTAGTTTCCGCTGTTTCTTGTAAATATGTATATCTGAACAAGAATTTTTATACTCTGATTTATACCAAATTGTATATTTAGATGTTTCTTTGTTAAAGAAATACCGGGGTGTTACATCTGATGTTGTCATGGCGCCCTGCCAGGCGCCCTCATGGGCGCTGGTTGCTTCCCTGCCAGGCTCCCTCATGGGCGGTGGTTGCTTCCTTGCCAGGCGCCCTCATGGGCGCTGGTTGTTTCCTTGCCAGGCGCCATCTTGGGCGCTGGCTGCTCTTCATTGGCGCCCTGCCAGGCGCCCTCATGGGCGCTGGTTTGGGCATGTCCTTAGCACTGCTGCTGGTCTTCCTGATGCAGCATAGCTTGAGTGCGATTGGCCAGGAGATCCAAAAGCTGACTCACATTCGAAGGCTGGGCAGGCTGACTGGTACCCTCGTCAGGTAGGGTTACGACGTTGCCCTCAGGAGTACCATCTGGTCGGGGTGTGGGTATGGCAATACTCTGAACCCAGGGTCTGCCTCTGGGAGCCATGGAGCAGCAAGAGAAAAGTTCGAGTAGTGATGATGTGAAAGATAGAAATCTCCCACTGTGGTCGCCAATGTTCTGTACCTAGCAGTATTTTGGTCAGCTGTTGGTAGGTCTCTTGCTGCCCAGGCAGGAGGTCAGTGAGCGCCCGGGGGGGGTACCTCCAAGCCACTCCGACGCTCAAGTCAGTATATCGAATATATGAGTGAAGGTACTAAGATTTAGAGATTGAACATTTCTTAGGGCAAAGTTTGCCTGTATTTATAGGAAATCGTGCCCTCTCGTGGATCGTTGGATGGGTAGAGTCAATCTTGACCGTCCAAGCATGTTGGGCTCGCATGAGGTGGATATGGGCTGAATCGGTTGGGCTGATCCATATTACTTGCTAAGCGCACCTCCTGGTTTTGCTAATGGGACCCCTTGGTCCACTCCAGAACACATGTCAGAATAGTATTGAGCCTTTCCAAAAAGTGGTAAACTGTTGAGGTCTTATTCTGATATTATTTCTGATAAGGAAAATTTGTATTTGTACTAATAATATGTACTGTGAACAGCCATATTAAAAATATAAATTTGAAAATCTTTGAATGCCATTGAATATATATTTTGAAATTTGTTTATCGAAATTTATTGCAGAAAGCAATGTTATGCTGATGTAATTTCTGGTCAACAAAACATACTCCCTCCGTTCCTGATCTTTGGTACTTTTGGCATTTTATTTTTGTTCCAAAACAATGGTACTTTTAGAAACCCAATATACAATTCACCAATTTTTTCAAAATATACCCTTTATATTTGTTGAGTCTTTTAGAGTTCCAAAATATGTATTAATTGTCCCAACACTATTTTATTTTGACTTTAATTATCCCAAGACAACTATAAAAGGGGTATTTTAGTACTTAACTAACACATATTAATGATACCTTAATTTGTGTGTAATAAGCCAAAAGTAGCAAAGATTAGGAACAAAGTGAGTAATACCTATTAATAATAATACCTATTAACAACTGGTACCAAAAAGTTCCATACTTATGGTTTAAATACGAAAACCTCTTAATGCCATTGATTAGCAAATTTGAATTTTGAATATTGGTAGTCAATGCATATTTGTTAAGTAGAAAATATTTTAATACAATTATTTTGAATTTTGAATTAGTTTATATTAATTATTCATTATACTAATTATACCATTTATAATATGTGTAGCTCTTTTCTATTAGTTTTAAATATTAGTGTAATATCTGGCCAATTTGACTACGATGCCCAATTATGAAATTTTCTTTACACAAATAACATAATATTTTTATTACCAAATAGAAAATTTAGTTTTCACTCTTGTCATATTTTTCTCGGGTCTTCAAAATAATTGTGTACAAGATGTACAATTATTATTTGTGGTCAACAAAGGAGAATTTCTACTATTAATTTTTATTTTTTATTTCATACTTATTGTTTAGATTTGGAAAAATCTGGATACCAAAATTTTTTTAGGTCATATTCTGGATGCAATTGAATAGCATATATCAATATATAAATATCTAAAGAAAGCTTTTTTTGAGCCTCTAGGAAGCTCCACATCATTTTCATTTATTTTCCAACTCAAATCTCAACATTCTTTTTTGCTTAATTAATGTCCACTCAACCTTTATGACATCCAATTTTTAAAATTAAATTTCATTTTATCAATAATTAAATATCACAATATATTTTTAGCTCACCTTTCTAAACCACAATGTATTATAATAATATTCAAAGTAATATATTTATTCATTATTTAAAACAATTATAAACATTAAAAAGATGTTAAATTCAATTTATAAATTATTAAGCGAAAATACTACATTCTCTATAGACTTCTCTTCTTTTCTCACTAAAAAAACTAAATTCTATGTCTATATTGTGAACTTTAGTAGACCAAGTTTATTCATCTAATTTTCACAAGGAATTTTCACTAGTGCAAAAAAGGGATTCAAAGTCAGGCGAAAAGGGAATTTAAAGTCAGGCGAAAAGGAAATTTAAAGTCAGGCGGGCGCTTGACTTTTATTAAGTCGACTTTGTATGTCAGGAGTTTTAAAGTCAAGCGATAGCCTGACTTCGTAAGTCTGATTTAAAGTCAAACATTTATTGCGCCTAACTTCGTAAGTCTATTTTAAAGTCAAGCATTTATTATTGTTTGACTTCGTAAGTATGATTTAAAGTCAAGCATTTATTCTTGCCTGACTTCGTAAGTATGATTTAAAGTCAAGCATTTTATTCTTGCCTGACTTCGTAAGTATGATTTAAAGTCAAGCATTTTATTCTTGTCTGACTTTAAATGTCTAATTCTTTTCCTGAATTTGCACTAGTGTTTTATAATTATTAAAAAAAAATATTTATCTATGTAAAGGAGACTTGGGCTCTTCAACACTATAATATAGTGAGACTTCAATCATTGCTTTTACAATAATGTGGAAGGGTTAATGTATTAAATTTTCAGTTTAATAATAGTTGAATATTTTAATCTTCAAAAAATATTTTAAATTTTATTCAGCCGGTTATCTTTATACATTAGAAATAGATATAGAATATTTTTCTAGACAAAAAATAGATATAGAATATTAGTAATTACTTTAGTAATTTATTTTAAAAATGAGTTGATATTTTGAAACAAGTATGAAATGATTATTATTTTTCCCTATTCCTTCAATTTTTATTATCTAAATGTATTCAAAGGATGCAAATCAATTGACTGCACTGATAATTTGAAATCTTTCAACTTTGAAGTTCAATGGTCGATTTATTCTTTTTTATTAAAATAGTTTTTTCAGATTTTATAAAATACTATCATTTTCATCTTGATAAAAAATGATACAAAAAATTTCTTAAAAAATACAATTCAATTGTGTATTGTCAGATCAACTAATCTTAATCGTAAAAAATACCTTATAAGAATTGTGAGTTTATCTCCCTTTTATTTCTATTTTAAAAAATTTATTGATTACTCTTAATTCATTACTTGATGTTTTCATTTTGGTTGCCTTTTGGTATCTCTAAATTATTATCATGATTAGTACTAATTATTATAGCTGTCTTTTAATAGATATTAGGTACAATCTTTTCAATTTCCTTCACTTCAAGTCTTCTTTCACAAATTCTACAAAACTCACTAAAATGAAATGTGCTAACTAATCTCACTAGAGTAGTGCATTTTGGTAGGTTTGTGAAGTAAAACGGTCCTTTAAAACTAAAATGATTTCGTATACGTATTAAATTTAAGTTATTCTTTACAAAATCACACCTAAGATCGTTAGGTAAAAAAATTGTTAAAAAAGTAAAAATGTGAAATAGTATTTCAGGTAAAAACAACAAATAAAGTTTCAGATTTATGTTTTAATTTTTTACAAATATTATATTTTTACTCTTAATTTAAGCTTACTTAGATTATATGTTGTTTCAAAAAAAAATTATATTTAAAATTGTTCTGTACCTTGCAGTATTGGGTTGACTACAGTTGGCAGGTCTCTTGCTGCCTGGCCGGAGGTTAGTGTGAGCCTGGGGGGTACCTATGAAGCCACTCCGACGCTCAAGTCAGTATTGAGAACAGATGAGTGATTTAGCTAGGAATGAGAGTGTGTACCTTATGAAGGCAATGGGAGCCGGTATTTATGGAAAATCGTGCCCGTTTGTGGATCGTCGGATCAGTAGAATCGATCTTAACCATTCAAGTGTGATGGCCTTGATTGGGCTCGTATGTTGTGGATATGGGCCGAAATGATTGGGCCAAACCATATCCAATTGCTAAATGCACCTCCTGGTATTGCTGAATGGACCTCCTGGTCCAGCCCAGAACAGCAGATAGATAGCTCCCACTGTGGTCGCCAATGTTCTGTACCTTGCAGTATTGGGTTGACTGCAGTTGGTAGGTCTCTTGCTGCCTGGCCGGAGGTTAGTGTGAGCCTGGGGGGTACCTGCGAAGCCACTCCGACGCTCAAGTCAATATTGAGAACAGATGAGTGATTTAGCTAGGAATGAGAGTGTGTACCTTATGAAGGCAATGGGAGCCGGTATTTATGGAAAATCGTGCCCGTTTGTGGATCGTCGGATCAGTAGAATCGATCTTAACCATTCAAGTGTGATGGCCTTGATTGGGCTCGTATGTTGTGGATATGGACCGAAATGATTGGGCCAAACCATATCCAATTGCTAAATGCACCTCCTAGTATTGCTGAATGGACCTCCTGGTCCAGTCCAGAACAGCAGATAGATATCTCCCACTGTGGTCGCCAATGTTCTGTATCTTGCAGTATTGGGTTGACTGCAGTTGGTAGGTCTCTTGCTGCCTGGCCGGAGGGTAGTGTGAGCCTGGGGGGCGGGGGTACCTGCGAAGCCACTCCGACGCTTAAGTCAGTATTGAAAACAGATGAGTGATTTAGATAGGAATGAGAGTGTGTACCTTATGAAAGCAATGGGAGCAGGTATTTATAGGAAATCGTGCCCGTTTGTGGATCGTCGGATCAGTAGAATCGATCTTAACCATTCAAGTGTGATGGCCTTGATTTGGCTCGTATGTTGTGGATATGGGCCGAAATGATTGGGTCAATCCATATCCAATTGCTAAATGCACCTCCTGGTATTGCTGAATGGACCTCTTCGTCCAGTCCAGAACAAAAATATTTTTTTATATTGTGAATAGTACCATTATTTTTACTATCCTTTTGTCATATCATTATAAAGAATAAAAATAAGGAATCGATTTTTGATTGTTATCTCTTTCTAAGTTTTGTGTTAAATCTATACTCTTTATTTTCACTTTTATATTGAATTTCAATTGTTGCTATAATTAGTATTTATTATTTATTAATTTGTGAAGAAGTAAAGAATAGTGATTTTCTATTTTCTATGATTTATGTTTTATCGTACAATTTCATTAGCTTCCTTTATTAAAATTCATGTACATCAAACCCAGAGCGTGAGGTTCAGCGGTTGGGGCTAAACCTCCATTAACCAAGGGTCGGGGATTCGATCCCCGCCTTGGGTATGGAGCAGCGTTAAAACTCTGGGCCAGCTGTCCTGCCCCGCGAGGCACCTACAATGAACGAGGGATTAGGCACTGTTATCCGTGCGGTGGATACCTGGGTTTACCCAAAAAAAAATAATTCATGTTCATCAAAAACTTCCCAAACTTAATGTAATAATAATATTTAGAGGCTCTAACTGAAATTTGGAAGAAGAAAAAGAAAAAATCATTATAAAAATATGGAAATGCGAGGGATACATTGTATATGAAAGTCTTTCAAACAAATTTTGTTAATATACTATGCTCGTTTTCTTAATGCAATATAGTTATTTATTATCTAATTCCACATTTTAAACCATCATTTTAGTTACTAAACAAATAAAATATTATTTATTTTTGACTTCATGTTTATTTAGACTATATGTTAGGTAAAAAAAACTTTTATTATTTTTTCATCTTCAATTACTCTCATTATGAGTTTTATCCTTTAACTTCCATGAGATAAACAATCCTTTGGGTTTACAAGTAAACAAAACATTGAGTAATATTTGCTTGACATATTTTCAAAAAATGTTTTTATACAAGGTGTTCTGGAGTGGACCAAGGGGTCCCATTAGCAAAACCAGGAGGTGCGCTTAGCAAGTAATATGGATCAGCCCAACCGATTCAGCCCATATCCACCTCATGCGAGCCCAACATGCTTGGACGGTCAAGATCGACTCTACCCATCCAACGATCCACGAGAGGGCACGATTTCTTATAAATACAGGCAAACTTTGCCCTAAGAAAGGTTGAATCTCTAATCCTTAGTACCTTCACTCATATATTATGTATACTGACTTGAGCGTCGGAGTGGCTTGCAGGTACCCCCCTCGGGCGCTCACTGACCTCCTGCCAGGACAGCAAGAGACCTACCAACAGCAGCCGACCAAAAAACTGCTTGGTACAAAACATTGGCGACCACAGTGGGAGATATCTATCTTTCACATCATCACTACTCGGACTTTTCTCTTGCTGCTCCATGGCTCCCAGAGGCAGACCCCGGGTTCAAAGCATTGCCATGCCCGCACCCCGACCGGAGGGTACCCCCGAGGGCAACGTCGTGACTATACAGGACGAGGGCACCAGTCAACCTGCCCAGCCCTCTGACGTGAATCAGCTTTTGGACCTCCTGGCCAGTCGCACTCAAGCTATGTTGGAACAGGAAGCACGACTGAGGGAGATTGAAAGGCGTGTGACCGCCTTGCCAGAGCAACCTCCACTCAGCAGGGGGACAGTTCCTCCAACGACGGTGACCTCAAGACGCCACCGGTCCCCACCTCGGAGACATCATGTCCACCGCTCTCCCCCAAGGCGAAGGAACATGCATCGCTCTCCCCCTAGGCGACGCAGGCATGGGGGATCAGGCTCGCCCCCAGGGACTTATCTGCCTCATGACACCCACTCCAACACCTCCTCACACGCGTCCCCTGACACTCATGAGAGGTCAAGGATCCGGGTCGTCACCCGCAGAAGGCACCACCGGGATTCTCCATCGAGGAGATCCCCCGAGCGACACATGTATCAAGAGCTGGGTTATGAAAACACCTCTCCCTCGAAACTCAAGAGAGTTTTCGGAGGAGGGGCCGTTTACGAGAAGGGTAGACGAATGCCAAATCCCAAGGGCCTTGGAAAAGCTGCCAAATCCCAAGATGTACGACGGGACTGGAGATCCGGACGGTCATCTGGCACACTTCTCCCTAATGATGCGCTACAGGGGCGCCGGGGAACCCGTCCATTGCAAAATCTTCCCTCTCACTCTCGAGGGTTCCGCATTAGAGTGGTTCCAAGAGCTGAGGCCGAACTCCATATCCTCATGGGGGCAGCTGGCGAGAATGTTCACGGCTCGTTTCACTGCCTCCCGGCTAAAGCCCAAGTCTGAAGAAGTACTGAGAGCCGTCAGGCAGCATAACCACGAGATGCTGAGAGAGTAGATTGAGCGCTTCAACAATGAGGCTTCGTGTGTTAGAGGTTTGGAGGACAAACAAATGTTGTTCTGGATGAAAGATGGGTTGAGAAAGGGAAGCCTGTTCCAGATTGATGTAGGTATCAACAAGCCCAGGGACTTGGGCGAGTTCCTTCAAAGATTCCAGAAATACATGAATTATGAAGAGGACGAGTTGGCTTACCGCGAGGCAGCCAAGGTAGGGGGCGACGATGAAGACACCTGGGAGGTCCACCAGCGAAAGGTAGCAGGAAGCAGGGACCATGAGGGGGCACTCCCGCAAATTTATAAATCGAACCCCCCTCGTCTAATTCCCGGGCAGAAATTTTAGCTGAATGCGCTAACACTGAGTTCAAGAACGTGAAAAGACCAGCGCCTTTGGTGCTAAAAGATGGCCAAAACCCCCCGAGGGGATGGTGCCGCTATCATAAATGCGGAGACCACGACACCAATGGCTGCCAAGCTTTGAAAGACAATATTGAGGAAATGATTCAGAGAGGGAAACTGTCGCAGTACGTAAAAAGAGCCTGATCCCCCGCAAAAAGATCCAGGTCCCCGAGGAAAGGAAAGGCCCCAGACGGCGAAGGGGTCAAAAACAACGACAGTACATCTACCGAGAAAGAGGACACCCGAAGGTCCAAAGGAAGGCCAGTGGCCATGGTGATTCACGGAAGAAGCCCCCGTGATGATTGGGGGTCTCGTAAGTTAATGAAAAGGAAGTGGAAAAAAATCTTGAGCGCTCCATCAACCTCAGCCCCCAGGAAGGGACCTACCCGGCCGCCCTTATCCTTCGACGATAATGATTTGCTGTTTGGAAAACCGAACAAGCACGTCCCGTTGCTCATCACTGCCATTATGGCCAACGTTGAGGTAAGGAGAATCCTGGTCGACCAAAGAAGCGCGGTAGACATCATCTTTGAAGACTTGTTGCATGCACTGAACATCTCCCCCGGCGACCTGAATCCCTACCAGGGGGAGCTTTAACCGGGTTCAATGGGTCGAAGACTAAACCCTTGGGCCAACTAAAGCTGATGGTCACCTATGGAGACCCTGATAGTAAACCACCTTTGTTCAGAATTGTGAAAACACCCTTCCTAGTCCTACCATGCAAGTCGGTCCACCAATGCATCATTGGGAGACCCACACTGGGCAAGCTAGAGGCAGTCACCTCGACGGTTCATCTGAAGATAAAATTCTACAGTTTAGAGAATAAGGTTGTGACTCTTCAGGCGGATCTGGGAGCAACGCGTAGATATTTCTATATGAGCCCTAAAGACGAAAGAGAAACTACTGAGGTGAGAAACTCAGGCGGTGGATCCAGAGAAGAAGCGGAGGTTAAAATGACGCACTGGGATGCCAAAGGTGATCCGGGCGCCAATGAAGAGGCAGCCAGCGCCCATGAGGGCGCCTGGCAGGGCGCCAATGAAGAGAAGCCAGCGCCCATGAGGGCGCCTGGCAGGCCGCCAATAAAGAAGCAGCCAGCCATGACTCTGAATAGGAAGCAGAGCATCAGGACCTGAGCCTAGGGCTAGGCCCGGTTGAGAATCTTGTTGTTGAGGCGCAAATGCGAAATGTAAGCTCGATGTGAGTAATTAACGAAGTTCATTTTGCAGTTACAGTTTGCTCACTAAGCATTAACACTTGCCCCAAAGATTCCTTAAGATGAATAAAGAAAAAGGTTCCAAACCGCAGTTAGGGTGCCTAGTATTTCAAACTGACTTAGGTGGTCACAATCCCTTGGATGAGTTCTATCCAAGCCGAGTCTTGGCAAAAGGTGCCAGGGGTATTCTTCGGTAACTCAACTGCCTAAAGCAAGCCAAACTTAGCAACTATCTTGAAAAAATCCCAAGTACATCAAACTCTGCCACGAGGTACGAAGCGGCATCGAAGTCGCAACCTCTAACGGGAGTTAAATTCAGACTAAGATCTGAATAAACTCCCCCAGAGTCCCACGAGGTGCGAAGCGGCATCGAAGTCGCAACCTCTGGCGGGAGTTAAATTCAGACCGAGATCTGAATAAACTCCCCAGAGTCCCACGAGGTGCGAAGCGGCATCGAAGTCGCAACCTCTGACGGGAGTTAAATTCAGACCGAGATCTGAATAAACTCCCCCAGAGTCCCACGAGGTGCAAAGCGGCATCGAAGTCGCAACCTCTGGCGGGAGTTAAATTCAGACCGAGATCTGAATAAACTCCCCCAGAATCCCACGAGGTGCGAAGCGGCATCGAAGTCGCAACCTCTAACGGGAGTTAAAAGTCAGACCGAGTTCTGATGAACTGCCCCCAAGAGTTAACTGTGCCACGAGGCAATAAGAGATTATACATTCAGATGCACAAGGCAAGGACTGGCGCCCGAGCCCACCTCGCGCATGCTAGTCATAGGAATGAGAATCAAGCCTAAAAAAGACCTCATGATCAAATCAAAGGAGGCTCGACTCTAGAACGGCTTCCGGATATAAAAAACGAACATGGCCAATCACTTTGTCGTAGGCAGCATAGAAGAATCTCCACCACCTCATGCTCAAAAAGAAGATCATCATTAGAAGAGGACAGGGGCAGAACAAGCGGTTACAAGACACACAGGAAAACTTGCAGACAACCCCCTCCCCTGAGGTTGGGGACTTCAACAAACACTCCCTCCCCTGAGGTGGGGGACGTCAACAAAACTTGCAGACAACCCCCTCCCCTGATGTTGGGGACTTCTACAAACACCCCCTCCCCTGAGGTTGGGGACTTCAACAAACACCCCCTCCCCTGAGGTGGGGGACATCGACAAAACTTGCAGACAACCCCCTCCCCTGAGGTTGGGGACTTCAACAAACACCCCCTCCCCTGAGGTGGGGGACGTCAACAAAACTTGCAGACAACCCCCTCCTCTGAGGTTGGGGACTTCAACAAACACCCCCTCCCCTGAGGTGGGGGACGTCAACAAAACTTGCAGACAACCCCCTCCCCTGAGGTTGGGGACTTCAACAAAACAATACATGCTCGAACACCCCCTCCCCTGAGGTTGGGGACTTCAACAAAACAAGACGTGCTCAAACACAAAAAAGCTAGAAATATAAGCTGAAGGACAGCCCAAATCACCTTGGTAGTAATTTAGAAGCGGTAAAACTCGTGGAAATGTCAACGAGGTAATGGTAAGCACAAGAGAAGCAATTCCCCTCGGCACCAAGCAAGAAAAGCAGGCTAAGAGACAAAATGAGCAGCAAAAAATAAAGTAAAGTGCTAAGCACACGTCTACACAAGTCGGCACCCAATAGGGCGCCTGGCAAGGAGGGCGCCCATGAGGGCACCTGCAAGGTAGCAATCAACACCCATGAGAGTGCTTGGAAGGAGTAGGGGGCGCCATGGGGCACCTGGCAGGGGGCAGCCTGAAAGCAAATCCTTCGCAACGGTGCAGTAAGGCACCCGTGAGGGCACCAAACCCTGTCTCGCAAAATTAAAGGATGCATGAGCATCTGAGTGCATGAGCACGTGAGAAAATAAAAGAGTGCATGAGCACGTAAGAAAATTAAAGGATGCATGAGCATCTGAGTGCACGTGAGAAAATAAAAGAGTGCATGAGCACGTAAGAAAATTAAAGGATCATGAGCATGTGAGTGCATGAGCATGGAAGGAAATAAAATAGTGCACAAGTGCGTGAACAAAAAAGCAGAGTGCCAAGCACACGTCCACACAAGCCAGCGCCCGTGAGGGCGCCTGGCAAGGAAGCAACCAGCGCCCATGAGGGCGCCTGGCAGGGCGCCAATGAAGAGCAGCAGCGCCCATGAGGGCGCCTGGCAGGGAGCCAAGCACCAAGGCAGTGCCCATGAGGGCGCCTGGCAAGGCACCAATGATAAAGCAAGCAGCGCCCATGAGGGCGCCTGGCAGGGGAACAATGTAAATCCTTCGCAAGGGGGGCAGCCAGCACTGCGCAACAAGGCGTCCAAGGCACCCATGAAGACACCGAACCTTGTCTTGCAAAATCTTCTCCACGAAAAGTCACCCAGCACACGCAAACAAGGAACAACACCCAAGGGCACCCAGGAGGGTGCCAACTCTTAGGAACAAACAAGCGTCCAGCAAGGCACCCAGGAGGGCGCCAACAGCAGAACTTAGCACTTTGGCTCAAGGCGCCCAGGGAGGCGCCAACACCAGGAAATGAGTCACGGTCACGACAAAGAGATATTGCACAATTCAACGAGCCAAAAGAAAGGGTGAATAGAGATAAAATCATGTATGGCATAGAAGTCATCATCGAAACAGCAAAATCCTATAAGGCAAAATCCAGCCATCCAGCAAATAAAAGAAAAAGTACAGATGAAAAGCAAATCAACCAAAGAGAAATTGTAACACCCCTTTTCTACCCACCACTTTGTTTATAAAAATCAGAGTTTAAAAATTTCGTTCATAGGGAATGTTACACATACTTCAATAAACGTCGCTTATCAATTTTAAAACAGTTCAACTCAGTAATCATGCGTTCACGTAGCACATCACAAATAAAGAATCTCAAGCCTCAATTTAACGTCGCTTATAAAACTCAACATAACAAAACCAACTACGCAGCGGAAAATAATAAAACATAACAGAAGAGTCCACATGGACATAACAACCAAAATAATCATTAATAAATGTCGAGTTCGTTTCCTCCCCCTGAGTGCTACGTATCAGAGCATGACGACTCGACTCAAGAAGTGAAGCTAAGGCATTCACTGGGAATCACCTGCACGTTACCAACACGGGGGTAACATTCAAACAGGAAAGGGTGAGCATCATTTCTATCCATATAATAGAAATTATGATAAGTACTAATCATAGGCTACGCACTAGAACAATCAGAATCCAAAACACTGAATATCCACATCACAGACATCATTCACATCACATACAATAACTCATCTCGTGTCATGTAGGCTTATGAAATGCAACCCACTCGCGGGCATATGCATGAAGGTACCTTTTCACAAACGTCACTTAGCCCTTAAGGCCTCATCATCACTTAGCCACTCAGGCCTCAAAAACGTCACTGGGTTTATGCATATGGGCATGAGACACTATGACATGCACCACTCACAACACACAAACACACAATTACTCAAATCATAGTCAACTAGGTGACCCGTCACTTACCGGTTTGCTCGCAAAGAGCACAGCACCAGTCAAATTCATAATCAGCACACAACGTCACTTGGCCATTTAGACCTTAACATCACTTAGCCCTTCGGGGCCCCAAACGTCACTGGGTTTTCATCGTCACTTACACATAAACATCAATCAACTCAAACAATAGCCACTGAGGGCAAAAACGTCATTTGACTAACCACCAAGGGCATCCTCGTCATTTACACATCATTATCTACAACTTTGGCCACTAGGGGCAAAACAGTCTTTTACACGTCATAAATAATAATAATAGCCACTAAGGGCGAAACAGTCATTTAACTAGCCCCGAAGGCATCATCGTCAAAATCATCATTTTTGACATTACTTCGTTAAAACTGTTGTTTATACACCAAAAGGGATTTTTAAAGAGCTCCATATCATTTTTCAATGTCACTGGGATGATCACCGGGGACGGCCACTTGGGCGCCCACAAACAATCAGAAAATAACAATTTTTCATTTTAAAAAATTGGACCCATAGATAGACAACGTAAAAAGCTTCACGACACTTTTCGAATCGTTCAAAACGGACGTCTGAGTCAAAAGTTATGTTAAAAATAAGTTTGGGAAAAATCAAGCAACATTCTGAAATTGGCGCCTTAGGCGCCCAGGCAACCAGGCAACATGCGCACTGGCGCCCAGCGCCCAGGCGCGCAACACACACGCAACACAACACGCCACAGGCGCCCAGCGCCCAGGCGCGCACAACACAACACGCAACACAGCACGCCACAGGCGCCCAGCGCCCAGGCGCGCACAACACAACACGCAACACAGCACGCCACAGGCGCCCAGCGCCCAGGCGCGCACAACACAACACCCGCACACGCCACAGGCGCCCAGCGCCCAGGCGCGCACACACGCACACAACGCACCGCGCCCTTGGCGCCCAGCACAGGGCGCCTGGCGCCCAGAAAACAGCAGCAACAATCCAGAATTTTTTTTCCAACAACTTTCTAACACTAAAAATTGATTCCTAACAATTTTAAAGTGTAAAAACTCAAATTTTTCCAGCAACCAAAAACGCACTTATCTCATTCAAAATCACCAAAACTCAATTTACCAAAACTCAATTAAACAAAACAACATCACCAACATCATCATGGCGCCCTAGGCGCCCAAACACCTACAACCCCTATGCGACCTCATCTCCAACAAGCCAAACGCATAGATCAACATTATAGTTCTCAACACATACGCATAACACCACCAATAAGGCAAATTCATAGATCATAACCAAGCAATGAATCAAATCCGCATATACTCATAATAAACATATATGAAAGTTAACATCAAGAACATCAAGAAACGCAAAAGAACATCAAGAACATCATGGATCTAGTAGAAACCTTAGATCTAGGACCTATCATAGATTTATTAGATGGAAGGATAGAGCTCCCCTAACCTTTTCAAGAAGAAGAATTCGATGCCCTAGGATGCAATCACCAACAGAACCTCAGCTACGATGGAGATCTCTTCTCTCCTTGCTCTTCGAATTTCCTCTTCTCCTTCTCCTCTTGGCCGCCTCTTGCTCTCTCTCTCTCTCTCTCTTTCTCACGCTCCTCTCTTTCTCTCTTGCTCTCTCTTTCGATTTCGCAATTGGCCACCAAAACCCTAGCCCCCAACAACCTTACCACTTCGCATACTTGTGGATCATGGGCTTGGGCTTTTCACTTAAGCCCAAGTCATGCAAGTGGCACCTCCACTCCCTCCTAATACCACCAAAATTAATTAAAACGCTTCTAACAAATATTTAAAACTCAATTAAATAAAAGAAATACCTAAATACTTAATTAAATGAATTAATTAAATATTTAGGGTGTTACAACTCTCCCCCACTTAGAATATTTCGTCCTCGAAATTTACCTGATCAAACAACTCTGGGTAGGATTCTCGCATCTTGCTCTCTAGCTCCCAAGTCATACTCTCGCCGGCAGCTCCTAGCCAGACCACTTTCACTAATGCAATCTCTTTGCCTCTAAGCGCTTTCACTTCACGATCCTCAATCCGTACGGGCATCGTCTCCACAGTGAGATTGTCCCGCACCTCCACATCATCCATATGGATCGCATGAGATGGATCCGAAACATACTTCCGAAGTTGCGACACGTGAAACACGTCGTCCAAGTTCGAAAGATTTGGCGGTAAAGCCACTCTATAAGCCACATTTCTGATTCTTTCAGAAATCTGATAAGGACCAACGAATCGAGGAGTGAGCTTCTTCGATTTCAACGCTCGACCAACACCGGTAATAGGGGAAACCCTCAAGAACACATGCTCACCCTCCTGAAATTCTAAATCCTTCCTCCGCTTGTCATGATAACTCTTTTGACGACTCTGCGAAGCCTTCATCTTCTCACGGATCATCTTGATCTTCTCTGTAGTCTCCCGGACAATCTCCGGTCCCAACACTACACTCTCTCCCGACTCATACCAACACAATGGCGTTCTACACCTTCGACCATATAATGCTTCAAACGGTGCCATCCCGATACTGGAATGGTGACTGTTGTTATAGGTAAACTCAATCAACGCAAGGTAGGAATCCCATGAACCCCGCTGTTCCAATACACACGCCCTCAACAAATCCTCTAACGACTGAATTGTCCTTTCCGACTGACCATCCGTCTGAGGATGATACGCCGAACTCATTTTCAACTTTGAACCCAATTCCTTTTGCAAACTCTTCCAAAACTCAGAAGTGAACCTCGGATCCCTATCTGACACAATACTCTTCGGAACACCGTGCAGCTTCACAATTTCTTTGACATAGACCTCTGCCAACCTCGACACCGGATAAGTGATATTAATAGGAATAAAATGAGCAGACTTTGTCAACCAATCAACGACCACCCAAATAGCGTCATGGCCCTTAGCTGTATTCGGCAATCCCGTCACAAAATCCATCGCTATGCTATCCCATTTCCACTCTGGAACTTCC
Organism: Astragalus membranaceus; assembly: GCA_039519185.1. Classification (NCBI taxonomy): domain Eukaryota; kingdom Viridiplantae; phylum Streptophyta; class Magnoliopsida; order Fabales; family Fabaceae; genus Astragalus; species Astragalus membranaceus. The sequence continues at coordinate 126,652,493 of CM076848.1, read as the reverse complement.
AACGGTTGCATTAACCCTGCAGGCTTCTGATGCTCAACCTTAGATTTCTGACAGGTCAAACAGGCATACACAAACTGTGCCACATCTCTCTTCATACCATACCACCAAAACATCTTTTTCAGATCTTGATACATCTTCGTCGCTCCAGGATGGATACTCAACTTGCTACGGTGACCCTCCTCTAAAATTGCCTTTCTCATCTCTTCATCGTCCGGAACACAGATCCTACCCCGGAACCTCAACACACCACTGGAATCTAATTTGAAATCTTCATCTTCAGATTGACCGACCCCATTAATTAAATCCACTAACTTGACATCTGTCTTCTGAGCTTCCCTGATGCTGCCCAGGAAATCATTATCGATCTTTAACATTCCCAGCTCGACACTGCGAGGTGTCATTTTACAAACCAAACTCAAATCTCTGAATTCCTCGATCAACTCTAATTCTTTCACCATCATTGCCGACATATGCAAAGACTTTCTGCTTAAAGCATCAGCCACGACATTAGCTTTGCCGGGATGATAATTCAAACCAAAGTCATAATCCTTCAAGAGCTCCAACCACCGACGTTGTCTCATATTCAACTCTTTCTGATCGAACAGATACCTTAGACTCTTATGATCACTGAACACTTCGAACCTCGAACCATAAAGGTAGTGCCTCCAAATCTTAAGCACAAATACCACAGCAGCCAACTCCAAATCATGCGTAGGGTAATTTTTCTCATGAACCCGCAATTGCCTCGACGCATACGCAACAACCTTTCCATCTTGCATCAGCACACCACCCAGACCCATCTTCGAAGCGTCACAATACACAACAAACGGCTCCTCTGGATTAGGCAACGTCAAAACAGGTGACGTCGTCAATCTCTTTTTCAGCTCCATAAAACTTTCCTCACACCGAGCATCCCAAACAAAAACTTTACCCTTACAAGTCAACTGAGTCAACGGAAGGGCCAACTTGGAAAAACCCTCGATGAACCTCCTGTAGTACCCAGCCAAACCCCAAAAAGCTTCTAATCTCTGTTGCGGACTTCGGAGCCTCCCACTCCAACACTGCTTCTACTTTTGCCGGATCAACCGCAATACCATTACCAGAAATCACGTGCCCAAGGAAACTCACCTCTTTCAGCCAGAACTCACACTTCGATAACTTAGCATACAACTTTTCTCTTTCAGAGCTTCTAACATTGTCTTCAGGTGCTCAACATGCTCTTCTCTTGACTTAGAATAAACTAGAATGTCATCTATGAAGATCACCACAAACCGATCAAGGTAACTATGGAAAATACGATTCATATATTCCATAAATACACCAGGTGCATTGGTCACACCGAACGGCATCACTGAATATTCATAATGCCCATACCTTGTCCTGAACGCTGTCTTCTGAACATCTTCATCCTTTACTTTAATCTGATGATATCCGGACCTCAAATCAATTTTTGCTGAAAACACGGGCACCTACTAACTGATCCATCAGATCGTCGATCCTCGGAAGCGGATACTTATTCTTGATAGATACCTTATTCAGCTGCCTATAACCAACACACAACTTCCCACCACAATCAGCAGCAGCCCAACAACAGCAGCAGCCCAACAACAGCAGCAACAGCCCAACATCAGCAGCAGCAGCCCAATATCAGCAGCAGCAGCTCAACAACAGCAGCAGCGATTCTCCCAGCCATCTCAACTCATTTGCTACAAACAAACAACAGTTAGATATAACTGACAACACACCGTTGTCAGTTGACACTACGACTGGACAACTTGGCCGGACAGACCGAACTGCTCTGATACCACTTATGTAACACCCCTTTTCTACCCACCACTTTGTTTATAAAAATCAGAGTTTAAAAATTTCGTTCATAGGGAATGTTACACATACTTCAATAAACGTCGCTTATCAATTTTAAAACAGTTCAACTCAGTAATCATGCGTTCACGTAGCACATCACAAATAAAGAATCTCAAGCCTCAATTTAACGTCGCTTATAAAACACAACATAACAAAACCAACTACGCAGCGGAAAATAATAAAACATAACAGAAGAGTCCACATGGACATAACAACCAAAATAATCATTAATAAATGTCGAGTTCGTTTCCCCCCCTGAGTGCTACGTATCAGAGCATGACGACTCGACTCAAGAAGTGAAGCTAAGGCATTCACTGGGAATCACCTGCACGTTACCAACACGGGGGTAACATTCAAACAGGAAAGGGTGAGCATCATTTCAATCCATATAATAGAAATTATGATAAGTACTAATCATAGGCTACGCACTAGAACAATCAGAATCCAAAACACTGAATATCCACATCACAGACATCATTCACATCACATACAATAACTCATCTCGTGTCATGTAGGCTTATGAAATGCAACCCACTCGCGGGCATATGCATGAAGGTACCTTTTCACAAACGTCACTTAGCCCTTAAGGCCTCATCATCACTTAGCCACTCAGGCCTCAAAAACGTCACTGGGTTTATGCATATGGGCATGAGACACTATGACATGCACCACTCACAACACACAAACACACAATTACTCAAATCATAGTCAACTAGGTGACCCGTCACTTACCGGTTTGCTCGCAAAGAGCACAGCACCTGTCAAATTCATAATCAGCAAACAACGTCACTTGGCCATTTAGACCTTAACATCACTTAGCCCTTCGGGCCCCAAACGTCACTGGGTTTTCATCGTCACTTACACATAAACATCAATCAACTCAAACAATAGCCACTGAGGGCAAAAACGTCATTTGACTAACCACCAAGGGCATCCTCGTCATTTACACATCATTATCTACAACTTTGGCCACTAGGGGCAAAACAGTCTTTTACACGTCATAAATAATAATAATAGCCACTAAGGGCGAAACAGTCATTTAACTAGCCCCGAAGGCATCATCGTCAAAATCATCATTTTTGACATTACTTCGTTAAAACTGTTGTTTATACACCAAAAGGGATTTTTAAAGAGCTCCATATCATTTTTCAATGTCACTGGTCTGTTACGGTCACTAGACGTGCCAGTATGGAAGTGGGAAGATATTTCTATGGATTTTGTAATGGCGTTGCCAAGGTCTCAAGCCGGTAACGACTCCATTTGGGTAGTTGTGGATCGGTTAACTAAATCAGCTCATTTTATTCCAGTTCGTTCTAGCAGTAAAGTATCCAAGTTAGCTGAGGTGTATTTGAAGAACATAGTAAGGTTACATGGGGTTCCTACCAGTATAGTGTCGGATCGAGATCCGAAATTCACTTCTCGATTTTGGAAAGCACTGAATGAAGCATTGGGAACTAAAGTACTTCTTAGTACCGCTTATCACCCGCAGACAGACGGTCAGACCGAGAGAACTATCCAGACATTAGAGGATATGCTTAGGGCTTCGGTACTTGATAACGGAAAGAAATGGGAGGATCATCTTCCATTGGTGGAGTTCTCATACAACAACAGTTATCATTCCAGTATCGGAATGGCACCTTTTGAAGCATTATATGGTAGAAAATGTAGAACTCCATTGTGTTGGTGGGAAGTAGGTGAGAACCGATTGTTAGGACCCGAGATGATTCATGACACTACTGAAAAGATCCGCCAGATCAGGGATAGAATGAAAGCTGCTCAGAGTAGGCAAAAGAGCTATGCTGATAAAAGAAGAAGGCCGTTGGAATTTGAGTCGGGCGATCATGTGTTTTTGAGATTATCACCAACAATTGGCACAGGTAGGGCATTACGGGTGAAGAAACTCAGTCCTCGGTATATTGGACCTTTCCAGATTATCGAGCGAATAGGGCCTCTTGCATACCGTATTGCTTTGCCTCCACCATTGTCAAATCTGCATGATGTATTCCATGTGTCTCAGTTGCGGAAGTACATTCCCGATCCAAGTCAACCGTTAGATTTTGAAGCAATTGACCTTCGACCGGACTTGTCCTTCCAACCTAATCCGAAATACATCATGGAAAGTGGCGAGAGGGCGCTACGGACAAAGTCAATTCCCATCGTCAAGGTAGTTTGGGATGGTTTTTCCGCCGAGGAAGCTACTTGGGAGTTGGAGGACGATATGCGGACTCGGTATCCGTATTTGTTCTCTTAAGGTATGTTGTGTTTAATTTTGAGGACAAAATTCTTTCAAGTGGGGGAGAATGTAACATCCTCAAAATAATTAATCGAATTATTTGGATGTTAACCCAATTGAATTAATTTGGTGCTTAATTGGTAAAATTATTGAGTGCTAAAATTAAATATTGGCTGTCACAGGATCGTTGACCGAATAATATGGGTCAAGGAAGTTTTGGAATCGAAATAAGGGATTAAGATCAATACGGTAATTGGACCACGCTACCACTTATTTATTAAATAAATAAGTATGTGTGTGTGTGTTAAATGGAAGAAGAAAGGAAATAATAAAAGAAAGAAAAAGAGTAAAGAAAGCGCAGAAGAGAAAAGAAGCAGAGGAGAAAAGAAGAAGAAGAGGAGAAAAGAAAGAAGAAGAAGAGAAAGAGGAGAAGAAGGGCTTCCATCACCACCCAAGCTCCAAGTTTTTCACCATCATCATCACCTTCCTACTAGCTTCCTTTTCCCCTAGTTTTGGTGAGCTTATTTTCCTCTTTTTCCCTCTATTTGAATTTCGAATTTGGGATGCTTTGGGGGATTGATGATGATTTTGGTTGGTTATTCATGATTTGAAGCAAGCCCAAGGAAGATTGAAAGTGGATTGAAGCTCGATTCGAAGTTGAGAGCGGATTGGTGATTATTGGGTTTCGTTTGGGGATTTTTGGAGTCTCGGTGATTTCGGCTCGGCGACGGCTCTCGCTTCAAGGGTGAGTTTTACTCACGCTTAGGATGTTTTTGTGTCTCGTTAGTTTTTACGTTAATTGATTTCGAGAGATTCTGGAACGAAAACCGTTATTTGGAAAATATGTCGTTTTTGATAAAAACCGTTTTGATTGAGACATTGATTGATTTGAATGATTGTGTGATATTGGTTGAATCTGTTTTTCTGTTTGTTTAATCTGTTTTCGATCGGAACAAAAATCGGAATTGAGCGGAATCGCGGTTTTCGCGCAAAATCGCCAAAATCTACCTTAACAGACCCCCCTTCTGCCTGTTCGCGCGCCACTTGCGCTCCAGGCGCGACTCCAGCGCAATTTGGCAGAACCTTCTGCCTGTTCGCGCGCCACTTGCGCGCCAGGCGCGACTCCAGCGCAATTTGGCAGAATTTCAGCAACCAAACACTGTTTTTCGTTTCGCGATATCTTTTGATCCGGGAACCCGATTGAGGTGTTCTAAGGTGCGTTGGAAAGCTTATTCAGAGGCCTAACTGAATATTCTATTTTTAAGGCAAAATGAGCTGTTTTTGATATTGAAAATTATGTCGAAAAGTGGTCAACTAGATTGCGAGTGTGAACTTGGATTTTATAAAATGTGGATAAAAGTGTTTCATTGATTGTCTGATTTGATGGACCGTGGGTTCATAGTATTGTAGATATACGTATATAGTATATCGAGTTGGGTGACGACCCATGTGTAACATACTAGGCGGGGCAGTCATGATCCCCTTCCCTAGGCTCCATGCCAATGGGAGAATGTACTATTGGTAGGGGAGTTCACCGGGATTAGCATGGTTTTGCAGTCGGTGTTGTGTTAAAGATTATTGTGCGATACACCGGGATTAGCATGGTTTTGCAGTCGGTGCCGTACTTGTTGTGTTGCGCGATACACCGGGATTAGCATGGTTTTGCAGTCGGTGCCGCACTTTGTTTATTTTACGACATACCGGGAGTAGCAGCGTTTTGCAGTCGGTGTCGTGTTAAGCTATAAAAGAACTAATAAATGAACCGAGAGTGGTAGTAGGGGTCTCGGTAGAACTCACTGAGATTGTATCTCACTGTTTAAATGTTGTTGTTTTACAGAGACACATGGACAGAGGAAGTCCAAGAGGCACGAGTAGGTTGGGCTCGGACTGGTTGCGGATGACTTAGCATTATGTTTAAGTTTATTTTCCTTCTGTTGTCCGTGTATCACAATACTATGGCATTAGTATTATGTTATCTTTCATTCCGCTTTCTTGTATGACTCTGACTACCATAGTTGCTGACAGGTTATGGTCTGAGTACCGTATGGTCTTGTTTGTATATAAGACTGTTTTGTTTTATTCAGCGAAAAATTTATAATGGTATTCAGTGTCTGAACAGGAAATAATATCTCTGATGTATGTTTAATGTGCACTTGGGTGTTTTTAACAAATAAAAATACCAGGGTGTTACACAAAGAGCACAGCACCTGTCAAATTCATAATCAGCACACAACGTCACTTGGCCATTTAGACCTTAACATCACTTAGCCCTTCGGGCCCCAAACGTCACTGGGTTTTCATCGTCACTTACACATAAACATCAATCAACTCAAACAATAGCCACTGAGGGCAAAAACGTCATTTGACTAACCACCAAGGGCATCCTCGTCATTTACACATCATTATCTACAACTTTGGCCACTAGGGGCAAAACAGTCTTTTACACGTCATAAATAATAATAATAGCCACTAAGGGCGAAACAGACATTTAACTAGCCCCGAAGGCATCATCGTCAAAATCATCATTTTTGACATTACTTCGTTAAAACTGTTGTTTATACACCAAAAGGGATTTTTAAAGAGCTCCATATCATTTTTCAATGTCACTGGGATGATCACCGGGGACGGCCACTTGGGCGCCCACAAACAATCAGAAAATAACAATTTTTCATTTTAAAAAATTGGACCCATAGATAGACAACGTAAAAAGCTTCACGACACTTTTCGAATCGTTCAAAACGGACGTCTGAGTCAAAAGTTATGTTAAAAATAAGTTTGGGAAAAATCAAGCAACATTCTGAAATTGGCGCCTTAGGCGCCCAGGCAACCAGGCGCCCAGGCAACCAGGCAACACGCGCACTGGCGCCCAGCGCCCAGGCGCGCAACACACACGCAACACAACACGCCACAGGCGCCCAGCGCCCAGGCGCGCACAACACAACACGCAACACAGCACGCCACAGGCGCCCAGCGCCCAGGCGCGCACAACACAACACGCAACACAGCACGCCACAGGCGCCCAGCGCCCAGGCGCGCACAACACAACACCCGCACACGCCACAGGCGCCCAACGCCCAGGCGCGCACACACGCACCGCGCCCTTGGCGCCCAGCACAGGGCGCCTGGCGCCCAGAAAACAGCAGCAACAATCCAGAATTTTTTTTCCAACAACTTTTTAACACTAAAAATTGATTCCTAACAATTTTAAAGTGTAAAAACTCAAATTTTTCCAGCAACCAAAAACGCACTTATCTCATTCAAAATCACCAAAACTCAATTTACCAAAACTCAATTAAACAAAACAACATCACCAACATCATCATGGCGCCCTAGGCGCCCAAACACCTACAACCCCTATGCGACCTCATCTCCAACAAGCCAAACGCATAGATCAACATTATAGTTCTCAACACATACGCATAACACCACCAATAAGGCAAATTCATAGATCATAACCAAGCAATGAATCAAATTCGCATATACTCATAATAAACATATATGAAAGTTAACATCAAGAACATCAAGAAACGCAAAAGAACATCAAGAACATCATGGATCTAGTAGAAACCTTAGATCTAGGACCTATCATAGATTTATTAGATGGAAGGATAGAGCTCCCCTAACCTTTTCAAGAAGAAGAATTCGATGCCCTAGGATGCAATCACCAACAGAACCTCAGCTACGATGGAGATCTCTTCTCTCCTTGCTCTTCGAATTTCCTCTTCTCCTTCTCCTCTTGGCCGCCTCTTGCTCTCTCTCTCTTTCTCACGCTCCTCTCTTTCTCTCTTGCTCTCTCTTTCGATTTCGCAATTGGCCACCAAAACCCTAGCCCCCAACAACCTTACCACTTCGCATACTTGTGGATCATGGGCTTGGGCTTTTCACTTAAGCCCAAATCATGCAAGTGGCGCCTCCACTCCCTCCTAATACCACCAAAATTAATTAAAACGCTTCTAACAAATATTTAAAACTCAATTAAATAAAAGAAATACCTAAATACTTAATTAAATGAATTAATTAAATATTTAGGGTGTTACAACTCTCCCCCACTTAGAATATTTCGTCCTCGAAATTTACCTAATCAAACAACTCTGGGTAGGATTCTCGCATCTTGCTCTCTAGCTCCCAAGTCATACTCTCGCCGGCAGCTCCTAGCCAGACCACTTTCACTAATGCAATCTCTTTGCCTCTAAGCGCTTTCACTTCACGATCCTCAATCCGTATGGGCATCGTCTCCACAGTGAGATTGTCCCGCACCTCCACATCATCCATATGGATCACATGAGATGGATCCGAAACATACTTCCGAAGTTGCGACACGTGAAACACGTCGTGCAAGTTCGAAAGATTTGGCGGTAAAGCCACTCTATAAGCCACATTTCTGATTCTTTCAGAAATCTGATAAGGACCAACGAATCGAGGAGTGAGCTTCTTCGATTTCAACGCTCGACCAACACCGGTAATAGGGGAAACCCTCAAGAACACATGCTCACCCTCCTGAAATTCTAAATCCTTCCTCCGCTTGTCATGATAACTCTTTTGACGACTCTGCGAAGCCTTCATCTTCTCACGGATCATCTTGATCTTCTCTGTAGTCTCCCGGACAATCTCCGGTCCCAACACTACACTCTCTCCCGACTCATACCAACACAATGGCGTTCTACACCTTCGACCATATAATGCTTCAAACGGTGCCATCCCGATACTGGAATGGTGACTGTTGTTATAGGTAAACTCAATCAACGCAAGGTAGGAATCCCATGAACCCCGCTGTTCCAATACACACGCCCTCAACAAATCCTCTAACGACTGAATTGTCCTTTCCGACTGACCATCCGTCTGAGGATGATACGCCGAACTCATTTTCAACTTTGAACCCAATTCCTTTTGCAAACTCTTCCAAAACTCAGAAGTGAACCTCGGATCCCTATCTGACACAATACTCTTCGGAACACCGTGCAGCTTCACAATTTCTTTGACATAGACCTCTGCCAACCTCGACACCGGATAAGTGATATTAATAGGAATAAAATGAGCAGACTTTGTCAACCAATCAACGACCACCCAAATAGCGTCATGGCCCTTAGCTGTATTCGGCAATCCCGTCACAAAATCCATCGCTATGCTATCCCATTTCCACTCTGGAACTTCCAACGGTTGCATTAACCCTGCAGGCTTCTGATGCTCAACCTTAGATTTCTGACAGGTCAAACAGGCATACACAAACTGTGCCACATCTCTCTTCATACCATACCACCAAAACATCTTTTTCAGATCTTGATACATCTTCGTCGCTCCAGGATGGATACTCAACTTGCTACGGTGACCCTCCTCTAAAATTGCCTTTCTCATCTCTTCATCGTCCGGAACACAGATCCTACCCCGGAACCTCAACACACCACTGGAATCTAATTTGAAATCTTCATCTTCAGATTGACCGACCCCATTAATTAAATCCACTAACTTGACATCTGTCTTCTGAGCTTCCCTGATGCTGCCCAGGAAATCATTATCGATCTTTAACATTCCCAGCTCGACACTGCGAGGTGTCATTTTACAAACCAAACTCAAATCTCTGAATTCCTCGATCAACTCTAATTCTTTCACCATCATTGCCGACATATGCAAAGACTTTCTGCTTAAAGCATCAGCCACGACATTAGCTTTGCCGGGATGATAATTCAAACCAAAGTCATAATCCTTCAAGAGCTCCAACCACCGACGTTGTCTCATATTCAACTCTTTCTGATCGAACAGATACCTTAGACTCTTATGATCACTGAACACTTCGAACCTCGAACCATAAAGGTAGTGCCTCCAAATCTTAAGCACAAATACCACAGCAGCCAACTCCAAATCATGCGTAGGGTAATTTTTCTCATGAACCCGCAATTGCCTCGACGCATACGCAACAACCTTTCCATCTTGCATCAGCACACCACCCAGACCCATCTTCGAAGCGTCACAATACACAACAAACGGCTCCTCTGGATTAGGCAACGTCAAAACAGGTGACGTCGTCAATCTCTTTTTCAGCTCCATAAAACTTTCCTCACACCGAGCATCCCAAACAAAAACTTTACCCTTACAAGTCAACTGAGTCAACGGAAGGGCCAACTTGGAAAAACCCTCGATGAACCTCCTGTAGTACCCAGCCAAACCCCAAAAAGCTTCTAATCTCTGTTGCGGACTTCGGAGCCTCCCACTCCAACACTGCTTCTACTTTTGCCGGATCAACCGCAATACCATTACCAGAAATCACGTGCCCAAGGAAACTCACCTCTTTCAGCCAGAACTCACACTTCGATAACTTAGCATACAACTTTTCTCTTTCAGAGCTTCTAACACTGTCTTCAGGTGCTCAACATGCTCTTCTCCTGACTTAGAATAAACTAGAATGTCATCTATGAAGATCACCACAAACCGATCTAGGTAACTATGGAAAATGCGATTCATATATTCCATAATACACCAGGTGCATTGGTCACACCGAACGGCATCACTGAATATTCATAATGCCCATACCTTGTCCTGAACGCTGTCTTCTGAACATCTTCATCCTTTACTTTAATCTGATGATATCCGGACCTCAAATCAATTTTTGCTGAAAACACGGGCACCTACTAACTGATCCATCAGATCGTCGATCCTCGGAAGCGGATACTTATTCTTGACAGATACCTTATTCAGCTGCCTATAACCAACACACAACTTCCCACCACAATCAGCAGCAGCCCAACAACAGCAGCAGCAGCCCAACAACAGCCCAACATCAGCAGTAGCAGCCCAATATCAGCAGCAGCAGCTCAACAACAGCAGCAGCGATTCTCCCAGCCATCTCAACTCATTTGCTACAAACAAACAACAGTTAGATATAACTGACAACACACCGTTGTCAGTTGACACTACGACTGGACAACTTGGCCGGACAGACCGAACTGCTCTGATACCACTTATGTAACACCCCTTTTCTACCCACCACTTTGTTTATAAAAATCAGAGTTTAAAAATTTCGTTCATAGGGAATGTTACACATACTTCAATAAACGTCGCTTATCAATTTTAAAACAGTTCAACTCAGTAATCATGCGTTCACGTAGCACATCACAAATAAAGAATCTCAAGCCTCAATTTAACGTCGCTTATAAAACACAACATAACAAAACCAACTACGCAGCGGAAAATAATAAAACATAACAGAAGAGTCCACATGGACATAACAACCAAAATAATCATTAATAAATGTCGAGTTCGTTTCCCCCCCTGAGTGCTACGTATCAGAGCATGACGACTCGATTCAAGAAGTGAAGCTAAGGCATTCACTGGGAATCACCTGCACGTTACCAACACGGGGGTAACATTCAAACAGGAAAGGGTGAGCATCATTTCAATCCATATAATAGAAATTATGATAAGTACTAATCATAGGCTACGCACTAGAACAATCAGAATCCAAAACACTGAATATCCACATCACAGACATCATTCACATCACATACAATAACTCATCTCGTGTCATGTAGGCTTATGAAATGCAACCCACTCGCGGGCATATGCATGAAGGTACCTTTTCACAAACGTCACTTAGCCCTTAAGGCCTCATCATCACTTAGCCACTCAGGCCTCAAAAACGTCACTGGGTTTATGCATATGGGCATGAGACACTATGACATGCACCACTCACAACACACAAACACACAATTACTCAAATCATAGTCAACTAGGTGACCCGTCACTTACCGGTTTGCTCGCAAAGAGCACAGCACCTGTCAAATTCATAATCAGCAAACAACGTCACTTGGCCATTTAGACCTTAACATCACTTAGCCCTTCGGGCCCCAAACGTCACTGGGTTTTCATCGTCACTTACACATAAACATCAATCAACTCAAACAATAGCCACTGAGGGCAAAAACGTCATTTGACTAACCACCAAGGGCATCCTCGTCATTTACACATCATTATCTACAACTTTGGCCACTAGGGGCAAAACAGTCTTTTACACGTCATAAATAATAATAATAGCCACTAAGGGCGAAACAGTCATTTAACTAGCCCCGAAGGCATCATCGTCAAAATCATCATTTTTGACATTACTTCGTTAAAACTGTTGTTTATACACCAAAAGGGATTTTTAAAGAGCTCCATATCATTTTTCAATGTCACTGGGATGATCACCGGGGACGGCCACTTGGGCGCCCACAAACAATCAGAAAATAACAATTTTTCATTTTAAAAAATTGGACCCATAGATAGACAACGTAAAAAGCTTCACGACACTTTTCGAATCGTTCAAAACGGACGTCTGAGTCAAAAGTTATGTTAAAAATAAGTTTGGGAAAAATCAAGCAACATTCTGAAATTGGCGCCTTAGGCGCCCAGGCAACCAGGCAACACGCGCACTGGCGCCCAGCGCCCAGGCGCGCAACACACACGCAACACAACACGCCACAGGCGCCCAGCGCCCAGGCGCGCACAACACAACACGCAACACAGCACGCCACAGGCGCCCAGCGCCCAGGCGCGCACAACACAACACGCAACACAGCACGCCACAGGCGCCCAGCGCCCAGGCGCGCACAACACAACACCCGCACACGCCACAGGCGCCCAGCGCCCAGGCGCGCACACACGCACACAACGCACCGCGCCCTTGGCGCCCAGCACAGGGCGCCTGGCGCCCAGAAAACAGCAGCAACAATCCAGAATTTTTTTTCCAACAACTTTTTAACACTAAAAATTGATTCCTAACAATTTTAAAGTGTAAAAACTCAAATTTTTCCAGCAACCAAAAACGCACTTATCTCATTCAAAATCACCAAAACTCAATTTACCAAAACTCAATTAAACAAAACAACATCACCAACATCATCATGGCGCCCTAGGCGCCCAAACACCTACAACCCCTATGCGACCTCATCTCCAACAAGCCAAACGCATAGATCAACATTATAGTTCTCAACACATACGCATAACACCACCAATAAGGTAAATTCATAGATCATAACCAAGCAATGAATCAAATTCGCATATACTCATAATAAACATATATGAAAGTTAACATCAAGAACACCAAGAAACGCAAAAGAACATCAAGAACATCATGGATCTAGTAGAAACCTTAGATCTAGGACCTATCATAGATTTATTAGATGGAAGGATAGAGCTCCCCTAACCTTTTCAAGAAGAAGAATTCGATGCCCTAGGATACAATCACCAACAGAACCTCAGCTACGATGGAGATCTCTTCTCTCCTTGCTCTTCGAATTTCCTCTTCTCCTTCTCCTCTTGGCCGCCTCTTGCTCTCTCTCTCTTTCTCACGCTCCTCTCTTTCTCTCTTGCTCTCTCTTTTGATTTCGCAATTGGCCACCAAAACCCTAGCCCCCAACAACCTTACCACTTCGCATACTTGTGGATCATGGGCTTGGGCTTTTCACTTAAGCCCAAGTCATGCAAGTGGCGCCTCCACTCCCTCCTAATACCACCAAAATTAATTAAAACGCTTCTAACAAATATTTAAAACTCAATTAAATAAAAGAAATACCTAAATACTTAATTAAATGAATTAATTAAATATTTAGGGTGTTACAGAAATGGTCAGGGGGCAAGGACATTGAAGTCAACACTATTGGGATGGTATCTGACAGTCCCCCCGCCTAGAACCTAGGAGGGCGCCTGGCAGGAGGGCACCTGGCAGGAGGGCGCCTAGGGAGAGCACTTTGACACAAGGCACCAACATCGAAATGACATAGCACTCCGGCAAGAGGCTAAGAAAAGAAACTAAGTGTTACCACAATTACCAAGTGATAGAGAAGCAGCAAGGTCGGGCAAACAATCGGGAAAAAGACAAGTCCCCTTGATGGCAAGCCGAACCTGAAAATATCAAATCAAAAAGCAAGTCAAAATAAGCAATAGAACAACAACAAACAAGGAGATACAAAATCTAAAGTTGAAACCAACACCCAAGAGGGCGCCTGGAAGGGCGCCAAAACCAGGCAACACAAGCCGCCCATGAGGGCGCCAGATCCCCTCTCGCCAATCACCAACCACAAGGCGCCCATGAGGGCACCACTCCACGATGGGCAAAACACCAAGTGTAAGGTGCCCATGAGGGCGCCAACCTCTCTTATGCGAATCATCGAGCACAAGGCGCCCATGAGGGCGCCACTCCCCTACTTTTGCGAAACACCAAGTGTAAGGTGCCTATGAGAGCGCCAATCCTTCTCATACAAAACATCGAGCACAAAACGCCCATGAGGGCACCTCTCCCCGATGTGCAAATCACCAAGTTGAAATACAAAACACAAGAGGAAACACACACACTTGGAGAGAGGGAGAACCCAGTTGCTTAAATTAGAGAATATTGAGCTTGAGTGAGAGGAGAGAGTGCGATAGTGAGGGGAAGAAGGAGAGGAAGGATCTGTCCCAAATCTTGGTGCATGTCAGCTCTTTAAACACCATTCTTCTCCATTTGATCTCCTCTACATTCTGAACCAAACAACTTCCCTATCACCCTCATCCAACTCAAACTACCATTGGAGAGCCCAAGCTCTAAGTGTGAGGAAATAGTGAACCCAAGTCTTGCATGTGTGATTAAAGATGGTTACTCAGTAATAGGACCATTGTTCAAGCTTTAGGAGGAAGGTTAGCATCTGGATTCGAAGTTGTGGGTGTCAAGCTAAACCGGGTCAGTGTTTCGGAGCGATTCCGGAGATAGTTCGTGAGTTGGTGTTGTGATCGAGTCCGAGGGGAGTTCGTGGTTCTCGGGAACGGTCGAATCCTTGAAGTCTCGGCAAATAGGTGAGTTCTATACTCACTAGGATGTTATGGTCATGTGTGTTATGTTCTGATATTGAGCCCCGCGTTTTATGAAAAACCAGTGTTGAATCGATTGTGAAAATATCGTTTTAAGTCACGGAGTCGTTTGATCGTTGGACTGAAATTGTGATTAAATTGCATGATCGATATGTGGATTGTGTCTAGAATTATGTGTATAAATTCTGTTTGAAGGTTGGAGGTTGGTCGGGTTACGGATTGGAAACGATCGGAAAGCGAAACAGAACGAAAATGAGCAAATCCTGAAACTGTACAGGACGCACGTCGTGCGCCCCTGGGCACGGATCGTGCGTCCCATTCTGATTGTTGGCTAAAGTGAAATCGTGCAGGACGCACGGACCGTGCGCCCCTAGGCACGGGTCGTGCGCCCCAAGCTGATACCGGACTCCGAATTTCCATTTCGTCGTTCCTTTCAGTTCCAAACCTCTTCTGATCTCCTTCTCAACCAAATGTGATGATGTGGCCCTAGTAATATCATTGTTTGATTGATTCTAACTCACCTTTGTGAATATGGTTTTAAGATTATGTGTGATGGTCATTGAAGTCCCAATGTGGGTACACGGTAGCTATACTAGGACTGTTTGGATTGTATATATATGTATAAGACAGGTTAACAAACTTAGGAATCCGGGTGAGATCACGACACGAAATTAAGATGGACTTAATACCCCTAATGCTAATGATAAGAACAAGTCATGATCACATTAGGCCATGTTAAGTTATGCCACGTTATGTTATGTAAATTCATGTTCACGTCAATGTATTTATATTATACACCATGTTAGGGTGACGACCCTAGTTTTCAATATTAGTGTACTAAGGGCGAGGAAGTCACGATTCCTTATGACCTTAGGCCCCGTCATTGTTTTTCCCTTGGTAGCAAAAATAGCCGGGGATCGGGTTTGCCGGTGCTTTCAAATAAAGTCACCGGTGATATGCTAAGAATCATTGTCATTGTGTGTGCCTTGTGTGTCGCTTAGAAGGGCCACGAGTACACGTTGTATGTTCCACGTAGTCGAATTAAAGACTATGAACTCATGAATCAAGAATAACGAATCAAGCATAACTGAACCGCGAGAGTTAGTAAGAGGTCGCGATAGAACTCACTGAGACAAGTTGTCTCACCCAATCCATGTTGTTGTTTTTCAGTGATACAGGTAGAAGTTGGATGTGCAGGAGCAATGGTCGTGGAACCGCTTTGTGGAGACTCTATCGTCTATTTTGTTATGTTTATGTATTTTGGTTCCCTCTTTGTCATAGATATTCGATTGTACGACTTGTACTTGTATTAAGTTGTAAATCGCTTCCGCAGACTTTCTGATTTTGTATTGAACACTAGTTCGAGTTATGTGAGAACCGACTTCATGTGTTTCATGTTCTGTTATGCTTACCCGTTTGATGATTTTCATCGAATTTTAGAATGTGTTCAATACTTTAAAAGGAAAGCCACTCTGATGTATGCCAGTAGTGCATTTCGGTAGTTTCTACAAGTTAGAAATTATCGGGGTGTTACAATTGGTATCAGAGCAGTTCGACCTTGTCGGACTTAGAATCGTGAGTCTCTTAAGTCCTCTAAGTGTGATTCCTCTTAGTATGCTATTAGACGTTTAGCCTGATCAACTAAACACTTTGTGCATATTTGGTAGAATCATGGCTGGTGGAAGTAGGAGAAGCGTCCTCGTTGAACCAAATACTAAATGGATGCAGAATGTCATCGAGGCTCAGCAGAAAATGATGAACGACATGATGCTCATGCAGCAGTAGCAGATGCAACACATGCAACAGAATTGGCAAGCTCATGTGCCGCAGGAGGACCCCAATCAGGCTTACTTCAAGTTTCTGAAGATGAAGCCTCCAACTTTCAAAGGAGGATCCGATGCAATGAAGGCTCATTTTTGGATAGATGCTATGGAGCGGATTTTTGTAACTCTGCAATGCAATGAGGAGGAGAAGGTAATTTGTGCTGCAAATGCTTTGGATGAAGACGCCCATACTTGGTGGACGAATGCTCGCAGGATGATGCAAACTCAAGGGACGGAGCTCAATTGGGTAAACTTCAAGGAATTGTTTCTGGGTCATTATTTTCTGGATGCTGAAAGACTAGCTAAACAGATGGAGTTTGTCAGTCTGAGACAGGGAGATATGTCTGTTGGAGAGTATGCTGCGAAGTTTGAGAGGCTATCTCAATTCTATGAGTTGGGAACTCATGCTCCGAATGATAGATGGAAGATGATTATGTTCAAGCAGGGTCTCCGTGGTGATGTGAACCAAGGTCTTAGTTCCTATACTATGACCAGTTATCCAGCTTTGGTGCAACAGTCTCATTCTGCAGAGGGAGATCTCAAGAAGATGTATGAGGAAAGGAAGGAGTATCACAAGAATAAGAAGAGAGTAGTTGAATGGGCAAACCGGGACGATGAGTCAAGGGGTAACTTCGGTAAGGATAAGCAAGTGCAGACGTCCGAGTTCTCAAAGTCTGAAAATTGTTCTAAGTGTGGAAAGCCTCATAGGGGAGAATGTTGCATGGACTCAGATCATTGTTTCTATTGCAAGAAGGAAGGACACTACACTAGGGATTGTCCGGCGAAAAGGAGGAATAGAGAGGAGACGGCTACTTCAAGAGTATTGGTGATGGATGCTCAAAAAGGGAAAGGCAAGATCGTGGATGGTTAGGCGAAAGGTATGTTCGTCCAATTTTGAGGACAAAATTTTTAAAAGTTGGGGTGATTGTAATATCCCCTATTTTTCGTGATTTTTATTTTATTGCTTGAAATTATATTTAGTGAATTGATATTGAGTAAACTATTGTCTTGATTTAAAATAAATTAGATGGATTGGTATATACTTGATTGATTTATTATGCAAATGATGTGCTTAATTCATATTAATTACATCAAGTTAGAGTGTTGGGGGCTGAGGGAGTCATTAGGAAAGAAAGGTTTAAGTGAGGGGTATAATCGTATTTGCGCATTCCCATATATATATATATATATATATATATATATATATATATATATATATATATATATATATATATATATATATATCTGTGTGTGTGTGTGTGTGTGCCCCTTCCAGCTGAAATACAAAACACAAGAGGAAACACACACACTTGGAGAGAGGGAGAACCCAGTTGCTGAAATTGAGAGAATATTGAGCTTGAGTGAGAGGAGAGAGTGCGATAGTGAGGGGAAGAAGGAGAGGAAGGATCTGTCCCAAATCATGGTGCATGTCAGCTCTTTAAACACCATTCTTCTCCATTTGATCTCCTCTACATTCTGAACCAAACAACTTCCCTATCACCCTCCTCCAACTCAAACTACCATTGGAGAGCCCAAGCTCTAAGTGTGAGGAAATAGTGAACCCAAGTCTTGCATGTGTGATTAAAGATGGTTACTCAGTAATAGGACCATTGTTCAAGCTTTAGGAGGAAGGTTAGCATCTGGATTCGAAGTTGTGGGTGTCAAGCTAAACCGGGTCAGTGTTTCGGAGCGATTCCGGAGATAGTTCGTGAGTTGGTGTTGTGATCGAGTCCGAGGGGAGTTCGTGGTTCTCGGGAACGGTCGAATCCTTGAAGTCTCGGCAAATAGGTGAGTTCTATACTCACTAAGATGTTATGGTCATGTGTGTTATGTTCTGATAATGAGCCCCGCGTTTTATGAAAAACCGGTGTCGAATCGATTGCGAAAATATCGTTTTAAGTCACAGAGTCGTTTGATCGTTGGACTGAAATTGTGATTAAATTGCATGATTGATATGTGGATTGTGTCTGGAATTATGTGTATAAATTCTGTTTGAAGGTTGGAGGTTGGTCGGGTTACGGATTGGAAACGATCGGAAAGCGAAACGGAACGAAAATGAGTAAATCCTGAAACTGTAAAGGACGCACGGATCGTGCGTCCCATTCTGATTGTTGGCTAAAGTGAAATCGTGCAGGACGCACGGACCGTGCGCCCCTGGGCACGGGTCGTGCGCCCCAAGCTGATACCGGACTCCGAATTTCCGTTTCGTCGTTCCTTTCAGTTCCAAACCTCTTCTGATCTCCTTCTCAACCAAATGTGATGATGTGGCCCTAGTCATATCATTGTTTGATTGATTCTAACTCACTTTTGTGAATATGGTTTTAAGATTATGTGTGATGGTCATTGAAGTCCCAATGTGGGTACACGGTAGCTATACTAGGACTGTTTGGATTGTATATATATGTATAAGACAGGTTAACAAACTTAGGAATCCGAGTGAGATCACGACACGAAATTAAGATGGACTTAATACCCCTAATGCTAATGATAAGAACAAGTCATGATCACGTTAGGCCATGTTAAGTTATGCCATGTTATGTTATGTAAATTCATGTTCACGTCAATGTATTTATATTATACACCATGTTAGGGTGACGACCCTAGTTTTCAATATTAGTGTACTAAGGGCGAGGAAGTCACGATTCCTTATGACCTTAGGCCCCGTCATTGTTTTTCCCTTGGTAGCAAAAATAGCCGGGGATCGGGTTTGCCGGTGCTTTCAAATAAAGTCACCGGTGATATGCTAAGAATCATTGTCATTGTGTGTGCCTTGTGTGTCGCTTAGAAGGGCCACGAGTACACGTTGTATGTTCCACATAGTCGAATTAAAGACTATGAACTCATGAATCAAGAATAACGAATCAAGCATAACTGAACCGCGAGAGTTAGTAAGAGGTCGCGATAGAACTCACTGAGACAAGTTGTCTCACCCAATCCATGTTGTTGTTTTTCAGTGATACAGGTAGAAGTTGGATGTGCAGGAGCAATGGTCGTGGAACCGCTTTGTGGAGACGCTATCGTCTATTTTGTTATGTTTATGTATTTTGGTTTCCCTCTTTGTCATAGATATTCGATTGTACGACTTGTACTTGTATTAAGTTGTAAATCGCTTCCGCAGACTTTCTGATTTTGTATTGAACACTAGTTCGAGTTATGTGAGAACCGACTTCATGTGTTTCATGTTCTGTTATGCTTACCCGTTTGATGATTTTCATCGAATTTTAGAATGTGTTCAATACTTTAAAAGGAAAGCCACTCTGATGTATGCCAGTAGTGCATTTCGGTAGTTTCTACAAGTTAGAAATTATCGGGGTGTTACATCCTCCATTTTGCAACTCACCCATCACAAGGCGCCCTTGAGGGCGCCACCCTCCATTCGGCAAATCGCCCATCACAAGGCACCCAAGAGGGCGCCACCCTCCATCTCACCAAATGGTGCCCGAGGCGCCCACGAGGGCACCAGCATCAGGATGTCTTAGCACCTTGGCCCAAGGCGCCCAGGAGGGCACCAACATCAGGGGGCACCAACATCAGGGGGCATGGAACAGGGCGCCCACGAGGGCGCCAATCTTAGAGCATCCTGGCACAAACATCAGAGCACTTGGCACAAGACGACGCCAACATCAGGATACGTCACCCTAGCTTGGTGCCGGGCACAAGGGTTACACCCAAGGAGGTGTGAGTCACGGTCGCAACAAAATGATCTCATACGACCCGACAAGACAGACAAAGCAACACTTAGAAAAAATTTCTCCTTTTTTTTTACTCTAGAGAGTGAAAATGACAGAACACGGTTGTTACAAAGGTAGTGTCCCACGTAACCTCACAGATCCGGCAAACTGACGAAAATCCTTCAAGCCAAGACATCCACCAGAATAATCTCGGCTTGGGGGCAACTGTTCTGGAGTGGACCAATGGGTCCCATTAGCAAAACCAGGAGGTGCGCTTAGCAAGTAATATGGATCAACCCAACTGATTCAGCCCATATCCACCTCATGCGAGCCCAACATGCTTGGACGGTCAAGATCGACTCTACCCATCCAACGATCCACGAGAGGGCACGATTTCTTATAAATACAGGCAAACTTTGCCCTAAGAAAGGTTGAATCTCTAATCCTTAGTACCTTCACTCATATATTCTATATACTGACTTGAGCGTCGGATTGGCTTGCAGGTACCCCCGGGCGCTCACTGACCTCCTGCCAAGACAGCAAGAGACCTACCAACAGCAGCCGACCAAAAAGCTGCTTGGTACAGAACACAAGGAAAGTATTGTATGTTCTTGATGTATTATTTAGATTATACGCTATATCAAAAAATATTTTCATTATTTTAAAAATAATATTTCTTTTTATATTATGAATTTCATACTTTTTTCCAATTTTTTTCATATCATTACGAAAATTAAAAATAAATAATAGATGTGTTTAATCTAAATTTCATTTAAATTAAAATTCTTTGATTCTAATTTTTTATTTTAGTTTCATTTTATAAATTAGTATTTGATGATGAAATCCAGTGAAAGAAAATAATTCAATAACTTTTTGTTTTCTATGATATATGTTTTGCCATAAATTACTAAATACAATGAAAAATTAGATGAAACAATACTATATTCCTGTAGAAACCGACATGAAAATATATTTACAAATTGTTTAATAACAAATTATTAAACAAAACTTCTAAAATTCATTAAACTTTAGTAAAATTTTATATTCAACGGTTTACCTTTTAAAAAATATTGGCAATTACTTATTTTAAAAATTTATACATTATATAAGAATATTGTGTAACATAAATAATGATTTAATATAATAAATGCAATAATATATTTATATAATACTATTTTTAAATATACATAATTTATGTTAACAAATTATATATTTTCATACAAAAGCTCCATAATTTTTTTAAAAAATTGTGATAACAACCCCTGCAACGCACGGCCATTCCCCTAGTCTACTCTATTATATAAGCAAAACAGAAAAATAAATCATACCATAACCTTCTAATATTGTCGGTTACGAATTTAATGCCATAGGAAATCAACAGCTATTTCAACAACGAGATCTATTTTTTTCTAAGAAATAACAGAATTACAGTAAATTTTGAGACCACTATCAACCCTCAAATTTTGAGATTCGAAATTATTGTGAACCAATTTTGTGTGAGCTATGAATTTAAATTGAGCCAATTTAATTTGATCAGTTTCAATACATCATTTAAACTATTCTCCTTACGTTTCAATTTTTAAAATTTAGCTATGAATTTTATTAAAATATTGGCGGCGGTTTTATTCTATTTAATTTGATCAGTTTCAAAACATTATTTAAACAATTCTCCTTACGTTTTAGTTTTCAAAATTTAGCTATGTATTTTATTAAAAAAATTGTGACGGTTTTATTTTATTAAACTAAGTCAACCTTTTTTTTGTTACCATGTCATTGGTGCGTAGTTTCCACCGGCTTTGCCGGTGACTAATCTACGCCGGAGAACCTGGCTGGCCACGAGTTTCCGGCATTGCCGGCCCGTGTGGTTCTCCCCTCCCAACAGAGTTTTTGCCACACCCATAATTCGAACCCGAGACCTTGGGGCGGGATCCAAGTCCAGTTACCACTTGGACCAACCCTTGTTGGTAAATTGAGTCAACATTGTGTATGATTGTTTTTAAGATCAATTAAATAATTCATTTGGCGTAGTATCCCAGTTGGTAAATTGAGTCAACATTGTGTATGATTGTCTTCAAAGCTAAATATTATCCTAATAGTGATTTTATGGAGGCATGCTTGGGTCACAATCCCAGTTTCGTTTGGCGTAGTATCTTCACTTCCCGGGTAGTGGTCAATTTGGGGTCAAGATGGAAAATAGGGAATGGTAACCATATTTCGGTTTGCCATGATCCTTGGTTAAAAGGGGGTAATGATGCATTTGTCCGATCACCTATTATTGGAGGCACTGAGCACCTTAGAATTAGAGATTTGTGGATGCCCAACACTAGAGAATGGAATGTGGATATGGTGTCGCAACTTTTTGTGCCCCAAGAAGCCGATCGAATAAAAGCAATGCCAATCTTCAATGAGGAGGAAGAGGATAGACTTGTGTGGTGGAGGAGTAGAAGTGGTTCTTGCCCGGTGAATGTGGCATACTTTACGGTTATGGAGGAGTTGGTGGATAGTGATTATTTGCGATTGCAAGGAAGTTGGTTGTCTATTTGGAAGCTCAAAGTCCCTCAAAAGATTAACTTGTTGTTATGGAGAGCTGCTAAAGGATGTCTCCCAACGAGATGTAATCTCCAAAGGAAGCATGTTCTGTGTGAAGGTCATTGTCCAATGTGTGAAGGAAATCCGGAAAACGAATGGCATATATTTTTTGATTGTGAACAGGCTGCGGCCATTTGGAATTCTTGCGGGTTAGCACAGCAAATTCGAGAAGCTATGGATCAATCTGAAAGCTTTCGGGAGTGTTTGTTTAAATTGTTGCAGGTGCTGGCCGAAAATTCAAGGAACATTGTCGCAATGATGTGTTGGTTCATATGGAAGCGAAGGAATGATAAAGTCTGGGAGGGATCAGTTCAACCAATGGCTTCATGCGTGAGTAAGGCGCTGGACTATCTCCACAATTGGAATGCAGCAAAGATAAGAAGAGGTACGATAGAGCAGCATGCGAATAGCCCAACAATAGCAGCGTCAAGTTGGCAGAAACCACCATCTAGAGAGCTTAAATGTAATGTAGATGGAGCCATATTTAGCTCCGAGAAAAGGTACGGTATTGGTTTGGTTATTCGGACTGATACAGGTGCCTTTTACCGGGGGAAGACTATGTGGTTTAACGGCATCCCGGCACCACAAGAAGCATAGGCTATGGGACTATGGCAGGCTTTACTCTGGGTGAAGGATTTGGGACTACTTTCAATCTCTATTGAGCTGGATTGTCTATCAGTGGTTAATGGAGTGCAGAGAAATCCTAACAATAATTCGGAGTTTGGTGTAACATCCCCAAAATAATTAATCGAATTATTTTGATGTTGACCCAAATTAATTTATTTTAGTACTTGATTTATTAATTGAGTGCTAAATTAATTATCGAATGCTATAGGGTCGTTAAGCGAATAATACGAAATAAGGGTGATTTAGGGAAGAAATAAGAAGTTAAGGGCAATATGGTCATTTGACCATATTACCACTTAATATAAATAAGGAAAGAAAGAAAAGAAATCAAGGAAAGAAAGAAAGAAAGAAGAGGAATGCGAACATAGGAGAGAAAGAAGAGAAAAGAAGAAAGAAGAGAAAGAGAAGAAGAGAAGAAGAAGTGGGAAGCTCACCCAAGCTTGAGATTTCATAATCATCCTTGCTTCTCCTTCCATTCTTCAAGTTAGGTGAGCTAGTTTTCCATTTTTCCCTCTCACTTTGAAATTCAAAATTGAGGGTTTTGGGGGATGATTTCGAGTTTGATGATGATTTTAATGGTTTAGGAGTGATTAGAAGCCAACCCAATGAAGGTGGAAAGCGGATTGAAGTTCGATTGGAAGTTTTTGAAGAATCAAGAAGTTAGGTTTTTGAAATCAATTTAGGGTTTTATGTTTGAAGTTCAAATTGGAGGCTAGGGATAATGAATAGTACTTTTGGGATTTGGGATGAAATTGAAGGCTTAGAAGATTTCTCCCGCGTTATGGGTTCGAGTCGGCCGACACGCTAGTGCGTCAAAGATGTCTCTTGGTTGAGCGGAAAGCTTTGGAAGCGGATTTGGGTGTCGTCGGAGCGTCGAAGTTGATGCAGGGATCGTTCGTGTGGTTATGTGGAGAATTCTGTTTTGGTGATCTCGGTTATTTGTGATTTTCATCACAACTGGTGAGTTTTACTCACGTTTAGGTTTTTGAATTAATAAACTTAAATTGTGAAATGTGTTTCGGTTTTTGGTTCGTTGTTCAAAAAGTATTTTGTACGAAAATCACGTTTTATGTTCAATTGGTTTTTGGATTGTTTGATTGATGATTTGATGATGATTATTGTTGTTTGAATATGTTTTGGACTGTTTTTATGTTGGGACTCGACTGGAACAGGTATCAGAATTGATCAAAACGACGAAAAACGCAAAAACGGGACAAAACCAAAGTGCTGTCAGAGACGCACGACCCGGGTGCCCCAAGCGCACGTACCGTGCACCTCGTTCTGTCTCCGTCTTCAAAAATGAATTTTAAGGGCACACGACCCGCGTATGGGCGCACGAACCGTGCGCAGTGTTGTGTCAAAATTTTACAAACTTGCTCGAAACGATCCCGTTCGACTCCAATCCTTTTCTAATTCTTTCCTAACCCTTTTTCAATGATATTAGGCTTATAATGCCATGATTTTGAACATGTTTTAAAAGGTTTTTAATAATGGTTTGCGAGGGTATGTTTATTCGAAAAAGCGTAAAATAGTATACGGGAGCGAACACGTGATACGTTTGTTATGTGGAACTAAATGTTCAATTAACGGTTTAATGTCAAGGAACTAAATGTTCAAGTGATAGTTACGATATATAAATTATATCAAGTTTAGGTGACGGCCCAATGCGGGTGGATATATATATTATATCGAGTGTGGGTGACGACCCACGAGGTTAACATACTAGCCGGGGAAGTCATGATCCTTAAACCTAGGCCCGTATACCATTAGGGAAAGTACTATTGGTAAAGGGGTTCACCGGGGATATAGCAGAGTTGTAGTCGGTGTTATGTTAAAAGTTTGTTGTAGGATTCACCGAGGATATAGCAAAGTTGCAGTCGGTGTCGTACTGAGTCATAACACGTTCACCGGGGATATAGCAAAGTTGCAGTCGGTGTCATGTTGAATGAAAATGCACGTGGTTATGAATTTAACCACGAATGAATGAAAATCCTATAATACGGTTCACCGGGATTTAGCAGAGTTGCAGTCGGTGTCGTGTTAAGTAAAATAGGATTCTGAATTGAATCGAGAGTGTAGATAGGGGTATCAGTAGAACTCACTGAGATTGTATCTCATTGTTTATATGTTGTTGTTTTACAGAGAAACAGGGAAAGAGGAGATCCAAGAGGCACGAGTTGGTTGTGCTCGGATGGTTGCTGAAGCTTTTATGCTTAAGTTTATGTTTTCCCTTGTTAGCTATGTATCGCGACATTATGCCTTTAAATGATGTAAACGTTGTGTATTTGTTTCCGTGTTTTCTTGTATGATATTGAACACTAAAGCTTGCTGATGACTGATGGTCAGGGAACCGTTGTGGTCTTATTTATGATTAAGACTACTTTGTTGTTGTTCAGCAAAAATTTATAGGGTGTTCAATATCTAAATAGGAATCTATATCTCTTATGTGTTACAGTTGGTACACTTTGGTAATTCTACTTGTTAGAAATACCGGGGTGTTACAGTTGGTATCAGAGCGGTTCGACCTAGTCGGACTTAGTTTAGTTTAGGATTGAGTAGATTCCTTGTTAGTCCTTGTTGTAATTATACTTATGCTGCTAAGAGACATTGAGCCTGATCAACTCAATACTTATGGCGGGATGATCAAGACGCAATCCTCAGCCAAGACTGGAATCTCCAACCGATGCATCCTCAGGCAAGGTGACATGACAGTGGAAGAATACGTCGCTAAGTTTGAGAAGTTGTCTCAGTTTTACCAAGTGGTAAAGTATACTCCGAATGAGGAATGGAGGATGCAGATGTATAAGATGGGCCTTCGTGCTTATATGACTCAGGGTCTCAGTTCTTATACTCTCACCAATTATGCTTCCTTAGTGCAACCAGCCTATGTCGTTGAGGATGATCTCCAAGGGAGTACTGGAAAGGAAAGAAGGTAGTTGAATTATCAACTCCGAATGCAAAGTCCTAAAATAATTTCATCAAAGGAAAAGCAGGTGTAATTCTTCGATTCTACAAAGGTCAGAAGATGTTCTAACTATGGAAAGCATCACAATGGTGATTGTTAGCAAAGATCAATCGGTGCTATTATTGTAATGAAGAGGGTCACTATGCAAATGAGTGCCCTGCAAGGAAGAGTTCCAAAGAGGCACAAGCTGCTCCAAGGCAAGGACAAGTCAACACTCTGGATGCTCAGACAGTTACAACTGCTGACAATTTACTGAGGGGTATGGGATCTCTTTTCAATACCTCCGTCAGTATATTATATGGTTCGGGTGCAACTCATTGTTTTATAGCTCAAGCATGTGTTGATCGGTTGGGACTAGCGTTATCTCCGCTATCCGAGCCAATAACTATTTTACTGCTGCTAAGGGTCGTGTTGAGACCCAATCCTTATGATGTGATCCTAAGTTCACTAAGCATGTGGAAAGAAACTTATAAAGATACCACTATTTCATTGAGTACAAGACTTTAATGGCTTATACCATTTTGAATCCAAGTAGCCATCTTGCATTATCATTGGCTGAAGGAATTCCTATCAACTCATGCAACTAAGTTCTACACATAGAAGTTGAAGGAAAATCTCATGAAGAGTAAATTAGTACAATATCATGAAGAATAAATTAGTGCAATTTATTTCCATTTTTAGTATTTTATTTTAGGATTATATCTAAGGCTTTAATGTCATTTAAATGTCTTCTTTAATTTAGGATTTGAATCAATGGCTTTAATGCCAATTAGTTATTTTCACTAAAATTAGGATTTGATATATATTAGTATATTTTAATTTCTAGGGTTTTATTGAGTCAATTGGGCCTGATGTTCTTTTGGGTCAATTGGGCCTAAGGTTCTCTATAAATTGTAATTCGTTTGATGAAATAATTCGGAGTTTGGTGTAACATCCCCAAAATAATTAATCAAATTATTTTGATGTTGACCCAAATTAATTTATTTTAGTACTTGATTTATTAATTGAGTGCTAAATTAATTATCGAATGCTATAGGGTCGTTAAGCGAATAATACAGAATAAGGGTGATTTAGGGAAGAAATAAGGAGTTAAGGGCCATTTGGTCATTTGACCATATTACCACTTAATATAAATAAGGAAAGAAAGAAAAGAAATCAAGGAAAGAAAGAAAGAAGAAGAATGCGAACAGAGGAGAGAAAGAGGAGAAAAGAAGAAAGAAGAGAAAGAGAAGAAGAGAAGAAGAAGTGGGAAGCTCACCCAAGCTTGAGATTTCATCATCATCATCCTTGCTTCTCCTTCCATTCTTCAAGTTAGGTGAGCTAGTTTTCCATTTTTCCCTCTCACTTTGAAATTCGAAATTGAGGGTTTTGGGGGATGATTTCGAGTTTGATGATGATTTTAATGGTTTAGGAGTGATTAGAAGCCAACCCAATGGTTTAGGGTTTTGAAATCAATATGGGGTTTTATGTTTGAAGTTCAAATTGGAGGTTAGGGATGATGAATAGTACTTTTGGGAAGCTAGGAATCAAAGTTGGAGTTTTGGGATGAATTTGAAGCCTTAGAAGATTTCTCACGCGTTATGGGTTCGAGTCGGCCGACACACTAGTGCGTCAAAGATGTCTATTGGTTGAGCGGAAAGCTTTGGAAGCGGAAAGCTTTGGAAGCAGAGTTGGGTGTCGTCGGAGCGTCGAAGTTGATGCGGGGATTGTTCGTGTGGTTTGTCATACCCTAATTTTGTCCGCCCAAGTCAAAACCTTTTTTTCAAACAAAAATGGAAACAATAAGGGTAATTCATAATTTGTGTAGGTTAATGGACTTTCGCATTTATGTGTATTTGTCCCCTATCTCGCATTTTTATTTGAATTACGCGCACGCACCAGTCGTAACTGCGTGAGCTTCCCTTTTGCCCTTGCCATTTGGCATGCATTTTAATCTTCAAAAAGGCCATTTATTGATCGTTATTAATTTTTGGCACAAAAAAAACATTTTTTTATTAATTTTTGAGAATTTTAGGGAATAAAATAGTGCATGTTTCAATATCTGTGGGCATTCAAATGAGAGCAAGTTAATTATTTTTGAACTAAACCAAGTCAAGGATGAAAAATACAATTTATTCTATCAAGGATAATTTTCGTATAATTTTTTGGAAGAAAATCCTAGTTCAAAATAATTAAAAGGCATTTTCCCCATTTTTATTGCACAAGAAAGCTGAAAAAGGACCCTTAAATATTCCCCGATTATTAAATGACAACTTTTATTGTCATGAATAATTAGAGGGATATTTTTATGGTGCCCAAAAATATGTGACACATTTTCAATAGGTGCACTATCATTTGCATGCCCAAAAATTCAAAATTCAAATAGAAAGTACAAAGTGTCCTCAATAAGACAAAAGACCAAAAAGGAGAAGCAATTTTCCCTCCCCATTTTTGTTGTCATAGCCGAATTCCCTCTCTCTCTCTCTCCACAATTTCTTCCACACTCTTCTATTGTACAATTATTCCTTAAGAATATTCTTGTACTATCCTTAATCCTACCCATTTCATACACATCCCTAATTCCCACACACTCTCATGTAGATTCATACCCCTTTTTTGTAAATGACACCATCCTCTCACACTCACTCCTTCATAAGAAATTGCAAACTTACTTAAAATAGAACATCTCATTCCTATTCTACCCTTAACCCTAATTTCACCCAAGACCATATATGAGCCTACTCTCCCAAAATACAAAAACAAGTTCATTTTTTGCACAAAAACCTCTACTTCCTCCTCTCCTTGGCCGAATACCTCCTCCTCTCCCTCACCTCATCTTTTTCAATTTCTTCACTCAATCATCCATTAAAACACCTTTCTACACTAAAATCTTCCATCCTTCTCAAAGATTCACCTTCAAATTCAAGGATCAAGTTCAAAGTTGAAGATTGAAGAGTAGATTAAAGGGGTTTTGCATTCATTCATCTCATTTCCTTCCTTATTCTAGCTTGGAGTTGAGGTATACTTTAAAACCTAGCATCATCTTCCAATGTTAGCATCAAAGATGTAAATCATCACTTCATTTTGGCATCCCATTGCATTTTAATGTCATAATGTTAGCATAGTTGTTGTTGTTGAGTGAGAGATGTATTTCAAGTATCTTGACAAACACTTTGGGAGGCTTGGGTGCTTGGAATGCTTCTCTCCTTTAGAATAAATTGTGTGTTGTTGTTATTTCACTCATTTCTTGTTGTTTTCATGAATAAAATGATGATTTGAAGCTTATTTCATTTCGCATATTAGAGGAAAATTAGGGTTTGTGTGATTGTTATGCATTTTTTTGCTTGATCATGTGAATCCTTGCCAAAAGTTTAATCTATGTTGTTCTCTTGCATTATCTTGTGTTTCCATGAATAAAATGAGATTTAGGGTTTATGTTAGTTTCGCATGTTTCAAAGAAATTAGGGTTTATGAGATTTTTGATGAGTTGGTTGTCTAATCTTGCAATTACTTGGAATTGAACCTTGATTATGATGTTTGTTTGCTTAAAACTTGTTGTTCCCATGAATTTGCTTGCAAATCATGCCCTATGTTGATGATTGGCAAGAGGACTCTCACTTGTGCTTTGATGCACACTTTAAGTGTTGAGGATTGCCTAAGAGGATTCAATTTCTTTTGTGATTCCTAGTGAACAAGAATGCAAATTTAGGTTTCCTTTCCTTACCAATTGCTTTGATTACCAAAAACAACTTATAAATCATTTTGAAATGCTCTTGGTCTTGCAAATAAGTAATTGTTTTGAAACAATTTTTGGTTTTGTGTTGACGATTTTGTAAGAGGATTTGACACCTATGCACTTGTGCATATCCCAAGTGTCAAAGATTACCTAAAGGGATTCAACACCCTAATTGCCTAAACTTGTCAATTTAGTCTTAAGACTTGCCTATGATCTTGCATGAGGCAAATGCCCCTTTTAATTTATTCCTTCCATGTGGTTGATTGAAGAAATGTATTAGACATTGATGACATCAAAAAGATACCACATGGGTGCTTATGTCTAATGTTGATGTGAAATCCTTAGGGTTTTGCAAGTGATTCATTAGAAGTTTGATATCACTTGTGCTTTGAAATGCCTT
Organism: Astragalus membranaceus; assembly: GCA_039519185.1. Classification (NCBI taxonomy): domain Eukaryota; kingdom Viridiplantae; phylum Streptophyta; class Magnoliopsida; order Fabales; family Fabaceae; genus Astragalus; species Astragalus membranaceus. Next base: position 126,621,792 of record CM076848.1, on the reverse strand, counting down.
TGCCTATTCACATATTGTGTCACAAATGCCTAGTTAGGTTCATTTCATTGCCTAGCATCTTCAATAAGATGTGCAACTTAGGTTCATTTTCTTGCCTATTCATGCATTTTTGCCAAAATGTTCAACTGGGGTTCATTCCTTGCCTATCTAAGTATCGTGTCATAATGTGTGTAGTCTAGGTCCACTTTTAATCAAAAGCCAAGCATCAAAATCATTCCCTAAACAAGAATCAATCCAATTGCGAAAACTCTTCAAAATCAAACTTTGTTAGTAGTCTTGCGAAGCCTTTGCTTGCATGATTATTAACAATGAGGTACTAGTGGCGATCACTTGGAGCCTTTGCTCAATTGATCATCATGAATGCCTAATTTTCCTAAAGATTTTCACTAAATCAAAAACTTTGTTAGTAGTCTTGCGAAGCCTTTGCTTGCATGATTATTAACAATGGAGTGCTAATGGTGATCACTTGGAGCCTTTGATCATCATGAAAGCTCAATTTTCACAATTAAACAAGGTAAAAAAAACAAAAACATTTTTCAAAAACCCAAAACTACGTAGCTTGGAATTCTCCATCGCACCAGGAGATACGTAGGAGTGGATACTCTCCGTCAAGCACAACAAACCCAAAACATTTTTCCTTTCAAAAACCAAACACTTTTCCAAAAACAAAAACATTTTTCAAAAACCCAAAACTACGTAGCTTTGAATTCTCCATCGCACCGGGAGATACGTAGGAGCGGATACTCTCCGTCAAGCGCGAAAACTAAATATTTTTCATTAAGTCATTCATCAACAAAAGAGGTAAAAACAAAGCATTTTTCCGAATCAACTTTGCAAATCACATATTTAATTAAGGTAACCCTTCTTTGAAGGGACGTTATGGGGTGCTAATACCTTCCCCATGCGTAATTAGACCCCCGAACCCAAATCTAATGGTTCCAAAGACCATTGCCTTCCAAAAATGATTTTTTCGATGTTTTACCTTTAAAAAATATCGGTGGCGACTCTAAAATCCCGTTGTACGAAGAAAAATCCCTCCAAGGATTTTTCGGGGTGCGACAGTTGGCGACTCTGCTGGGGACTTTTTTTCTTAAGTGGGTCAAGTCGATTAATTGAATGTGTGATTTGTTTTGCTGATTTAACATGCTTTGTTTTACCTCCCTTCTTCCCACTTTTGTTCTATTTTCCATGCCATTTGTTTGCTTGATTTTAGAACATTCCTTCTTCTTCTCCTTTCTCTCATGTCTACTTGATTGCATCTTGGCAATTCCATTGCATTCTCACATTATCATGTTGCATTCATGTGTATTTATCCCTTCTTCTTCTATGTTCGCTTCTTGCTTAAAGTGGTAGATAGTCTCTCCTCTTATCCTCTTTGCTTATATGCTTCTTTCTTTCATGCATTCCCCCAATCTTATCATGTTCCCTCTTCTTTCCTCCCTTTCTTTGAGGTAAGTTCATGCATATTCCCCAATTCTATTATGTCCCCTCTTCTCGGCTCCTTTTCTTTGAGGTAAGCAATGCGTGTAATTATTGTTGACTTCTTAGGATGGTTTGTATATTGAAATGATGTATGCATGTTGAACCCTAGGGTAGACGACCTTTTTGTCTAGACTGTTCATGGTTTTTCTTGCAGGTGGGGAAGGGTAGTTATTTCTAGGTGTTGTGCCCTCAACACACACTTCACACCCTATACTTGTGAGCATTAAGTGGGGCCCAAAACCCAAGGTCTGAACAAAAACCTAGGAGAGTGGGAACGATTAGTGACTGCCATTCGTAGACCTTTGTCTTTATGGCTCTCATGAAAGTTTCGCCCAAGAGTGCGCTTTGTCATGATGCCTCACACTCGGTAGCTTTCTACGATTGTGGGTGCCATCATGAGAGAGACTTTAGCTCTTGGTTGCCATTGTGAGGAAGTGATTAGAACCTACATGGGAGGATTACCCTTTTCGTCGACTCTAGACCCTAGGATTCCCACCCTTTGTAGGACACGGGGGCACGCCTTTGTTTGTTGCATTAGCTTAGGCATTCCTTTTTCTCAAACTCTATTTCAAAATTGTAGAAAGTAATTTTCTTTTCCCCTTATAACATGTAGCGTGTATCTTTGAAAATGTTCAAAGTACCACCAATAACCTCATTTTCTTACCCTTTTTCCATGTAAATAACACATCATTTCGCATTCACATCATTTTGCACCATTGCATTTGCACCTGACAAAATTTTGAAAAAAAAACTTTCATCATTTGCATTCTTCATGCATTAAAGTTTGTTTACCGGAAATCGCAACATAACACCGAACCTTGTCACAGGGGTGTAAGAAGCAATATGGAATCAAAAGGCAAAACTGCATTCAATTCGAGGTTCCCCATTGTAAAGAAGATTGATGTAACTAGTTTGAAGGAGTATGCTTCCCTATTAGGTCCTATTGAGCTCCGGTCCTTCGACAAGACTTATGGGAACATCCGCAAGTTATTACAGTTAGAAGTACAAGAGAGTGCCAACGCCGCCCTATGTTGGTTCTATGATTCAGAGGTTAGGTGCTTTCTTTTCAAGAGCTTCCAAATGGCGCCTACCCTAGAGGAGTATGAGAAGATTCTAGGTTTTGATCGCTCAGAGGTTAGACCTTACCAGTATCAGGGGCAGCATTATTCAGATGAGAAGTTTGCTTCCCTGTTACAAATCAGTGTAGGAGAGGTGCGGTCCCACAAAGTTGAGCGTAACAAGATATTTGGGTTTCCTCAGGAGTACTTTGAGAGTTTGATGACTAGTTATGTAGTATCAGATGATTGGGTTTCTTTCAAGCAAGTACTAGCCTTGACCATCTTCGGCATTGTTCTTTTCCCTCAGATTAAGAAACATATAGATGAAACCGCTATTGGTGTGCTCCTAGCTTTCAAGAGTGCAAAAAGTCCCATCAATCTGGTTCCCGCTATTCTCGCAGAGACCTATCGTGCCTTCACCCGCCATCATGAGTTCCGAAAGGATAAGATGTGTTGTTCCTTCCCCGTGCTATATGCTTGGTTGATCAGTCATGTGTGCATTAACAAAAGTGATGTTGGGGATTTACTTTCCTATGCCTTGGGTTGTAATCCGAAGACTATGAGCCCTCAGGAGTGGAAGGATACTTTTAAGAATCTCGATGCTCTTCAAATTCGATGGTTCTCACACAAGTGTTGGGAAGATAAACCCTCAGTGATATTCCAATGTGGCAGTTTCCAGAACGTTCCTCTCATGGGAACACAGGGATGCATCAATTATAACCCATCTTTGACCTTGAGACAACTCGGGTACCCTATGCGGGACTCACCCTCCGGAGCTATGCTGTCTCGTTTTTACCTCCATGCGGGGATCCCTAAAGATGAGGACTTACTTCGGCGAGTCTTGCAAGCTTGGGAAACCGTGGTGCGGAAGGACAAAGGCGAGTTATCTAAAAGGACCACTGCTATCTCCTTCACTCAATGGCTTGAAAAGAGGATTAAGGAAACTCGATCATCCAACCAAAAGGTGCCATCACTTGAAGAGAAAATACCGAAACCTCACGTTCCCCTCATTGAAGAACTAGAAGAGGCTAAGTTGGCCTTATCTAAAGCGGAAGAATAGAAAAGGGCTTTGCAAAACAGATTGGGAAAGGTGATGCAAGACAAGCGGAAGCTAGAAAATGAAAATGCTCTCCAAGCCGCAGCTATTGAAGCAACCAATAGGAAACTTGAAATAGAAGAAGAGAGCAAGAGGGAAATTCAGAAACATTTGAAAGGTGTTAAAGAGGAAGTAAAGAGGTGCGCCTCAAAGATGAAGGAGGCTGTGGCAGAAGCAAGTGAATGGAAGAAACTATATGCCAAGTCATGGAGGAATGAGAAAATGGTTAGAGATGCGCTAGCTAAGTCAAAAGAGGAATTCCAAGTGATGAAGTTTGAATTGGAGAACCAAGTGAAAAGCATCAGGCAAGATAGAGAGTCTATCATAGGGATCTTGAAAGAGTATCAACAAGCTTTAGGGTTTGAACAAGGAAGGTCGGAAGAATTGAAGAGGAATCTCCGATGCCTAAGGGAATCTTATGGGCAAGTGCAAGCAGAAAGCCGGTATTGGGAGAAATGTTTCATGGCATTAATTGGCAGAATAGAAGATCAAGAGATCGTCAAGGAGCTAAGGGATGAGATTCAGCTTTGGAGGAGCAAATTTTCAAAGCTAGCAGGATTAGCTAACCAAGTTGTGAGGGATGTTCCCAAGAAGCTAAGAAGAGCTGAAGCAGAGATGAACCCTTTCAACACTCCGGCCAAGGTGTGTGAGTTTGTCGAGTACTACAAGATTCTGACAGAAGAACTCATGGAGAAGGCCAAGGGGGCAGCCGAAAGCAAGAAGAGAAAAAGGAAGGAGAAATTGAAAGCTATATGCCTTTGAAGTTCACTTTAGAGCATTGTAATAATCCTTAGGAAATTGTAAATTTTCTCTAAAAAGTTGTAATTTTCTTTGGGATATTGTACTTTTTTGTTGAAAGTGTTGTTTTCAGAATATTGTACTTTGCTTTTCTTTCGAGTTTGAAGTTGTAGTACTCCTTCCTTTTGAATAAAGTGTGTCTGTTTTGTCTATTGCTTCCAACCTCGTTGCAACCAAAAATTAAAAAAAAGAGAAGTGTTAGAGCTTTAAACTTACACGCCTATGACAAGACGAGTTGCACCGCGATTCCCGGCACCAAAACAAACATAAAATCATACATATTGCATTGCATTTGCATTCATTTATGTGATTCTCGCGCTCATGAATTGTGTTCCATCAATAGAAAAAGGCAAGCTGGTTCGCCAACATCGATACCTGACTCGTCTGCAAGCAAGGCTCATGGCAACTAACCAGAATGACCCGGACTGTCCTGTTATTGAAGACTTAGGAAGTGGTGAATCGGACCATGGTAACCCAACTGCTTAGGTTCCCAATCCAGAGCAATTGGCTCAGGAGAATCGGGAATTGAGAACGAAAATTGGGGCAATGGAAACACAGATGACTGAAATGATGGGGATACTACAAGCTTTGAGGAACGGAACTGCCGCTGAAAATCCCGCTGTCACTACCGAAGTTGTTGTCGCTCTCCCTCCTCCGAGTCTTGAGACTGTCACCTTTGCTCATACTTCAGGGACCAACAACCAGAGCCAACCAGCCATGCATAGGATGCCTTGGGGACTCCCACCCGGATACACACCTCCAGGAGCCGAGGCTAATGCAGGAAGTAATCCCCCTAGGGTTGCAGAGCAAGTCCAACCCATCTTAGCCGCAAACAGTGGAGGAACGGGAATGCCTCAGGTCCAAATTCAGATTCCTATTCCGCCAGGAACTCCGTTTGGCTTTCATTCACCAGCAACGGTCCATCCCCAAGTTCAGGGACCAATTCCTGGGAATACCACTCACTCACGTGACCCACACGTGAACCCAGCCGTAGTGTCGGTGAGTAATCCTCACTACGGTGTGAATGGTTTTCCTCAGAACTATCCTGCTGAAACTCCTCAAGCTAGAGACAGGTATCATATGTTAGAAGAGCGCTTAAGAATGATTGAAGGGTCGAGCTCTAGAGCAAGAGAAGCTCGTGATCTGTGTCTCATCCCTGATGTGGTTTTACCTCCTAAATTCAAAGTGCTTGACTTTGACAAGTACCGAGGCGTGACTTGCCCTAAAAGCCATCTATCCATGTACTGTAGAAAAATGGCTACACATTCTCATGATGACAAGTTGTTGATCCATTATTTCCAAGAGAGCCTTGCTGGGGCATCTCTCAACTGGTACATGCAGCTAGAACCGTCCCATATCCATTGTTGGAAGGACTTGGCTGATGCCTTCCTCAGACAGTACCAGTACGATACGGATATGGCGCCTGACAGAACACAGTTACAGAGCATGGCAAAAAGAGATAATGAGTCATTTAAGGAGTATGCCCAGCGGTGGAGGGCTTTGGCTGCACAGGTGACACCCCCTTTGTTGGAGAAAGAACTGGTCTTCATGTTCATGGAAACCCTGCCACCGTTATACTATGATCGGTTGATCGGCAGCGTATCTTCCAACTTCTCAGACATGGTAATCATCGGTGAAAGACTAGAAAATGGACTGAGAAGCGGCAAGATTGCCCATGGTTCCGCAGGTACAACCACCCACAAGAAGCCATTCTCCGGATTTTCGAAGAAGAAAGAAGGAGAGACCAACACCATCACCATAAGCCCACCTTATCAACCACAAAATATCCCTGTCCCCACTCAAACACAACCAACCCGTCCACCACAAAGTAACTACCACAAAAACTACCAAGACAAACAACAGACCACCTTTGATCCCATCCCCATGTCCTATACTGACCTTTTCAGCTATCTTGCCACAAACAAGCTCATCAATACCAGACCCATGAAACCAGTCCAGCCACCCTACTTCCGAGGCTACAATCCCAATGTTACCTGTGCATTTCATGAAGGGGCAGTTGGACATGCTGTTGAGGACTGCAAGGCCTTTAAAATTGTCGTGCAAGATCTGATTGATACCAAGGGGATAACCTTCAAACAAGAAAGCCCAAGCATCACAACTAATCCGCTGCCTGGTCATGAGAAACCTGCAACCAATGCCATCCATGATATGGGGGGCCAATCCTTAATCAGAACTGTGGAGTGTATCCAGACACCCTTAGAGGTTATTCATGCAGAGCTGTGCAAGTTCGGGGTCATCAAGAGAGGTTGTACTCAGAAAGAAGTCTGTGTTGATGTTAATTGTGCTGGGGCATGTGAGGCCTTCAAGACAGTTTTGCAGGACCTATTGGATCGTCATATAATCCAAATGGGTGTGCAAGAGAAAGAGGAGGATGTGCTGACTTTCCAATCAGATAAGAATAGAAATGTTCAGAAACCTATTGAGGTCCCGTATAGCCGAAAGCCGATCGTGGAGAGACCTAAGACCATTGTGATTCCTGTCCCAGCTCCTTATCAAAAGAACAGTGTTGTTCCATGGAGCTATGGGGTGTCAGTTCCAATTCAGAAGCCTCAAGTTGTTCCCGATGTCACAAACATTGCGGGAAGCAGTGGAGTCACTAGAAGCGGACGTGTTTATGTCCCCGAAGTCCTGAAAGAAGGTCCCTCAAAGGAAGATGAGGAAAGGATTCGCAAAGGTAAGGGTATAACACAAGAGCCCAAGGAAAGTAGGAAGGTGTCAGAGCAAGAAGCCACAGAATTTTTGAAGATCATGCGGCAGAGTGATTACAAAGTGGTGGACCAGTTGCACCACACTCCTGCAAAGATCTCTATCATGTCCCTTGTAACAGCCCAAAATAATTAGTTAATTTATTTAATTAAATATCTAGGGTTGGTGTTTGAGAAAAATAAAATAAAATGATAGGAATAATTATTTAGGGATTTTATGTGATAGAATATTAGAAATAATTAGTTGTTAGTATATGTGGATAGGTGGTGGCAAATTAGAGGTGTTAGTGGAGGCCCATGATTAAGTCATAAACTAAGAAAGCCCATGATTGGTTAAGTGAGCCTATAAATAAGGAGTTTTTAAGTTAGGGTTTCATTAGTTGAGAAAATTAGATTTTGTGAGAGAGTGAGAGCTAAGGGGTGGCGGCCAAGGCAAGGAAAAAGAGAGGAATTGCGTGGCTTCCATAGAGAAAAAGAAAGAGTGGAGTTCGTGACCAAGAAAGAAAAGAGGAGAGAGAAGAAAAGCTAAGTTTTTCAAGGTTTCTAAGCCTAAGGATTCGAGTTCTTCAATAAGGTAAGAGGGCTCTCGTTCATAGTTAATAATTTATAAACCACGAAATCATGGGTACTAGGTGTTAGGAGTAGTTGTTTAAATTGCTGTTGATGTTTATAATATCTATATGTGGCTGAAGTGTGATGGTTGTTTGTGTTGTTGAATTCACTGTTTTGAGATGTTCTGACATAGGTTTAGTATTTCAGTGACTGAGAACGTTTTACTAATTGAAAAATTATGTGGTTTGTCATTTCGAAAACTTGATTGAATGCTTGTTAATTTGACGCTGGTTTGGTTGCGTTTAGAGTTGTGTAGCTCGAGATATGAATTCCACAAGTTAGGGTAATATTCTGGAAGCATTCTGGACGTAGGTTCGGTATTTTTGAAACTGGGAACTTTCTGTTCGTCAAAAAATTATGGGACTTTTTTTGTTAGAAAACTGACTTAATTTTGGTCACTTTGGCACTGGTTTGGTTAAATTTGGAGTAGTGTAGCTCGAGTTATGAGCGTCCCAAGTCAGGTCAAATTTCTGGACTTAAACTAGGTATAGGTTCAGTGTTTCAGGTCTTGTGTCTTCAATTGAACTCTGATTTGAACGATTCTTTTTCCATTAGAAACTATACTCAAATTGCTTTTGTTAAGGCTAAGGTTTTGTTCCATTTGGTCAAGTGTAAGACAGTTTAGAGTGATTTGAAGTGGAAGGACAGAATCTGTCCAGTCTGGGAACCATTCGGGTTGTTTCTAAAAACTGTACTAACTGGCTAATAATGTAAAGGTGATGTTTATGGCGATGTCGTGATGTGATTGTGATGTTTATGATGTATATTAATGGTGAATATATCTTGGTGATTGGTGAGTATATAAATTATTGGTGAGCAATATAAATACGTTTATGACGATGTCGTGAGGTGATTGTGATGTTTATGATGCATATTAATGGTGAATATATCTTGGTGATTGGTGAGTATATAAATTATTGGTGAGCAATATAAATACATCATTTGGTGTTTTGGTGTCATGGTGCATAGTCATGGTGTCGCATATTCATATGCATTTCTGGTGAATAGGCCTCGGCCTCCTAAAATATTTTGGTGAATGCCCTCAAGGCAATTTTGGTGAATGCCCTCAAGGCAATTTTGGTGAATGGATCCACATGCATATGCCCAGTGGAGTTTTGGGTTGCATTTCATACATTGCATACACGTCCTGTGTTTGATTGCGTCTTCTTGAACTAATGGTGTAACTGTATTCTGGGTGTAACTGTATTTGGTGTGACGGTACTCGGTGTAACAGTATTCGGCGTAACTGGATTTGGTGTAACTGTATTGATGGTGTAGTTAAATTGATGGTATCCCTGGTGTGCCTATTATACCGTGTTTCTTGTTTTATCTATTATTATCTATGTATTGAGACTCACCCTACTGCGTCGTGTTGCCTCGTATGTCGGCAACCTGCAGGTGACGGTGACTGAAGGTGGCTAGAGATTCTTCTTCTAGTATGGTCGAGTCGGCTCTGATACGTAGCACTCGGGAGGGTTGTCCTTGTGTCTTTCCTTATGTGTTATGTATATGCCTTTCTAAGTTGTAAACCTTTTGAAGTATGATTGCCAAGTTAAACCTTTTTATTTCCGCTGCATGTTTTGAAAAGAAGTTAGTTATAATTAAAGTACTCTGTTTGCGAAGTGGTTTTCCGGTTCGAAAAATGTGACACTCTTTTGGCGCGAAAAACTCTGATATTTTTTTAATAAACAGTTGGGTAGAAAAAGGGGTGTTACATTAGTGGTATCAGAGCAATGGTTGGTCCGTCCGGCCAAGTCATCGAGTCGTTGTGTCGGTTAGCGACCAACTGTTGTCTTTTTAGTGCTAACCAATGTTTGCGTTGCAGGTACATCAAAAGTTGCCAATGGTAAGTGATCTAGTGGGGGAGACATCCCTACTAGTGTTATGTGTTTTGTGTATCCCTATGTGCTGTTGTCTGGTTTGTTTTTGACCTTCCCTGCTGTGTGAACTGTGTGTGATTGTTAGTGGGAGAGTGTTAGTTTTAGCGGGTAAATTTCGAGGGCGAAATTCTTTTAAGTGGGGGAGAGTTGTAACAGCCCAAAATAATTAGTTAATTTATTTAATTAATTATCTAGGGTTGGTGTTTGAGAAAAATAAAATAAAATGATAGGAATAATTATTTAGGGATTTTATGTGATAGAATATTAGAAATAATTAGTTGTTAGTATATGTGGATAGGTGGTGGCGAATTAGAGGTATTAGTGGAGGCCCATGATTAAGTCATAAACTAAGAAAGCCCATGATTGGTTAAGTGAGCCTATAAATAAGGAGTTTTTAAGTTAGGGTTTCATTAGTTGAGAAAATTAGATTTTGTGAGAGAGTGAGAGCTAAGGGGTGGCGGCCAAGGCAAGGAAAAAGAGAGGAATTTCGTGGCTTCCATAGAGAAAAAGAAATAGAGGAGTTCGTGACCAAGAAAGAAAAGAGGAGAGAGAAGAAAAGCTAAGTTTTTCAAGGTTTCTAAGCCTAAGGATTTGAGTTCTTCAATAAGGTAAGGGGGCTCTCGTTCATAGTTAATAATTTATAAACCACGAAATCATGGGTACTAGGTGTTAGGAGTAGTTGTTTAAATTGCTGTTGATGTTTATAATATCTATATGTGGCTGAAGTGTGATGGTTGTTTGTGTTGTTGAATTCACTGTTTTGAGATGTTCTGACATAGGTTTAGTATTTCAGTGACTGAGAACGTTTTACTAATTGAAAAATTATGTGGTTTGTCATTTCGAAAACTTGATTGAATGCTTGTTAATTTGACGCTGGTTTGGTTGCGTTTAGAGTTGTGTAGCTCGAGATATGAATTCCACAAGTTAGGGTAATATTCTGGAAGCATTCTGGACGTAGGTTCGGTATTTTTGAAACTGGGAACTTTCTGTTCGTCAAAAAATTATGGGAATTTTTTTGTTAGAAAACAGACTTAATTTTGGTCACTTTGGCACTGGTTTGGTTAAATTTGGAGTAGTGTAGCTCGAGTTATGAGCGTCCCAAGTCAGGGTCAAATTTCTGGACTTAAACTAGGTATAGGTTCAGTGTTTCAGGTCTTGTGTCTTCAATTGAACTCTGATTTGAACGATTCTTTTTCCATTAGAAACTATACTCAAATTGCTTTTGTTAAGGCTAAGGTTTTGTTCCATTTGGTCAAGTGTAAGTCAGTTTAGAGTGATTTGAAGTGGAAGGACAGAATCTGTCCAGTCTGGGAACCATTCGGGTTGTTTCTAAAAACTGTACTAACTGGCTAATAATGTAAAGGTGATGTTTATGGCGATGTCGTGATGTGATTGTGATGTTTATGATGTATATTAATGGTGAATATATCTTGGTGATTGGTGAGTATATAAATTATTGGTGAGCAATATAAATACGTTTATGACGATGTCGTGAGGTGATTGTGATGTTTATGATGCATATTAATGGTGAATATATCTTGGTGATTGGTGAGTATATAAATTATTGGTGAGCAATATAAATACATCATTTGGTGTTTTGGTGTCATGGTGCATAGTCATGGTGTCGCATATTCATATGCATTTCTGGTGAATAGGCCTCGGCCTCCTAAAATATTTTGGTGAATGCCCTCAAGGCAATTTTGGTGAATGCCCTCAAGGCAATTTTGGTGAATGGATCCACATGCATATGCCCAGTAGAGTTTTGGGTTGCATTTCATACATTGCATACACGTCCTGTGTTTGATTGCGTCTTCTTGAACTAATGGTGTAACTGTATTCTGGGTGTAACTGTATTTGGTGTGACGGTACTCGGTGTAACAGTATTCGGCGTAACTGGATTTGGTGTAACTGTATTGATGGTGTAGTTAAATTGATGGTATCCCTGGTGTGCCTATTATACCGTGTTTCTTGTTTTATCTATTATTATCTATGTATTGAGACTCACCCTACTGCGTCGTGTTGCCTCGTATGTCGGCAACCTGCAGGTGACGGTGACTGAAGGTGGCTAGAGATTCTTCTTCTAGTATGGTCGAGTCGGCTCTGATACGTAGCACTCGGGAGGGTTGTCCTTGTGTCTTTCCTTATGTGTTATGTATATGCCTTTCTAAGTTGTAAACCTTTTGAAGTATGATTGCCAAGTTAAACCTTTTTATTTTCGCTGCATGTTTTGAAAAGAAGTTAGTTATAATTAAAGTACTCTGTTTGCGAAGTGGTTTTCCGGTTCGAAAAATGTGACACTCTTTTGGCGCGAAAAACTCTGATATTTTTTTAATAAACCGTTGGGTACAAAAAGGGGTGTTACATCCCTACTGCTCAATTCTGAGGCCCACCGTGCAGCTCTAATGAAAGTATTAAATGAAGCCCATGTAGCCCAGAACATCACTGTTGACCAGCTCGATGGCATCGTAGGGAATATTGTTGCATCCAATTATATTACCTTTACTGATGATGAGCTCACCCCTGAGGGGAAGGGGCATAATCAGGCACTTCACATTTCAGTTAGATGTGGTGAATATACACTCTCTCGGGTCCTCATCGAAAATGGATCCTCTTTGAATGTCATGCCCAAATCTACTATGAGCAGACTAGATGTAGACTGTTCGTATATGAAGCCTAGCTCAACACTAGTTAGGGCATTTGACGGATCCAAGAAGGAGGTTATGGGAGAAATGGAGTTCCAGATGCAGATAGGGCCAGAAGTATTTTATGTGAATTTTCAGATCATGGACATTGCATCATCCTACAGCTGTCTCCTGGGGAGACCCTGGATTCATGCTGCCGGCGCTGTTCCTTCATCCCTCCACCAAAGGCTTAAGTTTGTAGTCGACGACAAGCTGATAGTCGTTTTTGGAGAAGAAGAGTTCATAATTAGCAAGCCCCGTCCTTCTCAATACATTGAGGCTGCAGAGGAGTCACTTGAATCTGCCTTTCAGTCGCTGGAAATCGCAAATGCTGCTTTCGTGAGGGAAGAAGCCCCATTTCCTGCACCAAAGATATCTAACGCTGCTATCATGGTAGCCAAGGTCATGTTGAAAAATGGTTACCAGATTGGAAAAGGGTTGGGAAAGTCCGAGCAGGGAATTCTGGCGCCGGTTCAGCTGCGAGAGTACAAGGATAGGCGTGGGTTAGGATATTGGCCCACTCAAGCTGATAAGAAGAGAATGGCTGAGGAAAAGCGAGAAAGGAGGCTAGCTAAGCTTTAGGGGCGGGAACCAAGCTTGAAGAAGGTTCCTATCTATGATCTCTCCCAGAGCTTCAGGAGCGCGGGTATGCTGGACCCCAATCAGGTGGCCGTCATTGAGGAAGAATCAGTTATGGAAGACAAAGGTGTGGACTTGGTGCGTCGCAGTGCTGCAGATGAAGAGCTTGATAATTGGAAGATCATTGATTTCCCTGTTATTTTCATTCCAAAGTAATGATTTTGCAATGCAAATTCTTTGGCTCTGCCCAAGGCCTTAGAATATTTCATAAGGGCATGCATGTTTTTTCCTTCGAATATCATCTATCAATAAAATGTTGTTTCGGACTCTCAAATGAATAAAATTGCTTTTCATTATCATGTGTCTTCATCTTGTGTTTCTATTTTGCTTGTTCATTTCTTTTTATTCCCGCAAATGCAGATCTAAAATGAATATCTTTGAAAATAATGATGCCAACGGTTCATATGTTAATTTTGATCACCCCGTTAATCAAGCTGAGGAGGATGTTGAGGATGACTGGGAAACTCCTCCAGAATTGATGAGAATGGTTGAACAAGAGGAAAAGGTTATTCAGGCGCATGGGGAATCTGTTGAGATAATTAACCTAGGCACAGAGGACAGTAAGAAGGAAGTAAAGGTGGGTACTTCAATAAAGGAAAGTGAGCGCAAGAAGCTAATTGAACTCCTGCATGACTATGTTGATGTCTTCGCATGGACTTATCAGGATATGCCAGGGTTAGATACTGACATAGTGCTGCATAAGTTGCCGGTCAAGCCAGAATGTCCTCCGGTAAAGCAGAAACTGAGAAGAATGAAGCCAGAAATGTCCTTAAAGACCAGAGATGAGGTGAAAAAGCAGTTTGACGCCGGATTCCTAGCGGTAGCCAAGTATCCGCAATGGGTTTCTAACATCGTGCCGGTTCCGAAAAAGGACGGGAAAGTTAGAATGTGCATTGATTACAGAGATCTGAATCGTGCTAGTCCCAAAGATGATTTTCCCCCTGCCCCATATTGATGTCTTAGTGGATAGTACGGCGCATCATTCACTGTTCTCCTTCATGGATGGGTATTCATGGTATAACCAGATCAAGATGGCTCCTGAGGATATGGAGAAGACAACTTTCACAGCTCTTTGGGGAACATTCTGTTACAGAGTCATGCCATTCGGGTTGAAGAACGCCGGTGCTACCTATCAAAGGGCTATGGTCACATTTTTTCACGACATGATGCACAAAGAAATAGAGGTCTACATGGACGATATGATCGCAAAGTCTAAAACTGATGAGGAACACATTGTCAATTTGCAAAAGCTCTTCGAGCGGTTAAGAAAATTCAAGCTCAGATTAAATCCTGCCAAGTGTACCTTTGGCGTGCGATCAGGAAAGTTGTTGGGATTCATCGTCAGCCAAAAGGGGATAGAAAATCGATCCAGACAAGGTGCGTGCGATTCTTGAGATGCCAGTTCCTAAAACAGAAAAAGAGATTCGGGGTTTCCTTGGAAGACTGAACTACATCTCTAGGTTCATATTCCAATTGACTGCCACTTGTGAACCAATCTTCAAACTATTGTGCAAGAATCAAGAGACCAAATGGAATGATGATTGTCAAGAAGCATTTGAAAAGATCAAGAAATATCTTCAGAATCCACCTATCTTGATGCCTCCTGTACCCGGCAGACCTCTGATCCTGTACCTAACCGTGCTAGACAGCTCAATGGGTTGTGTGTTAGGGCAACATGATGAATCTGGGAAGAAAGAGCATGCCATTTACTATTTGAGCAAGAGATTCACTAACTGTGAAACAAGGTACTCGCTGCTAGAAAAGACTTGTTGTGCTTTAGCTTGGGCTGCTCATCGTTTGAGGCAGTACATGCTAAGTCACACTACTTGGTTGGTATCTAAAATGGATCCTATCAAGTACATCTTCGAGAAGCCCGCACTTACAGGGAGACTTGCTCGTTGGCAAATGCAGTTATCAGAATATGATCTCCTATATGTCACTCAGAAAGCAATTAAAGGTAGTGCGCTGGCCGAGTACCTGGCACACCAGCCCGTTGAAGATTATCAGCCTATGCAGTATGACTTTCCAGATGAAGATATCATGGCCTTGTTTGAGGAAGGGAAATCCCCAGAAGATGAAAGATTGAGAGTGGTGTTTGGTGGTGCCTCCAACATATATGGGCACGGAGCCGGGGCAGTGCTGATTTCCCCTGATAATCGCTTCATTCCGTTCAATGCCAGACTAAGCTTCTACGTCACCAATAATATTGCAGAATAGGAGGCATGTATTCTTGGTATCCAGGCAGCCATTGATTGGAAAGTTAAGAGACTTGATGTGTATGGAGATTCAGCTCTAGTCATTCACCAAGTGAATGGTGATTGGGAGACCAGGGACTCCAAGTTGATCCCTTACCGAGATTACATTCTAGAGTTGGTTGAGCCTTTTGAGGAAATCACATTTCAGTATCTTCCTCGCAATGAGAACCAGTTGGCTGATGCGCTAGCCACTTTGTCTTCAATGTTCAATATCAACTACGACAAAAGCTTGACTCACATCAAGATTCAGTATCGAGATTTGCCAGCACATCATTACTGCGCGGCAATTGAGGAAGAGCCTGATAACAAGCCCTGGTATCATGACATCAAGCAGTACATCTTGAACAGAGAGTACCCACCTGGAGCGTCAGAGAATGACAAGAGAACCCTCAGAAGATTGTCAACGAATTTCTTTTTGAACGGTGAAGTTCTATACAAGAGGAATTATGATATGGTCCTCCTGAGGTGTGTGGCAGAAGAAGAGACAACAAAAATCATGAAAGAAGTCCATGAAGGCTCATTTGGGGTTCATTCCAGTGGGCACACTATGGCAAGAAAAATCTTAAGAGCTGGCTATTATTGGTTGCGAATGGAATCAGATTGCTATAGTTTCGTGAGAAGATGTCACAAGTGCCAAATCTACGCTGATCAAATTCATGTGCCACCTGCTTCCCTAAATGTCCTGACTTCATCCTGGCCATTCTCAATGTGGGGCATGGACGTCATAGGTCCTATCGAGCCTAAGGCATCAAATGGGCATCGCTTCATCCTGGTTGCTATTGATTACTTCACCAAGTGGGTTGAAGCTGCTTCATACTCCAGCATTACTAGCTCTGTGGTTGCTAAGTTCGTAAAGAGAGATCTGGTTTGTCGCTATGGGCTTCCAGACAAGATTATCACAGATAATGGCAGCAACCTGAACAGTAAGATGATGAAAGAGTTATGCGAGGACTTCAAAATCCAACATCATAATTCTTCTCCATACCGTCCCAAGATGAATGGGGTAGTCGAAGCAGCCAATAAGAATATCAAGAGGATCGTGCAAAAGATGGTAGTAACTGTTGCGCCCGAAAAAGTCCCTGAGGGAGAACCTTCCTCGTTCACAACTTTTTCTATGACAATGAAGCCGCCACCAATATTTATTAAGGGAAATATTAGGAAAACCTTTTTTTGAAAGCGATTGGCCTTTGAAAACTGAGTTTTGGGTTCGGGGGTCGGTTACGCGTGGGGAAGGTATTAGCATCTCACACGTCCTCTCTACTGAGAGGGAACCTTTAATTAAATGTGTGGTTTTTATATGTTGACCTGAAAATATTCAACTTTGCCTCTATACTTCTTATTGACAATGAATTAAAGGATTTAATAGATTTTTTTATTTTTGGAGAGAAAGGGAAAAAAGAAAAGGGTTTTTTAGAAAAAAGTGCTTGACGGGACGTGGCCCGCTCCTACGTATCTCCCGGTGCGATGGAGAACTCAAAGCTACGTAGTTCTTGTTTGTTTGGAAAACGGTTTTTGTTTTTTTATTTTATTTTATTTGTGAAAATTGAGCGTTCATGGTGATCAATTGAGCAAAGGCTCCAAGTGATCACCACTAGTACTCCATTGTTAATAATCATGCAAGCAAAGGCTTCACGAGACTACTAACAAAGTTTTTTGATTTAGTGAAAATCTTTAGGAAAATTAGGCATTCATGATGATCAATTGAGCAAAGGCTCCAAGTGATCACCACTAGTACCTCGTTGTTAATAATCATGCAAGCAAAGGCTTCACGAGACTATTAACAAAGTTTTTAATTTATGAGAAAATATTTTGTTTTGAAGAGAATTAAATTAAATTAAAAAACGAGAAAAAGGGGGGGTGAAATGGTAAAATAGGGTGTTATTAGCAGCAAGGGGTTGTATTATAAAATCTGGGGTGTAAACAGGAAGCCCAGTTCGCATCTGAGGGCCCAGTATGCGAAACTGGGCTTAAGTGAGGGAGGTATGCGCATGAATTGAAGGGGTGCAAATGTTAATCTGATATTTTTTTAAAAAAAACAAATAAATAAATAAATATAAACCCTAGCTATATAAAGCCCAACTTAAAAAAAAAACTAAACCTAATTCATTTTTCCCCACACAGCAGCGCCGCTGCCAAGAGAGAGAGAGAGATCCCAGGCGAAATTTCCGCCTTGTTCCACGGTGAGAGAGAGATCGACGGCGGGAGTTGCGCCGGTTTCCTTGGAGAGGAAAATGAAAACCGAAGCTTAGAGGAGGAGAGGGAGGGTCGGACCGGAGACGGCGAACGGAGAATGGTGTTTCTCCGGCGGCGACGAACGCGTGGGGGTTCGCAGGGGTTGCGACGGCTACGGCTGGACGGAGAGAGAGGGAAGAAGGACGCCAGCGGCGCTGGCGGTGGTGTTTCTCAACGGCAACGTTTTTGCTATTGACGTGCGTACGGTGGAGAAGCGGTGGTTCCGGCCAGGAGAGAGAAACAAGCACGGCGGTGAGGGGGAGAAGGGAAGGCTGCGATGGTGATTTCAGGCGAAGAGACGGAGACGATCGTGGGTGTGGTTCGGTTTTGGGGGAGGAAGGTTCTTTTCGGATGGCTGCTGGCTTCGGTTTTGTGGTGGGTCGCCGGAGTTCATGGTGGAGCTCGCCGGAGAAGACGACCGGAGCTCCGGCGAACACATTAAGGTTAGTTTTGTTTATATTTTTTTTTTATTCTCGGCCTATTGTTCTCAGTTCTCCTCTCCTCTCTTCTATCCTTTTATTTCGATTTTCTTTTTTTACTTCCCTATCTCACTCATTTTTGAAAACAAACGGAACTATTTATTTCTGATTTAGTCCAAATACATCTAAGTTTTGAAAACAAACAGAACTACTTCGTTTTTTAGGATTTGGGTTCGGTTTAAGTTTTAATCTGCAGTTTCGTGTTTTGAGTTCTGGATTCGGTTTGTTTTAGATATAAATGGATTAATCGATTCCTGATTCACTGGACGCAGAGTATGATGCCTAAAGGACGGTCCCGAAAAAAACAATACACTTGCAGCCACATTATATACATGTGTTTAGTACATAAACATCAAACAGAACTTAAAACATAGTAGATCTACACTTACATATTTTTATAATTACAGATTTTTACATATATGTATATATAAACACCAACCTGTGTCCCTTAATGTAAAGAGCAGATCTGTATGCTTGTTGTTACCACCTCTTAGCGTAATGCTTCTGTTGATGTTCGTTCTTCTGCAAGCTTGGATTTTTTGAACCGAAGTGAAGAGAGTGTCTTCAGATTAGGGTTTTCGGTGTAAAACCTAATTTTTTGAATGATTTCTACCTCGAATTCCGTGTCTGTCCACTGCTGTTTGACTGCTGATTTATACTGCATTTTCAGGTTTAGGCATTGATTGTAATTTGACCGGGCTCTGAATATTTTTTCAGATTTGGATCCAAGCCCATCCGCAGCTGCAGCAGCTTGGAGTGCTGCTAGGAAACCCTAATCCGCTCTATGACTTGTATTTTCGGATCTGGCCATTTGGGCCTTTTTTGATGTAATTTTTTTGTATTTTTTTTGGACATTTGGACCTTTGAACTCTCTTAAATTGTAAATAAAATTAAATAGAATTTTTTTTTGCCATTTTTGATACTATATTGCTTAAATAAATTATATAAACAAAATAAGATTAATAACAAGAAAAAAGAGTCGGGCCAAATACAACGACGAGAACGGGCCAGACTAAACAAATACGCTAAAACGAGGCCCAAAAATAGAAAAATGGGCCTGTTAACTAAAAGCGCTAAAAATTAACTTGGAATCGCATTCTTAAGCCCGAATTGAAACGACAAGCCCAATCGCGAGAAAACTGACTTTGGTAGTCTCAATTAGGTTCGACTAAATCCAAATACAAAGATTAAATTGAAGAACGCACGAAACGACCGATCATTCGCGTGCATGCCTAATTTAAAACAATGGTATTTCGATTTAGTTGAACAGGGTAATTGAAATTGGCTAGGATTAGTAACTGAGACGCCAAACTGATAATTCTCGTAATCACGCGACTTCAAAACACGATTTACAAAAAATAAAATAAACGACTAAAACTAGAAAAAGAAGACGAACAAAATTGGGGTATAACAGCTGCCCCTCTTTATTTGGATTTTGACAAGGAATACGAATTGGCCGAAACATATTCCGAGGCAAAATAGAAATAAAGAATTCAGAAATTATACCAATTTTGTCTACCTAGAGAAACCTGAGGCAAAAAAGGTAAAACGGGCACTTGGCGTGCAGAAAGCGGTAAACGGGCACTTGGCGTGCAGAAAGCGGTAAATTGCCCAGGCTGCCTAAAACCTGTAATCCTTAAACGGACTCTTGGTGAATCCGAGTTTGCACGTGGCTTTGAGGAGCACGCTTCCTGTTGGCCTTTTCGAGCGACCGGGGGGATCGTTATCAGCTCCAGAACTGATATACTGATCAATGCACGGCGTCCGCTGTATCTTAGGCTGATACAACTATTCCGTTGAACCTCACATGGGGCTGCGGTCCATCGCGTTGCTCGTACGCGACGTGAGACCTGGACAGAAGGGAGCGTTGAACTCTGACGAGAGCGATTTTGAACTCCAAACTGCAATGCACGCTTGAGCGCTGAACTGAAAAACATTCGAACTCCGAACTAAGGGAGCATTTTCTGGGAATTGAGGGCGAGGATTAACACCGAAGTATTTATCCGTCCTTGTACCTGCAAGTGATAAGAGCAAATGCATGCAATGCAAATGCCATGATTGCTTTTTGATGGGATGAATGTGATGTGATGCGGGAGTTTCTTCCTGCTTGCATGAAAATTTTTTTGTCTATGTTTGATGAATGCAATGCATGAGTTTTATTCGTTTTATTACTCTTTTGCTCTCCCCCCCCTTTTTTTTTTCTATTCCCCTTTTTTATTGTTTTCTTTTTTCTTTTCTTCTTATTTTTGTTGCTCTTTTGCTCTTCTTGGCTTTTCTTTCACTGGTTCAACCAAATCGTAGAACTTGCGTCCCGAGGCACGATGATCGTCCATAATGGTGTGAGGGTCATGCTTCAGCTCTTTTTTTTTTTTTTTTTTGTGAATTATTTTGACGCGCTTAGTGCTTTTGTCTGGCTTTCATGAATTTACCTGATTGAGAGATCATTTCTTTCCTCATGATTTTCAAAAGTTTCGCAATGAGTTTAATGCTCTGATTTATGCACATTTTCATAATTCATTTATCATCTACCATAAAACATCATTTTAAAGCACAAATGAAAAAGAAGCAATGACAAAACAATAAGCAGACGAAGTGAAGAGTTTGGACTTTTATTCATATGGAAATCAAACGCGCAAAAGGTCGCGCCGACTGAAAAGAGTACATTGAAAACTTTGAAACTAAGAAAAAAACAAGAAAAATGGACGCAACAGATCTTATGAGCGTTTTTCGTCTTTGGAGTGTTGATGCCAATCGCCCATACCTATATCCTTGATCACCCTTTTACCCAAGCTTTTGGAGACGCTGCTTGCCTCTTTTACTTTTTAGTCCAACCTTTCTGACCCTAATTTTTGCCTGGACCGCTCTTTGCGAGTTTTCAGTCCACCGGGTCGCTCTTTTTTTGCCTAGGCCGCCCTTTCGGGTTTTCAACCTAGCGAGCTAATTCTTGCTTGGCTCATTTTTTCTCTTTTTTCTTTTTATTTTTCTCAGGCGTAATATTTCTTGACTGAATCTGAATTGACTGGGTTCCTGAGTTCTTCACCATCCATGTTGGTGAGTATCAATGCTCCTCCCGAAAAGGCTTTCTTTACCACATATGGTCCATCATAGCTAGGAGTCCATTTCCCACGGGGGTCACTCTGAATAGGCAGAATCTTTTTGAGCACAAGGTCTCCTTCGCTGAATTCTCGGGGACGAACCTTCTTGTCGAAAGCTGTTTTCATCCTTTGCTGATACAACTGGCCATGACATAGGGCAGCAATTCTTTTCTCCTCAATGAGATTCAGCTGATCCCGACGAGCTTGGACCCATTCTGCTTCTTCCAACTTGGTTTCCATTAGTACCCGCAGAGAGGGTATCTCAACTTCAATAGGGAGGACTGCTTCCGACCCATACACCAAAGAGAAAGGGGTTGCCCCGGTTGAAGTACGCACCGAGGTACGATACCCATGCAAGGTGTAACACCCCCTTTCTAATAACTTTACTTTTAATAAAATCAGAGTCTTTTTTTTTTTTTTTTGAAAACAATTCAAGCGAGTGCTACATTTACTTCATAAAAATCACGATACATAACACCATAAGAAAAAGGCTTAGCTCGCATCAACTAAATCCAATCACCATCAGCAGCGGAATAATAATCAATTCAAAATTTAAAACCAATACATCACCAACAAAGTCTAGCAGTTTTAAGAAAATAAAGCATAAACCTAAGACACCCCCCTTGGTGCTACGTATCAGAGCGTGACACTTCCTACCAGACGAAGGCATACAGGAAACCTTCACTCATCATTACCTGCACGTTGCCGACATAAGAAGCAACATAAAGGCAGTAGGGTGAGTCTCTTTTCATAATTAATAACATATGAAAATTAAGCAATGCATAGGAAAAAGGAAGTCAGGCACACCAATTCACAATAATGGAACAGTCGCATCAATATTTTATTTCCAAACAGCACCACACAATATATGATTTATGCATGTAATGCAACCCAAACTCCACGGGTACATGCATGTCGGATCCGTCACCAATACAAATAGGCCGTAGCCTCTGCTCACCAAATCAAAATTAGGCCGTAGCCTCTGCTCACCAATAATGCATATGTCCATGAGATGCTATGGGAAATACATTACAACACACCAAGTCCAAGCAATTCATCATTTAAAATTCATGATCTCACCATTGTATATAAATCAGCTCACCACATTAAAATTAGGCCGTAGCCTCTGCTCACCAATCTCACCCTATCACACTCACCAATTCATTTCACCACTCACACCAACACCAATTCAAATAGACCAGCTTAGGACATTGACACAACATAGAGAAAGTGGGTAAAAATAGCCATTTGGACACTTGAACACCATCAGCCAGAAACACCAGTGAAAATAAATTATTTTTGCATAAAATTGAGACTATTGGATAGGCACTGAAATTAGCTTCAAAACGCATTTTGAACCGTTGGATTTGGATAACCGAGTCAAAAGTTATGTTAAAAACAGTTTAGGAAAAATGTTAGACATTCTGGAAACAGGCGCATGGGCGCTGGGCGCCCAGGGGCAACACAGCGCTTGGCGCATGGGCGCTTGGCGCCCAGGAGAAGCAACACGCAACAGCGCACAGGCGCATAGGCGCTTGGCGCCCAGGAGCAACACGCGCAACAGCGCACAGGCGCTAGGCGCCCAGGGGAACAAGCGCGCAACAGCGCACAGGCGCTAGGCGCCCAAGAGGCAACACGCGCACATAGGCGCTGGCGCCCAGAAGCAACATCCAGGGAACAGCAGCAACATGGCGCCCAAGCACTAGGCGCCTAAGGCCAACATGCTACACAACTCATTTTGCTTCGAAATTCATTTTACACGAGCCAAATGCTCAGGACATGATAAATCAATAAAAATTTTCTCAAAAACTGAACTTTAATTTTGGCGCCCATGCACTAGGCACCTATTGAAATTTCGCAACTCAACTCCTTTCTTGACCAAAATCAGTTTTCATGAGCCATTTTACCCAAGTATAAAAACCTGAAAACAATTTTCACAAAACTATCACCAGAACTTTGGGGCCCTTGGCGCCCATGACACAAGCAACAAGTGCCAAAACTGGCAGCACAGGGAACACAGTAGGCAACACAGGCAACAGGGACAGCAACACAGGCAACACAGTGACACAGAATTTTGGAAAACTGGCGCAGCACACTGCTGGGCACTTGGCGCCCATGACCATGGCGCAAAACAGAATTTTCAGCAACAATCCATATGGCGCCTAAGGCGCATAGGGCATCCAAACAGAAATTTTCTCACTTTAAATTACCAATTAAAATTCACCAAAACACCCAATTACATATATGATACTAAGGGTCACCATGATTCTCAATTTTCAACCACAAGTGTCAACAAGTCATATATTCAAACATGTGACATACAATTCACATTTTGCAATAATCAAACATCAATTCATGCGATTTTCAACATAGGCAATCCATGATCATATCTTACAACACTACGATTAATTCAATCAACACACAATTCATTCATATGATTTATCCTAGAACCTAACCCTAGGCACTACAATTCGCATAAGCCATTAAAGATAAAAAGAGGACCCCCTAACCTTGTGAAATTCGAATTTGATAGCCAAGCTCCAAGGGAAAAATGCGAATCACAATTGAGCCTCCTCCTCTTCTCTTTGAGCTTCGCCCCTTCTCCTCTTCTTCTCTCCTTCTCTTCGCAACTTTCTCTTCTCACTCTCTCTACGTTACTTTCTTTTCTTTTTCTTTTTCCACTTGAGTCAAAATGAAAACTAGCCTCAAGGACCCCTTGAGAGTCGAATTACTTGACTAAGCAATGGGCCACGGGCCTAATTGTGGATCACGGGCCCTTGCTCGCACCACCTAAATAGTGACACCATCTCCTAATAAAATAAAATAAAATAAAATACTTAAACTCGAATTATTTAATTAAATTAAATAAATATTGTAAGCCTTAAATAATTTAATTAAATAAATAATTAAATTATTTTGGGGCGTTACAACTCTCCCCCACTTAGAATATTTCGTCCTCGAAATTACCTGAATCAAACAACTCCGGATATGCTTCCCGCATCTTGCTCTCCAGCTCCCAAGTCATACTCTCACCAGCAGCTCCCAACCACACCACCTTCACCAACGGAATCTCCTTCCCTCTCAGAATCTTTACTTCTCTATCTTCAATCCGCACAGGCATAGTCTCAACCGTGAGATTATCCCGTACCTCTACTTCGTCCATCTGAATTACATGAGACGGGTCCGGAACATACTTTCGAAGTTGTGACACGTGAAACACGTCATGCAAGTTCGAAAGATTAGGCGGCAAAGCCACCCTATAGGCAACACTTCCCACCCTCTCCGTAATCTGATACGGACCAATGAAACGGGGAGTCAACTTCTTAGATTTCAAGGCACGCCCAACACCAGTCACCGGAGTGACTCTCAGAAACACATGATCACCGGCCTGAAACTCTAAATCCTTCCTTCTCTTATCATGATAGCTCTTTTGTCGACTCTGCGACGCTTTCATCTTCTCACGGATTAATTTTACCTTCTCAGTTGTTTCTCGCACAATCTCAGGCCCCAACACTGCACTCTCCCCAGATTCATACCAACACAACGGAGTCCTACATCTCCGACCATACAATGCCTCAAACGGTGCCATACCAATACTAGAGTGAAAACTGTTGTTATAGGTGAATTCTATCAACGAAAGATGAGAATCCCATGAACCTCCCTGCTCAAGAACACATGCCCTCAACAAGTCCTCTAACGACTGAATAGTCCTCTCCGTCTGACCATCTGTCTGCGGATGATAAGCGGAGCTCAACCTCAACTTAGAACCCAAAGCTTCCTGCAAACTCTTCCAAAATTCAGAGGTGAATCTTGGATCTCTATCAGACACAATACTAAGCGGAACGCCATGCAACTTCACAATAGTCTTGATGTAGATTTCTGCCAACTTTGGAACTGAATAAGTCATATTAATTGGTAAGAAATGAGCAGACTTAGACAACCTGTCTACAATCACCCATATAGCATCAAACCCTCTCACTGTATTTGGCAACCCAGTTACAAAATCCATGGAAATGCTATCCCATTTCCATTCCGGAATCTCCAATGGTTGCATCAACCCCGCAGGCTTCTGATGCTCAACCTTAGACTTCTGACAAGTCAGACAAGAATACACAAACTGTGCCACATCCTTCTTCATACCAGGCCACCAGAACAGTTTCTTCAAATCTTGGTACATTTTTGTAGCCCCGGGATGAATACTCAACTTGCTTCTATGGCTCTCCTCAAGAATCATTCTCTTCATCTCAGCATCGTCAGGAATGCAGATCCTATCTCTGAATCTCAATACACCTTGGGAATCTAACTTGAAATCTCCACCCACATCTTGATCATTCACAACCAACAGGTCTACCAACTTTACATCTGACTTTTGTGCTTCTCGGACACTAACCAAAAATTCATTTCCAATCTTCAACATCCCCAATCTGACACTCTGCGGTGTCACTTCACAAACCAGACTCATGTCTCGAAACTGCTCAATCAATTCTAACTCTTTCACCATCATAGCCGACATATGCAAACTCTTCCGACTTAAAGCATCAGCCACGACATTAGCTTTGCCGGGGTGATAGTTCAAGCCGAAATCATAATCCTTCAGCAACTCTAACCAACGTCTCTGTCTCATATTTAGCTCCTTCTGATCAAACAAGTATTTCAGACTCTTATGGTCGCTAAACACTTCAAATCTGGTACCATACAGATAATGCCTCCAAATTTTCAGCACAAACACAATTGCAGCTAGCTCCAAATCATGAGTAGGGTAGTTCTTCTCATGGGTCCTCAACTGTCTGGACGCATAAGCTACTACCTTACCCTCTTGCATCAATACACCTCCCAAACCCATCTTGGAAGCATCGCAATATACTACAAACGGTCGATCAGGAACAGGCAAAGTCAAAACGGGCGATGTAGTCAACCTCTTCTTCAACTCATTGAAGCTCTCCTCACAGCGTGCATCCCACACAAAAGCTTTTCCCTTACACGTCAATTGAGTCAACGGAAGTGCCAACTTCGAGAAACCTTCAATAAATCTCCTATAATAACCAGCTAATCCCAAGAAGCTTCTGATTTCAGTAACTGACTTCGGGCTCTCCCATTGAGACACAGCATCAACCTTGGCTGGGTCCACAGCTATACCATTACCAGAGATAATATGACCAAGGAAACCTACTTCACTCAGCCAGAACTCACACTTAGACAATTTTGCATACAATTTCTTTTCTTTCAGCACTTCTAGCACTAACCTCAAATGTTCTGCATGCTCCTCTTCTGTCTTAGAATACACCAGAATGTCGTCAATAAACACAACGACAAACCGATCCAAGTAACTATGGAAAGTACGATTCATGTACTCCATAAACACACCCGGCGCGTTGGTAACACCAAACGGCATCACAGAATACTCATAGTGCCCATATCTCGTTCTGAAAGCGGTTTTCTGAATGTCTTCATCCTTTACCTTGATCTGGTGATAACCTGACCTCAAATCGATTTTACTAAACACCTTAGCACCTACCAACTGGTCCATAAGATCATCAATTCTGGGAAGCGGATACCGGTTCTTTATTGTCACTTTGTTCAATTGCCTATAATCGACACAAAGTCTCATACTCCCGTCCTTCTTTTTCACTAACAATACCGGAGCACCCCACGGTGACACACTTGGTCTTACAAATTTCTTCTCAAGCAGATCTTCTAATTGCTTTTTCAATTCAGACAATTCTGAGGCTGACATTCGGTACGGTGCCATAGACACAGGCCTAGTACCAGGTATAAGATCAATGGCAAACTCAACCTCCCTCTCTGGCGGAACACTTGGAATCTCATCTGGGAACACTTCAGGGAACTCACACACTACTTGAACCCTTTCAATGATTGCCTGATTCTCAGCAGACAATGACGCCATCAAAGCAAACAGATGAACTCCCTCCTTCATTACCTTATGCAAATGACCAGCAGGCAACAACACCGATTCTTCCTCTTCGGGAGGAAGGAAACTCACAGATCTCCAGAAACAATTAATATGCACATGGTTAAATACTAACCAGTCCATACCAAGAATGACATCCAACCCTCCCAACGGCAAACAAATAAGATCAACTAGAAAATTTCTGCCGAAGATTGACAGAGGGCACTTAGCACACACAAGAGAGGTAGTTACTGAACCCTTAGCTGGAGTGTCAATAACCATCTCCCTCATCATAGAAGATAAAACAAGGTCCAATTTCTCAGCACACAAAGCAGCAATAAACGAATGCGTAGCACCAGTATCAATAATAGCAATCAAAGGAATACCATTAATAAAACATGTACCTCGAATCTCATTAGTGTCCTCTGATCCTGCGAGAGCAAACACCTTTCCATGGGACTTCTCTTTCTTCGGCTTAGTACACTTAGTACTAATATGACCTGATTCCCCGCAATTGTAACACACCACATCCCTTTTCTCACATTTCGCAGCCACATGACCCTCTTTACCGCATTTGAAACATTTATTATCTGAGCAGTCAAAACTCTTGTGACCCGGTTTGCCACACCTGTAGCACACAACCTTCGCAGGGGCATCTCCCCCACTTGCTTTCTTATTGTCAGCATACCTCTGCTTACCCTTACCAGCTGGAGCCTCATACGGTTTTCCCCGGTTCTGAAACTTACCCCTCAGATCCCTCATGACCCTGGAGTGAGCATTACTATCATCCTCATATATCCTGCAACTGTCGATCAAATCAGCGAATACCCGAATCTTCTGGTACCCTACAGCCTTCTTAATATCAGCCCTCAGCCCATTCTCAAACTTAATACACTTTGAGAACTCAGAATCAGCATCGGTATAATGGGGATAAAACTTAGCCAATTCAGTGAACTTGGCAGCATACTCTGTCACTGACATGCTTCCTTGCTTCAGCTCAAGGAATTCTATTTCTTTCTTACCTCTCACATCTTCAGGAAAATACTTTCGCAAGAACTCTCTACGGAAAACAGCCCAAGTTATCTCTTCATTGGCAGTTTCTAATCTCTGCCTCACCTCCATCCACCAATCATCAGCTTCCTCTGCCAGCGTATGGGTACCATACCTGACCTTCTGCGCATCATCACAATCCATGACCCGGAATATTCTTTCAATCTCTTTCAGCCATGCCAAAGCACCATCTGGATTATACTTGCCCTTAAAGACAGGTGGATTCTCTCTCTGGAACGTAGCCAAATTGCGCGTCCCATCATTAACAGCACCGGGTATATTACCCATCGCCCCGGCTATAGCCTGCAAGGCAGCAGCAAGTGCAGCATCGTCCCGTCTGGCCATTTCAAACTATCACTGCAGCACAAACAGAAATTTAGAACTAATCTAACAATTCTATTTGTCATAAGACACTATGACAAGACGACTTGGCCGGACAGACCGAACTGCTCTGATACCACTAATGTAACACCCCCTTTCTAATAACTTTACTTTTAATAAAATCAGAGTCTTTTTTTTTTTTTTGAAAACAATTCAAGCGAGTGCTACATTTACTTCATAAAAATCACGATACATAACACCATAAGAAAAAGGCTTAGCTCGCATCAACTAAATCCAATCACCATCAGCAGCGGAATAATAATCAATTCAAAATTTAAAACCAATACATCACCAACAAAGTCTAGCAGTTTTAAGAAAATAAAGCATAAACCTAAGACACCCCCCCTGGTGCTACGTATCAGAGTGTGACACTTCCTACCAGACGAAGGCATACAGGAAACCTTCACTCATCATTACCTGCACGTTGCCGACATAAGAAGCAACATAAAGGCAGTAGGGTGAGTCTCTTTTCATAATTAATAACATATGAAAATTAAGCAATGCATAGGAAAAAGGAAGTCAGGCACACCAATTCACAATAATGGAACAGTCGCATCAATATTTTATTTCCAAACAGCACCACACAATATATGATTTATGCATGTAATGCAACCCAAACTCCACGGGTACATGCATGTCGGATCCGTCACCAATACAAATAGGCCGTAGCCTCTGCTCACCAAATCAAAATTAGGCCGTAGCCTCTGCTCACCAATAATGCATATGTCCATGAGATGCTATGGGAAATACATTACAACACACCAAGTCCAAGCAATTCATCATTTAAAATTCATGATCTCACCATTGTATATAAATCAGCTCACCACATTAAAATTAGGCCGTAGCCTCTGCTCACCAATCTCACCCTATCACACTCACCAATTCATTTCACCACTCACACCAACACCAATTCAAATAGACCAGCTTAGGACATTGACACAACATAGAGAAAGTGGGTAAAAATAGCCATTTGGACACTTGAACACCATCAGCCAGAAACACCAGTGAAAATAAATTATTTTTGCATAAAATTGAGACTATTGGATAGGCACTGAAATTAGCTTCAAAACGCATTTTGAACCGTTGGATTTGGATAACCGAGTCAAAAGTTATGTTAAAAACAGTTTAGGAAAAATGTTAGACATTCTGGAAACAGGCGCATGGGCGCTGGGCGCCCAGGGGCAACACAGCGCTTGGCGCATGGGCGCTTGGCGCCCAGGAGAAGCAACACGCAACAGCGCACAGGCGCATAGGCGCTTGGCGCCCAGGAGCAACACGCGCAACAGCGCACAGGCGCTAGGCGCCCAGGGGAACAAGCGCGCAACAGCGCACAGGCGCTAGGCGCCCAAGAGGCAACACGCGCACATAGGCGCTGGCGCCCAGAAGCAACATCCAGGGAACAGCAGCAACATGGCGCCCAAGCACTAGGCGCCTAAGGCCAACATGCTACACAACTCATTTTGCTTCGAAATTCATTTTACACGAGCCAAATGCTCAGGACATGATAAATCAATAAAAATTTTCTCAAAAACTGAACTTTAATTTTGGCGCCCATGCACTAGGCACCTATTGAAATTTCGCAACTCAACTCCTTTCTTGACCAAAATCAGTTTTCATGAGCCATTTTACCCAAGTATAAAAACCTGAAAACAATTTTCACAAAACTATCACCAGAACTTTGGGGCCCTTGGCGCCCATGACACAAGCAACAAGTGCCAAAACTGGCAGCACAGGGAACACAGTAGGCAACACAGGCAACAGGGACAGCAACACAGGCAACACAGTGACACAGAATTTTGGAAAACTGGCGCAGCACACTGCTGGGCACTTGGCGCCCATGACCATGGCGCAAAACAGAATTTTCAGCAACAATCCATATGGCGCCTAAGGCGCATAGGGCATCCAAACAGAAATTTTCTCACTTTAAATTACCAATTAAAATTCACCAAAACACCCAATTACATATATGATACTAAGGGTCACCATGATTCTCAATTTTCAACCACAAGTGTCAACAAGTCATATATTCAAACATGTGACATACAATTCACATTTTGCAATAATCAAACATCAATTCATGCGATTTTCAACATAGGCAATCCATGATCATATCTTACAACACTACGATTAATTCAATCAACACACAATTCATTCATATGATTTATCCTAGAACCTAACCCTAGGCACTACAATTCGCATAAGCCATTAAAGATAAAAAGAGGACCCCCTAACCTTGTGAAATTCGAATTTGATAGCCAAGCTCCAAGGGAAAAATGCGAATCACAATTGAGCCTCCTCCTCTTCTCTTTGAGCTTCGCCCCTTCTCCTCTTCTTCTCTCCTTCTCTTCGCAACTTTCTCTTCTCACTCTCTCTACGTTACTTTCTTTTCTTTTTCTTTTTCCACTTGAGTCAAAATGAAAACTAGCCTCAAGGACCCCTTGAGAGTCGAATTACTTGACTAAGCAATGGGCCACGGGCCTAATTGTGGATCACGGCCCCTTGCTCGCACCACCTAAATAGTGACACCATCTCCTAATAAAATAAAATAAAATAAAATACTTAAACTCGAATTATTTAATTAAATTAAATAAATATTGTAAGCCTTAAATAATTTAATTAAATAAATAATTAAATTATTTTGGGGCGTTACACAAGGCGAAAGGAAGCATCTCGTGCCAATCTTTATAGGTTACTACCATCTTTTGCACAATCTTCTTGATATTCTTGTTGGCCGCTTCAACTGCCCCATTCATCTTGGGACGGTATGGAGAAGAATTATGATGTTGGATTTTGAAGTCCTCGCATAACTCTTTCATCATCTTACTGTTCAAGTTGCTGCCATTATCTGTGATAATCTTATCCGGAAGCCCATAGCGGCAAATCAAATCTTTCTTTACAAACTTAGCAACCACAGAGCTGGTAATACTGGAATATGAAGCAGCTTCAACCCACTTGGTGAAGTAATCAATAGCGACCAGGATGAAGCGATGCCCATTTGATGCCTTAGGCTCAATAGGACCTATGACGTCCATGCCCCACATTGAGAATGGCCAAGAGGCAGTCAAGACATTTAGGGAAGCAGGTGGTACATGAATATGATCAGCGTAAATCTGACACTTGTGACATCTTCTGACGAAACTATAGCAATCCGATTCCATTTGCAACCAATAATAACCCGCTCTTAATATTTTCCTTGCCATGGTGTGTCCGCAGGAATGAACCCCAAATGAGCCTTCATGGACTTCTCTCATGATTTTTGTTGCCTCTTCTTCTGTCACACACCTTAAAAGGACCATATCATAATTTCTCTTGTATAGAACTTCACCGCTCAAAAAGAAATTCCTTGACAATCTTCTGAGGGTTCTCTTGTCATTCTCTGACGCTCCAGGAGGGTATTCTCTATTCAAGATGTACTGCTTGATGTCATAATACCAGGGCTTGTTGTTGGACTCTTCCTCGATGACCATGCAATAATGATGTGCTGGCAAATCTCGATGCTGAATCCCGATGTGAGTCAAGCTTTTGTCGCAGCTGATATTAAACATTGAAGACAAAGTGGCTAGTGCATCAGCCAACTGATTCTCATTGCGAGGGAAGTGCTGGAATGTGATTTCTTCAAAAGGCTCAACCAGCTTTAGAACGTAATCTCGGTAAGGGATCAACTTGGAGTCCCTGGTCTCCCAATCACCATTCACTTGGTGAATTACTAGAGCTGAATCTCCATACACATCAAGTCTCTTAACTTTCCAATCAATGGCTGCCTGGATACCAAGAATACATGCCTCATACTCTGCGATATTATTAGTGGCGTAGAAGCTTAGTCTGGCAGTGAATGGGATGAATCGATTATCAGGGGAAATCAGCACTGCCCCGGCTCCGTGCCCGTACATATTGGAGGCACCATCGAACACCACTCTCCATCTTTCATCTTCTGGGGATTTCCCTTCTTCAAACAAAGCCATGATACCTTCATCAGGAAAGTCATACTGCATAGGCTGATAATCTTCAACAGGCTGGTGTGCCAGGTACTCGGCCAGCACACTACCTTTAATTGCTTTCTGAGTGACATATAGGAGATCATATTCTGATAACTGCATTTGTCAACGGGCAAGTCTCCCTGTAAGTGCGGGCTTCTCGAAGATATACTTGATAGGATCCATTTTAGATACCAACCAAGTAGTGTGACTCAGCATGTACTGCCTCAAACGATGAACAGCCCAAGCTAAAGCACAACAAGTCTTTTCTAGCAGCGAATACCTTGTCTCACAGTCAGTGAATTTCTTGCTCAAATAGTAAATGGCATGCTCTTTCTTCCCAGATTCATCATGTTGCCCTAACATGCAACCCATCGAGCTGTCTAGTACGGTTAGGTACAGGATCAGAGGTCTGCCGGGTACAGGAGGCGACAAGATAGGTGGATTCTGAAGGTATTTCTTGATCTTTTCAAATGCTTCTTGGCAATCCTCATTCCATTTGGTCTCTTGATTCTTGCACAAAAGTTTGAAGATTGGTTCACAAGTGGCAGTCAACTGGAATATGAACCTAGAGATGTAGTTCAGTCTTCCGAGAAAACCCCGAATCTCTTTTTCTGTTTTAGGGACTGGCATCTCAAGAATCGCGCGCACCTTGTCTGGATCGACCTCTATCCCCTTTTGGCTGACGATGAACCCCAACAACTTTCCTGATCGCACGCCAAAGGTACACTTGGCAGGATTTAATCTGAGCTTGAATTTTCTCAACCGCTCGAAGAGCTTTTGCAAATTGACAATGTGCTCCTCATCCGTTTTAGACTTGGCGATCATATCATCCACGTAGACCTCTATTTCCTTGTGCATCATGTCATGAAACAATGTTACCATAGCCCTTTGATAGGTAGCACCGGCGTTCTTCAACCCGAATGGCATGACTCTGTAACAGAATGTTCCCCAAAGAGTTGTGAAAGTTGTTTTCTCCATATCCTCAGGAGCCATCTTGATCTGGTTATACCCTGAATACCCATCCATGAAGGAGAATAGTGAATGTTGCGTCGTACTATCCACTAAGACATCAATATGGGGCAGGGGAAAATCATCTTTGGGACTAGCACGGTTCAGATCTCTGTAATCAACGCACATTCTAACTTTCCCGTCTTTTTTCGGAACTGGCACGATGTTGGCAACCCATTGCGGATACTTGGCTACCGCTAGGAATCCAGCGTCAAACTGCTTTTTCACTTCATCCCTGATCTTTAAGGACATTTCTGGCTTCATTCTTCTCAGTTTCTGCTTTACCGGAGGGCATTCCGGCTTGACTGGCAACTTATGCACCACTATGTCAGTATCTAAACCTGGCATATCTTGATAAGTCCATGCAAAGACATCAACATACTCATGTAGGAGTTCAATTAGTTTCTTGCGCTCGCCTTCCTTCATTGAAGTACCCACCTTTACTTCCTTCTTGCTGTCCTCTGTGCCTAGGTTAATTATCTCAACGGACTCCCCATGTGCCTGGATAACATTTTCCTCTTGTTCAACCATCCTCATCAACTCTGGAGGAGTTTCCCAGTCATCCTCAACATCATCCTCAGCTTGGTTAACGGGGTGATCAAAATTAACATATGAATCGTTGGCATCGTTATTCTCAAAGATATTCATTTTAGATCTGCATTTGCGGGAATAGAAAGAAATGAACAAGCAAAAATAGAAACACAAGATAGAGACGCATAATAATGAAAAGCAAATTTATTCATTCGAGAATCCAAAACAACGTTTTATTGATAGATGATATTTGAAGGAAAACATGCATGCCCTTATGGAATATCCTAAGGCCTTGGGCAGAGCCAAAGAATTTGCATTACAAAAACATTACTTTGGAATGAAAATAACAGGGAAATCAATGATCTTCCAATTATCAAGCTCTTCATCTGCAGCACTGCGACGCACCAAGTCCACGCCTTTGTCTTCCACAACTGATTCTTCCTCAATGACGGCCACCTGATCGGGACCCAGCATACCCGCATTCCTAAAGCTCCGAGAGAGATCATAGATAGGAATCTTCTTCAAGCCTGGTTCCCGTCCCTGAAGCTTAGCTAGCCTCCTTTCTCGCTTTTCCTCAGCCATTCTCTTCTTATCAGCCTGAGTGGGCCAATATCCTAACCCACGCCTATCCTTGTACTCTTGCAGCTGAACCGGCGTCAGAACTCCTTGCTCGTACTTTCCCAACCCTTTTCCGATCTGGTAACCATTTTGCAGCATGACTTTGGCTACCATGATAGCAGCGTCAGATATCTTTGGTACGGGCAACTGGGCCTCTTCCCCCACAAAAGCAGCATTTGCAATTTCTAGTGATTGAAAGGCAGATTCAAGTGATTCTTCTGCAGCCTCAATGTATTGAGATGGATGGGGCTTGCTAACGATGAACTCTTCTTCTCCAAAAACGACTATCAGCTTGTCGTCGACTACAAACTTAAGCCTTTGGTGGAGGGATGAAGGAACAGCACCGGCAGCATGAATCCAGGGTCTCCCCAGGAGACAACTGTAGGATGATGCAATGTCCATGATCTGAAAATTCACATAGAATACTTCTGGCCCTATCTGCATCTGGAACTCCATTTCTCCTATAACCTCCTTCTTGGATCCGTCAAATGCCCTAACTAGTGTTGAGCTAGGCTTCATATATGAACAGTCTACATTTAATCTGCTCATAGTAGATTTGGGCATGACATTCAAAGAGGATCCATTGTCGATGAGGACCCTGGAGAGTGTATATTCACCACATCTGACTGAAATGTGAAGTGCCTGATTATGCCCCTTTCCCTCAGGGGTGAGCTCATCATCGGTAAAGGTAATATAATTGGATGCAACAATATTCCCTACAATGCCATCGAGCTGGTCAACAGTGATGTTCTGAGCTACATGGGCTTCATTCAATACTTTCATTATGGCTGCACGGTGAACCTCAGAATTGAGCAGCAGAGACATGATAGAGATCTTTGCAGGGGTGTGGTGCAGCTGGTCCAACACTTTGTAATCACTCTGACGCATGATCTTCAGAAATTCAGTGGCTTCTTGTTCTGACACTTTCCTACTTTCCTTGGGTTCTTGCGCTTTGCCTTTGCGAATTCTTTCCTCCTCCTCCTTTGAGGGACCTTCTTTCAGGACTTCAGGGGCATAAACCCGTCCGCTTCTAGTGACTCCGCTGCTTCCCGCAATGTTGGTGACATCGGGAACAACTTGAGGCGTCTGAATTGGAACTGACACCCCATAGCTCCATGGAACAGCATTGTTCTTTTGATGAGGAGCTGGGACAGGAATCACAATGGCCTTAGGTTTCTCCACGATCGGCTTTCGGCTATACGGGACCTCAATAGGTACCTGAACATTTCCATTCCTATCTGACTCGAAGGTCAGCACATCTTCCTCTTTCTCTTGCACACTCATTTGGATTATATGACGATCCAACAGGTCCTGCAAAACTGTCTTGAAGGTCTCACATGTTCCGACACAATTATCATCAACACATACTTCTTTCTGAGCACATCCTCTCTCAATGACCCCGAACTTGCATAGCTTTGCATGAATGACCTCTAAGGGTGTTTGGATACACTCCACAGTTCTGATTAAGGATTGACTTCCCGTATCGTGGATGGCATTGGTTGCATGTTTCTGATGACCAGGCAGCGGATTAGTTGTGATACTCGGGTCTTCTTGTTTGAAGGTTATCCCTTTGGCATCAATAAGATCTTGCACTACAATTTTGAATGCCTTGCAGTCCTCAACAGCGTGTCCTACTGCCCCTTCATGAAATGCACAGGTAACATTGGGATTGTAGCCTCGGAAGTAGGGTGGTTGAACTGGTCTCATGGGTCTGGTATTGATGAGTTTGTTTGTAGAAAGATAGTTGAAGAGGTCAGTATAGGACATGGGGATGGGATCAAAGGTGGTCTGTTTTTTGTCTGGGTAGCTTTTGTGGTAGTTATTTTGTGGTGGAAGGGTTGGTCGTGTTTGAGTGGGGATAGGGGTGTTTTGTGGTTGATAAGGTGGGCTTATGGTGATGACGTTGGTTTCTCCTTCTTTTTTCTTTGGAAATCCGGAGAATGGCTTTTTCAGGGTGGTTATGCCTGTGGAACCATGGGCAATCTTGCCGCTTCTCATTCCGTTTTCTAGTCTTTCACCGATGATTACCATGTCTGAGAAATTGGAAGACACGCTACCAATCAACCGATCGTAGTATAACGACGGCAGGGTTTCCATGAACATGAAGACTAATTCTTTCTCTAACAAAGGGGGTGTTACTTGTGCAGCCAAAGCCCTCCACCGCTGGGCATACTCTTTAAATGACTCATTATCTCTCTTTGCCAGACTCTGCAACTGTGTTCTGTCCGGCGCCATATCCGTATTGTACTGGTACTGTCTGAGAAAGGCATCAGCCAAGTCCTTCCAACAATGGATATGGGACGGTTCTAGTTGCATGTACCAGTTGAGGGATGCCCCAGCGAGGCTCTCTTGGAAATAATGGATCAACAACTTGTCATCATGAGAATGTGCAGCCATTTTTCTACAGTACATGGTCAGATGGCTTTTAGGGCAAGTCACGCCTCGGTACTTGTCAAAGTCGGGTACTTTGAATTTGGGA
This sequence comes from Astragalus membranaceus, assembly GCA_039519185.1. NCBI lineage: Eukaryota > Viridiplantae > Streptophyta > Magnoliopsida > Fabales > Fabaceae > Astragalus > Astragalus membranaceus. The sequence continues at coordinate 126,584,807 of CM076848.1, read as the reverse complement.
GGTAAAACCACATCAGGGATGAGACACAGATCACGAGCTTCTCTTGCTCTAGAGCCCGACCCTTCAATCATCCTTAAGCGTTCCTCTAACATATGATACCTGTCTCTAACTTGAGGAGCTTCAGCAGGGTAGTTCTGAGGAAAACCATTCACACCGTAGTGAGGATTACTCATCGCCATTACGGCTGGGTTCACGTGTGGGTCACGTGAGTGAGTGATATTCCCAGGAATTGGTCCCTGAATTGGGGGATAGACCGTTACTGGTGAATGAAAGTCGAACGGAGTTCCCGGCGGAATAGGAATCTGAATTTGGCCCTGAAGCGCTCCCGTTCCTCCACCGTTTGTGGCTGAGATGGGTGGGACTTGTTCTGCAACACTAAGGGGATTACCTCCTGCATTAGCCTCGGCTCCCGGAGGTGTGTATCCGGATGGGAGTCCCCAAGGCATCCCATGCGTAACTGGTTGGCCTTGGTTATTGGTTCCTGAAGTATGAGCAAAGGTGTTAGTCTCGAGACTCGGAGGGGGAAGAGTGACAGCAACTCCGGTAGTGACGGCGAGATTTTCAGCGGTAGTTCCGTTCCTTAAAGCTTGTAGTATGCTCATCATTTCCGTCATCTGTGCTTCTATTGCCCCTATTTTCGTTCTCAACTCCCGATTCTCTTGAGCCAATTGCTCTATATTGGGAACTTCAGCAGAGGTGCTACCAAGGTCTGGTTCCCCACTTCCTAAGTCTTCCATAACAGGACCGCCCCGGTCATTCTGGTTAGTTGCCATGAGCCTTGCTTGTAGACGAGTCAGGTATCGATGTTGGCGAACCAGCTTGCCTTTTTCTATTGAGGGAATACACTTTATGAGCACGAGAATTTAAATAAACGAATGCAGATGCAATGCAATATGCATGATTTTATGTTTGTTTGGGTGCCGGGAATCGCGGTGTAATTCGTCTTGTCATAGGCGTGTGGGTCTAAAAGTCATTTTATTTTATATATATATATATATTTTTTATTTTGACTATTATTTTTTGCAACGAAGTTGGAAACAATAGGCAAAACGAACACACTTTATTCAAAAGGAAAGAATACTTCAAACTCGAGAGAAAAGCAAAGTACAATATTCTGAGGACAAAGTACAATATTCAAAGAAAATTACAACTTTTTAGAGAAAATTACAATTTCCTAAGAATTATTGCAATGATCTAAAGTGGACTTCAGAGGCATATAGCCTTCAATTTCTCCTTCCTCTTTCTCTTCTTGCTTTCGGCTGCCCCCTTGGCCTTCTCCATGAGTTCTTCTGTCAGGATCTTGCAATACTCGACAAACTCACGCACCTTGGCCGGAGTGTTGCAAGGGTTCATTTCTGCTTCAGCTCTTCTTAGCTTCTTGGGAACAACTCTCACAGCTTGATTAGCTAGCCCTGCTAGCTTTGAAAATTTGCTGCTCCAAAGCCGAATCTCATCCCTTAGCTCCTTGATGACTTCTTGGTTTTCTATTTTGCCAATTAATGCCATGAAGCGTTCCTCCCAGTACCGGCTTTCTGCTTGCACTTGCCCATAAGATTCCCTTAGGTATTGGAAGTTCCTCTTCAATTCATCCGACCTTCCTTATTCAAACTCCAAAGCTTGTTGATATTCTTTCAAGATCCCTATGATAGACTCTCTATCTTGCCTGATGTTTTCCACTTGGTTCTCCATTTCAAGCTTCATCCTTTGGAATCCTTCTTTTGACTTAGCTAGCGCCTCTCTAACCATTTTCTCATCCCTCTTTGACTTGGTATATGATTTCTTCCATTCCCTTGCTTCCGCCACAGCCTCATTCATCCTTGAGACGCACCTCTTTACTTCTTCTTTAGCTCCCTCCAAATATTTCTGAATTCCCCTCTTGCTCTCTTCTTCTATTTCAAGCTTCCTATTGGTTGCTTCAATAGCGGCAGTTTGAAGAGCATTTTCATTTTCTAGCTTCCGCTTGTCTTGCATCACCTTTCCCAATCTGTTTTGCAAAGCTCTCTTCTGTTCTTCCGCTTTCGATAAGGCCAACTTAACCTCTTCTAGTTCTTCAATTAGGGGAACATGGGGTTCTGGTATTTTCTCTTCAAGTGATGGCATTTCTTGGTTCGATGATCGAGTTTCCTTAATCCTTCTTTCAAGCCATTGAGTAAAGGAGATAGCAGTGGTCCTTTTAGATAACTCGCCCTTGTTTTTCCGCACCACGGTTTCCCAAGCTTGCAAGACTCGCCGAAGTAAGTCCTCGTCTTTAGGGATCCCCTCATGGAGGTAAAAACGGAACAACATAGCTTCGGAGGGTGAGTCCCGCATAGGGTACCCGAGTTGTCTCAAGGCCAAAGACGGGTTATAATTGATGCATCCCTGTGTTCCCATGAGAGGAACGTTCTGGAAACTGCCACATTGGAATATCACTGAGGGTCTATCTTCCCAAAACTTGTGCAAGTACCACCGAATTTGAAGAGCATCAAGGTTCTTGAGAGTATCCTTCCACTCTTGAGGGCTCATAGTCTTCGGATTGCAACCCAAGGCGTAGGAAAGCAGGTCCCCAACTTCACTTTTGTTAATGCACACATGACTGATCAACCAAGCGTATAGCACAGGGAAGGAACAACACATCTTATCCTTTCGGAACTCATGGTGGCGGGTGAAGGCGCGATAGGTCTCGGCGAGAATAGCGGGGACTGGGTTGATGAGACTTTTTGCACTCTTGAAAGCCATGAACACACCAACAGCGGTTTCATCTATATGTTTCTCGATCTGAGGGAAAAGAACAATGCCGAAGATGGTCAAAGCTAGTACTTGCTTGAAAGAAACCCAATCATTTGATGCTACGTAACTAGTCATCAAACTCTCAAAGTACTCCTGAGGAAACCCAAATATCTTGTTACGTTTAACTTTGTGGGACCGCACTTCTTCTACACTGATTTGTAACAAGGAAGCAAACTTCTCATCTGAATAATATTGCCTCTGATACTGGTAAGGTCTAGCCTCTGAGCGATTAAAACCCAGAATCTTCTCATACTCCTCTAGGGTAGGTGCCATTTAGAAGTTCTTGAAAAGAAAACATCTGATCTCAGAGTCGTAGAACCAACATAGGGCAGCGATGGCGCTCTCTTGTACTTCTAACTGTACTAACTTGCGGATGTTCCCATAAGTCTTGTCGAAGGACCGAAGCTCAATAGGACCTAATAGGGAAGCATACTCCTTCAAACTAGTTACATCAATCTTCTTTACAATAGGGAACCTCGAATTGAATGCGGTTTTGCCTTTAGATTCCATGTTGCTTCTTACACACCTATGACAAGGTTCGATGTTATGTCGCGATCTCCGGCAAACAAACTTTAATGCATGAAGAATGCCAATGATGAAAGTTGTTTGTTTCAAACTTTTGTTAGATGCAAATGCAATGGTGCGAAATGATGTGAATGCGAAATGATGTGAATGTGAAATGATTTACATAAAAAGAAGGTAAGAAACTAAGGACATTATTTTCTACGATTTTTGAAAAAGAGTTTAAGAAAAAGGAATGCCTAAACTAATGCAACAAACAAAGGCGTGCCCCCGTGTCCTACAAAGGGTGGGAATCCTAGGGTCTAAAGTCGACGAAAGGGGTAATCCTTCCATGTAGGTTCTAATCACTTCCTTACAATGGCAACCAAGAGCTAAAGTCTCTCTCATGATGGCACCCACAATCGTAGAAAGCTACCGAGTGTGAGGTATCATGACAAAGCGCGCTCTTGGGCGGAACTTTCATGAGAGCCATACAGACAAAGGTCTACGAATGGCAGTCACTAATCGTTCCCACTCTCCTAGGTTTTTGTTCAGACCTTGGGTTTTAGGCCCCACTCAATGCTCACAAGTATAGGGTGTGAAGTGTGTGTTGAGGGCACAACACCTAGAAATAACTAACCTTCCCCACCTGCAAGAGAAAACACAACAGTCCAGACAAAAGCAAGCGATAACATGTTGTCTACCCTAGGGTTTAATATCATCAAATACAACTAATCTTGGGTGCCAACAACATTGCACTACTTACCTTAGGAAAGGGAGCAAAGAAGAAGGGGACATGATAAGAAAGGGGAAGAAATGCATGAAGGAACTAAGCAAAGAAGTAACATATTCAAATCAATCATGTAAACCACACACTTAATTAATTAGGCTTGACCCACTTTTGAAAAAAATGTTTTTTAGGGTCCCCAGTGGAGTCGCCAGCTGTTGCGCCCGAAAAAGTCCCTGAGGGAGAACCTTCCTCGTTCACAACTTTTTCTATGACAATGAAGCCGCCACCAATATTTATTAAGGGAAATATTAGGAAAACCTTTTTTTGAAAGCGATTGGCCTTTGAAAACTGAGTTTTGGGTTCGGGGGTCGGTTACGCGTGGGGAAGGTATTAGCATCTCACACGTCCTCTCTATTGAGAGGGAACCTTTAATTAAATGTGTGGTTTTTATATGTTGACCTGAAAATATTCAACTTTGCCTCTATACTTCTTATTGACAATGAATTAAAGGATTTAATAGATTTTTTTATTTTTGGAGAGAAAGGGAAAAAAGAAAAGGGTTTTTTAGAAAAAAGTGCTTGACGGGACGTGGCCCGCTCCTACGTATCTCCCGGTGCGATGGAGAACTCAAAGCTACGTAGTTCTTGTTTGTTTGGAAAACGGTTTTTGTTTTTTTATTTTATTTTATTTATGAAAATTGAGCGTTCATGGTGATCAATTGAGCAAAGGCTCCAAGTGATCACCACTAGTACTCCATTGTTAATAATCATGCAAGCAAAGGCTTCACGAGACTACTAACAAAGTTTTTTGATTTAGTGAAAATCTTTAGGAAAATTAGGCATTCATGATGATCAATTGAGCAAAGGCTCCAAGTGATCACCACTAGTACCTCGTTGTTAATAATCATGCAAGCAAAGGCTTCACGAGACTATTAACAAAGTTTTTAATTTATGAGAAAATATTTTGTTTTGAAGAGAATTAAATTAAATTAAAAAACGAGAAAAAGGGGGGGTGAAATGGTAAAATAGGGTGTTATTAGCAGCAAGGGGTTGTATTATAAAATCTGGGGTGTAAACAGGAAGCCCAGTTCGCATCTGAGGGCCCAGTATGCGAAACTGGGCTTAAGTGAGGGAGGTATGCGCATGAATTGAAGGGGTGCAAATGTTAATCTGATATTTTTTTAAAAAAAAACAAATAAATAAATAAATATAAACCCTAGCTATATAAAGCCCAACTTAAAAAAAAAACTAAACCTAATTCATTTTTCCCCACACAGCAGCGCCGCTGCCAAGAGAGAGAGAGAGATCCCAGGCGAAATTTCTGCCTTGTTCCACGGTGAGAGAGAGATCGACGGCGGGAGTTGCGCCGGTTTCCTTGGAGAGGAAAATGAAAACCGAAGCTTAGAGGAGGAGAGGGAGCGTCGGACCGGAGACGGCGAACGGAGAATGGTGTTTCTCCGGCGGCGACGAACGCGTGGGGGTTCGCAGGGGTTGCGACGGCTACGGCTGGACGGAGAGAGAGGGAAGAAGGACGCCAGCGGTGCTGGCGGTGGTGTTTCTCAACGGCAACATTTTTGCTATTGACGTGCGTACGGTGGAGAAGCGGTGGTTCCGGCCAGGAGAGAGAAACAAGCACGGCGGTGAGGGGGAGAAGGGAAGGCTGCGATGGTGATTTCAGGCGAAGAGACGGAGACGATCGTGGGTGTGGTTCGGTTTTGGGGGAGGAAGGTTCTTTTCGGATGGCTGCTGGCTTCGGTTTTGTGGTGGGTCGCCGGAGTTCATGGTGGAGCTCGCCGGAGAAGACGACCGGAGCTCCGGCGAACACATTAAGGTTAGTTTTGTTTATATTTTTTGTTTATTCTCGGCCTATTGTTCTCAGTTCTCCTCTCCTCTCTTCTATCCTTTTATTTCGATTTTCCTTTTTTACTTCCCTATCTCACTCATTTTTGAAAACAAACGGAACTATTTATTTCTGATTTAGTCCAAATACATCTAAGTTTTGAAAACAAACAGAACTACTTCGTTTTTTAGGATTTGGGTTCGGTTTAAGTTTTAATCTGCAGTTTCGTGTTTTGAGTTCTGGATTCGGTTTGTTTTAGATATAAATGGATTAATCGATTCCTGATTCACTGGACGCAGAGTATGATGCCTAAAGGACGGTCCCGAAAAAAACAATACACTTGCAGCCACATTATATACATGTGTTTAGTACATAAACATCAAACAGAACTTAAAACATAGTAGATCTACACTTACATATTTTTATAATTACAGATTTTTACATATATGTATATATAAACACCAACCTGTGTCCCTTAATGTAAAGAGCAGATCTGTATGCTTGTTGTTACCACCTCTTAGCGTAATGCTTCTGTTGATGTTCGTTCTTCTGCAAGCTTGGATTTTTTGAACCGAAGTGAAGAGAGTGTCTTCAGATTAGGGTTTTCGGTGTAAAACCTAATTTTTTGAATGATTTCTACCTCGAATTCCGTGTCTGTCCACTGCTGTTTGACTGCTGATTTATACTGCATTTTCAGGTTTAGGCATTGATTGTAATTTGACCGGGCTCTGAATATTTTTTCAGATTTGGATCCAAGCCCATCCGCAGCTGCAGCAGCTTGGAGTGCTGCTAGGAAACCCTAATCCGCTCTATGACTTGTATTTTCGGATCTGGCCATTTGGGCCTTTTTTGATGTAATTTTTTTGTATTTTTTTGGACATTTGGACCTTTGAACTCTCTTAAATTGTAAATAAAATTAAATAGAATTTTTTTTTGCCATTTTTGATACTATATTGCTTAAATAAATTATATAAACAAAATAAGATTAATAACAAGAAAAAGGAGTCGGGCCAAATACAAAGACGAGAACGGGCCAGACTAAACAAATACGCTAAAACGAGGCCCAAAAATAGAAAAATGGGCCTGTTAACTAAAAGCGCTAAAAATTAACTTGGAATCGCATTCTTAAGCCCGAATTGAAACGACAAGCCCAATCGCGAGAAAACTGACTTTGGTAGTCTCAATTAGGTTCGACTAAATCCAAATACAAAGATTAAATTGAAGAACGCACGAAACGACCGATCATTCGCGTGCATGCCTAATTTAAAACAATGGTATTTCGATTTAGTTGAACAGGGTAATTGAAATTGGCTAGGATTAGTAACTGAGACGCCATACTGATAATTCTCGTAATCACGCGACTTCAAAACACGATTTACAAAAAATAAAATAAACGACTAAAACTAGAAAAAGAAGACGGACAAAATTGGGGTATAACAGTAACCTACAAAGATTGGCATGAGATGCTTCCTTTCGCTTTGCATGGGTATCGTACCTCAGTGCGTACTTCAACCGGGGCAACCCCTTTCTCTTTGGTATATGGGTCGGAAGCAGTCCTCCCTATTGAAGTTGAGATACCCTCCCTACGGGTGCTGATGGAAATCAAGTTGGAAGAAGCAGAATGGGTCCAGGCTTGTCTGGATCAGCTGAATGTCATTGAGGAGAAAAGAATTGCTGCCCTGTGTCATGGCCAGTTGTATCAACAAAGGATGAAGACAGCTTTCGACAAGAAGGTTCGTCCCCGAGAATTCAGCGAAGGAGACATTGTGCTCAAGAAGATCCTGCCTATTCGGAGTGACCCCCGTGGGAAATGGATTCCTAGCTATGATGGACCATATGTGGTAAAGAAAGCCTTTTCTGGAGGAGCATTGATACTCACCAACATGGATGGTGAAGAACTCAGAAACCCAGTCAATTCAGATTCAGTCAAGAAATATTACGCCTGAGAAAAATAAAAGAAAAAAAGAGAAAGATGAGCCAAGCAAGAATTAGCTCGCTAGGTTGAAAACCTGAAAGGGCGGCCTTGGCAAAAAGAGCGACCCGGTGGACTGAAAACTCGCAAAGAGCGGTCCAAGCAAAAATTAAGGTCAGAAAGGTTGGACTTAAAAAATAAAAGAGGCAAGCAGCGCCTCCAAAAGCTTGGATAAAAGGGTGATCAAGGATATAAGTATGGGTGATTGGCATCAACACTCCAAAGACAAAGAGCGCTCATAAGATCTGTTGCGTCCATTTTTCTTGTTAGTTTCAAAAAATTCTCAATGTACTCTTTTCAGTCGGCGCGACCTTTTGCGCGTTCGGTTTCCATATGAATAAAAAGTCCAAATTTTCCACGCCGTCTGCTTATTGTTTTATCATTGCTTCCTTTTCATTTATGCTTTAAAATGATGTTTTATGGTAGATGATAAATGAATTATGAAAATGTGCATAAATCAGAGCATTAAAATCATTGCGAAATTTTTGAAAATCACGAGAAAAGAAATGATCTCTCAATCAGGTAAATTCACAAGAATCAAACAAAAGCACTGGTCGCGTCAAAACAATTCTCAAAAGGCTGAAGCATGACCCTCGCACCATTATGGACGACCATCGTGCCTCATAACGCAAGTCCTACGATTTGGTCGAAACAGCAAAAAAAAAAAGCAAAATAGCAATAAAACAAATAAAATTCATGCATTGCATTCATCAAACATAGACAAAAAAATTCATGCAAGCAAAAAGAAACTCCTACATCACATCACATTCATCCCATCAAAAAGCAATCATGGCATTTGCATTGCATGCATTTGTTCATCTCACTTGCAGGTACAAGGACGGATAAGTACTTCGATGTTAATCCTTGCACTCAGTTCCCAGAAAATGCCCTATTAGTTCGGAGTTCAAATGCTTTTCAGTTCGGCGCTCAAGCGTGCATTGCAGTTTGGAATTCAAATCGCTCTTATCAGAGTTCAGTGCTCCCTTCTGTTCATGGTCTCACATCGTGTACGAGCAACGTGATGGACCGCAGCCCCATGTGAGGTTCAATGGAATAGTTGTATCAGCCTAAGATACAGTGGACGCCGTGCATTGATCAGTATATCAGTTCCGGAGCTGATAACGATCCCCCCGGTCGCTCGAATGACCAGAGATTCCCAGGATGCGTGCTCCTCAAAGCCACGTGCAAACTCAGATTCGCGAGGGTTCGTTTACAGGTTTTAGGCAGCCAGGCATTTTACCGCTTTCTTATCGCTTTCTTCATTTAGCGCTTTCCTTGCCTTTCGCAGTTAGCGTGCATGTTGTTAACCATTTCGTTTATTGTTTCCTCATCAACACTCCAAGTGTTGATTCAAAAGAAAAAAAAAGAAAAAAAAGAGAAAAGAAAAAGGAGAAAAAAGAAGAAACGGAAAAAGAAAATTCGGGTTTCTCCAAGTAGACAAAATTGGTATAATTTCTGAATTCTTTATTCCTATTTTATCTTCGAAATATGTCTCGGCCAATTCATATTTATTGGTAAAATCCAAATAAAGAGGGGCAGCTGTCATACCCTAATTTTGTCCGCCCAAGTCAAAACCTTTTTTTCAAACAAAAATGGAAACAATAAGGGTAATTCATAATTTGTGTAGGTTAATGGACTTTCGCATTTATGTGTATTTGTCCCCTATCTCGCATTTTTATTTGAATTACGCGCACGCGCAAGTCGTAACTGCGTGAGCTTCCCTTTTACCCTTGCCATTTGGCATGCATTTTAATCTTCAAAAAGGCCATTTATTGATCGTTATTAATTTTTGGCACCAAAAAAAACATTTTTTATTAATTTTTGAGAATTTTAGGGAATATAATAGTGCATGTTTCAATATCTGTGGGCATTCAAATGAGAGCAAGTTAATTATTTTTGAACTAAACCAAGTCAAGGATGAAAAATACAATTTATTCTATCAAGGATAATTTTCGTATAATTTTTTGGAAGAAAATCCTAGTTCAAAATAATTAAAAGGCATTTTTCCCATTTTTATTACACAAGAAAGCTGAAAAAGGACCATTAAATATTCCCCGATTATTAAATGACAACTTTTATTGTCATGAATAATTAGAGGGATATTTTTATGGTGCCCAAAAATATGTGACACATTTTCAATAGGTGCACTATCATTTGCATGCCCAAAAATTCAAAATTCAAATAGAAAGTACAAAGTGTCCTCAATAAGACAAAAGACCAAAAAGGAGAAACAATTTTCCCTCCCCATTTTTGTTGTCATAGCCGAATTCCCTCTCTCTCTCTCTCTCCACAATTTCTTCCAAACTCTTCTATTGTACAATTATTCCTTAAGAATATTCTTGTACTATCCTTAATCCTACCCATTTCATACACATCCCTAATTCCCACACACTCTCATGTAGATTCATACCCCTTTTTTGTAAATGACACCATCCTCTCACACTCACTCCTTCATAAGAAATTGCAAACTTACTTAAAATAGAACATCTCATTCCTATTCTACCCTTAACCCTAATTTCACCCAAGACCATATATGAGCCTACTCTCCCAAAATACAAAAACAAGTTCATTTTTTGCACAAAAACCTCTACTTCCTCCTCTCCTTGGCCGAATACCTCCTCCTCTCCCTCACCTCATCTTTTTCAATTTCTTCACTCAATCATCCATTAAAACACCTTTCTACACTAAAATCTTCCATCCTTCTCAAAGATTCACCTTCAAATTCAAGGATCAAGTTCAAAGTTGAAGATTAAAGAGTAGATTAAAGGGGTTTTGCATTCATTCATCTCATTTCCTTCCTTATTCTAGCTTGGAGTTGAGGTATACTTTAAAACCTAGCATCATCTTCCAATTTTAGCATCAAAGATGTAAATCATCACTTCATTTTGGCATCCCATTGCATTTTAATGTCATAATGTTAGCATAGTTGTTGTTGTTGAGTGAGAGATGTATTTCAAGTATCTTGACAAACACTTTGGGAGGCTTGGGTGCTTGGAATGCTTCTCTCCTTTAGAATAAATTGTGTGTTGTTGTTATTTCACTCATTTCTTGTTGTTTTCATGAATAAAATGATGATTTGAAGCTTATTTCATTTCGCATATTAGAGGAAAATTAGGGTTTGTGTGATTGTTATGCATTTCTTTGCTTGATCATGTGAATCCTTGCCAAAAGTTTAATCTATGTTGTTCTCTTGCATTATCTTGTGTTTCCATGAATAAAATGAGATTTAGGGTTTATGTTAGTTTCGCATGTTTCAAAGAAATTAGGGTTTATGAGATTTTTGATGAGTTGGTTGTCTAATCTTGCAATTACTTCGAATTGAACCTTGATTATGATGTTTGTTTGCTTAAAACTTGTTGTTCCCATGAATTTGCTTGCAAATCATGCCCTATGTTGATGATTGGCAAGAGGACTCTCACTTGTGCTTTGATGCACACTTTAAGTGTTGAGGATTGCCTAAGAGGATTCAATTTCTTTTGTGATTCCTAGTGAACAAGAATGCAAATTTAGGTTTCCTTTCCTTACCAATTGCTTTGATTGCCAAAAACAACTTATAAATCATTTTGAAATGCTCTTGGTCTTGCAAATAAGTAATTGTTTTGAAATAATTTTTGGTTTTGTGTTGACGATTTTGTAAGAGGATTTGACACCTATGCACTTGTGCATATCCCAAGTGTCAAAGATTACCTAAGGGGATTCAACACTCTAATTGCCTAAACTTGTCAATTTAGTCTTAAGACTTGCCTATGATCTTGCATGAGGCAAATTCCCCTTTTAATTTATTCCTTCCATGTGGTTGATTGAAGAAATGTATTAGACATTGATGACATCAAAAAGATACCACATGGGTGCTTATGTCTAATGTTGGTGTGAAATCCTTAGGGTTTCGCAAGTGATTCATTAGAAATTTGATATCACTTGTGCTTTGAAATGCCTTTGCCTATTCACATATTGTGTCATAACTGCCTAGTTAGGTTCATCCCAGTGCCTAGCATCTTCAATAAGATGTGCAACTTAGGTTCATTTTCTTGCCTATTCATGCATTTTTGCCAAAATGTTCAACTTGGGTTTATTCCTTGCCTATCTATGTATCGTGTCATAATGTGTGTAGTCTAGGTCCACTTTCAATCAAAAGCCAAGCATCAAAATCTTTCCCTAAACAAGAATCAATCCAATTGCGAAAACTCTTCAAAATCAAACTTTGTTAGTAGTCTTGCGAAGCCTTTGCTTGCATGATTATTAACAATGAGGTACTAGTGGCGATCACTTGGAGCCTTTGCTCAATTGATCATCATGAATGCCTAATTTTCCTAAAGATTTTCACTAAATCAAAAACTTTGTTAGTAGTCTTGCGAAGCCTTTGCTTGCATGATTATTAACAATGGAGTGCTAATGGTGATCACTTGGAGCCTTTGCTCAATTGATCATCATGAAAGCTCAATTTTCACAATTAAACAAGGTAAAAAAAACAAAAACATTTTTCAAAAACCCAGAACTACGTAACTTTGAATTCTCCATCGCACCAGGAGATACGTAGGAGCGGATACTCTCCGTCAAGCACAACAAACCCAAAACATTTTTCCTGTCAAAAACCAAACACTTTTCCAATAACAAAAACATTTTTCAAAAACCCAAAACTACGTAGCTTTGAATTCTCCATCGCACCGGGAGATACGTAGGAGCGATACTCTCCGTCAAGCGCGAAAACTAAATATTTTTCATTAAGTCATTCATCAACAAAAAAGGTAAAAACAAAGCATTTTTCCGAATCAACTTTGCAAATCACATATTTAATTAAGGTAACCCTTCTTTGAAGGGACGTTATGGGGTGCTAATACCTTCCCCATGTGTAATTAAACCCCCAAACCCAAATCTAATGGTTCCAAAGACCATTGCCTTCCAAAAAAGGTTTTTTCGATGTTTTACCTTTAAAAAATATCGGTGGCGACTCTAAAATCCCGTTGTACGAAGAAAAATCCCTCCAAGTATTTTTCGGGGTGCGACATGGTTATGTGGAGATTTCCGTTTTGGTGATCTCGGTTATTTGTGATTTTCATCACAACTGGTGAGTTTTACTCACGTTTAGGTTTTTGAATTAATAAACTTAAATTGTGAAATGTGTTTCGGTTTTTGGTTCGTTGTCGAAAAAGTATTTTGTACAAAAATCACATTTTATGTCCAATTGGTTTTTGGATTGTTTGATTGATGATTTGATGATGATCATTGTTGTTTGAATATGTTTTGGACTGTTTTTATGTTGGGACAGGACTGGAACAGGTATCGAAATTGATCGGAACGACGAAAAACACAAAAACGGGACAAAACCAAAGTGCTGTCAGAGACGCACGACCCGGGGTCCCAAGCGCACGGACCGTGCGCCTCGTTCTGTCTCCGTCTTCAAAAATGAATTTTAAGGGCGCACGACCCGTGCGTATGGGCGCACGACCCGTGCGTATGGGCGCACGAACCGTGCGCAGTGTTCTGTCAAAATTTTACAAATTTGCCCGAAACGATCCCGTTTGATTCCAATCATTTTCTAATTCTTTCCTAACCCTTTTTCACCGAGGATATAGCAAAGTTGCAATCGGTGTCGTAGTGAGTCATAACACGTTCACCGGGGATATAGCAAAGTTGCAGTCGGTGTCGTGTTGAATGAAAATGTACGTGGTTATGAATCTAACCACGAATGAATGAAAATCCTATAATACGGTTCACCGGGATTTAGCAGAGTTGCAGTCGGTGTCGTGTTAAGTAAAATATGATTCTGAATTGAACCGAGAGTGTAGATAGGGGTATCGGTAGAACTCACTGAGATTGTATCTCATTGTTTATATGTTGTTTTACAGAGAAACAGGGAAAGAGGAGATCCAAGAGGCACGAGTAGGTTGTGCTCGGATGGTTGCTGAAGACTTAGCTTTTATGCTTAAGTTTATGTTTTTCCTTGTTAGCTATGTATCACGACATTATGCCTTTAAATGATGTAAACGTTGTGTATTTGTTTCCGTGTTTTCTTGTATGATATTGAACACTAAAGCTTGCTGATGACTGATGGTCAGGGAACCGTTGTGGTCTTATTTATGATTAAGACTATTTTGTTGTTGTTCAGCAAAAATTTATAGGGTGTTCAGTATCTAAATAGGAATCTATATCTCTTATGTGTTACAGTTGGTACACTTTGGTAATTCTACTTGTTAGAAATGCCGTGGTGTTACAGTTGGTAATTCTACCCGAAGCGTTACTTCATCTGTCTTGTCGTGTCGTATAAGATCTCTTCACCGCGACCGTGACTCACACCTCCCTTGGTGTAATCCTTGTACCAGACACCGAGCTGGGGTGTCCTGTCCTGATGTTGGCGCCCTACTGGGCGCCTTGTGCCCAGATGCTGCGTCCTGATGTTGGCGCCCTCCTGGGTGGCTTGTGCCAAGGTGTTGTGTTCTGAAGTTGGCGCCCCCCTGGGAGCCTGGTGGCATGCCCCCCGTTGTTGGCGCCCTCTTGGGCGCCTTGTGCTAAGGTGCTGTATTCTGAAGTTGGCGCCCTCCTCGGCGCCTTGTTCCATGCCTCCTGATGTTGGTGTGCTCCCGAGTGCCTTGTGCCAAGGTGCTATGTTCTGAAGTTGGCACCCTCCTGGGCGCCTTGTGCCATGCCTCCTGATGTTGGCGCCCTTCTGGGTGTCTTGTGCCAAAGTGCAGTGGTCTGAAGTTGGCGACCTCCTGGGCGCCTTTTGCCATGTTTGGATGCGCTGGGTGCCATTATGCAAAACGAGTGCGGGTTTGGATCTGCTGGCTGCCATCCTACGAAAAGAATTTTGGCGCTTTCTAGGGCGCCTGTGTGCCGGTTTGGAGGTGCCACTGTCCTGCGAAAGGAATTTTGGCGCCCTCTAAGGCGCCTGGGTGCCGGTTTGGAGGTGCTGGTCGCTGTCCTGCGAAAGGAATTTTGGCGCCCTCTAGGGCGCCTAGGTGCCGGTTTGGGCATGCTGGCTGTCTCTTTGCGTCAAGTGATTTGGCACCCTCCTGGGCGCCTTGGGTGCCGGTTTGTGCACGCTGGCTGTTTCGACCCTTCTAGTGATTTTGCGCCCTCCTGGGTGCCTTGGGTGCCGGTTTGTGCATGCTGGCTGTTTCGACCCTTCAAGTGATTTGGCGCCCTCCTGGGCGCCTTGAGTGCTGATAAACTCCAATTTAGTGCATTTTTTGATATATTTTTGGGTCACTTTTAGAGCAATTATTAACAATTATATAAATCATTAATTTATTTTGCTCTTTATTTTGCAGAAAGAGAGAAAATATAAAAAAAGAACTAAATTCTCATTTGGAACATATATTGCTCTACATTTTTCAATGGGTCTGAACAATATAATAAAATCCAAGTCCATATGAATAACGATCTGAAGGTTGGACTTGGATTATGGAATTATGTTAATGCAAATGCAATTGAAGAGCAGCCCAAGTCACAAAAATGGCCCACGGCCAATTGGAAGGAAGTAGCCCATCATTCAAAATCAAAGTAGAAAAGGCTAATTGCTTGGAAAGGAAGTTGTGGAGAATTAAAAAAAAAAGTGCCGCACAAGAAAAGAAAAAAAGCGGTAGTGACGGCAACGCACAGGAGAGGAGAAAAAGAGTTTTTGGGTACCCGTTCTTGACACCGTGAGAGAGCTTTGGAGCAGGAAAAGGAGATTGGAGATTCAGAATAAGAATTTATCTAACTTCCGGGTTATTTTTATCTCTGTAATTCATGACTCTAATTCCTATTTTATTGTTCTTTATGACTTTCGATAGCTAAATCCTCTTCTAGGGTCTTGGGTGGATCTTGCATGTTTAGAGACCGTTTTATGTTCTAATTTCATATCTGAATTCCGGTTTTTATTTCAATTAATATTGTCCTATTATTTTTATCACATAATTAGGATTAGCTACCATTTTCATGTTCATAATCAATTAGTTGATCAGCGACCGTACTGCAACTAGTTGGTGGACCTATAGGATAATTGGGGCTATAATTAATGCATGACCAAACTTTAATTTAGTCTTCCAATCATTCAACCTTTCTGTTCTTTATGCTTTTCCTCAACTTAAATTATTGGATGACCAAACAATGGTTAGTTTAGAAAAAAGAATATTAATCGCGAATGACCAAACGGATTAATAGTTTTAGTAAAGGGATTGGTAATTAAATAAAATAAAGGAATTCGGGTAGAATTAGACATAGAGGAATCAAAGCTTGCAAGTGAAACCGTGACCCTAGACCTCTCTCCATCGATTAAATCTAGTATTTTAATTCTAGTTATTTAGTTATTTTTATTTTGTTTCTATAATCATCAAACTATTGGTTCGTCTAAACAATAAATAATCTCGACTAGTTTGGTACTTGTTAATTAGTCTCTGTGGATACGATAATCTTTTATACTACTTCTGCGAAAGAGTACACTTGCTCTAAGTGTGTTTTTAACGCAACAAGTTTTTGGCGCCGTTGCCGGGGATTAATTTAGCAATATTAAACGAAAGAGATTTTTATTGCTTTAGACATTTTTTTGTTGCTTTAATTTTAAATTTTGTTTTTTTTATCTTATCAAATATATATATATATATATATATATATATATATATATATATAAAAGAAGTTACTAATACTTTCCCAAGAGACCGCTGCAATTTACCTTGTTTTCCAGAGAAAAGTCTAAATCACGGTTAAAACTTTTGGAGACTACATTAGAGAGGCAGAGGCACAAAGAAATTTAGAGAAGTCATATTGGTATATGTCTCAATGCCAGATTCAAATTTCTCCTCCTCCTTATGAACCTTATTCAAACTATTGGGATCACTATGAGCCACCTCCTTATTCCTCCCACTGGGATAATTATGAGTCACTACAAGTGCAAAGGCAAGAGGACGAAAAGTCAGATGTCAATGAGGTCTTGGCCAAATTTATGCAGCAGACAAATGAAAAATTTGAAAGATTAGAGGGTGCCATGAACAACAAATTTGAAAGCCTGAAGGGTCAAATCTCAAGTCTCATTGCTTTGTTATCTCAAGAGGCCCAAGAAACTCCTTCACAAACTAAGTCTACCCAAAATGAAGAAGCTGAGCAATACAAAGAAAGTATTCTTTCGAGAGATGAAGGTGTCTCTATGGAATATAATCTGGAGGAAGAAGCTCTCAAGAAAGATGAGGAGACTCCTACTGAAGGGAGTCAAATCAAAATAGTAGCTCCTACTGAAGGGAGTCATATTGAAACAAAAGATCCTACTAAAGGGAGCATTTGTGAGGACAGGGAGAAAGATCCCATGGTTCTGGATTTGGAGAAAGAGGAGAAAACGCCCTTTTTTGGGCAAATTGTTTTAACCATTGGTGATGCTGTGATTGAGGTTCACCGGGAAAAGGTAAAGAACATGATGTTATTAAAGCTTTAAATTCCAATGAAATTATCTCTTCTTTAACTTCTCCTTATTTTGATGATGTGGTTGAAACTAACATTTTTAGTGAATTAAAGATGCAAGACCTTTTGGAAAAAAATCTTATTTTGCAGGATCGTAGCATAATGGTGGATGGAGATAAAATAAAAATTTCACCATTCTTTGAAGTTCATCCACCACATGGAAAAAGAAAGAATAATTTGAACCACATTGTTAGAAAGCTAAGAAGGTGCACATCATTAGATGTTAAATTTGCTCTCGGAGAGCCACCTGATTAAGCACAACTATAGTCAGGCTCACGACGTTAAACAAGCGCTTCGCAGGAGGCAACCTGTGTTTTATTTTCAGTTATTTTTTACTTTTAATTTGTTTCATTTTGTTTTTAGGAATAAGCTCGGACTACAAGCTCTCTTAGGGAAGTCACTATTACTCTCTCTCATTTATTTCTCTTTGTTTCTATTTGGTCATTTTGCATTGTGGACCATGCTTCATGCTAGTGTGGGGGAGGAGAGTTATTTTGTCACTTGATCTTTATTAATGCACATACCCACCGTATATGTTGATAGCATTTTTTCTGGCTTACTTTAGCGACTTATGCTTCAAGTTGAAAAAAAAATAGAGATTTTGCTTTTAGGGGATCCCATAATTAATTTACTTGACAGACTTGTGATTAATTGTAACTGTGGGGTTGTCCTTCGGAAGCTGATAATTAGCATTTGTCCCTGTTGAGTACTTTTTGTGAACTAGCTTCTAAATGTGAGATCTGAGCCTTCATAAGGGGATTGATACTAAATCATAAATTTTTACCCATTTTCTTTCTATGAGTGTGTTTCCCATTTTGCTACATTCTAGAATTTGTCTTTTGACCTTTTCAAGGCGAAAATTGATTTGCATCATGTAAAAAGATTTGGGGAATTTAGGTATTTTTCTGGCCTCAGTTGTTTGTTGAATTTATCCATTAGTTGCCCCCTTTGAGCCTATTTGTTATATTTTTTCTTTGGTACCTAGATATAATTTTTTTTTGTGGTAACCATTTGAAATTAAATTTGGAGCAACTATTGAAAGTTACAATTTTGTCCTGTATTTTAATTGTCTATCTCATCACGACATAAAAACAAAATAAGAGTGGCTCATATGGTTACAAGTTCCTTTTCCTCCCGAGAGAAATATAGAAAAATGAAATGAAAAAAAAAAAGAAGAAAGAAAGCAAGAAGGAGGAAAAGGCACATCAAAAGAATGAAAGAGCCAAAGGGCAAATCCAAAAAAAAAAGTCTACTCAAGAGAAAAAAGCAAATGAGAAAGAGTCGACTCAATAGAAAAAGATTGAATAATGGAAGTGACATTAATGTGGAGTTTGGACAAAAATTGTAAAATAGATAGGAGCTTCATATTTGGTTTCAAATGTTACTATTTATTTCTTTTTTTAGCCCTTTGATTATCCCTTCCTTCTTATTTCCTACCCTGCATGAATTCACCCTGGCCCCCATTACAACCCATGAAACCCCATCTTTTGCATGCATGTGAACTATTTAGTGGAGATTTGGTCAAATTACAAGCTTATGGTAATGTGCATTTTGTGGAAACTTGAGTGTATATTTCCCTAGTCCCTAAACACTTAGAGAGATTGTGAGCGAGTGCCTTTGTTCATAGAAATGTATTCTTCAAGGACATGAGACTCTAATTGGGCAACCTTTTGACACCTCATTTGTACTATATTGTCTATTGTCTGTCATTGTGCTTCTAATTTTGGGTCCCTTATTTGGCTGTCTCTATTATTTATTTGAAAATTTTATTAAGCCAAGAAATTTGCTTGAGGACAAGCAAAAGTTAAGTGTGGGGGAGTTGATAAACTCCAATTAAGTGCATTTTTAGATATATTTTTGGGTCAGTTTTAGAGTAATTATTAACAATTATATAAATCATTAATTTATTTTGCTCTTTATTTTGCAGAAAGAGAGAAAATATAAAAAAAGAACAAAATTCTCATTTGGAACATATATTGCTCTACATTTTTCAATGGGGCTGAACAATATAATAAAATCCAAGTCCATATGAATAAGGATCTGAAGGTTGGACTTGGATTATGGAATTATGTTAATGCAAATGCAATTGAAGAAGGCAGCCCATGTCACAAAAATGGCCCACGGCCAATTGGAAGGAAGTAGCCTGTAACGCCCCAAAAATATTTGATTATTTATTTAATTAATTAAATGGGATTTATGTGGTAGAAATAATAATATAATTATTTGTTATTATTTATTAGTACCTGTGGACCTATTATTAGGGTTAGGAGTAGTAATGAGAGGTGTTAAGGAAAAAGGGCCATGAATTAGTCGCATGAACTAAGAAAAAGCCCGTAAGTTTAAGTGAGTTTATAAAAAGGATTAAATTAAGGATGTGCCCATTTAGAAGAAATAAACAAAGGCATAAGGGAAAACCTAAGAGAGGGCGACGGCTAGGGGAGGAGAGAAGAGGAAAATGGCACACAAGGAGAGAGGAGGAGAGAGAAGCTATGGCCAAGAGAGAGGGAGAGGCTAGGGTTTGTGATCTTCTATAAGGCTAAGGTAAGGGTGAGGTTCATGCTTT
Organism: Astragalus membranaceus; assembly: GCA_039519185.1. NCBI lineage: Eukaryota > Viridiplantae > Streptophyta > Magnoliopsida > Fabales > Fabaceae > Astragalus > Astragalus membranaceus. Next base: position 126,565,004 of record CM076848.1, on the reverse strand, counting down.
ATAAGGTTTGGTATGAAGGGTTGTATGTGGGTTAGGGTTTGGTAGTCATCATATGTGTATCATGTTTATTATGTGTTTGATAAAATGCTTTGAATGCTATATTGGTTGATTTTGTCATGTAATTGATGTTCCCAGGCCCTAATACTATGTTTGATGATTGCATGTGGGGGTTAGGGTATGATGATTTATCACATGTATGATTATATGTTTGGGTTGCCTTGTTGAACCAATTGTAGATTGAACCTATTTGTTGATGTTTGAGATCACTTGTTGATGTTTGAATATGTTTGTGGAGGTTAGAAATCAATTTGGGGTTTTTAATTCGCAAAAAAGCTGGGTTTTTGGGGTTCCTGGGCGCCATTTACTGTTCTGGGCGCCTCCCTGGGGGCCATCTTGTTGTTTGCAGGTTCTGGGCGCCTTTCTGGGCGCCATCTTGTTGTTCGCTGGTACTGGGCGCCATGGGCGCCGTTTCCTGCGTTTTCTGTTGTTCCTGTTTTCTGTTGTCTCGTTTCCTGATGACTGGGCGCCATGGGCGCCGTTTCCTGCTGATTTTCAGCAACTACAAATTATTTTGTTTTCGCGATATCTTCTGATCCGGGAACCCGATTGAGGTGTTCTAAGATGCGTTGGAAAGCTAATTCAGAGGCCTAACTGAATATTCTATTTTTAAGGCAAAATGAACTGTTTTATTGTTGTTGTTGTTGGCGCTCTGTCCTTAGGCGCCATACCCTGTTTTGTTGCCTATTTGTTGTTGCCATGCCCTGAACATGTTTCTGTGTTTGTTGCTGATTTAGGCGCCCTGCTCCTGGGCGCCGTGCCAGTCATTGTTGCTGTTTTCTGAAAATCATTGCTGTTGTTTCTGAAAATAATTGTGAGCTGTTTCTGAAAATAATTGTTGCTGTTTTCTGAAAATAATTGTTGCTGTTTTCTGAAAATCATTGTTGCTGTTTTCTGAAAAATAATTGTGTGCTGTTTCTGAAAATAATTGTGTGCTGTTTCTGAAAGTCATTGTTGCTGTTTTTTGAAAATAATTGTGTGCTGTTTCTGAAAATCATTGTTGCTGTTTTTCTGAAGATTATTGTTGCTGTTTCTGAAAATCATTGGTGCTGTTCCTATTTTTATGCGTTGTTCCTATTCTTATGTGCTGTTCCTATTTTTATGTGTTGTTCCTATTTTGTGAGCTATTCCTATTTTTTTGGGGTGGTCGTTGGCTGTCCCTAGTTTTGTGGGTGGTTGTTGGCGCCCTTAGCGCCCTGTTGTCTTGTTGATTTGTTGTTGTCGGCCGGTGGCCATTGTTGGATTGCCTCTTTAGGCATGGACTTGTTGTTGTCGGCCGGTGGCCATTGTTGGATTGCCTCTTTAGGCATGGATTTGTTGTTGTAGGCCGGTGGCCCTTATTGATTCGTTGTTGTAGGCCTATGGCCGTTGTTGATGTGTATGGCTATTGTTTGTCTGTGTTGCACCATTGAGTCGCATGCATATCATGTGCATATAGGGCAGATGGCCCTGGAACTTGTCTCTGAATTGTTGGATCGCCTCTTTTGGCGTGGATTTGTTGGAAGCCTCTATTTACGGGCTGGATTTCGGTACCATCATGCATTATAGGGCAGACGGCCCTCTGATGAGCATCCTGCATTCATACCGCATGATTGAAGTCACTGACTACTGTGACATGTTGTTTACTGAATATTGACTGTTGTGATGATATATGCTGTCGTGCTGATGTTGAATATTATGATGATAATGACTGTTGTGTCCATGCTGTTGTTGACCTTGACTGTTGTGACGATAATTGTCTGTTGTGATTATCTGACATTCTGACCTGTATATGCGGTCTTTCATACGATTCTTTATACTGTTTGATATCTCACCCCTTCTGTTTGAATGTTACCCCTATGTTGGTAACGTGCAGGTGATCTCGAATGAAGACCATAGTTCTTCATTAGTACGGTGTCGTCGCTCTGATACGTAGCACTCGGGGGGAATGAACGCTTGGTTATTTTCATGTCTTTCATTTCGTTGAATTTTAATGTTGAGAACCTTGCACAGTTGCAACAATTATTGATGATTGAACTTGTTGAATTTTTCCGCTGCGTGATTGAATAAATTTTGGTGTTGATGTTTTAAAGTGCTATGTATTCGAGTTGTTTGAAAAAAGTGTGACATCCGTTTTATTGTTAAAAACTCTGATTTTACTCTCATAAATTACCGGGTAGAAATGGGTGTTACATTAGTGGTATCAGAGCAATGGTTGGTCCGTCCGGCCAAGTCGTCGAGTCGTTGTGTCGGTTAACGACCAACTGTTGTCTTTTAGTACTAACCATTGTTTACATTGCAGGTTGTTTGAATCAGGTAAACTTTTTGGATTGTTCGGTCCTAACCGGACTGCTTGTGTAATTTATTGCGTTTTCTGTGCGTAAACTCTGTGCCTCTTGTTTTTGGTTTTGTTTCAACCTTCTTGTTGTGTGAACTTGTATGTAGGCAGCCTAAACTTCTATTATTTGGTTTCAAATTGTCGTCTCTAGTTTTGCATAACATGGATATATGTTTTAAGAACAAGTTGTGCACCAGATTGTTTTGAACCTTGGTTAAATTGGCTTTATTTTTGATTATTCATATGTATCTTATACACAAAAAATTAATTTAATCAATTTAACTCAATCTTTTAGCATCGTATACTGTCATAACGTGTTTTTAATTATGTATTCATTGATAGTCTTGATTAAATACCTTGTGGGATTGTTTGTTAGTTATTTTATGGTGCTATGATGTCTTAATGGCTATAAGTGATTTTGAAATGTCAACTATGTTTTAATTTGTTTAAATTGTTTTAATTGATCAACACTTAGTCTTATATGAACTCTTTTGTAGTGTGTTTTGATGTTTGAGACTAAATGCATTGTAAAATTGTTTTGTTTTAGGTTGTTACTTCACTATTAACTTGCTATGGTGTTTTAATCAATGCAAGTGAAAATGTATTTGTTCAAATGCTATAACTTTGTTTCCAATTTGAAAATGTCTTTTGCAATGAGATGTAACGATTTTAGCGGTGGGCTAGGTTATCACTACCTTCACTTTCTTCCCTATTTGCTCAATTTTTCTCAAAGTGTGATCTTGTGCGCTTGAATTTTATGACATGATTTTAGTCGCTACCTCTTGAATTGTGCTATGTGGTTTTGTAATCTGAAAAGTAAAGTGACTTCTGAAAATGCTTTTGAACATCTATTAAACAATTTTATGGTTGGATACTAATATCGGTATTAAAACTTATTTTAATAAATGAACACTGATCCTGTATAAAGTTTTTACCCTAGTATGCTTTTGATTGCACATTGATGCAGCACAGAGTTTTCGTGATTTTGTTTTAGCTGTTATATTCTTTATAGTTTGTGCTACGTGATTTTGAAAACTTTAGATTTAAGGGTGCACTGACACTATTGGTGCACTTCTATTAAATTAGCTTTTATTGCCACATGTTCTTAAAGGTGTCCTATTTAAATTGTTTAAGCTAACATTCAGTCTTGTAGGGAAAATCAATTGCTATAACATGTTTTTACTTCTATGTTGATGCCCTTGGCTAAGTGTTTGGGTGGAGTTATTTCACTAAATGTTTTTAGGTGTTATTACCGTACTAGCATGCAGTAACCCTTGAAAATAATAATATTCTTAATTAAATTATGCAATTGTTATTTTCTTTTATCACCTTAAATACAGATTATAACAGGTACTTGCTAATGGAATTAGTTTTCTTTTGGGTTAATTGTGTGATTTTTTTTATGAAGTACTTGCTTGTCGAAAAACAAAGTGTTTTGTGCATGTATTTGGGTGTGCTTTTCGCATGTGTGCCTTTAATTGTGAACTGCTGTTTCCATTAGTTAAATTATTTTCCCTATACCAAACTATATTGGTAGTTATCATTAACTCTAAAAAGCTATTTTCCTTTTTTTGATTGGTGACTAACATCACTGGACTCGATTTTGATTTCTCTGCCTGTTTGGAAAATGCTTAGTTTTCGAAAAATGCATTAGTTACTTCTTCAGAATCCGAAGAAAAATGTTATTGAGGTTGCTTGGAATTTTCTTAACTGGTCTGCGTCATTTCTGTTTTTCTGTTGGTACATGTATGTATTAGGTTCGATTTGGTATTGAGTTTCGCGTAATCGTTATTGTTATATTTAACCTTATCTCAGTATCAATGCTTCGAAATGACGTACGTAGTTTTCACATTATTTAACTTCTGTGATGGTATGAATTGGCATGTCTGTGCATTTAAATTAACGAGTAGCTATTTATTTTAAATTGTATAGATGTAATGCGGTTTTAAATGTTATCTACATTCTTATGTTGTTTATTTGACCTTGTTTTGCTCTGTGTGTCTAATTTCCTCGACGTCCATATTGTGAACTTTCTGTTTTTATGAATTGTTTCATGACTCCCATGTATATAATCTGTGCCTGAAAACTCTGAGTTCGTGGCTTGTTTTGCAACCGTTATGCACTTTGTTAACTTTTGGCTGTGGCATTGGGGTGAATCTATGAGACACCGTAAGGATAGGTGGGTGAGGTAGAATGCGAGTAATGTAACACCCCGGTATTTCTTTCTACTGAGAATACCCAGGTGCACATTAGTAACACATCAGAGATATAGTTCCTGCTTAGACACTGAATATCACTATAAATTTTTCGCTGAATAAAACCCAAACAGTCTTATTTACAACAAGACAATATGGTTCTCAGACCATATACCGTCAGCAAATATAGTATTCAGTATCATACAAGAAAGCGGAAGAAAGATAAACCTTAAATACATAATGTTCTAGTATACAGACAACAGAAGGGAAATAAGCTTAAACGTAAAGCTAGGCTATCAGCAACCAATCCGAGCTCAACCTACTCGTGCCTCTTGGATTTCCGCTGCCCCTGTGTCTCTGTAAAACAACAACATTTAAACAGTGAGATACAATCTCAGTGAGTTCTACCGAGACCCCTACTAACTCTCTCGGTTCAATTAATAAATTCGTTTTAACTTAACACGGCACCGACTGCATGACTGCTAACCCCGGTAAACGTGTTATCACAAAGTGCGGCATCGACTGCATGACTGCTAAACCCCGATGTATCGCACAACAAACAAAGTACGGCACCGACTGCATGACTGCTAAACCCCGGTGTATCGCACAATAATCTTTTAACATAACACCGACTGCGTAACCGCTAAACCCCGGTGAACCCCCCTACCAATAGTACATTCTCCTATTGGCATGGAGCCTAGGGTAAGGGATCATGACTGCCCCGCCTAGTATGTTATACATGGGTCGTCACCCAACTCGATATACTATATACGTATATCTACAATACTATGAACCCACGGTCCATCAAATCAGATAATCAATGAAACACTTTAATCCACATTTTATAAAATTCAAGTTCACACTCGCACTCTAAGTGACCACTTTTCGACACAATTTTCAACTTCGAAAACAGTTTGTTTTGCCTTGAAACTAGAATATTCAGTTAGGCCTCTGAATAAGCTTTCCAACGCATCTTAGAACACCTCAATCGGGTTCCCGGATCAAAAGTTATCGCGAAACGAAAAACAGTGTTTGTTTGCTGAAAATTCTGCCAACTGGCGCGCGAGTGGCGCGCGGCGCGCAAACGGCGCGTGAACGGCGCGCAAACGGCGCGCAAACGGCGCGTGGACTGGCAGTAAGGGGCCTGTCAAGTGCAGATTTTTGCGATTTTCGCGAAATCCGCTATTCCGTTCAATTCCGATTTTTGTTCCGATTAAAAACAGATTTGACATCCATAAAAACAGTTCCAATCAATACCATACAAACAATCAATCAAGTCAAAAACTCAATCAAAACGAATTTTATCAAAAACGACATAGTTTTCCGAATAACGGTTTTAAATCAAAATCTCTCGAATCAAATCACCAAAAATTCCATTTTTAACGCGACGCAACCCGAGACTCGCTCCGATCGATTCCTAATCCGAAACAGACAATATCCAGAAATATTCCAGTCCAGCGAAAGCGATAAAACAGTTAATTAATAATTCGAAACATAAAATCCTAAACGTGAGTAAAACTCACCCTTGAAGCGTGAACCACGTACGGCCGAATCCACCGAGTAACCACACGAACATTCCCCGCTCCGGCGACATCCAATCCGCTTCCAAAGCTTTCCACTCGATCGCGAAACCTCATTTTGACCGAAATACCGATTTCCCCGAAATTCTCCACGGACACTATTCATCATCTTCCTCCTCTAACTTCCATGACACTATTCACCAAAACCCCAAATCACCCAACTCGCTTCCAATCTTTCAATCGAACCTCAATCAACGATCCATCATCCTTGGGTTCGCTCCTAACCGAACCTAAACCTTCAAAACCAACCCAAAATCGGATTTCACACAAAAGCTCCAAAAAAAAACGAAAATGGCCAAGTGAGAGAGAGTGAGCTGATCGTCACGAAATTGGTACCAAAACGAAGAGGAAGTAGCGATGAACATTTTTCGTGTTGGACGGAAGTCGTTTTGTTGAGCTTAACTCTTCCCTTTTTCCTCTTCTTCCTCCTTCCCCTTTCTTTTCTCTTCTTTTCTTTTTCCTCTCTTTTCTCTCTGTCTCTCGCTGCCTTCTTCTTTCTCTTCTTTCTTTTAATTAATTCTTTCTCTTCTCTTCACTCACATACGCATACATATATATATTTATTAATATATTTGTTGTAACGCGGTCAAATTACCATATCGATCGAAATCTCCTATTTCGATTCCAAAAATTCCTTGGTCCGTATTATCCGGTTAACGATCCGATGACAACCAATAAATAATTTTAGCACTCGATAAATTTACCAGTTAAGTACTAAATTAATTTAATTGGATTAACATCCAAATAATTCTACTAATTATTTTGAGGATGTTACATTCTCCCCAACTTAAAAGAATTTTGTCCTCAAAATTTCGTCACGCCTTTTATCCGACTAACCGAGAATCGACATTCTCAGAAAGGTCTTAAGTTGCTGAAAAACAATCTCGAACTAACGAAATTAGGGTAGAAAACCTTCCCAAGTTGGCACATTAATCTCCAGGTATGATCTACTACTACCCCAGAACGCTTCTAAGATTACAGTCCGAACTCTCTTACTACGAATCGACACGAGAAACTCTTCTTTCGCCTACATAAGCTCGGCACCGCATTTGAAAACACTTCTGAAGCTTCATTCTAATTATCCTCGCTTGCTCCCCAACTTCGATTAATCTAAATCAAATGGTCTAATACAAGACACTTGATAGAATATATGTTGAATATGAGATCCACAATTGGCACTCCCCGGTAAAGATAAAAACAAACACAATTTCTTCGAAGGGTGTAAATACGTTCTCAACAAATCTTCTAAAATCCATAACAGTTCTCGTACACACCGACAATGTGACGAAAAGTCACTTGTGAAACTTCTTGACTCGCCCCCAAAATTTCGAGATAATACTTCTCGAAAGGAGATGAAATGAGGATTTACCAGAAACGCTTATCTTAAACGCAGAAATAAACTACGGGGACTTCAAATAAATTGTACGTAATGAAATCACCTCAGTTGTTCTCCAAACAACTATCAAACAGAACTCAGAGCTCCTTTCCGAATTAGTCAATAGCGTTGAGAGCTTCCCCTCAATCTAAGCAATCCTCCTAGGATTTTCCTCCTCTCATATCCTATTAGCCTCTTGATTCGTTCCCAAAATTAACTTTAGCATGCGGGTTTTCACAAAAACAATTTTTCAAAACTATTACACCGCACGCCGAGCTTCACTTCGGAAATTTCCGTCACTTATAAGCAGATCCATTAATTAATCCTTTGATGGTTATTCGCAACGTGAAAACAGTCAGCAGTTACCTCACTAACATATTCGTATTCACGTTCGCCTTGTCAAACGGAATCTCGTAAGACAATCTTATTGTTAACCTTCACCAAGGAGAGGTTAACAAACTAACACCTTGCCACCAAAGTGGAAACTTATGGATGTACTCCAACTTAGATCTAAAAGACTCTAACAATTCCATTTCATGCATCATTAACTCTGCTATATGAATGGATTTCCTACTTAGCGCATCGGCTACAATATTAGCCTTCCCCGGATGATACTTCATTTCGAAGTCATACTCCTCCAGAAATTCAACACACTTCTCTGCCTGCTATTCAGTTCTTTCTGATCAAACAGATACCTTAAACTCTTGTGACCACTAAAGACTTCGAAACGAGACCCATACAGGTAATGTCTTCAAACCTTCAGTGCATACACAACAGCTGCCAATTCCAAATCATGAGTCGAGTAATTCTCCTCATGAGTCTTCAATTGCCTGAACGCATAAGCTACCTCTTGTTGATTCTGCACAAGAACACATCCTAAACTCTTCCCAAAAGCATCGCTGTAAAATTGGAATTGCAAAGACGGATCTGGAAGAATATGGATTGGAGCAGAAGTCAACCGAACCTTCAAATCTTGAAAACATTCTTCACAATCGGCATCTCGCGTAAAAGGTTGACCCTTACGAGTTAACCGAGTAAGTGGAAGAACCAATTGTGAGAATCCTTCGATAAACTTCCTGTAGTAACCAGCTATACTTAGAAAACTTCTGATTTTAGTGGCTAACGTTGGTCGTTCCCAATTCAACACCGCTTCCACCTTACTAGGATCCACCGAAACTCCCAATTGGGAAGTCGCGCGTCCCAAAAACTTCACTTCCGGCATCCAGAAGTCACTCTTCAACGGCTTGGCATACAATTTCCTTTCTCGGAGTACTTTCAGAATAATGCGGAGATGTTGGGCATGCTCCCCAATAGTCTTAGAGTACACCAAGATATTATCAATGAAAAATACAACAAACTGATCCAGGTAAGGGTGGAAAACCCTGTTCATGTAATCCGTGAATACCGCTGGAGCATTAGTCAAACCGAAGGGCATCACTACGAACTCGTAATGTCCATACCTAGTACGGAAAGCTGTCTTCGGAATATCTAAGGCTCTAACTTTTATTTGACGATATCCCGACCTCAGATCAATTTCTGAAAACACTGCAGCACCTCAAATTGCTCAAGCAAGTCGTCTATCCTTGGTAAGGGATATTTATTCCTGATCGTCACTTTGTTGAGTTGTCGATAATCAATGCACGATCTCATGCTACCATTTTTCCTTTCGATTAACCACACCAGAGCACTCCTTAGAGAAGCACTCGGTCGACAGAATTTTTTTTTTTTTTAACATCGACTCTTCAAGTTGAGACTCTATTTCCTTTAATTCTCAAGAAACCTTCAATAAGAAACAATAGATATTGATCCCGTGCCAGGAATCAATTCTACAGTAAACTCTACTTCTCGCTCTGGAGGTTCAGAAGAAACTTCATCGTGAAAAACATCCAGAGAACATCCAAAAAGTCATTCACAACTTGTACAGATGATAAATCTAACACTAGTTCCAGTGGATGCAGATAACATACTAACATGTGCTTCCGCACCTTGGAATGAGGATTGACCGTCTAAGGTGAACTGGGTAACCGCTCAGAATTTGTCTTAGACAATTCAACTGATTCTGAAGAGAAACTGGTAGTTGATTAACACAGTCGATTACAACATGATTTGCAGTCATCCAATTCATACCCAAAATGGTGTCCTCACTTCTCATAGGCAAACAAATAATACTTCTACGGAATTTCCGTCTCCTATATCACGTAGACTATTCTGACACAAAGATTGGGTCTGGACACGACCCTTAGCCGCAGTTAAGATGGTTATCGGTTCGGATAGCGATGATAAGGCTAATCCCAACTGATTCACACGCGTTCGGGATATACAGCAATAGGTTGCACCCGAATCATATAATATAGTGACAGAGTTATTGAAAACTGATCCCATACCCCTCAGTAGATTGTCTGCAGTTGTAACTGTCTGAGCATTCAAAGTGTTGACTCGTCCTTGCCTTGGAGCTGCTTGTGACTCCTTGGCACTTTCCCTTACGGGGCACTCTTTACCATAGTGACCCTCTGCATTTATATAATAGCACCGATTAGGTCTTCACTTGCAATCACCGCTGTGAGGCTTTCCACAGTTAGAACCTCTTCTGACCTTTGAAGAATCAGAGAATTGCGTCTGCTTTTCCTTTGATGAAATTATCTTAGGACTTTGCAGTCGGAGTTGATATTTCAACTACCTTCTTTCCTTTCCCATATTTCCTATGAGATCATCCTCGGCGACATATGTTGATTGCACTAAGGCAACATAATTGGTAGCAGTATAAGAACTGAGACCATAAATCTTAAAAGCACTTATGCCCGTCTTATACTTCTGCATTCTCCGTTCGTCATCCGAAGCTTACTTCACCACTTGGTAAAACCGAGACAACTTCTCAAACTTAGCGGTGTATTCTTCCACCGTCATGTCACCTTTCCTGAGGATGCACTGGTTGAAGATTCCGGTTTTTGGTCGAGGACTGCGTCTTGATCATCCAGTCATAATTCCGCTTATGATGCACTAAGCATTAAGTTGATCAGGCTCAATGTCTCTTAGCATCACAAGTGTAATTACAAAAAGGACTAACAAGGAATCGACTCAACCCTAAACTAAGTCCGACTAGGTCGAACTGCTCTGATACCAACTGTAACACCCCGGTATTTCTTTCTACTGAGAATACCCAGGTGCACATTAGTAACACATCAGAGATATAGTTCCTGCTTAGACACTGAATATCACTATAAATTTTTCGCTGAATAAAACCCAAACAGTCTTATTTACAACAAGACAATATGGTTCTCAGACCATATACCGTCAGCAAATATAGTATTCAGTATCATACAAGAAAGCGGAAGAAAGATAAACCTTAAATACATAATGTTCTAGTATACAGACAACAGAAGGGAAATAAGCTTAAACGTAAAGCTAGGCTATCAGCAACCAATCCGAGCTCAACCTACTCGTGCCTCTTGGATTTCCGCTGCCCCTGTGTCTCTGTAAAACAACAACATTTAAACAGTGAGATACAATCTCAGTGAGTTCTACCGAGACCCCTACTAACTCTCTCGGTTCAATTAATAAATTCGTTTTAACTTAACACGGCACCGACTGCATGACTGCTAACCCCGGTAAACGTGTTATCACAAAGTGCGGCATCGACTGCATGACTGCTAAACCCCGATGTATCGCACAACAAACAAAGTACGGCACCGACTGCATGACTGCTAAACCCCGGTGTATCGCACAATAATCTTTTAACATAACACCGACTGCGTAACCGCTAAACCCCGGTGAACCCCCCTACCAATAGTACATTCTCCTATTGGCATGGAGCCTAGGGTAAGGGATCATGACTGCCCCGCCTAGTATGTTATACATGGGTCGTCACCCAACTCGATATACTATATACGTATATCTACAATACTATGAACCCACGGTCCATCAAATCAGATAATCAATGAAACACTTTAATCCACATTTTATAAAATTCAAGTTCACACTCGCACTCTAAGTGACCACTTTTCGACACAATTTTCAACTTCGAAAACAGTTTGTTTTGCCTTGAAACTAGAATATTCAGTTAGGCCTCTGAATAAGCTTTCCAACGCATCTTAGAACACCTCAATCGGGTTCCCGGATCAAAAGTTATCGCGAAACGAAAAACAGTGTTTGTTTGCTGAAAATTCTGCCAACTGGCGCGCGAGTGGCGCGCGGCGCGCAAACGGCGCGCAAACGGCGCGTGGACTGGCAGTAAGGGGCCTGTCAAGTGCAGATTTTTGCGATTTTCGCGAAATCCGCTATTCCGTTCAATTCCGATTTTTGTTCCGATTAAAAACAGATTTGACATCCATAAAAACAGTTCCAATCAATACCATACAAACAATCAATCAAGTCAAAAACTCAATCAAAACGAATTTTATCAAAAACGACATAGTTTTCCGAATAACGGTTTTAAATCAAAATCTCTCGAATCAAATCACCAAAAATTCCATTTTTAACGCGACGCAACCCGAGACTCGCTCCGATCGATTCCTAATCCGAAACAGACAATATCCAGAAATATTCCAGTCCAGCGAAAGCGATAAAACAGTTAATTAATAATTCGAAACATAAAATCCTAAACGTGAGTAAAACTCACCCTTGAAGCGTGAACCACGTACGGCCGAATCCACCGAGTAACCACACGAACATTCCCCGCTCCGGCGACATCCAATCCGCTTCCAAAGCTTTCCACTCGATCGCGAAACCTCATTTTGACCGAAATACCGATTTCCCCGAAATTCTCCACGGACACTATTCATCATCTTCCTCCTCTAACTTCCATGACACTATTCACCAAAACCCCAAATCACCCAACTCGCTTCCAATCTTTCAATCGAACCTCAATCAACGATCCATCATCCTTGGGTTCGCTCCTAACCGAACCTAAACCTTCAAAACCAACCCAAAATCGGATTTCCCACAAAAGCTCCAAAAAAAAACGAAAATGGCCAAGTGAGAGAGAGTGAGCTGATCGTCACGAAATTGGTACCAAAACGAAGAGGAAGTAGCGATGAACATTTTTCGTGTTGGACGGAAGTCGTTTTGTTGAGCTTAACTCTTCCCTTTTTCCTCTTCTTCCTCCTTCCCCTTTCTTTTCTCTTCTTTTCTTTTTCCTCTCTTTTCTCTCTGTCTCTCGCTGCCTTCTTCTTTCTCTTCTTTCTTTTAATTAATTCTTTCTCTTCTCTTCACTCACATACGCATACATATATATATTTATTAATATATTTGTTGTAACGCGGTCAAATTACCATATCGATCGAAATCTCCTATTTCGATTCCAAAAATTCCTTGGTCCGTATTATCCGGTTAACGATCCGATGACAACCAATAAATAATTTTAGCACTCGATAAATTTACCAGTTAAGTACTAAATTAATTTAATTGGATTAACATCCAAATAATTCTACTAATTATTTTGAGGATGTTACAAGTAATGCTTATATCTACAAGTCAGTTTATCAAAGTAGCGCAGCGGAATCATGGTATGCTATAATAAGAAGGAGCTTTAATAGAGCTTAGGGGTGATCAAGTGGTACCCACACGATTGCGCCCAAAACTCTATCGGGGATCCTTAGAGAACCGTTAGAGAGTGGGTCTGATTGTTATTTCTCGAAGTTATCAGGCTGAACAAGTAGGAGGGACGGCCGCCCAATCACTTATCGCCGGTATTCAAAGAAATAATGATCAGCATGTTAGATAGCACTAGTTGTCGAGGTGACGTTAGTTGGTTAGTGGAAGGGTGCTCACGTCGGTAGTTAAATTTCGAGGACGAAATCCTTTTAAGTGGGGGAGAGTTGTAACGCCCCAAAAATATTTGATTATTTATTTAATTAATTAAATGGGATTTATGTAGTAGAAATAATAATATAATTATTTGTTATTATTTATTAGTACATGTTGACCTATTATTAGGGTTAGGAGTAGTAATGAGAGGTGTTAAGGAAAAAGGGCCATGAATTAGTCGCATGAACTAAGAAAAAGCCCGTAAGTTTAAGTGAGTTTATAAAAAGGATTAAATTAGGGTTGTGCCCATTTAGAAGAAATAAACAAAGGCTTAAGGGAAAACCTAAGAGAGGGCGACGGCTAGGAGAGGAGAGAAGAGGAAAACGGCGCACAAGGAGAGAGGAGGAGAGAGAAGCTACGACCAAGAGAGAGGGAGAGGCTAGGGTTTGTGATCTTCTAAGGCTAAGGTAAGGGTGAGGTTCATGCTTTATAAGGGTTGGTATGAAGGGTTGTATGTGGGTTAGGGTTTGGTAGTAATCATATGTGTATCATATTTATTATGTGTTTGATAAAATGCTTTGAATGCTATATTGGTTGATTTTGTCATGTAATTGATGTTCCCATGCCCTAATACTATGTTTGATGATTGCATGTGGGGGTTAGGGTATGATGATTTATCACATGTATGATTATATGTTTGGGTTGCCTTGTTGAACCAATTGTTGATGATTGAACCTATTTGTTGATGTTTGAGATCACTTGTTGATGTTTGAATATGTTTGTGGAGGTTGGAAATCACTTTGGGGTTTTTAATTCGCAAAAAAACTGGGTTTTTGGGGTTCCTGGGCGCCATGGGCGCCGTTTACTGTTCTGGGCGCCATCTTGTTGTTTGCAGGTTCTGGGCGCCTTCATGGGCGCCATCTTGTTGTTCGCTGGCGCTGGGCGCCAACTTGGGCGCCATGGGCGCCGTTTCCTGCGTTTTCTGTTATTCCTGTTTTCTGTTGTCTCGTTTCCTGATGACTGGGCGCCATGGGCGCCGTTTCCTGCTGATTTTCAGCAGCTACAAACTATTTTGTTTTCACGATATCTTCTGATCCGGGAACCCGATTGAGGTGTTCTAAGATGCATTGGAAAGCTTATTCAGAGGCCTAACTTGATATTCTATTTTTAAGGCAAAATGAACTGTTTTATTGTTGTTGCTGTTGGCGCCCTGTCCTTAGGCGCCATACCCTGCTTTGTTGCCTATTTGTTGTTGCCATGCCCTGAACATGTTTCTGTGTTTGTTACTGATTTAGGCGCCCTGCTCCTGGGCGCCGTTCCAGTCATTGTTGCTGTTGCTGTTTTCTGAAAATCATTGCTGTTGTTTCTGAAAATAATTGTGTGCTGTTTCTGAAAATAATTGTTGCTATTTTCTGAAAGTAATTGTTGCTGTTTTCTGAAAATCATTGTTGCTGTTTTCTGAAAAATAATTGTGTGCTGTTTCTGAAAATAATTGTGTGCTGTTTCTGAAATTCATTGTTGTTGTTTTCTGGAAATAATTGTGTGTTGTTTCTGAAAATCATTGTTGTTTTTCTGAAGATTATTGTTGCTGTTTCTAAAAATCATTGTTGTTGTTCCTATTTTTATGCGTTGTTCCTATTCTTATGTGTTGTTCCTATTTTTATGTGTTGTTCCTATTTTGTGGGCTATTCCTATTTTTTTTGGGTGGTCGTTGGCTGTCCCTAGTTTTGTGGGTGGTTGTTGGCGCCCTTAGCGCCCTGTTGTCTTGTTGATTTGTTGTTGTCGGCCGGTGGCCATTGTTGGATTGCCTCTTTAGGCATGGACTTGTTGTTGTCGGCCGGTGGCCATTGTTGGATTGCCTCTTTAGGCATGGATTTGTTGTTGTAGGCCGGTGGCCCTTATTGATTCGTTGTTGTAGGCCTATGGCCGTTGTTGATGTGTATGGCTATTGTTTGTCTGTGTTGCACCATTGAGTCGCATGCATATCATGTGCATATAGGGCAGATGGCCCTGGAACTTGTCTCTGAATTGTTGGATCGCCTCTTTTGGCGTGGATTTGTTGGAAGCCTCTATTTACGGGCTGGATTTCGGTACCATCATGCATTATAGGGCAGACGGCCCTCTGATGAGCATCATGCATTCATACCGCATGATTGAAGTCACTGACTACTGTGACATGCTGTTTACTGAATATTGACTGTTGTGATGATATATGTTGTCATGCTGATGTTGACTATTATGATGATAATGACTGTTATGTCCATGTTGTTGTTGACCTGTTGACTGTTGTGACGATAATTGTCTATTGTGATTATCTGACATTCTGACCTGTATATACGATCTTTCATACGATTCTTTATACTGTTTGATATCTCACCCCTTCTGTTTGAATGTTACCCCTATGTTGGTAACGTGCAGGTGATCTTGAATGACGACCATAGTTCTTCATTAGTACGGTGTCGTCGCTCTGATACGTAGCACTCGGGGGAATGAACGCTTGGTTATTTTCATGTCTTTCATTTTGTTGAATTTTAATGTCGAGAACCTTGCACAGTTGCAACAATTATTGATGATTGAACTTGTTGAATTTTTCCGCTGCGTGATTGAATAAATTTTGGTGTTGATGTTTTAAAGTGCTGTGTATTCGAGTTGTTTGAAAAAAGTGTGACATCCGTTTTATTGTTAAAAACTCTGATTTTACTCTCATAAATTACCGGGTAGAAATGGGTGCTACATAGCCCATCATTCAAAATCAAAGTAGAAAAGGCTAATTGCTTGGAAAGGAAGTTGTGGAGAATTAAAAAAAAAAAGTGCCGCACAAGAAAAGAAAAAAGCGGTAGTGACGGCAACGCACAGGAGAGGAGAAAAAGAGTTTTTGGGTACCCGTTCTTGACACCGTGAGAGAGAAAAGGAGACTGGAGATTCAGAATAAGAATTTCTCTAACTTCCGGGTTATTTTCATCTCTGTAATTCATGACTTTAATTCCTATTTTATTGTTCTTTATGACTTTCGATAGCTAAATCCTCTTCTAGGGTCTTAGGTGGATCTTGCATGTTTAGAGACCTTTTTATGTTCTAATTTCATATCTGAATTCCGGTTTTTATTTCAATTAATATTGTCCTATTATTTTTATCACATAATTAGGATTAGCTACCCTTTTCATGTTTATAATCAATTAGTTGATCAGCGACCGTACTGCAACTAGTTGGTGGACCTATAGGATAATTGGGGCTACAATTAATGCATGACCAAACTTTAATTTAGTCTTCCAATCATTCAACCTTTATGTTCTTTATGCTTTTCCTCAACTTAAATTCTTGGATGACCAAACAAGGGTTAGTTTAGGACAAAGAATATTAATCGCGGTTTGCTAGGCACCTTCTATGGTGCCAGGTTTTGTTTTCTTTTGGCGCCTTGGTGCTGGGCGCCTGGGTGCTGTGTTTCACGACATTGGCGCCTTTGCTGGCGCCCTGTGGGTGCCATGACCTTGGATTCCTACTGGGTGGGCGCCGTGACCTTGGTTATTTTGTGTGACTATCCTTTCAATCCTTTCACGAGCTTTGTGCTGCTTCTTCTTTTCTAAGGTGACTTTGCTTGGATTTTGGATTTTAAGTAGATAGTTGCTAAGCTTTCCTTGCTTTATGAAGATGAGCCGACGCCCGTCAGGACAATTTGTAATGAATTATACCCTTAGCACAGTTTACCAAGACTCGGCTTGGATAGAACTCGCTCAAAGGGGTTGTGACCACCAAGGTCAGCTTGAAGTATGCTCTTGGCACAGTTTACCAGGACTCAGCCCAGATAGAACTCGCCCAAGGGGTTTTGACCACCAAGGTCAGCTTGAAGTATCCTCTTGGCACAGTTTACCAGGACTCGGCCCAGATAGAACTCGCTCAAAGGGGTTGTGACCACCAAGGTCAGCTCGAAGTATGCTATTGGCACAGTTTACCAGGACTCGGCCCAGATAGAACTCGCCCAAGGGGTTGTGACCACCAAGGTCAGCTTGAAGTATCCTCTTGGCACAGTTTACCAGGACTCGGCCCAGATAGAACTCGCCCAAGGGGTTGTGACCACCAAGGTCAGCTTGAAGTATCCTCTTGGCACAGTTTACCAGGACTCGGCCCAGATAGAACTCGCCCAAGGGGTTGTGACCACCAAGGTCACTTATTTGTTTTGGGGTGCCATGACATCTTTGACTTCCAATAATTGGAGAGATGATCTTGGCTTTGAGCTAATGTTGAGGTTGCCCCTGCGATTCAGGCAGTTCCTCCCTGCATGGTATGTTGGGTCTCAAACTTGCCTCGCTCCACCCCTAATTATGGAGTTAGACCCTTTTTCTTTCTTAATCTTAAGGAATTTTCTTTGGAACAAGTGTTAATGCTAGTGAGCTAGAGCAAAAACTGTAATTGCAAAATGAATTTTTGTTAATCATTCATATCGAGCTTTTACATTCTGCCTCCGTGCTTTAACATCAGAATTATTAACTGGGCCTAGCCCTAGGTTCAGGTTCTGATGCCCTGCTTCCTACTCAGAGTCACGAGTCTCATTCTCCTCTTTATTCACGTATTGGGCGAGCTTCCCTTCGCGGATCAGCTCTTCAATGTCATCCCCGAGGGTGTTGCATTTGCTGGTACTGTGCCCATAACCTTTGTGCTAACGGCAATACTTCTTAGAGGTTCGACCTTTCCTTTGCACGAGAGGTTCGGGCTGTTTGATGTCCCGAAACTCCGCATCGACGCATTCGGCAAGGATCTCAACATGGAATGTGTTTAGCAGGGTGTACTCTGAGAAGCAACCTTGTCGCGGTCGGGATTCCCGAGGAATTCTCTCATCTTGGGCTCCCTTCTGCCATGGTTCTTCAATGGCCTTGTAAGCCAGCTCTTCCTCCTTACTGCCAACCTTGGCTTCCTCTTGGTACGCCATGTTGTCTTCTTCATAGTCCATGTACTTTTGTGCCTTCCGAAGGAACTCGTCCAAGCTTCAGGGTTTGTTAACCCCCACGTCCCTTTGAAACAGGCTTCCCTTCTTGAGGCCATCCTTCATCCAAAAGAGCCTCCTCTTGTCTTCAAGGTTCCTGACGTTGGCAGCCTCCTTGTTGAACCTTTCCAGATATTCTCTAAATGTTTCTTTCTCTCCCTGCCTGATTGCCCTAAGAACCTCTTCAGATTTGGGTTTCAACCGGGAGGCAGTGAAACAAGCTGTGAACATTCTCGCCAGCTGTCTCCATGAGGAGATGGAGTTTGGCTTTAGCTCTTGAAACTACTCTAATGCGGAATTTTCGAGAGTGAGGGGGAAGATTTTACAGTGAACAGGCTCATTGGCGCCTCTATAGCACATCATCGGGGAGAAGTGTGCCAGATGGCGGTCTGGATCTCCGGTTCCATCATACGTCTTGAGAGCTGGCAGCTTTTCCAAGGCCCTTGGGATTCGGTATTCATCCACCCTTCGAGTGAAAGGTCCTTCATCGGAAAACCTTCTTGAGTTTCGAGGGGAGGTGTCTTCATAGTCTGAATCTTGATACCTACGCCGGTCGGGGGATCTCCTCGATGGTGATCCCCGGTGGTGCCTCTGGTGGGTATTGACCCGACTCCTTGACCTCTCACGAGAATTAGGGGATGCACGTGAGGAGGTCCTGGAGTGGGAGTCGTGAAGCTGGTAGGTATCATATGGAGGGGATGGAGGGGTCCTTGGAGGTGAGCATGATCCTCCATGCCTGCGCTGCCGAGGGGGAGAGCGATGTACGTGCCTTCGCCTTGGGGGAACGATGGACGTGATGCCTTCGAGGTGGAGACCGATGGCGTCTTGAAGCCACCGTTGTCGGAGGAGGGGTTCCCCAGCTGGGTGGAGGCTGCTCGGATAGGGAAGCCACACGCCTTTCAATCTGCCTTAGGCGAGCTTCCTGCTGCAGCATAGATTGAGTGTGATTGCACAGGAGATCCAAAAGTTGGCTCACATTCGAGGGCTGGGCAGGCTGACTGGTACCCTCGTCAGGCAGGCTGGCGACGTTGCCCTCAGGAGTATCCTCTGGTCGGGGTGCGCGTATGGCAACGCTTTGAATCCGGGGTCTACCTTTAGGAGCCATGGAGTAGCAAGAGAAAAGTTCAAGGAGTAGTGATGATGTGAAAGATAGATATCTCCCACTGTGGTCGCCAATTTTCTGTACCTTGCAATATTGGGTTGACTGCAGTTGGTAGGTCTCTTGCTGCCTGGCCGGAGGTTAGTGTGAGCCTGGGGGGGTACCTGCGAAGCCACTCCGACACTCAAGTCAGTATTGAGAACAGATGAGTGATTTAGCTGGGAATGAGTGTGTACCTTATGATGGCAATGGGAGCCGATATTTATAGGAAATCGAGCACGTTTGTGGATCGTCGGATTAGTAGAATTGATCTTAACCATCCGAGTGTGATGGCCTTAATTGGGCTTGTATGTTGTGGATATGGGCCGAAATGGTTGGGCCAATTGTAACACCCTGGTATTTTTATTTGTTAAAAACACCCAAGTGCACATTAAACATACATCAGAGATATTATTTCCTGTTCAGACACTGAATACCATTATAAATTTTTCGCTGAATAAAACAAAATAGTCTTATATACAAACAAGACCATAACCTGTCAGCAACTATGGTAGTCAGAGTCATACAAGAAAGCGGAATGAAAGATAACATAATACTAATGCCCTAGTATTGTGATACACAGACAACAGAAGGGAAATAAACTTAAACGTAAAACTAAGTCATCATCCATCACTCGGGGCCACCTACTCGTGCCTCTGAGGTTTCTTCTGTCCCTGTTTATCTGTAAAACAACAACATTTAAACAGTGAGATACAATCTCAGTGAGTTCTACCGAGACCCCTACTAACTCTCTCGGTTCAATTAATAATCCTTTTTAAAACCAACACGACACCGACTGCAATAAAGTGCTAACCCCGGCGAACGTGAACAAACAAAGTGCGGCACCGACTGCAATAAAGTGCTAACCCCGGTGTATCGCACAGTACGACACCGACTGCAATAAAGTGCTAACCCCGGTGTGCGTACAACAAACTCATGACATAACACCGACTGCAAATCCAGTGCTAATCCCGGTGAACCCCCTTACCAATAGTACATTCTCCTATTGGCACGGAGCCTAGGTTGGGGGAGCATGACTGCCCCGCCTAGTATGTCAAAACATGGGTCGTCACCCAACTCGATATACATATAAACATATATATCTACAGTACTATGAACCCACGGTCCATCAAATCAGACAATCCATGACACACTTTAATCCACAATTTTATAAATTCGAAGTTCACACTCGCACTCTAGTTGACCACTTTTTGACACAATTTTCAATATCAAAAACAGTTCATTTTGCCTTAAAACTAGAATATTCAGTTAGGCCTCTGAATAAGCTTTCCAACGCATCTTAGAACACCTCAATCGGGTTCCCGGATCAAAAGATATCGCGAAAACAAAAACAGTGAAAAACTGTTGAAATTCTGCCAAGCTGCGCTGAAGTCGCGCCTGGAGCGCAAGTTCAGCGCGAACTGGCAGAATGTTCTGTCATTCTGCGCTGAAGTCGCGCCTGGAGCGCAGGTGAGGCGCGAACAGGCAGAACAGGGGTCTGTTAAGACAGATTTTGCGATTTTCGCGAAATCCGCTATTCCGCTCAATTCCGATCTTTGTTCCGATCAAAAACAGATTTGACAACCAGTAAAATGAGTCCAATTCAAACCACAAAATCAATCAATCCAATCAAAAACTTAATCAAAACGAATTGTATTAAAACACGACATATTTTCAAATAACGGTTTTCGTTCCAAAATTTCTCGAAACCAATTAACGTAAAAACTAACGAGACACAAAAACATCCTAAGCGTGAGTAAAACTCACCCTTGAAGCGAGAGCCGATATCGAACCGAATTTGCCGAAACGTCGAAATCACCGAATCGAACCCAAACAACAACGAACCGCTCCTAACTTCGTTCCGAGCTTCCAATCGCGTTCAATCCGCTCCTAGCTTCTATCCTAAGCATAACCCAATCACCAACACAACCTATTAATCCTTGATTTCAACAAATTCTCCCCACAAACCTTCAATTTTCGAAGTCAAATAGAAGGGGGAAAAATGGAGGAGAGGCTTACCTAAGATATGGGTTTTGTAGAGGAGAGGGAGATGGTGATTGTGCTGAAATTTGAGGTGATGGGGTTTCTTCTTCTTCTTCCTTTCTCTTCTTCTTTCCTCTTCTTCTTTCTCCTTTCCTTCTCTTCTTTTCTTTCTCTGTTTTCTTTTCTTCTGTTCGTATCCTCCTCTTCTTTCCTTTCTTTTAATTAACACACACACACACACATATTTATTTTATTAATAAATAAGTGGTGGCGTGGTCCAATTACCATATTGACCCAAATTCCTTATTTCGATTCCAAAACTTCCTTGGTCCGTATTATTCGGTCAACGACCCTGTGACAGCCAATAATTAATTTTAGCACTCAATAATTTTACCAATTAAGTACCAAATTAATTCAATTGGGTTTACTTCCAAATAATCTCGATTAATTATTTTGGGGATGTTACATTCTCCCCAACTTGAAAGAATTTTGTCCTCAAAATTAGACACAACATACCTCAAGAGAACAAATACGGATACCGAGTCCGCATATCGTCCTCCAACTCCCAAGTAGCTTCCTCGGCAGAAAAACCATCCCAAACCACCTTGACAATGGGAATTGACTTTGTCCGTAGCGTCCTCTCGCCACGTTCCATGATGTAATTCGGATTAGGTTGGAAGGACAAGTCCGGTCGAAGGTCAATCGTTTCAAAATCTAACGGTTGGCTTGGATCGGGAATGTACTTCCGCAACTGAGACACATGGAATACATCATGCAGATTTGACAATGGTGGAGGCAAAGCAATACGGTATGCAAGAGGCCCTATTCGCTCGATTATCTGGAAAGGTCCAATATACCGAGGACTGAGTTTCTTCACCCGTAATGCCCTACCTGTGCCAATTGTTGGTGATAATCTCAAAAACACATGATCGCCCGACTCAAATTCCAACGGCCTTCTTCTTTTATCAGCATAGCTCTTTTGCCTACTTTGAGCGGCTTTCATTCTTTCCCTGATCTGGCGGATCTTTTCAGTAGTGTCTTGGATCACCTCGGGTCCTAACAATCGGTTCTCACCTACTTCCCACCAACACAATGGAGTCCTGCATTTCCTACCATACAAGGCTTCATAAGGTGCCATTCCGATACTGGAATGATAACTGTTGTTATATGAAAATTCCACCAATGGAAGATGATCCTCCCATTTCTTCCCGTTATCAAGCACCGAAGCCCTAAGCATATCCTCTAAGGTCTGGATAGTTCTCTCGTTCTGACCGTCTGTCTGCGGGTGATAAGCGGTACTAAGAAGTACTTTAGTTCCCAATGCTTCATTCAGAGCTTTCCAAAATCGAGAAGTGAATTTCGGATCTCGATCCGACACTATACTGGTAGGAACCCCATGTAACCTTACTATGTTCTTCAAATACACCTCAGCTAACTTGGATACTTTACTGCTAGAACGAACTGGAATAAAATGAGCTGATTTGGTTAACCGATCCACAACTACCCAAATGGAGTCGTTACCGGCTTGAGACCTTGGCAATGCCATTACAAAATCCATAGAAATGTCTTCCCATTTCCACACTGGCACGTCTAGTGACCGTAGCAGACCAGCAGGCTTCTGATGTTCTATCTTAACTTTTTGACAAGTTAAGCATTGTGATACGAATTCAGCAATTTCTAACTTCATTCCCGGCCACCAATACATTTGTTTTAAATCTCTATACATCTTGGTGGATCCAGGATGTACAGAAAATAAACTTCGGTGTGCTTCTTCAAGCACTTGCTTTTTAATATCTTCATTATCAGGCACACAGATCCTACCGTTGAAACAAATAACTCCATCACTATCTTCGGTAAAGTCTGGCATCACTTTCTGTGATTGTAGTTTCATATCAACTTCCTGTGCTAAGCGAATAGAATCCCTTATGGAACTAGAGATCCTCATGTGGCTCAACACCAACCGGTTCCTTTTTGGCTTTGAATCCACATTTAAGTCCCGGAAAGACTCCAACAATTCCATTTCATGCATCATTAATCCTGCTATATGAATGGATTTCCTACTTAGTGCATCGGCTACAACATTAGCTTTTCCCGGATGATACTTCAGTTCGAAATCATAATCCTTCAGAAGCTCCACCCATCTTCTCTGCCTGTTATTCAACTCCTTCTGGTCAAACAGATATTTCAAGCTTTTATGATCACTAAAGACTTCGAAACGAGACCCATACAGGTAATGTCTCCAAATCTTCAGTGCGTACACAATAGCTGCCAACTCCAAATCATGAGTCGGATAATTCTCTTCATGAGTCTTCAACTGTCTGGAGGCATAAGATACAACTTGTTGGTTCTGCATGAGAACACACCCCAAACCCTTCCCAGAAGCATCGCTGTAAATTTGAAATTCCAAAGACGGATCTGGAAGAATTAGGATTGGAGCAGAAGTCAATCTAACCTTCAATTCTTGAAAACATTCCTCACAATCGGCATCCCATATAAACGGTTGGGCCTTGCGAGTCAACCGAGTAAGTGGAAGAACCAATTGTGAAAAACCTTGGATAAACCTCCTGTAGTAACCGGCTAGACCCAAGAAACTTCTTATTTCTGTAACAGATGTTGGTCGTTCCCAGTTCAACACCGCTTCTACTTTACTGGGATCCACAGCAACTCCCGATTGGGAAATCACGTGTCCCAAAAACTTCACTTCCGGCATCCAGAAGTCACACTTCGACGGCTTGGCATACAATTTCTTTTCTCGGAGTACGTTCAGAACGATGCGGAGATGTTGAACATGGTCCTCAATGGTCTTAGAGTACACCAAGATATCATCAATAAAAACTACCACAAACTGATCAAGGTACGTGTGAAATACTCGGTTCATGTAATCCATGAATACCGCTGGAGCATTAGTCAAACCGAAGGGCATCACTACGAACTCGTAATGTCCATACCTCGTACGGAAAGCTGTCTTCGGAATATCTAAGGCTCGTACCTTTATTTGATGATAGCCCGACCTCAGATCAATTTTTGAAAATACCACAGCACCTCTAAGTTGGTCGAGCAAATCGTCTATCCTTGGCAAGGGATATTTATTCTTGATCGTCACTTTATTCAATTGTCGATAATCTATGCACAACCTCATGCTACCATCCTTCTTTTTGACTAGCAACACCGGAGCACCCCATGGAGAAGCACTCGGTCGGATAAACCTTTTCGATATCAATTCCTCAAGTTGAGACTTCAGTTCCTTCAACTCTAAAGGAGACATTCTATAAGGAGCAATAGAGATTGATCCTGTACCAGGAATCAATTCTATTGAGAATTCTACCTCTCGGTCAGGAGGTACGGATGAAACTTCTTCTGGAAAGACATCTAGAAATTCATTTACCACTTGCACAGATGACAAATCTAAACCCGTTTCAGTAGATGCAGATAACATAATAAGAATAGCTTCCGCACCTTGGAATAATGACTGACTTGCTTCGGTGTAAGAGATCATCGCTTCAGAATCTGCCTGTGTCAATCCTACGGATTCGGAGGCGAAGCTAATAGTTCGATCGGCACAGTTGATTGTTACATGATTTTCAGCCATCCAATTCATACCCAGAACAATATCCATGCTTCTCATAGGCAAGCAAATAAATTTTACAACAAACTGTCTGTCGCCTAT
Source organism: Astragalus membranaceus (assembly GCA_039519185.1). Taxonomy (NCBI): domain Eukaryota; kingdom Viridiplantae; phylum Streptophyta; class Magnoliopsida; order Fabales; family Fabaceae; genus Astragalus; species Astragalus membranaceus. The sequence goes on along the minus strand of CM076848.1, from coordinate 126,539,972 downwards.
GACAAGTAGGCAATTTTCACATAATGATTGGGTCTGGACACGACCCTTGGCAGCAGTTAAAATAGTTATCGGTTCGGATAGCTCAGACAATGCTAATCCCAACCGATCCACACATGCTTGCGAGATAAAACAGTGAGTTGCACCAGAATCATATAAAATATTGACTGAATTATTAAAAAGAGATCCCGTACCCCTCAGAAGATTATCAGAAGGAGTGATGGTTCGAGCATCTAATGTGTTGATTCGCCCCTGACCAGGAGCATTTGGTGCTCTTTGCGGATTCTTCTTTGTTGGGCACTTATTTGCATAGTGCCCCTCTTCATTGCAAACATAGCACCGATCGGACCTTGGCGGACACTCTCCGCGGTGATGTCTTCCACAAAGTCTACAATTCCTGAATTGTGCAGAGTCAGACGATTGCACCTGCTTCCCTTTGTACTTACCTCCTTTCCCCGAGTCATACCTGGGACCCATCTGAGAACTAGATGATCCAGTGTTCCTCTTGCTCTGATGGAATGCCTTTCTGCTTGCATACAACCTTGACAAATCACTTTCGGCGATATAAGCTTGTTGTACCATGGCTGCATAGTTGGTTCTCGGAAAAGAACTAAGACTTTGAGCAATATCTTCTCTCAACCCATATTTGTACCTGTCAGTTTTCCATTGGTCACTTGGGGCATATCCAGCTAAACCGAAGAATTGATACAACTCTTCAAATTTAGCCGTGTATTGGCCCACGGTCAAGCCTCCTTGTGTAAAAGTCAAAAACTCATTTTCCTTATCCAACCTCATAGCCGTGGGGAAGAATTGTTCTAAAAATGATGTTCGGAAATTGTCCCAAGTCGGGGGAGTTCCCATTGTCTCCATCATGGCCCTAGCATTTGTCCACCAGTTATTGGCCTCTCCCTTCAACATATGGGATGCCAACCTCAACTTGTCTTCATCGGTCACTTGCATTGTTACAAAGATCTTTTCAATGTCATCCAGCCAATGTTGTGCTCTCATGACATCCGGCCCACCTCTAAACTCGGAGGGTTTCATTTTCAGGAACTCTGTGAAAATTCTCCTTGGGTTCACTTGTGGCTCTGGGGCTTGATGCTGCTGAGCATTTTGCTGTAGGATTTGTTGCTGCTGATGCATAAGCATCATGTCTTGCATCATTTTCTGCTGGTTCTCAATTACATTCTGCATCCACTCAAAATTTGGATCAACAGGAGGAGGAACGCCTCTACCTCTTCTGGCCATGATTCTGCGAAATATGCACAAAGTATTAAGTTGATCAAGCTCAATGTCTAATAGCATACTAAGAAAATCACAACTGGAAAAAGCAAAGACCCTATTAGCTAAGTCCGACTAGGTCGAACCGCTCTGATACCAACTGTAACACCCTGGTATTTTTATTTGTTAAAAACACCCAAGTGCACATTAAACATACATCAGAGATATTATTTCCTGTTCAGACACTGAATACCATTATAAATTTTTCGCTGAATAAAACAAAATAGTCTTATATACAAACAAGACCATAACCTGTCAGCAACTATGGTAGTCAGAGTCATACAAGAAAGCGGAATGAAAGATAACATAATACTAATGCCCTAGTATTGTGATACACAGACAACAGAAGGGAAATAAACTTAAACGTAAAACTAAGTCATCATCCATCACTCGGGGCCACCTACTCGTGCCTTTGAGGTTTCTTCTGTCCCTGTTTATCTGTAAAACAACAACATTTAAACAGTGAGATACAATCTCAGTGAGTTCTACCGAGACCCCTACTAACTCTCTCGGTTCAATTAATAATCCTTTTTAAAACCAACACGACACCGACTGCAATAAAGTGCTAACCCCGGCGAACGTGAACAAACAAAGTGCGGCACCGACTGCAATAAAGTGCTAACCCCGGTGTATCGCACAGTACGACACCGACTGCAATAAAGTGCTAACCCCGGTGTGCGTACAACAAACTCATGACATAACACCGACTGCAAATCCAGTGCTAATCCCGGTGAACCCCCTTACCAATAGTACATTCTCCTATTGGCACGGAGCCTAGGTTGGGGGAGCATGACTGCCCCGCCTAGTATGTCAAAACATGGGTCGTCACCCAACTCGATATACATATAAACATATATATCTACAGTACTATGAACCCACGGTCCATCAAATCAGACAATCCATGACACACTTTAATCCACAATTTTATAAATTCGAAGTTCACACTCGCACTCTAGTTGACCACTTTTTGACACAATTTTCAATATCAAAAACAGTTCATTTTGCCTTAAAACTAGAATATTCAGTTAGGCCTCTGAATAAGCTTTCCAACGCATCTTAGAACACCTCAATCGGGTTCCCGGATCAAAAGATATCGCGAAAACAAAAACAGTGAAAAACTGTTGAAATTCTGCCAAGCTGCGCTGAAGTCGCGCCTGGAGCGCAAGTTCAGCGCGAACTGGCAGAATGTTCTGTCATTCTGCGCTGAAGTCGCGCCTGGAGCGCAGGTGAGGCGCGAACAGGCAGAACAGGGGTCTGTTAAGACAGATTTTGCGATTTTCGCGAAATCCGCTATTCCGCTCAATTCCGATCTTTGTTCCGATCAAAAACAGATTTGACAACCAGTAAAATGAGTCCAATTCAAACCACAAAATCAATCAATCCAATCAAAAACTTAATCAAAACGAATTGTATTAAAACACGACATATTTTCAAATAACGGTTTTCGTTCCAAAATTTCTCGAAACCAATTAACGTAAAAACTAACGAGACACAAAAACATCCTAAGCGTGAGTAAAACTCACCCTTGAAGCGAGAGCCGATATCGAACCGAATTTGCCGAAACGTCGAAATCACCGAATCGAACCCAAACAACAACGAACCGCTCCTAACTTCGTTCCGAGCTTCCAATCGCGTTCAATCCGCTCCTAGCTTCTATCCTAAGCATAACCCAATCACCAACACAACCTATTAATCCTTGATTTCAACAAATTCTCCCCACAAACCTTCAATTTTCGAAGTCAAATAGAAGGGGGAAAAATGGAGGAGAGGCTTACCTAAGATATGGGTTTTGTAGAGGAGAGGGAGATGGTGATTGTGCTGAAATTTGAGGTGATGGGGTTTCTTCTTCTTCTTCCTTTCTCTTCTTCTTTCCTCTTCTTCTTTCTCCTTTCCTTCTCTTCTTTTCTTTCTCTGTTTTCTTTTCTTCTGTTCGTATCCTCCTCTTCTTTCCTTTCTTTTAATTAACACACACACACACACACATATTTATTTTATTAATAAATAAGTGGTGGCGTGGTCCAATTACCATATTGACCCAAATTCCTTATTTCGATTCCAAAACTTCCTTGGTCCGTATTATTCGGTCAACGACCCTGTGACAGCCAATAATTAATTTTAGCACTCAATAATTTTACCAATTAAGTACCAAATTAATTCAATTGGGTTTACTTCCAAATAATCTCGATTAATTATTTTGGGGATGTTACACCAATCCATATCCAATTGGTAAATGGACCTCTTGGTATTGCTAAATGGACCTCCTGGTCCAGTCCAGAACAGAACGCTTATTTCTTATAGTCGATGTTTACTTAATCATTTTCAAAGCTTTAAGGTTAGCTATGCTAGGAGGCAAGCAAATAGTGTCGTTCATTCCCTTGCGAGGGCGTCACGATTTTATGCTAGCTCCGTTATTCATGATTGTATTCCAACCTGTATAGAAACTCTTATCAGTAACGAAATGATATAAGTCCCTTTTTGTCAAAAAAAAACATCAATTAAATAATTCATTAAGAATGTCCAAGTAAGAAACATGAAATGCCAAGTAGGATGTGCATTAAATGGATTTTGATGAAATTCACATATGATTGACACATAGGATAATGAGCCCATAGAGGCATTTTCCTTTGTAAGTTTATAGATTAATGTAGTTGATCTTTTTTTTCAGTTTCCATAGAAAAAGCTTATGTTTTTTTATAGGCAATGTTAGTGGGGGTGGGGGAAATGTTAGTTTCTGATGTTTGAACCTGGGATCTCCTTCTTGCACTCATTGGTGAAATCCTTCGATATCCTTTAGCTCGCCAACTGAGCTACCTACTTGGGATAGAAAAAGCTTATGTGATAGTTGTCACATTTGCGTGAAACTCAAAGTGCTTATGTGGCATGTCTAGCATAACATTTTAATTTTGTTCTGTATCTTGCAGTATTGGGTTGACTGCAGTTGGTAGGTCTCTTGCTGCCTGGCCGGAGGTTAGTGTGAGCCTGGGGGTACCTGCGAAGCCACTTCGACGCTCAAGTCGGTATTGAGAACAGATGAGTGATTTAGCTAGGAATGAGAGTGTGTACCTTATGATGGCAATGGGAGCCAGTATTTATAGGAAATCGAGCCCGTTTGTGGATCGTCGGATCAGTAAAATTGATCTTAACCATCCGAGTGTGATGGCCTTAATTGGGCTTGTATGTTGTGGATATGGGCCGAAATGGTTGGGCCAATCCATATCCAATTGCTAAATGGACTTCCGGGTATTGTAAATAGACCCCCTGGTCCAGTCCAGAACAGTTGCCCCCCAAGCCGAGATTATTCCGAAGGATAGTCTTGGCTTGGAGAATTTTTATCGATCTACCCGAAGCGTTACTTCATCTGTCTTGTCGGGTCGTATAAGATCTCTTCACCGCGACGGTCACTCACACCTCCCTTGGTGTAATCCTTGTACCAGGCACCGAGCTGGGGTGCCGTCCTGATGTTGGCGCCCTACTGGGCGCCTTGTGCCCAGATGCTGCGTCCTGATGTTGGCGCCCTCCTGGGCGCCTTGTGCCAAGATGTTGTGTTCTGATGTTGGCGCCCTCATGGGCGCCTGGTGGCATGCCCCCTGATGTTGGCGCCCTCCTGGGCGCCTTGTGCCAAGGTGCTACGTGCTGAAGTTGGCGCCCTCCTGGGCGCCTTGTGCCAAGGTGCTGTGTTCTGAAGTTGGCGCCCTCCTGGGCGCCTTGTGCCATGGCTCCTGATGTTGGCGCCCTCTTGGGCGCCTTATGCCAAGGTGTTGTGTTCTGAAGTTGGCGCCCTCCTGGGGGCCTTGTGCCATGCCTCCTGATGTTGGCGCCCTCCTGGGCGCCTTGTGCCAAGGAGCGGTGGTCTGAAGTTGGCGCCCTCCTGGGCGCCTTGTGATTCGGCATTCATCCACCCTTCGAGTGAAAGGTCCTTCATCGGAAAACCTTCTTGAGTTTCGAGGGGAGGTGTCTTCATAGTCTGAATCTCGATACCTGCGTCGGTCGGGGGATCTCCTCGATGGCGATCCCCGGTGGTGCCTCTGGTGGGTATTGACCCGACTCCTTGACCTCTCACGAGAATTAGGGGATGCACGTGAGGAGGTCCTGTAGTGGGAGTCGTGAAGCTGGTAGATATAAAAGTAGGATACAAAGTTTGGTGTTTAGGCGATAAAAAATCCGCCAAATTTGAGGTTATTTTTGTCATTTAATCATTTATTAGGGGTAATTTTGTAACTATATTGAAAATTTGAACTTAAATTTTGCTTGAAAATTACATATCATTAATGGTATAACAAATGTTATTAGTATGTATTGGAAATCGGAGAGGTATCAATACTTTAAGACATAATAGCAATTATGACGCATGTATTGGAAATTGGATAGACTATTAATACTTTAAGACATAATTGAGTCTTTTATAGGTATGCTTTAAAATCCTCAATAAAAACAATTCTATGGCAATCCTCTCACTCCCTAACCTTTCACATTCTTGGACCTAGGGGTGAGAATAGGCCAAGTCGTCCAACAGGGGGCCTACGGCCCAACCTATGTCAGCCTAGGCCAGGCCAGACTTTTTTTTAAATAGACCAGGATAAGGCTTTTTTTTTACCAGGATAAGGCTTTTTAAAAAAGCATATTTAGCTAAAAAGGTCAGGCTACAGGCCATCGAAGAAGTCTTTTAGGCCTACCAAGCCGACCTATTTAAGTAAATATAAATAATTTTATTAATATTTTCTGTTAATTTAAACATATCGACATACATCAATATTTGACATATTTAAAGTTATTATTATAAAATAAAATTTAAATTGGATGTCATGTAAAATAGAACTTAAAGCATACATCACTCAAAGGTTGTAGGCTTTCGTAAAAAATAGTGAAATAGGTTTTTAAACAAACTTTTAGGCTTAGCAGGCTTTTAAAAAGGCCAAGTCAGGCCTAAAATATGAGCCTACGACAGGCCACAGACCAAACTCAGGCCTAACACTTTCAATGTAGGCCAGGCCCAGGCCATGCAAAGCCCAGCTCGACCCAACCTATTCCCACCTCTACTTGGACCTAAGATTCAATGCGGTTTAGAGTTTGTAATTTTTGTTTCTTTTGATTTAAGTTTTGTAATTTGATAGTTTACTAAATTTTTCAGCTGCAGAGTAGTAAAGGTTGCACACCATTAGGAAGGCAAAGTTGTGGCAACCTACGGTAAGTTAACCAATTTCCCCCTCTCTCCCTCTCCTATCTTTTCTTTTTCCACCTCTTTTTGGTCTTTTTTGTTTTCCCCATTTTTGTTTGCTGAGGTTATTATTTCTGCTTACGAATCCTATGTAGGGGCTGGTGGTTGAAGATGATAGTTTTCTAATTTATTGACAAATTTTTTTTCTTATTCAATGTCTCCCTCTCTCTCTCTCTCTCTCTCTCTCTCTCTCTCTCTCTCTCTCTCTCTCTCTCTCGCTCGCTCTCTCTCTCTTTTTTTACGATATTGGGGTAAGTTGATGGCTCACGAGTCTCTAATTTAGATTTTACTATCAAATGTCTTTTATATATCTTTTGACAGGTTGGCTTTGATTTTTTCCATGTTTGGCTTCAATTTTCTATATCTATCTATCTATCTCTCATGTGGTTGCACATACGCTTGATCAGAAATTTTTCCATTTAAAAGCTATGTTGGGGAAGAAAATTAAGTAACCACTTCATATGAATGGATTTAATCTTCAAATAGGCTGATATCTGCCAATTAGGAGTAAATCAAAGGGAAGTCAATCTGTTTGGCAAAGAGTATTGCAATTGTGATAATATTAAAAGGAATAACATGCCCAATATCTTATCACACAGTACATATCAAATTTCCCTTCATCTAATGTATCTTGATTATTGCTTACTAACTGATTCATGGGTGATTTGCAGACCGATTAATTGGTTTACAACAACAATGGAAAAAAAAGATGTCAAAAAGTGACCCATCATCATCATCCATCGGAAGATGAGAGGAAAACTGCTTAAAGGTAAAGTTCAATTATAATATTTAGTTTCATTTTATTTTGAACATAAGAATGGCTAAGAAAAGAACACATGAAATAGGTGTGTGTGTGTGTGTGTGTGTGTGTGTGTGTGTGTGTGTGTGTGTGTGTGTGTGTGTGTGTGTGGAGAGTGAGTACGAGGTATATAACATGATGTAAGAGGTGGAAAAGGACATGAAATATGTGATGTAATTTGAGTTCTCTCACCTTTTGATTTCCTCTTCTTCTCTATTGGATTCTATCTCTTTCTTTCACCATGTAATTCTGCATTCTTATTAATTGTAATCCCAACACCCATTGCTAGGGGACCTTCCATTATTGTTGATTTTATTTCACATTTCAGTTCTAATTGAAATTAGACTCATTACACAATTTGTGACTGCTCAAAGACTGTAGAAGGAATACAAGGAAGGCATCAAGAATATGTGATAATTTTGAATGTCTCTACAAATGCATTTAAATTTAAGGAAGCACCTAATCATCGAATCCCATTTAAAATTCAAAGGAAGCAGTTTTCTATTGTTGTTTCGTTTGCTATGACAATAAATAAGAGTCGGGGACAATCACTTGAACAAGTTGGCATCTACCTTCCCCAATCTGTATTTTCTCATGGCCGGCTATATGTAGCGATATCTAGAGTTACTTCACAGAGGGGTTTAAAACTACTTCTGCTTGATGATGAAGGTCACGTGTCCAATACTACTTCAAATGTCATTTATAAGAAAGTACTTCAGACCTTGGTTTATGTAAGTATTAACTTCGGAATAAGTTTAATTATTTTATGATTTGATGCGTGAAGTGTAATTTCTTTTTAGTTTGCTATAGGTTATTATTATCTTCGCGGATCCAGTTGATGAATACTTGATGCAATCCAGTGGAAATATGTCCATCGAGGGTCTTTGGTAGTTCATGTGGGAAATCAAGTTTTACTACAATGTGTATATCGGACTCATCTAGCTTCAATTTCTTCTCCAATATTTCTCTTTAATCATTCTAGACTTAATTATTTTGTCATGTAACATGACTTTGAATATAACTCATGTTCTCATTTATGCTAATGTAATGCATTAATCATGCGCCATAATTTTGTGACATTGTTGTGTAATTTTCACGAGGTTAATTGATATTATACCATTGTTATTCTTTTTAGTCATGGATATTGTTCTGTACCTTGCGGTCATTCGGGCGGATCTGGGACTGCAGCTGGTAGAGTGATCCCGGGTGTGATACCTGCGATGCCACTCCGACGCTCAAGTCAGTATCGAGAATTGTAGAGTGTAGCAGGGAATGAGAGTGTACCTTTGCCAAATGAATGAGGCCATCATTTATAGGGATCTATGCTGGCTCACAGCCGTTGAGGCCTAGTAGTCATAAGTGGGCAAATTTGTTGTGGATATGGATCCTAGCTATTGGGCTGATCGAGGTCCAATTGGTGGAGTGGGCCTCATGGCCCAGTCTAGTACACATATGACATGCACTTTTACCCCGTGTATCGCACGGGTAATGGTCTAGTTAAGAAAAATCAAGCAAACCATTTAATGGAAATCACAGTTTTCAAAAGAGAAAAATATTAATTTTTTGGTATAGAAAATTTCATTTAAAAAATTTATACTCTTTTCTGATTTGAGTACATAAATTTTAATATAGTTTGCTTCTTAATTTTTTATAAGACTAAAATCCTTATATATGATGACTCTATTGGTTAACCCATTTTATACCTCCTTATTTTATTTTTCCACAGAAAAAATGACAAGCACTATCTGACACATGCAAAGTGAAGATTACGGTTTGAACTTAGGTAACTCTAGGGGTGTCAAAATGGTCCATTTGTCCACCGGATATTCGGTCCATCCATAATAAAATCCATCCAATCCATCAATTACAAAAAAAAAATATTAATGGATTGGATTGAATCCATCCGTTTGATTTTGTGGATGGTTGTGATCCATCCATTATATTTTCTAAATCCATTGGATTACAATAACTACAAAATCAAAATCCATTGGATAATTAATTTTTTTGAACAAATCAATTGTATAATTATAAAAATACTTTTTTTACCAAAAAATATTTTTTTTAAATATATTTTTTTCCATAAACTTTTTTTAAAAAAATTCATTCAAAAAATAATTTTTTTTGACCAAAAATCATTCAAAAATTAATATAATATAATATATAAATATATATATAATATAATATAATATAATATATATATATATATATATAATAATATTGACCAATACCGGAGGGCCACCGTGAACCACCGTCCGCCGCCGCCGGAACCACCACCGGCCGCCGGAGCGCCGCTGCCGAAACCACCGCCGGCCTCCGGAGCTCCGCCGGCCGCCACTGCCACCACCACATATATAAACATATATTTATATATTATATTATATATATATTAACAATATTATATATACATATAGTTATATATATATAAATCTAAAAAATTCAATTTTGTCAAAAAATGATAATAAATTCAATTTCTGCAAAAAAAAAAATATTAAGTTTTTTTTTTTACTCAAAAGATTTTTTTATCGAAAGATTTGTTTATATTTTAAACATATTAGTGGATGGATTGGATATCCATCCATAAAAAAATTGTAAATGGATGGATTTGATGAATTTTTTTGTAAACGGATGGATTGGATTGGATTTTTTTGACACAATTTTAATGGATATAAATGGATAAATGGATTGTCTTCAATCCATCCATTATAATCCAAATCCAAATCCATCCGATCCATCCATTTTGACACCCCTAGGTAACTCACACATTTCATATCAGCCTCGTTCCTGATATTTTATGGTTTCTAGGCAAATTGTGACAAAATGGCCCCCTTACATAACTATTTTTAAATTTGAAAATATTTCAATAAAGAGCACTGCTATTTAGTAAGAATAGTTTTTGTAAGAAATCTAAGAGATACACTAGAAGCTAAATTATAGGGCACCAACTAAGACTACACATCAAATGTCTTGTTTTGTTATTCCCTTATTCTTACGTTTCTTTTCTTACTATCTGTCATTTCTCTTCCATAAAAGATAAAAAAATAACTTATTTCATTTTATCAAGAGCTCCTTGTTGTGATTATACTAGCTCTTCATTTTGTTTTTTTTCCATTTTCACTACCAGATAAATGCTTTTTAAGCAACAACTTAAAATAAATTAAACACTCGAGTAGAAACCAAACAAAAATAAACCACATAAGTATAGAACAATAGCACCTGGGAAGTAGAATCGTAGACTTCGAATTGAACATTAGATTTCCACAATTGTAAGATCCAAATAGTTGAAGAATTATCAAAATAACCTATTAACAATTTGTAGATAACCTGTTCATTATCAATCTGCTCCTAATTATCAAAAAAATATTATCAAAAGAATTAACAATTTTACTCAATTTCTCAATAAAAGCTTCAATTAGGTTCCAAAAGTAAAAATCAAATCTTTAACTATTTTTTATAGAACATGATTCAATCATATTGCAGAATCGATTCATAAACTTCTATTCAATGAATAAATAAATAATCATTCATAATATGTCATAAAAGCACGAAATTTTGAACAAGATTCAATCATTCATAAACTTCTATTCAAGGAATAAATAAAACAAAAATTAAAAGAAAATAGTACAACAATAGATGAATCTGTATATATGTGTGTACCTTAGATGAACTTTTGAATTTTTGAATTTTTTTCTTTTTTTTGAATATTTGAACTTTTTGTTTTGTAAAAAAAAATTAGATGAACAAAATTTAGAGACGAAAATTGAAAAGGAAAAATAACAACTTGATAGAACCTAAGCTTTGATACCGGATGATGGCAACCCCAGAGCCGTCGGTAACTAATTCAAGAGTCATGAAGATGGGAGTGATGGAGACACCACAATCGGGGATGGAAGACCGATCGATAAGTCAGGAAGACGCCACAACCGGCTATGGAGGTTCCGGTTGATAAGTCGGGATGAGCGCCACGGTAAACCAATAAGCTCAGATAACGGCTCATGAAGAACCAAAGAGACACGTCTCTAAATTTTTACTCAAAATTCAACTTGTTTATTTCATCAAATGAATTTACAATATATAGAGAACCCCAGGTCCAATTGACCCAAAAGAACCTTAGGCCCAATTGACTCAATGAAACCCTAGGAATTAAAATATACTAATAAATATCAAATCCTAATTTTAATGGAAATAAACTAATTGGCATTAAAGTCATCGATTCAAATCCAAAAAATAAAGAAGATAATTAAATGACATTAAAGCCTTAGAAATAATCCTAAAATAAAGTACTAAAAATGGAAATAAATTGCACTATTTTATTCTTCATGGTATTGCACTAATTTACTCTTCATGAGATTTTCTTTCAACTTCTACGTATAGACCTTAGTTGCATGAGTTGGTAGGAATTTCTCCAACTAATGATAATGCAAGGATTAAAAGTCTAAGATGGCTACTTGGATTCAAAATGGTATAAGCCATTAAGGCCTATAGGATTGATATCTTGTACTGAATGAAATAGTGGTATCTTTATAAGTTGCTTTCCACATGCTTAGTGAACTTAGGATCACATCACTTCTCTAATTAACCAGGTTGCTGCTACGAGTGACATTCAGGGAGTAGATATTTGTAGAGGTGCTCCAACTATTACCCATTTGCTCTTTGCAGACAACTGTTTCCTGTTTTTTAGGTCATCCCCTAGAGAGGTTGAACACATGAAGGTTATTTTGGATGTCTATGAGAAGGCTTCAAGCAAACAAATTAAATTTCAAAAGTCAAAGGTCTTTTTTAGTAAGAATGTTACTCAAGTTGAAAGAGACCATATAGCTAATTTGTTGGGTGTCCATGTTGTTTTGGGTACAAGTCTTTACTTGCATCTTCCCTCCATGATAGGGCGGAGCAAGAAGGCTTTGTTTAAATTTATCAACACTACAACAAAATAGGAAAGCGGCGGCGGTTGAAAAATCATTTCGAGGCGGTTTTAACCGCTGCCAAATACCCCTCGCGGCGGTTTCAAAACCGCTGCAGTTACCTCCGCCGCGTGGAAACTCTATGGCGGTTTTGGCAACCGCTGGAATAACCGCCTGGAGTAGTAATTAGCGGCGGTTTAGGCGGCGGTTTGCATTTTGCGGCGGTTCTAACCCATCGCTAAACTGTCGGTTAATATCCCATATTTCTGCAGCGGTTTTGAGGAAGGTTGCGGCGGTTTGCTATTTGCGACGGTGTAGAACCGCCACTAAACTCTTTATGAAGCCAATGTCCTTAGCTATCTGCGACGGTTTTGAGGATTTTCATAACCGCCGCTAAACTATTTGAAATTACATTTAGGGGCGGTTCTAAACCGCCGCAAGTAATTGTTTTTTTTTTAAAATTTTTTTTTTTAATTTGGCTTCTAGTTGAATCGTTTGGAATGGTCAAATATTATATAATCATATTTTTTGGTGCATATATATAATCATATGATAACTAAAAATTTAAAGAAACAACAATTAAATTAAAATTGACTTCATTACATTCAAAAAAAATATTACAAGAATTCTTGTCAAAAATTACATACTAACCAATAAACTTTATCTATGTTTTTAGTTTTTACCATTGATTTTAAGCATGTCCGGTCATCAACAAGGGGAAGACCAGAATCCCTCACGGAATGTAGAACTGAAGAACCTTTTCCTGGACCGTAATAATCCAATTAATTCCACACTGCCATCTAAGTGATTCTTACGTTTCACTGTTTCTGCAATCTGCTCTTTGATCTCTCTCTTCTTTTCTGGCTCATGCTCTAATCTTTTATACATTTGCCACATGAAGAAAACCTCAACATCTCTCTTGTTAATAACTTCCATTTGAGGTTGTAACATGTCATTGTGTGTAGGAAAGTTGGGGCCAAAGCAAAGTAAGCAATTGTTGCATGATAAATATCATTTTATGCTAGTGTTCTTCCTTCAAATAAACGAACAAAGATAAAAAATTAAAAGAATCCAAATCTTTACTCAAAAACTAGGCTATTTCCAAAGAAGAAGTTCAAACCAGAATGCAAGAATAGAAATAACATGACAAATACCTCTGTCTGGGGAAGAAAAGTAACATTTGTGTAAACGCCATCATTCTCAAGTCCCAAAGACAGAAGGATCCATCTCTTGAGCCAGAGACAATAATATCTGCAAATTTGGAGACATGATTAAGGAATATAAACTATTCACATTGCTTTGCAATTATCGAAAACCAACTGCTGTATTAAAACATAATGAAGCATATACAATGAAATATTACCAGCATTAGTTGGATGAGAACAAATGGATTTCACACTTCCTGTGTGCCCTGTTAACACTCCAAGACACTTCCTTTCTTGAACATCCCATACCTTTTTCTGTAAATGATGCACCATAACAACATTGAAGAATGAAGACAATTAGCCTAAAGAGAACTGCAAATATACTATGCGGTGCTTTTGAGTTAAAATCTAGCAAGCAGCATCCAGAGACAGGAACAAAACAAAGCAAAAGCAACAATATACAAAGATCATTCAAATTAACCAATTTAGTGTTGTGGTGGCAAGCAATAGTAAATCGATAGCAAAACAATGACTCACTGTTTGATCACCAGAAGCCGTGAGAATCTGTGTATCTTCCCGCAAGTAATTGTAAACCAATTCAAGACACCAACCAAGGAAATAAACAATTCAACTCAATAACAATCAATTAATCCATCACCAAACAATCAAATTACAAAATAACATTTTAAAACTATGAATACATGATTGCAAAACTGAGGTTACCTTAATCCAACAGATATCAAAAACAGCATTACTATGAGCAATCCATTCGAAAATCCTTGCATCCTCTGAGATTAAAAGAAGGCAAAATTGATGAACCATGAAACAACAACAACAAACTCGAAACAACAACAAATTAAAATTTGATAAAAAAAATCAATTTCTACTATTCCAAAGCAAACATTTATTATACCTCTCAAAGACTTTATTCTAATACGATAGCATAGCATTAGAGCACCGTGTATAATTATCGTTTTGGGCAGCTATGAGCCATAATAGATTTATTTTCTTTATTACTCCGAAAGGACACAAGAATTTTCCAAGAAACATACAAGATGAAAAATACAAGTAATTCAAACACTTAAAAAAATATTTATACATTCTATTACCTGTTCACAAGTAATTTCACATTGACAACTCTGCAAAAGATTTGTGTGGCTGAAGATCATAGATGGGAATCTCCAAGTATGTCATGATCTTTGGAGCTGATGAACTCATTTACCCCTAACATCTTGGTTGCCAACTGTAGCGACCGAAAAATCCGGGTGAGGATTCCTCGAAGGTTCAAAAATGAAGCCGCCGCCAAAGTTTAGTTTATAAGGGCAAACATTGGAAAATCCCTTTTGGAATGGATAAGGGTCCTTGAGACCAGATAAGGGTTCGGGAGTCGGTTATGCGTGGGGAAGGTATTAGCACCCCACGACATCCTTCCTAAGGAAGGTTACCTGCTAACTAGTTGTAGGAAAGAATATTAATTTTGAAAATGTTAAGTTTTACCCTTTTATTGAAAGAAAAAGAGTTAATAAAAATTTTAGTTTTTTGTGCTTGACAGGAGTGGGCCCCCGCTCCTACGTATCTCCAGCTGCGATGGAGAAATCAAAGCGACGTAGTTCTTGGTAGAAAATGTTTGTTGGTTGGTGTTTTTTTTAATATAGGGGTTTTAGGATTGTGTGATGTGTGTTGAAGGACCACTGGGGGTCTGAAGGAGCGCTGGGGCTCTGAAGGGCCGCTGGGGGCTGAAGGAGCGCTGGGGCTCTGAAGGACCACAGTTCACTTATCCTAAAACGATGATTAACCCGGCCGTACGGCCGACTTAATCCCCTACTTTAAAAATAAAATTTTTTATTTTTGAAACGAAAGGGATGTGTTTGTATTTTTTATTTAGAAATTATTTATTTTAAATAGGGACTTTAGGACCTGATCCGTAACGGTTCATTAGTGGCCTAAAAAAACAGACTAACCCGACTGTACAGTCGACTTAGTCCCCTATTTATATTTTGTGCTTTTTTGTAAAAAATGAATTAAGAAAGAAAGGTAATGGAAATTGTTTTTTTTTGCGCTTGACAGGGGCGTGACCCTACTCCTACGTATCTCCTGGTAGAGAATCAAAGGCTACGTAGTTCTAGGGTTAAAAAAAGATTGTTTTTATTTAGGGATTTTAGGACCACTGATCCGTAACGGTTCATTCGTCCTAAAACGATGATTAACCCGGCCGTACGGCCGATTTAATCCCCAGTTTGTGAAAATAAGATTTTGATTTTTTGGAAGAAAATTATTTGTGTATGGAGTGATTTGATTTTATTTAAATAGGTATTTTAGGACTCTTGAGCCGTACGGCCCGTTCATCCTAAGATGATGACTAACCTGGCCATGCGGCCGACTTAGTCCCCTATTTTGAGAATTTGGTTCGGGGAAAGAAGTATGTTTGTATTTATTTTAATTTAGAAATTGTTTGTTTTAAATAGGGATTTTAGGACATGATCCGTAACGGTTCATTTGTAGTCCTAAAAAGCTGACTAATCCGACTGTACAGTCGACTTAATCCCCTATTTATATTTTTGAAATTTTTATAAAATAATTTGTGTATTTAAAAAAATTAATGACGACACTAACAATTAATAAAGCGTAAAGTTAATAAATAAACAACTATACATATAAATAAATAAATGAATAAATAATAAATAATTATTTACATAGATAAATAAACAATATAAATAATAAATAAGTATGTACATAATAATAAACAGTATACATAATAAATAAATATATACAAAAATAAATAAATAAATAAATGCAAAACTAACCTCCAGCTGATCAATGCGATCAACGCCGAAACGGACCGAGCAATCTGACCATATCAACCGCGAACCGGACTCATATCTGGTCCGTTTTCACCCGAAAACCACCAAGTAAAGGACCTCAACGGCCATCCCAAAAATAACTAAAGACGGGCTTTTAATCTAACGGACTGCAAAAGCTAGTCCAAAAGAATTAAAGACGGGCTTTTAATCTAATGGACTGCAAATGCTAGCCCAAAAGATCACTTACCCCATCAATCACCCATGTCCATAGCCTTTGCATCTCCATCTCTTTTATAGTCAAAGGCTAGGTAGTTCTTGTTTCTCCCAAGCAATGTGGGACTAAAACAACATAGAAAAGCAATTTTCGTTTTTCTCAAACCAGCCTCCGTAAAAGTGTGATTTCGGATTTTTTAACCGTTGAATCATCTTTGTTTTTTGACACAAGGTTGGTGAGACATATATCTTCAATTTCACCGTTCGGATCGTTGAAAAAAGGTCTGAGAAGAGAGAAATTGCATTTTGAAAGTAGCTAAAAACTAATCCCGTTTTTTCTCAAACCAGTCATATTGACAGTGCGATTTCGGATTCGTTAACCGTTGGATCATCGTTGTTTTTTGACACCAGGTTCATGAGACATCCATCTTCACTTCTACCGTTCGGATCGTCGAAATAATGTCCGAAGAGAGAGAAATCACCTTTGCAAAGTAGCTGTAGTTTTGGGTACTTGGTTTATTTTTGTATTTTTGTAACTTTGGCATTCTTGGGCCAAGTCATGTACATGGACATTCTCCTTTTTTGTAATAATAATCTTTTATTGCACCTCCCCTTTTTTATTTTCTTTTGTAATTTATATTATTTCTTATCTATTTTATTTTTTATTTTCATTTTTTAATTAAAGGTATTGTAACAAGAAAAATAAATTAAATCTACTATGTAATTTTTTGTGTTAGCATATTTTTTTTATTTTTGTTTAACCACTAAAAAAAGTAATAACAACGCAAAATTAGTAAATTAGCGCAAAATGACCTATTCGAGGGATTAGGAATCAAATATACGCGGAAAACTTTTTTTTTGGATTTTTTTTAATTAACCGGACAAAATTAGGGTATGACAGCTGCCCCTCTTTATTTATATTCCGTAGATAAACTGAAAGGTTTTCATAGTAGGAATAGAAATAAAGATAAGACAAATGCTAATTTTGTCCTCTTAGTAGAAAAGTGTAGAGTTTGAGAATTAACAGAGAATGGTTAACACTCGGGGCACCGACGAGAAAGGAATAAAGAAGGAGCACTGGGGCTCTGAAGGAGCACTGGGGCTCTGAAGGACCGCTGGGGGTCTGAAGGAGCACTGGAGCTCTGAAGGACCACTGCGGGTCTGAAGGATCGATGCCCTGAAGTATCGGCATAATGATCTGAGGGTCTAATTCGCAGTCGATGCTTGGCGCATTGATTTGAATTAAACTGAAGGACCGGCGGGTCTGAAGGGCTGCCTGGGCCTGATGGACCAAAATGGTCTGATGGACTGCAACTAGCTATGGTACTAATAAAACAGTCTAAGGGTGACCTACGTCGATGCGGCCGTGAGGGTCAAGATCAGATCTAGAACTGATATGTTGACCACGAAGGATGTCCACTATGTCTTAGGCAGACACAGCTAATCTGAAGGACCTCTGGGGGTCTGAAGGATCGATGCCCTCAAGTTCGAAGCCGTCGTTTTGACGTGTTAATTCGAAATGAACTGAAGGACCAAACTGGTCTGAAGGATCTATGCTAGACTCTGTGCTAACACTGCGATCTGGTGTTTGATATAAGATTCAACGCTTGTCGTATTGACTTAAGAAGTGGAAGTATATAGGGATCGACACTTGAAGCAATAGATGTTATGTATATGACATGCATGTAATGTATGCACATGCAATGATTGATGTTTGTTAAGATAGTGAATGAGATGTGGTGGATAATGGATGCTGAAGTTGCTGGAATAATAAAGTTGATACACTGTGTATGTGTATGCAGATAAGATGCAATTGTAATGCTTAGATGTAAGTGTTGCGATAAAATGCATGTAATATTTGCGCATGCAATTATCAATACTTTGGTGGGGGTAATGAATGCAATGTGGATGATTTTTGCCTCTGTTTACTTTCTTTTTTTTTCTTTTTTTTTAATATATGATGTAGGTATATGAATGAATGAATGTGCAAATGTAATGCTTAGATGCAAAAGTTGTGGTAGATGCATGGCTTGATGTTGGAATAAAATGTATGGTATGATTTATTGATGATGCATTTTTGCGGTTTTTGAGATGAGAAAAAGATTTTTTTATGCGAGAAATTGAGAGGTGGATGTTTTGGAATCATCACTTATTGGATGCATGGTTGTATGGCGGGATGATTTATGCTATGATTTTATTGATGATGCAGAAAGATTTATGTAATGATGAGAGATGAGGCTTTTGATGCAGACGTGAATATTTTGCGATTATCGTTCCTTGGAAAAAAATTGGATTTTATTTGAATTCAAGCTTTGTCAATCTCAAGGTTGTTATTTACAGTCACTGATGTGCAACCGTACTTGACTGTATTTACAGATTCGTTCACGTTGTTCTTCCATTACGGTGTCCCATGATTGATTGAATTTTAGGTCCACAAAGTTAACAGAGTGAGTGTTCAACGTCACATTATTAACTTGTGTTCTCTCTCTTTGAAGCATTGTTTAGTAGACATGTAGAGCAGTGCAAATACGGATGACTGAATCAGATAACTTGGTAAGACAGATATGAGACGTGATGGGATGAATGGTAGGTTTTCCCCAAAGTCATGAAAGGTATGTTTTTCCCAGCTCAAGAAATGTGGAGCTGCCCCGACTTAGACTACTAGTGAAGGTTATTGAATAGTCTGCCCCTGTATAGTGATGACAACAGCAAAGGGTGTAGAGGAAACAATTAGTTGGGAATACCATGACTTTGGAATGTAGGGCGGCAAACGAGGGATTTTATCTCAACCCATGACGTTTGGTGTTGCCCCAATCTTGACGAGAGCAATGTTTCCCCGACTAGAGTAACATTGTGAAGGGCCGTATTTAGGATAATGGGTTGAGAAGATGCCTCGATGTAACACCCTGATGAATTCTAACATATAGAATCACCGAAATGCACTAAATGGCATACATCAGAGTAACTTCCTGTTATTGAAATATTGAACACATCTAAAACTTTCGATAATACATATCAAATGGTTCTCTGAACCTCATAAACTTCCTGAAAATGCTTAAGTTTCAAAACTCAAGACTTGTACATGATCCTGGTGTTCAACACTCAAAACATAAGGTAGCGGAAACGATTTATAACTTATACATGATAGTTATACAACCGATAACAAAAGTACTACAGAAGGGCAAGGGCCTAAAATAAGAATCATAAACTTCCGGACTCCTCGAGTCACACCAACTATCCGTGCTTTGTCGTCTTTGCCTTCCCCTGTGTCTCTGTAAAAACCACAAATATGAAGGGTGAGATAAACATTATCTCAGTGAGTCCTATCGAGACCCCTGACCAACTCTAACGGTTTGTTATACTTGAATCTGAACTCGTGGCCCGAATAAGCGACCACGTGAATACATGATGTTTACTCGTAACTTGTAGCCCTAATAAGCGACTACTTGTTACATTTCTGATTTTTCCAGATGTAGCCCTAATAAGCGACTACGGATCATAATTTAACATGAACTTAGCACAACCCGAGATATAATGCTAGACAATCTTGATTGCCCAATATCTACGGAAACCCCAATCCGAAATTCTATCCGAATAATGCTAGGGTCCTAGCTTTGGATTCATGACTCCCCTCCACTAGGTATGCTAATAACTGGAGGATCGTCATCCTCGATATACACAAGGTATACCATCTACCTTTCCCCGAGGGAAAGTAACTTGATTTGTGTTTACATGAATTGAGAGTTTTTATGTCTTTATAGACTTACAATCAATTAGCTTTTATGACATGATGAACTTGAAGTTCATTATCTTAACATGATTGGACTCAAGGTCCGTTAACATTTCTTGACTTGTGTTCTCACGCGTTCTCTAAGTACGGTTTTCATCACATTCATAACACACAAGTTCTCTATCAAACATGATTAATTCCATGATATCAATCTTTACATTGTTGGGGAACCATGGGGAATGGATTAGAAGAGGATTGGAATCCTTTGGAATGGATAAAAAGGTACTTTGAATTTGAAGGTCAGAAAGTTTCACACGACCCGTGCGTGTAGGCGCACGACCCGTGCGACTTGAACAATTTGTAGAAGATTTCCAGAAAGATACGCACGACCCGTGCGACTAATCGCACGATCCGGGCGTTATCCCATGAAATTGTAGAAGTTCCAGAAACGTACGCACGACCCGTGCGTCTAGGCGCACGATCCGTGCATGTTTAAAAATCCAGTTCTTGTCGTATCAGATGGAGGCGCACGACCCGTGCTCATAGGCACACGATCCGTGCGTCTCTATCAGTTTTCCAGAAAACAGACTTTTCATGAGTTATTCCATTCCGTTCCGATTCCAAAATCCCTTCCGATCGAGACCCAAACTTAAACACGCATTAAAACAGTATTTTATATCAATCTCAATCAAATAACCCCCAAACAATCAATCAACAATTTATGATTTAAAACGCAATCCTCTTGAGAAAACGGTTTTTAATAAGTTTCCTTTCGATAACAGAAACGCGTGACCATAGTTTTCGAAAATAAAACTCAGAACGCAAACACATCCCCTAAGCGAGTTATAGAACTCACCTATTTGCGATGAAAATCGCACAACCCCGAATTTACTACGGTCACGAACAAAAGAACTACACGAACGGTCTCCTACTTCGCTCCTAGTGCCACCGAAACTGAACAATCGAACCCAGCTTCATCCCCTTCGAATCCAGCTACTCAATCTTTGTTCCAACAATCTGTATGGAGCTCTATTGCTGAGTATTAACCTTCAGTTGCAACATGCAGCAGCTGTTCCACACACTTAGAGTTTGAGGTCCTTTAATGGTGTTTGGGGAATGGGTTGGTTGCTGTAAACTGAAGTGGTATCAAAATGTAGAGGGAGGAGAAAGAAAAACAGTGGTGGGTTCAGATCTCACATGCACCAAGTTTCCATGGAACTCTCTCTCTTCAAAACCCTTTCTCTCTCTCGCGACCTCTCCTCTTTCTCTCTAACTCCTCACTTCAGTTTTTTTTCTGAAACTCCACAATTAAAAGGGTAAGGAGGACTTGGGGGTCAGCTGGTCACTTAGACTAGGGAATTTATCCAAATACCCCTTAGCTACTAATTCTATTCTTTGAGACATCTTATTACCTATGAAGCTTAACTTAACTCATTTTAACTTAGAACTTAGGCACATTACTCCTAACACTTAATCAAACAATTGTTCACTTATTAAACATAATTATTCGGATATTATAGTATATATATATATATATATATATATATATATATATATATATATATATATTTAACTTCTCGCTAATTTTCAAAAATTGAAATTAGCTAATTAGGGGATGTTACACTCGACATGGTTGTGTGGATGTGGATATGACAAGGGGATGAGATGGGTGTAGAGCGAATTTCCCCGACTTTAGGTGAAGTGAAGAGTGATGGGATTGTCCCACTTTGGAATGATATTTAAATGATTGCTTTTAGTGGGGTTAAGAAAGGTAACTGAGTTAGGGTCATGGGTCTGTGGAATTGGTCGTATGGATTGGATGGGGTATATGAATGGGATGGATGCCGGACATTTTCCAAGTTCAAGAAGCATGAAAGGTGGAAGGTATGCCCCACTTTGGGATCTAGGTGATGGTCCTAGTATAAACTTGTGGTTCTCTTTTAGGTGAATCCCAAAGACTGTGACAGTCTTGAGTTTTTTGATATGATGAGAATTTCAATTGGTGATCACTATACCTTGTCTTGATATCAGTGCGATTTGAATGAACATGGAGTGCAAGCCTTTTGAGTTTTTTTCCTTTTTTTTTGAATTTTTTCAGCTTTCTTTTTTTTGAGAATTTTTTTTTGCAAATATATTGTAAATAAATATACTTACTTGTCCTAAAATTTAATCTTTGAGAAAACGAAAACAACCAATCATTGATCAGCATGGACTCGTTAGGGTTGTAACATGGCCAGTGGTTAGGGGTTTATGAAAGAAGGGTTTGTGATGTGGTTACATGTTATGGGTAATGTGGTCAATGGTTATGGGTTTGTGGAGCATAGGCTCAAATGGGCTCAGAGAGGTGTTTGATGGTTTATTGATACAATGACCTTTTTAAAAAATAAGTAGGTTCAGAGAAGTGTTAACTTGAGGTCAATGATTTGGGTTTTGTGCAAGAAATGATAATTCGGCCTAAGGAGGTGTTTGTGGGTTTATTCGGACAAGGATATCTTCTGTGTTCGGTGGTATTATGTATCGGCTCACAATTTCTACTGCTTTTGCTTTTTCTTTTTGAGGATTTTTTTTAATCCTCTTTTTTGAATTTCACTTTTTGTGATTTTTTTCTTTTTTTTGAGTAGAGTGAGCTGATAAAAGCGACACACCATTTTTGATGTGGAATTGATCCTTGTCTAGGGTGACTGAAAGATTTTTTGATTTTTTTTTTGGCTCAAAGGGGTAGTAAAGAACCTTTTTTAGGATACGGGAAGACGACCAAACTTCATTTCAAATCATGATTGCTTGTTTTTTTCAAAAATTAATTCAAGGACAACAATTATTTATTTTTATATATCCGCTCTTTTTCTCTTTATTTCTTTTATTTGACCTAATTTTTGCTTAGGCTGCTCTTGCGAGTTTTCAACCTAACAGGCTTATTTGTTTTTTTTTGTAAAGGACTTGCACCAAGGGAATACAATGTTGACAAGATATCTAGTGATCACAAATTTTCCCCAGCATGGGGACCTAAAGTGTTAGTTTATGAAATTTCATCATTGGGAACCAACCGAATAGTTGACTAGGTACTTGTGGAGAATATGCACCTTATGGGATGGTCGGGGTGGGACTGGACATGAACAAGGGATGATGATGGGAAAGATACGAACACTAACTGACTCAAACAAGAGTAAATGCGTGTTCCATACAAGTTCACTATACAAATGCTTCACAGAGAGTTAACATAGTTAGCGACATGATAGAAGAAATTTTTTATAACACATTGGTTAACAAAATGGACCATTTTGATCGTTTATCATGGGACTGATGAGATGCATCGTTTTGCTGGTAAAAATTTGTGAACGAGCTGCAAAATTTTGAAAATTGAGTGTCTCGAAAACACCTTGAGTTTGCAACTGAGTTTGACCGTGTTTTGTACAGCTAAAACTTTTCCAAAGGAAAATAAACAATTTCGTCTCATCTCTCATCCATTTTTTGAAGAAGCAATGCTCATGTTTTTTTTATGTATGGATGAATACATGATCATGTATATGCGTGATGAAAATGCAAATGCATGAAACACGTGAATGCACGATCATTTGGAAATAAACCAATGATTCTAAATGATCTTTGAAGGCAATGCAACCTGTGAAGGATGCAAAGTCACAAATTCTCATTTTTATTGGATGCCCAATGATGCATGAAAAAGAGTGATGATATATTTTTGTTTTTTGTTTTGTTTTAGAACACGATGATGGATATGTACGATGAAAATGCAAATGTATGAAGTGCATGGAGGAACTGATCACTTGAAAAGACCAACGATTTTATTCCTATTATGAATGCATGATGATTTTCTCTAGTCAAAAGATTAACTATACTCATGCAACGATGATAAATAAATTACATGCCTCTTGTGTCCTAATGCATGAATAAACACATGGTGATAGATATGCATGATGAAAATGCAGATGCAAATGCATGAAATGCGCGCATGAATGATCACTTGGAAAGACCAATTATTCTAAATGATTTTTTTTGGGGGCAATACAGCATGT
Organism: Astragalus membranaceus; assembly: GCA_039519185.1. NCBI lineage: Eukaryota > Viridiplantae > Streptophyta > Magnoliopsida > Fabales > Fabaceae > Astragalus > Astragalus membranaceus. The sequence goes on along the minus strand of CM076848.1, from coordinate 126,515,862 downwards.
GGCTGATGCAGGGCCTCATAACTTTTGTGAAATGATGCATGCCGAAATAAGGAATGAAATGACGCATGAATGATCGATGAAACATAGGTTTTTTTTATTTATTAGGATGAGTGAGATGATGTATGAATGCTATGTTTTTACATGCATCTCATGATGTTGCAAATGATTAAATGTCTACATTATTTGATGATGGTTTTTTGTGAATGGAAGTGCATGCTAAATGAGATATTCCAATGTTTATCACAACTTTTTAATCGTGCTCGTGGTTTTTTTTTTATTCTCTTTTTTTTAGAAAGAAAAAAAGGCATGAATGAACAAATGATGTTGCATGATGCAGATGCATGGAATGTGAATGATCACTTGAAAAGATTGACTGTCCAAAAATGATTTAATGCAAGAAAGTGGCATTATTATTTTTATTTGGAAATGATGCATGCAAGATGACTAATGCATTCGAGGTGGTTAAGAATGAAGAGTGATAACTCATATTTATATGAGTTATTTATACTTATTCAAAGTTAAATCATGCAAGTTCTCTGGCAATAGTAGGTTGTTTCTATTAAGTTTCTGTTAGTTTATTGCTTTTTAGTTAGAAAGGGGCTAAATTATAAGTTCTAGGCATATTGGTGCCAATTGGCGCCTTTGTGAGCGTTTTGATGCTTCTTGTGTTTGTGCAGTAAACTGAACGTGGCAACGTCCCTCATCACGTCTGAAGAAGGGCAGCAGAGCAAGAAAGAAATATCTTATTTTTGGCGCACAAGAAATGATGGCCAAAGATCTAAAAGTGCAGAAGATCTTCTCTCTCCTCAGCGCTGACGCGGCTGACGCACTGTAGCAGTGCGGTGTCACTTCAGGGCAAAGTCAACTCGCAAGCAAGCTTGGAAGGTGGGGAATGACATCAGCAAGCATGTGACCCTCTTTTGACCATGGCTATTCTCTCTCTACAAAAGGAAAAGGGGGCATCATGCGAAATCATCCACGAATCCATTCATCATCCACCTTCCTCCATTTTCAGAGATAGTTTTTCTAAAAGAAGTTCTGGACACAGACTTCTTCATTTTAAATTTTCTCAAGCTCCAATTTTTATTTCCATTCGCAACCATTACTGTGAAGCTCAGACGTTGTAACGTCTTTACAGCGTGCATGAAGGAAGGCTACTTAGGCGTATCTTTTGCGTTTAGTCTCCTTTTCTCTATGTACGGTACTTGGATTTTAACTCCTCTTATTTCTGTAAGGATGCTCAGCATGAGCTAAACATTTGTAGTTGGGTTGTTGTTTTGCATGTAATGAACCTCTAGTTTAATGCTATGAAGTATTGATGTTTATGCGTTTTAAATCTTTGCATGTTAATATTTCCAAACTTGTTTTGAACTTGGCCACTTAAAACAAGTAGATTCATAGGTACAGACATGGTCTATGAAAAGAACTCAAAGATTTATGTGAATGAAAAGGTGCACTAAAGACATTTAGGCATTTTTATCTAAGTCTAGACATAGAATGGATAATAGTTCATAGGACATTGCTGTGGGTACTTAAAATACAGGAGTAGGCCTACTTAGAACCTAGACATAAGAATTCTAGTACTTGAAGCTCTGACGTTTTGTGACTGAAAAGCACAGCTCTTTTGCAACAGCGTTCAAACGTTATAACGTCTATACAACATAGCATTTGTACGTGTTAACGTGTAAACGTTATAACGTCTGACTAGAGGAGATTTATTTGCATGCAGCAATCCAACTCATACTCTTCCATATTCACAACCACTTCTTGTTTACTTGCTTGATTTATGTTACTAGTCTTAATACCAACTTTTAGTGCCGATTTATTACTTATTTCACTTGTGTTTTAAAGACTTGAACTTTGAAAGTAAATCAATCCTCGTGGGAACGATCTCTTACTTTTTATCCACTTTATTACTTGTACGACGTGTATACTTGCACTGATATTGCGACTATAAAACACACGAGCGCAACAAGTTTTTGGCGCCGTTGCCGGGGATTGAATTTAACTTTTATTGCTCAACAAGAATTAAAACACTAGGTGAAAGAATTCTGCTGTGTTGTTTGTTGTTTCTGTGAGTGAACAGGTAAACGTTACAGCGTATGCTTAGTTCCAGTTCAAGCTCTAGTTCAACTGAACCAGGGAGTGGATCTGAGCCTGAATTCTATCCAGAACCTGAAAGAACCTTCAGGCGACTAAGGAGACAACAAAGGTTAAGAAGGCAGCAACAACACCAGCAATTTCAGCCACCAATCATGTCTGAACATGGTACTGGTGGTAGAAGCTCTAGAGGTGGACGCACTCCAAGAGGAGGAAGGCACTCTGATGCTGGAGGTAGAGAACGTGGCCGTGGACCACAGACTCATACAGAGACATATGTTGATGATGAACACTGGCAGAGACAGCAACTCATCAATGCAGGGCCACAAGACATGGTCAATGACAGAGACAGGCCTATGCGTGATTATGCCGTGCTCAATCCTGCCCATTTACAAACAGGCATTGCAAGACCACCCATTCATACTGGTCACTTTGAATTCAAGCCAATGATGTTCCAAATGCTGCAGACTGCAGGGCAATTTGGGGGTTTCCCTCAAGAGGATCCCTATGCACATCTAAGGCAATTTTTGGATGTGTGTAGCAACTTTGTCATCCCTGGAGTCTCAGAAGATGCCTTCCGATTGAAGCTATTTCCATATTCTCTCAAGGATAAGGCCAAGAATTGGTTGAACTCCTTAGAGCCAAATTCAATTCACACTTGGGATGAGCTAGCTGAGAAATTTCTTGGAAAATACTTCCCTCCCAACAAAAATGCCAAGTTAAGAAATGACATCACTTCCTTCAAACAAAGGGAAGGCGAATCATTGTTTGAGGCTTGGGAGAGATGGAAGGAATTACTAAGAATGTGCCCACACCATGGTATACCCGTGGTTATTCAAATGGAGACTTTCTATAATGGATTAGATCAACCTACCAGGCTTATACTTGATGCTTCATCCGGTGGTGTCATATTGAACATGTCTTTCTCTTAGGCATGCAGGCTTATTGAAGACATAGCCACTCATAATGCCCATTGGCCTTCTGAAAGATTCACTCCCGGAAAGAAGGCTGGTGTCCATGAGATAAGTGAAGTAACTGCCCTTTCTGCTCAGGCCGCTTCCCTGACCAACATAATTAAAAACTTGAGTACTCCAAACGTGGCAACGTCTGAAAGACAGACTGCTGCAGCTGTTGAACCAACACCATCTGGGGGAGTAGTGTGTGTCTATTGTGAAGGAGGGCATATCTACGAAGAGTGTCCCCATAACCCTCAGTCTGTAAACTTTGTATCCCATAACAAAGGTAACAGTCCTTTCTCCAACTCTTACAATTCAAATTGGAGAAATCACCCAAATTTTGGTTGGAAGAACAACAATTCTTTGAATGCTAGCGATACTGCTCCTGCAATACCCCCAGGATTTCCCCCTCATCAACAAAAGCAGTATACGCAGAATAACAACAACAGCAATTTGGAAGCCTTGATGAAGACTTTCATAAGCGATTGTAGGGCAACCTTACAGACCCATGAGTCTTCAATCAAAACCTTGGAGAACCAAATTGGGCAGATAACCTCAGCTCTTACTCAAAGACAGAATGGATCTCTTCCATCCACAACTGAAACACCATCTTCATCTAAGTCAAATGGTAAAGATGTGGTGAATGCACAGGTAAATGCTATCTCTTTAAGAAGTGGAACTGAGTATCCTGACCCATCTATGCCTAAGGAACCCAAGGTGCCAGAAGAGGAAAAGGACACTAACAAAAGTGGAGAAAAAGAAAAGATTATTCCAGATACTGTGCTATCTAAGCCAGACGTTACAACGTCTAGTTCTGAACCAGGAATCAAGACTATTCCTAAGCTTGTACCTGAATATCATCCTCCACCCTACCCTCAAAGACTAAAGAAAGCTCATGAAGACAAGCAATTCAGCAAGTTCATGGAGATGCTCAAACAGCTACACATAAACCTTCCCTTGGTTGAAGCTCTACAACAGATGCCAAACTATGCCAAGTTCCTAAAGGATATCATCACCAAAAGAAGAAGGCTAGGGGAGTTTGAAACTATTTCTTTAACTGAAGAATGTAGCTTAATTATGCAGAATAAACTCCCTAGAAAACTGAAGGATCCTGGCAGTTTTACTATACCATGCTCCATTGGAGATTTTTACCTTGGCAAAGCTTTATGCGACTTGGGGGCAAGTATTAACTTGATGCCCAAGTCCATTTATGAAAAACTTGGTATAGGAACTGCCAGACCTACTTCTTTAAGTCTTACCTTAGCTGATAAAAGTAGAGTTTATCCTGAGGGCATATTAGAAGATGTTTTGATTAAAGTTGACAAATTTGTTTTTCCAGTGGACTTTGTTATTTTAGATTTCGATGCAGATAAGGAAGTTCCTATCATCTTGGGGCGACCATTTCTAGCCACTGGAAGGACACTCATTGATGTGCAAAAAGGAGAATTAATCATGAGGGTCAATGACCAAGAAGTCAAGTTCAACGTCCTCAACGCACTCAAGTATCCAGAACCTAACACAGAGGAATGTTCCTTTGTGGTTGCCCTTGACCATGTGGTTCAAAAACAATTCAATAAAGATAATGACCACTTGGAGAAGATTCATGGAAATGATGAGATTCAAGAGTTGTTCCGCAAAACGTTACAACGTCCACTTCAGACGTTGTCACGTCTGACTCCCCTGTACCCAAGGCGTGGACAAAGAAGTATGAATCTTTGGGGCAAGAAGACTCCAATCTCAAGAAGATAGTTCCTTCCATTGAAGAGCCACCCAAGTTGGAACTGAAGGTGTTACCTGATCACCTGAAGTATGCCTTTCTAGGGGAAAATGATTCTTTACCTGTAATCATTTCTTCTAATCTCTCACAAAAGCAGGAAACTGATCTCATTAGCACCTTGAAAAGACACAAGAAAGCCATTGGTTGGCAAATGGCAGATATCAAAGGTATCAGTCCCACAATCTGTATGCACAGAATTGTCTTAGAAGAGAATGCAAAGAACAGCATTGAAGGACAAAGGCGATTGAACCCGATAATGAAAGAGGTGGTCAAGAAGGAAATCATCAAATGGTTAGACGCAGGAATCATCTACCCAATCAGTGACAGCTCATGGGTGAGCCCAGTTCAATGTGTACCAAAGAAGGGTGGAGTTACTGTGGTGACCAATGACAAAAATGAATTGATTCCAACAAGGACAGTGACTGGATGGAGGATATGTATGGACTACAGGAAGCTGAACAAAGCAACCAAGAAGGACCATTTTCCTCTGCCATTTATTGACCAGATGTTGGATAGACTTGCAGGCAAAGAATTCTATTGTTTCCTTGATGGTTACTCAGGATATAACCAGATAGCTATTGTGCCTGAGGACCAAGAGAAGACCACATTCACTTGTCCTTATGGTACCTTTGCCTTCAGAAGGATGCCATTTGGGCTGTGTAATGCTCCTGCAACATTCCAGAGGTGTATGATGGCTTTATTCTCAGATTTTATTGAAAAATCCATGGAAGTTTTCATGGATGACTTTTCAGTCTATGGAGACTCATACAAGGCATGGTTGGATAACTTAGAAGGAGTTTTAATAAGATGTGAAGAGACCAACTTAGTACTCAACTGGGAGAAATGCCACTTTATGGTTCAAGAGGGAATTGTTTTGGGGCATAAGATTTCAAAGAAAGGGTTGGAGGTTGATAAAGCAAAAATTGATGTTATTGACAAATTACCTCCACCTACCACTGTCAAAGGTATTAGAAGTTTCTTAGGGCATGCTGGTTTTTACAGAAGGTTTATCAAGGATTTCTCAAAAATTTCCAAACCTTTGTGTCTGCTGCTGCAACGTGATAACGTCTTCAACTTTGATGAGCAATGTCATGAAGCCTTCCAGAAATTGAAGACTGCCCTTGTAACAGCTCCTGTGATAGTCACTCCTGACTGGTCCAAACCATTTGAATTAATGTGTGATGCGAGTGACTACGCTGTGGGGGCTGTATTGGGTCAAAGGTATGGCAAAATTTTTCACTCTATCTATTATGCTAGTAAAACCTTAGATGATGCCCAATTAAATTATACTGTAACTGAGAAAGAGTTACTGGCTGTTGTATTTGCTTTTGACAAATTTCGATCATACTTGGTGGGTGCAAAGGTCATTGTTTTTACTGATCACTCAGCCATCAAGTATTTGATTGCTAAAAAAGATGCAAAGCCACGACTCATCAGATGGGTTCTCCTCCTCCAAGAATTTGACTTGGAAATTCATGATAAAAAGGGGGTGGAGAACCAAGTTGCTGATCATCTTTCTAGGCTTGAGAATGTTGATGCAGGTACAGGTGCAGAAGAGATAAAAGAAAATTTCCCTGATGAAAAACTGCTGACAGTAGCCACAGTAGCTGAAGACGTTACCATGTCTATGGCAATTTCTTCAAACATTATAACGTCTCATGCTACTGCACCCTGGTATGCTGATATAGTCAACTTCCTAGTCAGCAAGATTGTGCCTGTGAATTTCAACCATCAGCAAAGAAAAAAGTTCTTCCACACCGTGAAGCACTATTTTTGGGATGAGCCCTATCTGTATAAGATGTGTCAAGATCAGTTGCTTAGGAGATGCCTTGCTGAAAAAGAACAACTTCATGTGTTACAACAATGTCATGCATCACCTTATGGAGGACATTTTGGAGGAACTAGAACTGCAGCAAAGGTGCTACAGTCAGGATATTATTGGCCAACACTCTTCAAAGATGCTCATGAATTAGTGAAAAGCTGTGATAAGTGCCAAAGAACTGGAAACATCTCCAACAAGCAAGAAATGCCATTGACAAATATCCTTGAAGTAGAGCTGTTTGATGTGTGGGGAATGGACTTCATGGGGCCATTTCCTATGTCTCATGGAAACTTATACATTTTGGTAGCTGTGGATTATGTATCAAAATGGGTGGAAGCCATTGCATTGCCCAATAATGAAGCCAAATCAGTCAGCAAGTTCCTTAAGCAAAACATCTTCACAAGATTTGGTACTCCAAGAGCTATAATCAGTGATGAAGGCTCTCACTTCTGTAACAAGCTAATTGAGAATTTATTGGCTAAATACGGAGTGAAGCACAAGATTGCTACAGCTTATCACCCACAAACAAGTGGTCAAGCAGAAATTTCCAACAGAGAAATTAAAAGAATACTTGAGAAGATGGTTGGTCCAAACAGGAAAGATTGGTCCCTGCACCTTGATGATGCATTGTGGGCGTACAGGACAGCATTTAAGACACCACTGGGCATGTCACCATACAAGCTAGTCTTCGGAAAAGCTTGTCATCTGCCTATTGAACTCCAACACAAAGCTCACTGGGCACTGAAGCAACTGAACTTAGATCATTCAAAGGCTGGAGAAGCAAGACTCCTTCAACTAAATGAGCTAGATGAATTCAGGCACACTGCCTATGAGAATTCAGTAATCTATAAGGAGAAAACCAAGAAGTGGCACGATCAGAAAATTCAAAGAAGGGAGCTAGTAGAGGGACAACTAGTTTTGCTGTTTAATTCAAGGTTAAAGTTGTTCCCTGGGAAGCTAAAATCAAGATGGTCAGGACCTTTCAAGCTGGTAAAAGTCTATCCTCATGGTGCTGTGGACCTGTTTGATGAGAAAACTAATTCCATTTTTAAAGTCAATGGCCAAAGAGTGAAGCATTACCATGGAGAACATGTGGTTAGGGACAAGACCACAGTGGCTCTCAACAACCCCTGAATTCAAAAGGGAATAGTCTGGCTGAAGACTCTTAAAGCAAGCGCTCCTGGGAGGCAACCCAATGGTTTTAACTAACCAGCAATTTTGTGTCTTTAAATTTTTTGTTTTGTGCAGGAATGGGAGCTGAAGTATGGTAAACGTTATAATGTCTTTGCGTGTCTAGGATGTTGTCACGTTTGCTGCCTGGGTAAAGTTTTAAATGAAAAAGAAAAGAAAATGAGTCAAGCAGTTTTCAAATGAAATTTTTTTTTTCAAGACGTGACTGCCAAAGTGACCATGACGTCACTTCCAACGGTTACCCCTTTTTCCCAAGCCCACGCCACCACCTACTTCTCAACTTCCCATAAAACCTCCCCAATAAACACTCACCAGTTACAATCATCAAAACCACCTTCAGACACTTTCAGAAACCGCAATCTTATCCCTTCCCCCAAATCTCAAATCTCAAATCTCAAATCCCCCACTCTCCAGAAAACTCATTCAATCACCATGACAAAAACCAAGCAAGCTGCAGTAAAATCATCTGGTAAAGGAAAGAATGTTAACCCAAGTTCTTCCTCTGTTCCAATTCCAGAAATCCCCATTCCTTCAAAGAAGAAAGCTTTGCTACCAGAAAGGGGCTTCAGCTTGGAAAACCCAAATCCTGATTTTCTCGCAACAGTGGCAGCATTAGGATGGCAGAAATTTGTAGTTCACAGAAAGGAATACATTGCAACTCTGGTGCATGACTTCTACAAAGGAATCGTTGAAAGAACCGATGGAGAACTTTCAAACACCTCCATCGTTCGCGGTGAAGAAGTCAAATTTGGTGTAAGAGTCATAAATGACTACTTTGGGCTGGGTTACTATGGCAAGGCAGTTGAGGTAAAGCAAAAGACTTACGGAGTGGCAGAGATGACTGAAATCAAAGAAAGGATATGTGTTGAAGGAGCTGTTTGGGAGCGAAGAGGCGACCATGGGAATGAATTCAAAATTTTGAAAAGATACCTTTGTGATGAGGCCAGTGCTTGGTTTCATTTCATTAGGCACTGCTTGATACCCACTTTTCACACTCTCTGGGTTGATAAGGAGAGGCTGATTGCTATTGATGCGATTATGTCAAGAGATAAGATTGAGGTGGGAAAGCTCATCAACAGGGAGATAAACAAATGGCAGAACAGGAAGGATGGATACCTATACTTCCCTTGTTTAATCACTGATCTCTGCATGGAGGCTGGAGTGGAGATTGAAGCATCTGAGCTAAGAGAGGAACCCCAAGGGGCATTCTCTACAAAGTTCAAAGCTAGGCAGAGAGCTGCAGATGCTACCACGTCAGTTGATGCACAGACGTTACAACGTCTGGTGGACCAGCAAAACAGCCTAGCCAAGTTTGTAAAGGAGCAGTTTGAGTGGCAAAAGAAGGTGAATGCACAGACAACAAAAGGCAAGATGGTGATTGAAGAACCAGTACTTCCAGATTGGATGCAAGAGGAAGATGAAGACAACATACCCTTATCAACAATGAACCTCAGGGCAGTGAAGAAGGAAAGAGTTAAGAAAACAAGAAAACCAGCCACAAAAAGAAAGAGCCCAGCAAAGAAAAAACAGAAGAAGGTAAGTAGTGAGGAAGAAGAACTCAAATCAGCCGATCTGGATAGCATCAGTGAGAGTGATGCAGAGGAATCAAAGAAGGTGAGAAGAGAAATCCTAAGCGATGATGAGGAAGAAACACATTCAGAAGAGAGAGGAAGCTCCAGTGATAAGACTGATATTGAGGCTGACTCTCCACCAACCCAAACACTCAAAGAACCAGCCCAGCCCACACCTCCATCACCAAAAGCCAAACAACCCCAACCCTCAGCTAAAGAACAATCCACCCATGACCAAAACATCCCCAAAACACCACAATCTGAACCTCAAGATCAACCCATTTCAAAACCAACCCCCACTCAACCTGAACCAACTAAAGAGCCATCACAACCATCCATTCCAGAAGTAACCAGTGCAGACGTGGCAACGTCTGAACCTACTGCTGTTGAAAGTAACCCAGACCCACAACTCATTCCCCCACCCAAAAAGCAAAGATTCAAGACTGTACCCACCCAGAGTCCATTTGGGAAGAAGAAAAGGCGTGAATTAGCTGCTGCAAGTGAAGAAACTAGACATGGTGAAGAAGAAGAACAACTAGCTGATGCTCCTGCAACCAAAAGGCAAAAGTTGCAGGTGTTCTGGAGTGGGCTCGAAGGCCACTTTCGTGCAGTAGGCCCATCGCAGCCCAATATCTAGCTTGCTCCGCAAGATGCGGTCGGCCCCGCAAAAACCGCAACGGCTAGAACGCCAACGTTATATATACCACACCAGCATGTGGCTTCAGGTATGTTTTACTCATCTTGTGACCCTGCCCGTTGAAGCACCTCTGACTTGAGCGTTGGAGTGCCTTTGCAGGTACCACCCGCGTGCGGCCCACTCGGTCCTTCATCCCAGCGACCGAGCGACATCAACTGACAACAGCAACTCATCGTATTGATCAGGTACGATCAATTGGCGACCACAGTGGGAGGCCCGAGCGCTATTCCACATCAAATCATGTCGCCACGCCAGAAACGCACTTCTTCCAAGCTCAACACCTCTGGGCATAATCGACCTCAACGTTATATATACGAGGAGTTTGACGACTACCGCAACGGGAAGATTAGAGATGTCTCCCGTGCCATCAGCCGACCAAGAAGAAACTACTCAGAGCGACCTAGAAGACGCTCGTCGTCGCATGCTCCACAACACCACGGACCTCCTCCAATTGCTGACAGGTTCCATGGTCAGCCGGTCGGCCTTTACGGTCTGCCCATCGATCAAACTTATGCCGCCATGCGGCCCTACGGGCAGAATCACATACCGACCGGGCAAGGACCCTTCACCAGCGAAATCAGGCGTTATCGTATTCCAAGGGATCTGAGGAAGCCCCCAAACCTGAACAAGTTTAACGGCCGCGGGGATCCAGATAAACACCTCATGTACTTCAACAACTACTGTAGCTATAGAGAGCTAGGCCGGACGATGAAGTGCAGACTATTCCCTCAGTCACTCGAAGGCCGGGCGTTAGAATGGTGGGAATCCCTGCGTCCCAACTCCGTCTCTTCTTGGGAAGGTCTTGTGGCAATGTTCTTGGCCAATTATACAGCCAACCGTTGTCAGTATCGTTATGAAGAGCACTTGGACTCGGTCGTCCAAGGGGAGAACGAATCGTTGAGGGAGTTTATCGACCGGTTCATGACTGAGGCTGACACAGTCCGCGACCTATCAGACACGGACAAGCTGAAGTATCTCAAACGTGGTATAAGAAAGAACCACAGATTTGCTGAAGAGTTCTCTTTGAACCGCTACTACGACCTCGGCCCGTTCCTTAGAAGGGCCAACGACCATATGGGCTATGAAGAACAATTGGCCGCCGACAAGGGCGCCCGCGCGCGTCCCAAGGAAGAGAATGGCAGGCCGGCCAAGGGGCAAGAAAATTACCGTGACAGTAAGCCCGAGTACCGGCCTAAGAAGTACGAGCATCGTACAAAGTTGAACACTCCGATCGCCCAGATCTTCACGGAGTGCCAGAACAACGAGTTCACTGGTGTGAGGCGACCTGATCCCCTAGTGTTGAAGAAAGGAGGTCGGCCCACCAAGAAATACTGCAGATACCACAAGAGTAAGGGGCATGATACCAATGACTGTATGGCCCTAAAAGATGACATTGAAGATCTCATACAGAAGGGCAAGTTGAGGCAATATGTCAAAGATGAAGGCAACGATCGCCCTGAACAAAGAGCTGCTGGCCAACCCGGCAATGACACAGGTAAAGCGATCGTCAACTCGATGGTCGAGCAAGAGTGTAACAATTCTGAGGAAGGTCGCGACCCCAGACAGTCAAAGGGCCGCAATGTAGCCATGGTCATCCATGGAGGTAATCCGTTGGATATCAGAGAGTCCAACAAAGCAATGAAGAGGAAGTGGAATGAACTCATGATGGTCGGCTCAACTTCAACCACACGGCCGGCCTCGAATAGGCCGCCCATTTCCTTTGGGGACGAAGACTTGCTCGATGGAAAAGTCAACAATTACGTCCCTTTGGTAGTATCGGCCGTAATGGCCAACACTGAGGTCAGGAGAATACTGGTCGACCAAGGGAGCTCGGCCGACATCATGTTTGAAGAGCTGATTGACAAGTTAAACGTGGACAGGAGCGAAATCATCTCGCAAGCCGTTCCTACCCCACTGACCGGGTTCAATGGGGCGACCACCTACCCACTGGGGACGATAGAATTACTTGTTACTTTTGGAGATGATACGAACGGCAGCACCTCATACAGGACGGTCAGAACGACGTTCTTAGTTCTGCCAATCAAATCATGTTACCACTGTATCATTGGCCGCCCAACACTGGGAAAATTGGAGGCCGTAGCCTCAACTGTACACTTGAAGATGAAGTTCTATAGTAAAAGCGACCAAGTTGTGACAGTAATGGCCGACATGGAAGCGGCCATGAGGAGCCATTTCCTCTATCAAGAGATTTGTGATATGGAGGCGGTGAGTGCTAAACCGCAGGATCTAGGAGAGGGGCATCAAGTCAATGTGGCCGACCTGGATGCTCGTTATGACCCAGATAGCGACCCTGAGGACGACGACGATGATTTAGCCCGCGAGCTAAAAAATAAACTCAAGAGACCAGGGCCCCACGGGGAATTGATCGACGTTCAGTTATCGGACGACCCAACTAAGACAGTTAGGTTGGGTAGCGACCTACCTGAACAAGACAAGCAACATCTTATCAACTGCCTCAGGGATTACGCAGACCTTTTCGCATGGCGAGATCAGACATGCCTGGGATCCCAATAGAAATCGCTTGCCACCAACTGTCCGTCGATGAGACAGCCAGACTGGTCGCTCAAAAGAGACGCACTCAGAGCGAAGAAAAAGCATTGGCGGCCGAACAGGCAGTTGACGACCTCATCAAGGCCAATTTCATTGAGGAGATAAAGTATACAACTTGGCTTTCCAACGTCGTGTTGGTGAAGAAGAAAAATGGTAAGTGGCGCATGTGCGTCGACTATACCGACCTGAATAGGGCATGCCCGAAGGACGCCTTTCCCCTACCAAACATTGACAAGCTGGTCGACGGGGCTGCGGGCTATAAACTCCTATCTTTTTTAGATGCCTATTCAGGTTACAATCAAATCACCATGTACCCACCCGATCGTCATAAGACAGCGTTCATGACCGATCGTGGAAATTTCCAGTACAAGGTAATGCCTTTTGGTCTGAAGAACGCCGGGGCGACCTATCAAAGAATGATGAATAAGGTCTTCAGGCAGCAGATCGGTCGGATATCAGAGGTCTACTTGGATGATATGATCATTAAAAGCAAGACCGACCGAGACCATATTGACGACCTAAAGGAAGTTTTTGAAGAAGCAAGGAAGAATTCCTTGAGGTTGAATCCAGAGAAGTGCACCTTCGGAGTAAGGGCGGGCAAGTTCCTGGGCTTCCACTTAACAAAGCGAGGGATCGAAGCAAACCCTGACAAGTGCAAGGCGGTCGCTGACATGAGGCCGCCCACTACGAAGAAAGAAATTCAGCAGCTGAATGGCATGGTCGCTGCCCTGTCACGGTTTATACCTAAATCAGCATGCAAATCTCTTCCACTATTCAAGCTCTTGAAGAAGGAGGTCGAGTTTGAATGGACCGACCAATGCCAGCGAGCATTGGACGAGCTGAAGGCGGCACTCACCAACCCGCCCATCATGACCAAGCCGCAACCAGGGGAGACGCTTTACTTATACTTGGCCATAACAGACGAGGCCATGAGCGCTGTTCTTGTAAGAGAAAGTGACCTGAAGCAGAATCCGGTCTACTTCATCAGTAAGGTATTCCAAGGCCCAGAGATCAGGTACCAGAAGATTGAGAAGCTAGCCTTAGCGTTACTTGTGTCCACCCGTAGACTGCGCCCTTATTTCGTGGCCCATCAGGTCGTGGTAAGGACCGACCAGCCTATTAGGCAAATCCTTCACCGACCTGACCTAGCAGGGCGTATGATCAAGTGGGCTGTCGAACTCAGTGAGTTTGGGATCAAGTTCGAATCTAGATCGGCCGTTAAGGCACAAGTGTTGGCCGACTTCATAGCTAAAATGACTCCAATACCAGACGATCAGGCCATCGCGACCTGGACTTTACACGTGGACGGGTCCTCCAACAGCAAAGGAAGTGGGGCCGGTTTGATACTTGAAAACTCAGAAGGACTTACTGTTGAAGTGTCATTGACTTTCGCATTTCACACTTCAAACAACCAGGCCGAGTATGAAGCGTGCATTGCCGGGCTGCAGCTAGCCAAAGAGTTCAATGTCGACCGTGTCGAACTTCACTCCAACTCTCTACTGGTTGTATCCCAAATTCAAGACCTATACGACGCAAAGGATGATATCCTGAAGAATTATTTGGCTAAGGTAAGGGATCTGCTCAAGCAATTTGACCGAGCAGAAGTTAAGCACGTCCCCAGGACAGAGAACGTTCGGGCTGATATCCTATCAAAGCTAGCTAGTACAAAGACTCCTGGGAACCACAGAAGTCTAATCCAAGAGACGTTAACGCGGCCGAGCGTATCAACCAAGCCTGCCCAACCATTAGCCATTCTGGCGGTCGACTTAGATAAAGACTGGATCATTCCTATCTTGCAATATATTCTCAACGGAGTAGAACCTTGCGACCAGAAGGCAGCAAAACTCCTGAGGTTGCGGGCGACCAAGTATTCAGTAATCGAAGGAAGACTGTATAGAAGGGGATTTTCATCCCCACTGCTGAGATGCCTTACGTCGGTCGAGGCCGACCATGTACTAAGAGATATACATGAGGGAGATTGTGGTAGCCACCAAGGTGGTCGGTCGATTGCTAAGAAGGCGCTCAGGGCCGGATACTATTGGCCGACCATGGATGAGGACGCTAAGATACTTGTTCAGAAGTGCAAGAAATGCCAAATCCATGCCGACGTACACATAGCGCCCTCATCAGAACTACACAGCTCAACCCCACCATGGCCGTTCGCTTGGTGGGGCATGGACTTGCTCGGCCCTTTTCCACCTGCACCAGGTCAGCTGAAATTCCTCATCGTTGCGATCGACTACTTCACCAAGTGGATAGAAGCAGAGCCACTTGCAACCATTACCTCAGCGAAGGTATCCAAGTTTTTTGGCCGAAATGTGCTCGCCCGCTTCGGTGTGCCCCAACAACTGGTGACCGACAACGAGACTCAGTTCGCAGACAGGAAATTCAGAGAAATGCTGGCCGGCCTAGGCGTGAAACAGCGTTTCACTTCGGTCGAGCACCCACAAACCAATGGCCAGGCAGAAGCGGCCAACAGGGTAATACTACGCGGACTGAAAAGGAGGTTGGACGAAGCCAAGGGCAACTGGGCAGAAGAACTACAGTCGGTCCTTTGGGCCTACAGAACGACCCCCCACTCATCGACCGGGGAGTCACCATTTAGACTTGTCTACGGTACTGATGTTGTCATCCCGATTGAGATGGGAGAGCTAAGTTGGAGAACGACCAACCCACCAACCCCGGCCGCAAATGAGCGAGCAACAAGAGAAGAACTCGACCTGGTTGATGAGCTGCGAACCAAGGCGTCACTTAGGGAGCAACTCGTCAAACAGAAGGTCGCTGCCAGGTACAATGCCCGCGTCCAGAAGAGGGAATTCTCCATTGGACAGCTAGTCCTTAGAAGGGCCGACATAGGGAATAAGAACGCTCGCCAGGGAAAGCTCGCCCCCAATTGGGAAGGACCATACCGTGTCATCAGCAAGACTGGAAAGGGAGCTTACGAGCTGGAAACCATGGAAGGGGCGACCATCCCCAGAACATGGAATGCTGATAAGTTGAGAAAATATTATGTTTAAGTTGTAAACATCAATTGATCAATAAAGAACAGGCGGTCGCTCTTTTTCCCCACAGGGGTTTTTTACTGAGGACCGACCTTAAAATTCGACTTGTACTTTATTTTCATGCAAATTGTATGCACGGTCGCTCACCATGCGAGTAGCAGTCGAGCGACCAGTAGAGTGCCATCGAATGGCCCAAACGAGAGCCGCCGAGCGGCCTAAAAAGAGTGCCATCGAATGGCCCAAACGAGAGCCGCCGAGCGGCCTAAAAGAGTGCCATTGAATGGCCCAAACGATAGCCGCCGAGCGGCCTGAAAAAGTGTTACCGAATAAAGAGTGACCCATAAGAAATTCAAGGTCGCGACCGACCGTAGTAAAAAGAATCAAATCGAATTACAAAAGCGATTAAACCGGTCATATTCATGATAAAATTGTCATTGATTACAAGCAAAGACGCCTTGGTCAAAGCCAGGGCGCCAATTCAAACACCGCTCGCAGGCGGGCCAAGATTACAATTCAGAAGAATATCACAAGTTAAGAGTCGCTGGGGGCCTGATAGATGACCGCCTCTTCTTGAAGGACCTTCCCTTTCATAACCTTCTTGGGGCGGACGATCTGATGATCGATGGCACGATGTGTGCTTTGCACAATCTCGCGATCGACCCCCAAATCAGGGTAGAGGATCTTGATCTGGCTGACAGCATTTTCGAATTGCCCCTCCGCAGCTCCTTTTTCCCGGTCAAGAACGTCCTTGTAGCGACCTCTAAAATTGTTCTTTTCCACCTCCATTGCATCCAGCTCAGTTTTCAGTCCAACGACCTGGCTCGACAGCTCTTGATTCTTGGAAGAGAGGCGTTCGACCTCTTTCTCAGCTGTTTCCTTGTCAGCGACCGCCTTATCCAGAGCAGACTCGGCCAGTGTTTGAGCAGAGACAGCAGCCACAAGCTGGCGCTCTGCTTCGACAAGCTTCCTCTCATTGTCAGCGGCCGCTTCGATTCTCGGTTCGAGCTCCTTCATTTTCTTGAGCAGGTCGTCTCGCTCGCCCCTCATTTCTGCGAGCAATGACAAGGCAGAATTCAATTTAAAATTTTTATCGACTAGGTCGTCTTCAAGCAATGAATATCTATGGGCAAGGCGCCTACCTTCCAGGCGATCTGATTCTTCATCTTGGTATCTCTTGAACAGAATACCAGCGGCCTTCATTGCCTCGGCCTTCATTGCCTCGGCCATCACCTCGAAAGGTTCCTCCTTGAAACGAGCACAGTCTTCATCACCCAACCCAAGCAGGTCGATTTTGGGCGACCAGTTGTGCCCGTGGCTTTTCCCACTCTTGTGCTTCTTTTTCTCGCCCCCATCATCGACCGACCTATTCCTTTTGGACTTTCCTTGATTTTTGGGTGGGCTGCTTAGGTCAATGGCTTGGGCTGGTGTGCCCGCCCGAGGAGTATGGCGACCGGGCTGAGACCCAGTTCCGGCAGATAGGGGCGTGCCTTGGGGTTGAGCTTCAGGAATTCCGCGCACGGGCGAGGCATCGCCATCCTCGGCCGCCCATTGCTCCAAGAGGTCAAAGTCATTCATGGTCGTCATATCAACTGCAAAGGACAAAGTAGATGGTTAGAAACAGTTAAACAAAACTACCAAGTGACAGAAAATAAAGTAGGCGAGCGGCCACCGACCAAGAGCGGCCTTGACTCTTTTCTTGCCCCGAGCATCCACAACGTTCTTGACCTTGATGCGACCCTCAGGGACCAGGGACGCAATCTTTCTCAGCCTGTGGATCGTCCCCCTGTCCAGGTCGTCAAGATCAGTGTCCTTGAAAGCATATTGGCCTGGTTTCTTTGAGAAATGGTTGAAACTCCACACTGTGGGAAACAGGGGCATTCCCTCCTCATCATTGGACATTTGGGCGATCCCTCGATGGGCTTCGGCCGACTCAGGAACAACCCAAAAGAATTCCCTCTTCCACCCGGTCGTCAACGATTCCATGTAGGGCTTGAAAAAGTTGTATGTTGACCGGTTTTTGAATGAGACCGCTTCCTTGCGGGCGCCCTTGGAGCCTTTTTCATAGATATAGCTCATTTCAAACAAAATGAAGAAGAGCCGTATGGAGACCGGTCGTCTCAGAACCGCGAGCACATCCTCGTAGGCCTGCAGGAACACCCAAGCGTTCGGGTTCAATTGAGAAGGGGCGACCTGAAGATAGCGTAGAACTTGGCGCTGAAACCTGGTGAACGGCGAAATGATACCCATACGTTCGAAAACGATGCGGTACATTGTAAATTTTAGCACATCAGTCCAGGCCGCTACATCTTCCCCTTTCGCCATACCCTCGACTCTCCAACCTTCATTCAACCCGGTCGCCAGATACTCTAGTTCCTGGCTTCCCTGTTGAATCTTGCTGCGTTGACTTCTCGGGTTAAGAGAAACCCAAGACATCTCCTTCGCAGCTGCGACCTCAGGATCTCCTCTTTGGTCGCTTCGTTGGCCTCCGTCGGTCGTTGCAGCGTCGGCCGCTGCCTGGCCAGTACCCTCATCGCTGGCAACCCGCGCGTTGCTTTCTGCAGTGTCAACCACAGCCTCAATCAACGGCGCCCTACTTCTGTCCGGCCGAGTCCCGGATTCGCTTGAGGAAGACCAGTTCTGAGTCGAAGATCCAGAGGAAGATTCGTCAGTAGAAGAAGACGACCGGACATTCGCAGAACTTTGCTCCACTGGTCTGGTCATGTTGTGCGCAAGAGAAATGGCCGGGTTTCCAAAGATACGGCGGGTTTGTTTAGTCCGCGCCAGAATGAACCTGTGGAGGGGAATAACAGTCAAGGTCTTGCTCGCGCGTGGGAAGGGGCGACGTGGTCGTCCCCAGACCTGACACCCCCTCCACCAGGTGAAACAGAAATGGAAATAAAGACAGGGCGATCGTAGTTACCTGGAATTAGAGCGAGTTAAAAACGGGCGAGCTTTGGCAGGAGCGAGCGAGCTTTGGTAAAAGCGAGCGATCAACGAGAGCGGAGAAATCGGATAAACGTGCAAATGAGGCACCCCTTGAACCCTATATATAATGGGCCAACCGTCATCACGGGCCGGAGGCGAAGAGGCGCCACTCTTCGCGTGCCATCATTGCTTAAACTCCTCGAGTCTCCAAACGTCACCTCATTAAAGTAACTGTCGCCTCAGCATTCATGACGATTGGTTGTCAGGCGTCACCCCCGAGACGGCACTTGGCCCCGTATGACTAGGTCGCATGGCAGCGACCACACAATCAGCTAATTAGCGAGCCAGGCCACCTTGCGTTCGACCAGTCCAGAACGGTCGTTTGAGACCACGCTGGGGGGCAAGGAGTCAAGCCTTAGCCCACCCCCAGGCGACCTAGGCTTGGGGGGCAACTGTTCTGGAGTGGGCTCGAAGGCCACTTTCGTGCAGTAGGCCCATCGCAGCCCAATATCTAGCTTGCTCCGCAAGATGCGGCCGGCCCCGCAAAAACCGCAATGGCTAGAACGCCAACGTTATATATACCACACCAGCATGTGGCTTCAGGTATGTTTTACTCATCTTGTGACCCTGCCCGTTGAAGCACCTCTGACTTGAGCGTTGGAGTGCCTTTGCAGGTACCACCCGCGTGCGGCCCAGAACTCGGTCCTTCATCCCAGCGACCGAGCGACATCAACTGACAACAGCAACTCATCGTATTGATCAGGTACGATCAGCAGGTAAGAAAGAAATCTGAAGTTGCTAAAGACAAGCCAGCTGTAACATCCTCAAAATCATTAATCGAATTATTCGGATGTTAACCCAATTGAATTAATTTGATGCTCAATCGGTAAAATTATCGAGTGCTAAAAATTAATTATTGGCTGTCTCAGGATCGTTGACCGAATAATACGGACCAAGGAAGTTTTGGAATCAAAATAAGGAATTAAGATCGATACGGTAATTGGACCACGCTACCACTTATTTATTAATTAAATATGTGTTGTGTGTGTGTGATTAAAGAAAAGAAAGAATAAAGAGAGGAAAGAAGGGAGGAATTCACGCAGAGAAGAAAAGAGAAGAAAAGAGGAGAAAAGAAGAGGAAAAGAAGAAGAGGAAAAGAAGAAGAGAAAGGAAGAAGAGGAGTCAAGCCCACCTCCCCAAAATCCATCATCTTCATCATCTCACTCTCCTCATCATAACCCAAGAGCTAGGTAAGATTCAATCCGGTTTTCTCCCCCTTTTGTAACCTACGAATTTTAGGAGTTTTGAGGGAGGAAATTGTTGAAACATTGGATTCAATGATGAAATTGATAGTTGGGTTATGTTTAGAACAAAGCTAGGAGCGGATTGAACGCGATTGGAAGCTCGAAACGAAGTTAGGAGCGATTCGGTGTTGATTGGGTTCGATTCGGTGATTTTGACACGTCGGTGATCTCGGCTCGGCAACGGCTCTCGCTTCAAAGGTGAGTTTTACTCACGCTTAGGATGTTTTTGTGTCTCGTTAGTTTTTACGTTAATTGGTTTCGAGAAATTTTGGAACGAAAACCGTTA
Source organism: Astragalus membranaceus (assembly GCA_039519185.1). Taxonomy (NCBI): domain Eukaryota; kingdom Viridiplantae; phylum Streptophyta; class Magnoliopsida; order Fabales; family Fabaceae; genus Astragalus; species Astragalus membranaceus. Next base: position 126,495,660 of record CM076848.1, on the reverse strand, counting down.
TTTGAAAATATGTCGTGTTTTAATACAATTCGTTTTGATTAAGTTTGTGGATTGGATTGATTGATTGTGTGGTTTGAATTGGACTTATTTTACTGGTTGTCAAATCTGTTTTTGATCGGAACAACAATCGGAATTGAGCGGAATCGCGGTTTTTGCGCGAAACCGCCAAAATTTGCCTTAACAGACCCCCCCTGCTGCCATTTCGCGCCTCACCTGCGCTCCAGGCGCAACTTCAGCGCAGTTTGGCAGAACTTTCTGCCAGTTCGCGCTTAACTCGCGCTCCAGGCGCGACTTCAGCGCAGCTTGGCAGAATTTCAGCAATTAAACACTGTTTTTCGTTTCGCGATATCTTTTGATCCGGGAACCCGATTGAGGTGTTCTAAGATGCGTTGGAAAGCTTATTCAGAGGCCTAACTGAATATTCTATCTTTAAGGCAAAATGATCTGTTTTTGATATTGAAAATTGTGTCGAAAAGTGGTCAAATAGAGTGCGAGTGTGAACTTGGATTTTTATAAATGTGGAATTAAAGTGTTTCATTAATTGTCTGATTTGATGGACCGTGGGTTCATAGTGCTGTAGATATATATATTATATCGAGTTTGGGTGACGACCCATGTTGACATACTAGGCGGGGAAGTCATGAACCCTTACCCTAGGCTCTGGGCCATTAGGAAACACTATTGGTTATGGGGTTCGCCGGGATTAGCAAGTGGTTTGCAGTCGGTGTTGTGTCAAAAGTTTGTGCTGCGTTCATCGGGATTAGCAAGTGGTTTGCAGTCGGTGGTACGTAGAAAGGCCTAGGATGTTAGTTCATCGGGATTAGCAAGTGGTTTGCAGTCGGTGTCCTATTAGATCGAAGCCTTATTGTATGGTACACCGGGATTAGCAAGTGGATTGCAGTCGGTGTCGTGTCAAACCTTAAAAATGTTTTAAACGGACCGAGAGTGTTAGTAGGGGTTCCGGTAGAACTCACTGAGATTGTATCTCACTGTTTAATTGTTGTTGTTTTACAGATAAGCAGGGACAGAAGAAACCTCAGAGGCACGAGTAGGTGGCCCCGGAAGGAGAATAATGACTTAGCTTTATGTTCAAGTTTATTTTCCTTCTGTTGCGATGTATTACAACACTATGGCATTAGTGTTTTGTTTATCTTTTTCCGCTTTCTTGTATGACTCTGATTACCAGTTGCTGACAGTTATGGTCTGTGTACCGTATGATCTTATTTGTGTATAAGATGGTCATGTTGTATTTCAGCAAAATTTTGGGTTGGTATTCAGTGTCTAAACAGGAAATTATTATCTCTGATGTTTAAATTTTGTCACGCTTTGGTATTTTTACAAGTTAAATATACCTGGGTGTTACAGTTGGTATCAGAGCGGTTCGACCTAGTCGGACTTAGCTGTTAGGGTCTTTACTTTCTCCAGTCGTGATTTTCTTAGTATGCTATTAGACATTGAGCTTGATCAACTTAATACTTTGTGCATATTTCGCAGAATCATGGCCAGAAGAGGTAGAGGCGTTCCTCCTCCTGTTGATCCAAACTTTGAATGGATGCAGAATATCATCGAGAATCAGCAAAAGATGATGCAGGATATGTTGCAAATGCAGCATGACCAAATGGCTCTGCAGCAGCCCAATGTTCAACCCCATCAGGAAGATCCTAACCGGGCATATTTTCAATTTCAAAAGATGAAGCCCCCGACTTTCAAGGGAGGATCAGATCCAATGACCGCCTACTATTGGATTGATTCAATGGAGAAAATTTTTCAAACCTTGCAATGCGGGGAAGAAGAGAAGGTAATATTTGCGGCAAATGTGCTCGATGAAGATGCCCACACCTGGTGGTATAATGCAAGGCATATGATGGAACTCCAAGAAACTCCCCTAACTTGGGACAACTTCAAGGAATTATTTCTGAAGCAATATTTCCCTTCGGTGAAGAAGCTGAGTAAACAAGCAGAGTTTGTAAATCTGAAGCAAGGTGATATGTCGGTTGGGGAGTATGCTGCGAAATTTGAAAGACTGTCTCAGTTCTATGAGTTGGGAAGGTATGCCCCAAATGATATGTGGAAAATGCAAATGTTCAAAGAAGGTCTCCGAGCTGATGTGAGCCAAGGACTCAGTTCTTACACCTTGGTTAATTATCCTGCCTTAGTACAACAAGCATATGTGGCTGAGGAGGATCTGAGGAAAATGTATGCTGAAAAGAAAGACTATTGGAAGGGCAAGAAAAAGGTTGCTGAATCTTCTACTCCAAGCAGACAATTCAAGGGAAACAATTACAAAGGGAAGCAGGTGCAATCCCATGAACCATCAAAACTCCACAGATAACCACTTGTGGAAAATTTCATTCAGGTGATTGTTGGCAAAGATCCAATCGGTGCTATCATTGTAATGAAGAGGGCCACTATGCAGATAAGTGCCCATCAAGGAGGAGCTTTCAAGGAGCACCAAATGCTCCTAAGCAGGGGCGAATCAATACATTGGATGCTCGAACCATCACGCCTACTGATAATCTTCTGAGGGGTACGGGATCTCTTTTTAATAACTCAGTCAAAATTTTATACGATTCCGGTGCAACTCATTGTTTTATATCACAAGCATGTGTCGATCGGTTGGGATTAGCATTGTCTGAGCTATCCGAACCGATAACTATTTTAACTGCTGCCAAGGGTCGTGTCCAGACCCAATCGTTGTGTGAAAATTGCCTACTTGTCATAGGGGACAGACAATTTGTTGTGAAATTTATTTGCTTGCCTATGAGAAGTATGGACATTGTTCTGGGTATGAATTGGATGGCTGAAAATCATGTGATTATCAACTGTGCTGATCGAACCATTAGCTTCGCCTCCGAATCCGTAGGGTTGACACAGACAGATTTTGAAGCAACGATCTCTTACACCGAAGCAAGCCAGTCGTTATTCCAAGGTGCGGAAGCTATTCTTATTATGTTGTCTGCATCTACTGAAACGGGTTTAGACTTGTCGTCTGTGCAAGTGGTAAATGAATTTCTAGATGTCTTTCCAGAGGAAGTTTCATCCTTACCTCCTGACAGAGAGGTAGAATTCTCAATAGAATTGATTCCTGGTACAGGATCGATATCTATTGCCCCTTATAGGATGTCTCCTTTAGAATTGAAGGAATTGAAGTCTCAACTTGAAGAGTTAATATCGAAGAGATTTATCCGACCGAGTGCTTCTCCATGGGGTGCTCCGGTATTGCTAGTTAAGAAGAAGGACGGAAGCATGAGGTTGTGTATTGACTACCGTCAACTCAACAAGGTGACTATTAAAAACAAATATCCATTGCCAAGGATAGACGATTTACTCGACCAACTTCGGGGTGCCGTGGTATTTTCAAAAATTGATCTAAGGTCGGGCTATCATCAAATAAAGGTACGGGCCTTAGATATTCCGAAGACAGCTTTCCGTACTAGGTATGGACATTACGAGTTCGTGGTGATGCCCTTCGGTTTGACTAATGCTCCAGCGGTATTCATGGATTACATGAACCGAGTGTTTCACACGTACCTTGATCAGTTTGTGGTAGTTTTTATTGATGATATCTTGGTGTACTCTAAGACCATTGAGGACCATGTTCAACATCTCCGCATTGTTCTGAACGTACTCCGAGAAAAGAAATTGTATGCCAAGCCATCGAAGTGTGACTTCTGGATGCCGGAAGTAAAGTTTTTGGGACACGTGATTTCCCAATCGGGAGTTGCCGTGGATCCCAGTAAGGTGGAAGCTGTATTGAACTGGGAAAGACCAACATCTGTTACAGAAATAAGAAGTTTCTTGGGTCTAGCTGGTTACTATAGGAGGTTTATTCAAGGTTTCTCACAACTGGTTCTCCCACTTACCCGGTTGACTCGTAAGGCCCAACCGTTTATATGGGATGCCGATTGTGAGGAATGTTTTCAAGAATTGAAGGTTAGGTTGACTTCTGCTCCAATCCTAATTCTTCCAGATCCGTCTTTGGATTTTCAAATTTTCAGCGATGCTTCTGGGAAGGGTTTAGGATGTGTTCTAATGCAGAACCAACAAGTTGTAGCTTATGCCTCCAGACAGTTGAAGACTCATGAAGAAAACTATCTGACTCATGATCTAGAGTTGGCAGCCATTGTGTACGCACTGAAGATTTGGAGACATTACCTGTATGGGTCTCGTTTCGAAGTCTTTAGTGATCATAAGAGTTTGAAATATTTATTTGACTAGAAGGAGTTGAATAACAGGCAGAGAAGGTGGGTGGAATTTCTGAAGGATTATGACTTCGAGTTGAAGTATCATCCGGGAAAAGCTAATGTTGTAGCTGATGCACTAAGTAGGAAATCCATCCACATAGCAGAGTTTATGATGCATGAGATGAAATTGTTGGAGTCCTTTAGGGACTTAAATGTGAATGCAAAATCAAGGAAAAGCCGGTTAGTGTTGAGCCATATGAGGATCTCCAGTTCATTAAGGGATTCTATTCGCTTAGCACAGGAAATTGATGTGAAGCTACAATCACAGAAATTGTTGCCAGATTTCACTGAAGATAGCGATGGAGTGATTTGTTTCAACGGTAGGATCTGTGTGCCCGATAATGAAGATATTAAAAAGCAAGTGCTAGAGGAAGCACACCGAAGTCTATTTTCTGTACACCCTGGATCCACCAAGATGTATAGAGATTTAAAGCAGATGTATTGGTGGCAAGGAATGAAGTTAGACATTGCTGAGTTTGTATCAAAATGCTTAACTTGCCAAAGAGTTAAGATAGAACATCAGAAGCCTGGTGGTCTGTTACGACCATTAAATGTGCCAGTGTGGAAATGGGAAGACATTTCCATGGATTTTGTAATGGCGTTGCCAAAGTCTCAGGCCGGTAACGACTCCATTTGGGTAGTTGTAGATCGGTTAACCAAATCAGCTCATTTTATTCCAGTTCGTTCTAACAGTAAAGTATCCAAGTTAGCTGAGGTGTACTTGAAGAACATAGTAAGGTTACATGGGGTTCCTACTAGTATAGTGTCGGATCGAGATCCGAAGTTCACTTCTCGATTTTGGAAAGCTCTGAATGAAGCATTGGGGACCAAAGTACTTCTTAGTACCGCTTATCACCCGCAGACCGATGGTCAGACCGAGAGAACTATCCAGACATTAGAGGATATGCTTAGGGCTTCGGTACTTGATAACGGGAAGAAATGGGAGGATCATCTTCCACTGGTTGAATTCTCATATAACAACAGTTATCATTCCAGTATCGGAATGGCGCCTTTTGAGGCCTTGTATGGAAGGAAATGTAGAACTCCATTGTGTTGGTGGGAAGTCGGTGAAAACCGATTGTTAGGACCTGAGGTGATTCAAGACACTACTGAAAAGATCCGCCAGATCAGGGAAAGAATGAAAGCTGCTCAAAGTAGGCAAAAGAGTTATGCCGACAAAAGGAGAAGGCCGTTAGAGTTTGAGTCTGGTGATCATGTGTTTTTGAGATTATCACCAACAATTGGCACAGGTAGGGCATTACGGGTGAAGAAACTCAGTCCTCGATATATTGGACCTTTCCAGATTATCGAGCGAATAGGGCCTCTTGCATACCGTATTGCTTTGCCTCCACCATTGTCAAATCTGCATGATGTATTCCATGTGTCTCAGTTGCGGAAGTACATTCCCGATCCAAGCCAACCGTTAGATTTTGAAACGATTGACCTTCGACCGGACTTGTCCTTCCAACCTAATCCGAATTACATCATGGAACGTGGCGAGAGGACGCTGCGGACAAAGTCAATTCCCATTGTCAAGGTGGTTTGGGATGGTTTTTCCGCCGAGGAAGCTACTTGGGAGTTGGAGGACGATATGCGGACTCAGTATCCGTATTTATTCTCTTGAGGTATGTCGTGTCTAATTTTGAGGACAAAATTCTTTCAAGTTGGGGAGAATGTAACATCCTCAAAATCATTAATCGAATTATTCGGATGTTAACCCAATTGAATTAATTTGATGCTCAATCGGTAAAATTATCGAGTGCTAAAAATTAATTATTGGCTGTCTCAGGATCGTTGACCGAATAATACGGACCAAGGAAGTTTTGGAATCAAAATAAGGAATTAAGATCGATACGGTAATTGGACCACGCTACCACTTATTTATTAATTAAATATGTGTTGTGTGTGTGTGATTAAAGAAAAGAAAGAATAAAGAGAGGAAAGAAGGGAGGAATTCACGCAGAGAAGAAAAGAGAAGAAAAGAGGAGAAAAGAAGAGGAAAAGAAGAAGAGGAAAAGAAGAAGAGAAAGGAAGAAGAGGAGTCAAGCCCACCTCCCCAAAATCCATCATCTTCATCATCTCACTCTCCTCATCATAACCCAAGAGCTAGGTAAGATTCAATCCGGTTTTCTCCCCCTTTTGTAACCTACGAATTTTAGGAGTTTTGAGGGAGGAAATTGTTGAAACATTGGATTCAATGATGAAATTGATAGTTGGGTTATGTTTAGAACAAAGCTAGGAGCGGATTGAACGCGATTGGAAGCTCGAAACGAAGTTAGGAGCGATTCGGTGTTGATTGGGTTCGATTCGGTGATTTTGACACGTCGGTGATCTCGGCTCGGCAACGGCTCTCGCTTCAAAGGTGAGTTTTACTCACGCTTAGGATGTTTTTGTGTCTCGTTAGTTTTTACGTTAATTGGTTTCGAGAAATTTTGGAACGAAAACCGTTATTTGAAAATATGTCGTGTTTTAATACAATTCGTTTTGATTAAGTTTGTGGATTGGATTGATTGATTGTGTGGTTTGAATTGGACTTATTTTACTGGTTGTCAAATCTGTTTTTGATCGGAACAACAATCGGAATTGAGCGGAATCGCGGTTTTTGCGCGAAACCGCCAAAATTTGCCTTAACAGACCCCCCCTGCTGCCATTTCGCGCCTCACCTGCGCTCCAGGCGCAACTTCAGCGCAGTTTGGCAGAACTTTCTGCCAGTTCGCGCTTAACTCGCGCTCCAGGCGCGACTTCAGCGCAGCTTGGCAGAATTTCAGCAATTAAACACTGTTTTTCGTTTCGCGATATCTTTTGATCCGGGAACCCGATTGAGGTGTTCTAAGATGCGTTGGAAAGCTTATTCAGAGGCCTAACTGAATATTCTATCTTTAAGGCAAAATGATCTGTTTTTGATATTGAAAATTGTGTCGAAAAGTGGTCAAATAGAGTGCGAGTGTGAACTTGGATTTTTATAAATGTGGAATTAAAGTGTTTCATTAATTGTCTGATTTGATGGACCGTGGGTTCATAGTGCTGTAGATATATATATTATATCGAGTTTGGGTGACGACCCATGTTGACATACTAGGCGGGGAAGTCATGAACCCTTACCCTAGGCTCTGGGCCATTAGGAAACACTATTGGTTATGGGGTTCGCCGGGATTAGCAAGTGGTTTGCAGTCGGTGTTGTGTCAAAAGTTTGTGCTGCGTTCATCGGGATTAGCAAGTGGTTTGCAGTCGGTGGTACGTAGAAAGGCCTAGGATGTTAGTTCATCGGGATTAGCAAGTGGTTTGCAGTCGGTGTCCTATTAGATCGAAGCCTTATTGTATGGTACACCGGGATTAGCAAGTGGATTGCAGTCGGTGTCGTGTCAAACCTTAAAAATGTTTTAAACGGACCGAGAGTGTTAGTAGGGGTTCCGGTAGAACTCACTGAGATTGTATCTCACTGTTTAATTGTTGTTGTTTTACAGATAAGCAGGGACAGAAGAAACCTCAGAGGCACGAGTAGGTGGCCCCGGAAGGAGAATAATGACTTAGCTTTATGTTCAAGTTTATTTTCCTTCTGTTGCGATGTATTACAACACTATGGCATTAGTGTTTTGTTTATCTTTTTCCGCTTTCTTGTATGACTCTGATTACCAGTTGCTGACAGTTATGGTCTGTGTACCGTATGATCTTATTTGTGTATAAGATGGTCATGTTGTATTTCAGCAAAATTTTGGGTTGGTATTCAGTGTCTAAACAGGAAATTATTATCTCTGATGTTTAAATTTTGTCACGCTTTGGTATTTTTACAAGTTAAATATACCTGGGTGTTACACCAGCAACAACTACCAGTGCAGCATTTGTTGCTGCTAGTGGTTCAGAGAATGCTCCTGCTGTTGTTACTGAAGATAAAGCTGCAGACGTTACAACGTCTCAAGAGCCAGAGGTTGAAAAAGCCCAGGGGGACCCCAAAGAGCAGCAGCAGATTAATCCTGCAGAGCTAGAAAAGCAGAAAGCATGGGAGGAAGCAAAGAAAAGAGTTGCTGAGAGCAGTGCCAAGATGCCCCAAGAAACTGAAGTCTCAGTTGATGCTGGTGATGGTGAAGGAGAGAAGAAGAAGAAGGAAAAGAAAAAGAAGACTGTGCAAGCAAGCATCCCAGCCAGACAGAGTGGAAGGCTCAGGTCTGGTGCTCTGAACAAGTAAGTTAGCCCTTTTTTTTTAGCAGTAGTATAGTTATAGTTTGTAATTTCAGTACAAATAAATAGCTGTCCAGACGTTACAACGTCTAGAGAGTTAGTAGTCAGTAGTTTGTTTTGTTTCTGTTGTGTGTGAATGTTCCTCTCCCATTTTTCAAAATCAGTGAGCAGTGGGGACACTGCTCATCTTTTTGTTTGGGGGGGGAGGATCATTTTTATGTTTTGTGTATGCAAAAAAAAAAAAAAAATCAAATGCAAAATCAGTTTACTTCCCTACTCTAGTAATCATCAAAAATGTTTCTCTTTGGGCTAAATCTAGGAATGACTATGTGTGAATTTGTGTGAATAGCTGATGCATGCTTAGATGAATAGAATTGATTACTGCTTCCACACAAACTCTGTTTTAAGGAAAACCTAGTTAGCTAAGGACTATGTGATCCAAAAGCTAGTTTTGGTTGACTATGGTGATGGTAAAACTTGATTAAAAACTTAGAGTAGCAGTAGAAACTAAGTTTGGGGGTATATCAGGTTGTACTAAGGCTGGGTGCAAAGACTGTAAGATGATTAGTGCTTGTGTAGTGTGAGTGCAACGTTGTAACGTCTACCCGTAACGTTATAACGTATGCCGTGTGTGTTTTCGTGTTGTGTTATGAAACGTTGTAGCGTCTCACCTATAAACGTTATAACGTCTACTCCAAAAAGACCAAAAAGAGTGTGTTGTTTCAAATAAGTGGAAAAATCCACATGTCCTCTGTGTTGGCTGCAATTTCCCGAAACAAATGCTGGGCACCCCAAATATCTCAATCCTAAATTGTCAAATCCAAAGGATCAAAAAAAAAAAGGAGAAAATCACAAAAACTCCAAACCAAAAGTAAAGTGAATCAAATGAAGGTTGCTCAGTAATGAGGGGTTGCAGTCGTCTGTGTGTTTTGTGTTGTGTGAGTCAGAAAAGTAGTTACACTAATCTAGTCCTAGCGCCCAAGTTAAGACCCTTTGTCGTGCTTCAAATAACCCTCATGCCTTATGTGGAAATGTTAGCCTACTCTCTGTTTTGAAAGATGTTATACTCTCACCATATGGAAACCACTCTTTCATAGGCTAGGGTAGCTTCTGAACCTAGCTAGGAACAGAATTGATACAGACATCACACACTCACTTTGGGCAGTAATGAATCTAGAATATAATTGTGCATTGGTGCGTGAGTGTATAGTGAAAGTCTGAAGGAATTAGCCCCTTGAGGATAATTTTTGATCAAATGGGTGAGCAGGGTGTAAACTGCTGGCGTATTTAATTTCTTGCATCTTTTCATATGCAGTGTTTCGATTGCTTGAGGACAAGCAATGGTTTAAGTTTGGGGGTGTGATAACTCATATTTATATGAGTTATTTATACTTATTCCAAGTTAAATCATGCAAGTTCTCTGGCAATAGTAGGTTGTTTCTATTAAGTTTCTGTTAGTTTATTGCTTTTTAGTTAGAAAGGGGCTAAATTATAAGTTCTAGGCATATTGGTGCCGATTGGCGCCTTTGTGAGCGTTTTGATGCTTCTTGTGTTTGTGCAGTAAACTGAACGTGGCAACGTCCCTCATCACGTCTGAAGAAGGGCAGCAGAGCAAGAAAGAAATATCTTATTTTTGGCGCACAAGAAATGATGGCCAAAGATCTAGAAGTGCAGAAGATCTTCTCTCTCCTCAGCGCTGACGCGGCTGACGCACTGTAGCAGTGCGGTGTCACTTCAGGGCAGAGTCAACTCGCAAGCAAGCTTGGAAGGTGGGGAATGACATCAGCAAGCATGTGACCCTCTTTTGACCATGGCTATTCTCTCTCTACAAAAGGAAAAGGGGGCATCATGCGAAATCATCCACGAATCCATTCATCATCCACCTTCCTCCATTTTTAGAGATAGTTTTTCTAAAAGAAGTTCTGGACACAGATTTCTTCATTTTAAATTTTCTCAAGCTCCAATTTTTATTTCCATTCGCAACCATTACTGTGAAGCTCAGACGTTGTAACGTCTTTACAGCGTGCATGAAGGAAGGCTACTTAGGCGTATCTTTTGCGTTTAGTCTCCTTTTCTCTATGTACGGTACTTGGATTTTAACTCCTCTTATTTCTGTAAGGATGCTCAGCATGAGCTAAACATTTGTAGTTGGGTTGTTGTTTTGCATGTAATGAACCTCTAGTTTAATGCTATGAAGTATTGATGTTTATGCGTTTTAAATCTTTGCATGTTAATATTTCCAAACTTGTTTTGAACTTGGCCACTTAAAACAAGTAGATTCATAGGTACAGACATGGTCTATGAAAAGAACTCAAAGATTTATGTGAATGAAAAGGTGCACTAAAGACATTTAGGCATTTTTATCTAAGTCTAGACATAGAATGGATAATAGTTCATAGGACATTGCTGTGGGTACTTAAAATACAGGAGTAGGCCTACTTAGAACCTAGACATAGGAATTCTAGTACTTGAAGCTCTGACGTTTTGTGACTGAAAAGCACAGCTCTTTTGCAACAACGTTCAAACGTTATAACGTCTATACAACATAGCATTTGTACGTGTTAACGTGTAAACGTTATAACGTCTGACTAGAGGAGATTTATTTGCATGCAGCAATCCAACTCATACTCTTCCATATTCACAACCACTTCTTGTTTACTTGCTTGATTTATGTTACTAGTCTTAATACCAACTTTTAGTGCCGATTTATTACTTATTTCACTTGTGTTTTAAAGACTTGAACTTTGAAAGTAAATCAATCCTCGTGGGAACGATCTCTTACTTTTTATCCACTTTATTACTTGTACGACGTGTATACTTGCACTGATATTGCGACTATAAAACACACGAGCGCAACAAAGAGCTTTTGTTTTTATTTTTATATTTTTTTTTTGCACGAAGAGGAGTAATGAATATAGTATATTTTTTCTATATGAGTATGCAAGATGATGCAAGTTGGGCAAATATATAGTGTCTTTGTTTTTTTGGATGATGATGATATGCATGTTAGTACCATGAGAACGAGATGTATATGAAAACAAGTGATTCGTTCTATCGTGATTTTTTATTTTTTAGCAAAATATAATGCTCATGATGACGGATATGTATGGAAAATGCAAATGCATGTATGCATGAAGAAATAAATGTTTGATCCTGATGCAATTATTTTTATTTTTCAAGAGGTAGTGCAACATGTATGCAGACTCTTATTTTTGATTTATTCGATGACGAATTATAGAATTATAATGAAGTGATTTTTTTATTTTATTTGGGAAAATGATACACGAACATGGAGTTGATGCATTTAAACTAGGATGGCAACATGAGGGAAAATGATGTATGAATGATATGTTTTTTTTTGAAATGTAATTCATGACTTTACAAATGATGTGATGTCTACGCTATGTGATAATGATTTTGAATGATTATGTATGAATGTCAGTGCATGCTCATGTTATATGACTAAAAATTACTCTTTTTTGTGCGAGAAAATAAAATGCATGACACTCGCAGTGATTTTTTTTATGCATAGAAAGGAAAGAAAACATGATGCTTGACATGATTTTTGAATATTTTTGTTGTTTTTGGAACGGGAAGACAGATGCATGAGTATTGATGAACCAGTTCGCCTTTGAATGAACGAATATGCGAGAGATGTGAATGTATGGTTTTATTCATCTCGTCGGGGAATCCAAAACTTTTTATTAAACTATGATACCGGTGGTCTGACTTTCAAATGGTCTTTTTTATACTTGCGTCACCCACACTGTAAAAAAATTTGTAATTCCCCGGCGCTCATTGAAATGCATGCAAAATGAGATGTTTTTATATTTATTTATGTGATATGCAAAGAAGAAAAGAAAAGAAGAAAAAAAAAAGAATAGGTGCTAAAATGAAATATTTGTTTTATTTTTTCAAGAAAATGGGGAGAAAATGCACTAGTATTTGTTTGAATGCATGAATATTAAGCTCCTTTGTGTCCTAGAAGGGTTTCCTTAGGAATAGATCTAAGATTCTTTCTACTGAGTGAACCTTTCAAAGAGTAGCTCTACAAGGTCCTAATAAGGTTCCTAGAGCCAACGACCCCGTTTGAGAACGCTAGCCACAACAATAGGCAAGCTATTAGAAGTGATAGCACCCTCGAAGGGACCAAACTCTAGGTGAGACTTTCGTAACCACCGAGCTGGACGTACATCCAGAGGGCCATTACTACGCAGTCTCGTTCTAACTTAGTTTATGCTCCAGTCCGGGTATAGGACTATTCTCACGTGTGTGCAAAAGTGTGATAGTGGAGTGTGTGAAGGAGCAAAATATCAGGAATACCCCCCAAGCTGCAAAACAAACAAACACACATACAACAATAATAGTCTTCTACCCTAGGGTTTATATACATAAAAGAATATAATTGGCAATAAAATAAAAGAATAATCATATATACAAACATAATGGTCTTCTATCCTAAGGTTTACATATCATATGAAAATAATATAATATGCAAGAATAAAAGACAAAGGATAGGGTAAAAATAAACATTAAATCAACAATTAATCCTACAACTAATTAGACTAGACTTGACTCTCTAAAATGTCCCCAGTGAAGTCGCCAGCTGTAGCGACCGAAAAATCCGGGTGAGGATTCCTCGAAGGTTCAAAAATGAAGCCGCCGCCAAAGTTTAGTTTATAAGGGCAAACATTGGAAAATCCGTTTTGGAATGGATAAGGGTCCTTGAGACCAGATAAGGGTTCGGGAGTCGGTTATGCGTGGGGAAGGTATTAGCACCCCACGACATCCTTCCTAAGGAAGGTTACCTGCTAACTAGTTGTAGGAAAGAATATTAATTTTGAAAATGTTAAGTTTTACCCTTTTATTGAAAGAAAAAGACTTAATAAAAATTTTAGTTTTTTGTGCTTGACAGGAGTGGGCCCCCGCTCCTACGTATCTCCAGGTGCGATGGAGAAATCAAAGCTACGTAGTTCTTGGTAGAAAATGTTTGTTGGTTGGTGTTTTTTTAATATAAGGGTTTTAGGATTGTGTGATGTGTGTTGAAGGACCACTGGGGGTCTGAAGGAGCGCTGGGGCTCTGAAGGGCCGCTGGGGGCTGAAGGAGCGCTGGGGCTCTGAAGGACCACAGTTCACTTATCCTAAAACAATGATTAACCCGGCCGTACGACCGACTTAATCCCCTACTTTAAAAATAAAATTTTTTATTTTTGAAACGAAAGGGATGTGTTTGTATTTTTTATTTAGAAATTATTTATTTTAAATAGGGACTTTAGGACCCGATCCGTAACGGTTCATTAGTGGCCTAAAAAAACAGACTAACCCGACTGTACAGTCGACTTAGTCCCCTATTTATATTTTGTGCTTTTTGGTAAAAAATGAATTAAGAAAGAAAGGTAATGGAAATTGTTTTTTTTTTGTGCTTGACAGGGGCGTGACCCTGCTCCTACGTATCTCCTGGTAGAGAATCAAAGGCTACGTAGTTCTAGGGTTAAAAAAAAGATTGTTTTTATTTAGGGATTTTAGGACCACTGATCCGTAACGGTTCATTCGTCCTAAAACGATGATTAACCCGGCCGTACGGCCGATTTAATCCCCAGTTTGTGAAAATAAGATTTTGATTTTTTGGAAGAAAATTATTTGTGTATGGAGTGATTTGATTTTATTTAAATAGGTATTTTAGGACTCTTGAGCCGTACGGCCCGTTCATCCTAAGATGATGACTAACCCGGCCATGCGGCCGACTTAGTCCCCTATTTTGAAAATTTGGTTCGGGGAAAGAAGTATGTTTGTATTTATTTTAATTTAGAAATTATTTGTTTTAAATAGGGATTTTAGGACATGATCCGTAACGGTTCATTTGTAGTCCTAAAAAGCTGACTAATCCGACTGTACAGTCGACTTAATCCCCTATTTATATTTTTGAAATTTTTATAAAATAATTTGTGTATTTAAAAAAATTAATGACGACATTAACAATTAATAAAGCGTAAAGTTAATAAATAAACAACTATACATATAAATAAATAAATAAATGAATAAATAATAAATAATTATTTACATAGATAAATAAACAATATAAATAATAAATAAGTATGTACATAAATAAACAGTATACATAATAAATAAATATATACAAAAATAAATAAATAAATAAATGCAAAACTAACCTCCAGCTGATCAATGCGATCAACGCCGAAACGGACCGAGCAATCTGACCATATCAACCGCGAACCGGACTCCTATCTGGTCGTTTTCATCCGAAAACCACCAAGTAAAGGACCTCAACGGCCATCCCAAAAATAACTAAAGACGGGCTTTTAATCTAACGGACTGTAAAAGCTAGTCCAAAAGAATTAAAGACAGACTTTTAATCTAATGGACTGCAAATGCTAGCCCAAAAGATCACTTACCCCATCGATCACCCATGTCCATAGCCTTTGCATCTCCATCTCTTTTATAGCCAAAGGCTAGGTAGTTCTTGTTTCTCCCAAGCAATGTGGGACTAAAACAACATAGAAAAGCAATTTTCGTTTTTCTCAAACCAGCCTCCGTAAAAGTGTGATTTCGGATTTTTTAACCGTTGAATCATCTTTGTTTTTTGACACAAGGTTGGTGAGACATATATCTTCAATTTCACCGTTCGGATCGTTGAAAAAAGGTCTGAGAAGAGAGAAATTGCATTTTGAAAGTAGCTAAAAACTAATCCCGTTTTTTCTCAAACCAGCCATATTGACAGTGCGATTTCGGATTCGTTAACCGTTGGATCATCGTTGTTTTTTGACACCAGGTTCATGAGACATCCATCTTCACTTCTACCGTTCGGATCGTCGAAACGAGGTCTGAGGAGAGAGAAATTTCCTTCGCAAAAGTAGAAAAACAACTCCAATTTTTCTCAAACCAGCCACCGTACAAGTGCGATTCTGGATTCGTTAACCGTTGGATCATCGTTGTTTTTTGACACCAAGTTCATGAGACATCCATCTTCACTTTCACCGGTCGGATCGTCGAAATAATGTCTGAAGAGAGAGAAATCACCTTTGCAAAGTAGCTGCAGTTTTGGGTACTTGGTTTATTTTTGTATTTTTGTAACTTTGGCATTCTTGGGCCAAGTCGTGTACATGGACATTCTCCTTTTTTGTAATAATAATCTTTTATTGCACCTCCCCTTTTTTATTTTCTTTTGTAATTTGTATTATTTCTTATCTATTTTATTTTTTATTTTTGTTTTTTAATTAAAGATATTGTAACAAGAAAAATAAATTAAATCTACTATGTAATTTTTTGTGTTAGCATATTTTTTTAATTTTTGTTTAACCACTAAAAAAAGTAATAACAACGCAAAATTAGTAAATTAGCGCAAAATGACCTATTCGAGGGATTAGGAATCAAATATACGCGGAAAACTTTTTTTTTGGATTTTTTTTAATTAGCCGGACAAAATTAGGGTATGACACCAACAAGAATAAAACCAGAAAAGACTATCAATAAGTGAGTATCATTTAACTAATGTTTAACCAAATCTTAGAGCAATTGATGGAACAAATTCCACCTTCTTTAAAATGGCTAGAAACTAAATCGTTGACAGTAGCACCAGGATCTACAAGTAGGAATGTAAATTAAAATGGAAAAACATAGTATCAGCTAGCTGTATACTACAATATAAGGTAGGGGTCTTCCATATACATGTACAAGTTGCACAACTGAAATGGATACGGGTGCTTTCCTAATTGGACAGAATAAGCAATAAACTACTAGTTCATTCTCTAAATCATAAAAGAGTGTAAGTATATAGTGTAACCACTATATACAATAAACTACTATTTAAGTTTTCCAAAAAATCATAAAAGATAGACATTTCTCTAAATTCATCAAGTTGAGTCATGAGTTAGTAAACTAACCCTTTATAGTTCAACACTTTAAATATTGAATCATGAGCCTTTTCATCCTACACAAGAAAAAAACCAATGTGTAAGATAAAATACCTACAAATAAGACAAGTAGAATATTAGTATGCATCTAATATAGATGGCATAGTGAGTAACAGTTGCAAACATAAAGAAACATGAACACATAAACTAGCAAGTTACAAATAATTTTATCTGAAACCTGGTATTCCTCCCCCCACCACCCTGGGCTACAATAAATGAACTACGGAGTCATATTTTCTGTACCTCTTACTGATGGTTCAGTTCTTAGTGCCTACTTGGTGCCTTAATGTTAAAACTTGACATAAGTCTCAAAAGGTTTCCAAAGGGCTTGGACTATGCTTCTAGGACTCATGGAGTAATCTTTCACAAAATAAGAAAGACACGTGTTGCGTTAACGCAAATAAATTGAAGACAACACACCTTCAACCAAAATAAATCAGCGAGAGCAAGAAGCAGGGAATGTGGCAGCAAAATCAACACTTTTCAAATGATTCTACATGGAAGTTAAGTCCTCCTTTGGTACCTAAAGAGGCAGGAACAATCTCCCGCTTTGATACATGTGCAATTCAAGTTCTCAATCTTTTACAACCTGAGAGAAAAGAGATTTTTATTGAATAGAAAAATTATGTGTGGTGAGAACATGGAGTACCCTGAATTCAATCAACAGTAGAACCTTACATCATATATAAATGTGCAGGGTTTTCTGCATGCCTACAAATTAAAATTTGATAAAAAAAATCAATTTCTACTATTCCAAAGCAAGCATTTATCATACATCTCAAAGACTTTATTCTAATACGATAGCATAGCATTAGAGCACCATGTATAATTATCGTTTTGGGCAGCTATGAGCCATAATAGATTTATTTTCTTTATTACTCCGAAAGGACACAAGAATTTTCCAAGAAACATACAAGATGAAAAATACAAGTAATTCAAACACTTAAAAAAATATTTATACATTCTATTCTACCCAAGTATATACATATATTTGGTATATATACTATATCTTACAGAGGCAAGAATTATAGGCTTTCATCTAACCTCTTGTTTTTGATTGTTCGCCTTGTCTAACTGTATTACAAATTCTCCAAATCAAAGTCATTCTTGGCCTTTTCACCAATAGAATTGAACATGCAATTGTCTTTGCTACTCAAATTTCAAATATTAGCAGTTTCTTCATTGTCACAACACTTACGAAATGAAAGTGTATGTATCAGATCTGTTTTGCAAACAAAAGACATAGTTAATCAATAAAATTAGTGGACGACTGTGAAAACACACTACAACACAATTCATAGTTCTCATCAAACCACAAGATGAAACTGAAAATCTATTGTTGAGCAAAAACTCAAAAATATACTTAGATGCAATCCAAATAACACCAGATATTTGTGGTGAAATAAGGAACTATTGTGGACGTGCTTTTTACAAAAAGCCATACAGACTTTAGGAGCAAAAAGAAGAACAAAATAGCTTCCTTCAACACTACTTTTATCCTCAACATAAATCCTCAAAAGAAGAACGAAATGAAGAAGAAAAACAAACCTTCTCACAGAAATCCCTTTTTCCACCGCCTGAAATTGACTTAGAGAGAATGTGATTGAAACCTGAAAAGTCCTAAAAACCTGAAATTGATTTGGAGAGAATTTAATTGAAATCTGAAATTGATGTTGAACACTACGAAATCCCTAAAAATCCTAAACACCAAACAATCTTTGAACACATTGGAGAAAGGGACAGAAACAAACCTGTTTGTAGTTTCGTGAGCGGAGGGATGATGGAGAAAGGAGAGGAGACACAGTGGAGAGAGTAGGGAGAACATAGAGATGTAGAGAGGAGGGACGGTGGAAAAGGGAGGTAGAGGATATGGAAAAAGGGTTTTATAGGAGAGGGAGAGTTGGGAGCGCTGATTATTGAGAGAGAGAAGGCGAAATTTGAGAGGGACCAACCGCTGCAGAATAGAACCTAACCGCAGTAGGTTTCTTTTCACAATTTCGTAATTGAGTGAACCGCTGCAGAATGGTAAAAAACCGCCGGATTTGACTTACTAATTAGGGCGGCTGAAATAACCGTCACGTAAACCGCTGCAAGATTGTACGGGGCCGTCGGTAACTAATTCAAGAGTCACGAAGATGGGAGTGATGGAGACACCACAATCGGGGATGGAAGACCGATCGATAAGTCAGGAAGACGCCACAACCGGCTATGGAGGTTCCGGTTGATAAGTCGGGATGAGCGCCACGGTAAACCAATAAGCTCAGATAACGGCTCATGAAGAACCAAAGAGACACGTCTCTAAATTTTTACTCAAAATTCAACTTGTTTATTTCATCAAATGAATTTACAATATATAGAGAACCCCAGGTCCAATTGACCCAAAAGAACCTTAGGCCCAATTGACTCAATGAAACCCTAGGAATTAAAATATACTAATAAATATCAAATCCTAATTTTAATGGAAATAAACTAATTGGCATTAAAGTCATCGATTCAAATCCAAAAAATAAAGAAGATAATTAAATGACATTAAAGCCTTAGAAATAATCCTAAAATAAAGTACTAAAAATGGAAATAAATTGCACTATTTTATTCTTCATGGTATTGCACTAATTTACTCTTCATGAGATTTTCTTTCAACTTCTACGTATAGACCTTAGTTGCATGAGTTGATAGGAATGTCTCCAACTAATGATAATGCAAGGATTAAAAGTCTAAGATGGCTACTTGGATTCAAAATGGTATAAGCCATTAAGGCTTATAGGATTGATATCTTGTACTGAATGAAATAGTGGTATCTTTATAAGTTTCTTTCCACATGCTTAGTGAACTTAGGATCACATCACTTCTCTAATTAACCAGGTTGCTGCTACGAGTGACATTCAGGGAGTAGATATTTGTAGAGGTGCTCCAACTATTACCCATTTGCTCTTTGCAGACAACTGTTTCCTGTTTTTTAGGTCATCCCCTAGAGAGGTTGAACACATGAAGGTTATTTTGGATGTCTATGAGAAGGCTTCAAGCAAACAAATTAAATTTCAAAAGTCAAAGGTCTTTTTTAGTAAGAATGTTACTCAAGTTGAAAGAGACCATATAGCTAATTTGTTGGGTGTCCATGTTGTTTTGGGTACAAGTCTTTACTTGTGTCTTCCCTCCATGATAGGGCGGAGCAAGAAGGCTTTGTTTAAATTTATCAAGGATAGGATTTGGAAGATGAATTCTTGGGGAGGTCGCTTACTCTCTAAAGCGGGTAAGGAAGTTATGATTAAATCGATTTTACAATTTATTCCCACTTATTTCATGAGCCTCTTTCTTCTTCCTCCATCTCTTGAGGAGGAGATAGAGTCTTATTAATGGTTTCTGGTGGGGTGGTAGTAGCACCACTAGGAGAGGTATTAGATGGTTATCATGGGATAAGCTTTGTGTTGACAAGGATCATGGTGGCTTGGGAATTCGTAATCTTTATGTCATTAAAGTGACTCTTTTGGGTAAACAAGGTTGGCGTTAGGGGTGAGCGTAGGACGGTTTGGGACGGGTTATGATCAACCCTAACCCGAACCTAAATAGTGATCGGGCCAATATTTAGACCCTGACCCGTCCCTTTACCCAACCAAACCCGATGATATGCAGGGTTCAATAAGGACCGGGTTCATAAAGACGGGTTGGGACGGGAAGTGGGACGTAACCCAAATTTGTTTATTCTCATAAGGAATTCCAAAACATATATTTTACAATTCAAGGCATTCGTAGTTAACTTAAATTTCATACATTCTCATCAAAATTTAAACCAATTTAATTAAAATAAAGATATAATCGAACATTAAAGCAAAGCAACAACATGTTTAGTTCAACAACACTCCAGTAGTTTAATCAAAGTAAAATGTAATCAAACATTAAAGCAACATGTTTGCTTCACTAAAGCAACAACCTGTTTAATTCAACAACACTCCAGTAGTTTGAGCAAAATAAAATACAACACTCCAGTAGGTTAATTCAAGGCTAAAGTGCTCTCGGGGTCCCTTATCTTTATTTAAAGTAACGAATTAGTCCTTTATGTTTTTTTTGTCCCAAATAAGTCCTTTATCTTTCAAATTTTTGACACATAAATCCTTTTCCGTCAACTTCCATCCAACTCTGTTAACAGTGCTTATGTGGCGTGCTGACTCATTATTTGATTAGGTGGCATGTCATTTTTATTTTTGTTTAGCTTTCATTTTTATTAAATTAAATTATATGCCACCTAAGCAAAAATAAAAATGACATGCCACCTAATCAAATAATGAGTCAGCACGCCGCATAAGCACTGTTAACAGAATTGGATGGAGGTTGACGGAAAAGGATTTATGTGTCAAAAAATTGAAAGATAAATGACTTATTTGGGACAAAAAAAACATAAAGGACTAATTCGTTACTTTAAGTAAAGATAAGGGACCCCGGGAGCACTTTAGCCTTAATTCAAATAATCTTAAAAGCTCAATCAAAATTAAACTAAACAACAACCCAAGGTGACTATGGGGACACGGGCTTGGTGACCCGAGGGGTAACCCGAGCTTGTCGTGGCCCGACACTGGGTTATTGTATTGGACGGTCCTAAATGTCCTTGTGTCTTATTTTTTGGGGGCCAGACCCAGCCCGAAGGCATCGGGTTAGGACGGGCCAGCGGGCCAAACCGGGTTTTGCTCACCCCTAGTTGGCGCCTTATGAATTATCCCGATTCGTTAGTGGCAAGATTGTATAGAGCTTAGTATCATCATAGAGGTGATTTATGCATGTTGAGAGGGGCAATAATTCTAGTTTCATTTGGCGCAGTATTCATGAAGTTCGTTTGGTACTTAATGAAGGTTGCCAGTGACTGATTGGTGATGGGTCTCTTATTCGTGTTTTTGGAGAAAAGTGGACCTCCAATCGGGTCCCACTCATTGAGACTGATTCTCCATATTTTAATATGTTCCTGCATGTGTCGGATTTACTGGATCATGAGACCAAGGCGTGGAGAGTTGATGTTGTTAACCATTTATTTGTTCCAAATGTTGCAGGTACAATTTTGAGCACACCCCTCTTGCGGATCCTCGTGTCTAGTGGCCTGAAAACTCCGGGATGTATAGTGTCCGTAGTGCCTACAGGTTGCTTATGGAGAGAGTCTTAGACACTAATCATTTGCAAGTTGTTGGAGATTGGTGAGCGCTTTGGAAGTTGAAGATCCCTCCTACGGTCAAGCATTTTCTCTTGCGCCTCTGTAGAGATGTTTTACCGACTCGTGCAAACTTGGTCCGACGCATGTTGTTATAGATGATTGTTATACCCTAATTTTGTCCGACTAATTGAAAATCAAATAAAAATGTATTTTTGTGAATATCTGATTCTAATTAATATTTCTCTATTTGCAAAAATATATCGTTTGTCATACGAGGGTTAGCTAATTGTGCGTGTTATTCAAAAGCCGTTAGCAATTTAGCCTTGTTGTTTTTTTTGTTTCATTTATTATTATTATTATCGGTTGAATAGTAGTTGTCAATAAAAAGAAAATATAGTCAAATAGTTAAGCTTGTTTAAATCTGTTTTTTTTCATTTTTCAAAATAATACAAAATTACATTTTTGTTTGTTACACATAAAAAAAAAATATAAAGGAAAGTCAAACAAAAATATGTAGCCTGCGCCTTGCTACTGTTGCAGCAATAGTTTGAGCTTTGAGCTCAAACCCCCTTCTTCTTGTCTCTTGGTTTGATCTTCATTTTAGGCAAAAAATACCATAACTTGGCAGCAACTCTGCTCCTCTCTTGCTGCTGTCTCTGTCTGGTCTCCTGGGAGTTTTGATTTTGTGCTCCACATACCACACCTACACCACACCAAGCACTAGTATAAATGCACACACAGCTACAGTAACAGGGGGGATTGATGCATACAGTGAGAAAAATAAAAAAAAAAATAAGGAGAGAAACACAGATTCAACACAGAGGCATATACAGTAACTCACAGTCACAGAAATAAAAAAGGGGGGGGGGGGGGGGCAGTGACGGCAAAGAGACAAAAAACAGTGGAGAAGAGGAAAGGGGAAGAATATCACGGCAGTGCTCCACCCCACCACCGGGGCGCCGCCGTGGACCGCCGTAACAACTACCACGAAATCGCCCTCACTGCCATCTCCATCACTCACCGCCGTACACCATCAAAAACTACTATCTTTCCTCGCCCTCTCCTCTCTCCCCTCGCACAACCACTACCCAACCCATACACCATGCCTCCACCACCCTTAACACCACAGTAACCCCCTAACGCCAAACTACCACCGCAGCAAACACGCCAACCACCGTGAACCACCACCACAGCCCCTGGAACCACCATCGAACCCCCCCTAGCAACTCCTCTTCAAAACTTACCTCGCACCACCGAACCCCACCACCGTCGCCGTCGTAGAACCAGCCGACCACCGCCGAAGACATCCTATGACCGCAGCAAACACGCCAACCACCGTGAACCACCCTCTCTCTCGATCTTCGCACCACCTCCAAAACACGCTCACCACACCGAAAAACCCAAACCACCCACAGTCGTCCCTCCCTCCACCGCGTCGCCGTTCTTCTCCCTCCTCGCTGGCGCCATCACCATGGCCATCCCTCCGGCGTCTCTCTCTCAAACTGTCTTCTCTCTCCGTCAGCGTCTCTCTCTCCATTTCAAAATTTTCGCTCCCTCTCTCCAAATGAACATGCGGCGCTGAGATTTGTTTAAGCTAAAGAGAAAACTAGGTTTTCAGAAGAGGTATGATTTGGGCCTGGTTTACATGATTTTGTTTAAATTTCATTTGACCCATTTTAGTATTCGCACCCCCACTATTAATAAAAACGCGCCCCTCCCCCTAGTGGCCAGATCTGGTTCGCATGCGGGCTGAGCCCAAATGTGCGCTGGGCTGAAGCTTTTCCCACCCCCTCTTAGTGATACAACACCCTTCGCTGTTTACACCCCTTTTTTTTTCTAAATATAGCCCCCCCTGTTATCTACATTCCCTTTTTTACAAATACACTATGTTTTCATTCTTTTCAAATTTTTCCATTATCAAACAATTTATTTCACAAACTTACATTTTTTTCAAAAATAAATAAAAAACATCAAACACACAAACATTTTCTACCAAGAACTACGTGTGATTTGATTCTCTACCAGGAGATACGTAGGAGCGGAGGGCGGCCGACCTCTGTCAATTGCATTAATAAAAAACCGTTTTTCCTCTTAATTCACTTCTCTCTTTTTTCTCAAAAAAGTGCAAAAACAACTAACTGTCTATCAAGTCCTTTTTTTTATTATTATTATTATTATAAGGGTAAAAACATTATTTTTGAATTAATAAATGTTTACACATTTAGTTAAAAGGTAACCTTCCTTAGGAAGGATGTCGTAGGGTGCTAATACCTTCCCTACGCATAAACGACTCCCGAGCCTAAATCTGGTCCGCAAGACCCCTTTATCCACTCAATAGGGATTTTCCAATGTTTGCCCTTAAACTAAAACTTTGGTGGCGGCTTCATTCAAGAACTTCGAAGAATCCCTCCTCCGGATTTTTCGGTCGCTACAATGATGTTTGCCCATAGTGTGCTGGCTACACTGGGATGTCAACGCAATTATTTTTCTCTTGCACTAAGGCCTCAGCCTGTTGGGGTATTTTGGGTCTTGCCACAGTTGTTACTGACCAAGCTGCTGCACATGATAACAATGGCGCTATCTTTTTCACAGTTCTTGCTGATCTTAATGAAAAAGACAAAGTTGCTTGGTGTATGAATTTATGGAGTATTTGGCAGGGCAGAAACAATCTCATTTGGGAGAACACTAACACTGATGCAAGTTCGATAGTGTGGGCAGGTAGCAAGTTTTTCTCGGAGTGGAGTGCAGCCCGAGAATCTATGCATCAGCCAGGGGCTGCCACACATGTTTCTGGTTCGTCCCATGATGACATGACTTGGCGTAAGCCACAGATTGGTTGGGTGAAGTGTAATGTTGATGCCTCTTTTTCCATAAGTGCAAATAAGGTTGGCATTGAAATGTGTTTGCGAGATGCTCGGTGCTCTTTTATTTGTGCCATGACTCAATGGTTTTCGCCTATCACTGAAGTTCTTATAGGTGAAACCATGGGTTTATTGGAGGTTATTAAGTGGGTCCGAGAGCTGGGTTATAAGGATGTTATTTTTGAGCTTGATGTAAAGTGGGTGGTAGATGCCTTTAAATCTAATAAGCTTGTAATTTCTGAATTTAGTGCTTTGCTTGGCTCTTGCAAGAGTCTTTTCTCTTTTTTTAGTTATAACTCTCATGTTGAGTTTGCTAGGAGGAATGCTAATAAGGTTTTTCACTCTCTAGCAGGGGTGGCCTTATTGTCACCTAGTCCTCAAGAATAATTTGAGATTACTCCATGTATTTCCAGTTTGATTATTAATGAAATGCACTACTTGCCTATTGTCAAAAAAATGTATATTGGTAAATTTAATATTTTTTGTTTGTATTGTTTACCAAGTACACATAATAAAGACTTGTTTTGTAAACCCAATGCTATTTGTTATGTGCTCTTCTACTAGCCTCGCTTATCACGTGCTTCGATGCATATCAAATACAATTATGCACCTTGAATGTTTCTAAAAATTCCATGATATCCAATTTCATATCTTTTTTTTTGCCAAAACCAATTTCAAATCTTTTATGTACATCAAATCCTATCAAGTTTTATAGTTTTTTTTATGACAATAATCTATTAAAATTCAAATGAAAAATCTACGAGACTAAAAAATCTTATAAATTCGTTACATTCATACATAATCTTTAAAATTACATATTTTTAAACCAAAATAATCTTTTAAAATTTCAATCCAATACACCTCTCTTTAGTTTGTTCGAAGTGTAGTTAGGTAAGTTGGAAAATCATTAGTAACACAAAGATACATTTTCCTTTTAGATTTGATTCTACACGATTTTTTTTTATTCATTGCGAGTTTTGTTTCAATTTTGATTTCCAGGCAAACTATCATATAAAACCTTAACTTTGGACAATAAACAGCTGGATTTCGTGACCAACTTGAATTCTAGAAAAAGAACCCTAAGTACACGTTCATCAATTTTCTCCTATTGTCAATGAAAATTCACAGAACTTATTCCATTGGATTCGTTTAAACTCAATCTATAATAATCACATGGTTTACGATTTTAGTCTTTTGCAAATCATGGTTTACAGCTCATAGTTTTTTTTTGGGGGGGGGGGGGGGGGGATTTTTGGGGTTTTTGAAGAAGAAAAACCCTAACTTATTAATTATTTTTAATAAAATATTAAATGAAAAATTATGATTCAAATTTGTTCTGGACTGGACCAGGGGTTCATTTAGCAATACCAGGAGGTCCATTTAGTAATTGGATATGGATTGGCCCAACCATTTCGGCTCATATCCACAACATACAAGCCCAATTAATGCCATCACACTGGGATGGTTAAGATCAATTCTACTGATCCGACGATCCACAAACGGGCTCGATTTCCTATAAATACCGGCTCCCATTGCCATCATAAGGTACACACTCTCATTCCTAGCTAAATCACTTATCTGTTCTCAATACTGACTTGAGCGTCGGAGTGGCTTCGCAGGTACCCCCAGGCTCACACTAACCTCCGGCCAGACAGCAAGAGACCTACCAACTACAGTCAACCCAATACTGCAAGGTACAGAACATTGGCGATCACAGTGGGAGATATCTATCTTTCACATCATCACTATGTGGATACCTGTGTTGCAGGTTATCTAATATTGCAGGATTAGTTTTGATGATGAAAAAGACAAAGCCAAGTTGATGGCCAAAGGAATGAGAGTGTCAAAGAAAAGCTGATAAAAAGTATCATATATTCAAAAGTCAATTCAAGACAATCAAGCCCAAGAATTGAAGATTCATGTTTAAGGGTAGTCCTTAAATATAAGGGTAGTCCTTAGGGTTTAGGTGTGTCTTAGGAAAAAGTGTAAGCTCTTCCAAAGGTCAGCTCGCCTCTCAAAGTCTCACACACTCGCACAAGTTCTCAAAATGCATGCATGCATACGTAAACATAAAAAGGTTTTTGAGAAACTATAAAATCGATTCACACTACTTTTTACTAAATATCAAAATCGATTTTTAACTCAATATGAAAGCATACAATCGATTCATATCATTTTTATTAAAGTATATAAATCGATTCATAAACTATTTTTTCAAAGCCAAGAAATCGATTTCCAACTATTTTCCTAAAGATAAGAATCGATTCCTATAATGTTTCAAAAGTAAAGAATCGATTCCTAGTATTTCTCTAAAGCTCAAAATCGATTTCCTAAATCAATGGTTAAGCACATAATCGATTCATTGCTTCCTTATTTATATGAAAATCGATTTCAAACCTTCTCCTTTAAATATACATAATCGATTCCTAGCCTGCCTGTAAGCCAATAATCGATTGCCATCCTTTTCCAAATAAAGCAAGAATCGATTCTCACCTTAAGGAAGTCACACATAAGAATCGATTCTCAGATCCAATACATTTAAGCAATAATCGATTCTCATACTTCCATAAATATTTCAACGTAAACTTTTTTCTATATAGCCTATAAATAGAGGCTTCATAGTCTTCATTCTTCACCAACCCATTCTCACGATCTATCATTTCTGAAAAACTCTTATATTTTATTTGTGTTCTTCTCGCACCACTGGTCCGTCAAGAGCTGATCCTACGTTAAGAGTTAGTTGGGGTTGTGTCCTTCAAGTTGTAATATCTGCCTACACTAAGAGGTATTTCTGTATTTACATTACTGTTATATTGTTGTTATAATTTGTACTAGAGAGTGGGGTATCTCTCTAGGGGTAGCTGCATGTACTAGGAAGTGGGGTATCTTTCTAGGGCAGTTGTTGTAACAAGGGTGGGGTATCTCTTGTTGTTGTGATGTTAGATTTTAGGGCTCTTTATAGGTGGGGTATCCTAGTAGAAGAGTGCCTGAGTCTGTAAAGGTTTTCCAAGGCACCTGTAAGCCTTGTTGTTTTGGTTAGTGGAAAATCTCACAAGGGTGTGAGGACTGGACGTAGGTCACTAGGAGGTGACCGAACCAGGATAAAATCTCTGCGTGCTTTACTGCTTTCCTACTTTACTGTTATTCTACTTTACTGCTTTATATTCTAATTCCTTCGCTTCCACTTAACCTGCGCGAAAATTGATCTAAGTCATTGAAAAGGGGAAAAACGTTTTCGAAAGATCTGAAAAGTTTTAAATCTCAATTCACCCCCCCTCTTGAGACTGAAGCCACTTGGTAACAAGTGGTATCAAAGCTAGACTCTTGTATAAAGAGCTTAGCCGCTTCAAGAGAAATGGCTTCAGGTTGGTCTACGCAAGAGGGTGCTTCTCTTTTCCGTCCTCCGGGATTCAACGGAGAAGACTATGCATATTGGAAAGAAAGAATGAGAATCTTTATTGAAGGGGTAGACTTAGATGTTTGGGATGCTGTGGAAAAAGGACCTTTCGTCCCCACGCACATAGTAGATGGTATTCTTACAATAAAAAGTAGAAATGAATGGTCTGATGATGAGAAAAGAAAAGTGCAACTTAATTTACGCGCTAAAAATATTATTACTTCTGCTTTGAGTACTGATGAATTTTTTCGAGTTTCAAACTGTAAATCTGCCCGAGAAATGTGGGATAATCTTCAAGTTACTCATGAGGGTACAAGTGAAGTGAAAAGGGCAAGAATAAATACTCTTACCAGAGAGTACGAACTGTTTAGAATGAATACAGGTGAAACAATATCAGAGATGCAGAAAAGGTTCACTCACATAGTGAACAAACTGGGCTCATTAGGAAAATCATTTCCTCCCGAAGACTTGACCAACAAAGTACTAAGATGCCTAAGCAGAGAATGGCAACCAAAGGTGACTGCAATAACTGAGTCAAGAAACTTGACTAGTATGACTCTCGCCACCCTGTTTGGGAAACTACTAGAGCACGAGTTAGAGCTCACTCGTCTAGCAGAGAATGAAGGAAAAGTCAAGAAAAAGAAAAACCTAGCTTTCAAAGTTTCAAGTTCAAGTTCATCCGACGACAGTGATGACTCGCAAAGTGAAAGTGATGAAGAGGATGAGAATATAGACCTAATGGTAAGAGAATTCAAAAGGTTCATAAGGAGGTCTCTAGAAAAGAATTCTCCAACCAAAGAAGTCTCATGCAAACAAAACTACTTAAGTCCTTTAACCTGCTACGAATGTGGGAAACCCGGACACATAAAATTGGAATGCCCAAAATTACAAAGAAAACGACCAAGAGATGAGAAAAAGGGATCCAAAGGAAAAAGGAGTAGAAAAGCCTACACAGCATGGGAAAACAGGAACTCATCAGATAGCTCAGAAAGTGAAATAGATCAAGTTGCTCTCATGGCCGACCACGACAGCGAAAGTGAAACTGAGGTATATTCTAACTCTGAATCTTTACAAGATGCCTATGATGAATTATATGAAGCATTTACTGAACTGCATGATAAATCCTTAAAACTAGCTAAAGCATTAGATAAATCTAAGAAAGTTATCACTCATCTTGAAAATGCTGTTACTGCTTTAACTAAAGAAAAGTCAGAGCTTAGAAAAGAAAATGATAGCCTTGCATGCTTTAAAGAAAATTATACTTGTGATAAATGTGTTGAATCTGAAAAGAAAATTCATGAACTGGAATGGACTGTTGGGAAATTGTCTAGTTTACAAAATGTGCATCATAGATTCCCTAGAAACAAACCCATAGAAAGGCATGTTCATTATAAACCAAAATTTTCCACTAGACCTTATATTACATGTTATTATTGTGGTAAACCTGGACATACAGCTTCTGTTTGCAGGGCAAGAGGTAAACAAAATATGAAAAAGGTGTGGGTTCCCAAAGGAACCATACCAAACACTAACCCACAAGGACCCAAAGAGATTTGGGTACCGAGAACCTTGTTTTAGTTCTTTGCAGGTATGCTTCAAGGTATGGGGGCAGATCGATACCTTGACAGCAAAGACTCGAAGCGCATGACCGGAGACGCAATAAAGTTCTTAACACTCACCCCCGGAAAAAGCCGTCATGTGACTTGTGATAAATAGAGGAAGAATCACCGGTTAAAGGTCAGATTGGTTAAATTTTTTATTCACCTCTATTTTTAAAATGTGCTTAAGAATAGTTTATCAAGTCAAATATGTGACTACTAAAATAGAGCAATCTCTGAATCTCATTTCATGTATCTTTAAAGAACAAATATTTATAAGGCATGAAAGTATTCTGGTCATCCCTCTAGGACTAAGCATATAGAAATTATATATCACCTTCTTAAAGGTTATGGTTAAAAAGGAGATAGTGTGATTGAGTTAGTTGAGTCGTCACAAACAACTAGTTGACATTTTCAGAAATCCATTGCAAAAGAAAACCTGGTTCTTCATTTACTCAAATGAGTTTTTCAATAAAATATTTTTCAAGTGATTTTATAAAATATGAAGTTAAGAGATTTTGTGACTTATGAATTTCTGCGTGCTCAAAAAGCGTTTTATAAAGCAGCTGAAATGCTACCTTTTCCCGAAATCCATTTTCTCCTGTCACAAATCAATTGCTGGCTTTGGCATTAAAATTCAGAATACATACTCACAATCGTTGTTCAACTAAAATAATTTTTCCCCCATATTCTGGCTGCCATCACCAACTTTCAAACTAAGCAGCATGAAATGTATAAAGCTTAAAACAACTGCTTCACAGATTTTTGAGACTCATAATTAGCTTTTACCTGTGTTTGATAAAATATTCTCCTCATGGTCTCAAATATGTTTTTCTTCAAGTTTTGATGATCACTTACAAATCAGCAATGGCTCTTGTACCTTGTCAATTAGCTGTGACATTCGATTCGCAATCTTTATCATATATTGACCCTCTTTGATCATGACAAAAAGGGGGAGAGAAATATAGAACTTGCATATTATGCATCTAGTCAATAAGTCAGGGGGAGCATCATGATAGGGGGAGCATCATATATATATTATCTGTTTGAACTAACCTCCCACCTTGAGATGAGCTAATGTTTTGTCATCATCAAAAAGGGGGAGAATGTGGATACCTGTGTTGCAGGTTATCTAATATTGCAGGATTAGTTTTGATGATGAAAAAGACAAAGCCAAGTTGATGGCCAAAGGAATGAGAGTGTCAAAGAAAAGCTGATAAAAAGTATCATATATTCAAAAGT
This sequence comes from Astragalus membranaceus, assembly GCA_039519185.1. Taxonomy (NCBI): domain Eukaryota; kingdom Viridiplantae; phylum Streptophyta; class Magnoliopsida; order Fabales; family Fabaceae; genus Astragalus; species Astragalus membranaceus. The sequence goes on along the minus strand of CM076848.1, from coordinate 126,465,077 downwards.
CAATTCAAGACAATCAAGCCCAAGAATTGAAGATTCATGTTTAAGGGTAGTCCTTAAATATAAGGGTAGTCCTTAGGGTTTAGGTGTGTCTTAGGAAAAAGTGTAAGCTCTTCCAAAGGTCAGCTCGCCTCTCAAAGTCTCACACACTCGCACAAGTTCTCAAAATGCATGCATGCATACGTAAACATAAAAAGGTTTTTGAGAAACTATAAAATCGATTCACACTACTTTTTACTAAATATCAAAATCGATTTTTAACTCAATATGAAAGCATACAATCGATTCATATCATTTTTATTAAAGTATATAAATCGATTCATAAACTATTTTTTCAAAGCCAAGAAATCGATTTCCAACTATTTTCCTAAAGATAAGAATCGATTCCTATAATGTTTCAAAAGTAAAGAATCGATTCCTAGTATTTCTCTAAAGCTCAAAATCGATTTCCTAAATCAATGGTTAAGCACATAATCGATTCATTGCTTCCTTATTTATATGAAAATCGATTTCAAACCTTCTCCTTTAAATATACATAATCGATTCCTAGCCTGCCTGTAAGCCAATAATCGATTGCCATCCTTTTCCAAATAAAGCAAGAATCGATTCTCACCTTAAGGAAGTCACACATAAGAATCGATTCTCAGATCCAATACATTTAAGCAATAATCGATTCTCATACTTCCATAAATATTTCAACGTAAACTTTTTTCTATATAGCCTATAAATAGAGGCTTCATAGTCTTCATTCTTCACCAACCCATTCTCACGATCTATCATTTCTGAAAAACTCTTATATTTTATTTGTGTTCTTCTCGCACCACTGGTCCGTCAAGAGCTGATCCTACGTTAAGAGTTAGTTGGGGTTGTGTCCTTCAAGTTGTAATATCTGCCTACACTAAGAGGTATTTCTGTATTTACATTACTGTTATATTGTTGTTATAATTTGTACTAGAGAGTGGGGTATCTCTCTAGGGGTAGCTGCATGTACTAGGAAGTGGGGTATCTTTCTAGGGCAGTTGTTGTAACAAGGGTGGGGTATCTCTTGTTGTTGTGATGTTAGATTTTAGGGCTCTTTATAGGTGGGGTATCCTAGTAGAAGAGTGCCTGAGTCTGTAAAGGTTTTCCAAGGCACCTGTAAGCCTTGTTGTTTTGGTTAGTGGAAAATCTCACAAGGGTGTGAGGACTGGACGTAGGTCACTAGGAGGTGACCGAACCAGGATAAAATCTCTGCGTGCTTTACTGCTTTCCTACTTTACTGTTATTCTACTTTACTGCTTTATATTCTAATTCCTTCGCTTCCACTTAACCTGCGCGAAAATTGATCTAAGTCATTGAAAAGGGGAAAAACGTTTTCGAAAGATCTGAAAAGTTTTAAATCTCAATTCACCCCCCCTCTTGAGACTGAAGCCACTTGGTAACAAGTGGTATCAAAGCTAGACTCTTGTATAAAGAGCTTAGCCGCTTCAAGAGAAATGGCTTCAGGTTGGTCTACGCAAGAGGGTGCTTCTCTTTTCCGTCCTCCGGGATTCAACGGAGAAGACTATGCATATTGGAAAGAAAGAATGAGAATCTTTATTGAAGGGGTAGACTTAGATGTTTGGGATGCTGTGGAAAAAGGACCTTTCGTCCCCACGCACATAGTAGATGGTATTCTTACAATAAAAAGTAGAAATGAATGGTCTGATGATGAGAAAAGAAAAGTGCAACTTAATTTACGCGCTAAAAATATTATTACTTCTGCTTTGAGTACTGATGAATTTTTTCGAGTTTCAAACTGTAAATCTGCCCGAGAAATGTGGGATAATCTTCAAGTTACTCATGAGGGTACAAGTGAAGTGAAAAGGGCAAGAATAAATACTCTTACCAGAGAGTACGAACTGTTTAGAATGAATACAGGTGAAACAATATCAGAGATGCAGAAAAGGTTCACTCACATAGTGAACAAACTGGGCTCATTAGGAAAATCATTTCCTCCCGAAGACTTGATCAACAAAGTACTAAGATGCCTAAGCAGAGAATGGCAACCAAAGGTGACTGCAATAACTGAGTCAAGAAACTTGACTAGTATGACTCTCGCCACCCTGTTTGGGAAACTACTAGAGCACGAGTTAGAGCTCACTCGTCTAGCAGAGAATGAAGGAAAAGTCAAGAAAAAGAAAAACCTAGCTTTCAAAGTTTCAAGTTCAAGTTCATCCGACGACAGTGATGACTCGCAAAGTGAAAGTGATGAAGAGGATGAGAATATAGACCTAATGGTAAGAGAATTCAAAAGGTTCATAAGGAGGTCTCTAGAAAAGAATTCTCCAACCAAAGAAGTCTCATGCAAACAAAACTACTTAAGTCCTTTAACCTGCTACGAATGTGGGAAACCCGGACACATAAAATTGGAATGCCCAAAATTACAAAGAAAACGACCAAGAGATGAGAAAAAGGGATCCAAAGGAAAAAGGAGTAGAAAAGCCTACACAGCATGGGAAAACAGGAACTCATCAGATAGCTCAGAAAGTGAAATAGATCAAGTTGCTCTCATGGCCGACCACGACAGCGAAAGTGAAACTGAGGTATATTCTAACTCTGAATCTTTACAAGATGCCTATGATGAATTATATGAAGCATTTACTGAACTGCATGATAAATCCTTAAAACTAGCTAAAGCATTAGATAAATCTAAGAAAGTTATCACTCATCTTGAAAATGCTGTTACTGCTTTAACTAAAGAAAAGTCAGAGCTTAGAAAAGAAAATGATAGCCTTGCATGCTTTAAAGAAAATTATACTTGTGATAAATGTGTTGAATCTGAAAAGAAAATTCATGAACTGGAATGGACTGTTGGGAAATTGTCTAGTTTACAAAATGTGCATCATAGATTCCCTAGAAACAAACCCATAGAAAGGCATGTTCATTATAAACCAAAATTTTCCACTAGACCTTATATTACATGTTATTATTGTGGTAAACCTGGACATACAGCTTCTGTTTGCAGGGCAAGAGGTAAACAAAATATGAAAAAGGTGTGGGTTCCCAAAGGAACCATACCAAACACTAACCCACAAGGACCCAAAGAGATTTGGGTACCGAGAACCTTGTTTTAGTTCTTTGCAGGTATGCTTCAAGGTATGGGGGCAGATCGATACCTTGACAGCAAAGACTCGAAGCGCATGACCGGAGACGCAATAAAGTTCTTAACACTCACCCCCGGAAAAAGCCGTCATGTGACTTGTGATAAATAGAGGAAGAATCACCGGTTAAAGGTCAGATTGGTTAAATTTTTTATTCACCTCTATTTTTAAAATGTGCTTAAGAATAGTTTATCAAGTCAAATATGTGACTACTAAAATAGAGCAATCTCTGAATCTCATTTCATGTATCTTTAAAGAACAAATATTTATAAGGCATGAAAGTATTCTGGTCATCCCTCTAGGACTAAGCATATAGAAATTATATATCACCTTCTTAAAGGTTATGGTTAAAAAGGAGATAGTGTGATTGAGTTAGTTGAGTCGTCACAAACAACTAGTTGACATTTTCAGAAATCCATTGCAAAAGAAAACCTGGTTCTTCATTTACTCAAATGAGTTTTTCAATAAAATATTTTTCAAGTGATTTTATAAAATATGAAGTTAAGAGATTTTGTGACTTATGAATTTCTGCGTGCTCAAAAAGCGTTTTATAAAGCAGCTGAAATGCTACCTTTTCCCGAAATCCATTTTCTCCTGTCACAAATCAATTGCTGGCTTTGGCATTAAAATTCAGAATACATACTCACAATCGTTGTTCAACTAAAATAATTTTTCCCCCATATTCTGGCTGCCATCACCAACTTTCAAACTAAGCAGCATGAAATGTATAAAGCTTAAAACAACTGCTTCACAGATTTTTGAGACTCATAATTAGCTTTTACCTGTGTTTGATAAAATATTCTCCTCATGGTCTCAAATATGTTTTTCTTCAAGTTTTGATGATCACTTACAAATCAGCAATGGCTCTTGTACCTTGTCAATTAGCTGTGACATTCGATTTGCAATCTTTATCATATATTGACCCTCTTTGATCATGACAAAAAGGGGGAGAGAAATATAGAACTTGCATATTATGCATCTAGTCAATAAGTCAGGGGGAGCATCATGATAGGGGGAGCATCATATATATATTATCTGTTTGAACTAACCTCCCACCTTGAGATGAGCTAATGTTTTGTCATCATCAAAAAGGGGGAGAATGTGGATACCTGTGTTGTAGGTTATCTAATATTGCAGGATTAGTTTTGATGATGAAAAAGACAAAGCCAAGTTGATGGCCAAAGGAATGAGAGTGTCAAAGAAAAGCTGATAAAAAGTATCATATATTCAAAAGTCAATTCAAGACAATCAAGCCCAAGAATTGAAGATTCATGTTTAAGGGTAGTCCTTAAATATAAGGGTAGTCCTTAGGGTTTAGGTGTGTCTTAGGAAAAAGTGTAAGCTCTTCCAAAGGTCAGCTCGCCTCTCAAAGTCTCACACACTCGCACAAGTTCTCAAAATGCATGCATGCATACGTAAACATAAAAAGGTTTTTGAGAAACTATAAAATCGATTCACACTACTTTTTACTAAATATCAAAATCGATTTTTAACTCAATATGAAAGCATACAATCGATTCATATCATTTTTATTAAAGTATATAAATCGATTCATAAACTATTTTTTCAAAGCCAAGAAATCGATTTCCAACTATTTTCCTAAAGATAAGAATCGATTCCTATAATGTTTCAAAAGTAAAGAATCGATTCCTAGTATTTCTCTAAAGCTCAAAATCGATTTCCTAAATCAATGGTTAAGCACATAATCGATTCATTGCTTCCTTATTTATATGAAAATCGATTTCAAACCTTCTCCTTTAAATATACATAATCGATTCCTAGCCTGCCTGTAAGCCAATAATCGATTGCCATCCTTTTCCAAATAAAGCAAGAATCGATTCTCACCTTAAGGAAGTCACACATAAGAATCGATTCTCAGATCCAATACATTTAAGCAATAATCGATTCTCATACTTCCATAAATATTTCAACGTAAACTTTTTTCTATATAGCCTATAAATAGAGGCTTCATAGTCTTCATTCTTCACCAACCCATTCTCACGATCTATCATTTCTGAAAAACTCTTATATTTTATTTGTGTTCTTCTCGCACCACTGGTCCGTCAAGAGCTGATCCTACGTTAAGAGTTAGTTGGGGTTGTGTCCTTCAAGTTGTAATATCTGCCTACACTAAGAGGTATTTCTGTATTTACATTACTGTTATATTGTTGTTATAATTTGTACTAGAGAGTGGGGTATCTCTCTAGGGGTAGCTGCATGTACTAGGAAGTGGGGTATCTTTCTAGGGCAGTTGTTGTAACAAGGGTGGGGTATCTCTTGTTGTTGTGATGTTAGATTTTAGGGCTCTTTATAGGTGGGGTATCCTAGTAGAAGAGTGCCTGAGTCTGTAAAGGTTTTCCAAGGCACCTGTAAGCCTTGTTGTTTTGGTTAGTGGAAAATCTCACAAGGGTGTGAGGACTGGACGTAGGTCACTAGGAGGTGACCGAACCAGGATAAAATCTCTGCGTGCTTTACTGCTTTCCTACTTTACTGTTATTCTACTTTACTGCTTTATATTCTAATTCCTTCGCTTCCACTTAACCTGCGCGAAAATTGATCTAAGTCATTGAAAAGGGGAAAAACGTTTTCGAAAGATCTGAAAAGTTTTAAATCTCAATTCACCCCCCCTCTTGAGACTGAAGCCACTTGGTAACACACTACTCATTGAACTTTTCTCTTGCTACTCCATGGCTCCCAGAGGCAGAACCCGGATTCAAAGCGTTGCCATACCCGCACCCCGACCAGAGGGTACTCCTGAGGGCAACGTCGCCAACCTGCCTGACGAGGGTACCAGTCAGCCTGCCCAGCCCTCGAATGTGAGTCAACTTTTGGATCTCCTATGCAATCGCACTCAAGCTATGCTGCAGCAGGAAGCTCGCCTAAGGCAGATTGAAAGGCGTGTGGCTTCCCTGCCCGAGCAGCCTCCACCCAGCTGGGGAACCCCTCCTCCGACAACGGTGGCTTCAAGACGCCATCAGCCTCCCCCTTGAAGGCTTCGTGTCCATCGTTCCCCGTCAAGGCGAAGACACGTACATCGCTCTCCCCCTCGACAGCGCAGACATGGAGGATCAGACTCACCTCCAAGGACTTCCATATGATACCTACCGGCTTCTATATATGTCCTCACTGTAAATGCCACACTCCACTTTTCCTTCCAGTTTTCAGTCAATGGAACCCACTGGATTGGGATCCTCTCCTTCCATTTCTTCCTACATCTCCCTTCATCCTCTCTATCTCTCTCTTAATTTATTCTCTCTCATCATTATCTTTCAATTATTTTAATCATGAGAGAGAGTGAATTAAGAGAGAGATAGAGAGGATGGAGGGAGATATAGGAGAAAGAGAAGGAGAGAATCCAAGGTCGAACCGACTTAATCTGACACGTGTCATCACCTCACAGCCTGATACAATAACACACAAGAGTGGTTTGTGCGCGTGCGTGTGAGACAGTGCACTCTTGTTACACTGCACCATCTCTCTCTCTCTCTCTCTCTCTCTCTCTCTCCGCCTAAATAGCTGCTTCGGCTGCCTCGTTCTCCTTCTTCTTTCTTTCGCCTCTGCAAAATCGAATCTGAAAATTCTCTCTCAATATCTCAATCAATCTCAAACGCAAACCTCATTTTCTTAATTTCCCCTTTGCATTTCCCCAACACTGTAATTTTTCCCTCTCTTTCTATAAACCACTTACTCAGCTCTTGTATGTAGGTTTTTTTTTTTTATTGTATTCGTTTTTTCTTTTACGTCATTCGATCAGACCAATCAATATTAGGGCTTTTTCTGGCGGTGGAGTTTTTTAATTCATTTTTGAAAATAAATAATAAACGAAATGGAAGGGAAAAACTTGGATATTCATTTTCTTACGTTAAGCCCACTGGATTGTGGTGTGCTTGTTGTTTGTCTGAAATTTAGGTTTTTATTTACTGATTTATTTTTTCATGCAGGTTATTTGCTTTGCTGCCAAGGGTACAGCGTTGAAAGAGGTACGGTGGCTAGAGGTTCTTTTCTTTATAAATTTATATTCATTTAAATTCATTATATATTTATTGGCCATTTATGTTATTTCTGCTGTATTTGTGTCTCTGTTATTGTTAATGCCCTTTTTTGTTCACTTAAATAGTTATTTCTAGTTTACTACTTCAGCTTTTATTGTTTATTTGGGTGCAACTATGACTAGGAGGCCCAAACTTGTGAATTCCGACTTCTTGCAAATTACCAAGCTCTACCACTAATTTTTAATGGCTTACTTCTGTTTTCCCTTTTGGCAACTTATTGTTGTAATTATTCTTTGTTGTTGTTGATGTTGTTGTCTTTTGATTAATCTGAATCAAACAAGATAGACTCACTAACTGAGATAAACTCTCCCAACTTCTATGTTTACTTTTTTATTTTTCATTCACGAAACTCAAATTCAAAACCTTACTTATGAGGAACCAGACTCCTTATCGCCGAGACTGATTGGCATTGGTCAAAATCTATGATCACAAACACCTCTTCAAAATGTTGTGTCAGTGTGTCAGATATCGACACTTCTTGGACACACCTTGGACAAGTATCAGACACCCTATACAACTCACAATTAAAAATAAGATTTTGTTGTCTTGGACACGTCTCAAACACTGGTTAAGAGAATGAGCTGACACCACCTCATGGCTAGAAACTTTTAAGACAGTGAAATTATTTCAAACCATGTTTTAATTTAATCATTTGAGCGTAAACATCTATGGGCCCAAAACGTTGTTTTAATCTTCAATGTCTCGCCATTGTTTTTGTCTTGGTTTTCTGTAACTGCTCCTGTGTCCGTTGTTATTGGTTGCACAAAGAGAGAAGTATGGGATCTGGGTCCTTTACTTCACTCCACTAGGGATCCAGGCCAAGTTGGGATTTCAGTGGGCTTCTTCCACAATGAAACTAGCCCAAATCTTGAAACTAGCCCAAATCAAAGGGAATTCAATAGGCCTAATCAGAGTAAAAATTCGGTGACCTCCACCCTTGAAAGGTCTAAGTTGAGTTAGTGGTCTAACAAAATGGGCCAAGCCCAAACTTCTTTTATTATGGTAGTGACCGAATTCAAAGGGGGAACAGCTTTGGCAACTACTCGTAATGTGACTGTGTTATTTGAAGTTTGAAAAAGGGAAATTCAATGTTTGTTTGACCTGAATTGCTTAGGAATGATGCCAGAGAGATTCTCCCCCAATCTACGGGTTGCTTAATTTTGTATATGATAGAGGAAAAATATGGGAAACACAAATTGATGTTAGAGAGCACAAGTTGAGGCCACTTTCAATACTACTAATCCAAGTCCAAGCCTATCAACATGGAACTACAAACTATGATAGATTTAGAGACTTCTAACTAAGTCTAATTCAGAGAACTTATATTCTATTTTTCATTATTTTAGAAGTGAGAACAAGGCTCTATTTATACAAGAGATGTTGGCCTTTCATATCCTATGAAATAAGTGCCAACCTTTCAAGTTTTATCTATTCATTATTCTGCCAACCTTTCAAGTTTTATCTATTCATTATTCTGCCAACCTTTCATATCTACTATTAATATTCTACTTATCTATTACTCCCCCACAAGATCAAGTGGAGAGCTGAACAAAGCTTGAAACATTGAGCTTGTCACGTAGACTGCAGAAAGCCGCTTTTGCTAGGGGTTTTGTAAGAATGTCTGCAATCTGAGCCTCTGCTGGGACATGGCAAACAATCAGACTTTTGCTGAGAACCTTCTCCCTTACAAAGAACAAGTCCAGCTCCATATGTTTAGTTCTAGAGTGCAAGACAGGATTATGACTCATTGCAACAGTACTCTGGTTATCACAGAAGATAACAGGTGTAGAGTGAGGCACTTTCAGCTCATGTAGCAAGGATTAAACCCATAAAAGTTCTGAGGCAGCAAGCGCAAGACTCCTGTATTCTGCCTCAGCACTAGATTTAGCAACAAGTGTTTGTTTCTTAGACCACCATGATATTAGGTTAGGCCCAAGATAGATGCAAGCACCACTTGTAGACCTTCTATCATCAATATCACTTGCCCAATCTGCATCACAATAGGCCTCAAGATCGAAGGGGACAGAAGCAGCAGCAGGGCGTAGAACAAGACCAAGATCTAATGACCCCTTTAGATACCTCAGAATTCTCTTGACAGCAACCCAATGAGTGTCAAGTGGATGTGACAGAAATTGGCAAGCTTTGTTGACAGCATAGCCAATTTCAGGCCGAGTAATGGTAGCATATTGAAGTGCTCCAACTATAGAGCGATAAAGGAATGGATCAGCCATATAATCAGCACCATGTTTTGAGAGTTTAAGCTTTGCAGGAAGTGGTGTAGATATTCCTTTTGCATTGTCCATGCCAGCTCTAGATAGTATTTCTTTGAGGTACTTTGTTTGAGTAAGAAGGAGACAACCATTAGAAGTAGCTTTCACCTCAATACCAAGAAAATAATCAAGAGCCTCAAACTGTTTGAGAGCAAATACAGTAGTAAGCCTATCAATAACGGATTGCATAGCAGTAGGAGAAGAGCCAGTGATGATGATATCATCAACATAGACAAGAGTATATATGCAGCAACCATTGTGAGCATAAACCAATAGTGAGGAATCACATTTGCTAGCAACAAAGCCAAAACTAATTAGAGTTTTAGTGAAGCGTTCATACCAAGCCCTAGGTGCTTGTTTGAGGCCATAAAGAGCCTTATGCAATTTGCATACCAAGGACTTGTCACCAATCTCAAATCCTTGTGGTTGAGACATGTACACCTCTTCCTCAAGAAAACCATTCAAGAATGCATTGTTAATGTCTATTTGTTTAATAGACCACTTGTGAGTTAGAGCAAGAGTTAAGATGATTCTGACAGTAATTGGCTTTATTACAGGAGCAAATGTTTCTGAATAATCTGTGCCTTCTCTTTGGTTGAATCCCTTAGCTACCAATCTAGCTTTGTACTTATTAATGGTACCATCTGAATTCTCTTTGATCCGGAAAACCCACTTGCTGCCCACAGCTTTTCTACCAGCAGGAAGAGGAACAAGACTCCAAGTACCATTTTGTATTAGAGCATCATACTCACTCTGCATAGCTTGTTTCCATTTGGGGCAGGACAAAACTTGATTCACTGAATTGGGCTCAGCTGTGGTTAAGAGAAGTGTAGGGTGAATACGGGGCTGAACAATACCATTTTTGGACCTAGTGATCATAGGATGTGTGTTGGTAGGTAGATGTGGTGGAGGGGCAGCAAGTGACTGTGGTGCTGAAGGTATGGAGGGTGCAGGGGAATCTGGATTTATAGTGGAAGAGGCTGTTGAGGGCAGAGATGTAGTATATGGTGAGTTGGGTGGGTTAGGAGAGGGAGAGGTTGCTGAAGTATATGCTGTAGGATTAGGGAATGTTGCTGGTTGAGCAGTATTGAAGGGAACAACACCTAAGGGTTGCAAAGTACAGGCTGTAGCTGGTTGTTTTGTAGGAGTAGTAGGGAATAGGTTAGGATAGGGAAAAGCATTCTCATTGAATACAACATCCTTGGAGACAAACAACCTTCCCGTGGCATCAAGGCACTTGTAACCCTTGTGATTTGCTGAATATCCCAAGAAAATACACTCTGCAGAGCGGAATTGAAACTTTTGGTTGTGATAAGGCCTAAGTAAAGGAAAACATGAACAGCCAAAGACCTTAAGAAAGCTAAAATCAGGAGGTTTTTGATAAATGGTAGTATAAGGAATGGAATGGTTTTGGTGATGAGATGGAAGCCTATTTATAAGGTAAACAGAGGAATGGAAAGAGTGATCCCAAAAGGATAGAGGTAAGGAGGCTTGCGATAATAGAGAGAGACCCATGTCAACAATGTGTCTATGTTTTCTCTCTATTACCCCATTTTGATGGTGAGTATGAGGGCAAATTAGACGATGAACCACACCTATAGAAGCAAGATATTGACTGAAAGGGCGAAATTCTCCCCCCCAATCAGATTGGACAGCTTTTATCTTACAATTAAATTGGTTTTCAACAAGTTTTTGAAACTGTGTGAAGATAGAAAGAGCATCAGATTTGACTTTAAGAAAATAAATTCAGGTGTAACGGCTAAAGGCATCTACAAAGGAGATATAATATTTGTAACCCATGGAGGACACCATAGGTGCAGGCCCCCATAGATCACAGAATATTAACTCAAGGGGATGAGAGTACACAGTAGTAGAGGGTTGAGAAGGCAATTTGTGATGTTTACCCATGCAACAAGCAACACAAAAGTCAATCTTATTTTTATTGATAATAGGTTTGTTACACATAGAGAGCACACTATTTAGTACATGAATGTTCGGATGACCTAAACGGTTATGCCAAAGAGAACTAGTGGAGGAAATGTGTATAGGAGAAGAAACAGACACATTGGCTTGAGGTATGACTTGAGGAATGATTGACTTGACAAGAGGGGTTGCTACTGCAGAGGAAGGTCCTGGGATATGGTAGAGTCCATCAGAGGTGCCTTTGCCACAAAGAAGAGTTGCTCCATCATCCTGGGATTTAGCAAAACAATGAGAGGGGTGAAATTGGAAAAAGGCATTGTTATCAGTATTGAAACGTTTAATGCTAAGTAAATTTTTGGTTAGTTGAGGAACATATAAAATATTTTTAAAATGGTGGGTACGTTTGGGATCAAAAGGGGAAGGGACAGATTCTGAGCTAATAGAGTGAATCTTCAAACCTTGTCCATTACCAAGGAAGACATGATCCTGGCCAGAGAGTGTAGTAGCAGTGGCAGGGTTAGGAGGTATACCAGACATATGGTGAGAAGCAGCTGTATCACCGGTCAGATTGCTAGCGGTAAATGTTGGAGCAGCTTGAACAGCAAATGCTTGAGGAACCATAGGTTGAAAGAGAGCCTGTTGAGGCACCACAGCTTGCTGAGGCCACATAGTAGCATGAGCAGTAGGTGGTGCTACAGCAGCAACACCAGGATACTGCCAGACAGTAGCATTAGCAGCAGGAGGAACATAGCCAGGGCGCACATATTGATAAGGATTGCCAAAATTAAGGACCATTGCAGGAGCAGCAAACTGAGGTGTGTATCTGTGATAGCAAACAGAAGCATCGTGGCCAAACCTAGAGCAAACTTGATATTGGACATTGCTGCGACCACGTCCACGGCCACCACGACCAAATCTGCCACCTCTACCACCACGGAAATTACCTCTAGATGCAGTGAATTGAGCCTGTGGTATAGTATCAGTAGTAACAGCAATGTCATCAGTAGATTTAGGTTGAGATTCAGGCTTAGAAATTGCCTGTGACAGATTCAAGGAAGCAACAGCAGTAGCAACATCAGTTTGCTTGGCAATTCTGCTCTCATGTGCAAGTAATAGTGCCTCAAGTTCCTCAAATTCAAACCACTCAGATTTTGTGGATAAAAGGGTAGTGATAGATTCATATTCTGCAGGTAAGCCTTGAAGAACAACATCATACTGTTCTTGCAACGAAATAGTTTCCCCAATAGAGAGTAATGCATCAGTAATCGTTTTAAGACGCGCGAAGAATTCAGTTATTGAACGTTCACCTTTCTTCGTATTATGCAACTCAGCACGAAGCTGTCTTGCTTGCGCTTTTGTCTTCGCGTGCGAATGTTGATGAATTTTGTCCCAAAGCTGGAATGTGTAGCGACATCCGATTACCTTGGCGAGAATTGATGGTGATAATGAGGATTGAAGCCACGCAAGCAGCAACTGATCCTGCAGTTCCCATTCAACATATGCAGGATTCTCAATTTCAGCAAGACGATCAGCATCAGTCAAGTAACGCGTTGGAACTTCTGGAGAAACGCAAAAACGATGAAGTTTATGCGCACGCAAAACCGGTTCCACCTGTTGGAGCCAGAGAGGAAGATTATCACCGGTTAACTTCTCTGAAACTTGGAAAAGATTTGAACGGTTTGAGCGACGGTTGATTCGTAGATGACGACGCCATTGATGAAAGTAGAAGAAAGCTTGATAGAAACGAAGACGAAGCAGTGATGCGACTACCGGTTGCAATGTCACCGGCGAGACGATCAGGAACGTCGGCCACAGTGGTGGCGCGATGGAAGACGTTTCTGGCTTACTGATACCATGATAGATTTAGAGACTTCTAACTAAGTCTAATTCAGAGAACTTATATTCTATTTTTCATTATTTTAGAAGTGAGAACAAAGCTCTATTTATACAAGAGATGTTGGCCTTTCATATCCTATAAAATAAGTGCCAACCTTTCAAGTTTTATCTATTCATTATTCTGCCAACCTTTCAAGTTTTATCTATTCATTATTCTGCCAACCTTTCATATCTACTATTAATATTCTACTTATCTATTAAACTGCACATGGAGAGTTCTTGGACAATTAGGCAAGGTGTAAACAAATGGCTTTTAATCTCTGAGCGTCATGATGAGCAATGGAAACCACTTCCAACCTTGAGGACAAGGTTGACTTTAAGAGGGCGGCATTGATATACCTAGCCAGTAGTTTGTTATGTTCTGTTAGTGGGTAGTTATGAGTGGTAGTTAGTTAGGAATTATAAGTGGTTGTTAGTTAACAATTAGTTATAGTTCTGTTTGATAGGAGTGTGTGTACATAAGAGTTCCATTGTATGAGTTTCTAAGCATTCAGTCAGTTTTACAATAGAATTTAGGCAGAGAATTATTTTCTAAGGAGTCCAAGACTCTGGGAACTGTTGAGGTTTTATCTCATCACTGAAAGTTCATCAATAAAGATTAGTTTTCCTTCATTTTCTTATTTCAATTTCTTTGGTTCTATGATCAATATCCTACCTAGTGCAGTTTTAGGGTTAACTAAAAAACTGTTAGACCCCTCCAAGTGTATACGAGGAGGAATAAGAATAAACAAAGGCAATTGTAATATGTCATGCTGTTTGTATTCTGTTAATTGTATTCTATATTCTGATAGGTAGTTATTCTGTTAGGTAGTTAGTTAATAGGCTAGTTAGTTATTAATTAATTGGTTGTTCGGAGTTGTTAGTGTACCTTGTGCTCTATGCCCTTATTATATAAAAGGGTATCAGATAATGGGGAAGGCATCTTGGAAACAATTTAGAATCCCACTGATTAGATATCAGTTGGTGGTGCTTAGAGAGCATCCGTGTATTTTCCCTTTTTGCTGTTATCAATAAAATAGCACCCTAGGGACAAGCTGGCCACCGTCCCAGCCCCCTAGAGTTTCGGTAATTCAAGAAAGTGTTAACTAGAGTCTAACAATTTGGCCCGACCTGCCGGATCCGATGCCAGCGACCAGAAGTGAAACGGAGATGGTAGCTGCACTGGAAAAGAAGGTGGATGATAAACTTGAGGACTTCAGTGAAGACATCAATACGAAATTTGCAGCAATGATGAAAGCTATTCAAGAGCTGCAAAAGAATCAGGAAAAGCCCAAAGAAGGCGCATCTGTCAGCAACACCCATAAAAAAAACCCAAAGATGCATCTGTCAACAAGACCAGTACATCTACGATGCAACATATGGTAGTAATTGATGAGGAAGACAATACGCGCAACGAAATAACGCGAGCATGGACGAAGAAGGTGGAATTACCCCACTTTCGAAGGCGATGATCCATTGGGGTGGATCACGAAAGCAGAGAAGTTCTTTGAGCTACATCAAATTAAGGAAGATGGGGAGAAACTGCGTCTTGCCCTAATTTGCATGGAAGGCAAAGCCATTCATTGGTTTCAGTATTGGAAGGATGAGATCAACGAACCAACATGGTCAATCCTATCTGAAGCCCTACTGGAACGATTTGGGGATTGCGCGCAGGGAACAATCCACGAACGATTGTCTGCAATTAAACAAAGGGGTAGCGTGAATGAGCACATTCGTGAATTCGAATTGCTATTAGCCCAGGCAAAGGGAACACCCACCCACATCATGATGGGTTACTTCCTCGCGGGGTTGCGCAAGTCAATACAGGATCAAGTTCGAATTCAAGATCCAAAGAGATTGGTGAAGGCTCTGTCGTTGGCAAGACAAATTGAAGAAGCGCAAAGAGATACGAGAAACCCAGCAAATACCCCGTCAAGATTCAGAGATTCTCGTTACCGGGGGAACGGCATCACCGCGCGAAGCGGGTCACACGATGACCCAAACGGGTCACGACACTCAGCATATGATACCGTGGGTAATTCAAGAACTAATGCGAGGGCTTCTACTCCTACACCCAATGCGAACAATAGCAGCAAAATTACGGGGAGTAAAACTCAGACCAGGAGTGTTGGAACTCGCTTCCTGCCTAAAGCAGAGCACGCGAGGAGGTGGAGAGAAAAACTGTGCTTCTCATGTGGAGGACCATATAGTTCAGACCATCGTTGCCCAGAGTTTTGGGTGATAATGAAGACATTAATGATTCTGGGGAAATCATTCAATTGGAAAACGACTCTGACCATAGTGATGATACCAAAGAAGATGATCAAGAGCTGAATGGGATAGAGCTATCTCAACTCACATCCATGGGGTTGACTCAGCCTAAAACCATGAAAGTAAAAGTCATCATCAATGGGATAATTATTGTAGTGCTCATTGACAGTGGGGCCACTCATAACTTCATCTCTAAGGAGCTGATTGAGAGACTGGGGTTGAACATAGATACAGGGAAAGTTTACAGTGTCAGATTGGGGGATGGAAACAAAAAAAGCACCCTGGGAAAATGCAGAGGAGTATAGTTATCTATTGGGAAGTATGATTGTGCTGTTAATACCCTAGTCTTTGAACTAGGTGGTGTGGACATGGTGCTGGGGATATCCTGGCTAGCAACATTGGCGGATGTACAAACCAAATGGCAGAACCAAACAATGAAATTCAATACTCCACAAGGCCCTGTGGAGATCAAAGGGGATCCTAGCCTGGGTAAATCCCTAATTTCACCTCAGCAGCTTTTAAAATTAATTGAAATAGATGCTATAGCTGTAGTTTGGAACTCTAAGGAGAGATATGAGAGGCTGGTGTGTGACTTAGGAAGCACAGAGGGTGACAGCCAACATAAGGATGTTAGGAAACTATTAGAACAATACTCCAAGGTGTTTAAGGAGCCTGTAGGGTTACCCCCAAAGAGAGAAGTGGACCATAAAATCCCAATTAAGAGTGGGGAGGGCCCTATTAATGTAAGGCCATATAGATATCCCCATCTCCAAAAGAATGAAATAGAGAAACAAGTAGAGGAGATGTTAAGAGCCGGTATCATTAGACCTAGCAACAACCCATATTCCAGTCCTGTGATCTTAGTAAAGAAAAAGGATGGGAGTTGGAGATTCTGTGTAGATTATAGGGCGTTAAATAAGGCTACTATCCCTGATAAGTTCCCTATCCCTGTCATAGAGGAACTACTTGATGAGTTGTACGGGGCCTGTTTCTTCTGTAAGGTAGATCTAAGAGCTGGGTACCACCAAATTAGGATGGAAGAAAGTGACATCCATAAGACGGCCTTTAGGACACACCAAGGGCATTATGAGACCCTTGTAATGCCCTTCGGGCTTACAAAATGCCCCAGCCACTTTTCAAAATGCTATGAATACAACACTTAAACCTTATCTTAGGAAATGTGTCTTTTCTTCGATGATATCTTGGTCTATAGCAAGTCCTGGACTGAGCACTTAGTTCACTTAGAGCAAATCCTAAAAACTCTAGAGGAGAATTCCTTCCTTGCAAACTTAAAAAAGTGTGAATTAGGTAAGGAAGAAGTAGGGTATTTGGGTCATGTCATTAGGGCACAAGGGGTATCTATGGATCCTCAAAAGATAGAAGCAATCCTAAATTGGCCCATCCCTAAATCAATAAAAGCCTTGAGAGGGTTTCTAGGACTTACGGGTTACTATAGGAAGTTTGTGAGCAACTATGGGAAAATTGCTAGGCCACTCACCAACCTCTTGAAAAAAGGACAATTTGAGTGGACACTAGATAGCACCAAGGCTTTCCTGGAACTACAGAAAGCTGTAACAACAGCTCCTGTTCTGTCTTTGCCTAATTTCAATGAAACCTTCTGCATAGAATGTGATGCCTCGGGTTTGGGATTAGGGGCAGTCTTGACACAGCAGAAGAAACCTATAGCCTACTTTAGTAAAGCATTATCTGACCAGTCCCTCTCAAAATCCACCTATGAGAAGGAGCTAATGGCTCTAGTTTTAGTCATCCAACATTGGAGGCCATATCTAATAGGTAGAAGATTTCAACTCTACACTGACTACAAAAGTTTGAAATTCCTCCTAGAGCAAACTGTCATATCACAAAACCAGCAAAATCGGATTGCTAAACTATTAGGGTATGACTTTGAGATCATATATAAGAAGGGATCAGCCAACAAGGTGGCAGATGCCCTATCAAGACAATATGAAGAGGCAGAAATGCAATCTATGAGCAAAACTACATGGTTAGGTATTGACAGTATTAATGCTGAAGTAGAACAGGACTCTGTGCTCAAAAAAATTAAAGAGGATCTCACAAAGGATCCTAATTCTCATTCATTACACTATAGAGCAAGGTAGACTACACTATAAGGGAAAGCTAGTCATATCAGCCAATTCACAGTGGATACCCACACTCCTAGAGGAATATCATTCCACACCTAGGGGGGACACTCGGGCATATATAGGACCTATAGGAGAATAGCTCAGTCACTCTATTGGATAGGAATGAAAGGGGATATTACCAAATATGTAGCATCATGTCCAGTCTGTCAGAAAAGTAAATACCTTGCTTGCTCTCCCGCAGAGCTCTTGCAACCCCTTCCAATACCTAATGGTGTTTGGGAGGACTTGAGTATGGATTTCATAGTCAAACTGCCTAAGAAAAGAGGATATGAGGTGATTTTGGTAGTGGTGGATAGGTTGAGTAAGTATAGCCATTTCATCCCTTTAAAGCACCCTTCCACAGCTAAGACAGTGGCTGATAGCTTCTTCAAAGAGGTAGTGAAACTACATGGCATTCCCCAGTCCATCGTGAGTGACCGAGATCCAATATTCTTGAGTTACTTCTGGCAGGAATTATTCAAACAGCAGGGCACCAAATTGAAAATGAGTACAGCCTATCATCCACAAAGTGATGGCCAAACTGAAGTGATAAATAGAGTGTTAGAGACATACTTAAGATGCTTCTGTGCTGAACAACCAAAGGCATGGCTTGAATATTTGCCTTGGGCAGAATACTGGTACAACACCAGTTTCCAAAAATCAACCAAAAATATCCCTTTTGAAGTAGTTTATGGCAGACTTCCGCCCACAATAACTAGGTACATACCCGGAGAAACAATGGTAGAGGTTGTAGCTCAAGACTTGCTATCTAGAGATGAGGCTCTAAGGCAACTAAAACTACACCTGCAGAAAGCACAAGAACAGATGAGCAAGTATGCTAATGCTCATAGGAAGCCATCCACAATCAAGGTGGGAGATAAAGTGTTCCTAAAAATTAGACCTCATAGGCAGGGTTCAATGCCTACCAGGCTGCACCCTAAATTGGCAGCCAGGTACTACGGGCCATTCTTAGTAACTAAGCAAATTGGAGCAGTTGCATTCCAACTGCAACTGCCTGAGACAGCAAGGATCCACCCGGTATTCCATGTCTCACAACTCAAACTTGCCATTGGGAATCATCCTATAGAAAACAAGCTGCCTGAAGAGCTACGGGGAACAACTGAAGTGTTTGAGCCAGAGAAAATTCTGGAGAAAAGAACTGTGCAGCAGCAGAGACAAGAGGTGCAGCAGGTTCTGGTGCAATGGAAGGGTTTTTCTGCAGAAGATGCTACTTGGGAAGAGGAAACTACTGTGAAGAAACAATTTCCCACTTCAACCTTGAGGACAAGGTTGCTCTTTGTGGGGGGAGGCATTGTTAGACCCCTCCAAGTGTATACGAGGAGGAATAAGAATAAACAAAGGCAATTGTAATATGTCAACCTGTTTGTATTCTGTTAATTGTATTCTATATTCTGTTAGTTATTCTGTTAGGTAGTTAGTTAGTAGGTTAGTTAGTTATTAATTAATTGGTTGTTCTGAGTTGTTAGTACCTTGTGCTCTATGCCCTTATTATATAAAAGGGTATCAGATAATGGGGAAGGCATCTTGGAAACAATTTAGAATCCCACTGATTAGATATCAGTTGGTGGTGCTTAGAGAGCATCAGTGTATTTTCCCTTTTTGCTGTTATCAATAAAATAGCACCCTAGGGACAATTCAAGAAAGTGTTAACTAGAGTCTAACAAAAACTATAACTACATCAATCAACAAGGTCTACCTTTAGGCTTTCTTGCGAAGCTCTTTGAGCCTATCCTTATTTCTTCCATTTTACATTGCTCGTAGTATGTTTATATGGATATTGTCAATGATTGATTTAGTTTCATAGTTTTCTTGAGGCCTCTAAGAATTGTTATCATTAACTCCTCTGAAAATTTCCCTCCTGGAATCCTGATATAGAATGATTTTGCCAATAATAAAGCTGTTCTATATTTGGCAAGACATGCTTTCATATTTGTGTTATTTTAAGTAACAAAATATCTTTGATTGATGGAACCAGTTCTGACACACTATCATTCATTTATTGTTTTTGGTTATCATTTCTTTTATGCATCATTGATGCACCCGCCCCCCTTCTTTAAACACTATTGGATGTGTGTGTGTATAATTTTTCTGACATGTTGGTACAACTTGTTTCCAATTTAAGATTGGTTAATATAAGCTTTTCAGTTGAAATTAACTCGGACAAATTGTCGACTTGAATCCATCTAAACAAAATAAAAAGTAAATTTAATGCTATAATCATGATTCATGGTACTGAATGTTGGACGATAAAGGGAAAACAGGAGTACAAGATGAGTGTTATACCCATGATAATGCTGTGTCAGATGATCGATTATACAAGAAAAGATAATATATGAAATGAAATAAATGTATTATAGAAATGTATACTTTACCCTACATCTATTTTTCTATCTCTTATCATCACACTTGCAAAACTTTATTTTGTACTGAAGTTTCAACGTAGAAGATAATTGACTAGCCTTCTATTCATAACAGTCATTAATCTAAAAAAAGTGGCATGGTTCTGTTGTCTTTTATTTCTATTTTAGATATTTTTTGTCATTTTGGTTGGTGTTTAACATTAAGACCTACTTATATGTTTATTTTCGCTGCACCTCATTAAGGTATTGTTTTTAATTTATGTTTTGCAAGGTTGTCAAGATTGAGATTACCTAGGATCAGGAGAGGGGGGGGGTAGCAAAATCGTTACGATCCTACCAAAATTGGAAATTTTATATATATATATATATTTACTTTGTTTTCAAATTTTTGTTTTATTTTCAGTAAGATATACACATATTTAGTACTCACATTGCCAAGAAAATGATATCCAAAATGGAGATTAGTAGTGCAAGAAGAAATAACATATTTGGAAATGGTGAAAACAACTTTGTAGCATTTTCACCACTTTGCAATATACTACATCTTAACTATATACATATTATCTCTTTGGCTATCTATGTACCAAAATGTGTATTTTCTTGAAAACAAAATGAAAATGTGAAAACATTATCAACGAGACCTTCTTTAATAAACAATGTTATGTTATAGGCTAAATAGCACTTTTGGTCCTTTATGTTTGCTCTAGGTTTCACTTTGGTCCTTTATCTTTTTTTGGTCCGTTTTGGTCCCTTATGTTTCATTTTTGTTTCATTTTGGTCCCTGACATTAGTTTTATCTAACGGACGCCACGCTGGCAGTTAACTGCCGACGTTGCATCCATTTTCATTAAATGATGTGGCAAAAATTAATATTATTTAATTCCAATTAAATTTTAAATTTTAAAAACACAGTTAATATATAACTAAAAACATTAAAACTAAAACTAAATTGTTTTCCTCTCATCTCCTCCTTCGTCAGTTTCTCACTCTCCCTCTCCCACCACCGTCGCATCTCACCACACTCACTGACAGAAACGACGTCCACCATCCCACCAAACGGTGACCCTCCCATCACCACCGTAACCCCCCACATCACCACCGTCGCATCTCTCTCACTCTCCCTCTCCCATCACCGTCGCATCTCACCATCATTTTCTTCTTCATTCTTCATCATTTCACATCACAGATCTGGAAGAACACAGATCCATCACAGATCCAACAATGAAGAAGAACACAAATCCACCTCTTTCTCACTGTGTTTGCTCTGTTCTTCGGTTTCTTCGGATTAGGGTTCGTTTTTGAGAGAGATGCGATGGTGATGGTGAGGAAAAGAAGGAAAAATGGTTGAGGGAGAGTGAAAGAGAGATGCGAAGAGAGAAAGATAGATGCGCAGAGGGAGAGTGAAAGAGAGATGCAGCGGTGGTGACAGTGAGGTGGGAGGGTGGCGACGGTGGTGACAGTGAGGTGGTTGAAGATGGGTTTTGTTGATCTGTATTTGGGGATTATGTTTTATGTTTTTAAAAGGCTAAATAACATAAAAGATGATGTGGTAATTATTTTAGAATTAAATAAAACATTTACATGCCACGTCATTTAATGAAAATGGACGCCACGTCAGCAGTTAACTGCCAAGGTGGCGTCCGTTAACAAAAACTAACGTCAGGGACCAAAATGAAACGAAAATGAAACATGAGGGACCAAAACGGACCAGAAAAAAGATAAAGGACCAAAGTGAAACCTAGAGCAAACATAAAGGACCAAAAGTGCTATTTAGCCTATGTTATATTATTAGAATATTATATAATAAGTTGTAGTTTTTGTTTTATAAAACATTTTTCTTGATTCCCAACCTGGACAACGGAGCCGCCGAATCACAAGAAAATCATCTTCTGATGCGGAAAACACAAGTTTTTCTTTTTCTCCTGATTCCTTGCCCTATAATGGTGCAGCCCTGCAATGCAACATAGGGGAACAGGCTGTCAAAACCGAGCCGAAGGTCATCTTTTATTTGGATCTCTTCATCTTATGTTTTTGTGATCTTGCTTGCGATTATACTGCGACCCCACCCATTTACAATTTCACATGTTATCTTACATGGTCAGGGGTTGTAAGATCATAAAATCATGGGATCTTATGATTTAGATTGTGATCTTGACAACTTCGATGTCTCGCGTTCACTTTTTTGTTTGTGCTTTAAGTTAGTTTTGTTATGCATTGCATTTGATATGATTCTTTCCTTTTTCTTTCAGTTGCCGATAAGAGAATTAAAACATAAATGTAGGTTTCCGTCGAGGCTCAGGCTCTGTATAAATTAACTGTAGATGTAAAATATAGAACCTCTAATCTTTTAATTTTCATTACTCTTTCTTTTCAATGTGGCACTAGGTTTAGAGTAAATCTCTCAAAATGATAGCAATTTGTTTGTGTTATTCATTTGCAACTTTAAACCTTTCAATTCAGGAATTTAAAATATTATATCCTTTGATCTGGTTATATAATTTTGAAATACAACTATCTCGTCTTGCATTTACAGTTTATTCATGAAAGAGTAATAGCTCTATTTTCATTGTCATAGTAGAAGTGGGAAGACTTCACATCAGTTCCTGTGCAGTAAGTCGTGTTACCTTTTTTGTATCATGATATACATCATCTCATGTAGCCACAGTATTTTGGGACGTCACCATTAGAACTGTAAAAACTGGGCCGCCCGGCTTTGGCCCAGCCGACCCACTGGGCCAAAATGTTAAAGCTGGCTGGGCTAGCTAACCCAATTGTCAATTGAGCTGTATTTTTGTAGCCCGACCCAGCCCAAACACTGGGCCAGCTGGCCGGCCTGCAGTCCAGTCTAACTTTAACAAATGAAACCATAAAAATTGTTCAAAATAACATAAAAAAGTAGGCCTAGGTTGGCCCAGAGCCAAATGCGCTTGTCCAAGACGCCCCGATTCGTTTATGGGCCTCTATTTAAGGAGCCCAGCCTAGTTCGAAATACTGGGCCATTGGGCTGGACCAGAATTGATAGCTCTAGTCACCATATTGTCTTGTTGTCTGGCAAATAGTATTGAATTATTTATGTGACAGTGGGGAGTTAGCAGGACTAGTGGACTTTTATATATACTAGTGTTAGCCAACGTAAAGGTAAAACTTTGTTGAATCTGCTTGACATGGATCCAATATTTTATCATAATTCATAAGTGTCATGATCTCAGTATTTTAGGAGGTGGGTTTTACGTTGTCAAAGTGCAGACTTCATAGACTTTTTTTAAGTATTGAGAACAATACATTGCTGAGCTTTAATATACTCGAAGTAGCTTTTAGATAGTTTTTTATACTTTTTTTATTGAGTAACTAAAAGTCATTCTCCTCTAAATGTGTACAGACGCTAGTGCAACAGACTATCAACATGGAGCAGCAGAACCCAAATAACACCCCAGATGGTTCAGGAGATGTGCCGTTGAAGCGCAAACGTGGTCGACCAAGGAAATACCCAAGGCCAGATGCAGAGGAGAGTTCCTATATAGTCCATAGTCAAAATAAAAAACCGAATCCTGTTCGTACTGAACATGTCCCAGTACCCCCTGGATTTAATGCAGTTGATGATAATCAACAACTTCAAAGGGCTCAAGAAAATGTTTCAAATAATGCTACAGTGGGCCAGGAGGTTTCTGGTGTTATTGAGGCAGTATTTGAAGCTGGATATTTGCTCAAGGTTAAAGTTGGTGATTCTGATACTATTTTGAGAGGGCTAGTCTTTAAGCCTGAACGTTATGTTCCTGTTTCCCCTGAAAATGATGTGGCTCCAGGTGTTCCAATGATCCAAAGAAATGAGGTTCCCTTCCCTTTGAGAACTACTCAGTTTCAAACTCCTCCTCCGAAGGCAAACAATGGACAATCTGCGAGTGGTTGTAAAGTTGAAACTCTTGCAATGAACGGTTTACCAGCTGTCCCTCAGGTGCCTGGAAGAACAGTTAATTTGGTTACTTCTTCTGGAAACAATTTTCCTTCTGTGGCAGGCCAAACCACTCATCAACTAGCCAGAGGTACCGTAGTGCCTGTTGTGCTCCAACCAAGTAACTTTTCAAATGGGAAGCCAGTTTCTAACCAACCATCACAAGTCACTCCAGTTTCTATTGGGAGTGGAGTAATTGCAGGAAAAGAAATTCCGGTATATGGAAATCAGGAACCTACGTCTAATGCCCAAACTAGCCAGAATATGTTGCCAAGTGGCCTGCAAACTGAAGGTGTTCCGAATGTTCAATCTTCTGACGCACTAAATGGAAATGAGGCCAAATCACCAACAGCCAAATTGTCGACAGCGCCTAACGTGCATTTTGAGCAACTTGTTACTGAAGTTGTTAGAAGAATTGAAACTCCATCAGAAGCCATGGATACCGAGATTGGAAACAGCAAGCCAGGTGAGAATATACTGGTGAAGGATCCTAACCCTGTGCAGGAAGACAAAGTCAATGATATGGATCAATCTGTCTTGATTAAGCCTCTGCAAGCTGTACAATCTCAATCAGATGCCATGGATACTGAAACTGGAAACAGCAAGCCAGGCGATATAATACCGGTGAAGGATCCTAGCACTGGTCAGGAAGAAAAAGTCAACGACGTGGATCAATCTGTCTTGATTAAGCCTCTGCAAGCTGTACAATCTCATTTTCGGGAAGATTCAGCTTCTGCCCCAAAAGCTCCAAACTATACTGAAACTGGCAAAATGGCTGAGCTTTTTCAGGTAAATAAGGCTTTGACTAATATGTATTAGGCATGGAAAAAGGGAAGGACTAAACTTATATTCATTTCCTTTGGTCAAGTTGTTACTGCTCTAGTTCTAGATAGAAGTATAAAACACAGAGACAGTTGTGGGGTCAAGTGCATTGTAAAAATGTTTCTTGCATATATTTAGTGAAAATAACTCTCTCTGTGTCTAGAGCAGTAACAACTTGACTCATGGAAATGGACCTAACTTTTGTTGAAAAGGGTGCTGGGGTGATGGAAGAAACCAACACTCCAGTTGCCTCTGATTAGTCTGTTATGTGCTGAAATTGTGACATATATATGTATTGATTGATGTGCTATAATGTAATAAGGTTTTGCAGAGTGACAAAACTGAAAACCAAGCAACAAAAGCAACAGAGCTAGAATCTGGAAATAAGTTGGATAATATGAGCAATTTTGGAACCGGACTTTAAGATGGTGGAATGGTTCAATCTACAGTGTTGTCCCGACTGAGCATTGAATGCTTGATTTATTATTTTTTTTATCAGTAGTTTCTATTGGCAAAGCAAAATATTTAGGGTTTAGGATCTTGAATAATTTTAGACTTGCAAGCATTTTTGGGCTTGTGGATTTCACCTTCTTTTCGGATTTTAATTACTTTTTTCACAGAGCAGTTGCTGCCTAAAACTTAAATTAATGTTTCAGTTTTCAAGACATTTTATCAGGTGTGTGCTCTCTGGTTCCTTTGTTATATTTGTTGCCATATTGTTCACTCTGATTCTGTAACATCCCTAATTTTAAAATAACATTTTTAAAGCGAACTTTATATAATTGCTAATCGAAGGAATTAATAATTCGGAATTCGGGAGCGGACGAGTCGAGAAATTTTATGCCGAGTAATTAACCGTAGAATTAGTGGAGGTTTTGACCTAAAAACCTTGAGTTAATGAACTAAGGGCATTATGGTCTTTTCCCAAACCATAACACCCTCAGCCCATACACCCTCCAACTGAACCCATCTCTCATAAACACAATTGAAAATCAGAAATGGAAAGAAGAAGAGAAAAGAGAGGAAAGGGAGGAGAGAGTTGCGAATAAGAGAGGGAGGGAGAGCTTGATCAAGTCTTGATGCATGTGCTTGCTTCTTCCTTCATCAAGATCAGAATTTCATCCTCTTTCTTCTGGTAGCATTCTTGCAAGCTGGATCATTCTCATCTCCTCTCTACCATTTTCGGCCACTCAAGCTCCACATGGAAGAAATGGAGTCTTTGCTCACTTGATGCCTTGCATGTGCACTTAGAGTTAGAAGAGAGGTACATCTGAACCCACTTTATGAATTGGAAGTGTTTTGAAGGTTGTAATGTTGCTGGTACAGAAGGTGGAAGCTCAAATTCGAAATGGCAAGTGGTTGAAGATGGTGTGATCAAGCTAATTAGAAATTCTGGGCAAAACCCATTTTACCTACCTTCGGTGATTGTATCGTATCTCCCTGTACACAGCTCCTATGATCGTGATTCTTGTCCCTCTGGAAACTAGACACAAAGATCTTCATTTTGGGCACAAGAACCGCATGATTTCATTGAGAAATGAGAGAGATATCATGCTCACAACTTTCGGATTAAGAATCAGCCACTGTTCTGGAGCAGTCCTCTTGTTTTGTTTATATCTCCCAAACCACTGGTTGCATGCAAGTGAATCTTTCTCCATCAGAGAGTAGACAAAATTCCCTTCACCGTAGACCCTCGTTTTGCTAAGTTTGGCTGAGATTTGAGTGAGTTACGCTCGTTACAAATTGGCGGTTTGTTGCTGGAAGTAGCTGGAGCGGATTCGGGAAGATTCGTGGGATCGCCGTTCGTCCGAGTTCGCGAAGCTTCGGCGTTGGGAGCGATTGTCATCGCCAAAAGGCGAGTTCTATACTCACTAGGGAAACTATCATGTGTTCTGGTTGAGTCTCGCGTAAACTAAAAGAAATTGGCGACAAGCCGCTTTGCGAAAACCCGTTTTAAATACCGAGCTATGTTGTTGTTTGATTGAGATTGTGGTTGATTATTATAATCGTTATGTGATTGATATGTGGATTGTTTGGCTGGATAATGTTCTCTGTTTGAAGGTTGATGAGTTAGGTATCGATCGGAACGGAGTTTGGACACGAAACGGATTCGAAAAAGGGCTCGAAATGGCATTTCAACAAGTCTGTGAGACAGGCACGGACCGTGCGCCATCAAGCACGGGTCGTGCGTTGCCTTCTGATTCACAGGATTGCTGAGTGTTGATTTCGCGCACGGACCGTGCGCCATCAAGCACGGGTCGTGCGTATGCTTCTGTTAACATTTTCAAAATGTGTTCAAAACCTTCCTAATTGATTCCAAACCTATCCTAATCCCTTCCCAATGTTATGAAACGATAAAATAACCGTAATTCGTTGGAATTGCTTAAGTTTAATGATAACAACCTCATGTCATGATTGAATGATTATTGACGGCCCAATGCGGGTATACGGAACGTGTTATGGATTTGGTTGTCATGCTATGATTGTGATTGATATATTGTGCTGGACTGATTGGATTATTATCAGGACAAGTTAGAAGAGTAAATCCTAGTAAGCCGTGTGAGATCACCTAATAATAAGATCATGTTAGTACAAGACTAAGTTAAGTACAAGTTCACTGTTAAGCATAAGCTCATGGTTTGGTTAAGTTCATTGTTCACTGATCACGGTTCACAGTTTACTGCTCATTGGTTATTGTTCATCGTTCACTGTTCACTGCTCATTGTTCATGGTATATATTATATACATCATTGCTGGGGTGACGACCCTGTTCATGGATTAGCGTACTAGTGGGAGAGGAAGTCATGAGCCTTATCCCCTAGGCCCGTTACATTGTTGTCCCTAAGGTAGTAGAAATGGCCGGGGACTGGGTTTGCCGGAATCTTTAAAATAAGACCCGGTGATATGCTAAGAATCATTGTCATGGTGTGTGCCTTGTGTGTCGCTTAGAAGGGCCACGAGTACACGTTGAATGTTCCCCGTAGTCGACTTAAGGGCTACGATTCATGAAATCAATCATAATTGAACCGAGAGAGTTAGTAAGGGGTCTCGATAGAACTCACTGAGACAAGTTGTCTCACCCAATCCATTGTTGTTGTTTTTCAGTTAAGCAGGGAAAGTTGAAGACCGTGAGGCACGGCTAAGGAGACGGCATGAGGAGTTGCTGACGCTGTTTATTTTGTCATGTTATGTATCTCTGTATTTTTATTCAGTGTCTTAGATGTACGATTGTACGACTTATGCTTATAAAGTTGTAAATCGCTTCCGCAGACTTTCTATTTTGGTACTGAACACTAGTTGAGAGGTGTAAGGAACGATATTATGTATTTCTCATGTTAAGTTATGTAAGCGCACTTGATGGCTTTTAGCATCGAGTTTTAGTATGTGTTCAGTATTTAAAACAGGAAGTACTCTGATGTATGCCAGTAGTGCATTTCGGTAATTTCTACAAGTTAGAAATTATCGGGGTGTTACAATTGGTATCAGAGCAGTTCGACCTAGTCGGGCTTAGAATTCCAGAGTCTCTTACATCTTCTAAGTGTGATTCCTCTTAATATGCTATTAGACATTGAGCCTGATCAACTCAATACTTTGTGCATATTTCGCAGAATCATGGCTGGTAGAGGTAGGGGAAGCGTCCCCGTCGACCCACACTTTTAGCCTTCTCGTTTCATTAGGACGCGCAGCAGGAGCAGAGGGCTACAGACGCCGTACCGGAACAACAGGTGGGCATCAGTGATGGTTCGAAGAAGCTGTGGGCTACCGTTTGTTTCTCGAAACCGATTCAATTATAAAATCATGTAGAGAGTTCAGGTTACATTAAGTATGGACGGAAACTTGATTACACTAAAGAGCAAAACCGCTTTTAAAAATATATCTTGCTTCTTTTCTTATGCTCTTTGATGCGATCATGATTTCCTTCGATCGTTAATGTGCGAAGGTAGGATTGACTATGGTCAATCCAAGTTGGGGTGAAATTCCTTTAAGTGCCACTAAGAGGAGTTAGGGTTTGACTCTTGAAGGGGGATGAAGGTCCATGAAGCTTCAGGAGAATGTTCATGGGGTAAGATGGACGATTTTGCGGACAAAATCTTTCAAGTTGGGGTGATTGTAACATCCCTAATTTTAAAATAACATTTTTAAAGCGAACTTTATATAATTGCTAATCGAAGGAATTAATAATTCGGAATTCGGGAGTGGACGAGTCGAGAAATTTTATGCCGAGTAATTAACCGTAGAATTAGTGGAGGTTTTGACCTAAAAACCTTGAGTTAATGAACTAAGGGCATTATGGTCTTTTCCCAAACCATAACACCCTCAGCCCATACACCCTCCAACTGAACCCATCTCTCATAAACACAATTGAAAATCAGAAATGGAAAGTGTTGCGCTCGTGTGTGTTATAATCGCAATATCAGTGCAAGTATACACGTCGTACAAGTAATAAAGTGGATAAAAAGTAAGAGATCGTTCCCACGAGGATTGATTAACTTTCAGAGTTCAAGTCTTTAAAACACAAGTGAAACAGGTAATAAATCGGCACTAAAAGTAGGTGTTAAGACTAAGAACGTAAATAAAACAAGTAAATGAGAAGTGGTTGTGAATATGGAAGAGTATGAGTTGGATTGCTGCATGCAAGTAAATCTCCTCTAGTCAGACGTTATAACGTTTACACGTTAACACGTACAAATGCTATGTTGTATAGACGTTATAACGTTTGAACGTTGTTGCAAAAGAGCTGTGCTTTTCAGTCACAAAACGTCAGAGCTTCAAGTACTAGAATTCCTATGTCTAGGTTCTAAGTAGGCCTACTCCTGTATTTTAAGTACCCACAGCAATGTCCTATGAACTATTATCCATTCTATGTCTAGACTTAGATAAAAATGCCTAAATGTCTTTAGTGCACCTTTTCATTCACATAAATCTTTGAGTTCTTTTCATAGACCATGTCTGTACCTATGAATCTACTTGTTTTAAGTGGCCAAGTTCAAAACAAGTTTGGAAATATTAACATGCAAAGATTTAAAACGCATAAACATCAATACTTCATAACATTAAACTAGAGGTTCATTACATGCAAAACAACAACCCAACTACCAATGTTTAGCTCATGCTGAGCATCCTTACAGAAATAAGAGGAGTTAAAATCCAAATACCGTACATAGGGGAAAGGAGACTAAACGCCAATGATACGCCTAAGTGGCCTTCCTTCATGTACGCTGTAAAGACGTTACAACGTCTGAGCCTTACAGTAGTGGTTGCGAATGAAGATGGAAATTGGGGCTTGAGAAAATTTAAAATGAAGAAGTCTGTGTCCAGAACTTCTTTTAGAAAAACTATCTCTGAAAAATGGAGGAAGGTGGATGATGAATGGAGTCGTCTCCTGTCCGCATGGTGCACCCTTGCCTTTTTATAGAGAGAAAATAGCCATGGTCAAAGGAGGGTCACGTGCTTGCTGATGTCATTCTCCACCTTCCAAGCTTGCTTGCGAGTTGACTCTGCCCTGAAGTGACACCGCACTGCTACAGTGCGTCAGCCGCGTCAGCTGCTGAGGAGAGAGAAGATCTTCTTCATTTCCAGATCTTTGACCATCATTACAAGCGCGCCAAAATGAGATATTACTTTCTTGCTTTGCTGCCCTTCTTCAGACGTGATGAGAGACGTTGCCACGTTCAGTTTACTGCACAAACACAAGAAGCATCAAAACGCTCACAAAGGCGCCAATTGGTGCCAAAATGCATAGAATTTGTAATTTAGCCCCTTTCTAACTGAAAAGCAATAAACTAACAGAAACTTAATAGAAACAACCTACTATTGTCAGAGGACTTGCATGATTTAACTTTGAATAGGTATAAATAACTCATGTAAATATGAGTTATCACACCCCCAAACTTAAACCATTGCTTGTCCTCAAGCAAATGAAATACAACATACGAAAAGATACAAGAAATTAAATACACCAACAGTTTACACCCTGCTCATCCATTTGATCCAGAATTTTCCTCAAGGGGCTAATTCCTTCAGACTTACACTACACACTCACGCACCAATGCACAATTACATTCTAGATTCATTACTGCCCAAAGTGAGTGTGTGATCTCTGTATCAATTCTTTTCCTAGCTAGGTTCAGAAGCTATCCTAGCTTATGAAAGAGTGGTTTCCAATTATGGTGAGGGTATAACATCTTTCAAAACATAGAGAAGGCTAACATTTCCACATAAGACATGAGGGTTATTTTAAGTACGACAAAGGGTCTTGATTTGGGTGCTAGGACTAGATTAGTGCAAACTACTTTTCTGACTCGCAAAACACACAGACGACTGCAACCCCTCATTACTGAGCAACTTTCATTTGATTCACTTCATTTTTGGTTTGGAGTTTTTGTGATTTTCTCCTTTTTGATCCCTTGGATTTGACAATTTGGGATTGAGATATTTGGGGTACCCAACATTTGTTTCGGGAAAATGCAGCCAACACAGAGGACATGTGGATTTTTCCACTTATTTGAAACAACACACACACTTTTTTTTTTCTTTTTGGAGTAGACGTTATAACGCTTATAGGAGGGACGCTACAACGTCTGATAAAACATAACACAACACGAAAACACACACGGCATACGTTATAACGTTACAGGTAGACGTTACAACGTTGCACTCACACAACACAAGCACTAATCGTCCTACAGTCTTGGCACCCAGCCTTAGCACAACCTGATATACCCCCAAACTTAGTTTCTACTGCTACTCTAAGTTTTTAATCAAGTTTTACCATCACCATAGTCAACCAAAACTAGCTTTGCATCACATAGTCCCTAGCTAACTAGGTTTTCCTCAAAACAGAGTTTGTGTGGAAGCAGTAATCAATTCTTATCCATTTAAGCATGCATCAGCTACTCACACACATTCACACAAAGTCATTCTTAGATTTAGCCCAAAGAGAAACATTTTTGATAATTACTCAAGTAGGGAAGTAAATTGATTTTGCATTTGATTTTATGCATACATGAAACATAAAAATGATCCTCCCCCCCAGACACAAAGATGAGCAGTGTCCTCACTGCTCACTGATCTTCAAAAATGGGAGAGGAACACTCAAACACAACAGAAACAAAGCAACTACTGACTACTAACTCTCTAGACGTTGTAACGTCTGGACAGCTATTTATTTGAATTGAAATTGCAAACTATAACTATACTACTGCTAAAAAGAGGGCTAACTTACTTGTTCAGAGCACCCGACC
Source organism: Astragalus membranaceus (assembly GCA_039519185.1). Taxonomy (NCBI): domain Eukaryota; kingdom Viridiplantae; phylum Streptophyta; class Magnoliopsida; order Fabales; family Fabaceae; genus Astragalus; species Astragalus membranaceus. The sequence goes on along the minus strand of CM076848.1, from coordinate 126,433,027 downwards.
TGAGCCTTCCACTCTGCCTGGCTGGGATGCTTGCTTGCACAGTCTTCTTTTTCTTTTCCTTCTTCTTCTTTTCTCCTTCACCATCACCAGCACCAACTGAGATTTCAGTTTCTTGTGGCATCTTTGCACTGCTCTCAGCAACTCTTTTCTTTGCTTCCTCCCATGCTTTCTGCTTTTCCAGTTCTTCAGGATGAATCTGCTGCTGCTCTTTGGGTTCCCCCTGGGCTTTTTCAACCTCTGGCTCATGAGACGTTGTAACGTCTGCAGCTTTCTCTTCAGCAGCAACAGCAGGAGCATTCTCTGAACCACTTGCAGCAACAAATGCTGCACTGGTGGCTGTTGCTGGCTTGTCTTTAGCAGCATCAGATTTCTTCCTTACCTGCTGTAACACCCCTTTTCTAATAACTTTACTTTTAAATAAAATCAGAGTCTCTTTTTTTTTTAAAACAATTCAAGCGAGTGCTTTATTTACTCCATAAATATCAAGATACATAACACCATGAGAAAACGTTTAGTTCGCATCAACTAAATCCAATCACTACCAGCAGCGGAATAAATATGAGTTCTAAAATTTAAAACCAATACATCACCAATCAAATCTAACAGTTTAGGAAAATAATGCATAAACATAGGACATCCCCCCCTGGTGCTACGTATCAGAGCGAGACACTTCCTACCAGACGAAGGCGTAAAGGAATCCTTCACTCGTTATTACCTGCACGTTGCCGACATAAGAAGCAACATAAAAGCAGTAGGGTGAGTCTCTTTTCATAATTAATAACATATGGGAATTAAGCACTGCATAGGAAAAGGAAACCAGGCACACCAATTCACAACAATGGGGACAATCAAATCAGCATTCTAATTCCAAGCAGCACTATACAATATGTGATTATGCATGTAATGCAACCCAAAACTCCACGGGTACATGCATGTCGGATCCGTCACCAAATACAAATAGGCCGTAGCCTCTGCTCACCAAATTAAATTAGGCCGTAGCCTCTGCTCACCAATAATGCACATGTTTCATGAGATGCTATGGAAATGCATCACAACACACCAAGTCCAATCAATTCACCATTTTAAATTCATGATATCACCATAGTACATTAATCAACTCACCAACTTAAAATTAGGCCGAAGCCTCTGCTCACCAATCTCACCTCATCATACTTACCAATTCAGCTCACCACTCACACCAACACCAAATCAAATAGACCAACTTAGAACATTGACACGACATAGGGAAAGTGGGTAAAATAGCCATTTGGACACTTGAACCAGTCAGAAACACCAGTAAAAATAATTTATTTTTGCATAAAATTGAGCCCATGGAATAGACACTGAAATTAGCTTCGAAACGCATTTTGAACCGTTAAATTTGGATAACCGAGTCAAAAGTTACATTAAAAACAAAATAGGAAAAAATATTTAGACATCCTGGAACTGGCGCATGGGCGCTGGGCGCCCAGGGGCAACACAGCGCTTGGCGCATGGGCGCTTGGCGCCCAGGAGAGGCAACACGCACAGGCGCATGGGCGCTTGGCGCCCAGGAACAACACGCGCAACAGCGCACAGGCGCTAGGCGCCCAGGGGAACAACACGCGCAACAGCGCACAGGCGCTAGGCGCCCAGGGGAACAACACGCGCAACAGCGCACAGGCGCTAGGCGCCCATGGGAACAACATGCACAGGCGCTCAGCACAGCAACACGGCGCCTAGGCACTAGGCGCCTAAGGCCAACATGCAACAAAATTTATTTTCCTTCGAAATTGATTTTACACGAGCCAAATGCTCAGAACATGAAAACCAAATTAAAATTTCATCAAAAACTGACCCTCATTTTTGGCGCCCATGCACTAGGCACCTAGTGAAAATATGCAACTCAACTCCTTTGTTGCCAAAAATCATTTTTCATGAGCCATTTTACCTGAGTATAAAAACCTGAAAACAATTTTCGCAAAACTATCACCCGGACTTTGGGGCCCTTGGCGCCTATGACACAAGCAACAAGTGCCAAAACTGACAGCACAGGGACACAGAATGGCAACACCGGCAACAGGCACAGCAACACAGAATGGCAACACAGGCAACAGAATTTTTGGAAACTGGCACAGCACACTGCTGGGCACTTGGCGCCCATGACCATGGCGCAAAACAGGAAATTTCAGCAACATGCACATGGCGCCTAAGGCGCCTAGGGGCTTCCAAACAGAATTTTTCTACTTTCAATCACCAACTAAAATTGCCAAAACACTCCTATATATATATTATTAAAGTAACACCATGATCCCCAATTTCACCAAGCAAGCACCAATGAGACATATGATCAAACATAGGGTACCCAATTCGCATTTAGCCACAACTCAAGCATCAATCATACAATTTTCAACATAATAATTTCAGCATCAATCATCATAATATTATAATTTACTCAATCAACATCACAATTCATTCATGGGAATTATCCTAGAACCCTAACCCTAAGCACCAATTCGCATATCTATTAAAAACAAAAAGAGGACCCCCTGACCTTATGGAAGTCGAATTTGCTAGCCAAGCTCCAAGGAAAAATTGCAAGCCACCACGAGCCTCCTCCTCTTCTCTATGTGCTTCGCCCTCTCTTCTTCTTCTCCTCTCTCCTTCGCAACTCTTCTCTTCTCACTCTCTCTTACGTTACTTTTCTTTCTTTTTCCCACTTGAGTCAAAATGAAAACTAGCTTCTAAGACCCCTTGAGAGTCGAATCACTTGACTAGGCAATGGGCCACGGGCCTAATTGTGGATCACGGGCCCTTGCTCGCACCACTTAATTAGTGACAACACCTCCTAATAAAATAAAATAAAATAAAATAATTAAACTTGAATTATTTAATTAAATTAAATAAATATTGTAAGCCTTAAATAACTTAATTAAATAAATAATTAAATTATTTTGGGGCGTTACAACTCTCCCCCACTTAGAATATTTCGTCCTCGAAATTACCTGAATCAAACAACTCCGGATATGCTTCCCGCATCTTGCTCTCCAGCTCCCAAGTCATACTCTCGCCAGCAGCTCCTAACCAAACCACTTTCACCAAAAGAATTTCTTTCCCCCTCAGAGTCTTCACTTCTCTATCTTCAATCCGCACAGGCATAGTCTCCACGGTGAGATTATCCCGTACCTCTACTTCATCCATCTGAATCACATGAGACGGGTCCGGAACATACTTTCGAAGTTGTGACACGTGAAACACGTCATGCAAGTTCGAAAGATTAGGTGGTAGAGCCACCCTATAGGCAACACTTCCCACCCTCTCCGTAATCTGATACGGACCAATGAAACGGGGAGTTAACTTCTTAGATTTCAAGGCACGCCCAACACCAGTCACCGGAGTGACTCTCAGAAACACATGGTCACCGGCCTGAAACTCTAAATCCTTCCTTCTCTTATCATGATAGCTCTTTTGTCGACTCTGCGACGCTTTCATCTTCTCACGGATTAATTTTACCTTCTCAGTTGTTTCTCGCACAATCTCAGGCCCCAACACTGCACTCTCCCCAGATTCATACCAACACAACGGAGTCCTACATCTCCGACCATACAACGCCTCAAACGGTGCCATACCAATACTAGAGTGAAAACTGTTGTTATAGGTGAATTCTATCAACGAAAGATGAGAATCCCATGAACCTCCCTGCTCAAGAACACATGCTCTCAACAAGTCCTCTAACGACTGAATAGTCCTCTCCGTCTGACCATCTGTCTGCGGATGATAAGCGGAGCTCAACCTCAACTTAGAACCCAAAGCTTCCTGCAAACTTTTCCAAAATTCAGATGTAAATCTTGGATCTCTATCAGACACAATACTAAGCGGAACGCCATGCAACTTCACAATTGTCTTGATGTAGATTTCTGCCAACTTTGGAACTGGATAAGTCATATTAATTGGTAAGAAATGAGCAGACTTAGACAACCTGTCCACAACCACCCATATAGCATCAAACCCTCTCACTGTATTTGGCAAACCAGTTACAAAATCCATGGAAATGCTATCCCATTTCCATTCCGGAATCTCCAATGGTTGCATCAATCCCGCAGGCTTCTGATGCTCAATCTTAGACTTCTGACAAGTCAGACACGAATACACAAACTGCGCCACATCCTTCTTCATACCAGGCCACCAGAACATTCTCTTCAAATCTTGGTACATTTTCGTAGCTCCTGGATGAATACTCAACTTGCTCCTATGGCTCTCCTCAAGAATCATTCTCTTCATCTCAGCATCGTCAGGAATGCAGATCCTATCTCTGAATCTCAATACACCTTGGGAATCTAACTTGAAATCTCCATCCACATCTTGATCATTCACGACTAACAGGTCTACCAACTTTACATCTGACTTTTGCGCTTCTCGGACACTAACCAAAAATTCATTGCCGATCTTCAACATCCCCAATCTGACACTCTGCGGTGTCACTTCACAAACCAGACTCATGTCCCGAAACTGCTCAATCAACTCTAACTCTTTCACCATCATAGCCGACATATGCAAACTCTTCCGACTTAAAGCATCAGCCACGACATTAGCTTTGCCGGGGTGATTGTTCAAGCCGAAATCATAATCCTTCAGCAATTCTAGCCAACGTCTCTGCCTCATATTTAGCTCCTTCTGATCAAACAAGTATTTTAAACTCTTATGGTCGCTAAACACTTCAAATCTGGTACCATACAGATAGTGCCTCCAAATTTTCAGCACAAACACAATTGCAGCTAGCTCCAAATCATGAGTAGGGTAGTTCTTCTCATGGGTCCTCAACTGTCTGGACGCATAAGCTACTACCTTACCCTCTTGCATCAATACACCTCCCAAACCCATCTTGGAAGCATCACAATATACTACAAACGGTCGATCAGGAACAGGCAAGGTCAAAACGGGCGATGTAGTCAACCTCTTTTTCAACTCATTGAAGCTCTCCTCACAGCGAGCATCCCACACAAAAGCTCTTCCTTTACATGTCAACTGAGTCAACGGAAGTGCCAACCTCGAGAAACCTTCGATAAATCTCCTGTAATAACCAGCTAATCCCAAAAAGCTTCTAATCTCTGTAACTGACTTCGGGCTCTCCCATTGGGACACAGCATCAACCTTGGCTGGGTCCACAGCTATACCATTACCAGAGATAATATGACCAAGGAAACCTACTTCATTCAGCCAGAACTCACACTTAGACAATTTTGCATACAATTTCTTTTCTTTCAATACTTCCAGCACTAACCTCAAATGTTCTGCGTGCTCCTCTTCTGTCTTAGAATACACCAGAATGTCGTCAATAAACACAACTACAAACCGATCCAAGTAACTATGAAAAGTGCGATTCATGTACTCCATAAACACACCCGGCGCATTGGTAACACCAAACGGCATAACAGAATACTCATAGTGCCCATATCTCGTTCTGAAAGCGGTTTTCTGAATGTCTTCATCCTTTACCTTGATCTGGTGATAACCCGACCTCAAATCGATTTTACTAAACACCTTAGCACCTACCAACTGGTCCATCAGATCATCAATTCTGGGAAGCGGATACCTGTTCTTTATTGTCACTTTGTTCAATTGCCTATAATCGACACAAAGTCTCATACTCCCGTCCTTCTTTTTCACTAACAATACCGGAGCACCCCACGGTGACACACTTGGTCTTACAAATTTCTTCTCAAGCAGATCTTCTAATTGCTTTTTCAATTCAGACAACTCTGAGGCTGACATTCGGTACGGTGCCATAGACACAGGCCTAGTACCAGGTATAAGATCAATGGCAAACTCAACCTCCCTCTCTGGCGGGACACTTGGAATTTCATCCGGGAACACTTCAGGAAACTCACACACTACTTGAACCCTGTCAATGATTGCCTGATTCTCAGCAGACAATGACGCCATCACAACAAACAGATGAACTCCCTCCTTCATTACCTTATGCAAATGACCAGCAGGCAACAAAACTGATTCTTCCTCTTCGGGAGGAAGGAAACTCACAGATCTCCGGAAACAATTAATATGCACATGGTTAAATACTAACCAGTCCATACCAAGAATGACGTCCAACCCTCCCAACGGCAAACAAATAAGATCAACAAGAAAATCTCTGCCGAAGATTGACAGAGGGCACTTAGCACACACAAGAGAGGTAGTTACTGAACCCTTAGCTGGAGTGTCAATAACCATCTCCCTCATCATAGAAGATAAAACAAGGTCCAATTTCTCAGCACACAAAGCAGCAATAAATGAATGCGTAGCACCAGTATCAATAATAGCAATCAAAGGAATACCATTAATAAAACATGTACCTCTAATCTCATTAGTATCCTCTGATCCTGCGAGAGCAAACACTTTTCCGTGGGACTTCTCTTTCTTCGGCTTAGTACACTTAGTACTAATATGACCTGATTCCCCGCAATTGTAGCACACCACATCCCTTTTCTCACATTTCGCAGCCACATGACCCTCTTTACCGCATTTGAAACATTTATTATCTGAGCAGTCAAAACTCTTGTGACCCGGCTTGCCACACCTGTAGCACACAACCTTCGCAGGGGCATCTCCCCCACTTGTTTTCTTATTATCAGCATACCTCTGCTTACCTTTACCAGCTGGAACCTCATATGGCTTACCCCGATTCTGAAATTTACCTCTTAGATCCCTCATGACCTTAGAATGAGCATTACTATCATCCTCATATATCCTGCAACTGTCGATCAAATCAGCGAATACCCGAATCTTCTGGTACCCTACAGCCTTCTTGATATCAGCCCTCAGTCCATTCTCAAACTTAATACACTTTGAGAACCCAGAATCAGCATCAGCATAATGGGGATAAAACTTAGCCAATTCAGTGAACTTGGCAGCATACTCTGTCACTGACATGCTTCCTTGCTTCAGCTCAAGGAATTCTATTTCTTTCTTACCTCTCACATCTTCAGGAAAATACTTCCGCAAGAACTCTCTACGGAAAACAGCCCAAGTTATCTCTTCATTAGCAGTTTCTAATCTCTGCCTCACCTCCATCCACCAATCATCAGCTTCCTCAGCCAGCGTATGGGTACCATACCTGACCTTCTGCGCATCATCACAATCCATGACCCGAAATATCCTTTCAATCTCTTTCAGCCATGCCAGAGCACCATCTGGATTATACTTGCCCTTAAAGACAGGTGGGTTCTCTCTCTGGAACGTAGCCAAATTGCGCGTCCCATCATTAACAGCACCGGGTATATTACCCATCGCCCCGGCTATAGCCTGCAAGGCAGCAGCAAGTGCAGCATCGTCCCGTCTGGCCATTCTAGCACTGCAACAGAAAACAAAATTCAGAAACGAGTAACAAACTCAATGTTACTCAACATGACGACTCAACTACCGGCCGGACAGACCGAACTGCTCTGATACCACTAATGTAACACCCCTTTTCTAATAACTTTACTTTTAAATAAAATCAGAGTCTCTTTTTTTTTTTAAAACAATTCAAGCGAGTGCTACATTTACTCCATAAATATCAAGATACATAACACCATGAGAAAACGTTTAGTTCGCATCAACTAAATCCAATCACTACCAGCAGCGGAATAAATATGAGTTCTAAAATTTAAAACCAATACATCACCAATCAAATCTAACAGTTTAGGAAAATAATGCATAAACGTAGGACATCCCCCCCTGGTGCTACGTATCAGAGCGAGACACTTCCTACCAGACGAAGGCGTAAAGGAATCCTTCACTCGTTATTACCTGCACGTTGCCGACATAAGAAGCAACATAAAAGCAGTAGGGTGAGTCTCTTTTCATAATTAATAACATATGGGAATTAAGCACTGCATAGGAAAAGGAAACCAGGCACACCAATTCACAACAATGGGGACAATCAAATCTGCATTCTAATTCCAAGCAGCACTATACAATATGTGATTATGCATGTAATGCAACCCAAAACTCCACGGGTACATGCATGTCGGATCCGTCACCAAATACAAATAGGCCGTAGCCTCTGCTCACCAAATTAAATTAGGCCGTAGCCTCTGCTCACCAATAATGCACATGTTTCATGAGATGCTATGGAAATGCATCACAACACACCAAGTCCAATCAATTCACCATTTTAAATTCATGATATCACCATAGTACATTAATCAACTCACCAACTTAAAATTAGGCCGAAGCCTCTGCTCACCAATCTCACCTCATCATACTTACCAATTCAGCTCACCACTCACACCAACACCAAATCAAATAGACCAACTTAGAACATTGACACGACATAGGGAAAGTGGGTAAAATAGCCATTTGGACACTTGAACCAGTCAGAAACACCAGTAAAAATAATTTATTTTTGCATAAAATTGAGCCCATGGAATAGACACTGAAATTAGCTTCGAAACGCATTTTGAACCGTTAAATTTGGATAACCGAGTCAAAAGTTACATTAAAAACAAAATAGGAAAAAATATTTAGACATCCTGGAACTGGCGCATGGGCGCTGGGCGCCCAGGGGCAACACAGCGCTTGGCGCATGGGCGCTTGGCGCATGGGCGCTTGGCGCATGGGCGCTTGGCGCCCAGGAGAGGCAACACGCACAGGCGCATGGGCGCTTGGCGCCCAGGAACAACACGCGCAACAGCGCACAGGCGCTAGGCGCCCAGGGGAACAACACGCGCAACAGCGCACAGGCGCTAGGCGCCCAGGGGAACAACACGCGCAACAGCGCACAGGCGCTAGGCGCCCATGGGAACAACATGCACAGGCGCTCAGCACAGCAACACGGCGCCTAGGCACTAGGCGCCTAAGGCCAACATGCAACAAAATTTATTTTCCTTCGAAATTGATTTTACACGAGCCAAATGCTCAGAACATGAAAACCAAATTAAAATTTCATCAAAAACTGACCCTCATTTTTGGCGCCCATGCACTAGGCACCTAGTGAAAATATGCAACTCAACTCCTTTGTTGCCAAAAATCATTTTTCATGAGCCATTTTACCTGAGTATAAAAACCTGAAAACAATTTTCGCAAAACTATCACCCGGACTTTGGGGCCCTTGGCGCCCATGACACAAGCAACAAGTGCCAAAACTGACAGCACAGGGACACAGAATGGCAACACCGGCAACAGGCATAGCAACACAGAATGGCAACACAGGCAACAGAATTTTTGGAAACTGGCACAGCACACTGCTGGGCACTTGGCGCCCATGACCATGGCGCAAAACAGGAAATTTCAGCAACATGCACATGGCGCCTAAGGCGCCTAGGGGCTTCCAAACAGAATTTTTCTACTTTCAATCACCAACTAAAATTGCCAAAACACTCCTATATATATATATTATTAAAGTAACACCATGATCCCCAATTTCACCAAGCAAGCACCAATGAGACATATGATCAAACATAGGGTACCCAATTCGCATTTAGCCACAACTCAAGCATCAATCATACAATTTTCAACATAATAATTTCAGCATCAATCATCATAATATTATAATTTACTCAATCAACATCACAATTCATTCATGGGAATTATCCTAGAACCCTAACCCTAAGCATCCAATTCGCATATCTATTAAAAACAAAAAGAGGACCCCCTAACCTTATGGAAGTCGAATTTGCTAGCCAAGCTCCAAGGAAAAATTGCAAGCCACCACGAGCCTCCTCCTCTTCTCTATGTGCTTCGCCCTCTCTTCTTCTTCTCCTCTCTCCTTCGCAACTCTTCTCTTCTCACTCTCTCTTACGTTACTTTTCTTTCTTTTTCCCACTTGAGTCAAAATGAAAACTAGCTTCTAAGACCCCTTGAGAGTCGAATCACTTGACTAGGCAATGGGCCACGGGCCTAATTGTGGATCACGGGCCCTTGCTCGCACCACTTAATTAGTGACAACACCTCCTAATAAAATAAAATAAAATAATTAAACTTGAATTATTTAATTAAATTAAATAAATATTGTAAGCCTTAAATAACTTAATTAAATAAATAATTAAATTATTTTGGGGCGTTACACCTGCAACTTTTGCCTTTTGGTTGCAGGAGCATCAACTAGTTGTTCTTCTTCTTCACCTTGTCTTGCTTCTTCACTTGCAGCGGCTAATTCACGCCTTTTCTTCTTCCTAAATGGACTCTGGGTGGGCACAGTCTTGAATCTTTGTCTTTTGGGTGGGGGAATGAGATGTGGGTCTGGGTTAGATTCAACAGCAGTTGGTTCAGACGTAGTCACATCTGTACTGGTTACTTCTGGAATGGATGGTTGTGATGGCTCTTTAGTTGGTTCAGGTTGAGTGGGGGTTGGTTTTGAAATGGGTTGATCTTCAGGTTCAGATTGTGGTGTTTTGGGGATGTTTTGGTCATGGGTGGGTTGTTCTTTAGCTGAGGGATGGGGTTGTTTGGCTTTTGGTGATGGAGGTGTGGGTTGGGCTGGTTCTTTGAGTGTTTGGGTTGGTGGAGAGTCAGCCTCAATATCAGTCTTATCACTGGAGCTTCCTTTCTCTTCTGAATGTGTTTCTTCCTCATCATCACTTAGGATTTCCCTACTCACCTTCTTTGATTCCTCTGCATCACTCTCACTGATGCTATCCATATCAGCTGATTTAAGCTTTTCTTCCTCACTACTTACCTTCTTCTGCTTTTTCTTTGCTGGGCTCTTTCTTTTTGTGGCTGGTTTTCTTGTTTTCTTGACTTTTTCCTTCTTCACTTTTCTGAGGTTCATTGTTGATAAGGGTGTGTTGTCTTCATCTTCCTCTTGCATCCAATCTGGAAGTACTGGTTCTTCAATCACCATCTTGCCTTTTGCTGTTTGTGCAATCACCTTCTTTTGCCATTCAAATTGCTCCTTGACAAACTTGGCTAGGCTGTTTTGCTGGTCCACCAGACGTTGTAACGTCTGTGCATCAACTGACGTGTTAGCATCTGCAGCTCTCTGCCTAGCTTTGAACTTTGTAGAGAATGCCCCCTGGGGTTCCTCTCTTAGCTCAGATGCTTCAATCTCCACTCCAGCCTCCATGCAGAGATCAGTGATTAAACAAGGGAAGTATAGGTATCCATCCTTCCTGTTCTGCCATTTGTTAATCTCCCTGTTGATGAGCTTACCCACTTCAATCTTATCTCTTGACATAATGGCATCAATAGCAATCAGCCTCTCTTTATCAACCCAGAGAGTGTGAGAAGTGGGTATCAAGCAATGCCTAATGAAATGAAACCAAGTACTGGCCTCCTCACACAGGTATCTCTTCAAAATTTTGAATTCATTTCCATGGTCGCCTCTTCGCTCCCAAACAACTCCTTCAACACATATCCTTTCTTTGATTTCAGTCATCTCTGCTACTCCGTAAGTCTTTTGCTTCACCTCAACTGCCTTGCCATAGTAACCTAGCCCAAAGTAGTCATTTATGACTCTTATACCAATTTTGACTTCTTCTCCTCGAACGATGGAGGTGCTTGAAAGTTCTCCATCGGTTCTTTCAATGATTCCTTTGTAAAAGTCATGCACCAGAGTTGCAATGTATTCCTTTCTGTGAACTACAAATTTCTGCCATCCCAATGCTGTCACTGTTGCTAGAAAGTCAGGATTTGGGTTTTCCAAGCTGAAGCCCCTTTCTGGCAGCAAGGCTTTCTTCTTTGAAGGAATGGGGATTTCTGGGTTTGGAACAGAGGAAGAACTTGGGTTGACATTCTTTCCTTTACCAGATGATTTTACTGCAGCTTGTTTGGTTTTTGTCATGGTGATTGAATGAGTTTTCTGGAGAGTGGGGGATTTGAGATTTGAGATTTGGGGGAAGGGATGAGATTGCGGTTTCTGAAAGTGTCTGAAGGTGGTTTTGGTGATTGTAACTGGTGAGTGTTTATTGGGGAGGTTTTATGGGAAGTTGAGAAGTAGGTGGTGGCGTGGGTTTGGGAAAAAGGGGTAACCGTTGGAAGTGACGTCATGATCACTTCGGCAGTCACGTCTTAATAAGAATCATTTTCAAAGAAAAAATTTTTTCAATTGAAAACTGTTTGACTCATTTTCTTTTCTTTTTCATTTAAAACTTTACCCAGGCAGCAAACGTGACAACATCCTAGACACGCAGAGACGTTATAACGTTTACAATACTTCAGCTCCCATTCCTGCACAAAACAAAAAATTTAAAGACAAAAATTGCTGGTTAGTTAAAACCATTGGGTTGCCTCCCAAGAGCGCTTGCTTTAAGAGTCTTCAGCCAGACTATTCCCTTTTTGAATTCAGGGGTTGTTGAGAGCCACTGTGGTCTTGTCCCTAACCACATGTTCTCCATAGTAGTGCTTCACTCTTTGGCCATTGACTTTGAAAATGGAATTAGTTTTCTCATCAAACAGGTCCACAGCACCATGAGGATAGACTTTTACCAGCTTGAAAGGTCCTGACCATCTTGATTTTAGCTTCCCAGGGAACAACTTTAACCTTGAATTAAACAGCAAAACTGATTGTCCCTCTACTAGCTCCCTTCTCTGAATTTTCTGATCGTGCCACTTCTTGGTTTTCTCCTTATACATTGCTGAATTCTCATAGGCAGTGTGCCTGAATTCATCTAGCTCATTTAGTTGAAGGAGCCTTGCTTCTCCAGCCTTTGAATGATCTAAGTTCAGTTGCTTCAGTGCCCAGTGAGCTTTGTGTTGGAGTTCAATGGGCAGATGGCAAGCTTTTCCGAAGACTAGCTTGTATGGTGACATGCCCAGTGGTGTCTTAAATGCTGTCCTGTACGCCCACAATGCATCATCAAGGTGCAGGGACCAATCCTTCCTATTTGGACCAACCATCTTCTCAAGTATTCTTTTAATTTCTCTGTTGGAAATTTCTGCTTGACCACTTGTCTGTGGGTGATAAGCTGTAGCAATCTTGTGCTTCACTCCGTACTTAGCCAATAGGTTCTCAATCAGCTTGTTACAGAAGTGAGAGCCTTCATCACTGATTATAGCTCTTGGAGTACCAAATCTTGTGAAGATGTTTTGCTTAAGGAATTTGCTGACTGATTTGGCTTCATTATTGGGCAATGCAATGGCTTCCACCCATTTTGACACATAATCCACAGCTACCAAAATGTATAAGTTTCCATGAGACATAGGAAATGGCCCCATGAAGTCCATTCCCCAAACATCAAACAGCTCCACTTCAAGGATATTTGTCAATGGCATTTCTTGCTTGTTGGAGATGTTTCCAGTTCTTTGGCATTTATCACAGCCTTTCACTAATTCATGAGCATCTTTGAAGAGTGTTGGCCAATAGTATCCTGACTGTAGCACCTTTGCTGCAGTTCTGGTTCCTCCAAAATGTCCTCCATAAGGTGATGCATGACATTGTTGCAACACATGAAGTTGTTCTTTTTTAGCAAGACATCTCCTAAGCAACTGATCTTGACACATCTTATACAGATAGGGCTCATCCCAAAAATAGTGCTTCACTGTGTGGAAGAATTTTTTTCTTTGCTGATGGTTGAAATCCACAGGAACAACTTTGCTAACTATGAAATTGACTATATCAGCATACCAGGGTGCAGTAGCATCAGACGTTATAACGTTTGAAGAAATTGCCATAGACGTGGTAACGTCTTCAGCTACTGTGGCTACTGTCAGCAGTTTTTCATCAGGGAAATTTTCTTTTATCTCTTCTGCACCTGTACCTGCATCAACATTCTCAAGCCTAGAAAGATGATCAGCAACTTGGTTCTCCACCCCCTTTTTATCATGAATTTCCAAGTCAAATTCTTGGAGGAGGAGAACCCATCTGATGAGTCGTGGCTTTGCATCTTTTTTAGAAATCAAATACTTGATGGCTGAGTGATCAGTAAAAACAATAACTTTTGCACCCACCAAGTATGATCTAAATTTGTCAAAAGCAAATACAACAGCCAGTAACTCTTTCTCAGTTACAGTATAATTTAATTGGGCATCATCTAAAGTTTTACTAGCATAATAGATAGAGTGAAAAATTTTGCCATACCTTTGACCCAATACAGCCCCTACAGCGTAGTCACTTGCATCACACATTAATTCAAATGGTTTAGACCAGTCAGGAGTGACTATCACAGGAGCAATTACAAGGGCAGTCTTCAATTTCTGGAAGGCTTCATGACAATGCTCATCAAAGTTGAAGACGTTATCACGTTGCAGCAGCAGACACAAAGGTTTAGAAATTTTTGAGAAATCCTTGATAAACCTTCTGTAAAAACCAGCATGCCCTAAGAAACTTCTAATACCTTTGACAGTGGTAGGTGGAGGTAATTTGTCAATAACATCAATTTTTGCTTTATCCACCTCCAACCCTTTCTTTGAAATTTTATGCCCCAAAACAATTCCCTCTTGAACCATAAAGTGGCATTTCTCCCAGTTGAGTACTAGGTTGGTTTCTTCACATCTTATTAAAACTCCTTCTAAGTTCTCCAAGCATGCCTTGTATGAGTCTCCATAAACTGAAAAGTCATCCATGAAAACTTCCATGGATTTTTCAATAAAATCTGAGAATAGAGCCATCATACATCTCTGGAATGTTGCAGGTGCATTACACAGCCCGAATGGCATCCTCCTGAAGGCAAAGGTACCATAAGGACAAGTGAATGTGGTCTTCTCTTGGTCTTCAGGCACAATAGCTATCTGGTTATATCCTGAGTAACCATCAAGGAAACAATAGAATTCTTTGCTTGCAAGTCTATCCAACATCTGGTCAATAAATGGCAGAGGAAAATGGTCCTTCTTGGTTGCTTTGTTCAGCTTCCTGTAGTCCATACATATCCTCCATCCAGTCACTGTTCTTGTTGGAATCAATTCATTTTTGTCATTGGTCACCACAGTAACTCCACCCTTCTTTGGTACACATTGAACTAGGCTCACCCATGAGCTGTCACTGATTGGGTAGATGATTCCTGCGTCTAACCATTTGATGATTTCCTTCTTGACCACCTCTTTCATTATCGGGTTCAATCGCCTTTGTCCTTCAATGCTGTTTTTTGCATTCTCTTCTAAGACAATTCTGTTCATACAGATTGTGGGACTGATACCCTTGATATCTGCCATTTGCCAACCAATGGCTTTTTTGTGTCTTTTCAAGGTACTAATGAGATCACTTTCCTGCTCTTGTGAGAGATTAGAAGAAATGATCACAGGTAAAGAATCATTTTCCCCTAAAAAGGCATACTTCAGGTGATCAGGTAGCACCTTCAATTCCAGAGTGGGTGGTTCTTCAATGGAGGGTACTATCTTCTTGAGATTGGAGTCTTCTTGCCCCAAAGATTCATACTTTTTTGTCCATGCCCTGGGTACATGGGAGTCAGACGTGACAACGTCTGTGGTTGACGTTGTAACGTTTAACGGATCAGCTTCTTCTGATAACAGCTCTTGAATCTCATCTTTGCCCAGAATCTTTTCCAAGTGGTCATTATCTTTGTTGAATTGTTTTTGAATCACATGGTCAAGGGCAACCACAAAGGAACATTCCTCTGTGTTAGGTTCTGGATACTTGAGTGCGTTGAGGACGTTGAACTTGACTTCTTGGTCATTGACCCTCATGATTAATTCTCCTTTCTGCACATCAATGAGTGTCCTTCCAGTGGCCAAAAATGGTCGCCCCAAGATGATAGGAACTTCCTTATCTGCATCAAAATCTAAAATAACAAAGTCCACTGGAAAAACAAATTTGTCAACTTTAATCAAAACATCTTCTAATATGCCCTCAGGATAAACTCTACTTTTATCAGCTAAGGTAAGACTTAAAGAAGTAGGTCTGGCAGTTCCTATACCAAGTTTTTCATAAATGGACTTGGGCATCAAGTTAATACTTGCCCCCAAGTCACATAAAGCTTTGCCAAGGTAAAAATCTCCAATGGAGCATGGTATAGTAAAACTGCCAGGATCCTTCAGTTTTCTAGGGAGTTTATTCTGCATGATTAAGCTACATTCTTCAGTTAAAGCAATAGTTTCAAACTCCCCTAGCCTTCTTCGTTTGGTGATGATATCTTTTAGGAACTTGGCATAGTTTGGCATCTGTTGTAAAGCTTCAACCAAGGGAAGGTTTATGTGTAGCTGTTTTAGCATCTCCATGAACTTGCTGAATTGCTTGTCTTCATGAGCTTTCTTTAGTCTTTGAGGGTAGGGTGGAGGAGGATATTCAGGTACAAGCTTAGGAACAGTCTTGATTCCTGGTTCAGAACTAGACGTTGTAACGTCTGCCTTAGACATCACAACATCTGGAATATTCTTCTCTTTTTCTCCACCTTTGTTTTTCTCTTTTTCCTTGTCTGGCACCTCAGATTCCTTAGGCATAGATGGTTCTGGATACTCAGTGCCACTCCTTAATGAGATAGCATTTACCTGTGCATTCACCACATCTTTACCATTTGACTTTGATGAAGATGGTGTTTCAGTTGTGGCTGGAAGAGATCCATTCTGTCTTTGAGTAAGAGCTGAGGCTATCTGTCCAATTTGGTTCTCCAAAGTTTTGATTGAAGCCTCATGGGTCTGTAAGGTTGCCCTACAATCACTTATGAAAGTTTTCATCAAGGCTTCCAAATTGCTGTTGTTGTTATTCTGCGTATACTGCTTTTGTTGTTGAGGGGGAAATCCTGGGGGTATTGCAGGAGCAGCATCGCTAGCATTCAAAGAATTGTTGTTCTTCCAACTAAAATTTGGGTGATTTCTCCAATTTGAATTGTAAAAGTTGGAGAAGGGACTGTTGCCTTTGTTATGTGATACAAAGTTTACAGACTGGGGGTTATGGGGACACTCCTCATAGACATGCCCTCCTTCACAATAGACACACACTATTCCCCCAGATGGTGTTGGTTCAACAGCTGCAGCAGTCTGTGTTTCAGACGTTGCCACGTTTGGGGTACTCAAATTTTTAATCATGTTGGTCAAAGAAGCAACCTGAGCAGAAAGGGCAATTACTTCACTTATCTCATGGACACCAGCCTTCTTTCCGGGAGTGAATCTATCAGAAGGCCAATGGGCATTATGAGTAGCTATGTCTTCAATAAGCCTGCATGCCTCAGAGAAAGACATGTTCAATATGACACCGCCTGATGAAGCATCAAGTATAAGTCTGGTAGGTTGATCTAGACCATTATAAAAAGTCTCCATTTGAATAACCACGGGTATACCATGGTGTGGGCACATTCTTAGTAATTCCTTCCATCTTTCCCAAGCCTCAAATAATGATTCCCCTTCTCTTTGTTTGAAGGAAGTGATGTCATTTCTTAACTTGGCATTTTTGTTGGGAGGGAAGTATTTTCCAAGAAATTTCTCAGCTAGCTCATCCCAAGTGTGAATTGAGTTTGGTTCTAAGGAGTTCAACCAATTCTTGGCCTTATCCTTAAGAGAATATGGAAACAGCTTCAATCGGAAAGCATCTTCTGAGACTCCAGGGATGACAAAGTTGCTACACACATCCAAAAATTGCCTTAGATGTGCATAAGGATCTTCTTGAGGAAAACCCCCAAATTGCCCTGCAGTCTGCAGCATTTGGAACATCATTGGCTTGAATTCAAAGTGGCCAGTATGAAAAGGTGGTCTTGCAATTCCTGTTTGTAAATGGGCAGGGTTGAGCACAGCATAATCACGCATAGGCATGTCTCTGTCATTGACCATGTCTTGTGGCCCTGCATTGATGAGTTGCTGTCTCTGCCAGTGTTCATCATCAACATAGGTTTCTGTATGAGTTTGTGGTCCACGACCACGTCCTCCAGCATCAGAGTGCCTTCCTCCTCTTGGAGTGCGTCCACCTCTAGAGCTTCTACCACCAGTACCATGTTCAGACATGGTGGGTGGCTGAAATTGCTGTTGTTGTTGTTGCCTTCTTAGCCTTTGTTGTCTCCTTAGTCGCCTGAAGGTTCTTTCAGGTTCTGGATAGAATTCAGGCTCAGATCCACTCCTTGGTTCTGTTGAACTAGAGCTTGAACTGGAACTAAGCATACGCTGTAACGTTTACCTGTTCACTTCACAAAAACAACAAACAACACAGCAGAGTTCTTTCACCTAGTGTTTAATTCTTGTTGAGCAATAAAAGTTAAATACAATCCCCGGCAACGGCGCCAAAAACTTGTTGCGCTCGTGTGTGTTATAATCGCAATATCAGTGCAAGTATACACGTCGTACAAGTAATAAAGTGGATAAAAAGTAAGAGATCGTTCCCACGAGGATTGATTAACTTTCAGAGTTCAAGTCTTTAAAACACAAGTGAAACAGGTAATAAATCGGCACTAAAAGTAGGTGTTAAGACTAAGAACGTAAATAAAACAAGTAAATGAGAAGTGGTTGTGAATATGGAAGAGTATGAGTTGGATTGCTGCATGCAAGTAAATCTCCTCTAGTCAGACGTTATAACGTTTACACGTTAACACGTACAAATGCTATGTTGTATAGACGTTATAACGTTTGAACGCTGTTGCAAAAGAGCTGTGCTTTTCAGTCACAAAACGTCAGAGCTTCAAGTACTAGAATTCCTATGTCTAGGTTCTAAGTAGGCCTACTCCTGTATTTTAAGTACCCACAGCAATGTCCTATGAACTAATCCATTCTATGTCTAGACTTAGATAAAAATGCCTAAATGTCTTTAGTGCACCTTTTCATTCACATAAATCTTTGAGTTCTTTTCATAGACCATGTATGTACCTATGAATCTACTTGTTTTAAGTGGCCAAGTTCAAAACAAGTTTGGAAATATTAACATGCAAAGATTTAAAACGCATAAACATCAATACGTCATAACATTAAACTAGAGGTTCATTACATGCAAAACAACAACCCAACTACCAATGTTTAGCTCATGCTGAGCATCCTTACAGAAATAAGAGGAGTTAAAATCCAAATACCGTACATAGGGGAAAGGAGACTAAACGCCAACGATACGCCTAAGTGGCCTTCCTTCATGTACGCTGTAAAGACGTTACAACGTCTGAGCCTTACAGTAGTGGTTGCGAATGAAGATGGAAATTGGGGCTTGAGAAAATTTAAAATGAAGAAGTCTGTGTCCAGAACTTCTTTTAGAAAAACTATCTCTGAAAAATGGAGGAAGGTGGATGATGAATGGAGTCGTCCCCTGTCCGCATGGTGCACCCTTGCCTTTTTATAGAGAGAAAATAGCCATGGTCAAAGGAGGGTCACGTGCTTGCTGATGTCATTCTCCACCTTCCAAGCTTGCTTGCGAGTTGACTCTGCCCTGAAGTGACACCGCACTGCTACAGTGCGTCAGCCGCGTCAGCTGCTGAGGAGAGAGAAGATCTTCTTCATTTCCAGATCTTTGACCATCATTACATGCGCGCCAAAATGAGATATTACTTTCTTGCTTTGCTGCCCTTCTTCAGACGTGATGAGAGACGTTGCCACGTTCAGTTTACTGC
Source organism: Astragalus membranaceus (assembly GCA_039519185.1). Taxonomy (NCBI): domain Eukaryota; kingdom Viridiplantae; phylum Streptophyta; class Magnoliopsida; order Fabales; family Fabaceae; genus Astragalus; species Astragalus membranaceus. The sequence continues at coordinate 126,413,666 of CM076848.1, read as the reverse complement.
ACAAACACAAGAAGCATCAAAACGCTCACAAAGGCGCCAATTGGTGCCAAAATGCATAGAATTTGTAATTTAGCCCCTTTCTAACTGAAAAGCAATAAACTAACAGAAACTTAAAGGAAACAACCTACTATTGTCAGAGGACTTGCATGATTTAACTTTGAATAGGTATAAATAACTCATGTAAATATGAGTTATCAGAAAGAAGAAGAGAAAAGAGAGGAAAGGGAGGAGAGAGTTGCGAATAAGAGAGGGAGGGAGAGCTTGATCAAGTCTTGATGCATGTGCTTGCTTCTTCCTTCATCAAGATCAGAATTTCATCCTCTTTCTTCTGGTAGCATTCTTGCAAGCTGGATCATTCTCATCTCCTCTCTACCATTTTCGGCCACTCAAGCTCCACATGGAAGAAATGGAGTCTTTGCTCACTTGATGCCTTGCATGTGCACTTAGAGTTAGAAGAGAGGTACATCTGAACCCACTTTATGAATTGGAAGTGTTTTGAAGGTTGTAATGTTGCTGGTACAGAAGGTGGAAGCTCAAATTCGAAATGGCAAGTGGTTGAAGATGGTGTGATCAAGCTAATTAGAAATTCTGGGCAAAACCCATTTTACCTACCTTCGGTGATTGTATCGTATCTCCCTGTACACAGCTCCTATGATCGTGATTCTTGTCCCTCTGGAAACTAGACACAAAGATCTTCATTTTGGGCACAAGAACCGCATGATTTCATTGAGAAATGAGAGAGATATCATGCTCACAACTTTCGGATTAAGAATCAGCCACTGTTCTGGAGCAGTCCTCTTGTTTTGTTTATATCTCCCAAACCACTGGTTGCATGCAAGTGAATCTTTCTCCATCAGAGAGTAGACAAAATTCCCTTCACCGTAGACCCTCGTTTTGCTAAGTTTGGCTGAGATTTGAGTGAGTTACGCTCGTTACAAATTGGCGGTTTGTTGCTGGAAGTAGCTGGAGCGGATTCGGGAAGATTCGTGGGATCGCCGTTCGTCCGAGTTCGCGAAGCTTCGGCGTTGGGAGCGATTGTCATCGCCAAAAGGCGAGTTCTATACTCACTAGGGAAACTATCATGTGTTCTGGTTGAGTCTCGCGTAAACTAAAAGAAATTGGCGACAAGCCGCTTTGCGAAAACCCGTTTTAAATACCGAGCTATGTTGTTGTTTGATTGAGATTGTGGTTGATTATTATAATCGTTATGTGATTGATATGTGGATTGTTTGGCTGGATAATGTTCTCTGTTTGAAGGTTGATGAGTTAGGTATCGATCGGAACGGAGTTTGGACACGAAACGGATTCGAAAAAGGGCTCGAAATGGCATTTCAACAAGTCTGTGAGACAGGCACGGACCGTGCGCCATCAAGCACGGGTCGTGCGTTGCCTTCTGATTCACAGGATTGCTGAGTGTTGATTTCGCGCACGGACCGTGCGCCATCAAGTACGGGTCGTGCGTATGCTTCTGTTAACATTTTCAAAATGTGTTCAAAACCTTCCTAATTGATTCCAAACCTATCCTAATCCCTTCCCAATGTTATGAAACGATAAAATAACCGTAATTCGTTGGAATTGCTTAAGTTTAATGATAACAACCTCATGTCATGATTGAATGATTATTGACGGCCCAATGCGGGTATACGGAACGTGTTATGGATTTGGTTGTCATGCTATGATTGTGATTGATATATTGTGCTGGACTGATTGGATTATTATCAGGACAAGTTAGAAGAGTAAATCCTAGTAAGCCGTGTGAGATCACCTAATAATAAGATCATGTTAGTACAAGACTAAGTTAAGTACAAGTTCACTGTTAAGCATAAGCTCATGGTTTGGTTAAGTTCATTGTTCACTGATCACGGTTCACGGTTTACTGCTCATTGGTTATTGTTCATCGTTCACTGTTCACTGCTCATTGTTCATGGTATATATTATATACATCATTGCTGGGGTGACGACCCTGTTCATGGATTAGCGTACTAGTGGGAGAGGAAGTCATGAGCCTTATCCCCTAGGCCCGTTACATTGTTGTCCCTAAGGTAGTAGAAATGGCCGGGGACTGGGTTTGCCGGAATCTTTAAAATAAGACCCGGTGATATGCTAAGAATCATTGTCATGGTGTGTGCCTTGTGTGTCGCTTAGAAGGGCCACGAGTACACGTTGAATGTTCCCCGTAGTCGACTTAAGGGCTACGATTCATGAAATCAATCATAATTGAACCGAGAGAGTTAGTAAGGGGTCTCGATAGAACTCACTGAGACAAGTTGTCTCACCCAATCCATTGTTGTTGTTTTTCAGTTAAGCAGGGAAAGTTGAAGACCGTGAGGCACGGCTAAGGAGACGGCATGAGGAGTTGCTGACGCTGTTTATTTTGTCATGTTATGTATCTCTGTATTTTTATTCAGTGTCTTAGATGTACGATTGTACGACTTATGCTTATAAAGTTGTAAATCGCTTCCGCAGACTTTCTATTTTGGTACTGAACACTAGTTGAGAGGTGTAAGGAACGATATTATGTATTTCTCATGTTAAGTTATGTAAGCGCACTTGATGGCTTTTAGCATCGAGTTTTAGTATGTGTTCAGTATTTAAAACAGGAAGTACTCTGATGTATGCCAGTAGTGCATTTCGGTAATTTCTACAAGTTAGAAATTATCGGGGTGTTACAATTGGTATCAGAGCAGTTCGACCTAGTCGGGCTTAGAATTCCAGAGTCTCTTACATCTTCTAAGTGTGATTCCTCTTAATATGCTATTAGACATTGAGCCTGATCAACTCAATACTTTGTGCATATTTCGCAGAATCATGGCTGGTAGAGGTAGGGGAAGCGTCCCCGTCGACCCACACTTTTAGCCTTCTCGTTTCATTAGGACGCGCAGCAGGAGCAGAGGGCTACAGACGCCGTACCGGAACAACAGGTGGGCATCAGTGATGGTTCGAAGAAGCTGTGGGCTACCGTTTGTTTCTCGAAACCGATTCAATTATAAAATCATGTAGAGAGTTCAGGTTACATTAAGTATGGACGGAAACTTGATTACACTAAAGAGCAAAACCGCTTTTAAAAATATATCTTGCTTCTTTTCTTATGCTCTTTGATGCGATCATGATTTCCTTCGATCGTTAATGTGCGAAGGTAGGATTGACTATGGTCAATCCAAGTTGGGGTGAAATTCCTTTAAGTGCCACTAAGAGGAGTTAGGGTTTGACTCTTGAAGGGGGATGAAGGTCCATGAAGCTTCAGGAGAATGTTCATGGGGTAAGATGGACGATTTTGCGGACAAAATCTTTCAAGTTGGGGTGATTGTAACATCCCTAATTTTAAAATAACATTTTTAAAGCGAACTTTATATAATTGCTAATCGAAGGAATTAATAATTCGGAATTCGGGAGTGGACGAGTCGAGAAATTTTATGCCGAGTAATTAACCGTAGAATTAGTGGAGGTTTTGACCTAAAAACCTTGAGTTAATGAACTAAGGGCATTATGGTCTTTTCCCAAACCATAACACCCTCAGCCCATACACCCTCCAACTGAACCCATCTCTCATAAACACAATTGAAAATCAGAAATGGAAAGTGTTGCGCTCGTGTGTGTTATAATCGCAATATCAGTGCAAGTATACACGTCGTACAAGTAATAAAGTGGATAAAAAGTAAGAGATCGTTCCCACGAGGATTGATTAACTTTCAGAGTTCAAGTCTTTAAAACACAAGTGAAACAGGTAATAAATCGGCACTAAAAGTAGGTGTTAAGACTAAGAACGTAAATAAAACAAGTAAATGAGAAGTGGTTGTGAATATGGAAGAGTATGAGTTGGATTGCTGCATGCAAGTAAATCTCCTCTAGTCAGACGTTATAACGTTTACACGTTAACACGTACAAATGCTATGTTGTATAGACGTTATAACGTTTGAACGTTGTTGCAAAAGAGCTGTGCTTTTCAGTCACAAAACGTCAGAGCTTCAAGTACTAGAATTCCTATGTCTAGGTTCTAAGTAGGCCTACTCCTGTATTTTAAGTACCCACAGCAATGTCCTATGAACTATTATCCATTCTATGTCTAGACTTAGATAAAAATGCCTAAATGTCTTTAGTGCACCTTTTCATTCACATAAATCTTTGAGTTCTTTTCATAGACCATGTCTGTACCTATGAATCTACTTGTTTTAAGTGGCCAAGTTCAAAACAAGTTTGGAAATATTAACATGCAAAGATTTAAAACGCATAAACATCAATACTTCATAACATTAAACTAGAGGTTCATTACATGCAAAACAACAACCCAACTACCAATGTTTAGCTCATGCTGAGCATCCTTACAGAAATAAGAGGAGTTAAAATCCAAATACCGTACATAGGGGAAAGGAGACTAAACGCCAATGATACGCCTAAGTGGCCTTCCTTCATGTACGCTGTAAAGACGTTACAACGTCTGAGCCTTACAGTAGTGGTTGCGAATGAAGATGGAAATTGGGGCTTGAGAAAATTTAAAATGAAGAAGTCTGTGTCCAGAACTTCTTTTAGAAAAACTATCTCTGAAAAATGGAGGAAGGTGGATGATGAATGGAGTCGTCTCCTGTCCGCATGGTGCACCCTTGCCTTTTTATAGAGAGAAAATAGCCATGGTCAAAGGAGGGTCACGTGCTTGCTGATGTCATTCTCCACCTTCCAAGCTTGCTTGCGAGTTGACTCTGCCCTGAAGTGACACCGCACTGCTACAGTGCGTCAGCCGCGTCAGCTGCTGAGGAGAGAGAAGATCTTCTTCATTTCCAGATCTTTGACCATCATTACAAGCGCGCCAAAATGAGATATTACTTTCTTGCTTTGCTGCCCTTCTTCAGACGTGATGAGAGACGTTGCCACGTTCAGTTTACTGCACAAACACAAGAAGCATCAAAACGCTCACAAAGGCGCCAATTGGTGCCAAAATGCATAGAATTTGTAATTTAGCCCCTTTCTAACTGAAAAGCAATAAACTAACAGAAACTTAATAGAAACAACCTACTATTGTCAGAGGACTTGCATGATTTAACTTTGAATAGGTATAAATAACTCATGTAAATATGAGTTATCACACCCCCAAACTTAAACCATTGCTTGTCCTCAAGCAAATGAAATACAACATACGAAAAGATACAAGAAATTAAATACACCAACAGTTTACACCCTGCTCATCCATTTGATCCAGAATTTTCCTCAAGGGGCTAATTCCTTCAGACTTACACTACACACTCACGCACCAATGCACAATTACATTCTAGATTCATTACTGCCCAAAGTGAGTGTGTGATCTCTGTATCAATTCTTTTCCTAGCTAGGTTCAGAAGCTATCCTAGCTTATGAAAGAGTGGTTTCCAATTATGGTGAGGGTATAACATCTTTCAAAACATAGAGAAGGCTAACATTTCCACATAAGACATGAGGGTTATTTTAAGTACGACAAAGGGTCTTGATTTGGGTGCTAGGACTAGATTAGTGCAAACTACTTTTCTGACTCGCAAAACACACAGACGACTGCAACCCCTCATTACTGAGCAACTTTCATTTGATTCACTTCATTTTTGGTTTGGAGTTTTTGTGATTTTCTCCTTTTTGATCCCTTGGATTTGACAATTTGGGATTGAGATATTTGGGGTACCCAACATTTGTTTCGGGAAAATGCAGCCAACACAGAGGACATGTGGATTTTTCCACTTATTTGAAACAACACACACACTTTTTTTTTCTTTTTGGAGTAGACGTTATAACGCTTATAGGAGGGACGCTACAACGTCTGATAAAACATAACACAACACGAAAACACACACGGCATACGTTATAACGTTACAGGTAGACGTTACAACGTTGCACTCACACAACACAAGCACTAATCGTCCTACAGTCTTTGCACCCAGCCTTAGCACAACCTGATATACCCCCAAACTTAGTTTCTACTGCTACTCTAAGTTTTTAATCAAGTTTTACCATCACCATAGTCAACCAAAACTAGCTTTGCATCACATAGTCCCTAGCTAACTAGGTTTTCCTCAAAACAGAGTTTGTGTGGAAGCAGTAATCAATTCTTATCCATTTAAGCATGCATCAGCTACTCACACACATTCACACAAAGTCATTCTTAGATTTAGCCCAAAGAGAAACATTTTTGATAATTACTCAAGTAGGGAAGTAAATTGATTTTGCATTTGATTTTATGCATACATGAAACATAAAAATGATCCTCCCCCCCAGACACAAAGATGAGCAGTGTCCTCACTGCTCACTGATCTTCAAAAATGGGAGAGGAACACTCAAACACAACAGAAACAAAGCAACTACTGACTACTAACTCTCTAGACGTTGTAACGTCTGGACAGCTATTTATTTGAATTGAAATTGCAAACTATAACTATACTACTGCTAAAAAGAGGGCTAACTTACTTGTTCAGAGCACCCGACCTGAGCCTTCCACTCTGCCTGGCTGGGATGCTTGCTTGCACAGTCTTCTTTTTCTTTTCCTTCTTCTTCTTTTCTCCTTCACCATCACCAGCACCAACTGAGATTTCAGTTTCTTGTGGCATCTTTGCACTGCTCTCAGCAACTCTTTTCTTTGCTTCCTCCCATGCTTTCTGCTTTTCCAGTTCTTCAGGATGAATCTGCTGCTGCTCTTTGGGTTCCCCCTGGGCTTTTTCAACCTCTGGCTCATGAGACGTTGTAACGTCTGCAGCTTTCTCTTCAGCAGCAACAGCAGGAGCATTCTCTGAACCACTTGCAGCAACAAATGCTGCACTGGTGGCTGTTGCTGGCTTGTCTTTAGCAGCATCAGATTTCTTCCTTACCTGCTGTAACACCCCTTTTCTAATAACTTTACTTTTAAATAAAATCAGAGTCTCTTTTTTTTTTTAAAACAATTCAAGCGAGTGCTTTATTTACTCCATAAATATCAAGATACATAACACCATGAGAAAACGTTTAGTTCGCATCAACTAAATCCAATCACTACCAGCAGCGGAATAAATATGAGTTCTAAAATTTAAAACCAATACATCACCAATCAAATCTAACAGTTTAGGAAAATAATGCATAAACGTAGGACATCCCCCCCTGGTGCTACGTATCAGAGCGAGACACTTCCTACCAGACGAAGGCGTAAAGGAATCCTTCACTCGTTATTACCTGCACGTTGCCGACATAAGAAGCAACATAAAAGCAGTAGGGTGAGTCTCTTTTCATAATTAATAACATATGGGAATTAAGCACTGCATAGGAAAAGGAAACCAGGCACACCAATTCACAACAATGGGGACAATCAAATCAGCATTCTAATTCCAAGCAGCACTATACAATATGTGATTATGCATGTAATGCAACCCAAAACTCCACGGGTACATGCATGTCGGATCCGTCACCAAATACAAATAGGTCGTAGCCTCTGCTCACCAAATTAAATTAGGCCGTAGCCTCTGCTCACCAATAATGCACATGTTTCATGAGATGCTATGGAAATGCATCACAACACACCAAGTCCAATCAATTCACCATTTTAAATTCATGATATCACCATAGTACATTAATCAACTCACCAACTTAAAATTAGGCCGAAGCCTCTGCTCACCAATCTCACCTCATCATACTTACCAATTCAGCTCACCACTCACACCAACACCAAATCAAATAGACCAACTTAGAACATTGACACGACATAGGGAAAGTGGGTAAAATAGCCATTTGGACACTTGAACCAGTCAGAAACACCAGTAAAAATAATTTATTTTTGCATAAAATTGAGCCCATGGAATAGACACTGAAATTAGCTTCGAAACGCATTTTGAACCGTTAAATTTGGATAACCGAGTCAAAAGTTACATTAAAAACAAAATAGGAAAAAATATTTAGACATCCTGGAACTGGCGCATGGGCGCTGGGCGCCCAGGGGCAACACAGCGCTTGGCGCATGGGCGCTTGGCGCCCAGGAGAGGCAACACGCACAGGCGCATGGGCGCTTGGCGCCCAGGAACAACACGCGCAACAGCGCACAGGCGCTAGGCGCCCAGGGGAACAACACGCGCAACAGCGCACAGGCGCTAGGCGCCCAGGGGAACAACACGCGCAACAGCGCACAGGCGCTAGGCGCCCATGGGAACAACATGCACAGGCGCTCAGCACAGCAACACGGCGCCTAGGCACTAGGCGCCTAAGGCCAACATGCAACAAAATTTATTTTCCTTCGAAATTGATTTTACACGAGCCAAATGCTCAGAACATGAAAACCAAATTAAAATTTCATCAAAAACTGACCCTCATTTTTGGCGCCCATGCACTAGGCACCTAGTGAAAATATGCAACTCAACTCCTTTGTTGCCAAAAATCATTTTTCATGAGCCATTTTACCTGAGTATAAAAACCTGAAAACAATTTTCGCAAAACTATCACCCGGACTTTGGGGCCCTTGGCGCCTATGACACAAGCAACAAGTGCCAAAACTGACAGCACAGGGACACAGAATGGCAACACCGGCAACAGGCACAGCAACACAGAATGGCAACACAGGCAACAGAATTTTTGGAAACTGGCACAGCACACTGCTGGGCACTTGGCGCCCATGACCATGGCGCAAAACAGGAAATTTCAGCAACATGCACATGGCGCCTAAGGCGCCTAGGGGCTTCCAAACAGAATTTTTCTACTTTCAATCACCAACTAAAATTGCCAAAACACTCCTATATATATATATTATTAAAGTAACACCATGATCCCCAATTTCACCAAGCAAGCACCAATGAGACATATGATCAAACATAGGGTACCCAATTCGCATTTAGCCACAACTCAAGCATCAATCATACAATTTTCAACATAATAATTTCAGCATCAATCATCATAATATTATAATTTACTCAATCAACATCACAATTCATTCATGGGAATTATCCTAGAACCCTAACCCTAAGCACCAATTCGCATATCTATTAAAAACAAAAAGAGGACCCCCTGACCTTATGGAAGTCGAATTTGCTAGCCAAGCTCCAAGGAAAAATTGCAAGCCACCACGAGCCTCCTCCTCTTCTCTATGTGCTTCGCCCTCTCTTCTTCTTCTCCTCTCTCCTTCGCAACTCTTCTCTTCTCACTCTCTCTTACGTTACTTTTCTTTCTTTTTCCCACTTGAGTCAAAATGAAAACTAGCTTCTAAGACCCCTTGAGAGTCGAATCACTTGACTAGGCAATGGGCCACGGGCCTAATTGTGGATCACGGGCCCTTGCTCGCACCACTTAATTAGTGACAACACCTCCTAATAAAATAAAATAAAATAAAATAATTAAACTTGAATTATTTAATTAAATTAAATAAATATTGTAAGCCTTAAATAACTTAATTAAATAAATAATTAAATTATTTTGGGGCGTTACAACTCTCCCCCACTTAGAATATTTCGTCCTCGAAATTACCTGAATCAAACAACTCCGGATATGCTTCCCGCATCTTGCTCTCCAGCTCCCAAGTCATACTCTCGCCAGCAGCTCCTAACCAAACCACTTTCACCAAAAGAATTTCTTTCCCCCTCAGAGTCTTCACTTCTCTATCTTCAATCCGCACAGGCATAGTCTCCACGGTGAGATTATCCCGTACCTCTACTTCATCCATCTGAATCACATGAGACGGGTCCGGAACATACTTTCGAAGTTGTGACACGTGAAACACGTCATGCAAGTTCGAAAGATTAGGTGGTAGAGCCACCCTATAGGCAACACTTCCCACCCTCTCCGTAATCTGATACGGACCAATGAAACGGGGAGTTAACTTCTTAGATTTCAAGGCACGCCCAACACCAGTCACCGGAGTGACTCTCAGAAACACATGGTCACCGGCCTGAAACTCTAAATCCTTCCTTCTCTTATCATGATAGCTCTTTTGTCGACTCTGCGACGCTTTCATCTTCTCACGGATTAATTTTACCTTCTCAGTTGTTTCTCGCACAATCTCAGGCCCCAACACTGCACTCTCCCCAGATTCATACCAACACAACGGAGTCCTACATCTCCGACCATACAACGCCTCAAACGGTGCCATACCAATACTAGAGTGAAAACTGTTGTTATAGGTGAATTCTATCAACGAAAGATGAGAATCCCATGAACCTCCCTGCTCAAGAACACATGCTCTCAACAAGTCCTCTAACGACTGAATAGTCCTCTCCGTCTGACCATCTGTCTGCGGATGATAAGCGGAGCTCAACCTCAACTTAGAACCCAAAGCTTCCTGCAAACTTTTCCAAAATTCAGATGTAAATCTTGGATCTCTATCAGACACAATACTAAGCGGAACGCCATGCAACTTCACAATTGTCTTGATGTAGATTTCTGCCAACTTTGGAACTGGATAAGTCATATTAATTGGTAAGAAATGAGCAGACTTAGACAACCTGTCCACAACCACCCATATAGCATCAAACCCTCTCACTGTATTTGGCAAACCAGTTACAAAATCCATGGAAATGCTATCCCATTTCCATTCCGGAATCTCCAATGGTTGCATCAATCCCGCAGGCTTCTGATGCTCAATCTTAGACTTCTGACAAGTCAGACACGAATACACAAACTGCGCCACATCCTTCTTCATACCAGGCCACCAGAACATTCTCTTCAAATCTTGGTACATTTTCGTAGCTCCTGGATGAATACTCAACTTGCTCCTATGGCTCTCCTCAAGAATCATTCTCTTCATCTCAGCATCGTCAGGAATGCAGATCCTATCTCTGAATCTCAATACACCTTGGGAATCTAACTTGAAATCTCCATCCACATCTTGATCATTCACGACTAACAGGTCTACCAACTTTACATCTGACTTTTGCGCTTCTCGGACACTAACCAAAAATTCATTGCCGATCTTCAACATCCCCAATCTGACACTCTGCGGTGTCACTTCACAAACCAGACTCATGTCCCGAAACTGCTCAATCAACTCTAACTCTTTCACCATCATAGCCGACATATGCAAACTCTTCCGACTTAAAGCATCAGCCACGACATTAGCTTTGCCGGGGTGATTGTTCAAGCCGAAATCATAATCCTTCAGCAATTCTAGCCAACGTCTCTGCCTCATATTTAGCTCCTTCTGATCAAACAAGTATTTTAAACTCTTATGGTCGCTAAACACTTCAAATCTGGTACCATACAGATAGTGCCTCCAAATTTTCAGCACAAACACAATTGCAGCTAGCTCCAAATCATGAGTAGGGTAGTTCTTCTCATGGGTCCTCAACTGTCTGGACGCATAAGCTACTACCTTACCCTCTTGCATCAATACACCTCCCAAACCCATCTTGGAAGCATCACAATATACTACAAACGGTCGATCAGGAACAGGCAAGGTCAAAACGGGCGATGTAGTCAACCTCTTTTTCAACTCATTGAAGCTCTCCTCACAGCGAGCATCCCACACAAAAGCTCTTCCTTTACATGTCAACTGAGTCAACGGAAGTGCCAACCTCGAGAAACCTTCGATAAATCTCCTGTAATAACCAGCTAATCCCAAAAAGCTTCTAATCTCTGTAACTGACTTCGGGCTCTCCCATTGGGACACAGCATCAACCTTGGCTGGGTCCACAGCTATACCATTACCAGAGATAATATGACCAAGGAAACCTACTTCATTCAGCCAGAACTCACACTTAGACAATTTTGCATACAATTTCTTTTCTTTCAATACTTCCAGCACTAACCTCAAATGTTCTGCGTGCTCCTCTTCTGTCTTAGAATACACCAGAATGTCGTCAATAAACACAACTACAAACCGATCCAAGTAACTATGAAAAGTGCGATTCATGTACTCCATAAACACACCCGGCGCATTGGTAACACCAAACGGCATAACAGAATACTCATAGTGCCCATATCTCGTTCTGAAAGCGGTTTTCTGAATGTCTTCATCCTTTACCTTGATCTGGTGATAACCCGACCTCAAATCGATTTTACTAAACACCTTAGCACCTACCAACTGGTCCATCAGATCATCAATTCTGGGAAGCGGATACCTGTTCTTTATTGTCACTTTGTTCAATTGCCTATAATCGACACAAAGTCTCATACTCCCGTCCTTCTTTTTCACTAACAATACCGGAGCACCCCACGGTGACACACTTGGTCTTACAAATTTCTTCTCAAGCAGATCTTCTAATTGCTTTTTCAATTCAGACAACTCTGAGGCTGACATTCGGTACGGTGCCATAGACACAGGCCTAGTACCAGGTATAAGATCAATGGCAAACTCAACCTCCCTCTCTGGCGGGACACTTGGAATTTCATCCGGGAACACTTCAGGAAACTCACACACTACTTGAACCCTGTCAATGATTGCCTGATTCTCAGCAGACAATGACGCCATCACAACAAACAGATGAACTCCCTCCTTCATTACCTTATGCAAATGACCAGCAGGCAACAAAACTGATTCTTCCTCTTCGGGAGGAAGGAAACTCACAGATCTCCGGAAACAATTAATATGCACATGGTTAAATACTAACCAGTCCATACCAAGAATGACGTCCAACCCTCCCAACGGCAAACAAATAAGATCAACAAGAAAATCTCTGCCGAAGATTGACAGAGGGCACTTAGCACACACAAGAGAGGTAGTTACTGAACCCTTAGCTGGAGTGTCAATAACCATCTCCCTCATCATAGAAGATAAAACAAGGTCCAATTTCTCAGCACACAAAGCAGCAATAAATGAATGCGTAGCACCAGTATCAATAATAGCAATCAAAGGAATACCATTAATAAAACATGTACCTCTAATCTCATTAGTATCCTCTGATCCTGCGAGAGCAAACACTTTTCCGTGGGACTTCTCTTTCTTCGGCTTAGTACACTTAGTACTAATATGACCTGATTCCCCGCAATTGTAGCACACCACATCCCTTTTCTCACATTTCGCAGCCACATGACCCTCTTTACCGCATTTGAAACATTTATTATCTGAGCAGTCAAAACTCTTGTGACCCGGCTTGCCACACCTGTAGCACACAACCTTCGCAGGGGCATCTCCCCCACTTGTTTTCTTATTATCAGCATACCTCTGCTTACCTTTACCAGCTGGAACCTCATATGGCTTACCCCGATTCTGAAATTTACCTCTTAGATCCCTCATGACCTTAGAATGAGCATTACTATCATCCTCATATATCCTGCAACTGTCGATCAAATCAGCGAATACCCGAATCTTCTGGTACCCTACAGCCTTCTTGATATCAGCCCTCAGTCCATTCTCAAACTTAATACACTTTGAGAACTCAGAATCAGCATCAGCATAATGGGGATAAAACTTAGCCAATTCAGTGAACTTGGCAGCATACTCTGTCACTGACATGCTTCCTTGCTTCAGCTCAAGGAATTCTATTTCTTTCTTACCTCTCACATCTTCAGGAAAATACTTCCGCAAGAACTCTCTACGGAAAACAGCCCAAGTTATCTCTTCATTAGCAGTTTCTAATCTCTGCCTCACCTCCATCCACCAATCATCAGCTTCCTCAGCCAGCGTATGGGTACCATACCTGACCTTCTGCGCATCATCACAATCCATGACCCGAAATATCCTTTCAATCTCTTTCAGCCATGCCAGAGCACCATCTGGATTATACTTGCCCTTAAAGACAGGTGGGTTCTCTCTCTGGAACGTAGCCAAATTGCGCGTCCCATCATTAACAGCACCGGGTATATTACCCATCGCCCCGGCTATAGCCTGCAAGGCAGCAGCAAGTGCAGCATCGTCCCGTCTGGCCATTCTAGCACTGCAACAGAAAACAAAATTCAGAAACGAGTAACAAACTCAATGTTACTCAACATGACGACTCAACTACCGGCCGGACAGACCGAACTGCTCTGATACCACTAATGTAACACCCCTTTTCTAATAACTTTACTTTTAAATAAAATCAGAGTCTCTTTTTTTTTTTTAAAACAATTCAAGCGAGTGCTACATTTACTCCATAAATATCAAGATACATAACACCATGAGAAAACGTTTAGTTCGCATCAACTAAATCCAATCACTACCAGCAGCGGAATAAATATGAGTTCTAAAATTTAAAACCAATACATCACCAATCAAATCTAACAGTTTAGGAAAATAATGCATAAACGTAGGACATCCCCCCCTGGTGCTACGTATCAGAGCGAGACACTTCCTACCAGACGAAGGCGTAAAGGAATCCTTCACTCGTTATTACCTGCACGTTGCCGACATAAGAAGCAACATAAAAGCAGTAGGGTGAGTCTCTTTTCATAATTAATAACATATGGGAATTAAGCACTGCATAGGAAAAGGAAACCAGGCACACCAATTCACAACAATGGGGACAATCAAATCTGCATTCTAATTCCAAGCAGCACTATACAATATGTGATTATGCATGTAATGCAACCCAAAACTCCACGGGTACATGCATGTCGGATCCGTCACCAAATACAAATAGGCCGTAGCCTCTGCTCACCAAATTAAATTAGGCCGTAGCCTCTGCTCACCAATAATGCACATGTTTCATGAGATGCTATGGAAATGCATCACAACACACCAAGTCCAATCAATTCACCATTTTAAATTCATGATATCACCATAGTACATTAATCAACTCACCAACTTAAAATTAGGCCGAAGCCTCTGCTCACCAATCTCACCTCATCATACTTACCAATTCAGCTCACCACTCACACCAACACCAAATCAAATAGACCAACTTAGAACATTGACACGACATAGGGAAAGTGGGTAAAATAGCCATTTGGACACTTGAACCAGTCAGAAACACCAGTAAAAATAATTTATTTTTGCATAAAATTGAGCCCATGGAATAGACACTGAAATTAGCTTCGAAACGCATTTTGAACCGTTAAATTTGGATAACCGAGTCAAAAGTTACATTAAAAACAAAATAGGAAAAAATATTTAGACATCCTGGAACTGGCGCATGGGCGCTGGGCGCCCAGGGGCAACACAGCGCTTGGCGCATGGGCGCTTGGCGCCCAGGAGAGGCAACACGCACAGGCGCATGGGCGCTTGGCGCCCAGGAACAACACGCGCAACAGCGCACAGGCGCTAGGCGCCCAGGGGAACAACACGCGCAACAGCGCACAGGCGCTAGGCGCCCAGGGGAACAACACGCGCAACAGCGCACAGGCGCTAGGCGCCCATGGGAACAACATGCACAGGCGCTCAGCACAGCAACACGGCGCCTAGGCACTAGGCGCCTAAGGCCAACATGCAACAAAATTTATTTTCCTTCGAAATTGATTTTACACGAGCCAAATGCTCAGAACATGAAAACCAAATTAAAATTTCATCAAAAACTGACCCTCATTTTTGGCGCCCATGCACTAGGCACCTAGTGAAAATATGCAACTCAACTCCTTTGTTGCCAAAAATCATTTTTCATGAGCCATTTTACCTGAGTATAAAAACCTGAAAACAATTTTCGCAAAACTATCACCCGGACTTTGGGGCCCTTGGCGCCCATGACACAAGCAACAAGTGCCAAAACTGACAGCACAGGGACACAGAATGGCAACACCGGCAACAGGCATAGCAACACAGAATGGCAACACAGGCAACAGAATTTTTGGAAACTGGCACAGCACACTGCTGGGCACTTGGCGCCCATGACCATGGCGCAAAACAGGAAATTTCAGCAACATGCACATGGCGCCTAAGGCGCCTAGGGGCTTCCAAACAGAATTTTTCTACTTTCAATCACCAACTAAAATTGCCAAAACACTCCTATATATATATATTATTAAAGTAACACCATGATCCCCAATTTCACCAAGCAAGCACCAATGAGACATATGATCAAACATAGGGTACCCAATTCGCATTTAGCCACAACTCAAGCATCAATCATACAATTTTCAACATAATAATTTCAGCATCAATCATCATAATATTATAATTTACTCAATCAACATCACAATTCATTCATGGGAATTATCCTAGAACCCTAACCCTAAGCATCCAATTCGCATATCTATTAAAAACAAAAAGAGGACCCCCTAACCTTATGGAAGTCGAATTTGCTAGCCAAGCTCCAAGGAAAAATTGCAAGCCACCACGAGCCTCCTCCTCTTCTCTATGTGCTTCGCCCTCTCTTCTTCTTCTCCTCTCTCCTTCGCAACTCTTCTCTTCTCACTCTCTCTTACGTTACTTTTCTTTCTTTTTCCCACTTGAGTCAAAATGAAAACTAGCTTCTAAGACCCCTTGAGAGTCGAATCACTTGACTAGGCAATGGGCCACGGGCCTAATTGTGGATCACGGGCCCTTGCTCGCACCACTTAATTAGTGACAACACCTCCTAATAAAATAAAATAAAATAATTAAACTTGAATTATTTAATTAAATTAAATAAATATTGTAAGCCTTAAATAACTTAATTAAATAAATAATTAAATTATTTTGGGGCGTTACACCTGCAACTTTTGCCTTTTGGTTGCAGGAGCATCAACTAGTTGTTCTTCTTCTTCACCTTGTCTTGCTTCTTCACTTGCAGCGGCTAATTCACGCCTTTTCTTCTTCCTAAATGGACTCTGGGTGGGCACAGTCTTGAATCTTTGTCTTTTGGGTGGGGGAATGAGATGTGGGTCTGGGTTAGATTCAACAGCAGTTGGTTCAGACGTAGTCACATCTGTACTGGTTACTTCTGGAATGGATGGTTGTGATGGCTCTTTAGTTGGTTCAGGTTGAGTGGGGGTTGGTTTTGAAATGGGTTGATCTTCAGGTTCAGATTGTGGTGTTTTGGGGATGTTTTGGTCATGGGTGGGTTGTTCTTTAGCTGAGGGATGGGGTTGTTTGGCTTTTGGTGATGGAGGTGTGGGTTGGGCTGGTTCTTTGAGTGTTTGGGTTGGTGGAGAGTCAGCCTCAATATCAGTCTTATCACTGGAGCTTCCTTTCTCTTCTGAATGTGTTTCTTCCTCATCATCACTTAGGATTTCCCTACTCACCTTCTTTGATTCCTCTGCATCACTCTCACTGATGCTATCCATATCAGCTGATTTAAGCTTTTCTTCCTCACTACTTACCTTCTTCTGCTTTTTCTTTGCTGGGCTCTTTCTTTTTGTGGCTGGTTTTCTTGTTTTCTTGACTTTTTCCTTCTTCACTTTTCTGAGGTTCATTGTTGATAAGGGTGTGTTGTCTTCATCTTCCTCTTGCATCCAATCTGGAAGTACTGGTTCTTCAATCACCATCTTGCCTTTTGCTGTTTGTGCAATCACCTTCTTTTGCCATTCAAATTGCTCCTTGACAAACTTGGCTAGGCTGTTTTGCTGGTCCACCAGACGTTGTAACGTCTGTGCATCAACTGACGTGTTAGCATCTGCAGCTCTCTGCCTAGCTTTGAACTTTGTAGAGAATGCCCCCTGGGGTTCCTCTCTTAGCTCAGATGCTTCAATCTCCACTCCAGCCTCCATGCAGAGATCAGTGATTAAACAAGGGAAGTATAGGTATCCATCCTTCCTGTTCTGCCATTTGTTAATCTCCCTGTTGATGAGCTTACCCACTTCAATCTTATCTCTTGACATAATGGCATCAATAGCAATCAGCCTCTCTTTATCAACCCAGAGAGTGTGAGAAGTGGGTATCAAGCAATGCCTAATGAAATGAAACCAAGTACTGGCCTCCTCACACAGGTATCTCTTCAAAATTTTGAATTCATTTCCATGGTCGCCTCTTCGCTCCCAAACAGCTCCTTCAACACATATCCTTTCTTTGATTTCAGTCATCTCTGCTACTCCGTAAGTCTTTTGCTTCACCTCAACTGCCTTGCCATAGTAACCTAGCCCAAAGTAGTCATTTATGACTCTTATACCAATTTTGACTTCTTCTCCTCGAACGATGGAGGTGCTTGAAAGTTCTCCATCGGTTCTTTCAATGATTCCTTTGTAAAAGTCATGCACCAGAGTTGCAATGTATTCCTTTCTGTGAACTACAAATTTCTGCCATCCCAATGCTGTCACTGTTGCTAGAAAGTCAGGATTTGGGTTTTCCAAGCTGAAGCCCCTTTCTGGCAGCAAGGCTTTCTTCTTTGAAGGAATGGGGATTTCTGGGTTTGGAACAGAGGAAGAACTTGGGTTGACATTCTTTCCTTTACCAGATGATTTTACTGCAGCTTGTTTGGTTTTTGTCATGGTGATTGAATGAGTTTTCTGGAGAGTGGGGGATTTGAGATTTGAGATTTGGGGGAAGGGATGAGATTGCGGTTTCTGAAAGTGTCTGAAGGTGGTTTTGGTGATTGTAACTGGTGAGTGTTTATTGGGGAGGTTTTATGGGAAGTTGAGAAGTAGGTGGTGGCGTGGGTTTGGGAAAAAGGGGTAACCGTTGGAAGTGACGTCATGATCACTTCGGCAGTCACGTCTTAATAAGAATCATTTTCAAAGAAAAAATTTTTTCAATTGAAAACTGTTTGACTCATTTTCTTTTCTTTTTCATTTAAAACTTTACCCAGGCAGCAAACGTGACAACATCCTAGACACGCAGAGACGTTATAACGTTTACAATACTTCAGCTCCCATTCCTGCACAAAACAAAAAATTTAAAGACAAAAATTGCTGGTTAGTTAAAACCATTGGGTTGCCTCCCAAGAGCGCTTGCTTTAAGAGTCTTCAGCCAGACTATTCCCTTTTTGAATTCAGGGGTTGTTGAGAGCCACTGTGGTCTTGTCCCTAACCACATGTTCTCCATAGTAGTGCTTCACTCTTTGGCCATTGACTTTGAAAATGGAATTAGTTTTCTCATCAAACAGGTCCACAGCACCATGAGGATAGACTTTTACCAGCTTGAAAGGTCCTGACCATCTTGATTTTAGCTTCCCAGGGAACAACTTTAACCTTGAATTAAACAGCAAAACTGATTGTCCCTCTACTAGCTCCCTTCTCTGAATTTTCTGATCGTGCCACTTCTTGGTTTTCTCCTTATACATTGCTGAATTCTCATAGGCAGTGTGCCTGAATTCATCTAGCTCATTTAGTTGAAGGAGCCTTGCTTCTCCAGCCTTTGAATGATCTAAGTTCAGTTGCTTCAGTGCCCAGTGAGCTTTGTGTTGGAGTTCAATGGGCAGATGGCAAGCTTTTCCGAAGACTAGCTTGTATGGTGACATGCCCAGTGGTGTCTTAAATGCTGTCCTGTACGCCCACAATGCATCATCAAGGTGCAGGGACCAATCCTTCCTATTTGGACCAACCATCTTCTCAAGTATTCTTTTAATTTCTCTATTGGAAATTTCTGCTTGACCACTTGTCTGTGGGTGATAAGCTGTAGCAATCTTGTGCTTCACTCCGTACTTAGCCAATAGGTTCTCAATCAGCTTGTTATAGAAGTGAGAGCCTTCATCACTGATTATAGCTCTTGGAGTACCAAATCTTGTGAAGATGTTTTGCTTAAGGAATTTGCTGACTGATTTGGCTTCATTATTGGGCAATGCAATGGCTTCCACCCATTTTGACACATAATCCACAGCTACCAAAATGTATAAGTTTCCATGAGACATAGGAAATGGCCCCATGAAGTCCATTCCCCAAACATCAAACAGCTCCACTTCAAGGATATTTGTCAATGGCATTTCTTGCTTGTTGGAGATGTTTCCAGTTCTTTGGCATTTATCACAGCCTTTCACTAATTCATGAGCATCTTTGAAGAGTGTTGGCCAATAGTATCCTGACTGTAGCACCTTTGCTGCAGTTCTGGTTCCTCCAAAATGTCCTCCATAAGGTGATGCATGACATTGTTGCAACACATGAAGTTGTTCTTTTTTAGCAAGACATCTCCTAAGCAACTGATCTTGACACATCTTATACAGATAGGGCTCATCCCAAAAATAGTGCTTCACTGTGTGGAAGAATTTTTTTCTTTGCTGATGGTTGAAATCCACAGGAACAACTTTGCTAACTATGAAATTGACTATATCAGCATACCAGGGTGCAGTAGCATCAGACGTTATAACGTTTGAAGAAATTGCCATAGACGTGGTAACGTCTTCAGCTACTGTGGCTACTGTCAGCAGTTTTTCATCAGGGAAATTTTCTTTTATCTCTTCTGCACCTGTACCTGCATCAACATTCTCAAGCCTAGAAAGATGATCAGCAACTTGGTTCTCCACCCCCTTTTTATCATGAATTTCCAAGTCAAATTCTTGGAGGAGGAGAACCCATCTGATGAGTCGTGGCTTTGCATCTTTTTTAGAAATCAAATACTTGATGGCTGAGTGATCAGTAAAAACAATAACTTTTGCACCCACCAAGTATGATCTAAATTTGTCAAAAGCAAATACAACAGCCAGTAACTCTTTCTCAGTTACAGTATAATTTAATTGGGCATCATCTAAAGTTTTACTAGCATAATAGATAGAGTGAAAAATTTTGCCATACCTTTGACCCAATACAGCCCCTACAGCGTAGTCACTTGCATCACACATTAATTCAAATGGTTTAGACCAGTCAGGAGTGACTATCACAGGAGCAATTACAAGGGCAGTCTTCAATTTCTGGAAGGCTTCATGACAATGCTCATCAAAGTTGAAGACGTTATCACGTTGCAGCAGCAGACACAAAGGTTTAGAAATTTTTGAGAAATCCTTGATAAACCTTCTGTAAAAACCAGCATGCCCTAAGAAACTTCTAATACCTTTGACAGTGGTAGGTGGAGGTAATTTGTCAATAACATCAATTTTTGCTTTATCCACCTCCAGCCCTTTCTTTGAAATTTTATGCCCCAAAACAATTCCCTCTTGAACCATAAAGTGGCATTTCTCCCAGTTGAGTACTAGGTTGGTTTCTTCACATCTTATTAAAACTCCTTCTAAGTTCTCCAAGCATGCCTTGTATGAGTCTCCATAAACTGAAAAGTCATCCATGAAAACTTCCATGGATTTTTCAATAAAATCTGAGAATAGAGCCATCATACATCTCTGGAATGTTGCAGGTGCATTACACAGCCCGAATGGCATCCTCCTGAAGGCAAAGGTACCATAAGGACAAGTGAATGTGGTCTTCTCTTGGTCTTCAGGCACAATAGCTATCTGGTTATATCCTGAGTAACCATCAAGGAAACAATAGAATTCTTTGCTTGCAAGTCTATCCAACATCTGGTCAATAAATGGCAGAGGAAAATGGTCCTTCTTGGTTGCTTTGTTCAGCTTCCTGTAGTCCATACATATCCTCCATCCAGTCACTGTTCTTGTTGGAATCAATTCATTTTTGTCATTGGTCACCACAGTAACTCCACCCTTCTTTGGTACACATTGAACTAGGCTCACCCATGAGCTGTCACTGATTGGGTAGATGATTCCTGCGTCTAACCATTTGATGATTTCCTTCTTGACCACCTCTTTCATTATCGGGTTCAATCGCCTTTGTCCTTCAATGCTGTTTTTTGCATTCTCTTCTAAGACAATTCTGTTCATACAGATTGTGGGACTGATACCCTTGATATCTGCCATTTGCCAACCAATGGCTTTTTTGTGTCTTTTCAAGGTACTAATGAGATCACTTTCCTGCTCTTGTGAGAGATTAGAAGAAATGATCACAGGTAAAGAATCATTTTCCCCTAAAAAGGCATACTTCAGGTGATCAGGTAGCACCTTCAATTCCAGAGTGGGTGGTTCTTCAATGGAGGGTACTATCTTCTTGAGATTGGAGTCTTCTTGCCCCAAAGATTCATACTTTTTTGTCCATGCCCTGGGTACATGGGAGTCAGACGTGACAACGTCTGTGGTTGACGTTGTAACGTTTAACGGATCAGCTTCTTCTGATAACAGCTCTTGAATCTCATCTTTGCCCAGAATCTTTTCCAAGTGGTCATTATCTTTGTTGAATTGTTTTTGAATCACATGGTCAAGGGCAACCACAAAGGAACATTCCTCTGTGTTAGGTTCTGGATACTTGAGTGCGTTGAGGACGTTGAACTTGACTTCTTGGTCATTGACCCTCATGATTAATTCTCCTTTCTGCACATCAATGAGTGTCCTTCCAGTGGCCAAAAATGGTCGCCCCAAGATGATAGGAACTTCCTTATCTGCATCAAAATCTAAAATAACAAAGTCCACTGGAAAAACAAATTTGTCAACTTTAATCAAAACATCTTCTAATATGCCCTCAGGATAAACTCTACTTTTATCAGCTAAGGTAAGACTTAAAGAAGTAGGTCTGGCAGTTCCTATACCAAGTTTTTCATAAATGGACTTGGGCATCAAGTTAATACTTGCCCCCAAGTCACATAAAGCTTTGCCAAGGTAAAAATCTCCAATGGAGCATGGTATAGTAAAACTGCCAGGATCCTTCAGTTTTCTAGGGAGTTTATTCTGCATGATTAAGCTACATTCTTCAGTTAAAGCAATAGTTTCAAACTCCCCTAGCCTTCTTCGTTTGGTGATGATATCTTTTAGGAACTTGGCATAGTTTGGCATCTGTTGTAAAGCTTCAACCAAGGGAAGGTTTATGTGTAGCTGTTTTAGCATCTCCATGAACTTGCTGAATTGCTTGTCTTCATGAGCTTTCTTTAGTCTTTGAGGGTAGGGTGGAGGAGGATATTCAGGTACAAGCTTAGGAACAGTCTTGATTCCTGGTTCAGAACTAGACGTTGTAACGTCTGCCTTAGACATCACAACATCTGGAATATTCTTCTCTTTTTCTCCACCTTTGTTTTTCTCTTTTTCCTTGTCTGGCACCTCAGATTCCTTAGGCATAGATGGTTCTGGATACTCAGTGCCACTCCTTAATGAGATAGCATTTACCTGTGCATTCACCACATCTTTACCATTTGACTTTGATGAAGATGGTGTTTCAGTTGTGGCTGGAAGAGATCCATTCTGTCTTTGAGTAAGAGCTGAGGCTATCTGTCCAATTTGGTTCTCCAAAGTTTTGATTGAAGCCTCATGGGTCTGTAAGGTTGCCCTACAATCACTTATGAAAGTTTTCATCAAGGCTTCCAAATTGCTGTTGTTGTTATTCTGCGTATACTGCTTTTGTTGTTGAGGGGGAAATCCTGGGGGTATTGCAGGAGCAGCATCGCTAGCATTCAAAGAATTGTTGTTCTTCCAACTAAAATTTGGGTGATTTCTCCAATTTGAATTGTAAAAGTTGGAGAAGGGACTGTTGCCTTTGTTATGTGATACAAAGTTTACAGACTGGGGGTTATGGGGACACTCCTCATAGACATGCCCTCCTTCACAATAGACACACACTATTCCCCCAGATGGTGTTGGTTCAACAGCTGCAGCAGTCTGTGTTTCAGACGTTGCCACGTTTGGGGTACTCAAATTTTTAATCATGTTGGTCAAAGAAGCAACCTGAGCAGAAAGGGCAATTACTTCACTTATCTCATGGACACCAGCCTTCTTTCCGGGAGTGAATCTATCAGAAGGCCAATGGGCATTATGAGTAGCTATGTCTTCAATAAGCCTGCATGCCTCAGAGAAAGACATGTTCAATATGACACCGCCTGATGAAGCATCAAGTATAAGTCTGGTAGGTTGATCTAGACCATTATAAAAAGTCTCCATTTGAATAACCACGGGTATACCATGGTGTGGGCACATTCTTAGTAATTCCTTCCATCTTTCCCAAGCCTCAAATAATGATTCCCCTTCTCTTTGTTTGAAGGAAGTGATGTCATTTCTTAACTTGGCATTTTTGTTGGGAGGGAAGTATTTTCCAAGAAATTTCTCAGCTAGCTCATCCCAAGTGTGAATTGAGTTTGGTTCTAAGGAGTTCAACCAATTCTTGGCCTTATCCTTAAGAGAATATGGAAACAGCTTCAATCGGAAAGCATCTTCTGAGACTCCAGGGATGACAAAGTTGCTACACACATCCAAAAATTGCCTTAGATGTGCATAAGGATCTTCTTGAGGAAAACCCCCAAATTGCCCTGCAGTCTGCAGCATTTGGAACATCATTGGCTTGAATTCAAAGTGGCCAGTATGAAAAGGTGGTCTTGCAATTCCTGTTTGTAAATGGGCAGGGTTGAGCACAGCATAATCACGCATAGGCATGTCTCTGTCATTGACCATGTCTTGTGGCCCTGCATTGATGAGTTGCTGTCTCTGCCAGTGTTCATCATCAACATAGGTTTCTGTATGAGTTTGTGGTCCACGACCACGTCCTCCAGCATCAGAGTGCCTTCCTCCTCTTGGAGTGCGTCCACCTCTAGAGCTTCTACCACCAGTACCATGTTCAGACATGGTGGGTGGCTGAAATTGCTGTTGTTGTTGTTGCCTTCTTAGCCTTTGTTGTCTCCTTAGTCGCCTGAAGGTTCTTTCAGGTTCTGGATAGAATTCAGGCTCAGATCCACTCCTTGGTTCTGTTGAACTAGAGCTTGAACTGGAACTAAGCATACGCTGTAACGTTTACCTGTTCACTTCACAAAAACAACAAACAACACAGCAGAGTTCTTTCACCTAGTGTTTAATTCTTGTTGAGCAATAAAAGTTAAATACAATCCCCGGCAACGGCGCCAAAAACTTGTTGCGCTCGTGTGTGTTATAATCGCAATATCAGTGCAAGTATACACGTCGTACAAGTAATAAAGTGGATAAAAAGTAAGAGATCGTTCCCACGAGGATTGATTAACTTTCAGAGTTCAAGTCTTTAAAACACAAGTGAAACAGGTAATAAATCGGCACTAAAAGTAGGTGTTAAGACTAAGAACGTAAATAAAACAAGTAAATGAGAAGTGGTTGTGAATATGGAAGAGTATGAGTTGGATTGCTGCATGCAAGTAAATCTCCTCTAGTCAGACGTTATAACGTTTACACGTTAACACGTACAAATGCTATGTTGTATAGACGTTATAACGTTTGAACGCTGTTGCAAAAGAGCTGTGCTTTTCAGTCACAAAACGTCAGAGCTTCAAGTACTAGAATTCCTATGTCTAGGTTCTAAGTAGGCCTACTCCTGTATTTTAAGTACCCACAGCAATGTCCTATGAACTAATCCATTCTATGTCTAGACTTAGATAAAAATGCCTAAATGTCTTTAGTGCACCTTTTCATTCACATAAATCTTTGAGTTCTTTTCATAGACCATGTATGTACCTATGAATCTACTTGTTTTAAGTGGCCAAGTTCAAAACAAGTTTGGAAATATTAACATGCAAAGATTTAAAACGCATAAACATCAATACGTCATAACATTAAACTAGAGGTTCATTACATGCAAAACAACAACCCAACTACCAATGTTTAGCTCATGCTGAGCATCCTTACAGAAATAAGAGGAGTTAAAATCCAAATACCGTACATAGGGGAAAGGAGACTAAACGCCAATGATACGCCTAAGTGGCCTTCCTTCATGTACGCTGTAAAGACGTTACAACGTCTGAGCCTTACAGTAGTGGTTGCGAATGAAGATGGAAATTGGGGCTTGAGAAAATTTAAAATGAAGAAGTCTGTGTCCAGAACTTCTTTTAGAAAAACTATCTCTGAAAAATGGAGGAAGGTGGATGATGAATGGAGTCGTCCCCTGTCCGCATGGTGCACCCTTGCCTTTTTATAGAGAGAAAATAGCCATGGTCAAAGGAGGGTCACGTGCTTGCTGATGTCATTCTCCACCTTCCAAGCTTGCTTGCGAGTTGACTCTGCCCTGAAGTGACACCGCACTGCTACAGTGCGTCAGCCGCGTCAGCTGCTGAGGAGAGAGAAGATCTTCTTCATTTCCAGATCTTTGACCATCATTACATGCGCGCCAAAATGAGATATTACTTTCTTGCTTTGCTGCCCTTCTTCAGACGTGATGAGAGACGTTGCCACGTTCAGTTTACTGCACAAACACAAGAAGCATCAAAACGCTCACAAAGGCGCCAATTGGTGCCAAAATGCATAGAATTTGTAATTTAGCCCCTTTCTAACTGAAAAGCAATAAACTAACAGAAACTTAAAGGAAACAACCTACTATTGTCAGAGGACTTGCATGATTTAACTTTGAATAGGTATAAATAACTCATGTAAATATGAGTTATCAGAAAGAAGAAGAGAAAAGAGAGGAAAGGGAGGAGAGAGTTGCGAATAAGAGAGGGAGGGAGAGCTTGATCAAGTCTTGATGCATGTGCTTGCTTCTTCCTTCATCAAGATCAGAATTTCATCCTCTTTCTTCTGGTAGCATTCTTGCAAGCTGGATCATTCTCATCTCCTCTCTACCATTTTCGGCCACTCAAGCTCCACATGGAAGAAATGGAGTCTTTGCTCACTTGATGCCTTGCATGTGCACTTAGAGTTAGAAGAGAGGTACATCTGAACCCACTTTATGAATTGGAAGTGTTTTGAAGGTTGTAATGTTGCTGGTACAGAAGGTGGAAGCTCAAATTCGAAATGGCAAGTGGTTGAAGATGGTGTGATCAAGCTAATTAGAAATTCTGGGCAAAACCCATTTTACCTACCTTCGGTGATTGTATCGTATCTCCCTGTACACAGCTCCTATGATCGTGATTCTTGTCCCTCTGGAAACTAGACACAAAGATCTTCATTTTGGGCACAAGAACCGCATGATTTCATTGAGAAATGAGAGAGATATCATGCTCACAACTTTCGGATTAAGAATCAGCCACTGTTCTGGAGCAGTCCTCTTGTTTTGTTTATATCTCCCAAACCACTGGTTGCATGCAAGTGAATCTTTCTCCATCAGAGAGTAGACAAAATTCCCTTCACCGTAGACCCTCGTTTTGCTAAGTTTGGCTGAGATTTGAGTGAGTTACGCTCGTTACAAATTGGCGGTTTGTTACTGGAAGTAGCTGGAGCGGATTCGGGAAGATTCGTGGGATCGCCGTTCGTCCGAGTTCGCGAAGCTTCGGCGTTGGGAGCGATTGTCATCGCCAAAAGGCGAGTTCTATACTCACTAGGGAAACTATCATGTGTTCTGGTTGAGTCTCGCGTAAACTAAAAGAAATTGGCGACAAGCCGCTTTGCGAAAACCCGTTTTAAATACCGAGCTATGTTGTTGTTTGATTGAGATTGTGGTTGATTATTATAATCGTTATCTGATTGATATGTGGATTGTTTGGCTGGATAATGTTCTCTGTTTGAAGGTTGATGAGTTAGGTATCGATCGGAACGGAGTTTGGACACGAAACGGATTCGAAAAAGGGCTCGAAATGGCATTTCAACAAGTCTGTGAGACAGGCACGGACCGTGCGCCATCAAGCACGGGTCGTGCGTTGCCTTCTGATTCACAGGATTGCTGAGTGTTGATTTCGCGCACGGACCGTGCGCCATCAAGCACGGGTCGTGCGTATGCTTCTGTTAACATTTTCAAAATGTGTTCAAAACCTTCCTAATTGATTCCAAACCTATCCTAATCCCTTCCCAATGTTATGAAACGATAAAATAACCGTAATTCGTTGGAATTGCTTAAGTTTAATGATAACAACCTCATGTCATGATTGAATGATTATTGACGGCCCAATGCGGGTATACGGAACGTGTTATGGATTTGGTTGTCATGCTATGATTGTGATTGATATATTGTGCTGGACTGATTGGATTATTATCAGGACAAGTTAGAAGAGTAAATCCTAGTAAGCCGTGTGAGATCACCTAATAATAAGATCATGTTAGTACAAGACTAAGTTAAGTACAAGTTCACTGTTAAGCATAAGCTCATGGTTTGGTTAAGTTCATTGTTCACTGATCACGGTTCACGGTTTACTGCTCATTGGTTATTGTTCATCGTTCACTGTTCACTGCTCATTGTTCATGGTATATATTATATACATCATTGCTGGGGTGACGACCCTGTTCATGGATTAGCGTACTAGTGGGAGAGGAAGTCATGAGCCTTATCCCCTAGGCCCGTTACATTGTTGTCCCTAAGGTAGTAGAAATGGCGGGGGACTGGGTTTGCCGGAATCTTTAAAATAAGACCCGGTGATATGCTAAGAATCATTGTCATGGTGTGTGCCTTGTGTGTCGCTTAGAAGGGCCACGAGTACACGTTGTATGTTCCCCGTAGTCGACTTAAGGGCTACGATTCATGAAATCAATCATAATTGAACCGAGAGAGTTTGTAAGGGGTCTCGATAGAACTCACTGAGACAAGTTGTCTCACCCAATCCATTGTTGTTGTTTTTCAGTTAAACAGGGAAAGTTGAAGACCGTGAGGCACGGCTAAGGAGACGGCATGAGGAGTTGCTGACGCTGTTTATTTTGTCATGTTATGTATCTCTGTATTTTTATTCAGTGTCTTAGATGTACGATTGTACGACTTATGCTTATAAAGTTGTAAATCGCTTCCGCAGACTTTCTATTTTGGTACTGAACACTAGTTGAGAGGTGTAAGGAACGATATTATGTATTTCTCATGTTAAGTTATGTAAGCGCACTTGATGGCTTTTAGCATCGAGTTTTAGTATGTGTTCAGTATTTAAAACAGGAAGTACTCTGATGTATGCCAGTAGTGCATTTCGGTAATTTCTACAAGTTAGAAATTATCGGGGTGTTACAGATTCTCTTTCTTTAAGTTATTTTATGATCCATAAAATTTATGTTGATTTCGCTAAAAAAATTTTATGAGATGATTTCGCTAAATTAGTGGAGTCCATTTTTATAGTAGTGTGACTTACATGTATATTGTTTGGTTTTTTTCTTCTCCGAAACAGCGCTCTATATGTTGTCGTATCTGGTTCTTGTTCAAGGAAAAATTACCATTTTCGGTTATAAAAAAAAGTGGGATTTAAAAAAATTAGTCTTTTTTTTGTTACTAAAAAAAAGATTATTCAATTTTTGCTTATATAACTATTTTATTCATTTTAACCTTTGTAAAATACAAAAAATTATGCCTATAGTCAGACTAAAAATACCCTATTTTTGTGTTTCATAAGAACTAAACAAATAGTTGTTTCGTTATGTTAAACCTAAAGTTGAATGGTTGAACAGTCGTAGTTATATAGGAACTAGACATATTTTGTTGTCACTAGGGAAGGAGTTGGAAAGAATGATTAATTCCTTTTGGTGGGGTTCAAACCGCGGTTCTAGAGACGGCATCAATTGGCTTAATTGGGATAGATTGACAATGTGTAAGGAATTTGGAGGTATGGGCTTTCGCCATTTTCATGGTTTCAACTTAACCATGCTTTGGAAGCCAGGTTGGCGTTTATGTACCAACACATATGCTATAGTTATTCGCGTCTTCAAAGCTAAATATTTTCCTCATGGGAACTTCTTGGGGGCTCGCTTGGGCCATAATCTCAGTTATGTTTGGCGTAGCATCCACAATTCACAGGTCTTGGTTAATTTTGGAGCAAGATGGAAAATAAGTGATGGCACTAATATTAATGTTTGGACTGACCTATGGTTAAGAGACGGTAGCAACTCCTTTGTTTTCTCAGTTTCGGTTCCTGGTACAGAGACTTTAACAGTGAGTAATCTTTTTAACACGGTTGATGGAAATTGGAATACACAGCTCGTGGAACAACTCTTTAACGCTGAGGATCAGAATCGTATTCTAGGCTTGTCACTTCGCTGCAGAGACATGGAGGATGCCGTGGTGTGGAATCGAAGTCGTAACGACTTGTATTTGGTGAAATCCGCTTATTATGCAGCCATGAACGATCTTATAGACACCACTGAATTTCGTATTGCAGGTGATTGGATGCTTATTTGGAAGCTGAATGTTCCTTAAAAAATTAAAATTCATCTTTGGCGTGCAGCTCGAGGCGTTCTTCCTTGCAGATCCAATCTTCGCCTGCGGTGTGTTCTGTGTACCCACGGATGTCCGATGTGTGAGAACGCAGTGGAAACTGAATGACACCTCTTCTTTGGTTGTCCTCACGCAGAGACGATGTGGAAGGCAGCTGGTTTGTGACTGAAATGCAACAGATCATTTTGGAAGCTGAAGGTTTTTCGGATTGTTTGTTCAAGCTACTGGCTGCGCTACAATCAGATTCCAGAAAGTGTTTTGTAATGATGTTATGGTGCTTGTGGAAGAGAAGGAATGAAAAGATTTGGGAGAATGTGGTGAAGCCAATTCGGATTTCAATTCAGTGTGCGTTGGATTTTCTATTCCACTGGCTTGAGGCGAAACGCCCCAAAGTTACTCAGGTTCCTTCGGCAAATTCGCACAGCAGTAGTCGGGCTGTTACTTGGTCCCGTCCAGCAACTAATATGGCGAAATGCAATGTTGATGCAGCAATTTTCGAAGATGGACGATTTGGCTTTGGTCTTTGTATTCGGAATGAGGAGGGGGCTTTTGTGAGGGCCAAGTCCGTGTGCATTATCGGCAGGCCAACACCACAGGAAGCGGAAGCACTGTGTTTACTAGAAGCGGTCAATTGGTTACAAGAATTAGATATCCAACGAGTTACCTTCGAGTTGAATTGCAAAGCGGTAGTAGATGGCATCCGAGGAGTATGTAATTTTGTAACCGAGTATGGCTCTATTTTAAGAACTTGTCAAACTTTACTGTCTAATCTAGAAAACTATATGGTTAGTTTTATCAGGAGGCAAGTAAACCTTGTGGCTCATACTTTGGCTAGAGCTTCAAGGCATTATGCTAGCTCCCATGTTTTTGATTATATTCCAACCTGTATTGCAACTTTGATTATGAATGAAATGTTATAAATTTCCTTTGGTAAAAATAAAGACATATTTTGTTGTATATTTTATGATATTTCAAAGTTTCTAAGGGAATTTAGTGAAACAATAATTTATTTATAATAATTTTATTATAATGTGAGAGTATTGATAATTTATCAACTACTTTTCTTCGGCTCCAAACTGTCCAAATTCATTTAATTAAAAAGTGACTAGGTACATTATTTGTTCAGCACTCTCAAACTTGTTTTTTGGCATAACAAACTACATTGTTACAGGCTCCATTTGGCTTGGTAAAAGATAGTTATTTGGAGAGCCTATATCAGTGCATTTGATAGCACTTTTGGCATTTACGCATACACAACCAAAAAAACTCGAATTCCAAGTTACTCTTCTCTCTTCCTGGTTCATCTCCTGAAATTCCATACTACCATTCTTGTCGGTTCGGATACCTGTTGTATCTTCGGAGAATTTGCGCTTGTGAGGCAGATAAATCCTTAAGGACGCATCTCACGACACCTCAGGTTGAATTTTCTGACGTTTGTTATTTTGTAAGTCAATTCGTTATTGCGGTTTCAGGTTCTCACTCCAACATATTTTATCTACTATGTGACAGGGTCACAAGGTATCAGTGATATGTTGCTGAGTATGGTTAATTGTTAGTCATTTACCATTTTACTGTTATCATTTACTAGTTGTACTTTACTATTGTACTACACTGTGTACTACACTTTCATGCTAGAAGCACTGCCGTACCAATTGAGGTGCATATATACACCCAAAGCAATTAATGAACAGTACACTTTGACAATAGATTTTATCCCCCTCTCAATCTCTCTCTCGGTCATTACCCTAGATTCATAGAATCTAGCTAGTCCCCTCTTCCTCCGAGCTTCATTCTTCACCATTGAAGCTCCTTGTTAGAGCTGGAGCTCCCTTTGATCCAAAACCTGTGACAACTGGTATCAAAGCATCACTACAAAAAAACTAGTCATTAGCGAGGGACAGTTCCCTCGCAAAATGACCTGATTCCCTCACTAATGGTCATTTGCGAGGGACTTAGCGAGGGACTGGTTCCCTCGCTAATTCCCTCCTCGCAAATGGGATTAGCGAGGGAAGTTGGATCCCTCGCTAATTAGCGAGGGACTATGCCGTCGCTAGTTCCCTCGCTAATGACTGCAGCTTTTCAGGTGATGGGACTCAGTTGCAGGGGTTGGTAAATGCGCAGGAATTAGCGACGGCTTTTGCCCTCGCTAATGACTGCAGTTTTCAAAAAAAAAATGACACGTGTCCAGTGCTGAATGGCTTGTTTTTTTTATATATATTAATTAATGAATATTATATTATATTATTAATTTTGTGGTGATGTGTGCTGGTGGTGGTGGTGGTGGTGGCGTGGTGGTGGTGTGGTGGTGGTGGTGGCGTGGTGGTGGTTGTAACACCCCGATATTTTTATTGTTTAAAAACACCCAAGTGCACATCAATCATACATCAGAGATGATAATTCCTGCTTAGACACTGAATACCATTATAAAATTTTTTGCTGAAATATAACTTAACCGTCTTATACACAAATAAGACCATACGGTACTCAGACCATAAACTGTCAGCAACTATGGTAGTCAGAGTCATACAAGAAAGCGGAATGAAGATAAACAAAACACTAATGCCATAGTACTGTGATACATGGACAACAGAAGGAAAACAAACTTAAACATAAAACTAAGTCATCCTCCATCACCAGGGGCCACCTACTCGTGCCTCTGAGATTTCTTCTGTCCCTGTTTATCTGTAAAACAACAACATTTAAACAGTGAGATACAATCTCAGTGAGTTCTACCGAGACCCCTACTAACTCTCTTGGTTCAATTAATAATCCTTTTTAAAATCAACACGACACCGACTGCAATAAAGTGCTAATCCCGGTGAACGTGAACAAACAAAGTGCGGCACCGACTGCAAATCCAGTGCTAATCCCGGTGTATCGCACAGTACGACACCGACTGCAAATCCAGTGCTAATCCCGGTGAACGTACAACAAACTCATGACATAACACCGACTGCAAATCCAATGCTAATCCCGGTGAACCCCCTTACCAATAGTACATTCTCCTATTGGCACGGAGCCTAGGTTGGGGGAGCATGACTGCCCCGCCTAGTATGTCAAAACATGGGTCGTCACCCAACTCGATATACATATATCAACATATATCTACAATCATATGGACTTTCAGTCCATTCAAATTATACCTTACCACGTAGGACTCATAGTCCACTTTGTTATCGGTAAAATATGTCTGCACTCGTATACTATTATTCGGTTTTTCGAAACGATTTCAATTTCAAAAGTATTTTATAAAACTCTATTTAAACATACCCAAAATCATTATAGAAAGGTTAGGAAAGGATTAGGAAAGGATTGGAATTGAAACGGAATCATTTAGGGCACTTTGAAAAATTTGGGCAGAACTAGGCGCACGGGTCGTGCCCCTGGACGCACGGGTCGTGCGTCCTGTTAGACATTTTTAAACACGAAAACAGAACCAGGCGCACGAGTCGTGCCCCTGGGACGCACGGGTCGTGCGCTTTTGACAGCATTCCAAAAATGGCCTGTTTTAAGAAAATTTGCTTTCGGATTAATCCGAAACTCGCCCCGATCGATTCCTAACTCAAAAACAGACAGTACCAAACAGTATACCAGTCCAATCAACATCAAACAATCAAGTAATTCAATCAAAAACTCAACGATTACGAATTTCGTTAAAACGCGATATATTTCAAAATAACGTTTTCGACTCAAAATCTTTCGACACCAAGTCACACAATTCATTTCAAAACGGAATAAGCCTAAACGTGAGTAAAACTCACCCTTGAAGCGAGAGTCGTTGCCGAGCCGAAATCACCGATATGTCAAAACCACCGAATCGAACCCAATCAACACCAATCTGCTTCTAACTTCGATTCGAGCTTCAACTCGCGTCCAATCGTTCTTGGCTTCGATCCTAGTCATGATTAAATCATCAATTTCATCTCACAATCCAAGATTTCAACAATTTCCATCAAAATCCTCATAAAATTCGTAGGTTCATAAGTTGGGGAAAAGCGGATGAAAATTTACCAAGCTTCGAGGGTTTGGTAATGGAGTGTAGATGATGATGGTGCTGAAATTTGGAGGGGTGGGCTTCACTTTTTCTTCTTCCTTTCTCTTCTTCTTTCTCTTCTCCTTTCTCTTCTTTTCTCTTCTTTTCTCTTCTTTTCTTCCTCTGTTTCTCTTCTCTTCTCGTGGACCTTTCTTTCTTTCTATTCTCTCACACTCACACACATATATATATTTTATTAATAAATGAGCGGTAGCGTGGTCCAATTACCATATTGATCTTAATCCCCTATTTCGATTCCAAAACTTCCTTGATCCGTATTATCCGGTTAACGATCTAATGCCATCCAATAAATAATTTTAGCACTCAATAAATTTACCAGTCAAGTACTAAATTATTCATATTGGGTCAACATCCAAATAATTCGCCTAATTATTTTGAGGATGTTACATTCTCCCCCACTTAAAAGAATTTTGTCCTCAAAATTAAACACAACGTACCTCAAGAAAACAAATGCGGATACTGAGTCCGCATATCGTCCTCCAACTCCCAAGTAGCTTCCTCGACGGAAAAACCATCCCAAACCACCTTGACAATGGGAATTGACTTCGTCCGTAGCGTCCTCTCGCCACGTTCCATGATGTAATTTGGGTGAGGTTGGAAAGACAAGTCCGGTCGAAGGTCAATCGTTTCAAAATCTAACGGTTGACTTGGATCGGGAATGTACTTCCGTAATTGAGACACGTGGAATACGTCATGCAGATTCGACAATGGTGGAGGCAAAGCGATACGGTATGCAAGAGGCCCAACTCGCTCGATAATTTGGAAGGGTCCAATATACCGAGGACTAGGGGTGCACAAGACATCCGGTTATCTAAATTTATCCAAATCTATGTCCAAAACCATTTTAAAAATGACCATATATTTGGATTTGGTTATGTCCATATCCATATTATTTTTTGGGATTGGATATGGATGTCCATATTTTATAACTAGATAAAATATCCATATCCAATCAAACTTAACCAAGCCCATTGACCACCGTTGACCTCCGTTGACCACCGTTGACCTCCATTGACCACCGTTGACCACCGTTGACCACCGTTGACCGGGGCTGACCGGGGTTGACCGGGGTTGACCACCGTTGACCGGCGTTGACCGGCGTTGACCGCCACCAGAACTCCGCCACCGGCCACCACTAGAACCACCTCCATATATAAATATGTATTTATATTTATATTTATATATATTATATAACTATTATATTATAGATATTAAAAATATAAAAACCGGTTAAAAATTCAAAATCCGGTTAAAAATTCAAAATCCGGTTAATAATCCAAACACCGGTTATAAAATCTGGTTATGGATATAACCGGTTAAATAACCGGTTTTGCAAAATAATAACCAGTTACACTAATTTGGTTATGGGACCAATTATATAAACCGGATATTTAGTGGTTATGGATTGGTTTTTTAACCATGGACATTTTGTGCACCCCTACCGAGGACTGAGTTTCTTCACCCGTAATGCCCTACCTGTGCCAATTGTTGGTGACAATCTCAAAAACACATGATCACCAGACTCAAACTCTAGCAGGCCTTCTCCTTTTGTCGGCATAACTCTTTTGCCTACTTTGAGCAGCTTTCATTCTTTCCCTGATCTGGCGGATCTTTTCAATAGTGTCATGAATCATCTCAGGTCCTAACAATCGGTTCTCACCGACTTCCCACCAACACAATGGAGTTCTACATTTTCTACCATACAAGGCTTCAAAAGGTGCCATTCCGATACTGGAATGATAACTGTTGTTATATGAAAATTCCACCAATGGAAGATGATCCTCCCATTTCTTTCCGTTATCAAGTACCGAAGCCCTAAGCATATCCTCTAATGTCTGGATAGTTCTCTCGGTTTGACCATCTGTTTGTGGGTGATAAGCGGTACTAAGAAGTACTTTAGTCCCCAATGCTTCATTCAGAGCTTTCCAAAATCGAGAAGTGAATTTCGGATCTCGATCCGACACTATACTGGTAGGAATCCCATGTAACCTTACTATGTTCTTCAAATACACCTCAGCTAACTTGGATACTTTACTGCTCGAACGAACTGGAATAAAATGAGCTGATTTAGTTAACCGATCCACAACTACCCAAATGGAGTCGTTACCAGCTTGAGACCTTGGCAACGCCATTACAAAATCCATAGAAATGTCTTCCCATTTCCACACTGGCACGTCTAGTGACCGTAGCAGACCAGCAGGTTTCTGATGTTCTATCTTAACTCTTTGGCAAGTTAAGCACTTTGATACAAATTCAGCAATCTCTAACTTCATTCCATGCCACCAATACATCCGCTTTAAATCTCTATACATCTTGGTGGATCCAGGATGTACAGAAAATAAACTTCGGTGTGCTTCCTCTAGCACTTGCTTTTTAATATCTTCATTATCGGGTACACAGATCCTACCGTTGAAACAAATAACCCCATCACTATCTTCGGTAAAATCTGGCAACACTTTTTGTGATTGTAGCTTCACGTCAACATCCTGTGCTATGCGAATAGACTCTCTTAATGAACTAGAGATCCTCATATGGCTCAACACTAACCTGTCCTTTCTTGATCTTGCATTCAAGTTGAGGTCTCTATAGGACTCCAACAATCTCATCTCATGCATCATAATCTCTGCTATGTGGATGGATTTCCTACTTAGTGCATCAGCTACAACATTAGCCTTCCCCGGATGATACTTCAATTCAAAGTCATAATCTTTCAGAAACTCCACCCATCTTCTTTGCCTGTTATTCAGCTCCTTCTGATCAAACAAATATTTCAAGCTTTTGTGATCACTAAAGACTTCGAAACGAGACCCATATAGGTAATGTCTCCAAATCTTTAGTGCGTAAACAATAGCCGCCAACTCCAAATCATGAGTCGGATAGTTCTCCTCATGAGTCTTCAATTGCCTGGATGCATAAGCTACCACTTGTTGGTTCTGCATGAGAACACATCCCAAACCCTTTCCAGAAGCATCGCTGTAAATTTGGAATTCCAAGGATGGATCTAGAAGAATTAGGATTGGAGCAGAAGTCAACCTAACCTTCAACTCTTGAAAACATCCCTCACAATCGGCATTCCATATAAACGGCTGGGCCTTACGAGTCAACTGAGTAAGTGGAAGAACCAATTGTGAAAAACCTTCAATAAACCTCCTGTAGTAACCAGCTAGACCCAAGAAACTTCTTATTTCGGTGACAGATGTTGGTCGTTCCCAGTTCAACACCGCTTCTACTTTACTGGGATCCACCGCAACTCCCGATTGGGAAATCACGTGTCCCAAAAACTTCACTTCCGGCATCCAGAAGTCACACTTCGACGGCTTGGCATACAATTTCTTTTCTCGGAGTACGTTCAGAACAATGCGGAGATGTTGAACATGGTCCTCAATGGTCTTAGAGTACACCAAGATATCATCAATGAAAACTACTACAAACTGATCAAGGTACGTGTGAAACACTCAGTTCATGTCATCCATGAATACCGCTGGAGCATTAGTCAAACCGAAGGGCATCACTACGAACTCGTAATGTCCATACCTAGTACGGAAAGCTGTCTTCGGAATATCTAAGGCCCGTACCTTTATTTGATGATAGCCTGATCTCAGATCAATTTTTGAAAACACCACGGCACCTCGAAGTTGGTCAAGCAAATCGTCTATCCTTGGCAAGGGATATTTATTCTTAATCGTCACTTTATTCAGTTGCCGATAATCTATGCACAACCTCATGCTACCGTCCTTCTTTTTGACTAGCAACACCGGAGCACCCCATGGAGAAGCACTCGGTCGAATGAACCTCTTTGAGATCAACTCTTCAAGTTGAGACTTCAATTCCTTTAATTCTAAGGGAGACATTCTATAAGGAGCAATAGAGATTGATCCGGTACCAGGAATCAATTCTATTGAGAACTCTACCTCTCGGTCAGGAGGTAAGGATGAAACTTCTTCTGGAAAGACATCTAGAAATTCATTTACCACTTGTACAGATGACAAATCTAAACCCGTTTCAGTAGATGCAGACAACATAATAAGAATAGCTTCCGCACCTTGGAATAATGACTGGCTTGCTTCGGTGTAAGAGATCGTTGCTTCAGAATCTGCCTGTCTCAATCCTACGGATTCGGAGGCGAAGCTAATTGTTCGATCAGCACAGTTGATTGTTACATGATTTTCAGCCATCCAATTCATACCCAGAACAATGTCCATACTTCTCATAGGCAAGCATATAAATTTCACAACAAACTGTCTGTCGCCTATGACAAGTAGGCAATTTTCACATAATGCTTGGGTCTGGACACGACCCTTGGCAGCAGTTAAAATAGTTATCGGTTCGGATAGCTCAGACAATGCTAGTCCCAACCGATCCACACATGCTTGCGAGATAAAACAGTGAGTTGCACCTGAATCATATAAAATATTGACTGAATTATTAAAAAGAGATCTCGTACCCCTCAGAAGATTATCAGTAGGTGTGATTGTTCGAGCATCCAATGTGTTGATTCGCCCCTGACCAGGAGTATTTGGTGCTCTTTGCAAATTCTTCTTTGTTGGGCACTTGTTAGCATAGTGTCCCTCTTCATTACAAACATAGCACCGATCTGGCCTTGGCGGACACTCTCCACGGTGATGTCTTCCACAAAGTCTACAATTCCTGAATTGTGCATAATCAGACGATTGCACCTGCTTCCCTTTGTAATTACCTCCTTTCCCCGAGTCATGCCTGGGACCCATCTGAGAGCCAGATGGTCCGGTGTTCCTCTTACTCTGATGGAACGCCTTCCTACTTGCATATAGTCTTGTCAAATCACTTTCGGCAATATATGCTTGTTGTACCATGGCTGCATAGTTGCTCCTCGGAAAAGAACTAAGACTTTGAGCAATATCCTCTCTCAACCCATACTTGTACCTGTCAGTTTTCCATCGGTCATTGGGGGCATATCCAGCTAAACCGAAGAATTGATACAACTCTTCAAATTTAGCCGTGTATTGACCCACGGTCGATCCTCCTTGTGTGAGAGCTAAAAACTCATTTTCCTTATCAAACCACATTGCCGTAGGGAAGAATTGTTCCAGAAATGATGTTCGGAAATTTTCCCAAGTCGGGGGAGTTCCCATTGTCTCCATCATGGCCCTAGCATTTGTCCACCAGTTATTGGCCTCTCCCTTCAACATATGGGATGCCAACCTCAACTTATCTTCATCGGTCACTTGCATTGTTAGAAAGATCTTTTCAATGTCATCTAGCCAATGTTGTGCTCTCATGACATCCGGCCCACCTCTGAACTCGGAGGGTTTCATTTTCAGGAATTCTGTGAAAATTCTCCTTGGGTTCATTTGTGGCTCCGGAGCTTGATGCTGCTGAGCATTTTGCTGTTGGATTTGTTGCTGCTGATGCATAAGCATCATGTCTTGCATCATTTTTTGTTGGTTCTCAATCACATTCTGCATCCACTCAAAATTCGGATCAACGGGAGGAGGAACGCCCCTACCTCTTCTTGCCATGATTCTGCGAAATATGCACAAAGTATTAAGTTGATCAAGCTCAATGTCTAATAGCATACTAAGAAAATCACGACTGGAAAAAGCAAAGACCCTATAAGCTAAGTCCGACTAGGTCGAACCGCTCTGATACCAACTGTAACACCCCGATATTTTTATTGTTTAAAAACACCCAAGTGCACATCAATCATACATCAGAGATGATAATTCCTGCTTAGACACTGAATACCATTATAAAATTTTTTGCTGAAATATAACTTAACCGTCTTATACACAAATAAGACCATACGGTACTCAGACCATAAACTGTCAGCAACTATGGTAGTCAGAGTCATACAAGAAAGCGGAATGAAGATAAACATAACACTAATGCCATAGTACTGTGATACATGGACAACAGAAGGAAAACAAACTTAAACATAAAACTAAGTCATCCTCCATCACCAGGGGCCACCTACTCGTGCCTCTGAGATTTCTTCTGTCCCTGTTTATCTGTAAAACAACAACATTTAAACAGTGAGATACAATCTCAGTGAGTTCTACCGAGACCCCTACTAACTCTCTCGGTTCAATTAATAATCCTTTTTAAAATCAACACGACACCGACTGCAATAAAGTGCTAATCCCGGTGAACGTGAACAAACAAAGTGCGGCACCGACTGCAAATCCAGTGCTAATCCCGGTGTATCGCACAGTACGACACCGACTGCAAATCCAGTGCTAATCCCGGTGAACCCCCTTACCAATAGTACATTCTCCTATTGGCACGGAGCCTAGGTTGGGGGAGCATGACTGCCCCGCCTAGTATGTCAAAACATGGGTCGTCACCCAACTCGATATACATATATCAACATATATCTACAATCATATGGACTTTCAGTCCATTCAAATTATACCTTACCACGTAGGACTCATAGTCCACTTTGTTATCGGTAAAATATGTCCGCACTCGTATACTATTATTCGGTTTTTCGAAACGATTTCAATTTCAAAAGTATTTTATAAAACTCTATTTAAACATACCCAAAATCATTATAGAAAGGTTAGGAAAGGATTAGGAAAGGATTGGAATTGAAACGGAATCATTTAGGGCACTTTGAAAAATTTGGGCAGAACTAGGCGCACGGGTCGTGCCCCTGGACGCACGGGTCGTGCGTCCTGTTAGACATTTTTAAACACGAAAACAGAACCAGGCGCACGGGTCGTGCCCCTGGGACGCACAGGTCGTGCGCTTTTGACAGCATTCCAAAAATGGCCTGTTTTAAGAAAATTTGCTTTCCGATTAATCCGAAACTCGCCCTGATCGATTCCTAACTCAAAAACAGACAGTACCAAACAGTATACCAGTCCAATCAACATCAAACAATCAAGTAATTCAATCAAAAACTCAACGATTACGAATTTCGTTAAAACGCGATATATTTCAAAATAACGTTTTCGACTCAAAATCTTTCGACACCAAGTCACACAATTCATTTCAAAACGGAATAAGCCTAAACGTGAGTAAAACTCACCCTTGAAGCGAGAGTCGTTGCCGAGCCGAAATCACCGATATGTCAAAACCACCGAATCGAACCCAATCAACACCAATCTGCTTCTAACTTCGATTCGAGCTTCAACTCGCGTCCAATCGTTCTTGGCTTCGATCCTAGTCATGATTAAATCATCAATTTCATCTCACAATCCAAGATTTCAACAATTTCCATCAAAATCCTCATAAAATTCGTAGGTTCATAAGTTGGGGAAAAGCGGATGAAAACTTACCAAGCTTCGAGGGTTTGGTAATGGAGTGTAGATGATGATGGTGCTGAAATTTGGAGGGGTGGGCTTCACTTTTTCTTCTTCCTTTCTCTTCTTCTTTCTCTTCTCCTTTCTCTTCTTTTCTCTTCTTTTCTCTTCTTTTCTTCCTCTGTTTCTCTTCTCTTCTCGTGGACCTTTCTTTCTTTCTATTCTCTCACACTCACACACATATATATATTTTATTAATAAATGAGCGGTAGCGTGGTCCAATTACCATATTGATCTTAATCCCCTATTTCGATTCCAAAACTTCCTTGATCCGTATTATCCGGTTAACGATCTAATGCCATCCAATAAATAATTTTAGCACTCAATAAATTTACCAGTCAAGTACTAAATTATTCATATTGGGTCAACATCCAAATAATTCGCCTAATTATTTTGAGGATGTTACAGTGGTGATGGGTGGTTTAGAGTAGAGAGAAGGAGGAGAGTAAGGGAGAAAGAGAGAGAGGAGTGAGAGTGGTGGTGGTGGCGTGGTGGTGGTGGTGATGGGTGGTTTAGAGTAGAGAGAGAAGGAGAAGAGTAAGAGAGAGAGAGAGAGAGAGAGAGAGAGAGAGAGAGAGAGAGAGAGAGAGAGAAGAGTGAGAGTGGTGGTGGTGGGGTGGTGGGTTGGTGGTGGTGAAGAGTAGAGAGAGTGAGTGAGAGTGGTAGGAGGTATGTGGTGGTGGTGGTGGTGGAAGAGTGAAGAAAGAAGAAGAGTGTGAGAGGAGGTGGTGATGATGGTGGTGGTGGTGGTGTTGGAAGAGTGAAGAGAGAAGAAGGGTGTGAGAGGAAGTGGAAGGGGGAAGAGGAAGGGAAGAGGAATGGTGAAGAGTGAGTGAGTGAGAAAGAAGAGTGAGGGTGTAAACGGATATAAAGGAAAAAAGAAAAAAATTTGCGAGGGAATTAGCGAGGGAACTGTCTCATCATCTGAAAAGTTAACGTTAGCGAGGGAATTAGCGAGGGAACTGTCCCTCGCTAATTTCTGCACCTTTACCAACCCCTGCGCTGAGTCCCATCATCTGAAAAAGCAAAATTTAGCGAGGGAATTAGCGAGGGCAGTCATTAGCGAGGGACAGTTCCCTCGCTAATGACAAAAAAATTGACAGCTCTATGCCATCGCTAATTCCCTCGCTAATGACTGTTTTTGCGAGGGACAACAAGTCCCTCGCTAATGTCCGTCGCTAATTAGTGTTTTTTTTGTAGTGCATCGCCTGGTACCTAATGACAAACACACACAATCAATCGCTCACTGATCTGGAACGGAAGGTGGAAGAGAACCGCTATGACACCAACTCTCGCTTCGATGAGCTGGGAAATCGCATCGAAGAGCTTCGAGCACTCATCATATCACAAGGTCGTGGTCCCTCACAGGAGAGCATCGCCAACAGGAAACCACCACCGGTGATTCAATCAGAGATTCACACAGATCCTCCACCTCAAGCCACTCGTAATTACGCCACTCGCATTTCCAAGGTCGATTTCCCCAAATTCGACGGAAAGAAGGTGAAGGACTGGCTTTACAAGTGCAATCAGTTTTTCCTCTTGGATGAAACCCCACCAGAATCGCGTGTTCAGTTAGCGTCAATCCACCTCGAAGGTTTGGCTCTCCAATGGCATCTCAACTACATGCGTGGGCGTTTCGATCAGTATCCTCCTTGGTCGCAGTATACCGCGGATGTTAAGAGGCGATTTGGGGATCTTTACGAAGATCCATTAGCAGAGCTGATTCAGGTAAAACACTCTGCATCTGTCCAAAGTTATATAGATGAATTTGAGTTAGCTCAAACTCAAGTGAATATATTGCCAGAGCATGCTTTGAGCATTTTCTTAGCTGGCCTTGATACATCTACGCAAGCTCAGGTGAGGATGTTTAACCCCACCAACATAGCTCACGCCGCTAACCTTGCAAAATTGTGTGAAACTGCAAAACCTAACCCCAAACCACATGCCTACAAACAGCCATTCCAGACACCAAAGAACCCGATAGCCACCACAAAAAACAACCAACCACCACTTCTTCCCAAACCCAGTCACAAACTAGCCTTAAACAGAACCATAAAACCCCTATCTAGAGCACAATTAGAGGAGAGAAGTGCCAAAGGCTTATGCTGGTACTGTGACGAACAATATACACCTAG
This sequence comes from Astragalus membranaceus, assembly GCA_039519185.1. Classification (NCBI taxonomy): domain Eukaryota; kingdom Viridiplantae; phylum Streptophyta; class Magnoliopsida; order Fabales; family Fabaceae; genus Astragalus; species Astragalus membranaceus. Next base: position 126,370,554 of record CM076848.1, on the reverse strand, counting down.
CCATCATCTCAAACATCGTGGCCCTAGTCACCAATTGATGGTGATGGAAGCTGAGGAAGAAGAAATTCCAGCAGAGGAGACCACTGAAACCACCCTTGAACCTGTTCTGACACCTAGTGAGCCTGAAACCCCACCACTACAAGCCATGACAGGAGACTACAATTACCAAACCATGAGAGTCAAAGGGCTATGTCACAAGAAAATATTACAAATATTACTTGACAGTGGAAGTACACATAACTTCCTTGACTTGCAGATGGCTAAGAGACTTGGTTGTCATTTAACTGAGGTTAAACCAATGTCTATCACTGGTGGTGGAGGCCATAAACTTGAAGCACCGCATATATGCAAAGGCTTCAAGTGGTCAATGCATAATCAGGAATTTGTTGCTGACATGATTGTGCTGCCCTTAGTTTGCTGTGATCTGATACTAGGGATTCAGTGGCTCAAGTCTCTAGGACCAATACTCTGGGACTTTGACAAGCTTCAAATGGAGTTTCATGTAGCTGGGAGTAAAGTGGTTCTGAGGGGCGCCAAGACCCCTGGTGTGAAATTGATTACTAACAAAACTCTGAATCAAGCAGTGGAGCATGGAGCTGAGTTGTGTTTCCTCCAAGTAAATGACTCCTCCCCACAGTTTATTATCCCTACATGTACACTCTCACAGGAAGGTAACTCTGCTTGCCCTGTATCTCAAGAAATTACTAGTCTGATTACTGAGTATCATGATATTTTTGATGAGCCTAAACACCTTCCCCCCCCCTTAGACCTCGGTTTGACCATACGATTCCCTTAAAGGAAAATGGTGTGGCTGTTAATATGAGACCTTAAAGGTACTCAATTATACAGAAAGATATTGTGGATAAGTTAGTAGGGGAAATGCTTACTCAAGGCATCATTAGACATAGTAATAGTCCCTTTGCCTCACCTACGGTATTGGTAAGAAAAAAAGATGGATCCTGGAGGTTATGTGTTGATTATAGGAAACTTAATCATCATACAATTAAATATAGATTCCCTATCCCATTAATTGAAGATTTAATGGATGAATTGACTGGATCTGCAATCTTTTCTAAGTTAGATATAGGATATTTCTTGATTGACTAGTACAACAAGTACAGCTCATAGATTCTAGAAGAAATGTAAAATGTAGTACAATTAAAAGTGTAGTACAACTAGGGCTAGTACTACTACTATAAGGTAAACTTAATAATTATTTTACTGCAGTAATTATCCTAGAACCGTGACAAGATAAATCCTTAAGGACGCATCTCACGACACCTCAGGTTGAATTTTCTGACGTTTGTTATTTTATAAGTCAATTCGTTATTGCTGTTTCAGGTTCTCACTCCAACATATTTTATCTACTATTAATAACTGCAGACCAACTGAACTTTATTATTTATCATATAGGTTTACAAATATTTTTCTTCCTGAAATTAGTCATTTTTATTTTATTTTTCAGTAAAAATTACTCACTTTTTTTTAAAAAAAAAAGAACTTGTTTTCGGCCCTTACAGAATACAAAAACAATGTATTTGTAGTCCTTTACCGGTCAATATAAGTACTTAGTTTTTGTATTTTATAAGAACTAAAAACCGATAAATTCTTTATAAAAACTAAAATTAAATCGTCAAATTTTATGTACCCAATGGTCACACTATTTTGGACTGTGAGAAGATTTTTCAAAATTGTATTTCTTTAATATTAGCAGAGTTATAGATTTATTTTTCATCGATTTGCAACGACTTGATAAGTTTTGATAACTCTGAGCACGGGTGGGTTCGACAACTGTCCAACATCTTACTTCTCAAACAACACCAATTTCTTCCTAGTAATTTCTTCCTAGTAATGTGTAGAGGAGCTTATCTTTTTATTAATGATACTGAGAGATGCCACTTTTTTTAGTGGATACCGTGAGATGCCACTACTAATAAAACAATAATATATTTTAGAATTTTTACGTAGCTAAATTACAAAGACTGTAATTTGGTCACTAAGCTAACATTCCATTAGTAATAGGGTCCTTCAATTAGGCTCCTGTGAGCTGTTTATAGGACCAAAAATGGATGTTGGTTTAGCCTACAATTAATTTCAAATAATTTAGGGACCTCATACAAAAATTAGGGGTCAATTGCCCAAAGCAAAGTGTGGGGTTTAGCCTACAATTACTTTTTTTTATCCCAAGAAGGTAGCTCAGTTGGCGAGCTAAGAGATATCGAAGGAGTGCACCAAAAAAGTGCAAGAAGGAGGTCCCGGGTTCAAACCCGGGAAACTAACATTTCCCCCACCCCCACTAACATTGTCTATAAAAAAAGTGTGGGGGTTTTTGCCTACGAATTCCAATTACGCGAATAACGTCTTGCAAGTGTAGATATTATCATCGAACTTATTACTAAAAATATTAAGGTATCACATAAGGATAAGAGTTGTGTTATTTGGACACATAATAATTGACACCCTATCTGAGACCGTATATTTCTGTGTCTATCTCTCACTTACCTTTTCATCTTATACAACATACACGGATTACAAAAATACTCAAAAACACAAAGGACACCATATTTGTCTCAAATTTTGTGTGTCCACATTAGGGGTGGAGAAAAAAATGAATCCGACCGACACCCGACAAGTCCGTTTGCAGTTAATGATCATCGAACGGTTTCAGATGGGTTTCGGTTAACTGGGTTAAGAGAATAGGGTTATCATGGGATTACATGGTCGAGTACGGTTCTGTATTGTAGAACCCAGTAGAATCCGTAACCGACCGAATGCTAGAGGAGAAGCTCTCATGTAAATTCAAAAGCATAAAGATGATGTAGGTCTATTCTACTATGCTACTTCACATTCTACAATTTTGGTATTCCCAATACAAAAGTAATAATAAAAAAGAAAATATCAACAATAAAAACAATAAAACGCAAAATACATTCGATGTGCAGTGCACTTTGCTCAGTTTGTTGTACTCAATATGAAATTGTCTTGTCATTACATTGAAGGAAGAGCCCAATAATAACAAAAATAAAAAAATAAAACACGAAAAGATTTTTAGAAAGAGAATAAATTTTTGAATATTGAACACCTAATACACTTCTCTCTTCTATCGAAACCGCCATGGATATCTCTCTAAGCTAACAGTCTTCTTGTTCTTCACCTGTATTCTCCCCACATGGCTTCAAACCGAAACAACCCACCCAAATCTATCTGCAACCCGTGTAAACCAAACCGCCTAGACCCATGCCTTAAATGGTCAAAATTGGGCCTATATTATGCAACTGCGATTTAGGCTGGATTGGCCTTATTGAGCCCAAATCCGACAAACCCGACCGTTTGTCCAGCCCAAGTCCACATAACATTATTGTAAGGATAAGGGTATAATTCTGACACATAAATCGGCGAGACATGCTATTTTATCCAAGTTGACTTGATTTTTTTAAAAATAGTTAAAAGTACAATTGGACGGAAAGACCAAAAGTTGCGTAACCACGAGGCCCCCATAATAGACATAATTGAAATTTGTGGTATTAAAATCACACTATTGAAATACACGAGTGTGTAACTAAGGCTATTGTATTCTAGTGTTTATTTTATACACCCGTTCAAGTGCAAATGCAAACCACAATATCAACCCTAAACGGAAAAATCTTCCTTCAACTCCATTACTAGAACTCCAGTAACATACAAACCAAAAAAGAAGAAAAAAAAGAACTCCAGTAACAAAAAACTCCAATACAAGACTCGAACCTTACCTTCAAATGGGACTCACCAAAATTTTTCCTCTAAAGAGTATACCCCTAAAATTTTTAAAAGGGAATACAACATAAAACTGTTGCACATTCTCACAGAGAAGTAAGAAAAATGAGACAAGACAAATTTTACAACATATTAAAAAAGGGGCTTTACTCAGAAAGAGGGATACTATAACAAAAATCTGAATGAAAATTTCATGAAAACTTGGCACCATAGAAACCATTTGGTCCTGGGACTGAAATAGGTCTAGGTATAGAAAAGCCAGATTGCAAAACTGGAATCTGACTTTGAAGTGGATATGATTGTTGCGTGGTTGTTAGGACAGGTGGCGGCATACACACTGGCATTGCTTGACCAACTGATCCTCCTGCTTTTGGAAAATACAAGAAGCATTAGCCAAATTATTGTATGATCATTTGGATGCCTCAATTAATAGGAGTCTCTTTGTAGTTCTAGCATAGCTTCAATTTATGTTTCATATCAGAAAAAGGGAAAAATGCTAGTAATGCTTTATGACATTTCTCAAGGATTGAAAAATATAAAAATATTGTGTTCGGAATAGCTTATTTTGAGGAAATAGTCACTTTCTTTTGGCCGCTTTTGAAAAAAAAAAGAAAGATAATTTCTATAGAAAAACTGAACCAAACATGAACAGAATACTATACTTTGCAGTAAAAACTTTTCCATTTTGATTTCTCTTTGAAGCCAAAATGTATGTCATTAACTGGTAGTGTAATAAAAGAAATTATAAAGATGGCAGCCATGAAGATAACTTTATATTTGTAGGTACCTATAAGACTAGTCCCTCTGACTAAAAGTGATGGTTAGGCATTACATTACAATAAAGATAATGCAATAACTAACAGGACACGAATATTCCTTTTGAACAAAATCAACATATTGTTACCTTGCTGCTTCGGAAATTGTACATGATTCAACAGAGGACGAGCTAAGAATGGTGAGACAGCATTTGTACCATGACCCATATCCTTCAATCACAAGTAGAAAAACTTAGCTAATGATGGTAAAATAATGCAATAAACATTCCCAGAAGGTAGAAAATGCCTTTTACTTTCATATGTAACTAAAAATTATAGAATATATGTAACTTTAAAATATAGGATATATGCCTTTTACAAATTTACAAATAACTACATTCATCAATTTTCTCATTAAGTCACGGTCCCTGTATAAGGATTCATAGCATACTTGAAAAGCAGGTTTTGCAAGTGAAGAAACAAAGGTATGCAAATTAAAGAAGGTTTTGTATGGAATAAAGCAATCTCCCTATGCATGCTTGGGAGATTCAAAAGAGTAGCACTGTCATCGGGATATAGGTATATTCAGGGTGATCATACACTACTTTTGAAGGATTCTTAAGATGACATGTCCACTATTTTACTTGTGCATGTTGATGACATTGTCATTTCAAGAGATGAATTATCTTAGAGACAACAATTAAAGGAAAATCCCACTGCTGAGTTTGAGATAAAGGACCTTCAAGGGCGGTTGATGTACTTCCTTGAGATCAAAGTTGCTTATTCCCAACAAATACATCTTTATTTTCTAATGGAAGTATGTTCTTCATGTTCTTTAAGAAACTAGGAAATTGGGTTGTAAGGCTACCAACTAGTGTACCCATAGAGCAATCATAGGACTGAAAATGATGAAGAAATTACTTCAGTTAACAAAGCTAAAATATCAGAGTTTAGTGGAGAAAATTGATATCCAGCTCATATGAGACCAACCTAGCATATGCAGTTACTGTGGCTAGTCAGTTCATGTATAGCTTGAAAGCTATTTGAGTTTTGAGCCATGTCAGGAGGAATTTTTGAACTGTTATGGTTGAAGATTGTGTTGGATGAGTTAGAAGTTGTATTAGTATATGAAACTCCCATGAAGCTATTGTGAGACAACAAATCAACCATTGGCAATATACATAATCCAGTCTAGCATGACAAGAAAAAGCATAGAGAGAGAGAGGGAGAGAAACCGACACTTGAACAAAGAAACTAGACAATGGTTTGATCACATGCTCCCCTGGGACATCTGATTAAACTAAAGGACTTCTCGCAAAGCAGGTTTAGGATCTTACTAGTAATCTGGTAATGATATATATCCACTCACCAACTTGAGGAAGAATCTTAAGAATTATCATCATTATTATTCCTTGGACAACTATATTTTTAGAACAGCCTTCTAAAGTTGCAATGCAGCTTTAACTTTAGAAAATTATAATACAGATTAGTCTATATTATGTAAATATATCTTTCAAATTTTATCCTCTGAGAATTCCATTACATTTTTTAAAATCTTCTATAGAACGAATTTCTTCCCGTTTTGGCCCAACTTTTGTTAAACTAAATTGAAGAAACTCCTCAGCTAAAAAGGGTAATAGGAATGCTATCTTACATGGGAAACTGGCTGAACATAGACTAGCTGGGAGGAACGTCCAACCATAACCTGCACTCAGAAAGAAACACATAAACTTTGGCGTGGCTGATTCCTCCTAAATCAAGTATTAGACTCTCAGAAATTAGATAAATGGCACATAAGATCGTTTTTCGTACTTACAGCAGGAGAGCTAGGTTGCAAATACGCAGGTTCGGATAAAACAGGCGTGTAATGTGCAGCATACCGGAGGGGTTGTGTCCTATGTGCCAGTTGCCCAACAATCTGTTGCCAAAGAAATGGACAAATAGCAATAATGAGTACCTAAGAAATATATGATTTTAGACTGTATTTGCTATCAAATAAAAATACTCATGCAAGCATGGATGCACACAATAGACAGAATATCAGTAAATTTGTTAATACGTACAGGTTGTGAAAACTGAGAACCACTGCCAGTGTTTCCAGCAGTCAAATTACTATACTGTGCAACCTTAACAGCTACTGAAGGTCGAGAAGAATAAGTGTTGAATCCAACTTCTGGTTGAATAGTTGTAATAGGTGCTGCCGGAGAGCTATTCGGTATGTAAACCATGTTTGCAGTTGTTGGCACAGCAGGTGCTGAATTAGAATTTACAAAAGACGGGGAGAAAATTTTGGCTGCCGGGTTGAGCTTAAATTCCTAAAAGAATGTCACAATGACAAAAAGTTAAAATATCAACAAGAACTAAAACAAAAAAAAAAGAACAATATTCTAACAAACTTAGCACTAGATATTTATTACACTGCAAGGTGAACCAAACTAAAATCTATGATTCTTAAGTTTATAATAAAATGATTGGGGAGGTATCTAAAGAGCAGAGATGAAAATAAAATATATACCAATTTAAAATGTCAAGGAATAGTATAGCTAACATAATATATGAAAGATGACCATCTGATAGATGATCCATGACTGACTTTCGGTTAATGAAATGTGTTCAATAATACACATATGCATCTAATTTGCTTTGCCATGATAGAATAAACACTCACCTACAACCTTTTATGTTTATCAGGAATTCTGTTGAGGGAAGTTAAGTTGATTTATTTACCTTAGCATTTCTGGTAAAATCTGTACCCTTTGGATCAGATACTTTAACAGAATTTGCTGGCAATTTATGCGCCTCATTGTTGAGATCTACAGCTTCGGTGAAATTCGTAGAAGTAGAATCTGCTGAGGTAGACCTTTCACTACACTGATCATCAACTTTAGCAGATGCAGGAGCATCATTGCATAATAACCCATTGTCAGAAGAACTAGATGTCATATCAGAGCTTCCATGTTCAACACCTTCCACTTCGCCAAGACCTGTATCAACTAAATATAAGTATTGTGAATTGAATAAGGGAACATGGGTTTATTAAAGCAATTTCCTCGTCATGTTCTAGAAAAAGGGGACTCAGTTAATACAAGGCAGGAGATCATAGGCAATGGCTAGGTAGGAGAGGAACAGGTGCAGAAAGAATATAGATAGCATTACGTAAAAATAGTGGAAGGAAAAATGAAACAACAAGTTATATTTTTCTGTATATTTTGCTTCGTAGAAGGGTATCCTGGAGGTGGAAAAAGATCCCGTGCATGTAAAAGTCCTTAAATAAATATTTACATCATGATATTAGGATAACAAACCAACAAGCCCTACGCCACATTGTTCAACATACAAAACTTACTAAAGTATTGTTATAACCAACGTATTGTTATAAGTTATGCAACTTCCATCAGTGGTGACTAAGATTAATTTTACATGCAGAAGAGATAAGGGAAATCCAACCCACTTTTACGGTTAGACTCAAGGCTTTGAATCTTCTCATCCTGTGGAAAATCAATACGTTAGAATTAAAAACTCAAACCACAAAAATGCGTGGAAATCCTTCTAAGAATTACTAGCCATGCATATGTCAACATACATTTTTTGGGTTATCAAACTTAAACTTCTTCCTGAAGTTATCAGCTTTCCCTTTTGAGTTGTCATCTACAGTTTGTCTGTCAAAGAAAAGTTGGCAGGAACACAATCATGAAAGAAAATGATGTCAGGAATCTGTAGTTTAAAACAATTTTTTTCTAGCAAGTGCTAATTGTTTGTTATGATAGCCAATGAGGATTCTCATAATAAATTTTTTAACAAATTAAAATCATCCTATCTATTAGTAGTGCAGTGTTTTTTCTAAATGTTTACAAATTAAATGTGTCCAAAAAGTAAAAAACCTAAGAGTTGGCATATATCATATACAATACAAATGCAATAATGTCAGAACGTCATAATTTATGTTTTTCTTATCGAAATTGGAATTATAATCATCCCCATATTTATATAGTGAAATAGGTCCATTCACTTCTGATTGTTCTTCTCCTTAAATTGGCTCTCAGAAGGAGAACAGGGTAGGGGCATGGTAAGGATGAACTCTAGAACAGTATTTGTCTATTTGAACATGTTAAGTGAAATCACATTGCAGGAAATTGTACATCTAATTTATGGAAACAGTGCTACCTCACTATCCACTTTCAAACTAAAACAGCAAAGCATAATACTGCGAATAAGTACATGATGTGGGAATGCCATCTGACTTAAGAAAATAAATATAGTTTCTAGTAAAATTGGTTTTCGGTGAAACAAACTACAATTCGAGTATTAATGGTGATTTCCAATATGTCTAAGTCTAACCACTTTTACTTTTAAAAATTTATGGTGAGAACTAGAGGAGAATTTTATATTATTCTACCTTCTTTTGTTCTATCAAGATTTACATTCTTTTAAGAAAGTGGCTCTAAATATGTCAGTAAATAAAACTTAAATCTTACTATGCGTTAACCATATACTACTAAAGGCAGGCATACAAAGTGACAATGTTAGATTAGTGAAACATTAAATATGGACATATTATGTATGTGCGATTTTAACCTTCTTCTTTGAGTAAAACAGTGAATACATTAATAATATATTAGAGAATAAGAGTAAACATTGACAGCTAGTTTCCTACTTCAAATCAGATTTTAGTGTGACCAAAAAGATTTCAAAAAAAATGCCACCTTTGTGGTTGTAAGCATAGTTATCAAAATCGCGATTTTAATCGCAAAATCGCACGATTTTACGATTCTACCGACCCCCAACGATTCGATTTTGATGCAGAATCGAAAAAGCAGCTAAATCGTGCGAGTTTTGGTGGAATCGTACGATTCTACGATTTAGATGCGATTCCACGATTAAAATCGCACAGAAATGGTGATTTGGGGAAGCGCAGAAAACGGGTCGGATTTGCGACCCGGTTTGCGTTTTTACGCAAATCTACGATGCCAACCCTAATTTTCTCACTTCTCTCTCGTTCGTCTCTCTCTCTCGCTCGTCTCTCTCACTTCTCCGTCACAGTCCGTCCCTCTCCACTTCGCAAGCTCTGCTTCTGCTTCTGTGCGTCGCTCTCCAGTTCGTCTCTCTCGCTTCTGTGCGTCGCTCTCCAGTTCGTCTCTCTCGCTTCTGTGCGTCTTGCTTCTGTTGCTGTTCAAGTTCAACGATTCGATTCGTAAGCTCTCTCGCTTCTGTGCGTCTTGCTTCTGCTGCTGTTCAAGTTCAACGATTCGATTCGCAAGCTCTCTGCTTTTGCTGCTGTTCAAGTTCATCTTCAATATTGAGGTAACTATTTCAGTTACTCTCTGTTTGTTTCAGTTACTCTCTGTTTGTTTCAGTTCAGTTCACTATAGGATCAGCTCTCAGTATTTCACACTTTGCTGCGTATACGTATTTCAGCTCTCAGTATTTCACATTTTGCTCTCAGTATTTCACATTTTGCTGCGTATTTCATTATTTTATTCATAGAGTATTCGTATTTCAGCTCTCAGATTCGGTATTTAAGTTTGCTGCATTTCTATTATAGTGTTTGTATGGCTGGAACAGGCAGTAGTAGACCTCCTACTTCAACTGCATCAACCCCAAGTGTTGGGACGACTTCTAAACGCCGAAACCCGCCATAAAATGCTCCCGGGCAGCAACAAGATGTAGGTTGGCAACACGGTAGACTTGTCGAACGCAACAGTATTGAATGCAAATATTGTCGCAAAGTGTTTACTAGTGGGGGAATATACCGATTGAAGCACCATTTAGCTTGCACAAAGAAAGATGTAGGAGAGTGCAAAAGTGTCCCGGATAACGTTCGGGAGCAAATGTGGAATCTTGTAGTTGAGTTGCAAAGGAATTTGATTGAGAAGAGAAATCCAACTCCACTTGAATCAAATGAAGTAAATTCAGTAGAAGAAATTGACACTGGTAAAAGAAAAAGGGTTGAACTCCGGCAACCACATATTTCAAATATTTTCAAGAAGGGTGTCACTTCTCAACCAACACTCAACAATGCATTCAAGCGAAGGGAGAAGGAAATACTGGATAAACAGGTTGGAGAATTCTTTTATGATAATTGTATCTTGTTTAATGTTGCAAACAATGATAAATGGATACAAATGGTAAAGGGTATTTCTGCATATGGAAATGGATATCAACCACCGTCCTATCATGAGATTAGAGAGTCATTGTTGAATGCAAAAGTTAAGGATACAAATGCCATCAAGGAGGAACATAGAGTGTATTGGAAGAAGTTTGGGTGTACCATTATGACAGATGGCTGGACAGATCAGAGGAAGAGGACTCTCCTCAATTTCTGCGTACATAGTCCTAGGGGGACATTCCTTTTAAAATCAATTGATGCTTTTGGGATTTCAAAAACAGCTGATAAGATTTTGGAGATGTTGGAGGATGTTATTGATGAGGTCGGGGTAGAAAATGTTGTCCAGATTGTGACAGACAATGCTGCTAATTATAAGTTGACTGGACAGATGCTGATGGAAAAGAAGTCTTACATTTACTGCACACCTTGTGCGGCTCATTGCATTGATTTGATGTTGGAGGATTTTGAGAGCAAGTTGCCAGTTCATAAGGAGACCATTGCTAAAGGTAGGAAGATCGCAAAGTTCATATATCTTCGGTCTGGTCTTGTAAAGTTATTGCATCACTATACGGGTGGAGGTGAATTGATTAGACATGGTGCCACACGTTTTGCCACATCTTATCTGAGTTTGGGAAGTCTGAATGATAATAGGGGATCACTTCTTCAAATGTTCACTTGTACACAATGGAAGGGAAGCCAATTTGCAAAACTGCCTATGGGAAAAGAGGTTGAAGAAGCAGTCTTAGATAAGAAATTTTGGCTTAATTTAGTGATGTGCATAAAAGGTGCTTTTCCATTGCTTAAAGTTTTGCGAATGGTGGATTCCGATGATAGTCCAGCCATGGCTTACATATATGAAGCAATGGATCAATGTAAAGAGCAGATTCAACAAGCCTTCAACAACAAGAAAACGAGGTAGACTATTGATTTATTGCAAAATTTAGTTTAGTATTTATGTAAAATTTAATTTAGTATTTTACCACAAACTAATTGAATCATTTTTTTCATACATTAGATACATGCCTTTGTGGAAAATTATTGATCATAGGTGGGACAAACAACTCCATAGACCTTTGCATGCTGCAGGGCATTATCTCAATCCAGTGTTGCATTACCAACCCAACTTCACACCTGATGCGGAAGTGTCCAATGGGATGTATGAATGTTTGAAAAGGATGTTGAATTATGATTATAACAAGATAGGTGAGGTTGATGAGCAGCTTGAGGTTTTCAAGGCTAGAAAGGGTTTATTTGGTGATGAAATAGCTAAGCGTGCTCTAAAAACGAAGACACCGGCTCAATGGTGGGATTCTTATGGTGATTCAACACCATTGTTAAAATGGTTTGCTATGCGTGTCTTGAACTTGACATGTAGTTCTTCAGGTTGTGAGAGGAACTGGAGTGCATTTGAGATGGTATGATTTCAAATTATTAGTATATTTATTTCTCATAATTGTTATGTGATAGGTACTTCAATTTAGTTTTTCTAAATTGTGTAGGTCCATAGCAAGAAAAGAAACCGATTGAATGTGCCAAAAATGAACGATCTTGTCTATGTGATGGTAAATGGAAGATTACAAAAGAGTAAGACTGAAAGGAGAAAACGCTCTCTAGATATTGAAGATATCAATGATGATGATTGGATCACGGGTCAAGATGAGGAAGGTGAGGGTGGTGCGGACTTTGTTGATTTAGATGAAGAATTGATTGGTAATGATGGGAATCATGGGATTGGTAGTAGTAGTGCTACATCCGCTGCACCTGTGGATGAACTTGATGTTGATAACGGAGAGGATGATGGAGATAATGAAGAAGGTTATGGTGAAGGTCATAATGGAGATGATTATGTGGGAGATGATTATGAGGGGACTGATTATGGGGCATATGATGGCATTAATGATGATATTAATGAAGATGAAGAAGAAGATATTATGGGTTCTATGCCTAATATCACTTTGAATGATTTGATTTAGGCTTTATGATGGTTGTTGGTTTATGTCTAAGACTTTGAATGATTTGATTTTTAGGCTTTATGATGGTTGTTGGTTTATGTCTAAGACTTTGAGTAATATCTGCATTTTAGTAAAATCTTACGATTTTACTTGCGGTTTTACGAGTTACGATTTTGTTTAACCCCTTCCGATTCTAGTTTTTGATACTTTTTTTTGGGTAGAATCTTACGATTCTACTTGCGATTTTACGATTTCCGATTTTACTACCCTGCTTACGATCTTGCGTAGAATCTCGATTTTGATAACTATGGTTGTAAGAACTTGAACTCGTAACCTTAGTTTCATATTACAAATTTATCACATTGCCAGTTATAGCATATTTTATTAGATGATCAAGAATAGAAAAAACAGCTAGGTTCCTACTTTAAACCAGATTTTTGGTTTGACCAGAAGCCCATAGTTATCAATACCAGATAACAGCGCGGAGCAGTCAACCCCAAAAACATTATAGCAAGATATCGGGCAGCAATGACAGCTATTTTAATATTTTTATATTTATTAAATAATTATAATAATACTAATATATATAAATGCTCTAAAACTGGAAAATTACTCAAAAACTTATGAACTATTCATAATTAATAATAAAATGTCATAGTACTTAAGCAAAACATAGAAGTAGATAGCAAAAAAAATTAGTAAAGGAAACAAACAAATTTAAGCCCAAAATCCCCAAAATACTCCATTCACCGCTATTTGGAGAATATTGGCTGCTGCTCCACACTGCCGCTATTGGTAACTATAAAGCTTTTAAGATACGCTGCATTTTGTTTTGATATAACTAGAATTGAAACCTAAATTTAATATTACAAATTTATAACATCGGCATGTCTTTTGTTATTTTTTCTAGTTTGAGTTTGTAAATTACTGATCCCCTCTGCTTTTAAATCCTAATAATCTAGCAAAATGATTGTCAAAGAGTTTAAAAGATATCTTAACACGTTTTATCAATGGCACAGGGACCAAACTTTCCATTTTTTCATTAGCATCTTGACACCTGCATTAGCACCTGAAGGGTTCTTAACCAGGGCTAAATTTTAATCCAGGAAGAAATGAATGACCAACTTAAAGTTAGTTGCTGGTCAAGCGAAATATTAAACCTCCATAATATTGTCGTTGTCCTCAACATGTGTAGCCAACATATCATGAAAGATCATTCTCTAATACCACCAGGTAGCACCCCCACCAGTAGCTAACGGCATACCTTTTAACAAGTTCAATTCTAAGGACTGAGATGCTTAAACCCAAGCTAGTGGTACTAGGATTAAGCTACTTAAGCCAATCTTTATTATGCATTAAATGCAGGACTTATCAAAATAAATCACATGGTAACCTGTGGGACACAATTCAAGCCACTTGACATTCCTATTTTCTTATGTGACATACTACATTATGTTTTCCTTTTCTGTATAACCTGTGAATCATTTTTTTATAACTAGACTAGAAGATTTGTAAATCTAAATTCAAAAAATAAGTTAACCTAAATTTGTAAATGGATAAAGGCTTCAGGATTCTTCATTATGTAGGGGTTACGCATGGTATATAAGTTACTTTAGACAAGAGCCAAAAGAGAAATAGTTAATTGGTGTTTGGCATAAATAATAGATATTTTGCTGGATTAATAAGATAGCAAATCCTTGAGCAAGAAACAAATTTAAGTTGTGGGAGCGTTTGAATTATATTAACTTAGATTGCTACTTACTAATATCAAAACTAGTGATTTTTATGCTATGTTTGGTTGTGAGAAGAAATGGAGAAGAGAGAAAGAGGAGACAAAGAGTATGAAAAGAGAGAGGGTGAGAAATAGAGTAGATTTGTGGTAATGTTTGATATCAGGTTGAGAGAAAGAGATGAGAAAAAGAGAAGACAAAAATGATATACTTTTGTGAATGGACAAAACTAGCCTTATCTACCATCCAAAAACAAATTTCACCCTTGCAGGCAATGTCCACAATTTATTCTATTTGGTTAAATCCATAACTTGATTCCATTGGCAAGAATAAATGAATTTGTATAAGAAAAATATTTCTAAGCCAACAGAAAAAGGTTGAACCTAACTCAGCTGAGGATGGGTGGTAGCAAATTATTTGAAAAACATTTTAAGAATAAGATACCAATCAATTAATAAAAACATAAACAATTGAAACATGTCAGCACCTATTCGGTATTCACAGCGAAAGAGAAGCAGAATTCTACTTTTCGTTCCTCTAGGCGCTGAGATGGCAATGGGGATAAAAAGGAAAATACAAAAAAAAAAATCATATCTCCCCTTCCTTTCTTTGGCAAATCTGGAGATAAATGAAATATGCATGGCTCCCACTAATTTTGTTCTCTCTTTCTCACTCTCTCTCTCTCTCTCATTAACAAAATTGAGAAGATACCCAAGAGCGCTTGGATGAGATGGTGTGGGTCTCTTCCAGCTTAACCAAGTTCCTGGGTTCGAATCCAGCCTTGGGCATGCAGCAGCATTAAATCTCTTGAGGGAGAGCTTTACCGCCCATTGTGGTCCTACCCAGCTCGAGGGACTAGTCTCTGCAGTTGCGCATAGAGGATACCCGGTTCACACAAAAAAAAAATTGAGAAGATTTCTTATTTCTCCTCAACTTCTCTCTCAGCCTTTTCTCTCTATCCTATCTCTACTCTACCAAACACAGCGTTACTGTATGAGAAAATGGCAGAAAACACATCCACTTATTAAAAAATGTTTTCCACTCAGGTCTGACTTTGCTGAAAACATAAAACGTTTCCTAGATGTGTTCACTTAACAATTGCATGTCCGGATATGGGGATAATAGGATTTTATTTGCATTAAAAAGCATACCCGAAGGCTTGGCAAGCAACAAAGATACAGTTTTATACTCCTTTGGATGCTGGTTATGAAACATAATAAATAATTATCTGGAGTATGCTAAACACACATCTCCATTCATGTGAATGAATTTGATAGAAGATAATACCTTGATTGATTAACCTGTTCTGCATCCATCGAAGGTTCGGTGTGAATCTCTACCCGACATGCTACCTTGTCATCACCAGGTATATTTCCACCAACAGTTTCCCCGGAAAGCATTACACGCTACGCACAAAGCCACATGTACATAAAGCCATAGTTATATTCTATGAAAGATATGTTTGGATTCATAAAAGATACAACGCAACGTACAAATGGCTTACCTTGGCAACAACTTGCACAAGATCACCTGATAAAATCACTAGTGTATCTATCAAGCTCTCCTTTCGAACAATGTTGTTGCCCTTTCCTTTCTTGTTCATCTTTGCATTCTTCAAAACAATAGCTGCACATGGCACACAGTAAGGAAATGACAATAAGATTCAAACTATACAATAGATAAACTAAAATTTAAATGTAACTAAATCATTAAAAATGTTAACAACTCAGGCCTTCTTTGCTGATGATCATCCAGTTTAATGATCTTCAATCTCATGCTTTTTTCATTCTCAACAACAGTTAGAGAAGCTTCTGGTAGAAGCAAGTCCATTAGGTAATCCCCAGATCCATTAGTAAAACAAATACAATTAGAAAATGAGATTTTAATGATTGAATTGCTAATTCAATTCCTCAATTTTGATCAACAAAACATGAACCAAAAACAATCAACTATCGTAGGATCTATGATTCATGTTAATTTATAAGCAAACAGAATACTATACCACCAGACAGGGAATTAAAGTTGAGAGAGAAAACAACAAAAGAGAAAGCCATCCCAGATGAAAATTAGACGTGATTATTCAAGAAGGGCAAAAATAATTGAAGAAATGAATAAGAGAGAAAAGGGAAATGCACCGTAATCGGCATCAACAGAAGCAGTGTGGAAGATTCCAGAATAGATAGAACCATCTTTAACGTGAACATCAACAGGGAGATCAATGAGACGGAAGGTAGTGAAGAGCAAAGCTTCGCTCAGTGATCCACCAATTGAAGTAGAATTGTGATCATCTGTTAATAAGTCTTTGTTTCTCCGACCCATCTCAAATTATTTCTTCTTCTTCTTCTTCTCTCTAGAAGCTTCTTCTTCTACTTTCTGATGTGGGTAAATGAATGAAGATATGCACTAGCAAAAGAGGAATGAGCCCTACGTTGCTGATTCTTGCCCAAACCTAAAAACAAGGATGGTTTGCAATATAAAATAATTTAACTTTGTCCGAAGCTTTGACCAAAAAAGGAAGAAAATTTTGTCCGAAGGTCCAATTTCTTTTTTCTTTTTTATAACTAAAATCTTTTTTTTGGTCCGATATATAGCTAAGTCTTATAAATAGGAATTCTTACGAGAGAAGAGGGGCTCATTAAAACCTCTAAGAGCCAAAATTTATTAGGAAAAAAATTCAACGAGGAAAAAGAATGCCCGAGCCATGATTCTTGCGTGGCAATTACATGTGAAAGTAATACACATAAATGTAGGATATAGACTCATAAAAAATAGATATGTTCCTATCCCCTTCTATTTTGTGTTAATTCCATGAGTCACCTAATTCCATGAGTCACCACCGGATGCCATACTTTGAGACTCCAACAAATTTGTTATAACATTGTAGGTATCATGCTAACCTCATGAGCCAACCACTTCTTTCAAGAGACTATGTGTCTTTATCTACAACAAGCTAGAGCGCCCCTTACATGTCAACACCCATTAGTGGCGGCACCATAGCCGCTTATTCTTGAGCAGAATCGATCCCTCCCTCCTCTACTCAACTACTTACGACAACACCATAGTAGCGTCCCTCCAGGCAAGGCCGAAACAATATACTATCGGACTGCCCATCGACAATCCACCTTCAATCCTCTTTTAGATAGCTGTCATGCATCCCACCGGGTTATTTAACCAATCAGAAAAATTCAGTTTGGTTATAGGTCCTTACCTGCCATGAACCAACCCAGAATATGAATTTAATGTGATTAACGATGGAATTGGCATTTGCCAAATCTCCGTAAAAAACAGTCTTATTCCTCGCATGTCACAGAGCCCAGGTAGTGTGGCGATCCATACTAAATGTTCCAGCTTCTTTAATTTTCTGCCCTTCATGTTTTGGCCAAACTCGATAAAGTGTTGTGCTGGGAGGTGCCAATGTTGCATAGGAATGTCCATCTAATTGTATACCTTCTGCCATACTTCCTTCCTTCGATCTCCGGCATCTAACAAATAAGTGACGTGAACTTTCTTCAAAGCAGAATACACAGCTAGTCTCACGAACATGATCAATTACCCCACGTTTCTTCAGATTTTCTTTCGTAGCCCATATGTCTTTTAAGAGTTGCCATGCTAAAACAAAAGCTTTTGTTGGAGCGTCACAATTCCACACCTTTTTGCATGCTAGTTCTACTTCAACTATTTCTCATGAAAATGTTACTATTTAGAATTAGAATTGGGATTAGGTTAGGAGGGTGATCCATCTTATACTTATACATCATGAAACAATAGTGGTTATAATATGTGACAATTTTTTTATTGAAAAATAGTTCTTTGAAATAATAAGTTTGGAAGTTTGAGATAAAGAATTTTTTTTTAAGGTTTGAGATAAAGAATTAGAAAGTGTTACGTGTTTCACTTTTATTTAGAGATGATAAGATGTTGGTTCACATTATTTAATTATTAAGAAAATTTAAGGAAGTTCATCAAAATATATGTTTTCTCAATGAAAACAATCAAAAAATTCACTGAAGTGGAAACGATGGATTAAAAATCAACTATATTTTCATATATAATAAAGATCATATATACAGCTAGGGGTGCACAAAATAACCTGATCAATGGATAAACCACGTCCATATCCATATCCGGTTAAAAAAATCCAGATATTTTGTTAATTTTTATAACCGGTTATTTCAATCTGTCCAAAAATTGTTATGGTTTTTATCCGGTTATGTGCTGAATATCCAAATGATTTTGCCTATATATATTTATATAAATATATAAATACTATGCATAAGGAAATATATATAAACTATTGTAAAAAAAATAAATATGTATAAACTATATATATATATTCTTTCTTGTTAATCAAAAAAATACTATATATATATATATATATATATATATATATATTGACCAAATATATACTATATATATACATAAATATATATCAAAGGTGCAACTGACCACATGGCATTTGACTCCAATTGTTTTTCCTCTTATACCTCTTATGAGAGTGATCAGTATGTTGCTGTTGCTTAGTTCTTATGCTCCTATTGATGGCTCTGGGAATGTTAGGTTGCAACCTTCACTTTAATTACAAGATGTGTTGCATGTTCCCACACTCTCTCACAACCTCATATCTATTCATAAACTCACTCGTGATCATAACTGCAAAGTGACTCTTTTTACCTCTCATTGTGTTTTTCAGGATCTTGCCACGGGGAAGGCGATTGGAGTTGCTAAGGAACAGGGAGGGTTGTACTATTTATCTAATGAGCATGTTGTTCAAAAGGTGTTGTCTTCTGCACTTCAGTCTCGGTCAGAGTCTCCCTCTCCTACTTCACAAATTTGGCTTTTGCATAAGCGTCTTGGTCATCCTCCTTTTTCATTGCTCAGGTCTATGTTTCCATATCTATTTGTACAATAGTCTATTGAGTCCTTTAATTGTGACATTTGTCACTTTGCTAACCGTAGTACTTTTCCCTCTGGTGGTACCAAAAGTGCTGAACCATTTGATCTTATTCATTCTGATGTTTGGGGGCCTGCCCCTGTTTCTAATATTTCTGGTGCAAGATGACTTGTGTCTTTTGTCGATGATTTTACTTGGGCAACTTGGTTGTTCTTGATGAAAGATAAATCTGAGGTATCTCAATTGTTTATTCGTTTTTACAATATGATAAAGACTCAATTTGGAAGAGGTATTAAACAAATTCGTTCTGATAATGGAAGAGAATATGTGAATCATAATTTTTTTGATTTTTTCATTAAACAGGGCATCATACATGAACTTATCAGTGTTGACACCCCTCAACAAAACGGGGTTGCTAAAAAAAAATCGTCATCATCTTGAAATTGCACGAGCTCTTCTCTTCCAAATGTCTGTTCCAAAATCAAACTAGGGTGAGGCAGTATTAACTGCTGCCTATCTGATTAATCGGATGCCATCGCGTGGTCTAGGTAATGTTAGTCCAGTTCAACTTATGGTCCCACAGTTTCCTTCTGTTACTGTTTTGCAAAGCCTTGAGTGTAACATCCCCTAATTAGCTAATTAGATTTAATTAAATTAGCAAAATGTTAAGTTGATTAATTAGCATAAATTATTTAATCATGTGATGTTGGAAATTAATCAAGATATAGTCTTGCATAATTAGAATATTATATTAAAGTTAGTAAGTTAGGGTATTATGATGATAAGGGTAATTAAGGAATGATTTTAGAGAGGAAGGGCATTTTGGTCATTACCCATGTTAAATGAACCTAGCTGACCAAAGGCAAAACAAAAACACAACATATAAGACCCCATTTTAGTTTCAGCTGAAAAGAAAAACCTGAAACAAGAGAGGGAGAGAAGGAGAAGGGCGCGAGGAAGAAGAGAGGGAGAGGAGAGGAGAACCAGATTTTTTGAGTGCATGTCCCACATAATTCCATCATCCAAATCAGATTTTCCTCCTCTATCTCCTGATATAAACACCATCACCATCACAGCTCCCAATCCCTTTTCACCATTTCCAAGTGCTAGAGCTCCATCTTTGTAGAAGTAAAGGTTTCAGTCATGCATGCTGGCTTGAACAACTGTGAAACCATATTCAGTACCTGTACCACGAAATAGAACAGCTAAGAGAAGGATTGAGTTACTGAGTTCGAGTCTTAGATCCTTGGGAAGTTCGGGTTCAGTTTTGGAGCGAGTTCGGAGACGGTTCGTGAGGCTATTCGAACGTGTCAGCTGTGAGATTCGTCGTTGAGTGATTTTCATCACTTCGGGTGAGTTCTATAACTCGCTTAGGGATGTGTTTGTGTTTCTGAGTCTTTATTTTTCGAAAACTCTTGTCACGCGTTTCTGGTAACGAAAGGAAACTATTCGAAAACCGTTTTCTCAAAAAGGGTTGTGACTTAAATCATAAATTGTTTGATTGATTGTTGGATTGATTGGGATTGCTATAATATATTGTTTCAATGCGTGTTTGAGTTTGGGTTTCGATCGGAAGAGATTTTGGAATCGAAACGGAATGGGAACAACTCATGAAAAGTCTGTTTTCTGGAAAACTGATAGAGACGCACGGATCGTGTGCCTCTGAGCACGGGTCGTGCGCCTCCATCTGATACGACAAGAACTGGATTTTTAAACATGCACGGATCGTGCGCCTAGTCGCACGGGTCGTGCGTATGTTTCTGGAACTTCTACAATTTCATGGGATAACGCCCGGATCGTGCGATTAGTCGCACGGGTCGTGCGTATCTTTCTGGAAATCTTCTACAAATTGTTCAAGTCGCACGGTTCGTGCGCCTACACGCACGGGTCGTGTGAAACTTTCTGACCTTCAAATTCAAAGTACCTCTTTATCCATTCCAAAGGATTCCAATCCTCTTCTAATCCATTCCCCATGGTTCCCCAACAATGTAAATATTGATATCATGGAATTAATCATGTTTGATAGAGAACTTGTGTGTTATGAATGTGATGAAAACCGTACTTAGAGAACGCGTGAGAACACAAGTCAAGAAATGTTAATTAACGAACCTTGAGTCCAATCATGTTAAGATAACGAACTTCAAGTTCATCATGTCATGAAAGCTAATTGATTGTAAGTCTATAAAGACATAAAAACTCTCAATTCATGTAAACACAAATCAAGTTACTTTCCCTCGGAGAAAGGTAGATGGTATACCTTGTGTATATCGAGGATGACGATCCTCCAGTTATTAGCATACCTAGTGGAGGGGAGTCATGAATCCAAAGCTAGGACCCTAGCATTATTCGGATAGAATTTCGGATTGGGGTTTCCGTAGATATTGGGCAATCAAGATTGTCTAGCATTATATCTCGGGTTGTGCTAAGTTCATGTTAAATTATGATCCGTAGTCGCTTATTAGGGCTACATCTGGAAAAATCAGAAATGTAACAAGTAGTCGCTTATTAGGGCTACAAGTTACGAGTAAACATCATGTATTCACGTGGTCGCTTATTCGGGCCACGAGTTCAGATTCAAGTATAACAAACCGTTAGAGTTGGTCAGGGGTCTCGATAGGACTCACTGAGATAATGTTTATCTCACCCTTCATATTTGTGGTTTTTACAGAGAAACAGGGGAAGGCAAAGACGACAAAGCACGGATAGTTGGTGTGACTCGAGGAGTCCGGAAGTTTATGATTCTTATTTTAGGCCCTTGCCCTTCTGTAGTACTTTTGTTATCGGTTGTATAACTATCATGTATAAGTTATAAATCGTTTCCGCTACTTTATGTTTTGAGTGTTGAACACCAGGATCATGTACAAGTCTTGAGTTTTGAAACTTAAGCATTTTCAGGAAGTTTATGAGGTTCAGAGAACCTTTTGATATGTATTATCAAAAGTTTTAGATGTGTTCAATATTTCAATAACAGGAAGTTACTCTGATGTATGCCATTTAGTGCATTTCGGTGATTCTATATGTTAGAATTCATCGGGGTGTTACATTATGGTATCAGAGCAGTTCGACCTAGTCGGGCTTAGATTAGTTAGGGTGGTTTTGTCCCTTGAGTAACTCTGCCATTATGCTTCTTATGATGCTAAGAGACATTGAGACTGATCAACTTAATACTTGGTGTATTATTTGCAGAATTATGGCAGGAGGATCAAGGAACACCCCACCGATCGATCCACATGCTGCTTGGATGCAAGGCATGATGGAAAGACAACAAAAGATGCTGGAAGATATGGTAGCATTGCAGCAGAATGCTCAAGTTCAACCTCAACAGGCCCCAGAGCCGCAAGTTAACCCCAGGCAAGTTTATTCAGAATTCTTGAAGATGAAGCCATCTGAGTTCAAAGGAGGGCCGGTTGTCATGGAAGCCCAGCATTGACTGGATGATATAGAGAAGATTTTTCTAACTATGCAAGTTACGGATGAGGACAAGTTAAGGTTGGCATCCCATATGCTGAAAGGGGAGGCTCACAACTGGTGGACTAATGTTAAGGCTATGATGGTGACTATGGGTACTCCCCAGACTTGGGAGCATTTCAGACAAGTGTTTTTGGAGCAGTTCTTTCCGACGGCAATGAGGTTCGAAAAGGAGAATGAGTTTTTAACTCTCACTCAAGGAAGTCTAACGGTGGGTTAGTACTCCGCCAAGTTTGAAGAGTTGTATCAATTCTTCGGTTTGGCTGGTTACGCCCCCAATGACAAGTGGAAGACCGATAGGTACAAGTATGGGTTAAGGGAAGACATTGCTCAGAGTCTAAGTTCCTTTGCATATACCAATTATGCGGCCATGGTTCAGCAAGCTCATATAGCCGAAAGTGATTTGAAGAGGTTGTATGCAAGTACAAAAGTATTCAATCAGGGTAAGAAGAATGTTGGATCATCCAACAATCAAATGGGTCCTAGATACAACTCCAACAAGGGGAAGCAGATTCAGTCGTCCAATTCACCAAGGTTCAGTGCATGCTCCAACTGTGGAAGGTACCATCAGGGTAAGTGTCAAGTGGGATCGACTCAGTGCTACTACTGCAAGAAGGAAGGACATTATGCTGCTAATTGCCCAAAGAAGAGAGGTCAAGAAGAAGGTGCCACTACAACCGATGGGAGGGCTTACACTTTGGATGCTCAGAAGGTCACACCGTCAGATAATCTACTAAGGGGTATGTGATCTCTTTTTAATAACTCCGTTAGTATTTTGTATGATTCAGGTGCGACCCATTGTTTTATATCTCAAGTTTGTGTCGATCGGTTGGGATTGGCTTTAACTCCTTTGCCTCAACCAATCTCCATTAAGACGGCTGCTGAAGGTAGTATTCAGACCTAAGCGATATGTGAAAATTGTCTTCTATCCATTGGGGACAGGAATTTTGTAGTAGACTTCATTTGTTTAATGAAGGGCATGGACGTCGTCCTAGGCATGAGTTGGATGACGGCCAACCATGTGACTATAGATTGTTTCCATCGAACTATCGGTTTCGCCTCCGAGTCAGTGGAGCTACAGCCGCCCAATTCTGAAGCTGTTATTTCTTTCACTTCGGCCAGTAACTATCTGTTCCAAGGTGCAGAAGCTTATGTCATGATGCTGTCTGCATCCACTGAGACAGGTCAGGATTTATCTTTTGTGCAAGTTGTTAATGAATTTCTTGATGTGTTTCCCGATGAAGTTCCTTCTTTTCCTCCGGATCGTGAGGTGGAATTTTCTATAGAGTTGGTTCCAGGCACAGGACCTATTTCTATAGCCCCGTATAGAATGTCGCCATTAGAGTTGAGGGAATTGAAAGTGCAACTGGAAGAGCTAATTTCCAAACGGTTCATCCGGCCGAGTGCCTCACCATGGGGTGCTCCAGTGATGCTTGTCAAGAAGAAGGACGGAAGTATGAGATTGTGTATCGACTATCGTCAGTTGAATAAGGTAACTGTCAAGAACAAGTACCCTCTACCGAGGATTGATGATTTGTTAGACCAATTGAGGGGAGCTTCTGTATTTTCAAAGATTGATTTGAGGTCCGGCTATCACCAAATCAGGGTTCGAGCTTTGGACGTCCCGAAGACCGCTTTCCGTACGAGGTATGGACACTATGAATTTGTAGTGATGCCCTTCGGTTTGACCAATGCTCCAGCCGTATTCATGGATTATATGAATCGGATTTTTAATCCTTATCTGGATTAGTTTGTGGTGGTGTTCATTGATGATATCTTGGTGTTCTATAAGACAACTGAGGAGCATGTGCAACATCTCCGAATTGTTCTGAACGTACTCCGGGAGAAGAGGTTGTACGCTAAGCCATCCAAATGTGATTTTTGGATGCCCGAAGTTAAATTCCTGGGTCATGTAATATCTCAAGCAGGGGTTGCAGTGGATCCCAGTAAGATTGAAGCTGTGGTAGACTGGGAGCAACCATCCACGGTTACTGAGGTAAGAAGTTTCTTGGGATTAGCTGGGTATTATCGAAGATTCATTCAAGGATTTTCCCAGCTGGTTCTTCCACTCACGCGGTTAACTCGCAAGGGTCAGCCGTTTGTTTGGAACTCAGACTGTGATAATTGTTTCACGGAATTAAAGGATCGTTTGACTTCTGCACCTATCCTGATTTTTCCAGATCCGTCCGTAGGATTCCAAATCTATTGCGACGCCTCTGGTAAGGGTTTGGGATGTGTCCTGATGCAGAATCAACAAGTAGTTGCTTATGCCTCCAGACAGTTGAAGCCGCATGAAGAGAATTACCCAACTCATGATTTAGAGTTGGCGGCGATTGTGTTTGCCCTAAAGATTTGGAGACATTACCTGTATGGGTCTCGTTTCGAAGTCTTTAGTGACCACAAGAGTCTTAAGTATTTGTTTGACCAAAAGGAGCTGAACAACAGACAGAGGAGATGGGTAGAATTCTTGAAGGATTACGATTTTGAATTGAAGTACCATCCTGGTAAGGCTAATGTTATGGCCGATGCTTTAAGTAGAAAGTCTATCCATACTGCAGAGTTAATGATGCACGAGATGTCCTTGTTGGAATCGTTCAGGGACCTCAATTTGAGAGTGAAGTCAAGAAGGAGCAGGTTGGTGTTGAGTCACATTC
This sequence comes from Astragalus membranaceus, assembly GCA_039519185.1. Lineage (NCBI taxonomy): Eukaryota > Viridiplantae > Streptophyta > Magnoliopsida > Fabales > Fabaceae > Astragalus > Astragalus membranaceus. The sequence continues at coordinate 126,345,245 of CM076848.1, read as the reverse complement.
GGATTTCAAGTCCCTTGAGAGATCTAATTCGCTCAGCCCAAGAAGGTGATGTAGAGCTGCAAGTGCAGAAGAGATTGCCGAGTTACACCGAAGACGGGGATGGTGTAATTTGTTTTGATGGCAGAATCTGTGTGCCGAATGATGAGGATGTGAAGAGGCAAGTTTTAGAGGAGGCTCATAAGAGTCAGTTCTCAATACATCCTGGGTCTACCAAGATGTATCGAGATTTGAAGCAATTGTACTGGTGGCCGGGTATGAAAATGGATATTGCAGAGTTTGTGTCTCGATGCTTGACTTGTCAAAAGGTTAAGATAGAGCACCAGAAGCCAGGTGGCCAGTTACAACCGTTGAATGTACCTGAATGGAAATGGGAAAGCATATCTATGGATTTTGTCATGGGATTGCCACGGTCCCAAGCCGGAAATGATTCTATTTGGGTAGTGGTGGATCGCCTGACCAAGTCCGCTCATTTTATTCCAGTGCGTTCGACTCACAAGGTTGCTAGGTTAGCAGATGAGTATCTCAAGAATATTGTGAAGTTGCATGGAATCCCTACAAGTATCATCTGTGATCGAGATCCCAAGTTCACATCTCGATTTTGGAGAGCATTGAATATGGCGTTGGAGACGACAGTATGTGTTAGCACCGCTTACCATCCACACACAGACGGGCAGACTGAGAGAACAATCCAGACATTGGAGGATATGTTGAGGGCTTGTGTACTCGATAGTGGAGGAAGATGGGAGGATCATCTTCCGTTGGTGGAGTTTTCATACAACAACAGTTACCATTCTAGTATTGGGATGGCTCCATAAGAAGCATTGTATGGAAGGAAGTGCAGAACACCATTGTGTTGGTGGGATGTAGGTGAGCAGAGATTGTTGGGACCGGATTTGGTCCGTGAGACTACGGAGAAGATCCGTCAAATAAGAGAAAGGATGAAAGCCGCGCAGAGTCGACAAAAGAGTTATGCGGATAAGAGAAGAAGGCCGTTAGAATTCGAAGAGGGAGACCATGTCTTTTTGAGACTTTCTCCAACCATCGGGACCGGTATCGCTTTGCGAGCAAAGAAGCTCAGTCCTCGGTATGTCGGACCCTTCCAAATTATCGAGCGAGTTGGGCCGGTAGCGTATCGCATTGCATTACCTCCAGAATTGTCCAGATTACATGATGTGTTTCATGTATCGCAGTTAAGGAAATATATTCATGATCCAAATCAACCATTAAGTTATGAAGCGATTGACATCAGACCAGATTTATCTTATCAGCCTACTCCAATCCACTACAAGAATAAGCCTATATTGCTACGAAAGTTTCCCACGGAGAACTATCCGTCGCTAATTTGCGACGGATTTGCGACGGCAAGTGAAATTGTGCATTGGCGGTAAAAATCCCGCTCATAATTTACGACGGGAAGACATGTTGGTCACTAATTTGCGACGGAAGAGGATGTTGGTCGCTAGTTTGCGACGAAGATTTAGTCGCTGGCCCGTCGCATATTCACAATCCTAATTCATTAACCTATCCACTCTCGTTCTCTCCTTTTCTATTGTCACCCGTTTTCTCCTTCGTTGGCTTTCCTCAGGCACTCTCTCTCTCTCTCTCTGGCGCTCTCCCCAGGTGCTCTCTCTCCAGGTGCTCTCTCTCTTGCGAGCTTCCCTCTCAACCGCGAGCTTCCCTCTCTCAGTCGCGAGCTTCGATCAGCTTCCCTCTCTCTCGCGAGCTTCCCTCTCTGGCTCTCTCAGTCGCGAAAACAGTAAACGTGCAGTTCTTCTTCTTCTTCTCAGGTTAGATTTCTTCTTCTCGTCTTTGATGATTGTTTGATAGAATGATACTTTAATTGAAAACCCTAATTGTTCAATTTCTTGATTTCTCACCGATTTTTTGTTTTCGGCTCATAGATTAGGGTTTTTACGTTTGTTGTGTTGAATATTTGCAGGAAAGACAAGTGATGTTTTGAATAACACTCACCGAAGGTATAATCTCACCTTCTCTCTCTTTTCCTTTCTCTTGCGACGAGCTGTTTTGCGACGACTTTTTGTCCGTCGCAAATGCCGTCGCAAAAGCGAATTTGCCACGGAAAAAAGCCCATTTGCGACGGAAATTGCCGTCGCAAATGAGCGATTTTTTTGTAGTGATCAGGATCATCGAACGTGGCGAGAAAACGCTCCGAACGAGATCAATTCTATTGTCAAGGTGCTTTGGGACGGTGCGTCACCTGACGAAGCGACATGGGAAGTAGAGGAGAGCATGCGGGTGAAATATCCTTCTTTGTTCGAGTAAGGTACGTTTTGTCAATTTTGAGGACAAAATTCTAAAAAGTTGGGGTGATTGTAACATCCCCTAATTAGCTAATTAGATTTAATTAAATTAGCAAAAGGTTAAGTTGATTAATTAGCATAAATTATTTAATCATGTGATGTTGGAAATTAATCAAGATATAGTCTTGCATAATTAGAATATTATATTAAAGTTAGTAAGTTAGGGTATTATGATGATAAGGGTAATTAAGGAATGATTTTAGAGAGGAAGGGCATTTTGGTCATTACCCATGTTAAATGAACCTAGCTGACCAAAGGCAAAACAAAAACACAACATATAAGACCCCATTTTAGTTTCAGCTGAAAAGAAAAACCTGAAACAAGAGAGGGAGAGAAGGAGAAGGGCGCGAGGAAGAAGAGAGGGAGAGGAGAGGAGAACCAGATTTTCTGAGTGCATGTCCCACATAATTCCATCATCCAAATCAGATTTTCCTCCTCTATCTCCTGATATAAACACCATCACCATCACAGCTCCCAATCCCTTTTCACCATTTCCAAGTGCTAGAGCTCCATCTTTGTAGAAGTAAAGGTTTCAGTCATGCATGCTGGCTTGAACAACTGTGAAACCATATTCAGTACCTGTACCACGAAATAGAACAGCTAAGAGAAGGATTGAGTTACTGAGTTCGAGTCTTAGATCCTTGGGAAGTTCGGGTTCAGTTTTGGAGCGAGTTCGGAGACGGTTCGTGAGGCTATTCGAACGTGTCAGCTGTGAGATTCGTCGTTGAGTGATTTTCATCACTTCGGGTGAGTTCTATAACTCGCTTAGGGATGTGTTTGTGTTTCTGAGTCTTTATTTTTCGAAAACTCTTGTCACGCGTTTCTGGTAACGAAAGGAAACTATTCGAAAACCGTTTTCTCAAAAAGGGTTGTGACTTAAATCATAAATTGTTTGATTGATTGTTGGATTGATTGGGATTGCTATAATATATTGTTTCAATGCGTGTTTGAGTTTGGGTTTCGATCGGAAGAGATTTTGGAATCGAAGCGGAATGGGAACAACTCATGAAAAGTCTGTTTTCTGGAAAACTGATAGAGACGCACGGATCGTGTGCCTCTGAGCACGGGTCGTGCGCCTCCATCTGATACGACAAGAACTGGATTTTTAAACATGCACGGATCGTGCGCCTAGTCGCACGGGTCGTGCGTATGTTTCTGGAACTTCTACAATTTCATGGGATAACTCCCGGATCGTGCGATTAGTCGCACGGGTCGTGCGTATCTTTCTGGAAATCTTCTACAAATTGTTCAAGTCGCACGGGTCGTGCGCCTACACGCACGGGTCGTGTGAAACTTTCTGACCTTCAAATTCAAAGTACCTTTTTATCCATTCCAAAGGATTCCAATCCTCTTCTAATCCATTCCCCATGGTTCCCCAACAATGTAAAGATTGATATCATGGAATTAATCATGTTTGATAGAGAACTTGTGTGTTATGAATGTGATGAAAACCGTACTTAGAGAACGCGTGAGAACACAAGTCAAGAAATGTTAACGGACCTTGAGTCCAATCATGTTAAGATAACGAACTTCAAGTTCATCATGTCATGAAAGCTAATTGATTGTAAGTCTATAAAGACATAAAAACTCTCAATTCATGTAAACACAAATCAAGTTACTTTCCCTCGGGGAAAGGTAGATGGTATACCTTGTGTATATCGAGGATGACGATCCTCCAGTTATTAGCATACCTAGTGGAGGGGAGTCATGAGTCCAAAGCTAGGACCCTAGCATTATTCGGATAGAATTTCGGATTGGGGTTTCCGTAGATATTGGGCAATCAAGATTGTCTAGCATTATATCTCGGGTTGTGCTAAGTTCATGTTAAATTATGATCCGTAGTCGCTTATTAGGGCTACATCTGGAAAAATCAGAAATGTAACAAGTAGTCGCTTATTAGGGCTACAAGTTACGAGTAAACATCATGTATTCACGTGGTCGCTTATTCGGGCCACGAGTTCAGATTCAAGTATAACAAACCGTTAGAGTTGGTCAGGGGTCTCGATAGGACTCACTGAGATAATGTTTATCTCACCCTTCATATTTGTGGTTTTTACAGAGAAACAGGGGAAGGCAAAGACAACAAAGCACGGATAGTTGGTGTGACTCGAGGATTCCGGAAGATTATGATTCTTATTTTAGGCCCTTGCCCTTCTGTAGTACTTTTGTTATCGGTTGTATAACTATCATGTATAAGTTATAAATCGTTTCCGCTACTTTATGTTTTGAGTGTTGAACACCAGGATCATGTACAAGTCTTGAGTTTTGAAACTTAAGCATTTTCAGGAAGTTTATGAGGTTCAGAGAACCTTTTGATATGTATTATCAAAAGTTTTAGATGTGTTCAATATTTCAATAACAGGAAGTTACTCTGATGTATGCCATTTAGTGCATTTCGGTGATTCTATATGTTATAATTCATCGGGGTGTTACATTGAGTCTCGGGTATTTGGTTGTGTGGCTTTTGTCCATGTTCACCCACAACACCGAAGTAAGTTAGCTTCTCGTGCAGTCCATTGTGTCTTTCTAGGTTATCCTCCTAACAAGAAGGGTTACAAGTGTTATCATCCACCAAGTCGTGAGTTCTTTGTTTCAATGGATGTCGCATTTCATGAACATGTCTCCTTTTTCACTCGTCCACAGCTTCAGGGGGAGATTGGTGATTCTAATTCCAATTTGGAATCTGACTCCGAACTCGAGTTTCTCTTCCTTGGTCCATGGCAACATGAGTCACCAGTTACAAACTCTTTGTCTCCTGCTCCTTCTAGTTCCAGTCCTCATGTTCCTCCAGTATCTCCCGCGTCTTCTGTTTTGCAGGAAACAATACCTTTGGCACCAGTGAAGAGTAAGGCTAGTGAGCCTACACTGACTTATCAGAGGAGAGGAAAACCCGATCTGGTCCAACAACAACTTCAACCGCCTGAACCAGAGGTAAGTACTGAAAGTGACTCCTCAACTTCAGATTCTCATATTTTTGATACCAATGACCCCGATACAGATACTGACTGATGTAGATGACTTACCTATTGCTTAAAGAAAAGGGAAAAGGTCTTGTGCTAAGTACCCTATTTCTCAATTTTTTCTTCTAAGCATATTTCCTTGCAGCATCAAAGTTTTATTGCAGCTGTTGACTTTGTAAAAATCCCAACATCAGTACAAGAGGCACTAAAAGATAACAATTGGGTCCAAGCTATGAACGAAGAGATGAAAGCACTTGAGAAAAATGAAACTTGGGAGATTGTTGAGAGACCAAGGGACAAGAGGCCTGTTGGTTGTAGATGGATCTACACAGTCAAGCACAAATCAGATGGTACTCTTGATCGGTACAAGAAAAGACTGGTGGCAAAGAGATACACTGAAACTTATGGAATTGATTATGAGGAGACATTTGCTCCTGTGGCTAAAATGAACACTGTTCATATTCTACTCTCTCTTGCTGTGCACTTGGGGGGGGGGGGGGGATCTACAACCGTTTGATGTTAAGAATGCTTTCTTGCATGGCAATTTGGAAGAGGAGGTGTACATGGAGATTCCACTAGGATTTGGTCCCACTAATGGAACGAATGTGGTGTGCAAATTGAGAAAAGATTTATATGGGCTAAAACAGTCTCCCCGGGCCTGGTTTGGGAGGTTTTTAAAGGCAATGTTGCACCCTGGCTATAAGCAAAGTCAAGGAGATCATACGCTTTTCTTCAAACATTCACAAGGTGGTAAACTAACAATACTTCTTGTTTATGTCGATGATATTATTGTTACAGGGGATGATTTGAATGAAAGGCAACTGCTTAAGGAAAGATTAGCTACAGAATTTGAAATGAAGGACCTTGGGAAACGTAAGTATTTCCTAGGGATTGAGGTTGCCTACTCCATTGAAGGCATTTTTATTTTTCAAAGAAATATATTCTTGACCTCCTATAAGAAACAAGAAAGCTTGGATGTAAACCTGCAAGTGTCCCGCTTGAGCAAAATCAGAGACTGAGCACTAAATAGGAAAGTGTTAAGGTTGACAAAATAAAATATCAAAGACTAGTGGGGAAGTTGATCTACTTACCCCACACTAGACTGGACTTGGCAAATGCAGTTAGCGTTGTAAGTCTAGTCATGCATGATGACTCCTTTTCAAGAGAGGTGGAAACTTGACTATAGAGGTTTATACTGATTATGCAGGTTTAGTGAGTGATAGAAGATCCACCTCAGGCTATTGCACATTTTTATATGGGAACCTTACCTCATGGAGAAGTAAGAAGCAAAATGTAGTAGCTAGATCAAGTGCTGAGGCAGAGTTTAGAGCTATGGCACAAGGGATATGTGAATTATTATGGATGAAAATTGTGCTAGTTGACTTAAAGATTAAGTATGAAGCCCCTATGAAGTTACTTTGTGACAGTAAATCGGCTATCAGTATTGCTCATATTCCTGTTCAACACGACAGGACAAAACATATTGAGATAGACTGACACTTTATTAAGGAGAAATTGGATAATGGATTGATAATGACAGAATACTTTCCTTTTGGGCACCAACTAGCTGATGTGTTAACAAAAGACTTGACAACAGAATGTCTTAACCAACTTACTTGCAAGTTGGGAATGATAGATATACATTCACCAGCTTGAGGGGGAGTGTTGTAAATAGTAGTTTTTTGTAATTATTAATAGTCCTTGTACTAGGCCCGTGTCCATCTTATTTGTCTATATAATAAGATTAGTGAGTGTAACCATACACAAATATTCTTTGGATATACTTTTTTCAGATATACTTTTGGTGTATATATTTTGGGATGAAGGGAATATATATCTTCACGATTATTCTTGTTTTGTGTGAAACCAATTAAACTATTTATGTTCCCACCAAAAAGAAAACTATCCTACCATCCTAAAAAGATAACTCAATTGGCGAACTAAGAGACATGAAAGAGTTTGAAGAAGGAGGTTCAAAAGGAGGTTCGGTGTTTAAAATTAAATACTGAAAATTAAAATCTTTCTTATCCTCTAAATATTAACTACCAATATAGAAAAAATTAATGATATTTGGACAAAGATTTCTAGTCAAAAATAGCTAAAAACCACTTTACAACACCAATTAACCAAATTTTTTATATCATTAACTAATTAACCAAATTTTTAATTAATGACCTAAAATATTTGTTCAATTGGTATTGTAAAATGGTTTTTACCTATTTTTTGTCAAAAATATTTGTCCAAATATCATTACTAACAAAAAATAGATGCGAGCGCGAGAATAGTTCCTTCGAAAAGGGAAATTGTCTAGACTACAGTAGACAAGCGATTGTGTAGAGAAGAAAAATTATGTTGAGTGAAACGATAAAGCAAAAGTGACACTCGGACAGTGACGAAAAGCAAAAAAGTAGTGAACAACATCCACCAACCAACCTCAATAATGACACGCAAAGATAGAGATACCTGAACCCAGAAGTACATTCTTGTCGTGCTCTTCCAGCATTTGATTTGCAGAGTATTATGGAACTCAAACTAATTCTAACGGTTTTATTGCTCGTGTTAGTTACTGTCACCGTGACCGCTGAATATGTTCGACCTCAGCCTCGAAAAACCTTACATCTTCCATGGGATTCTAAATCCTCTTCTTACCCTCAGCAGGTTCATTTCACATTTTCCTTCAAAATCACTACTTTTCTATACCTTTTTTGTTTTACCAGTTAGTTGATCAGTGTTACTTTTTTTTACTAGCATTTTTATTTCTTTATTTAGAAAATTCTCTTTACTTTACATATTGCACATGTGAAGAATTAATTAATGTTGTAGTAGTTAGTATTTCTTAACTTTGTCCTCATTTAGTGCAATTCTCTTTGGTTTCTGGATCCCTCCTGCTACAGTAGTGCTTTCTCTGATCTTCTTATTTCCATTTCCCATGATGGATGGATGGATTTTGGTTGGTTGGTAGTAATCGTGATTTATGGGGAGTGAGGTGTGAAATTCAATGAAGCCGCCAGGTTGATCTGTGAAATTCCCATTTGCCTGTTTTTTTAGGAAAATTAGTGTATGGATTGTGATTTCTGAGTCTTTTCTTAACCAATCCTATCAACCTTTTTAAGCATGTTACTTTATGATGCTCATTTAGTTTCAGATTCTGAACGAAAATTATATATTCCATTCCAGGTGCACATTTCTTTGTCAGGAGACAATCACATGAGAGTTACATGGATTACTGATGACAAGTCTGCACCTTCAATTGTAGAATATGGAACACTGCCAGGGAAATATGACTCTGTAGCTGAAGGAGAGACTACCTCTTACAGTTATATATTATATAGCTCAGGAAAGATACACCATACTGTAATAGGACCTTTAGAGCCTAATACTGTGTACTTTTACCGATGCGGCGGACAAGGTCTCGAGTTCCAGCTCAAAACTCCTCCAGCTCAATTTCCAGTTACTTTTGCTGTGGCTGGAGATCTAGGACAAACTGGTTGGACTAAATCAACATTGAATCACATTGACCAATGTAAATATGATGTTCATTTGCTTCCTGGAGACCTTGCATATGCTGATTATATTCAGCATCGGTGGGACTCATTTGGTAGGCTTGTGCAGCCACTTGCTAGTGGGAGACCTTGGATGGTAACACAAGGGAATCATGAAGTGGAGCATATACCTTTGTTGAAGGATGGGTTTGTGTCTTATAATTCAAGATGGAAAATGCCTTTTGTGGAAAGCGAGTCGAGTTCAAATCTCTATTATTCTTTTGAAGTTGCTGGTGTTCATATTGTTATGCTTGGCTCCTACACAGATTATGATGAGTACTCAGACCAATATAGATGGCTAAAGGTTAGTTGGTGTTCTGTACCGTATCTCTGGACTTGTACCCGATCTTAGACACAAGGTCCGATCCGAGATAGTTGGTAGGGGTTGGTCTTGATCAACCGAGCTCCGCTTCCGATCCGGGGCAGGTGGTACCTGCGGGGACACTCCGACGCTCAAGTCAGCCAGAGAGCTAATTAGAGGTGAAGAGTAGGAAAGAGTGTGTACCTTTAATGAAGCATTCAATGCTTATTTATAGAGTTTGGTGGTGTTAGACCTGATGAATCAGGACCGTCCGATCTTGCGTTGCGATCTCAACCATCGGTTGATGGATCAATTTAGTGTTGGGCCTCATTATTGTGGATTGGGCCAATCCATAACAGTTGCCCCCCAAGTCGGGTCGTCTTGGGGCGAGCTAGACTTGATGCCTTATATGGACTTTGTGAGAGTTTTTGAAATTGAGGTCGGACCTTCGTGGCGACCTTCTCCAAGGCCGGGCTTATAATTACAAATAGGGCTGCCCCCAACCTCGGAGTGCCCGAGATACGGGTCTTGGCAAAGATCTTCGAGGCCGGGCTTATACCAGCAAGGGTGTCTGCCACCAGCCTCGGAGCGCCCGAGATACAGGTCTTGTCACAAATCTTCGAGGCCGGGCTTATACCTGCCACCAGCCTCGGCAATGTTAAAACGTGACCACCTGAGGGACTCGAGGTGTCAATTTAAAGTCGCCTTCAGGACAGTTTACCGGGACTCGGCCCAGATCGAACTCGCCCTTCAGGGTAATGGCAAACTCGGCCATTTAAAACGTGACCACCTGAGGGACTCGAGGTGTCAATTTAAAGTCGCCTTCAGGGCAGTTTACCGGGACTCGGCCCAGATCGAACTCGCCCTTCAGGGTAATGGCAAACTCGGCCATTTAAAACGTGACCACCTGAGGGACTCGAGGTGTCAATTTAAAGTCGCCTTCAGGGCAGTTTACCGGGACTCGGCCCAGATCGAACTCGCCCTTCAGGGTAATGGCAAACTCGGCCATTTAAAACGTGACCACCTGAGGGACTCGAGGTGTCAATTTAAAGTCGGAGGATCTCTGTGGGCAAGAGCGCCGACGTTCCTGCCTCGGGAATTTTTCCCGGCTTCTGGAACGTCGCTTTCGAGGAAGAGGAAGCCAGAGATGAGTCGGGCCGAGGGGAACCCTCGGATCAGTAGGAACCATCCGGAGTTCCGATCCTAGGTGGAGTTCCGGTCTTAGCGTGAAACTTTAAGGCGATCGCTCGACCGATCCCATATCCTTTCATCCAACCTCGGAACTTACTTTTACTAAGCAATAAATGTGAGGAAAATTGTAGCCGACCCATATATATTAGATGGTTAAACATTTACAAAGTCGGATTACATCACGCCCGTAGGCTCATTCCGAGACCTAGGAGAAACGTGGCCTTCCTGCGTTAATCCCTTCTTCATGATCGATATACTTCTGAGATCGCTGGAGGAACTCGGCAAGCGACTCAACTTGGTTGACCCCGACGTCTATCTGAAATAGACTTCCTTCACGAAGGCCAGCCTCCATGAAGAAAAGACGGAAGGAGTCGTCGAGGTTCCGAACTTGAGCAGCTTCTCTGTTGAATCTTTCTATATAGTCCCGGAGGGACTCATTTTCTCCTTGCCGAATTGCCTGCAATACCTTCCGAGATTTAGGCTTCATCTTCGAGTGGGCGAAGTGTGCAGAAAAAAGCTTGGCCAACTGATCCCAAGAGGAGATTGTATTTGGCTTAAGAGCCCTGAACCAGTCTAGAGCCGCCTTCTCTAGAGTGAGGGGAAAAGTTCGGCACTTTATCTCTTCTGGAACGTTGCGGTATTGCATAACCGTGTCAAAGTAGTCGAGATGGCGATCTGGATCGCCAGTCCCGTCATGCATTTTCAGACCTTCAGGGGGCTTCTCTAAGTGCTTGGGCACCGGAAAGTAGTCGATTTTAGTTGTAAAGGGTCCTTTACGCTTTGCCGACCTCTCAAGGGGTGGAGATCGTCGGTAGCCATACTTGCCGGGGGACCCCCGTGAGCTAGGGCGTCGACGTTCCTGCCTCGGAGACCTTTTTCGACTTCTGGAACGTCGCCTCGGAGAAGAGGAAAATAGAAACGAGCTAGGCCGAGGGGAACCCTCAGGACCATAGGAATCATCCGGGGTCCGACTTGGGGGAATCTCCGATCCCCGCGCTCCTCTATAACAAGGTGGAGTGCGGTGATGGTATCTCCCCCAAGCCGGAGATCGGCGGCGGCCGCGGCCATGAGTCGTTCCACTTGAAGAGTTGCGCAGAGAGGAACTCCGATCCGGGATGTTACGAGCTCGGGTCTCAGCAACCTGAGCTTCTAACTGGGTGTAGCGTTGTCTTTCCTGCTGGTCGACCTCGGCTCGTCGATTTAGGAAAAGGATGAGCTGTTGAACAGCATCGACCGGTACCTGGACGGTCGGAGGGGGAGGTGGAAGCCGGTTCCGGGATGGGCTCCCATGCACCATAGCCGTAGCCGAGCTTCGAGCATGCACCGGGCTAAGGGGTAAGATGACCGCCACTTCTTCCGAAGTCACCTGCTGCAGGACCGGCCCTTCACCGACATTCAGGACAGTCCTATGTCGTAAGGTCGGAGCCATCGTCAATCAAGGAGATGGGAGAGGAACTAGAGTACAAGATCCTCCCATTGTGGTCGCCAATGTTCTGTACCGTATCTCTGGACTTGTACCCGATCTTAGACACAAGGTCCGATCCGAGATAGTTGGTAGGGGTTGGTCTTGATCAACCGAGCTCCGCTTCCGATCCGGGGCAGGTGGTACCTGCGGGGACACTCCGACGCTCAAGTCAGCCAGAGAGCTAATTAGAGGTGAAGAGTAGGAAAGAGTGTGTACCTTTAATGAAGCATTCAATGCTTATTTATAGAGTTTGGTGGTGTTAGACCTGATGAATCAGGACCGTCCGATCTTGCGTTGCGATCTCAACCATCGGTTGATGGATCAATTTAGTGTTGGGCCTCATTATTGTGGATTGGGCCAATCCATAACAGTTGGTTATACCTTGCAACAAGAAGTAAAAAAAACATTGAACTTTATTACCCTATTTTCTAGGCCTTCATATTGATATATTATATTTCTTTTCTACTGCCAGAATGTCATTTCTTCCAATTTTCTTGTTATAGATAAGTGCCATGAAGTCTATAGGTCCATGTGGTCGGCTCCATCTACTGAGATAAGGATTAGTTGTTGTTTTATATTCTATCTTCTTATAGGTTACAATGACATAGATATTTTGTTGAAAACCTATGATTAGCATCCTTATTGTCTCCCATCTAGTATCTCCTGTTGAAGTGCAAAATCCTTGGTGACAGATGATGCATTGCATGGTTATACATTAAATATGTATGTATAGAAAGAAATTAGGTGTTCTACTAATATTCTTTTGACATCACTGTTATAATAATGGTTAATGGTGTTCTTTGTGATCTACAGACAGATTTGTCAAAGGTGGACAGGAAAAGGACACCTTGGTTGATTGTCCTATTTCATGTCCCATGGTATAATAGTAACACTGCTCATCAAGGTGAAGGGGCTGATATGATGGAAACCATGGAGCCATTGCTTTATGCTGCTAGCGTTGATTTAGTTTTTGCTGGTCATGTGCACGCATATGAACGCTCGGTATGCTTATGCCGAATGGTGTTGTAGTTTCCTTGTAAATGGTAATTACTGATATTAGGATCTTACATAATTCTTTGTTTTATTGATAGAAACGTGTGTATAATGGAGAATTGGATCCTTGTGGTGCTGTTCATATAACCATTGGTGATGGAGGGAACAAAGAAGGCTTAGCTCATAAGTAAGTTTGATTCTGCCATAACATTCCCAATAAATCTGTTCTACCTTCAACTTCCTTTTATATCATTCCTAGCATCTGGTCATAATATCATTTAAATTTGGCAGGTATATAAATCCACAGCCAAAGTGGTCAGAATTCTGTGAAGCTAGTTTTGGTCACGGCGAGCTAAAGATTGTAAACTCTACGCACGCCTTCTGGAGTTGGCACAGGAATGATGATGATGAGCCAGTAAAAACTGATGATATCTGGATAACATCTCTACTCAGCTCAGGATGTGTTGAACATAAGAGAAGTGAACTTGAGCATACACTCATTACACCATAAAATCCCCTCGTGTTACTTCTCCTGTCTTTCCTCAACAATGGATTAGAAAGAGTTTGGTTGTGTATTTAAATCATGAAACAATTCCTAAGATTAGTATATTGCACTAGTAGCTGCTTGAGTATGATAGACACCTAGCCTACCCACACAATCAAAAGTACAAAAGAATAGAAATGGGGTAGAAATGGACGAATCTTTATTGATATCTTTATTGATAATTGAAGAGAAAAGGCTCTCCGGCCCCCGGCACAACCCGGCTAGAACTTTCGGCCTAACCCGAAGAATCCTATCACTTACAAAATATGATCCAAGATATCTCTCCTCTACCCTATCCTCCTATTTATAGAGCATAGTTGGAATGAGGGTTAGAAGATAACTACCCTAACCAAATAATAACTACCCAATCAAAATATAACAACCACCCCTAACAATAACTAACTAATTAATCCCAAACAAACTAACAACCCCAAAACCAACTAGTAACTAACTCACTTATACAAGGGTCTATCAATACTACCCTCTTAAAAAACAGACTTGTCCTCAAGTCTGAGCGTTAGGTGTTGTCCAATTCTTGGCCTTGTCCTTGATGCGTTAGGTGTTGTGTGGCTTCGGTACGGTTTGTAGTTCCTTGTTGTTGGACTTGGAGTAATAGGGATGAAAATTGCCTCCACTTTGTGATTTCTAACATCCATTTGTGCTTCCCAAATCTTCCTTCTTGTTTTGGGCTTCGCGGCTTGTGGACTAGACCATGCAAATTTGGATCACTATTCTTAGTGTGGGATGAGAGACTGGGGGTGCCATTAGTAAAATTCTGTAAGCCTTTCGTTTTATTATTAACTTGAAACCAGCCCATTAGGCCCAGATTGCGACCCAAACCCATTACCCTTCTCACATTGGATCTTCTAGTGTCATCCTGCGCTCCACAAGCTTCCCCCTCCACCCACAACGGCGGTGTTTGAACCCACGCCATTCCGTCCTTCCTTCTCCTCTCGCCGCTTGCGTTCAATATTTTCTCCCTCCCAACGGGAACACTCCGACCCGGCGACCTGAGCTGCGTTACTCGCCTTGCAAGAGCCATCGCCCACCGGCTCGCGATTGGTGGAGGCGCTGTCAGTGGTGGCGACTCAGGCGTTCCTAGTGCTGATGGTTTCCGCCTCGGTGGATTTGGCGGTTTGGGAGGAGGTGGTGGCTCCTTCGCCCAATCTGTGCGAGACCCATCCTTCCAGACGACGGCTTTCGCGAGACCCAACGTCTTCCATGGATGTTCCGCGTTGTTCTTGCTTCGCACAGAGACGATATTTGCGTTATTGTTCGGTGGCTTCGAATGAAGTTCGAAGAAGGATACGCCCTTTGACACCTCACCGCTTTTGTCGCACCCTTCACTGTTCTTGAGAGTGCTCAAGTCCAGCGATTTTGCTTGCGGTGGTTGATCTACCGGCGAAATCAATTCTTGCGGTTGTTCCTCGGTCATCTTCTTGGGTGATCCCTTTACCAAATCAGGGGCTATTTCAATTCTTCGTATTTCCCCTTCCTTTGATAACTCTTCATCCTCAAAAAGAATCTTCACTTTCAACCCTCTTTCACTACAACGGTGCGGTGGGTCCCATGCCTGTCCACACGTGAAACAACGTTTCCCTTCTTTCCTACGTTCAAACTCGGCGAGAGAAAGGTATTTTATCGAACCAAAAATTGTTTCACCGGGTTTGTTAAGGGCTCTCTCTTGCGACATCGCTGATTTCCTCTGAACGATCCGGCAGGTCGGACCACTTGATAGACACCTAGCCTACCCACACAATCAAAAGTACAAAAGAATAGAAATGGGGTAGAAATGGACGAATCTTTATTGATATCTTTATTGATAATTGAAGAGAAAAGGCTCTCCGGCCCCCGGCACAACCCGGCTAGAACTTTCGGCCTAACCCGAAGAATCCTATCACTTACAAAATATGATCCAAGATATCTCTCCTCTACCCTATCCTCCTATTTATAGAGCATAGTTGGAATGAGGGTTAGAAGATAACTACCCTAACCAAATAATAAATACCCAATCAAAATATAACAACCACCCCTAACAATAACTAACTAATTAATCCCAAACAAACTAACAACCCCAAAACCAACTAGTAACTAACTCACTTATACAAGGGTCTATCAGAGTAGGTTGGTCTTTCTGTCCTTGGAGTGAGTAAATTGATGTACTTTAGTACTTTGATATACGGTTGTTCTTATATTTACTCTAAGTAAGTACATCGTATTGCATGTATTTAAGTAATAGGTTGGTTCTTATATTTACTCCAAACATTGGTTTTTGAATAGAAAAAGCTAAAAAATATGGCGGTTATTTGTGTAATCAATGGTAATGACTTCCTTATTTAGTATTTTTAGGCCAGATTTAAATCCAAGGCTATGCAATGAGTAATGACATGTTAGTTCTACTGCATGAATACAATTATTGAAATTCCTTGAATCTTCAATGTAGATTAACAGCAAAGGACTAGTCATGGAAAAAAATCCATGAACTCTCAAGTTCAATCACTGAAAGATCCCGAAGATTTTTAGCGACATCATCATCATCATCATCATCATGAGATATTTCTGTTTTACATGAGACTAGATATATACCGCAATTCAACTTCTCATAATAATTCATATTGCAGAAGAATCCTAAGAAGGGTCGTCCACTATGTGCTTAACATGGAGTCCTAGGCCACATCAAAGATAAATGCTTTAAGCTTCATGTCTATAGGCAAACTGGCTCAAACTATTGTGAATCATGCCACAGATCAGGTTGTCGATCTGCCAGTCCAAAGAGCAATATGAAAACTTGATTGCTTATATTCAAGATGAAGTGACCCATAATTCTATCACAAAACCAGCTCCAAGGAAACAAATGTGGTTGGTATGAGCTATTCTCTTCATGTGCCTAATCTCAAATTTCTTTCAAGACCCTGGATTAAGCCTCTTTGGAAAACCAACAGTGTTCATCTATGGATTGCACAGGCTGCAAATAAGTTCCTATTCACTAACAATGGTACCACTATTGCTAACCAGCAACCTCTACAGGTGCGAACAATTCTTCTTGCTCAATGAGACGCCACCAGAGGCATGTGTGCCCCTGGCTTCGATTCATCTTGAAGGCCTAGCTTTGCAGTGGCATCCGAACTACATCAGGTCTAAATTTGACATACAAGTCAAGTCACGTGGAGAAGATACAAGATTATATTGATGCTTTTGAATTGGCTTTAACTAAAGTTAATTTGATCCCTGAACATTCATTGAGCATATTCCTTGTTAGATTAGATCACAATACACAAACGTATGTGAGAATGTTCAATCCCGTCTCGCCTACATGAAGCCTCTAAACACTATCCTTATAATCCAAATCCTAAGTTTAGCCAAAACCAGTCCAGAATTCCCCAAACAAAAGCTCAGAAATCCTTATCTCTAAACACTTAGCCACCCTATACCCCACTTGTAAACCAAACCTCTAAACCCCTCCTTCCAGAACCCTACAAAACTCTCACTCCCATATAAAGGCAGGGTCTTTGTAAGTATTGTGAGGAGCCATTCACACCTGGCCACCAGTTGAAACACAAGAGAGTACAACTCATGATGATGATTTGAATCCTTAGAGGAGAAGGATGAGAACTCACCCATACTAGTTGATACCTCACCAGAACTCTCCCTAAATGCTCTTTCAGGCACACCAACCTACCAAACTACGCGTGTCACATGACTACATAACAAAAAACCTATCTATGTGCTGATTATAGTGGAAGCACTCACAATTTTTTAGGTAGAATTCTAGAAAAGTCATCTACAATCATGTTCTTAGGCTCATTCATGTATAAAATTCTAGAGAGGTCAATTAATATCTCTAGAGGATTCTAGTAAGTAAGTGGATACATCTAGAGATATTAAATGACCTCTCTAGAATTCTACACATGAATGAGCCTAGGAATATGTAGATGACTTTTCTAGAATTCTACCTAGAAATATGTAGAAAACTTCTCTAGAACTTGATGATATATGAATAGACTTTGAATATGAAAATTCCAAATTATTATTTTTTAACAGAAGTTTTCTCAAAGGAACAGCAAGAGCCCTACAAGAACTTTGATGTCACACCAAGTTGGTCCAAGTCGAATCATAGCTTCCTCAAATGTAACACAGATTATACTTCCTTTCCAAATGAGTCTAAATCTAGTTTTAGTCTTTGCTTTAAGGACTCCACGTGTGACAAACTCTCTATAAGCAGACAAGATTGTGGTATCACACATAGAGCCATGCAAGGGACACCCTTTGGGTAGGGAGATAATTCCTGGCTGCATGCCTACAAAAGGATATAATTTTTTGGGGAGCCGACAATTGCCAAATTTGATTCCAATTCATAGTGGAATGAGGCCCTTCCCATTGCGAGGATGATTGCATATTTGTACATTGAGTTGACATTGTACGTGCCTGTTGTCGTCAAACTCTTAGGTCCTAGCCGTGGTTTCGGCCAGGGGTTTGGACAGTCTTTGATTCCTCTGTTATTCGAGCGATTGCGTTGAATGAGGGAACTCTGCTCCGCAATTGTGGGTTTCCTAACTCCTCCAAAGAGTGTCAGGTTGGGTAGAGGGGACGCGAGGATTGGATTATCTATTAGCTAATGCATAAAAGTAAAGTAAAGTAAAGTAAAGTGCGATGAAGATAAATTGCGAGAAAAATAAGTTTTGTATAGATTTATTGTGTGTTTTCTACAAGTTACTCTTCTCTCTCTATATATATATATATACACATAGACTCTCATCGGCCACTAAGCGAGCCAACATTTGCCTACCGTTGGATCAATTGAAGATCAACGCCTAATCTCGCTCCTAGCCCTAAGAAATCTGGGCCATTACCCACGATCCCACTAGCACGGTTAGTGGGGTGTTAAAACCACTTCGCTCCATTCCTCAAGGCTTCTCCTTTTTGCTTAACCTTCAACTGCTCCCACGTTCTATCCACGTGCCCTTCCTTGCCTTGCAAGCAAGTCTTCTTTGCCTCGGTTGACCCTTGTCCTCGGCGCAGCCATCGAGCTTAGGCTAACCGAGCTATTGTGGCCGAGGCACTCTATCCGCTGAGACCTGCTTCAGCTATATCTGATGTCCCTCGAGCTCAATCCCTCCTCGGGGCGTTTACATTGTCTTTTACCTCGAGCCCCCCCTCTTTTGAGATTGTTCCTTCGGCAAATATCTTCTATAAATTGTCAGGTGATTCACCTCGGTGTCCTGGTCTCCCCTGAATTCTATTTCTCAGCCCTCGGCCTACGACTTAATTTATTTTTGGGTGTTAACAATTGCCCCCTTTTTGTGCTGTCGTATGGCCGCGAGGACGTCACTGCTGGTACAAAAACCCTTGATGTGACTTGATGTGACGGTTGCAGCGGCTCCCTGCCATTATGTGACACTTGGCATTTTGCTTCACGCAGATCGAAAAGGCAGCGCTGCGATTCCCAAGGTAGCACCAGTTATCCCCCAGGGCTATAAATAATCATCGTGCCCACTGCATATGGTTTCTTGCACCCTTATTCTTCTTTACACTTCGAGAGAAATTTTCGCATCTTAGACCGTCTTTTCATCAACCATGGCAGCCAACCAACACGCTTCTTCCTCTATTACCCCTTCTCCTTAGGGTGCTTCCTCGCCCATTTTTACCACCGTCGACCCTTTAACTGTTCTTCAGCCTATCGCCACCAATGCCGATCACAGCTTCGTGGTTTTTAAGCAACGCTTTGGCTCCTGCAATCTCCCCCTCAAGACTTCCTGGTTCACCGCTGAGGCCAAGTTCCATGATATCTGGGGATGGCCGAAAAGCAACCTCGATTACAATGTCTGGGTGGCCCCCTTGACCAAACAAAAGGGGGAAGCCTGGAAAACTTGGGGCATCTACGACATGGTCATGGTGTCAACTCAAGAGGTTTCTCACAACGCTAATCTCTTGTTCCCTTTGATGTCCTTCTGGTCAACCACCCTGAACGCTTTCGTATTCCCGTGGGGCATCCTGAGCCCCACTTTACTAGATGTGTCAGCGATCCCGGGGCTCCCCGCCGGCGGCATTGAAGTCCACACCGACCTTGATTTCTTCGGCGTTGACCCCCCTGTATACCTACGCTTTGGCCTTCTCCAACATCTTGACTAAGAACACCAAGTCTTCCGGCCCGGTCACCGATGGGGAGCATCATGCCTTCCTCATGTACTTCTTCAACAAGTTCTTCTACAGCACCCACTACAAAAATATTGCCCATTAGCGAGGGATTTTTCCCTCGCTAAATTCCCCAAATCCGTCGCTAATTCCCATTAGCGAGGGAATTAGCGACGGAATTAGTCCCTCGCTAAATTGCTCCTCGCTAGTGAGAATTGTTACCAAGTGGCTTCAGTCTCAAGAGGGGGGGGGGGTGAATTGAGATTTAAAAACTTTTTAGATCTTTCGAAAACGTTTTTCCCCTTTTCAATGACTTAGATCAATTTTCGCGCAGGTTAAGTGGAAGCGAAGGAATTAGAATATAAAGCAGTAAAGCGGTATAACAGTAAAGCACGCAGAGATTTATCCTGGTTCGGTCACCTCCTAGTGACCTACGTCCAGTCCTCACACCCTTGTGAGATTTTCCACTAACCAAAACAACAAGGTTTACAGGTGCCTTGGAAAACCTTTACAGACTCAGGCACTCTCCTCCTAGGATACCCCACCTATGGAGACCTCAAATCTAATATAACAATAACAAGAGATACCCCACCCCTGTTACAATCAGCTGCCCCAGAAAGATACCCCACTTCCTACACTAGTGCAAAAAAGGGATTTAAAGTCAGCGAAAAGGGGATTTAAAGTCAGGCGCCCGCTTGACTTTTATTAAGTCGACTTTGTATGTCAGGAGTTTTAAAGTCAAGTGATAGCCTGACTTCGTAAGTCAGATTTAAAGTCAAGAATTTATTTCGCCTGACTTCGTAAGTCAGTTTTAAAGTCAAGCATTTATTATGCCTGACTTCGTAAGTCTGTTTTAAAGTCAAGCATTTATTATTGCCTGACTTCGTAAGTATGATTTAAAGTCAAGCATTTATTCTTTCCTGACTTCGTAAGTATGATTTAAAGTCAAGCATTTATTCTTGCCTGACTTCGTAAGTATGATTTAAAGTCAAGCATTTATTATTGCCTGACTTCGTAAGTATGATTTAAAGTCAGGCTTTAGTTTCGCCTGACCTTAAAAGTTCATTTGTTTTTTTAAAAAAAAATTATTTGGTAGCCAGCTAATCTAATTAATGACTGCTAATTACTGCTAATTTTAACAGACCAAAATCAAACCAAAAACTATCAAACATTAACACACTTTTTTTCATTTATAATCTTATATCAACACAATCTTACAACAATATCAAATTATATATTCCACACAAATTCAGTACAAATTCAGTACAAACTTAACAAACAAATTCAGTACAAATTCAGTACAAACTCAGTACAAACAAATTCAATACAAGCTTAAAGGGCAGTGCAAAAAAAACTAATTCAGAAGATAAGAGACAATCTTCAGCTTCCTGGAGCTGAGCTTCAAGCTCCTCAATCTTCTTCTGCTGACTCAACGACGACAGTTCTGCTTCTTTGACCTGCAAAATTGCCATAAATCAAGCATAACAGGAGATAAGAGACAATAATATTTCTTTATATGATCCCCCAACCAAGAAACAAACATAGCATGCAAAAAAATACAAAGATGAAAGGTATATGGCGATAGAATCACACCTACAATCACAATCAAGACAGCTCATTTTCAAACCAGACTTATGGGCAATAACAAAAGTGCAGGCAGAGTCATAAATAAATCAAATACTCTATCATATTGTATTCCTTTAATGACCACCACGAATGCACATTATTATTCTTTGACCACGAATGTTTAAAAAGCTTAACATTGATTATGTTAATGGAGGGACAAGCTAAACTCAAATAACACAATCACAGAAGCATAACCATTAGAAAGGTAACCCACATTTCAGGTGACTGCAAAGTATTTCAGTGAAGTAATCCATCTTAGGTGTCAAGGATACATAGTGCCACTTGAATTTTATTACAAAAGACATTTACTATTTTACATACATGTCATGTCATTCCTACTGAATCATGTACCAAAAAGATGTTGATAACACAGATCCAAATACGTATGCAAGCTAATAAAAGAGTAGAGTCCGCTGGAAAGGAGAGACAGGCTGGGGGAGAAAAACAAATGATTTAAAAACAATATACCGGATTTATAACACACATCATCAAAGGAATAAAAGAGATGAAGCTGTTGAAAAAACAGAGATATAAAAGCAGTTATATAAAAGCAGGTTCTGGAAAAATAGAGATATAAAGGCAGTTATATAAAAACAGAGATATAAAAGCAGGTTCTGGAAACACAGTTATAAGTAAGTTGTGGAAAATAGACCTCGTTGAAGCAAATCTGCCTCAAGCTGCCTATAAGACCTCGTTGTCGCGACAGTTATATAAAAGCAGGTTGCTTTTCTACTCTAAAGAGAAATACAATTAAAAAGAAATAAGCAAATACATCATAACACACTTTTTGCAAAGCCACGGTTTATTCCATATAGGCAAGATAAATGGAAGGAGCAAAATTTGGTCCTTGTAAAACTTGGGGAAAAGGGGGCTAACCTTCTCAGGATCATGTAGTGCTACCCATATACTTGTTGCAACCTCGGTGTTCTGGGGTAGAGAACGATTAGCAACAGCAGGGATACACTTCACAGCATTTAAGCATGCCATTCTCACATGAACATCTTTTGCATAAACTCCATAAAGTGCCTTCAAAATCCAATTTAACACTAATATAAGCATTGTTACAGAGACGCATAACTCAGACAGACTAAGAGAGAGCAGTGCAAATAGAGTAAAGCATACTTACGGAGGCAACATCATCAGGTTGCAAACCAAGACTCAACTCATTTAGAGCAGGTCCAATGGATGCTTGATAAGCTGGAACAATGCCTAGGACATGGTAAAGGACCTGTAGAAAAGAGTTTTAATCAGATGGAAAACAATTGGTAAACAGAATGGACAACTGAACATAGCATAAAACGCTGGGAAAATTACCGATAACATTCGAACCCTAGGAAGAGGTAGATGGGGATCCAGGTGTAAGTAAAAAATCCTAAGAAAATCATCATGAAACTTTGTTTTCTTTGAGCACAGGAGAATTCGCTCCATTATCTATTGAGAATCAGAATTAGAAACAAGAAAGCCTTGCTAAATTGATTAAATTGTATTTGAAAGTAGAATTGCTTACAGGGAATACAAAAGAAAAAGAATCAACAGGAAGTGCTTCTGATTTACACAAATTGGATAAGCCATATAAAATTCGCTCAAAGAGGCCATGGGGTGGCCTTTAGATGACTTCCTCCTCAGCAACTGGTGGAGCGAGATCCAAGCATCAACATCTAGCAACAAGTCAGCCCCCAAACACGCAAAACTGAACAATTATAGCCCACAACACAACATTGCAACAACAATAAGAATCATTCCCAACTCCATGTATTAAAACCTAACAACAAGTCAAGCCCCAAACACACACATAGTTGAGCAATAATAACCCACAAGACAACATTGCTATCACAATAAGCATCATTCCCAAAATCATGCATGACCTAGCAACAAGTCAACCCCAAAACACACACAACAGAACAATAATAACCCACAACTGCTATCACAATAAGAATAAATAATGTCACAAAAACAAGCACAACACAGATTCCCTTCCCTACACTTACAATTTTTCCAATACAACAATCATCTCCACCACCAATTTACTACAACTATAAACAAACAGAAATGGATTCTCTAACTTTAAGTTTCCAAACAAACCTCAACAATAAACGGAATAAAAGCAGATTAATCACACAAGAATAAACCAAAACTGCAAACCTAAAATAAAATAAACCTAAAAATACTATCAACTCCAGTAGGTGAGTAAGTGGTGATGGTGAACTTCTGATCACTTTGGTAGTCTCTGTAAAGAAGATCTACAGTAACACCAAAACAAAATCAAAATAAATTAAAATAAATTTAGCAGATTACAGTAAGAGAGAGTGAGAGAGAGTACCTCTGTAACACCCCTTTTCTACCCCATAATTTATACGTCATTTATCAGAGTAATTCTTTTTCGCAAATATTAATTCAACTGATTGAAAAGAAATGCCACATCGTCATTAACAAAACTCATCAATTGCACCCATCAAGGTTTGTGCAAAAAGGCACCCGTCATGAAAGTTAAACTCCAAAAATCACATCACAGCGGAATAAAACAATAACTCACTAATACCACTCAAACACGTCTCACATCATCGACATAATCATTAAACAATTATTTAATTAATTAACAAACTTCAACCACGCCCCGTAGGTGTCACAGTATCAGAGAGCGACTCGACAGACATCCCAATAGCTATTAAAGAAGGCAGCAGGACCTTCACTCGCGGTTACCTGCAGCGTTGCCGCAATAGAGCAACATTCCAAGCAGAAGGGGTGAGAATTTCAACAAAACATAATTAAGCACATAACAGAGTAATGTGAACAAAACAGTCATACAACATCGTCATCACCACCAACATCATCGTCACTGAACACTAACTCAAATCACAATTTTTACCACAAGTCATAAATCATGAACGTGCATGGAAATGCAACCCACGCCTGGGCATATGCATGATGGTACCATTCTCGTCATAATTAAGCCACTATGGGCACATCGTCACTGTTTTACGTCAATAAGAGGCCGAAGCCTATTCGTCATAATATGCACATGCTATGAGACACTATGGACACATGTGCCACACCCAATCACTCACCTGGAGTCCTCGTCATCGTCGTCATAAAAACACTCATAGAGTGTACTCGTCATAATCATCACAATTATATCACATCATCATCATAAACGTCACATTTAAATTGAGAAAACAACACCTTAACATTTAAGGAAACAGCAACATTTTTATTTCATCAACAGCAGCATTTTTATGTTTAAAATATTATTTCCGGACTCTCGGTAAAATTCCGGCACAGGCATAAAATTTTTGGCGCACGGGGCAGCGCACAAGGCGCGCCCAGCACCACGCAATACACACACAAGGCGCGCCCAGAGGCAGCGCCCAGTCCACGCGCACAGCAGCGCCACACACACACACCCACAGGGACAACTCCAAAATGACACATGCAAAATTAAAACCACTCGAGCCAAAATGTTTAAAATTGAATTTGGGCACGCAAATGCAAAAGATGGCACGGTAAAATATGCCCAGAATTTGAAGTTTCACCCAAAACACCCCATACGCGCACACAAGCAACACCCACCGGGACAACTCCAAAATGACACGTGCAAAAATAAAACCACTCGAGCCAAAATGTTTAAAATTGAATTTGGGCACGCAAATGAAAAAGATGGCACGGTAAAATATGCCCAGAATTCGAAGTTTCACCCAAAACACCCCATACGCGCACACAAGCAACACCCACCGGGACAACTCCAAAATGACACGTGCAAAAATAAAACCACTCGAGCCAAAATGTTTAAAATTGAATTTGGGCACGCAAATGAAAAAGATGGCACGGTAAAATATGCCCAGAATTCGAAGTTTCACCCAAAACACCCCACATGCGCACACAATCGTCATTTCATCGAATAGTTTACATGCAGCAGAATTTTTTTTACACGAAAATCAGCATGATCACATCATAATTCCTTCCCAACCATCATCAAACATCACACATACGAAACTACACATAACAACATCAACGATTCATCAAACAACATCATGATCCACAACTCTCATAACAACATCATACTTCGCAACATCATAATTCGCAATTCATCAAATCACATACTCAATTATATTAAATCGAAACGCTCACCCTTACCTCGAATGCGTAAGCCCCTAGCACGAAGAAGATGATCACGTACGAGAACACCACAACACGAAAGCTCTTCCTTCCCTTCCCCTTCTCAGCGCCGTCGCACTCTTCTTTTCTCTCCCTCCCTTCGCAAGCTTTTTCTTTCTTTTCTCCACAAGTGATGCGATTCCTAAGACCCTAGCGCCTTTGGAGCCTAAGCTAACGGGCTTGGGCTTCATGGGCCAGTCACACCGTCCCGGAATTACCAACACCACTCCCTGACTCGAATTTAAATAAGAATAACATATTAATAATTTATACTAATAATATTACCAATAATAATAATAATAATAATAATAATAATAATAATAATAATAATATTGCAACACTTAAATAATTTAATCAAATAATTAATTAAATTATTTTGGGTGTTACAACTCTCCCCCACTTAGGAAATTTTCGTCCTCGAAATTCTTACCTGACTCAAACAACTCTGGATACGACTCTCGCATCTTATCCCCCAGCTCCCATGTCAGGCTTTCACCAGCTGCTCCAAACCAAACAACCTTCACCAGATTGACCTCCTTACCTCGTAAGGTCTTCACCTCACGATCCTCAATTCGTACAGGCATAGTCTCCACAGTGAGATTATCCCGCACCTCCACATCGTTTGGTTGAATCACATGAGACGGATCCGCAATATACTTCCGAAGCTGCGACACGTGAAACACGTCGTGCAAGTTCGAAAGATTAGGTGGCAAGGCCACCCGATATGCAACACTTCCAACTCTTTCCGTAATCTGATACGGCCTAATGAAACGAGGAGTCAACTTCTTCGATTTCAGCGCACGCCCAACACCAGTCATAGGTGTGACCCTCAGGAACACGTGGTCACCCGCTTCAAATTCTAAATCTTTCCTTCTCTTCTCATGGTAGCTTTTCTGTCTACTCTGCGACGCTTTCATTTTCTCCCGGATCACCTTCACTTTCTCAGTAGTTTCTCTGACTAGCTCAGGTCCATTTCCCCAGTCTCATACCAACACACTGGAGTCCTACACCTCCGACCATACAACGCCTCAAACGGCGCCATCCCGATACTGGAATGATAACTGTTGTTGTAGGTAAACTCAATCAATGGAAGATGAGTACCCCACGCACCTCCCTGCTCTAGAACACATGACCTCAACAGATCTTCCAACGATTGAATCGTCCTCTCTGTCTGCCCATCAGTTTGAGGATGATAAGCTGAACTCAACCTCAATTTCGAACCCAACTCCTTCTGCAAACTACTCCAAAAGTCCGAAGTGAACCTTGGGTCTCTATCCGACACAATGCATAAAGGAACGCCATGCAGCTTCACAATCACCTGAATATAGATCTCTGCCAATCTCGACACCGGATACTTAATGCCGATAGGAATGAAATGAGCAGACTTCGTCAATCTGTCCACAACCACCCAAATCGAATCATGACCTCTCACCGTATTGGGTAACCCAGTCACGAAATCCATGGAAATACTATCCCACTTCCACTCTGGAACATTCAACGGTTGCATCATCCCCGCAGGCTTCTGATGCCCGACCTTCGATTTCTGACAGGTCAAACACGAATACACAAACTGCGCCACATCGCGCTTCAACCCAGGCCACCAGAACATCTTTTTCAGATCTTGATACATCTTTGTCGCTCCGGGATGGATACTCAACTTACTTCTGTGGCCTTCCTCGAGAATTGCCTTTCTCATTTCCTCATCCTCGGGAATACAAATTCTTCCACGATATCTCAATACATTCTGCGCATCTATCTCGAAGTCCTTATTCTCAGACTGATCAATCCCACCCATCAGATCAACCAGTTTCACGTCTAATTTCTGCGCTTCCCGGATACCATCCATAAAATCGTTGCCAATTTTCAACATACCCAACCTGATACTCTGAGGCGTGACTTTACAAACTAAACTCATGTCCCTGAATTGCTCAATTAACTCCAGCTCTCTAGCCATCAATGCCGACATATGCAAAGTCTTCCGACTCAAAGCATCTGCAACCACATTAGCTTTTCCCGGGTGATAACTCAATTCAAAATCATAATCCTTCAATAGTTCTAACCACCGGCGCAGCCTCATATTCAACTCTTTCTGATCGAACAGATACTGAAGGCCCTTGTGATCACTGAACACCTCAAATCTCGATCCATACAAGTAATGTCTCCAGATTTTCAGCGCGAATACCACAACAGCAAGTTCTAAGTCATGAGTAGGGTAATTCTTTTCATGAGTTCTCAACTGTCTCGACGCATAAGCGACCACTTTCCCATTCTGCATAAGCACACCACCCAAACCCATTTTGGAAGCATCACAATAGACCACAAACGGCTCAACCGGATCAGGCAGGGTCAACACTGGTGACGTAGTCAACCTCTTCTTCAACTCATTGAAACTCTCTTCACATCGGTCATCCCAAACAAAAGCCTTACCCTTGCAAGTCAATTGGGTCAACGGCAGAGCCAACTTTGAAAACCCCTCAATGAATCTTCTATAATAACCAGCTAATCCCAGAAAACTCCTTATCTCAGTAACTGACTTCGGGGACTCCCACTGCAACACTGCATCAACCTTAGAAGGATCCACCGCAATCCCCTCACTAGAAATCACATGACCGAGAAAACTGACTTCTTTCAACCAAAACTCACACTTGGACAACTTCGCATATAACTTTCGATCCCTCAGAATTTCCAACACCAACCTCAGATGTTCCGCATGCTCCTCTTCCGACTTAGAATAAATTAGAATATCATCAATGAAAACCACCACAAACTTGTCCAGATACTCGCGAAAGATTTGGTTCATGTACCCCATGAATACCCCCGGCGCATTAGTCATACCGAAAGGCATTACGGAATACTCATAGTGCCCATATCTTGTCCTAAACGCTGTCTTCTGGATGTCTTCATCTTTTACCTTGATCTGATGATAACCAGACCTTAAATCAATCTTGCTGAATACTTTAGCACCCACCAACTGATCCATCAAGTCATCAATCCTCGGTAACGGATACTTGTTCTTGATTGTAACTTTATTCAATTGACGATAGTCTACACACAACCTCATACTACCATCTTTCTTTTTCACTAGCAACACTGGAGCTCCCCACGGCGACACACTCGGTCTTACAAACTTCTTTTCTAACAAATCCTCAAGCTGCTTCTTCAATTCTGCCAACTCAGACGCAGACATTCTATATGGTGCCATAGACACAGGCTTAGTGCCAGGAACTAGATCAATAGTAAACTCCACCTCTCTCTCTGGTGGTATATCCGGAATCTCGTCAGGAAACACCTCGGAAAACTCACGCACCACCTGCAACTCATCAATCTTCGCTTGGCTCTCAGCAGACAACGACGCTAACAGAGAAAACAGCTGAACCTCTTCTCTCATCACCCTATGCAGCTGACCCGCAGATAGCAAACCAGACTTCTCTTCCGGCGAAGCGAAACTCACGGACCTTTCGCGACAGTTGATATGTACATGATTATCAACTAACCAGTCCATACCCAGAATGACATCCATTCCACTCAACGGCAAACAGATCAAATCAACTAAAAATTCCCTACCATATATAGATACAGGACATTTGGCACAAACAACGGAGGTAGTTACCGAACCCTTAGCTGGAGTATCGATAACCATCTCTCTCAACATATCAGATAAGACAAGACTTAGTTTCTCAACACATGCGGCAGCAATAAAACTATGGGTAGCACCAGTATCAACAATAGCAATAAGAGGAAAATTATTGATATAGCACGTACCTCGAATCTCATTCACCACATCAGACCCAGCCAGAGCGAACACTTTCCCAAAAGACTTCTCCTTCTTGGGTTTTGAGCACTGTGTACTGATGTGACCACCCTCCCCACAATTAAAGCATACCACCTCTTTCTTATCACAACTGGAAGATATGTGCCCCTCTTTCCCACACCGATAACATCTCTTCTTATCCCCGCTTGGGCAATCTGGACTCTTATGACCTGCTCTCCCACACGTGTAACAAGTAATACTGGCTGCAGCATCTCCCCCACTTCGCTTAGACCCACCAACAAACTTCCCTTTGCCCTTACCAGCAGGCACCTCATATGGCTTACCACGACTCGAGAAGTTCTTTTGCTTTTCTTTCATAACTCTGCAGAAGGCATTACTGTCCTCCTCAAAAATCCGGCAGCTATCAACCAACAGAGAGAACACACGAATTTGTTGATACCCTATGGCTTTCTTACTATCGGCACGCAACCCGTTTTCAAACTTAATGCATTTGGAGAACTCAGCACCCTCTCCATCATAGTGCGGATAAAACTTGGACAACTCAGTAAATTTTGCAGCATATTCAGTTACAGACATGTTACCTTGTTCAAGCCTCAGAAACTCAACCTCTTTCTTTCCGCGGACATCTTCCGGATAGTATTTCCTCCTGAACTCTCTCTGGAACACAGCCCAAGTAATCTCCTCATTGGCCACCATCAACCTCTGCCTAGCCGCCATCCACCAGTCATCAGCCTCTCTCTTCAACATGTGCGTACCATAACGAACCTTCTGAGCATCGGAACAATCCATAACGCGGAAGATTCGCTCCATCTCTCTCAGCCACTCAAGGGCACCATCAGGGTTATACCCGCCTTCAAAAGTAGGAGGGTTCTCTCGCTGGAACGTAGCCAAACTGCGCGTCCCAGCATCACCAGCACCTGGCATGTTGCCCACAACCCCAGCTATAGCCTGCAAAGCAGCAGCAAGTGCAGCATCGTTCCGTCCTGCCATTCTAGCACTGCAACAGAAAACAGAATTCAGAAACGAGTAACAAAACTCAAATGCTACTCAACTTGACGACTCGACCACCGGCCGGACAGATCGAACTGCTCTGATACCACTAATGTAACACCCCTTTTCTACCCCATAATTTATACGTCATTTATCAGAGTAATTCTTTTTCGCAAATATTAATTCAACTGATAGAAAAGAAATGCCACATCGTCATTAACAAAACTCATCAATTGCACCCATCAAGGTTTGTGCAAAAAGGCACCCGTCATGAAAGTTAAACTCCAAAAATCACATCACAGCGGAATAAAACAATAACTCACTAATACCACTCAAACACGTCTCACATCATCGACATAATCATTAAACAATTATTTAATTAATTAACAAACTTCAACCACGCCCCGTAGGTGTCACAGTATCAGAGAGCGACTCGACAGACATCCCAATAGCTATTAAAGAAGGCAGCAGGACCTTCACTCGCGGTTACCTGCAGCGTTGCCGCAATAGAGCAACATTCCAAGCAGAAGGGGTGAGA
Organism: Astragalus membranaceus; assembly: GCA_039519185.1. Taxonomy (NCBI): domain Eukaryota; kingdom Viridiplantae; phylum Streptophyta; class Magnoliopsida; order Fabales; family Fabaceae; genus Astragalus; species Astragalus membranaceus. Next base: position 126,314,718 of record CM076848.1, on the reverse strand, counting down.
ATTTCAACAAAACATAATTAAGCACATAACAGAGTAATGTGAACAAAACAGTCATACAACATCGTCATCACCACCAACATCATCGTCACTGAACACTAACTCAAATCACAATTTTTACCACAAGTCATAAATCATGAACGTGCATGGAAATGCAACCCACGCCTGGGCATATGCATCATGGTACCATTCTCGTCATAATTAAGCCACTATGGGCACATCGTCACTGTTTTACGTCAATAAGAGGCCGAAGCCTATTCGTCATAATATGCACATGCTATGAGACACTATGGACACATGTGCCACACCCAATCACTCACCTGGAGTCCTCGTCATCGTCGTCATAAAAACACTCATAGAGTGTACTCGTCATAATCATCACAATTATATCACATCATCATCATAAACGTCACATTTAAATTGAGAAAACAACACCTTAACATTTAAGGAAACAACAACATTTTTATTTCATCAACAGCAGCATTTTTATGTTTAAAATATTATTTCCGGACTCTCGGTAAAATTTCGGCACAGGCATAAAATTTTTGGCGCACGGGGCAGCGCACAAGGCGCGCCCAGCACCACGCAATACACACACAAGGCGCGCCCAGAGGCAGCGCCCAGTCCACGCGCACAGCAGCGCCACACACACACACCCACATGGACAACTCCAAAATGGCACGTGCAAAAATAAAACCACTCGAGCCAAAATGTTTAAAATTGAATTTGGGCACGCAAATGCAAAAGATGGCATGGTAAAATATGCCCAGAATTTGAAGTTTCACCCAAAACACCCCATACGCGCACACAAGCAACACCCACCGGGACAACTCCAAAATGACACGTGCAAAAATAAAACCACTCGAGCCAAAATGTTTAAAATTGAATTTGGGCACGCAAATGCAAAAGATGGCACGGTAAAATATGCCCAGAATTCGAAGTTTCACCCAAAACACCCCATACGCGCACACAAGCAACACCCACCGGGACAACTCCAAAATGACATGTGCAAAAATAAAACCACTCGAGCCAAAATGTTTAAAATTGAATTTGGGCACGCAAATGCAAAAGATGGCACGGTAAAATATGCCCAGAATTCGAAGTTTCACCCAAAACACCCCACATGCGCACACAATGGTCATTTCATCGAATAGTTTACATGCAGCAGAATTTTTTTTACACGAAAATCAGCATGATCACATCATAATTCCTTCCCAACCATCATCAAACATCACACATACGAAACTACACATAACAACATCAACGATTCATCAAACAACATCATGATCCGCAACTCTCATAACAACATCATACTTCGCAACATTATAATTCGCAATTCATCAAATCACATACTCAATTATATTAAATCGAAACGCTCACCCTTACCTCGAATGCGTAAGCCCCTAGCACGAAGAAGATGATCACGTACGAGAACACCGCAACACGAAAGCTCTTCCTTCCCTTCCCCTTCTCAGCGCCGTCGCACTCTTCTTTTCTCTCCCTCCCTTCGCAAGCTTTTTCTTTCTTTTCTCCAAAAGTGATGCGATTCCTAAGACCCTAGCGCCTTTGGAGCCTAAGCTAACGGGCTTGGGCTTCATGGGCCAGTCACAGCGTCCCGGAATTACCAACACCACTCCCTGATTCGAATTTAAATAAGAATAACATATTAATAATTTATACTAATAATATTACCAATAATAATAATAATAATAATATTGCAACACTTAAATAATTTAATCAAATAATTAATTAAATTATTTTGGGTGTTACAACCTCTGGCTTTTTTGCCGATGTCAGTGTAGAGACCAGGACCCTTTGCCATTGCTTCTTCTGAGAAAACTTGAGAATGAAAATAGAGGAAGAAGAAGAAGAAGAAGAAGGTTCGTGAGCTAAGCGGTGTTAGAATCTTCGGGAAGGTACAAAAATAGCTGAAGTGTACAAAAATGGAAAGGAATGACTCTACAAAGGAATGACTCTACGTTTGGTTATTTGAATTGTTTAAAATGGTATTAAAAGCAATTTTTTAATAGCAAAACTCAATGAGATAAATATACACAAAACATGATGTAAGACTTTTATACCTTTTTGTCTTTGACAACTAATATGCCTTCAGACAGTTGATTTTCTAGGTTCTGCAGTTCCTTAAAGTTCAATCCATCAAGCTCTTTACCCATCATCCTTCTACACAATATCAAAAATATTATCAAAACAAAAAATCTGAACCAAGATTATAGTTTCTGTTAAATGTAATAGCAGATAATAACATATATAAGTGTAACTCACAAGTATGCTGAACGAAGCTTTGTTATTTCATCCTTAAGATGGTTTGTATCAGGCTCCATAACCTAATTTAAATTATGTAAGGACTAAAATTAAGGGTAACAGTTCAATATATATATATATATATATATATATATATATATATACAGAAATTAATAAAATAATAATTAAGAGAAGGGTGAAGAATAATACATCTGTTGGAGGCTCATTGCTAGAAGAAAATAACTGCCTTAGATAATTGACAAACGCTTCCACAAACACACACTTAACCAACTGACAGTTGACATTTCAATTTCAATCTAACAAAAAACAGAAAACATAAGATCAATTAAGCATTGATAGATATGGATTATGGAAGATATACCTTTCCACAAAACTCACAGAAGAATTTGCTATGTTGACTAACTTCCATCAAAGAAACCCAATGTCATGCATATTCAAATGACCTATACTTAAATCCAAATTATATGATTAGAAACTGAACCATTCCCCTTAAACACCATCTAGACAAGTAATTTAGCACTGTTAATACAAATATGCTGAAAAACCAAACCTCATAGCAGAACACATTTCCAGTAGTCTTCACTGCCACAATGTGTGTACATTCAGTGAAAACTTTGTTTAGCACTGGACATTGATATTCTCCTGCAGAGTAACAAAGACAGGCTCTTCGTCTTGCAGAGTAACAAACTAGGGATTTCATAAAGCAGATATAAGTCACTTCAGGCCTGATATTGTAAATTTAGTGTTCTCTTTACCAATCAACCTAGTAGCAAACCTGCAGTTATCACAACAAATCAGAAATACTATAGAAGATTTATATAGAGATTTTTTAATAAGAATAATTATTATAGAAACAAAATAACGGTGCTAAATATAGAAACCCAAAAATTCTCATACTGTGCTCCTTCTTGTACAACACTATCATTCGTGAGTTTCTCAGCGTGTGAAGAAGGGAGTTTTACCTGAAACTCAGAGTTTCTCATTCGTGACTTCTCAGCGTGTGAAGATCGTCGTGTTCCTCAGTCATACAATCACAAACATCAAAGAACCAAATTAGGGTTCATGTTAGAAAATAACCAAGAAGAACATAAACAGAAAAATAATAAGGTTTTTACCTTAGTTTGGTTGTCCGATTAAGACCCTAAGTATCAGATCTACAAAAATCACAGGTGTGTGTTTTCAGGGTTTGAAATTCTGCAACAGCAACGCGATCTGAGACAGAAGGTGACGACGATCTGAGGGTGGTTGTTGGTGAGTTAGGGTCTCTGTTGGTGTACGGCGGTTGTCGTTCGCGATGTGAGAGAGGGTTTCTGTTTAGATCTGACGACGGTGAGAGGTGAGGGGGAGGAGAAACGCGACGGTGAGGGGAGGAGAAACGCGACAGTGAGAGTGAGCGTGAGAAGCTTAGGTTCGCGAAGGAGTTCTGAGAGTGAGAGTGAGAACCTTAGGTTCGCGAAGGAGAGAAGGGTCTGAGAGTGAGAGGCTTAGCGTTCGCGACGGTGAGGGGTGAGGGGGACGAGAAACGAGAGTGAGCGTGAGAAGGTTAGGTTCGCGAAGGAGTTCTGAGAGTGAGAACCTTAGGTTCGCGAAGGAGAAGGGTCTGAGGGTGAGAGTGAGAAGCTTAGGGTTCGCGAAGGAGAGAAGCTTAAGTGAATTTTTTTTCTTTCTATTTTAGTACTTTAGAAGTCGAGCGTTATACACGCTTGACTTCTAAAGTATTTTAGAAATCAAGCATTCATGCGCCTGACTTCTAAAGTATTAAAATAGAAAAAAAGAATTTCACCCTTAATTACAAGTTTGCCACCGTGTCACTTATGTAGTCAGGCGCATACACGCCTGACTTCTAAAGTCTTATTTTTTCCCTATTTCTTCACTTTAGAAGTCAGGCGTGTATCTGCTTGACCTTAATACTCGCGAGTTTTGCCACTTATTTACAAGTTTGCCACCGTGTCTACCTATGTAGTCAGGCATCTGGGCGCCTGACTTTAAATGTCTAATTCTAATGTCATTTTTGCACTAGTGCTAGTACAAACAACTACACTAGAGAGATACCCCACTCCCTAGTACCAATCACAAACAATTAAATAATAACAAACGTAAAGACAGAAATACCTCTAATGAAGCCAGATATTACAACTTGAAGAATGCAACCCCGACTAACTCTTAGCAACAGATCAGCTCAGACGGACCAACGGTGCGTGACGAGCAAAAGTAAAAGCGTGAAGAGTTTTTCTCAAAAGTTTTCTGATTCGTGAAATGGGTTGTTGTGAAAATGAACGTAATGCAGTGCCTATTTATAGGCTATGAGAAAATCAAGTTTACGTTGAAAATAGTGTAGGAATCGATTCTTTGTTGAAAGTATTTGATCTAGAAATCGATTCATTTAAGTGAGGAATCGATTTTGATTTGTTTGAAAAATAGGGACAATCGATTCTTGAGAACAATGGAGGGCCAGGAATCGATTCTGTACTTAGTGAAAACATGTATGAATCGATTCTCAGCTTGCCTGAGACAGGTAGGAATCGATTCTTAGTTAAGTGCAAAAGAGTGGGAATCGATTCTTCCTTTAAAAAAGTTTGGCTCAGGAATCGATTTATGCACTGAAAATACATGAAGTGAAAATCGATTCTTCCTTTTCTGATTGGCCTGAAAATCGATTTTGATGAATGTATATGCAAGATAAAATCGATTTTTATGTTTTAAAGATGATAGGTATGTTTACGTAAGTATGCATGCATCTTTGAAAAACTTGTGAGTGTGTGAGACTTTGAGATACGAGCTGACCTTCGAAAGAGCTTACACTTTTTCCTAAGACACACCCAAACCCTAAGGACTACCCTTATATTTAAGGACTACCCTTAAACTTGAATCTTCAATTCTTGAGTTTGTTTGTCTTGGATTGTGACTTTGATGTTTAGTCACTTTTATTAACTTTGGCCATCAACTTTGCCTTTGTCTTTTTCATCATCAAAACTTATCCTGCAATATTAGTTTACCTGCAATACAAGATATCTACAAGAATTAGCGAGGGAATTTGAATCCCTCGCTAATTAGCGAGGGAATATTCCGTCGCTAAGTCTGACAGCCACGTTTTTTTTATATCAGCCTATTTTTTTATATAGTTGTTATTATTATTATTATTATTATTATTATTATTATTATTATTATGGTGTGGTGGTGGTTGTGGTGGTGGTGTGGTGGTGGTTGTGGTGGTGGTGGTGGTGAAGGGTATTATGGTAGAGAGAGAGAAGGAGAATAGTAAGGGAGAAGGAGAGAAAGAGAGAGAGAAAAGATTGGTGGTGGTGGTGGTGTGGTGGTGGTGAAGGGTATTAGAGTAGAGAGAGAAGAGTGTGAAGAGGCGGTGGTGTTGGTGTGGTGGTGGAAGAGTGAAGAGAGAAGAAGAGTGTGAGAGGGGGTGGTGGTGTGGTGGTGGAAGAGTGAAGAGAGAAGAAGAGGGTGAGAGGAGGTGGTGGTGTGGTGGTGGAAGAGTGAAGAGAGAAGAGTGTGAGGAGATTAGGAGAGAAGAGTGTGTGAGAGGATAAATAAGCTGAAAAGTCAAAAATTTAGCGAGGGAATTAGCGAGGGACAGTCAATTCCGTCGCTAAACACCTGCACGAAGTCCTATCATCTGAAAACTGTCAGAAATTAGCGAGGGAATTAGCGAGGGACTGAAAAATCCGTCGCTAATTAGTGAGGGACATAAAAATCCGTCGCTAATGACAGAATTAGCGAGGGACTAAAAATTCCCTCGCTAATTCCCTCGCTAATAAGCTTTCTTTTTGTAGTGACCAAGTCATTTGGTGTCGTCAAGAAACTTTCTGTTTTTGTTTATCTCAATGTTTTTAAAACCGGACCGGAGATCGAACCGGCGAGGCCTCCGGTTCATGGTTCAATCGGTTCAACCATGGTTGAACCGGATGAGTAATTTATTAAATAAAAAATAAAAAATATTAAATTTTGGAGAAAAAAGTAAATTTAAAAATAAAAAAATGTATTTCGGGTAGTTCAATCCGGTTCGGTTTCCGGTTCAAAGCGGTTGAACCGCGGTTCGACCCGGTTCTTCCCCGGTTCGATCCGGTTCTGGGCGGTTCAATAGGACTGCGGTTCAAATGGGGTTGAATCAACCGGCCGGGGGTTCGGTTCAACCGGTTGAACCGGCCGATCCGGTCCGGTTTTTAAAACATTGGTTTATCTGCTGCAGACAGGCCAGAAGTATGCCTGGGGTCCCTTCTTCCTCACTCTCCTTTATAAAAACATGGATAGCTTTCTGAGGCAAGTCGAGGACAAGGGCTCCTATTCCAAAGCCGAAGGTCCATTTTGGTTTTTGCAACTTTGGGCGCAACTCTACTTTTCGAATTTTGCTCCTGACATGTCTACAGATTCCTCGGAGGTCCTCGGGTGTGCTCTCACTGCCACCCCCAGTTTTCCTGTGGAGCGTGTGGAGGCACTTCAAGACCTGCTAGACATAGATCCCAATGGTTTTTGTCGGTGTCCATCCGTGTAGAAGGGTCTCGCTTCACCCCCTAGGATTTGGACCCCTCCTTCGGTGACCACTATGATATGGTTATTCACTAGAACCGTGTTCTTATGGCTCGAGATTTGATCGCTGGTGCCAAGCTCTCCTCCAATACCAACCCTCTTACCTTGGAACCTTACCACCCCAACTTCGTCGCCAGGCAGTTTGGCGCCAGTCAGCATGTTTCGGTCCCTCATGATTCCATGGCTGTGCAGCGCCACCGAGGAAAGATTCTCCTCACCGATCTTACCTAACTTCTGGCGGACCAGAAAGTGAGGTTCCTCTCTTTCTCTTGGGGTACCTATCACTGCCATGTTGGTCAGACTAGCAGCTATACTTCCTGGTGGTTGTAACGCCCCAGAATATTTAATTAATTATTTAATTGAATTATTTAGGAAATTAAGTGGTAGGAAAATATTAGAGTAAAAATATATTTTCGTATGTGGGCCTATTGTTGTTGTTAGGAGTAGTAAGATAAGGGGTGTAAAGAAGGCCCATGAAACTAAAGTCGCATAAGTGTATGAGAAAGCCAATAAGACTAAATAAATTATAAATAGGTGTTATTTTAGGGTTTGCTCATTTAGAAGAAAAAAATAAGGATTGAGAGAGAGCCATAGAGAGGGAGCGGCGAAGAGAGCTAGGGCAAGGACCAAGGAGAGTTTCAACATCAATCCAAGGTAAGGGTGGGGTTCTAACTCTATAATAGGGTATATGAAGGGCTTTATGTAGGGAATTAGGGGATCCTATGTTTGTTTAATGATTGATTCTATTTGTTTAATCTTTGAAAATCTATTGATGATATTCGAAATTATTGTTGGTGAATGATCCTATATGTTGATCTATCTTTGATGATTGGCTCTATTGTCTAAACTATTATTGTTGATTGGATCGATTGTTTGAACTATTATTGATGATCGAATCCATGTTTATCTCTTGAAGACTATGGTTAATGTTTGAATCTATGTGTTGGTGTTGGAAACGATCTGGGTATAGGTTCGGTTATACAGTAACTGGGAACAATCTAGTGGTCCAAAAATTATGTGGTTTACCTTTTCAGAAACTAGACTTAATGCTTGTTAATTTGGCACTAGTTTGACTGCATTTGGAGTTGTATAGCTCGAGTTATAGGTGTCACGAGTTAGGTTAAAATTCTGGAAACAATCTGGATATAGGTTCGGTATTTCGTGTATAACGTTTTCGTTTGAACTCCTTTTTGAATGATTCTTGATTCATTGAAAACTACACTCAATGTGTTTTGGGTTAGGCTCAAGTCCCATGTCATTTGACTAAGTTTGATAATTTTAGAGGTGTCACAAGCTAGGTCATGGTGGCTGTCCTGTTTTCTGAACCTTGTTGCTTATTTACTGAAACTGTACGAATTGGACCATTATTTTGCAAAATAAAAATTATAGCCAGGAACTAGACATTCTTAGCTTTCCATAGAGGGGTCCTTTGCTAAGTTTCGATACCGTTTGATAGGTTAATTAATTCACCGAAGTAGAGGTATGTTTGATGGAAATTTGTCTGTTGCTGTTGCTGTTTGCTTTTGCTGTTTGCTGTTTGCTGTTGCTGTTTGTTGTTGTTGTTTGCATGTTTGCTGTTGCTGGGAGCATAGGGCGCCATGTTTGCTGTTGTTGGGCGCTTTAGGCGCATTAGGCCCCCGGTTGGCTAATTGTTGATTACGTTGTCAATTATTAATTGTTAAATTGTTGAAAAGATTAATCGTTGGTTAAGTGGTTAAATTGGTCAATTGCTAATTGTTGGTAAAGTGTCGAATTGCTAGTTGATAATTGTTGGTTAAGTCGTTGATTTGTATTTTGTTGAGGGTACCGCTGATGGCCCATTTGTAGTTTGATGAGGGTACCGCTGATGGCCCATTTGTATTTTGTTAAGGGTACCGCTGATGGCCCATTGTATTTTGTTGAGGGTACCGCTGATGGCCCATTTGCATTTTGATGAGTGGTTATGTTGATGATTCGTGATGGTTGCTATTATTTGATTGTTGTGAAGTGATGAATTGAGATGTCCTGATTCTGATATATATTGTTTTTCATATGTTCTATTATATGGTTCGATATCTCACCCCTTCTGTTTGAATGTTACCCTCCTGTTGGTAACGTGTAGGTAACCACGAATGAAGGCTGTGTACCTTCGTTAGTTCGAGTCAGTGTCGTCGCTCTGATACGTAGCACTCGGAGGATGAACGCATATTATTACTATTTTATTTTGTTACCCTATTGTATGAATTTTAATGTTGGTTGTCGCTGTTTTATGAGTTGTCTTAAGTTGGATAAAGAGGCCGTGATTATCTTAAGTTAAAACCTTTTTGAAAATCCGCCGCGTAGTAATGAAAGTTGACTTATTTTTAAAGTGCTATGTATCTGTTTTTACCAATGACTTAACTATGTTCATTTTGTGGTTTTAGTCGGAAAATGTACATCCATTTGTTTTTAAAAACTCTGATTTTTATTATTAAATTGCCGGGTAGAAATGGGTGTTACATTAGTGGTATCAGAGCAATGGTTGGTCCGTCCGGCCAAGTCGTCGAGTCATTGTGTCATTTGACGATCGAGTATTGTCATTTAGTTCTAACTATTGTTTGTGTTGTAGTGATATGATGTTGTATCAAGATGCGGGAATCTTATCCCGAGTTGTTCGAATCAGGTAAATTTTCGAGGACGAAAATATTCTAAGTGGGGGAGAGTTGTAACACCCCAGAATATTTAATTAATTATTTAATTGAATTATTTAGGAAATTAAGTGGTAGGAAAATATTAGAGTAAAAATATATTTTCGTATGTGGGCCTATTGTTGGTGTTAGGAGTAGTAAAATAAGGGGTGTAAAGAAGGCCATGAAACTAAAGTCGCATAAGTGTATGAGAAAGCCCATAAGACTAAATAAATTATAAATAGGTGTTATTTTAGGGTTTGCTCATTTAGAAGAAAAAAATAAGGATTGAGAGAGAGCCATAGAGAGGGAGCGGCGAAGAGAGCTAGGGCAAGGACCAAGGAGAGTTTCAACATCAATCCAAGGTAAGGGTGGGGTTCTAACTCTATAATAGGGTATATGAAGGGCTTTATGTAGGGAATTAGGGGATCCTATGTTTGTTTAATGATTGATTCTATTTGTTTAATCTTTGAAAATCTATTGATGATATTCGAAATTATTGTTGGTGAATGATCCTATATGTTGATCTATCTTTGATGATTGGCTCTATTGTCTAAACTATTATTGTTGATTGGATCGATTGTTTGAACTATTATTGATGATCGAATCCATGTTTATCTCTTGAAGACTATGGTTAATGTTTGAATCTATGTGTTGGTGTTGGAAACGATCTGGGTATAGGTTCGGTTATACAGTAACTGGGAACAATCTAGTGGTCCAAAAATTATGTGGTTTACCTTTTCAGAAACTAGACTTAATGCTTGTTAATTTGGCACTAGTTTGACTGCATTTGGAGTTGTATAGCTCGAGTTATAGGTGTCACAAGTTAGGTTAAAATTCTGGAAACAATCTGGATATAGGTTCGGTATTTCGTGTATAACGTTTTCGTTTGAACTCCTTTTTGAATGATTCTTGATTCATTGAAAACTACACTCAATTTGTTTTGGGTTAGGCTCAATTACCATGTCATTTGACTAAGTTTGATAATTTTAGAGGTGTCACAAGCTAGGTCATGGTGGCTGTCCTGTTTTCTGAACCTTGTTGCTTATTTACTGAAACTGTACGAATTGGACCATTATTTTGCAAAATAAAAATTATATCCAGGAACTAGACATTCTTAGCTTTCCATAGAGGGGTCCTTTGCTAAGTTTCGATACCGTTTGATAGGTTAATTAATTCACCGAAGTAGAGGTATGTTTGATGGAAACTACGCCCTTTCACTTCTCTTTTTCAGAATCTTCATCTTCTTCTTCTTCTCTGCGAGCGAACTTCCATTAAACCCTCTTCCGTGAGTACTGTGTTTTCTTCTCCTTATTTATTTCACGAAGCAAACAAACACTACAAAGTGCTTCTATTTTTCTACTAGCTTTCTGTTCTAACAATGGCGTCTTCTTCCACCATAAAACCTCATACGGTAACCTCTGAGAAGAAAACCCTTATTTCTGAACCTGCTCTCACTTTGGAGGAAACACAAATTTACCGATCTCAGGTACTTATCCCCTTCTCTAAACCTTCAAAGCATGCATTTTTAGGCCCCCTTCCTCTCGCTGATGATGATTCATCTAAGATTAGGGACGTTTTCCCTAGTTACCATAGACTCAGCCCCAGGATCTTCAGTGAAGGTCCACATGTGATGGATTTCATGAGCAACCCGAATAGGGTTTTTCGATCTTCACCACCAACTGAGAAAAACACACTCTATATCGACTGGCTTAACAAGATTGAGTCGAAGAAATGAGATATTTGGAAGAGTCAGGGAATTTTCGACCTGATTCAAATTTCAAGATATGGGCCTAGGTATCAAAGCCCAATGCTTCTTTCTGCTCTACATTTTTGGGACATCACCACTAATAGTCTTCAATTAAAGTGCGGCATGCTTGCCCCCACTTTGCTTGATGTGGCAGCTATAACGGGTTTGAAACCGTTGGGGGAAATTTTCGACCCTTCTACCCATACTGATTGTGAGTTCGACTTCAAGAAAGCCAGCTTTAAAGGATATATTGAAGAAAAACATATTACCAGGTCAAAGGATGTTTCCGATGAAGAGCATATTGCTTTTCTTACTTTCTGGTTATCCTTCTATGTATTCTGTTCTTCATCACTTCAAGTAGCTAAGATGTACATCCCCCTGGCCATTCAATTACATCAATGTCGAAACATCAACTTGGCCGCCCTTATTTTAGGGTCTCTATTCGACAGCTTGAGACAAGGGGCTATCGATTTGAAAGGACTTAAACCAGAAGGAAAGTATTTAGTCTCGGGACCAATTTGGTTGTTTCAATTGTGGCTCATTGCCACTTTCAATTCAAAATTAACAATGTACATCCCTGATGATTGTCTCGATATAGTTTCTAACAGAGGGGTCGAAGGTGTTCGACTTGCTTTGCTAAAACCTAAACAAATAGGAGTGTCTGTCGAAGATCTCTTTTCACAGGCTTTCGACATGTTTTTGAATTGTACCGAATTTTCTCCTTCTATGGCCCCTTTTGCTGGAAGAGCTTATGGACCACCTTGGTTTACTAGGGAATTCCCTGCTGATAACCCTGATGAAGAGCAAGAGACTAACCAAATTTGGAAGGCATTTTTAACTCCTCAATTGTTATCATCTCGAATCTCTCCTGGGAAATCATCAAACCAGTTTGGTGTATTCCCATATCATCCTAGTTTACATGCACGACAATTTGGGTTGTGTCAACTTCGACCTAGCCCTTTTTTCAGATCTAAGAGGGAACTGTTGGTTCCTGAGAATGAGGAGGAATGGATAGATCGTCTCAACAATTTTTCTGATGATTCTTTCCATCTTACTCCCCTCCCTTTTGAACCAACTTTCTCCTGTACCCAAATTTTCTCAGTGGTGGACAGAGTATATCACCAGGAAATTCACTGGTGTCGAAGAAGCAACTCTATTGGTCAAACTAATATCTGCTTTTCCTTCTTCGCAGAAAAAGAAGGCCAAGTCGAAAGGTACGCATATTCAAGAGATTCAGGCATTCCAATTTTTTTTTGAAATTGTATACGACCCAACCAAACTTAGTCGAACTGTCTCTCAAGCTGCAAGAGTTTTAAAAGATAAATATATCGAAAGAATTCCAACAATGGTTTTTCCACCTTTTGTAACTGATAAGTATTCTTTTGCTTTAACACAAAACAAACTCAAATTTCCGCCTTTGCCAACTTGTAACTTGGCTTTGGCATTTCGACCACCACTCCCACCATGGGTTATCTGTGGTTCGATTGGGGCACTTTACAATTTTCTTTCGAATAAAACAGCTGAGAAAATAGTTCCGACTAAGTATACCTTAGACACATTTGAAGGTCATCTTCATTTGGATATTCGACATGTTCAAATCAAATCCATTATCAGAGAAGGTGATATATCAAACCTTTAGAAAAATTTATTTTCCCTTTTATGCATATTTTGTATTAATACTTGTTTGTCGAATACTTGCAGCTGTTCCTATCACATCGTCTTCGACAGATGGCGCGACAACGAAGAATAAGAGAAAAGATGTTGAAGCTTCGTCAACAAGAAAACAAACTCTCCAAGAAGAAAAACAAAAAGTGAGTACTTCCTTATTTACTCTTTGCATCGTCTCCTTATACTCTTCGACTGATCGGTTATCCGTTTTTTCAGAGTCGAAAAAGAACAAGTAGCTCCTTAACTTCCAATCCAAAGAAAACAAGAATGGTTAAACCAAGAGTTGTGAGCGATTCAGAGGTCGAAACTCTTAAAATCTTGCCTGTTTATATTTATTTTCTTTTTCTTGCTCATGCTTATATGTTTGGTGCATTTTTCAGTCTGATGAGACACCATTTCTCAGGACTAAGCCTGTCAAGGTTCCAACTCCTGAAGTAGAGAGAGAGAAAAACAAAAAACTCTCAAGATGCCTCTAAAACGGTTTCTCAGCAAGTTTCTGTCGAAAGACAACAAAAAGAAGAAAAATCTCCGAGAAGGCTTATCAAGAAAATCAAGAGTGCACACTCTTTAGTCGAAAACATCAAAGCTAAGGTGAATAATTGAAGCCTATATCTTCCGAAAATTTTATTTATCTGTGATAATACTCACTTTGCTTCAATTTTTTAGGGAACTGAAACTGTTAACCCTGAAATTCCAACAAAGCAGGTTACACCTACCTCCACTCACTTCCCTTCAAAAATACCTATTGCTGGAGAAGTTGTCGAAGACAAAAAGCAAACACCTTTTGTCGAAGCTACACTGCTGGTCGAAACAACTCCTTTTGCTGAAACTGCAAAGGAAGTTTCTGATCATGGCCCAGAGCATGCTGCTATGGACGTGGATGAAAGCCTTGATGTTGGCCAAAGTGGAGCTGAGATCAGCATATCTTCTTCTCCAAACATGGAAGAACATGAGTACAACGAGGAGGAGAGTGAAGACGATGGTAACAGTGAAGGGAAAAGTAAATCTCTTGAGGCAGCTAATCCTCCACGCTCTGTGCCTTCGATACATGACACCACTCTGAGCCCTCAAGAACAAGAACTTTCGGATCTAAAACGTAAAGACCCTCTTGAGGCTTTCAAGCGAATGGTGAGTGGTTTATCCTCAACAGAAAGTAAGCCAAGTGTTTCGACTGCCTCTGTTAGCAATTCCTCTGGAGGTCCTAAAGAAGACCTGATTCGAGAACTTCAAGCATCTCTCTTTGAGATAGATCTGTTCAAGGCCATCGAAGCAGATCATATGCTCTATTACAAACTCAAATCTTTGCTCAATAAACTTAATAACTCTGGCTCCAGTGACTCTCTTTTATGCTTTATTGTCGAATTTGAGCCTTTACTAGAGCAGATTTCCAGAGATATACAGAAAAAGAAGAGCACTATTGTGAACAAGGAGCGTGAGCTTGAGCTTCTGAAAGAGGAAAGTGATGCTGTCGAAGCCTCAGAAAGCAAGATTTCGACCCTGGAAATTCAAGCAGCAACTAATTCCAAGAAAATAGATGACTGTGACGCGAACATTTCGACATACCAGGCTCAAATCAAGGAGTTGCAGTCGAAGATTGAAGCAGAAGAAAAGAAGAAAATTTATGTTCAATAGAGGTCTTCAATTCCTGTAGAGAATGCACTTCGATCTGAGGCAACCTTGGCTATCGAACACTTGGAGAAGGTTCAGAAACATGATGAAGCAGTCAAGAGGCTAACTGAGGAAGAATCCCTCTTAAATACTAGATTGAGGCATGCCAGAGCAGCCTTTGAGACGCTTAAAGTATCTTTTGTAATTTAATTTTCCATTTGTATTCTGACAGCATTTTGCTCAATATGTATTTTGACAATATTCTTTGGCATGAGTGCCATGTTTATATTTTTTCGTTCTCTTAATTTTGCGTTATTTTAATTTCTTGCAACACTGGCTTATATCTTTTTAAGTACTTGCCATTTACACGCAAAATTCGATTATCAGCGTTTAACTCTTCGACTTCATAAGCACCGTTTGAGAAAACTCGTAAAATTTTAAATGGCCCTTCCCAATTTGGCGACCATTTACCTAAGGTTCTATCTTTTTTGTCCATAGGTAGGATAACTTTCCACACGAAGTCCCCAATGACAAAAGTTTTTGATCTAACCTTTTTGTTATAGGCTTTAGCTACTCTTTCTTTCTGCCTTGTAAGGATATCTAATGCAAATAACCTTTCTTCGTCCAAATCAACCAATTCGTCTAAAATCATGTCCCAATAATGATCTGATGGGATCTCAAATTGCCTTTGAATTCTGGTTGACTGTAGATATATTTCGACAGGTAGTACTGCATCATGCCCAAAGGTGAGTTTGAATGGAGTAGTGTTAATTGATTCTCTAGGAGAATTTCGACAAGCCCATAATGCTTGATCAAGAGTTTTGTGCCAATTCTTAGGCTTTTGCCCAATATGTTTTTTAATTAAATTAATGATAATTTTATTGGCTGCTTCGACTTGACCATTTACTTGAGCATAATATGGTGTCGAACTTAATAACTTAAATCCATTTTCAGAGGCGAAATTCACTACTTTTCGACCAGTAAAAACTGAGCCTTGATCTGTGGTAATGGTTTCTGGTATCCCAAACCTATATAAAATATGGTTTTGAATAAAGTCTATTACCACCTCTTGGTCTACTTTAGCTAAGGGAATAGCTTCGACCCATTTAGTGAAGTAGTCAATACCTACTAATATGTAACGGTGGCCTCTTGACGACGTTGGTTTAATTTCACCAATTATGTCTAAGGCCCAACCTCTAAACGGCCAAGGCTTTACTATTGAACGTAATTCGCTTGCAGGTACGTGTTGTATCTCTGCGTGTTTTTGACATTCTTGGCATCCTTTAGCAAATTCTATGCAATCTTTTAGCATAGTTGGCCAATATACTCCTTGTCGAAACAAGAGCCATTTCATTTTGTGGCCTACTTGGTGAGACCCACAAGCTCCACCATGGGTATTGGATGTTGCTAAGTACGCCTCATTTTCACTAAGGCATTTGAGCAAAACCCCTTCAGGAGTTTTCTTGAGCAACTCATTTCCAATAATTACGTAGCTTAATGCCCTATACTTGGTTTTTCGATTTGTTGTTCCTGTTGGGTTTTCCAAGTATTCGACAATTGGTTTTCGCCAATCATCATTCGACATATTGTCAATGGCAAAAATTTCGCCATTTTCACTTGGAGGAAATAATAATTCTGACTTGTCTGCCCCCCCAAGTTTTGGCATTGACAATTCATCTTCAGAACAATCCGTCGAAATTAATTTCTCCTTGATCTCTATTAATTCACTAAGTTTTGTTGGAGAAACTCTATAACCTGAAGCAATTTGTGCTAAGTCATTTGCTTCGTGATTTTCAATTCGAGGTATATGCTCAATGTTCACATAATCGAAGCGTTTCAACAAAGCATTGGCAGTGACGAAGTATATGATTAAATTTTCTTTAATGCATTTGTACTCCTTAGTTAATTGCTTCACCACTAATTCAGAGTCACCTCTAATTTCGACGGACTTTGCCCCCAGCTCTAGCAAAACTTCTAAACATGTTATTAAGGCTTCATACTCAGCCTCATTATTAGAGCAAAGTTCTTTAATTTTAAATTTATATTTCGTTGGTATTTTTGTTGGCGAAATAATTAATATTCCAATTCCAGAACCATTTTTATGGCTTGACCCATCGAAATATAGTGTCCAAGGTCGAATATTCATATGATTAATTGTTACTTCGACCAACGAATGGTCAACAATAAAGTCTGCAACAACTTGCCCTTTGATAGCTTTCAAAGGTTGATACGTTAATGAATATTCAGAAAGGGCTAAAACCCATTTACCAATTCGACTGTGCAATATAGGTTTCCACAGCATATGTTTAATAATATCAAAATGGGAATAAACATACACATCAATTGGTTTTATATATTGCTTTAATTTAGTACAAGAGAAATACAAACAAATGCACAATTTCTCTGTTGGATGATATCTAGTTTCAGCATCATTTAAAACTCTACTAAGGTAATATATGGCTCTTTCGACACCATTATCATCCTCTTGTGCCAACATGCTACCTATTGTTAGCTCTGATGCTGCTATATACAATTTCATCACCTTATCTCTGATAGGTGGTAACAAAATAGGTGGTTTAACTAGATAAGCTTTAATCTCGTCGAAGGCCTTTTGGTGTTCTGGATCCCACTTGAACACGTCTTCTTTCTTCAGTCGAAGCAATGGCGAAAAATTTGAGTTTTGCCACTTAGGTTTGAGATGAACCTTCTTAGGAAATTGATCTTTCCTAATAATGACTGGAGCTCTTTTTTGGTCGAAGGAGCCTTCGTTTCCATGATTGCTTTCGTTTTGTTTTGATTTATTTCAATGCCTTTTTTGTAGACCACAAATCCCAAGAAGTCACCTGCACGTACACAGAAGGCACATTTTATTGGATTCATTTTCAATCCATATTTTCTCATTCTTTCGAATGACTGTCGAAGATGGTCTATATGACCATTTTCTGTTGAAGATTTAACAACAATATCATCTATGTATACTTGCATAAAATTTTCAATAAAATCATGAAACATAGAATTCATTGCCCTTTGGTATGTTGCACCAGCATTTTTTTAACCAAAAGGCATTACCACCCATTCATAAACACCTAAAGCTCCTGGGCATCGAAATGCTGTTTTCGACACATCTTCTTCGGCAATAAAAATTTGATTGTACCCTGAGTATCCATCTAACATACTGAGGTATTCAAATCCTGCTGCCGAATCAATCAACATTTCTGCCACAGGCATAGGGTATTGATCTTTGGGTGTAGCATTATTTAGATCTCTAAAATCTATGCAGACTCTTAATGTTCCATTTTTCTTAATAACAGGAACAATGTTAGCTAACCAATCAACATACCTGGCAGTTCTGATGAAGTTGCTTTTGAGTAGTCTTTCGATTTCCTCTTTTATCTTCGATAGAATCTGCGGTGCAAATCTTCTTGGTGTTTGCTTCACTGGTTTTCTATCTGGTCGAATGGGCAGTTTCAATTCAACCACGTCTCGATGTAGTCCAGGCATTTCATTATAGTCCCAGGCGAAGCAATCCCTGTATTCCTTTAAAAGCTCAATGGTTCGATCTCGCAATCCTTTGTCAATTTTGGCACTGATGAATGTTGGCCTTTTTGTGAAGCCATCTCCCAAATCAACTTCCTCTAAAGGATCTTGAGCTTGAATCCTCTTGGTCGAACCCATTGGGTCTTTTTCAAAACCTAAAGGTTCGTCATCATAAACGCAATCAAGCCTTTGGTCTTCGACCATATTATCTTCCGGGTTAACTTCATTGTTAACTTCAGTGGTTTGATTAACCATCATTGGCTCTTCTGTGGTTTGTTTAACCATCATTTGTTCCATTTCGGCTTCCAACGCCGCATTTTGTTTATTTTCGGCCACATAGGCCGTAATTCTATCCCATATGTTGGGTGTAGACATCATCAACATCTATGGACCGTCCCATCCTGTAGGCTTACAAAAGCCTCTTGGACGAGTTGATTCTTCAATCACTTCCCTCTCCCAAATAAAGCCGTGAGTAGGGTGTAGGTCAAGTGAAGCATATATATTGTCCTGAGGGACATATGCTGTGTCAGAGGGAGTACATGGCGCTATGTTCGCCAATTGTTTGTCAAAAGTGTGTTTGGTGATATGGTCGACTTCAGCTAAGAAGTAGCTTTGGTCCCCTTCCACGTTTTCGACAAGGCCATCCTCTCTCCAGATGGAAATCCTCTGATGGAGTGTTGAAGGGACTGCCCCAACTCCGTGGATCCATTCTCGACCAAGCAACAAATTGAAATTGGCTTTGGTAGGAATAACCATAAACATGGTTAATCTCTTGACACTTCCCACCACCAATTCCACCTCTATGGCTCACAAAGAGTAGTCAGATTTTCCCTCATAATTTGTGAGAACAATGTTGTGTGGCCTCAGATCGGTATCTGATTTACCGATTTTTGCCAACATATGTTGAGGCATTAAGTTCACCGCAGCTCCTCCGTCGATGAGAACTTTATTAACACCTACATTATTAACTTTGGCCTGAATAAACAAAGGCTTTAAATGGTACTTCATGCCTCCATTTGGGTGTTCAAACACTGCGCTTTGTTCTTCCATGCAGCCATTGTTGAGTACATAGTAGCAAATTGGCTTATGCTTAGCCATATCTTGGTCGAAGTCTTGCTCGACTTCGTTGACTTCCGATATCACATCGAACTCAATAGGAAGTATTGAGACGACACATATGACATCGAAATCAGGCTCTGAGTCTGAAAAGTCAGATCCCATCTCCTCGTCATCCAGGTTAAGGCCTTCTTCTGGGTTGAGGCCTTCTTTGACAACCGTGAGAGGAGGAAAAATCCTCTCTGTAGCAGGCTTTCTTTGCACTTCGACAGACGAAGCTATTTGCTTTCCTTTGTTGGTGGTTGGATTTCCACTTCTTTCAGCTGCAATAAATTTCATCTGGCGTTGATGTCTCCACCATTGAGTTTTGGTCATGTGGTTTTTTCCTTTGTAATTTTTATTATAAACATATTTGCTTGAATCATATGTCTTATTCTGGGTCATGGCACTCGAGCTTCCCTGCACCATCTTTAAAGAATACCCTGCATCCTTTCCTCCTGAATGCACCCATCTTTCGACAGGTGATTTTGTGGGTGGCACAAATGTTTTCGCCCCCTTATGAGTTGGAGGTATCACTTTGAAGGGGATGCCTCTTTGATTAAAACTGAATTTTGGCCTATTATCAACCCACGCATTCTTTCTCTTCTGTTGATGAGTAGAATGTTCAAGGCTTTTTGCAGCCTCCTTATCAAATACCGAACTGCATCTAGGGAACAACATTACTTCAGTATTGTTGATCTTGCATCTATTGAGGAAATCAATCAATTCCTCTTCAGCTTTTGGATACACCACCTGCATATGATCTTCATGTTGGTCTTTAGTGACCATTTTGACCATTGTTTCAGCCCTTTCAGCACTTTTCGACATACTGGTGTTTCCAGCAGTGTCTTGACTAGCTTCGACAACGAGAATATCAATTTCAGTATAATTTGTTTCTGCAGTTGGTAAAGGATTGCTTTCGATTTGCATTGAAGGTTTTGACTTATCATCAAACTTGAGTCTCCCTTCATTTAATGCTTTCTGAACCAAGTCCCTGAAAGGAACACATCGAGAAGTGTTATGGCCTAGAAAATTATGATATTTGCAATATCCTCTTTTCTTTTGTTGTTCTAATGGTGGTATTTTTAGGCCTTTAGGCACTAAAATCTGACCATCAGAAACCAACAAATCAAATATTTGGTCACACTTTGTGTAACACCCCGATAATTTCTAACTTGTAGAAACTACCGAAATGCACTACTGGCATACATCAGAGTGACTTCCCTTTTAAAATATTGAACACATTCTACACTTCGATGAAACTCATCAAACGCACTTACATATCTGAACATAATATAATCAAAGTCGGTCCTCACATAACTCAACTAGTGTTCAATACTCAAAACCGAAAGTCTGCGGAAGCGATTTACAACTTCATGACATAAGTCGTACAATCGTACATCTAAGGTACTGAATACAAATATGCAGAGATATGAAGGAAACTGAAATACAAAGGTACATAATCATGACAAAAGGAATGTCGTCAACAACTCTTCAAGTGTCTCCACAGCCGTGCCTCACGGTCTTCAACTTTCCCTGCTTAACTGAAAAACAACAACAATAGATTGGGTGAGACAACTTGTCTCAGTGAGTTCTATCGAGACCCCTTACTAACTCTCTCGGTTCAATTATGCTTGATTTCATGAATCGTAGCCCTTAAGTCGACTACGGGGAACATACAACGTGTACTCGTGGCCCTTCTAAGCGACACACAAGGCACACACCATGACAATGATTCTTAGCATATCACCGGGTCTTATTTTAAAGATTCCGGCAAACCCAGTCCCCGGCCATTTCTACTACCTTAGGGACAACAATGTAACGGGCCTAGGGGATAAGGTTCATGACTTCCTCTCCCACTAGTACGCTAATCCATGAACAGGGTCGTCACCCCAGAAATGATGTATATAATATATATACCATGAACAGTGAGCAGTGAACAGTGAACGATGAACAATAACCAATGAGTAGTAAACCGTGAACCGTGATCAGTGAACAATGAACTTAACCAAACCATGAGCTTATGCTTAACAGTGAACTTGGAACTTAACCAAACCATGAGCTTATGCTTAACAGTGAACTTGTACTCTTCTAACTTGTCTTGATAATAATCCAATCAGTCCAGCACGATATATCAATCACAATCATAGCATGACAATCAAATCCATAACACGATCCGTATACCCGCATTGGGCCGTCAATAATCATTCAATCATGACATGAGGTTGTTATCATTAAACTTAAGCAATTCCAATGAATTATGGTTATTTTATCATTTCATAACATTGGGAAGGGATTAGGATAGGTTTGGAATCAATTAGGAAGGCTTTGGACACAGTTTGAAAATGTTGGCAGAAGAATACGCACGACCCGTGCTTGATGGCGCACGGTCCGTGCGCGAAATCAACACTCAGCAATCCTGCGAACCAGAAGGAAACGCACGACCCTGTGCGCTGGGCGCACGGTCCGTGCCTGTCTCACAGACTTGCTGTAATGCCATTTCGAGCCCTTTTCGAATCCGTTTCGTGTCCAAACTCCGTTCCGATCGATACCTAACTCATCAACCTTCAAAAAGATAACATTATCCAGCCAAACAATCCACATATCACTCAATCAATCATAACAACAATCAAAGTCTCAATCAACCAATCATGCAATTCAATCATTCGAGCGACATTTTCACAAAACGGTTTTTAACGATGATTTTCACAAAACGAAAGACCGACTCAGAAAGCATGACCAATATTCTGAAATTAATTCCCTAGTGAGTATAGAACTCACCTTTTTCACAATGACAATCACACAATGCCGAGACTTATCGAACACGACGAACGGAGAGCCACGAACTCTCTTGCTCAACTGCACCTAAACAACTCCAAGCTGAAAACCCAGGTCTCCTAAATCTTGTATACTGAATCCAGATCCTGAAGAGCTTCCTAGGTTGGTTCAAATCATGGTTTAGGGACTGAGGTTGGTCCTAATGCTCACCCAACCAACATGCAATGGTTCAGATTTGGAGTTTGGGCAAGTGGAGCTTGGTTTGTCCTCCAATGGTGATTTATGGTGGAGGAGGGGGATGATTTCGAATTTGGTATCAATGAAGAGAAGGAGACGAGCTTAACACTTTGGTGGCAAGGGATCAAACATGCATGAACATTTTGGTGAACTCTCCTCTCTTCTCTTTCCCTCTCCCTCTCACGCCTCACCTTCCCTTTCTCTCCCCTCAGTTTCTGTTTTCTTTTTCTTTGAAAATGAAGTGTGTTTCCCTTCATTTGTTCAGCTGGATGGGTTCATATAAGGGGACATGGCAAAAAGACCAAACTATCCTTTTCATAACATTTTATTCCCTATGACTCCTTCAGCTCTAATAAACTCATTGTGAAGCAATTAATTCAATTAGGCACACAATTCTCACACTTAACCAATCAAGCAAATCACTTTCAATTTAATTCAAAATTTCAATCAACTAAATAAATTACTAATAATTGATATTATAACTATAATAAAATAGCAAATATAGGGGATGTTACACTTTGTGACGTCGAAGGTATATGTTTTTGCAATATATTTATCATTTTTTGGTTCGACAGGATTTTTCCCATCAGAAGGCCTCAATAATTTACAAGTATATGGAGGTCCGGGCTTTAATTCTGCCATATTAACCTCTTCTTCGACTTCTTCATATGATATGTCAAAGTCTTGGTCACTATCGTTAGTATTAACATAAGCAACCTTTTCCTTTTTATTAAATCGATTAGTTCTCGCCTTCTCATCTTTAAGCCTTTCGACTTGTCGAACTCTGTCAGCCAATTGAGCCATGTCTCTCAGGTGTAAAGTGTCTAACTTTTTCCTAATAGAATAATCTAGGCCACCAGCAGCCATTTCGACTAACTCATGCTCGGGTATCTGAGTAAAACATCTAGCTTTGAAAAGTCTAAATCTATTGAGATAATCATCAATAGATTCTGGCATTTTGCGTCAAACACTTGCCAATTCTTTAAGGCTAATCTTACATTGGCCCATGTAGAATTGTTCGTGAAAAGCTTTTTCCAATTGATTCCAATTAAACATGGAATGTGGGGGTAATGTAGTGAACCATGTGAATGCATTTTTTGTTAAAGAATTTGGGAAATATTTCATTCTTAAATTCTCATTTTGCGCTATGTCACCAGCCTCAGTCAGATATCGCGCAATATGTTCGACAGTGGATTCGCTGGTTTCTCCAGCAAATTTTGTAAACTTAGGGATTTTCCATCCCCTAGGCAAATCTGTTTGTATCACATATTCCGACAGGGGAGATACAAAATTAGGTCTATGCAAGCCTAAGTTAAGACCATTTTGGGCTAAAATTGTTTCGACAAGATTTGCCAAATTATTTTGATTACCAAAGTTGTTTTGCTGAACATGTCTTATTACTTCGTTAGCATCTTGGTTTCTGTTAACTAATACCATTTCAGGCACAGGTTCTTCGATAGCCATTATTTGTCTTTGATCGACAGGAATTGTATAGTTGGGCCTTTCGACAGGTAATTCTACAGGCCTAACATTTTGGACTTGGGGAATTCGCTGGTTGTGCGCTGGTGGAGTGCCAAAGAAATCAGCAATTCGACCCATTTGTGTGGCTAACATTTGGTAACTGTCATTTGTGTTTTGAATTAATGGATTAAACACTGTACCAATTTGTTGTGTTAGCATATTAACCATATCGTGATTACTATCATCCATCTGTTGCCTTAATACCAACAAAGACGAGGTAGTTATCGAAGGCTGTGGATTTCGACTATAAATATTTTCTGGGGAGTTATTTATAGGTGAAAAACTTGAGGCTAAGTTTTCTGCATACGTAGATGCATTTGTTTGAAGCCCTGCCATCATGGCTGTTGGCATGCCATATGGGTAATTTCGACCATTCATGAAATTGAATGGCATATTCCCCATCATGGAGTTTGCCATGAAGGGTATAGTCGGATTTAAATTAGATGATACAGGGACCATATTCGACAAAGGGTTAATAGTAGGAGCAGTTGTTACAGTTACACCCATAATTGTCGGAGAAGGAATCGGAGCGGTTACTCCTGGAGCGGTTACTCCTGTAATGGTTGGAGAAGATACAGGAGGAGTTACTCCTGGCATATTTGCAGCATTTGTATTGTTAACTGACGCTTGAGAATGAGCGTTTGATGTAGAAGCATCATTCATATTTGAGCGTGGCATTTCAATAATACGCCTACCACTTCTTAAATGCATGCAAAGTATAAATTACTGGTTTTGTGTTTGATAAAAACCCAGAATTATTTAGTAAAACTTTTAATAATTAGCACAAATGTCCCACCGGGCGTGCCAATTTGTTTACCGTGGTTTTTGGTAAACACCGCTAGTTACACGTGTGTGTTGCTTGCGAGATCGACTAGAAACATCTCAGAACATTTGTGAATTAAAGTTTTATTAAAATTATTGATGTTTATGATGAAAACTGTTTTAATGGAGTAAAACAATGAAAAACGCATGTGTTTAAGAAGAAATGCAGAAATGTAGTGAAGTGCAGAAAAGTGCAGATAAAGAAAAGACGATTGAAAGCAGTAAAATGCAGGAATTCGTAAAGGAAAGCAAATAAACTGCAGAAATCTTTAAAGGAATGATAAATACATTGCTGAATCTAAAGGTTGGTACGCAGATTCATACATTGAATTCCTTTGACTCTGTTTTCTCTGATGCGGAAGTAAGAGTTTTGCGGAAGTTTATGTAGAAATGAATTGTGCGACCTCTCTCTCTACGAGAAAACTACTATTTATAAATAAAGAAAACAATAACCGCTCAGCGGTTTTTCTAAATAAAACAACTGCTATTTCGACTAGATAAGATCAAATAACCGCACCATCTTTCGACCATATCACTGCTGTCCTTTTCTACCAGCATTCTTGATTTAACCTGTTATCTGAATGTTATTCAACCTTCTGTCGAAACTACTAACTTCAGCTTTCCAATTTTCGCTAAGTTATGTGTAATGCTGACTCTCCCTGTACACAGCTTCTCGCTGTCGAACTATCAAGCCTACTTCCTGAATGCAACGAGTCAAACCTTGTTGACATGTAAATGCCCGCGCTTTCGACAACACTACCCTGTCTTCGACTAAATTCTTTAACGTCTTTCCCGTCAAAAACTTTCTTTAAATTCTCAGTTTCATTAAGCCTTAGGCATAGTCGAAATTACTCTTCACAATACCTTTCTCGATGTCAAATATCAACATCTCTTCTTTAAAACAACAAGTCAACATTATTCACTGCATTTAATTGGGTCTGTCGAAAATGCAGGCTAACAGGCCCATGAAACTAAAGTCGCATAAGTGTATGAGAAAGCCCATAAGACTAAATAAATTATAAATAGGTGTTATTTTAGGGTTTGCTCATTTAGAAGAAAAAAATAAGGATTGAGAGAGAGCCATAGAGAGGGAGCGGCGAAGAGAGCTAGGGCAAGGACCAAGGAGAGTTTCAACTTAAATCCAAGGTAAGGGTGGGGTTCTAACTCTATAATAGGGTATATGAAGGGCTTTATGTAGGAATTAGGGGATCCTATGTTTGTTTAATGATTGATTCTATTTGTTTAATCTTTGAAAATCTATTGATGATATTCGAAATTATTGTTGGTGAATGATCCTATATGTTGATCTATCTTTGATGACTGGCTCTATGGTCTAAACTATTATTGTTGATTGGATCGATTGTTTGAAGACTATGGTTAATGTTTGAATCTATGTGTTGGTGTTGGAAACGATCTGGGTATAGGTTCGGTTATACAGTAGTTGGGAACAATCTAGTGGTCCAAAAATTATGTGGTTTACCTTTTCAGAAACTAGACTTAATGCTTGTTAATTTGGCACTAGTTTGGCTGCATTTGGAGTTGTATAGCTCGAGTTATAGGTGTCACAAGTTTGGCTGCATTTGGAGTTGTATGGCTGCATTTGTGTATAACGTTTTCGTTTGAACTCCTTTTTGAATGATTCTTGATTCATTGAAAACTACACTCATTTTTTTTCAGGTTAGGATCAAGTCCCATCTCATTTGACTGAGTTTTGATAATTTTAGAGGTGTCACAATCTAGGTCATGGTGGCTGTCCTGTTTTCTGAACCATGTTGCTTATTTACTGAAACCGTACGAATTGGACCATTATTTTGCGAAATAAAAATTATAGTCAGGAACTAGAGATTCTTTGCTTTCCATAGAGGGGTTCTTTGCTAAGTTTCGATACCGTTTGATAGGTTAATTAATTCACCGAAGTAGAGGTATGGTTGATGGAAATTTGTCTGTTGCTGTTGCTGTTTACTGTTTGCTGTTGCTGTTTGCTGTTTGCTGTTTGCTGTTTGCTATTGTTGTTTGCATGTTTTCTGTTGCTGGGCGCATAGGGCGCCATGTTTGCTGTTGTTGGGCGCTTTAGGCGCATTAGGCCCACGGTTGGCTAATTGTTGATTACGTTGTCAATTATTAATTGTTAAATTGTTGAAAAGATTAATTGTTGGTTAAGTGGTTAAATTGGTCAATTGCTAATTGTTGGTAAAGTGTCGAATTGCTAGTTGATAATTGTTGGTTAAGTCGTTGATTTGTATTTTGTTGAGGGTACCGCTGATGGCCCATTTGTATTTTGTTGAGGGTACCGCTGATGGCCCATTTGTAGTTTGATAAGGGTACCGCTGATTGCTCATTTGTATTTTGTTGAGGGTACCGCTGATGGCCCATTGTATTTTGTTGAGGGTACCGCTGATGGCCCATTTACATTTTGATGAGTGGTTATGTTGATGATTCGTGATGGTTGCAGTTATTTGATTGTTGTGAAGTGATGAATTGAGATGTCCTGATTCTGATATATATATTGTGTTTCATATGTTCTATTATATGGTTCGATATCTCACCCCTTCTGTTTGAATGTTACCCTCCTGTTGGTAACGTGCAGGTAACCACGAATGAAGGCTGTGTACCTTCGTTAGTTCGAGTCAGTGTCGTCGCTCTGATACGTAGCACTCGGGGGGATGAACGCATATTATTACTATTTTATTTTGTTATCCTATTGTATGAATTTTAATGTTGGTTGTCGCTGTTTTATGAGTTGTCTTAAGTTGGATAAAGAGGCCGTGATTATCTTGAGTTAAAACCTTTTTGAAAATCCGCCGCGTAGTAATGAAAGTTGACTTATTTTTAAAGTGCTATGTATCTGTTTTTACCAATGACTTAACTATGTTCATTTTGTGGTTTTAGTCGGAAAATGTACATCCATTTGTTTTTGAAAACTCTGATTTTTATTATTAAATTGCCGGGTAGAAATGGGTGTTACATTAGTGGTATCAGAGCAATGGTTGGTCCGTCCGGCCAAGTCGTCAAGTCGTTGTGTCATTTGACGATCGAGTATTGTCATTTAGTTCTAACTATTGTTTGTGTTGTAGTGATATGATGTTGTATCAAGATGCGGGAATCTTATACCAAGTTGTTCGAATCAGGTAAATTTTCGAGGACGAAAATATTCTAAGTGGGGGAGAGTTGTAACGCCCCAGAATATTTAATTAATTATTTAATTGAATTATTTAGGAAATTAAGTGGTAGGAAAATATTAGAGTAAAAATATATTTTCGTATGTGGGCCTATTGTTGGTGTTAGGAGTAGTAAAATAAGGGGTGTAAAGAAGGCCATGAAACTAAAGTCGCATAAGTGTATGAGAAAGCCCATAAGACTAAATAAATTATAAATAGGTGTTATTTTAGGGTTTGCTCATTTAGAAGAAAAAAATAAGGATTGAGAGAGAGCCATAGAGAGGGAGCGGCGAAGAGAGCTAGGGCAAGGACCAAGGAGAGTTTCAACTTAAATCCAAGGTAAGGGTGGAGTTCTAACTCTATAATAGGGTATATGAAGGGATTTATGTAGGGAATTAGAGGATCCTATGTTTGTTTAATGATTGATTCTATTTGTTTAATCTTTGAAAATCTATTGATGATATTCGAAATTATTGTTGGTGAATGATCCTATATGTTGATCTATCCTTGATGATTGGCTCTATTGTCTAAACTATTATTGTTGATTGGATCGATTGTTTGAACTATTATTGATGATCGAATCCATGTTTATCTCTTGAAGACTATGGTTAATGTTTGAATCTATGTGTTGGTGTTGGAAACGATCTGGGTATAGGTTCGGTTATACAGTAATTGGGAACAATCTAGTGGTCCAAAAATTATGTGGTTTACCTTTTCAGAAACTAGACTTAATGCTTGTTAATTTGGCACTAGTTTGACTGCATTTGGAGTTGTATAGCTCGAGTTATAGGTGTCACAAGTTAGGTTAAAATTCTGGAAACAATCTGGATATAGGTACGGTATTTCGTGTATAACGTTTTCGTTTGAACTCCTTTTTGAATGATTCTTGATTCATTGAAAACTACACTCAATTTTTTCCGGGTTAGGCTCAAGTCCCATGTCATTTGACTGAGTTTGATAATTTTAGAGGTGTCACAAGCTAGGTCATCGTGGCTGTCCTGTTTTCTGAACCTTGTTGCTTATTTACTGAAACTGTACGAATTGGACCATTATTTTGCAAAATAAAAATTATAGTCAGGAAGTAGACATTCTTAGCTTTCCATAGAGGGGTCCTTTGCTAAGTTTCGATACCGTTTGATAGGTTAATTAATTCACCGAAGTAGAGGTATGTTTGATGGAAGTTTGTCTGTTGCTGTTGCTGTTTGTTGTTTACTGTTTGTTGTTGCTGTTTGCTGTTGCTGTTTGCTGTTTGCTATTGTTGTTTGCATGTTTGCTGTTGCTGGGCACATAGGGCTCCATGTTTGCTGTTGTTGGGCTCTTTAGGCGCATTAGGCCCCCGGTTGGCTAATTGTTGATCACGTTGTCAATTATTAATTGTTAAATTGTTGAAAAGATTAATTGTTGGTTAAGTGGTTAAATTGGTCAATTGCTAATTGTTGGTAAAGTGTCGAATTGCTAGTCGATAATTGTTGGTTAAGTCGTTGATTTGTATTTTGTTGAGGGTACCGCTGATGGCCCATTTGTATTTTGTTGAGGGTACTGCTGATGGCCCATTTGTAGTTTGATGAGGGTACCGCTGATGGCCCATTTTTATTTTGTTGAGGGTACCGCTGATGGCCCATTGTATTTTGTTGAGGGTACCCCTGATGGCCCATTTGCATTTTGATGAGTGGTTATGTTGATGATTCGTGATGGTTGCAGTTATTTGATTGTTGTGAAGTGATGAATTGAGATGTCCTGATTCTGATATATATTGTTTTTCATATGTTCTATTATATGGTTCGATATCTCACCCCTTCTGTTTGAATGTTACCCTCCTGTTGGTAACGTGCAGGTAACCACGAATGAAGGCTGTGTACATTCGTTAGTTCGAGTCAGTGTCGTCGCTCTGATACGTAGCACTCGGGTGGATGAACGCATATTATTACTATTTTATTTTGTTATCCTATTGTATGAATTTTAATGTTGGTTGTCGCTGTTTTATGAGTTGTCTTAAGTTGGATAAAGAGGCCGTGATTATCTTGAGTTAAAACCTTTTTGAAAATCTGCTGCGTAGTAATGGAAGTTGACTTATTTTTAAAGTGCTATGTATCTGTTTTTACCAATGACTTAACTATGTTCATTTTGTGGTTTTAGTCGGAAAATGTACATCCATTTGTTTTTGAAAACTCTGATTTTTATTATTAAATTGCCGGGTAGAAATGGGTGTTACAGTGGTCGCTTGTTAGTGAATCTCTCTTCCCTCTCCCTACCACCGAATATCTTCAGTGATACTTGGGATCTGCTGAGGGCCTCTCCGCTCAGCTTACCTCGATGGCTGCCCGTGCGAGTCCACCACCTCCCACAACTGTCCATTCGGTGGCTAAACCAATAGAGACAGGGAAGAAGAAAAGACCATTGCTTCCCAGTCCTTCTACTCATCGCTCTTCACCTCGCCTGAAGTCCATTGGGCAACCCTCTTCCACCACCAGTAAGTATTTTGGCTTTTGTTTTGCCACTCCCTTCATTCTATTGGCACAACTTGACATAACATTATCCTTGTGTAGCCCAAAAGCCTGAGGTAGTTACCTTGGATGATGATGACGACGATATTCCGCTCCTTCATCGCAAAAGAACTCGGGACCTGCTTAATCTAGTTTCACCTCCTCCCGCCACTCATGCTACTGGGGAACATTCCCCTCCTTTCAAGCGGTTGCGGGTAGGTTCTTTCTCTTAATGCCTTGCGCGTTTTGTCATTTACTTGTTTCTTTTTAACTCTAGGGCACTCCCGCAGAGGTTCCGCTCTTTAGTAGAATCACCTCCACCCTCTCAAGCTGAAACCCGTAATAGCCCAAGTTCAGGCTCTGTAAGTCTCCCCCTTTAACCTCTGTACTTTGTTCATGGCTATCGTCGCCCTTTCTTATAGTTTCCTTTCGGAGGGATTTCCCCTTGATGCTGCTGTGGCCGACCCCCCATTCTCTTGAGGAGGACAACCCTACAATCTCTCGCCAGCCCGAGGCTCTTGTCACTGAGGAAGAATTGGAACGCTATTTCCTTAGTCTAGATGTTCTAATGGTGGCTGCCTACCCTGCAGATGCGGGATCTCAGTCGAGTGGAGGCTGCCTTGGCCGGGGAATTTCCAACAGATCCTAACTAGGTAGCTAATCTCAGGGCTTCACTGTTCCGACTTTCCAGCTCCTCTGACGTTCCCTCTGTTAAGAAAGAGGTGTTAAGGGAGATAGCATTGCAGCTCGGGGACATTTCAAGTTTATATGGCCGAGCCAAGACTACCCAGGATCGAGCCCAATCTTCTTTGCAACAATTGGAGTCTCTTCAGACTGAAAAGGCTGAATATCGGGCCACCTTTGTTTCCCTGGACCAGAGAAAACGTGCCACGTTGGCCGAGAAGGAGAAGATTGCCTGCAGGGTGCAAACTATTGAAGACCAGATAGCCTCCCTTCAGCTTGAGTTGGCCTCACTCACTCCTCAGCATTGTGCAGCCGCAAATAGACTTTCGAACATCACTTTTGACATTGTCCAGCTTTTTCATCGCAGCTCTGCCCTGGATCCAGACCTTGCCCTCCTACTTCCCCAACGACCATGGCTTGGAAACTGATCTTGAAAAGATCCGGGAGGCTCTTATGCAAGCAGTCAATGGATGGGGTATCCCGCAGACATCCTACGAGCAAGCCCTTGCCCCATCAGTCCTGGAGACCGAGGAGTTACCTTTAGCTCAGACAGACGATGAGACTGAGGCAGGTAAACAACCCCTTTCCCCTGAACCTCCGCCTTCTGGCAACGCCCTTACAACCGAGGCAGTCGTAAGCCACGGGATCGACACTGACAATGAAGTGGGGGCGCCAGTATTAGAGGCATGTCCACCAACGGATTTCCCTTCCGGGAGCTTGGAGGTGCTAGGTGAGACTGCAGTCGCAAAGGCAGGTGAGATTGCATCAAATGCGGCTATTGCAGAGGCTGTAGCAGATGAAGTTGCTACTGAGGTTGTTACGGGGGCCGTAGCAGGTGAGGTTGTAACGGATGACAATTAAAAGGTTTTTGTGGCATGACATTTTGACAATTGAAATTCTCTTACTAGGTCGCCGGTATGTGGCGTGCCACTCTGACAATTTTGGATTTTCTTACTACCAATCTTCCTTTCCTTGCAAACCTTCCCAGAGAGTAGGATAATATGCTTTAAGATATTTGCCGTTGATTTTTGTTTTGAAGTCTTCTCCGTATAACGTAATAAGACGGTACGCTCCTCCGTTGAATATGTAACATCCTCAAAATAATTAATCGAATTATTTGGATGTTAACCCAATTGAATTAATTTGGTACTTAATTGGTAAAATTATTGAGTGCTAAAATTAATTACTGACTGTCACAGGGTCGTTAACCGAATAATACGGACCAAGGAAGTTTTGGAATCGAAATAAGGAATTAAGATCAATACGGTAATTGGACCACGCTACCACTTATTTATTAATTAAATAAGTATATGTGTGTGTGTGTTAAATGGAAAAGAATAAAAGAAGAAAAGAAAGAAGAGGAGGATACGAACAGAAGAAAAGAAAACAGAGAAAGAAGAGAAGAGAAGGAAAGGAGAAAGAAGAAGAGGAAAGAAGAAGAGAAAGGAAGAAGAAGAGGAAACCCCATCACCTCAAATTTCAGCACAATCACCATCTCCCTCTTCTCATCAAAACCCATATCTTAGGTAAGCCTCTCCTCCATTTTTCCCCCTTTTATTTGACTTCGAAAATTGAAGGTTTGTGGGGAGAATTTGTTGAAATCGAGGATTAATAGGTTGTGTTGGTGATTGGGTTATGCTTAGGATCGAAGCTAGGAGCGGATTGAACGCGATTGGAAGTTCGGAACGAAGTTAGGAGCGGTTCGGTGTTGTTTGGGTTCGTTTCGGTGATTTCGACGTCTCGGCAAATTCGGTTCGATATCGGCTCTCGCTTCAAGGGTGAGTTTTACTCACGCTTAGGATATTTTTGTGTCTCACTAGTTTTTACGTTAATTGGTTTCGAGAGATTTTTGGAACGAAAACCGTTATTTGAAAATATGTCGCATTTTAATACAATTCGTTTTGATTAAGTTTTTGATTGGATTGATTGATTTTGTGGTTTGAATTGGACTCATTTTACTGGTTGTCAAATCTGTTTTTGATCGGAACAAAGATCGGAATTGAGCGGAATAGCGGATTTCGCGAAAATCGCAAAATCTGTCTTAACAGACCCCTGTTCTGCCTGTTCGCGCCTCACCTGCGCTCCAGGCGCGACTTCAGCGCAATTGGACAGAACTTTCTGCCAGTTCGCGCGTAACTCGCGCTCCAGGCGCGACTTCAGCGCAGCCTGACAGAATTTCAGCAACCAAACACTGTTTTTCGTTTTGCGATATCTTTTGATCCAGGAACCCGATTGAGGTGTTCTAAGATGCGTTGGAAAGCTTATTCAGAGGCCTAACTGAATATTCTATTTTTAAGGCAAAATGAACTGTTTTTAATACTGAAAATTGTGTTTAAAAGTGGTCAAATAGAGTACGAGTGTGAACTTGGATTTTTATAAAACTTGGAATCAAAGCGTTTCATTGATTGTCTGATTTGATGGACCGTGGGTTCATAGTGTTGTAGATATATGTATTATATCGAGTTTGGGTGACGACCCATGTTGACATACTAGGCGGGGAAGTCATGAACCCTTACCCTAGGCTCTGGGCCATTAGGAAACACTATTGGTTATGGGGTTCACCGGGATTAGCAAGTGGATTGCAGTCGGTGTTGTGTCAAAAGTTTGTGCTGCGTTCACCGGGATTAGCAAGTGGATTGCAGTCGGTGGTACGTAGAAAGGCCTAGGATATTAGTTCATCGGGATTAGCAAGTGGATTGCAGTCGGTGTCCTATTAGATCGAAGCCTTATTGTATGATTCGCCGGGATTAGCAAGTGGATTGCAGTCGGTGCTGTGTCAAACCTTAAAAATGTTTTAAACGGACCGAGAGTGTTAGTAGGGGTTCCGGTAGAACTCACTGAGATTGTATCTCACTGTTTAATTGTTGTTGTTTTACAGATAAACAGGGACAGAAGAAACCTCAGAGGCACGAGTAGGTGGCCCCGGGAGGAGAATAATGACTTAGCTTTATGTTCAAGTTTATTTTCCTTCTGTTGCGATGTATTACAACACTATGGCATTAGTGTTTTGTTTATCCTTTTCCGCTTTCTTGTATGACTCTGATTACCAGTTGCTGACAGTTATGGTCTGTGTACCGTATGATCTTATTTGTGTATAAGATGGTCATGTTGTATTTCAGCAAAATTTTATGTTGGTATTCAGTGTCTAAACAGGAAATTATTATCTCTGATGTTTAAATTTTGTCACGCTTTGGTATTTTTACAAGTTAAATATACCTGGGTGTTACAGTTGGTATCAGAGCAGTTCGACCTAGTCGGACTTAGTTTAGGGTTGAGTCGATTCCTTGCTAGTCCTTTTTGTAATTACACTTGTGATGCTAAGAGACATTGAGCCTGATCAACTTAATACTT
This sequence comes from Astragalus membranaceus, assembly GCA_039519185.1. Lineage (NCBI taxonomy): Eukaryota > Viridiplantae > Streptophyta > Magnoliopsida > Fabales > Fabaceae > Astragalus > Astragalus membranaceus. Next base: position 126,280,562 of record CM076848.1, on the reverse strand, counting down.
AGTGCATCATAAGCGGAATTATGACTGGATGATCAAGACGCAATCCTCGACCAAGATCGAAATCTCCAACCGGTGCATCCTCAGGAAAGGTGGCATGACGGTGGAAGGATACACCGCTAAGTTCGGAAAATTTGTTTCGGTTTTACCAAGTGGTAAAGTAAGCTTCGGATGACGAAGGGAGAATGCAGAAGTATAAGAGGGGCCTTAGTGCTTTTATGACTTAGGGTCTCAGTTCTTATACTATTACCAATTATGTTGCCTTAGCGCAACCAGCCTATGTCGCCGAGGATGATCTCATAAGGAATATGGGAAAGGGAAGGAGGTAGTTGATTTATCAACTCCGAATGCAAAGTCCTAAGATAATTCCATCAAAGGAAAAGCAGATGCAATTCTTTGATTCTTCAAAGGTCAGAAGGTGTTCAAACTAAGGAAAGCCTCACTGTGGTGATTGCAAGTGAAGATTTAATCGGCGCTATTATAGAAATGAAGAGGGTCACTATGGTAAAGAGTGCCCTGTAAGGGAGAGTTTCAAGAAGTTACAAGCAGCTCTAAGGCAAGGACGAGTCAGCATTCTGAATGTTTAGACAGTTACAACTGCAGACAATCTACTGAGAGGTATGGGATCAGTTTTCAATAACTCGATCAGTATACTATATGATTCGGGTGCAACCTATTGCTGTATATCCCGATCGCGTGTGAATCGGTTGGGATTAGCCTTATCATCGCTATCCGAGCCGATGACTATTTTAACTGCTGATAAGGGTCGTGTCCAGACCTAATCTTTGTATAGAATTGTCTACTTGTCATAGGAGGCAGAAATTTCGTTGTAGAATTTATTGGTTGCCTATGAGAAGTGTGGACACCATTTTGGGTATGAATTGGATGACTGCAAATCATGTTGCAATCGACTGTATTAATCAACTATCAGCTTCGCTTCAGAATCAGTTGAATTGTCTAAGACAAATTCTGAAGCGGTTACCCAGTTCACCTTAGGCGGTCAATCTTCATTCCAAGGTGCGGAAGCACATGTTAGTATGTTATCTGCATCCACTGAAACTAGTTTAGATTTGGCGAACATTCAGGTTGTGAATGACTTTCTGGATGTAATCACAATGAAGTTTCTTCTGAACCTCCAGAGCGAGAGGTAGAGTTTACTGTAGAATCGGTTCTTGGCACGGGATCAATATCTATTGTTGCTTATTGAATGTTTCTTTAGAATTAAAGGAATTGAAGTATCAACTTGAAAAGTCGATCTCGAAGAAATTCATTCGGCCGAGTGCTTCTCTAAGGAGTGCTCTGGTGTGATTAGTCGAAAGGAAAGTTAGTAGCACGAGATTGTACATCGGTTATCGACAACTCAACAAAGTGACGACCAAGAATAAATATCCCTTACCAAGGATAGACGATTTGCCTGAGCGAGTTGAGGTGCTGCAGTGTTTTCTAAAATTGATCTGAGGTCAGGATATCATCGAATAAAAGTTAGAGCCTTAGATATTCCGAAGAAAGCCTTCCGTACTAGTTATGGACATTATGTGTGGGTAGTGATACCCTTCGGTTTGACTAATGCTCCAGCGGTATTCATGGATTACATGAACCGAGTATTCCATACTTATCTCGATCAGTTTGTAGTAGTTTTTATTGATGATATTTGGTGTACTCTAAGACCATTGAAGACCATGTCCAACATCTCCGCATTGTTCTGAACGTACTCCGAGAAAAGAAATTGTATGCCAAGCCATCGAAGTGTGACTTCTGGATGCCGGAAGTAAAGTTTTTGGGACACGTGATTTCCCAATCGGGAGTTGCCGTGGATCCCAGTAAGGTGGAAGCTGTATTGAACTGGGAAAGACCAACATCTGTTACAGAAATAAGAAGTTTCTTGGGTCTAGCTGGTTACTATAGGAGGTTTATTCAAGGTTTCTCACAACTGGTTCTTCCACTTACCCGGTTGACTCGTAAGGCCCAACCGTTTATATGGGATGCCGATTGTGAGGAATGTTTTCAAGAATTGAAGGTTAGGTTGACTTCTGCTCCGATCCTAATTCTTCCAGATCCGTCTTTGGAATTTCAAATTTTCAGCGATGCTTCTGGTAAGGGTTTGGGATGTGTCCTCATGCAGAACCAACAAGTTGTAGCTTATGCCTCCAGACAGTTGAAGACTCATGAAGAGAATTATCCGACTCATGATCTAGAGTTGGCAGCCATTGTGTACGCACTGAAGATTTGGAGACATTACCTGTATGGGTCTCGTTTCGAAGTCTTTAGTGATCATAAAAGTTTGAAATATTTATTTGACCAGAAGGAGTTGAATAACAGGCAGAGAAGGTGGGTGGAATTTCTGAAGGATTATGACTTCGAGTTGAAGTATCATCCGGGAAAAGCTAATGTTGTAGCTGATGCACTAAGTAGGAAATCCATCCACATAGCAGAGTTTATGATGCATGAAATGAAATTGTTGGAATCCTTTAGGGACTTAAATTTGGATGCAAGATCAAGGAAAAACCGGTTAGTGTTGAGCCACATGAGGATCTCTAGCTCATTAAGAGATTCTATTCGCTTGGCACAGGAAAATGACGTGAAGCTGCAATCGCAGAAATTGTTGCCAGACTTTACGGAAGATAGTGATGGCGTGATTTGCTTCAACGGTAGGATCTGTGTGCCCGATAATGAAGATATTAAAAAGCAAGTGCTAGAGGAAGCACACCGAAGTCTATTTTCTGTACACCCTGGATCCACCAAAATGTATAGAGATTTAAAACAGATGTATTGGTGGCAAGGAATGAAGTTAGAGATTGCTGAATTTGTATCAAAGTGCTTAACTTGCCAAAGAGTTAAGGTAGAACATCAGAAACCTGCTGGTCTGCTACGGCCACTAGATGTGCCAGTGTGGAAATGGGAAGACATTTCCATGGATTTTGTAATGGCGTTGCCCAAGTCTCAAGCCGGTAACGACTCCATTTGGGTAGTTGTAGATCGGTTAACCAAATCAGCTCATTTTATTCCGGTCCGTTCTAGCAGTAAAGTATCCAAGTTAGCCGAGGTGTACTTGAAGAGCATAGTAAGGTTACATGGGGTTCCTACCAGTATAGTGTCGGATCGAGATCCGAAATTCACTTCTCGATTTTGGAAAGCTCTGAATGAAGCATTGGGAACTAAAGTACTTCTTAGTACCGCTTATCACCCGCAGACAGATGGTCAGACTGAGAGAACTATCCAGACATTAGAGGATATGCTTAGGGCTTCGGTACTTGATAACGGAAAGAAATGGGAGGATCATCTTCCATTGGTGGAATTCTCATACGAGAACCGATTGTTAGGACCCGAGGTGATTCAAGACACTACTGAAAAGATCCGCCAGATCAGGGAAAGAATGAAAGCCGCTCAAAGTAGGCAAAAGAGTTATGCCGACAAAAGGAGAAGGCCGTTAGAGTTTGAGTCAGGTGATCATGTGTTTTTGAGATTATCACCAACAATTGGCACAGGTAGGGCATTACGGGTGAAGAAACTCAGTCCTCGGTATATTGGACCTTTCCAGATTATCGAGCGAATAGGGCCTCTTGCATACCGTATTGCTTTGCCTCCACCATTGTCAAATCTGCATGATGTATTCCATGTGTCTCAGTTGCGGAAGTACATTCCCGATCCAAGCCAACCGTTAGATTTTGAAACGATTGACCTTCGACCGGACTTGTCCTTCCAACCTAATCCGAATTACATCATGGAACGTGGCGAGAGGACGCTACGGACAAAGTCAATTCCCATTGTCAAGGTGGTTTGGGATGGTTTTTCCGCCGAGGAAGCTACTTGGGAGTTGGAGGACGATATGCAGACTCAGTATCCGTATTTATTCTCTTGAGGTATGTCGTGTCTAATTTTGAGGACAAAATTCTTTCAAGTTGGGGAGAATGTAACATCCTCAAAATAATTAATCGAATTATTTGGATGTTAACCCAATTGAATTAATTTGGTACTTAATTGGTAAAATTATTGAGTGCTAAAATTAATTACTGACTGTCACAGGGTCGTTAACCGAATAATACGGACCAAGGAAGTTTTGGAATCGAAATAAGGAATTAAGATCAATACGGTAATTGGACCACGCTACCACTTATTTATTAATTAAATAAGTATATGTGTGTGTGTGTTAAATGGAAAAGAATAAAAGAAGAAAAGAAAGAAGAGGAGGATACGAACAGAAGAAAAGAAAACAGAGAAAGAAGAGAAGAGAAGGAAAGGAGAAAGAAGAAGAGGAAAGAAGAAGAGAAAGGAAGAAGAAGAAGAGGAAACCCCATCACCTCAAATTTCAGCACAATCACCATCTCCCTCTTCTCATCAAAACCCATATCTTAGGTAAGCCTCTCCTCCATTTTTCCCCCTTTTATTTGACTTCGAAAATTGAAGGTTTGTGGGGAGAATTTGTTGAAATCGAGGATTAATAGGTTGTGTTGGTGATTGGGTTATGCTTAGGATCGAAGCTAGGAGCGGATTGAACGCGATTGGAAGTTCGGAACGAAGTTAGGAGCGGTTCGGTGTTGTTTGGGTTCGTTTCGGTGATTTCGACGTCTCGGCAAATTCGGTTCGATATCGGCTCTCGCTTCAAGGGTGAGTTTTACTCACGCTTAGGATATTTTTGTGTCTCACTAGTTTTTACGTTAATTGGTTTCGAGAGATTTTTGGAACGAAAACCGTTATTTGAAAATATGTCGCATTTTAATACAATTCGTTTTGATTAAGTTTTTGATTGGATTGATTGATTTTGTGGTTTGAATTGGACTCATTTTACTGGTTGTCAAATCTGTTTTTGATCGGAACAAAGATCGGAATTGAGCGGAATAGCGGATTTCGCGAAAATCGCAAAATCTGTCTTAACAGACCCCTGTTCTGCCTGTTCGCGCCTCACCTGCGCTCCAGGCGCGACTTCAGCGCAATTGGACAGAACTTTCTGCCAGTTCGCGCGTAACTCGCGCTCCAGGCGCGACTTCAGCGCAGCCTGACAGAATTTCAGCAACCAAACACTGTTTTTCGTTTTGCGATATCTTTTGATCCAGGAACCCGATTGAGGTGTTCTAAGATGCGTTGGAAAGCTTATTCAGAGGCCTAACTGAATATTCTATTTTTAAGGCAAAATGAACTGTTTTTAATACTGAAAATTGTGTTTAAAAGTGGTCAAATAGAGTACGAGTGTGAACTTGGATTTTTATAAAACTTGGAATCAAAGCGTTTCATTGATTGTCTGATTTGATGGACCGTGGGTTCATAGTGTTGTAGATATATGTATTATATCGAGTTTGGGTGACGACCCATGTTGACATACTAGGCGGGGAAGTCATGAACCCTTACCCTAGGCTCTGGGCCATTAGGAAACACTATTGGTTATGGGGTTCACCGGGATTAGCAAGTGGATTGCAGTCGGTGTTGTGTCAAAAGTTTGTGCTGCGTTCACCGGGATTAGCAAGTGGATTGCAGTCGGTGGTACGTAGAAAGGCCTAGGATATTAGTTCATCGGGATTAGCAAGTGGATTGCAGTCGGTGTCCTATTAGATCGAAGCCTTATTGTATGATTCGCCGGGATTAGCAAGTGGATTGCAGTCGGTGCTGTGTCAAACCTTAAAAATGTTTTAAACGGACCGAGAGTGTTAGTAGGGGTTCCGGTAGAACTCACTGAGATTGTATCTCACTGTTTAATTGTTGTTGTTTTACAGATAAACAGGGACAGAAGAAACCTCAGAGGCACGAGTAGGTGGCCCCGGGAGGAGAATAATGACTTAGCTTTATGTTCAAGTTTATTTTCCTTCTGTTGCGATGTATTACAACACTATGGCATTAGTGTTTTGTTTATCCTTTTCCGCTTTCTTGTATGACTCTGATTACCAGTTGCTGACAGTTATGGTCTGTGTACCGTATGATCTTATTTGTGTATAAGATGGTCATGTTGTATTTCAGCAAAATTTTATGTTGGTATTCAGTGTCTAAACAGGAAATTATTATCTCTGATGTTTAAATTTTGTCACGCTTTGGTATTTTTACAAGTTAAATATACCTGGGTGTTACAGAATACTTCGCTTATGATATAGGGGTCATCCCAATATGGGGAGCACTTGCCAAACTTGGGATCTTTCTTCCCTAGTGGTAGAATGGTTTTCCAAACAAGGTCGCCTTCAACAAACTTTTTTGGCTTGACATGTTTGTTATAGGCGTAGGCCGTTTTGGCTTTATTCACCTATATCCTGCTGAGGGCAGCCAGTCTATCGTCATCAACCGAGTCCAACTCCATCAACATGGCCTGTTGGTACTCATCCATGCTAAGAGAGTGCTGCCGAGCCACTCATAGCGAGGCTACACTAATCTCAAGTGGTAGCACAACATCTTGACCATATACCAAGCGATAGGGAGTCGCCACTGTGGCAGTAGACTTGGAATTCCTCATGGCCCTTAAGACCTTGTTAAGAGTTTCATGCACCGCCAAGGCTTATCCTCTATGTTTTTCTTGATGAGCTCGATGATGATTTTATTGGTAGCCTCGGCTTGTCACTTAGCCTGGGCATAATAAGGAGACGCGTGCCTCATCTTGATGCCATACTCTTGGGCAAAGGCCACCACTTGTTTTCCTGTGAACATTGTACCCTGATCGGCCGTGATGGTCTCGGAGACCCTGATTATACCCTAATTAGTGAAGTAATCGGTAACTACAATTGAAATTATGGCCCTTCGAGCTCGAGGGGTATATCTTGCCAATCAGGTCCATGGCCCATCCTCTGAACGGCCAGTGTTGGACAATGGGATGGAGCTCTTCCGCATGTACTCTTTGGATCGGCCCATGCAGCTGACATGCTTCACAACCTTTCGCAAATTGGAAACAATCGACCGTGATCGTCAGCCAATAATATCTGTGCCTATAGATAAGCCACTTCATGATGGGACCAAACCTGTGGGAACCACATAGCCCCTCGTGCACTTGAGCTATCACCATATAAGCATCCTCCCTCTTGAGGCATTCCAACAATACCCCATTGGCGCTCCTCTTGTAAAGCTCACTCCTTATCAAGATGTATTTAAGGGCCCTCTGCTTGACCTTGAAGTCAACGTTAGCCGTCGGGTTACAGAGGTATTCTGACAACACCCTGATCCAAGCATCAGCGGGATCAGCCTCAGCTGGTACCACGGCGTCTTGCTGCAGCACGTCGGTCACCAACTCCTTATACCCTGAGGCGTGTTGGGCCAAGTCATTTGCTTCTTGATTCTCATTTCTAGGGACGTATATGATCACGACATCGACAAACAACTTTAACAAGTTATGAGCCAAGGACCGTAGCTGCCTTAGCTTTCTGTTGTAACACTTGTATTCCCCAGTGATTTATTTGATCACCAGTTGTGAATCTCCTTTTACTTCCACGTACTAGGCCTTCATGGCGGCCAAGATATCAAGTCCCATAATCAAGGCTTCATATTTGGTCTGATTATTAGAAGCTTGATCTCCTATCCTGCACATGAACCTCCATGTCCTGCCGTTGGGGTTAGTGATTACCACACCGATGCCTGCCCTCGTTTAGGTGCTTGATCCATCGAATATGATGGTCCAAGGTTTTAACCCTAAGTAGTTGATAGGTTCGGTGGGTAATTCACACACCTCTACGCATGGGTGTTGGGCTAGAAAGTCAGCCAAGGCTTGACCCTTGATGGCCCTTAGAGGTACGTACGTTAAAGCGAATGCATTCAATTTAATGGCCCACTTTACAAGTCTTCCTTGTAAGACAGACCTATTAAGAAGGTATCGAATGATGTCTACTTTGCACACAACCAACACTTCCTTAGGTAATAGGTAATATTCAAGTTTAGTACAGGCATTGAACAACGATAAACAAAGTTTCTCAATAGGAGAATATCTAGTTTCGGCATCATTGAGGATCCTCATGAGATAGTATATAGCTCGCTCCGCTCCATTATCGTCATCCTGAGCCAACAAATAGCCGATAGCTTGTTCTTTGGCCGCAATGTACAGCTTAAGAGGATTGTCTGGCTGCGGAGGTACCAAGACAGTGGGTTTCGTCAAGGCAGCCTTGATTTGATCAAAGGCCTCCTGTTGCTTAGTTCCCCAAACCATCTCTTCCGTGTTCTTTATCCTCAAGAGCGGTGAGAAAGCCTTCATCTTCCCAGCCGAGTTGGCGATAAATCTCCTCAGGAAGTTGATCTTGCCAAGAAAACTCTGCAACTCCTTCTTTGTTATAGGAGGTCTAGCCTCTGAGATGGCTCGAGCCTTGATTTTATCTACTTCAATGCCTTGATTGTGCACTAAAAAGCCTAGAAAATTTCCTGCAGATACGCCAAAAGCACATTTAGCGAGGTTCATTTTAAGATTGTGGAGTCTCATCTGCTTGAGAGCATGCTCAATGTAACACCCCAAATTTAATTAGTTATCTAATTGAATTATTTAATTTAATTAATTGGGAATTATACGGTGGTAGATAATAAAATAAATATATATGAGGTAATTGGACCTATTTATAAGGTGAGGGCTAGTATTAATTAATTTAGAGTTTTATTTTATTTCAGAGGTGTTTGAGTAATTGAGGAGGTGTAAATAAGGGCCCATGAATCATTAGTAAGCCCATGACCCATTAGTTAGGCCATAGGGTCGAATTTAACTTAGGGGTTTTAGGTTTAGCCTTCATTTGTCATCCAACACAAAAGAAAGAAAAGAAAAGAAAAGAGAGAGAGGAGAGGAGAGGTGGCCGAACCCAAGGAGGAAGAGGAGAGAAGAGGCGGCTGAAGCTCAAGGAGGAAGAGGAGAGAGAGGAAAATCGTGGAACTCAAAACAAGGAGGAGGCTTGGTGGTGATTCTTGGTGATTTCTTGGAGTCTTGGCTTGGGTTCTTCATTTCCTAAGGTTAGGGGGCTCACTTTGTACCTATAATAATTATTAGGATAAGTGATATGTTAGGTTAGGTTGTAGGAATTGTATGATGAGTATTTGTGTGTGGGTTAGGTGTTAGTGTGTTTGAATGATTGATTTGTTGGGGCAATTTCATGTTTGTTGTTGTGTTTGAGTTTGAATTGGTTAATCCATGTCACTAAGTTGTCATTGGGGTGTTTTGATGAATTTTACTTATTTACGGTTTTGCGAATCCTGACACTGTTTCGGTTTTCTGAGAACTGGGAATGTTAGATTGGTCCAAAAATTTTGTGGTTTACCATTTTAGAAACTAGACTTATTTATCTTTAATTTGGCACTGGTTTGATTGAAATTGGAGTCGTGTGGCTCGAGATATAGGTGTCACAATTTAGGAAAATATCCTGGAGTAATTCTGTGTCTAGGTTCGGTATTCCGGTTATAACGTTTTCATCTGAACTCCGTTTTGAATGGTTCCTGTCTCTTTGAAAACTAGATTCAATTTCCTTCGTTTGGGCACCAACCCCATGTCTTTTGGTTGAGTTTTGATCATTCTAGAGGTGCCACAAGTTAGGTCATGGTGGCTGTCCCGTTTTCTGAACCCTGATACTTGTTTGTTGAAACTGTACTAATCGGCTCATTGTTTCGAAAAAAGAAAACTATAGTCAGAAACTAGACATTCTCACGTTTCGGTAGAGGGGTCGTTGGTTGGAATCCGATGTCGTTTACTATTTTAACTAATTCGCCGAATTCTGGCTGCCGTGTTCGCGTAGCCCAGGGTGTCGCTGTTGTTCCCAAATTTGTTTTCTAAATATCTTTTGACTCGGTTGTCCAAATTGAATGGTTCAAAATGCGTTTCGAAGCTTGTTTAGGTGCCTATCTGGACATTCTAATTTTAGGCGAAAATATATTATTTTTCTGAGGGTTCTGGGCAGGTGTATCCTAAGTGTCTAAAATGGTTTAATCGGATTGGTGTTGATGTAAATGGTGAGTTTGTTTGGTGAGTTTATTTGGTGAGTTTATTGGTGAGTTTATTTGGTGAGCTTATTGGTGAGTTTATTGGTGAGTTTATTTGGTGAGTTTATTGGTGAGTTTATTTGGTGATGAATCCTCAAGCATAGACCCTTGGAGTTTTGGGTTATGGTGAGAGGGGATTATTTGGTGATTATGTTTGTTGCTCACTTGGTGTGTTTTGGTGTGTATGGTGCATTGTTCATGGCGTCTCATAAACCATATGCATAATTGGTGAGCAGAGGCTTCGGCCTAATTATATTTGGTGAGCAGAGGCTTCGGCCTAATGGATCCACATGCATGGCCCGTGGTGTTTGGGTTTGCATTTCATGCATTGATCATACATTTGGTGTGTTGCATGGTGATTGTAATTCGATGATGTTGCTGCCCTTGTTGTAAATTTGGTGTCCCTAATTGCCTTCCTAATATGATATTTATCCTATATGTTATTGATTATGAAAAGAGACTCACCCTACTGCTTTTTATGTTGCTTCTCATGTCGGCAACGTGCAGGTGATAGCGAGTGAAGGTATCCTCAGGCCTTCTCATAGTTAGGGTGTGTCATGCTCTGATACGTAGCACCGGGGGGCGTCTTTGTTGTTTGTCACTTATTTGATGTCACTAGACTTTTACTTTTGATGATGTATTTGACTATGTCTAAACTGTTATTATTCCGCTGTGTTGGTGATTTTATTCAGTGATGTAAACTAAACAGGTGATTGTGGGCTTGCCCCTTTGACTATGGTGCTATGTATCGTGATGTTACCTTGTTGAATTTTATTGTCTAAAGTTGTTTGGTTTAAATGGAGTTTAGTGTAGCACTCCCTTGTGTTTGTTTTAAATCGAAAAAGGAAAAAGGAACTCTGATTTTATTAAATAATAGAATATTAGAAGGGGGTGTTACATTAGTGGTATCAGAGCAATGGTTGGTCCGTCCGGCCAAGTCGTAGAGTCGTTGTGTCGGTTAACGACCAACTGTTGTCTTTTAAGTGCTGACCAATATTTGTGTTGCAGGTAAACCAAGAGTTGCTATTGGTAAGTGAACTAGTGGGGGAGATGCCCCTACTGGTACTGTGTGTTGTATTGCATTCTGTGTGTGAACTTTGTGTCCCTGTTGTTGGTTGCTGTTCTTTAACTTTCTTGTGGGACGAATTCTGATTTCCTTTGTGTGGTTTTCAATAACTTACCTTGTTGTTTAATATTTACATGTGTTTCGACTGGTTTAAAATTGTTTCGACGCTAGGTCTTGTATGAACTCTTTGGTGGTGTGTCTTGATGTGGAGTCTAAGTGCATTGTGAAAATTGTTTTGGTGAATTACGTCAAGCTGTTACCCGACACACAAAAATGTTTTGATCACTCTAAGCGATGTCGTCCATGCTTAAAAATGTTGAGTTTTGATGTTCCTTGATTTATAATTGCTTCCCATGATGAGACTGTCTGTATTTATTTTAAGGAATTATGACATCTTTTGCGTTAGTTGTTTATTTATGGTGTTGTTCCTGATTGTTTTGACATGCAGTGTTGTAAGTTTAGGGTCTTCATGAATTGTTTTGCAATTTCCATGCTACTTGGAGTTTGATATTGTACGCTTGGATTTTATGGAAATTTTTGGTCGTTACTTCTTGAATTGTGTTATGTGGTTTTGAGATCTGAAAAATAAAGTGGTTTCTGAAGTTGCTTTTGGACACCTGTAAAACAATTTTGTGGTTGAGTGCTAATATTGGTATGAAATTTATTTTAATAAATGAACACTGATTTTGTATAAAGATTTTAGTACAGTATGGTTTTGATTTCGCATTTATGTTACGCACTAAGTGCCGTGTGGAATGGTTTTGCTAATTATGCTGTGAATGATAAAGTTTTGGTTTGAAAGCTACAACTATTGTTATCTCCTATTTCCACAACCCCGTGAAATGATTTTGAAAAGTGGACTATATTTTATGTTGCAGTTATCATCCTAATTTTCCTCGACATGTGATGTTTCCAACTCCGAATCTTTGCGAACTATTTCATGACCGTGAGCTGTGATTCCTACACTAGATTGTCCCTGATTTTGTTTTGGCTGTTGTACTCTTTATAATTGGTGCTACGTGATTTTGAGAAACCATAAACATTTAAAATGCGCATTGGCACGGTTTGTGTAATTCATTGAGTTAGCTTTTATTGCCATATGTTCTTAAGAATGCTTTGTTCAAATTGTTAAAGTTGATGTTTAGTCTTGTAGAGAGGAAATCAATTTCTATAACGTGATTTATCTTCAATGTCGAAAATTCTAAATAAGTAATTGTGCATACGTGTGATTGTACCTTTCGTATGTGTGCCGTTAGCTATGAATTGATGTTCCCATGGATTGACCTTTCTAGCTATTTTATTACTTTAACTGTTGTTTCCATGAGTTAGATTGTTTTCCCTATGCTGAACTATATGGATGGTTATCATTTACTCTAAAAGGGTGTTAGTATTATTTTTATGGCTGATATCACTGAACTTGGCTCTTGATTTTCTGCTGGTTTGGAAAACTCTCAATTTTCGAGAAATGTATTAGTTACTTCTTTTAGACCCAAAAGAAAATGTTATCGAGGTTTCTTTGAATCTTCTCAAACCGATTGGAAAGATTGAGTGCTCCGATTTTGTGACATCTTTCACTTGCGAAAACTACTTCCAAAAGTAAAATTGTTGATTTTGTTTGAAGGGAGAAAACCGTTCTTACTCGTTTTCTGCACTACCGCTTATAAACATTTTGGTGTAAAATGAGTATCGCATTTAGTGTTATGCCAATTGTGTGACTGCCGTGTTGTTTGAAGTTTTGTACAATGAGTGTTCGCTGTTCCTAATTATTAAATTATCCATTTTGGGAGTTTGTGACTTGTCTTGCTGTAACTACGCACTTAGTAAACTTTTCATGATGTTGTTGACGTTATTGTTGTTGTTGTTTTGCTGGTTGCTGTTGCTGTTTCCTGAAAAATTATTGTTGCCGTTTCTGAAAACAATTGCTGCTGTTCCCTGAAAATTGTTACTGCTGTTTTCGGAAAATTACTGTTACTGTCCCTGATTTTGTGCACTGCTCCTACTTTTATGAGTTGTGCCTATTTTAATTGTTGACCGTTCCGTGTGTCTGGTTCTTTCTATTATGTTGTTAGCTGTTGCCGGTGCCTTAGTGCCCGATTGTTGTGACTGAGTTGTTAATATTGCTGTTGTTGATGATGTTGTTATTAATGATGTTGATATTAATATTGTTGTTGTCATCGTTGTTGTCTTGTCTTGGGTATCGCCGAATGGCCCAAGTTGTGTTGATGTTCTGTCGTGGGTACCGCCGAATGGCCCACATGGTTTCGTTGTTGTGATTGCTGATTTGTTGTTGTGGGCCTATGGCCATTGTTGATAAGCGATAGATGATCCCGGAGTCTGACTGTGATGATAAAATGCGTTGTTGTAATAATGTTGGCATAGAACCAAACCATTACCAGGCTGTTAGTGTGCGTACCCATGAGGATAGATGAGTGAGGTAGAATGCAAGTTAGTCTATCAGAGTGGCGCAGCGGAGTAGAGAGTGAACCTGATTATTACTGCTTGAAGTTACCTGGCTGAACAAGTAGGAGGGACGGCCGCCCAAGCACTTACCGCCGGTAATCAAAGCAATAGTAATCAGCGTGATAGGTAGCACTAGTTGTCTAGATGACTGTAGTTGGTAGTGGAGGAGTGTTGGCTTTAGCAGGAGAAAATTTCGAGGACGAAATTCTTGTAAGTGGGGAAGAGTTGTAACACCCCAAATTTAATTAGTTATCTAATTGAATTATTTAATTTAATTAATTGGGAATTATACGGTGGTAGATAATAAAATAAATATATATGAGGTAATTGGACCTATTTATAAGGTGAGGGCTAGTATTAATTAATTTAGAGTTTTATTTTATTTCAGAGGTGTTTGAGTAATTGAGGAGGTGTAAATAAGGGCCCATGAATCATTAGTAAGCCCATGACCCATTAGTTAGGCCATAGGGTCGAATTTAACTTAGGGGTTTTAGGTTTAGCCTTCATTTGTCATCCAACACAAAAGAAAGAAAAGAAAAGAAAAGAGAGAGAGGAGAGGAGAGGTAGCCGAACCCAAGGAGGAAGAGGAGAGAAGAGGCGGCTGAAGCTCAAGGAGGAAGAGGAGAGAGAGGAAAATCGTGGAACTCAAAACAAGGAGGAGGCTTGGTGGTGATTCTTGGTGATTTCTTGGAGTCTTGGCTTGGGTTCTTCATTTCCTAAGGTTAGGGGGCTCTTCTTTTCATTCTTAATAACATGTGTGTTGAGTATTATATGTGGGTTAGGTCCTAGGGTAATTGATTGATTGATTTTGTGTGTTGTTGTGAACATTTCATGTGTTGAAGTCATGAAAGGATTGATGTTTGTCGCTAAGAATATGCCTTGCATGCCATGTGTTCGATGTTTTGTTTGATGATTTAATTGATGTTTGGTTTGCTGATTTTTGGTGATGAACATGATGATTTATGTTTATATTAGTGATTTGATGTTGGTGAATTAATTTGGTGTTACTTGTGCAATTATGGTGTTAAAACTTACTGTTGGGAAATTCTGGATACAGGTTCGTTCTTTTTGATGATACGTCTGTTCAGGTGGTCCAAAAATTTTGTGGTTTACCATTTTAGAAACTAGACTTATTTATCTTTAATTTGGCACTGGTTTGATTGAAATTGGAGTCGTGTGGCTCGAGATATAGGTGTCACAATTTAGGAAAATATCCTGGAGTAATTCTGTGTCTAGGTTCGGTATTCCGGTTATAACGTTTTCATCTGAACTCCGTTTTGAATGGTTCCTGTCTCTTTGAAAACTAGATTCAATTTCCTTCGTTTGGGCACCAACCCCATGTCTTTTGGTTGAGTTTTGATCATTCTAGAGGTGCCACAAGTTAGGTCATGGTGGCTGTCCCGTTTTCTGAACCCTGATACTTGTTTGTTGAAACTGTACTAATCGGCTCATTGTTTCGAAAAAAGAAAACTATAGTCAGAAACTAGACATTCTCACGTTTCGGTAGAGGGGTCGTTGGTTGGAATCCGATGTCGTTTACTATTTTAACTAATTCGCCGAATTCTGGCCGCCGTGTTCGCGTAGCCCAGGGTGTCGCTGTTGTTCCCAAATTTGTTTTCTAAATATCTTTTGACTCGGTTGTCCAAATTGAATGGTTCAAAATGCGTTTCGAAGCTTGTTTAGGTGCCTATCTGGAAATTCTAATTTTAGGCGAAAATATATTATTTTTCTGAGGGTTCTGGGCAGGTGTATCCTAAGTGTCTAAAATGGTTTAATCGGATTGGTGTTGATGTAAATGGTGAGTTTGTTTGGTGAGTTTATTTGGTGAGTTTATTGGTGAGTTTATTTGGTGAGCTTATTGGTGAGTTTATTGGTGAGTTTATTTGGTGAGTTTATTGGTGAGTTTATTTGGTGATGAATCCTCAAGCATAGACCCTTGGAGTTTTGGGTTATGGTGAGAGGGGATTATTTGGTGATTATGTTTGTTGCTCACTTGGTGTGTTTTGGTGTGTATGGTGCATTGTTCATGGCGTCTCATAAACCATATGCATAATTGGTGAGCAGAGGCTTCGGCCTAATTATATTTGGTGAGCAGAGGCTTCGGCCTAATGGATCCACATGCATGGCCCGTGGTGTTTGGGTTTGCATTTCATGCATTGATCATACATTTGGTGTGTTGCATGGTGATTGTAATTCGATGATGTTGCTGCCCTTGTTGTAAATTTGGTGTCCCTAATTGCCTTCCTAATATGATATTTATCCTATATGTTATTGATTATGAAAAGAGACTCACCCTACTGCTTTTTATGTTGCTTCTCATGTCGGCAACGTGCAGGTGATAGCGAGTGAAGGTATCCTCAGGCCTTCTCATAGTTAGGGTGTGTCATGCTCTGATACGTAGCACCGGGGGGCGTCTTTGTTGTTTGTCACTTATTTGATGTCACTAGACTTTTACTTTTGATGATGTATTTGACTATGTCTAAACTGTTATTATTCCGCTGTGTTGGTGATTTTATTCAGTGATGTAAACTAAACAGGTGATTGTGGGCTTGCCCCTTTGACTATGGTGCTATGTATCGTGATATTACCTTGTTGAATTTTATTGTCTAAAGTTGTTTGGTTTAAATGGAGTTTAGTGTAGCACTCCCTTGTGTTTGTTTTAAATCGAAAAAGGAAAAAGGAACTCTGATTTTATTAAATAATAGAATATTAGAAGGGGGTGTTACACTCAAGCTCCACGAGATGGGTCTCGAAGCTCTTGGATTTGACTACCACATCATCAATATATACTTCCAAGCTTTTACCAATCAGGTCATGGAAAATAGCGTTCATCGCCTTTTGATACGTGGCCCCTGTGTTTTTTAGGCCGAAGGGCATTACCAACCACTCATAGATGCCTAAGGCACCGGGGCACCTGAAGGCAGTCTTATGGGTGTCAGCCTCGGCCACATATATCTGGTTATAGCCAGAATAGCCGTCCATAAATGTTAAGATGGCATTGTTAGCCGCGACATCAACCAACATGTCGGCCACAGACATACCATACTCATCTTCGGAGTGGCCAAGTTCAGGTCTCTGTAATCAATACATACCCTGACTTGGCCATTATTCTTGATCACGGGGACTATATTAGACAGCCATTCTACGTACCTGACAGTTCTTATGAACCCTGCTTTCAGCAATCTCTCCACCTCTGCTTTGATCCGGGGCATCAACTGGGGGTTGAATCTCCTCGGCGGTTGCTTATGGGGCTTGCAACCGCCCTTGATGGGCAACTTATGTTCTACCATTGCCCTGTCAAGACCCGACATCTCATGGTAATCCCACGCAAAGCAGTCGCGATACTCCTTGATCAACACCACCATCTGGTCCCGTTGCCGTGGTTGCAACTTGCCACTGACCTTGGTCATTCTTGGTTCATCTTCGCTCCCTAAATTTACTTCCACTAAAGGGTCTTGAGCTTCAAATGTGGGTACTCTTCTTTGGATGGGCTCTATGTGAGGGGGTTCAGCCAACATCCCGTCCTTGGGGTTATCCGAAATTCTCTGACATGGGCGTTCTGGGAGCCCATCCTCTTCGTGTATTGCACCAAACATAGCCTCATCAATACTGGATTAAACCTGAAACAGGTGCAATCGATCCAACAGGCTCTGTACTTCTGGTGGAAGACTAATCATTCCTCTCGGTGTTAGGCCGTGGGTCGGCCAACATTTTGAGTTCAAAGCCCTTCTTTGTCCAATCACACGACTCTATACCCCCTTCATCGTAGTTTCCTGGAACTGATATAGGGCGCAAGTAAGGGGAGTAGAAAATAGCATCGAACATCTTTACCTCGGCAGGGAATGGATTGGGATCAGCCTCGACTATCTCCAGCTTATCACCTATCCATATCATCAATTTCTGATGTAGAGTGGAGGGAACACATTCACTAGTGTGGATCCAGTCTCTACCCAGAATTACAGCATAGGAGGGTTTTCCCTCGATAACAAAGGAAGCTGAACGAGTCACCTTCGACCCAACTGTTACATCGGCCACCAGCACCCCCAAAGCATGAGATGGGTGGCCTATGAAACTTGTCATGGTCATGGTCGTAGGGATGAGATCATCGGTATTCTTACCTAGCTTCTTCATTGTTGTCAGCGGCATGATGCTCAAGACAGCTCCGCCATCGACAAAGACCCGGTTAAATAGTTTCCCATTAAGGTGGGCTTTAATATAGAGGGGCTTTAAGTGTCTGGTCATGTCTGCCGTGGGCTTCTCAAACAACATTCCTTCCGTAATTGGTCCCTCGGGCTCTGTCAAGGCCGCCCATTCAGCCTCTTCAACAAAGACATCCCCCTCGAGGGCCTTTGGTTGGTCCTTATTTCCCCAAAACTCAGGTGGTAGGAGCCCCACCATTTCTATGCCAGCAAAGAAATCTCCGTCGTCTCCTTCCATGATGTCATTTAAGATTTACTATGTTATGGAATCACCATCAAAGTTTAGTGGACGGAAGGGGTTTTCTTCTTCTTCGCCCAAGAGATCATCTTCTGCAATTTCTTCCTCAGTCGTTATCCCCTCGCCAGGGAGAGTATTGATTGGCTGAGGTCGTCCAGGGCCGTGAGGGCCATACAGATATTCCCTCACTGCTTCAGTGAGAGGGATACCAGCTGCATCCACCACTCCTATCATGGTGTTAGGCTCCACCTCTTCATCAGTGGGTACACTAGTGCCAGCTGCCTCAGAGGTTTGCTGCTCCAGAGCTTTGTCCTCGGCCAATTTTAGGAAAGTCTGCTCCAATGCCGTAGCTATAGAAGCTACGGGGATGGTCTGTATATCCCCTTCTCTAGCCGAGGTGAGCATATGGAGTGTCTCCCTCATTCTATGAAAAACCCTTACCCTCTGCAGCCTCCTCTTCTGCGAGCGTGATTTGGAGGCCATCGGGAGCTGATGTCTCTGCTGCTGCCTGTGTCATCAACAGATCTTGTGGCACCTCCGAGGGTGGTTTCACAGTTCTAGTGGCTCTTAACTCACGGTCATTTAGTACTGTGATATCCACTGATGTTGAGTCTTGTGTCGTAGTGACTTGTGCTACCCTCCTTTTCTCCCTAAGGTGAGGATTTCCTCCTGGATTTGGTACGATGGCTTGCCCAATGGACTCATCAGCAGACCGACCGTGCCCCCCAGGCGGGAGGTGTTGGAGTCTTTCCCTCATATCTTTGGGTCGAGGTACTCGTCTCTCAGGGTTGATTCCCTGAGATTGTGGACAAGCTTCCCTGGCTTTGGAAGTTTCTTCTGAGGTTCACTGCGCTGACTTGGCCTTCCCACTTGCAGATTTTCTTGCAAGAGGGCCATACGCTCAGCCACCGTAGATCCCTTGGGAGGGGACCCCAGTCGGCCAAAGACTGACACCTTCCTCTCTGGGGAAACCTCTTGTTTGGGGACCATACATACTTCTTTTTTTATTTTCCTCGGTCGCTCCCTGAGAAGGAGACCATATTGATGTGCATACTGGGGAAAGGGTCAGTGTCAACAGTCATCTCTGATGCCCCTTTGTCAGCCATCTTAAACCTTCCCTTCCGAATAGCTTCCTGAATAGCTCGACGGAAGATAATACAATTGGAAGTGGCGTGATTTAATGAGTTGTGCCATTTGCAATATTTCTTCCCCTTTATTTCCTCGGGAGGAGGTATCTTGTGGCCGTCGAGGAGTTTGATCTGTTTGTCTTTCAGTAGATAATCAAAGATCTGGTCGGCCTTAGATATATCAAAGGAATATTCAACCTTGTTCTCAACCATATCATTCTCCTTTAACTATCTCGGCCACCAAGATGTCTGCCGTGTAATCGGCTGACTCATCATAGTTAGAATCTTCTGCTACATCAACCACTGACACTAACTGAGGTCCTCGACCCCTAGTGGCTCTCTTCCCTTCTCTCTCCTGTATGAATTGCTCAATCTGAATTGCCCTGGAGGCCAGGCCACTGAGGTCACTATAAGCTTGTCCTACAAGCTTCTCCTTCTACAACATTTGGAACCTATGGCAACGCCTAAAATTGGAACATAAAAAAAACTGTTGCCTTAGCCAACAATGGCAACGGTTTTTTGAACCCGTTGCTGATTCCTTTTTTTTAATTTTTTTAATGGCAACGGCTGAAAACCGTTCCCATAAGGTCTACGGGAACGGTTTTTTGTTAAAGCTTTAGGAAACGGTTCGAAAACGTTGCCGTAGAGAAAATTATTAAAAAATAAAAAAACAGAAAACCCATGTGGAACTTAACGCACGCAGAGAAAACCCTTTCTCATTCCTCTCCCTGAAACCCTTTCCACCGATTTCAAGCAGCAACAGCTTTCTTTCCCTCGATTTCAAGCAGCAGAACGATTTCAAGCATTCACGCAGCTTCCTTTCCCTTCCTTTCCCTCGAAATCATTCACGCAGAACCCACCCTTCCTTTCCTCCGAAATCATTCACGCAGAGCTCACCCTTCCTTTCCCTTTCTTGGTTCCGCACGCAGAACGATTTCAGACGCACGATTTCAAGCACTCCAAGTTCGTCTCTCTGTCTCGTTTTCCTCTCTCTCTCTCTCTCTCTAACCTTCTATCTCTCTCTCTATATGTATGTGTTTCTATCTAAAGTTTATACCCTAATTTTTCTACTTTGATAACTCTAACAGGTTCGGTTCTCTGCTTGCATCGACTTCACTTAGGTTTGAACCCTTATCTCTATCTCACATGTTTTGCAATTAGTTGATTCTCTGATTTGTGTTTTTGTCACAGATAGTTAATACAGATTCCCTTCTCAGTTTTCGCCTAAAATCGTCCTTTGTTATTTAATTAATTAATATTTATATTTCAAAAGGTTCAATTTTTTGGGTATGACAATGAGATCGTAGACGACAGAAAGGGGAAAGGGAGAACCACAAACTAGGGTATATAATAGAAACAAAAACATAGAAGCTTCTCCCAGGGATCCACATGTGTTGAGATAATTGAAATATTGAATTCACCGCCTTAGCATATATTAGACCCTATTATGTTCCTATTAGCTGTACAGGTTTTCCTATTTTCAACATTGTGCAATTTCATATCATTATGATGTTTAATGTCTTCAAAATTATCAAATTAAACATCATGGCTTTCTTTTGTTTTTTTTAATGAAAATGTTAATCACTGATTCTACAAACTGTTATTGGAAATTTAAAATCCCACACATTCAGTAACATATATAATTGTATAAATAAATTGGAAGTGTAAATATATGTTTGTCCCAAGTTCGTATGTAATGATAAAGTTTTGTTTGAGGGACAATTTGTTCTCAGCGAGTCTTTAAAGTATTTGATCCAATCTTGTTTTTAAAAGTATTGGGTGGTCAGGGATGATGAGAAAGGGAGTTTAGCATGCGTTAGCCGTTATATGTAGCTGGTTTGCAGACAATAATTGTTGTTTTCTTTTGGTTTGAACATGTCATTTAAGTATGCCAATTGACGTTCTCTCTCATTGGGAGATGTCTCCACTTGTCTTAGGACTACTATTTATTGATGTTTTTACAAGTGAATATAGTATATGTGGTTTAAGGCTTAGTAATATGTTTGTCTTAACTCTGTATATGCAATCCACATTCAGTAGTAGTGTAACAAATACACATAGTTTAAGTGACTAATGGATATTTTTCATTATCAACAATGTTCTGCACTGAGTAAGAGTATATCTTCCTTTCTAATATCATGAAAACCCTTGTCCAGGAAACCGGTGCAGTTGCTCTCGAAAACCAGCAACGAGAAGTGCGGCGGCCGGCGACGTGAAGCTCTTGTCCCTGCAACGACGCTTTGTGCAGCAACCGTTCCTCTCTCTCTGGCATACAGTCTTTGCGGTTAGTGTTTCAACTCATCTTCAATCACAAAATATTCTATTAGAGTGTTTTCTTGTTTGCCTACTTGCCTATTTTCTGAACTTCAAGTTTTGAGAAAAACATAACATGTTGCGTGAGTTTTGGGAAAACCAGAGCAAGTTATAATTTTAACTCTGTCACTGTTGTGTGTAAACATAGATCACTCAACGAATGATGTCCCTGAATGTGTGTATGACATAATGGTATGAATGACTCACGTGGTTATTTATTCAATAACCGACTTTGACTGCCATGTGTATGATAAAATGACTATGTGGCTATTTTGTAGACTGCCACCTTCAGATAACGTTGCTGGAATTCATAGATATTAAAAAATAAATGAGTTTTGTTTGTGTTGTGAGTTGGAAGGAGTTGGTTTGAGTTGTGATTGTGTTGTGATAGTTCTTTTCATTATGATATTCTTCAACCTTCTTATTTGTTACTATTCTAGTAAGGTCGATGGATAAAGAGTGGATGAAATCAGCAAGAGATAGCCCAGACTACATTCTTGGTGTTGAGTTTTTTTTAAATTATGCATAGGCATTGGAAAACCCCAAGGAAAAGAGATTCTATGCCCTTGTATTGATTGTCACAATGCTTTTTGGAAGACAAGGGCAGTTGTATTTAATCATTTGGTATATTTCGGATTTGAAAGAGGATATGATGTCTGGATTCGTCATGGTGAAAAGCGTAAAGACCCCAATTGTCTCGACAGTGGCACAAATGAAGAAATTGATGATGTTGATGGACTACTATATGAAAGATTCAGAGATGTCGCACATGATGAAGAATGTCGAGTTAATGAAGGCCTCAGTGAAGGTGCTAGAAAGTTCTATGGTCTTTTAGAAGAAGCAAAACAAGAGTTGTACCCGGGTTGCAAAACCTTCTCTAAATTATCATTCACCATTCGACTATATTTGTTGAAGTGTCTTTATGGTTGGAGCAATGCATCATTCAATGCTCTCTTAGAGCTTTTGAGAGAAGCTATGCCTCAGTTGAACATTCCGGAAACATTCAATAAAACCAGAGGCATGATAAGGGACCTAGGTCTTGATTATAAAAAGATCGATGCTTGTCCTAATGATTGCATGTTATATTGGAAAGATCATGAGAATGACACTTCCTGCTCTGTTTGCGGATTTTCACGGTGGGTTGTCAATACCGAAGGAGATTATCAAGTTGAGGAAAACAATAAAGCTCATAAAGTTCCTAACAAAGTTTTGAGACACTTTCCCTTGATTCCTCGACTTCAAAGGTTATTCATGTGCTCAAAGACAGCCGACTCATTAAGGTGGCATGACGAAGAGCGTTCTAAAGATGGGAAGTTGAGGCATCCAGCTGATGGAGAGGCATGGAAAGACTTTGATAAGCGCCATTCTGATTTTGCTATTGATTCTCGTAACATAAGACTTGGGTTGGCTAGTGACGGATTTAATCCTTTTAAATCCATGAATCTGTCTCATAGTACTTGGCCCGTCGTATTGATACCATATAATTTCCCACCTTGGTGGTGCATGAAGGCTGAGTATTCTATGTTGTCTTTACTAATTCCTGGACCATTTTCACCCGGGAATAACATTGATGTGTACCTCCAACCATTGATTGAAGAGTTGAAAGTGTTGTGGGAGGTAGGAGTAGAAACATATGATGCCTCACTAAATCAATCTTTTCAAATGAGAGCAGCATTGTTGTGGACTATTAGCGACTTTCCCGGGCTCGTTATGTTGAGTGGGTGGAGTACTAAAGAGAAATTAGCATGTCCATGTTGTAATTATAATACTAATTCGATTTATTTGAAGCATAGTCGAAAGGTGTGTTACATGGGTCACCGTGTATTTTTTGCCTATGGATCATAAATATAGATCGAATACAAGGGCTTTTAATGGGACTACAGAATATGGATCTCCACCAGCTTTGTTAGAAGGAGAAGATATCTTAGTGTTGTTGGTAAACTTTAAAAATGTCTTTGGTAAGACTCAAAAAAGGCGTAATGATGGTCCATGGAAGAAAATATCCATTTTTTTTGAATTACCATATTGGAAGCACAATTTGTTACGACATAACCTTGATG
Source organism: Astragalus membranaceus (assembly GCA_039519185.1). Classification (NCBI taxonomy): domain Eukaryota; kingdom Viridiplantae; phylum Streptophyta; class Magnoliopsida; order Fabales; family Fabaceae; genus Astragalus; species Astragalus membranaceus. The sequence goes on along the minus strand of CM076848.1, from coordinate 126,257,196 downwards.
TGATGCACATAGAGAAGAATATATTTGATAACATCATTGGCACCTTGCTGGATATTCCGGGTAAGACGAGAGATCATGAGAAAGCTCGTTTTGACTTGCAAGAAATGGGAATTAGGAAGAAACTTCACCCTAAAGAGACAAATCATGGTAAAAAACTTATGTTTGCAAAAGCATGTTTCTCCATGACACCGAATGAGAAGACTACTTTTTGTGGTGTCTTAAAGAAAGCAAAAATGCCCGATGGTTGTGTATCAAACATTTCAAGATGTGTTCAACTTGCTGAAAGAAAAATTATTGGCTACAAGAGTCATGATGCACATTTCATCTTGCATTACTTGCTTCAAGTAGCTGTAAGAAGCACAATGTCCGACCAAGTCGCCCATCCTTTAATTCGCCTCTCTTCATTCTTTCGTTGTTTATGTCAAAAAGTTATTGAAGTGGGGGATCTAGATATTTGGAATCAGAGATTGCAGAAACACTTTGCCAATTGGAGACGATTTTCCCCCCTTGTTTCTTTGATGTTATGGTTCATTTGCCTATACATCTAGTGAATGAGGTAAGATTGGGAGGCCCGGTTCAATTTAGGTGGATGTATTTTCCAGAAAGATATTTAGGTAAATTGAAGAGTTATGTACGTAATAAGAGTCGTCCTGAAGGTTCTACTGCCGAGGGATACTTGGTTGAAGAATGCTTGACACTATGCTCACGATATTTGCATAATGGTGTTGAAACAACACATAACAGAATGACAAGGAATAGTGATAGATGTGATCCGGATGAACTTGAAAGCTCGGACTCTTATCCGGGCATAGGTCATCCTATTGGAGGAAAGAAAAAGGGAGGAGCCATTTCTTTAGATTCCAAGTCAAGGAATCAAATCCATCGCTACATCCTATTCAATTGCGACGAAGTTGAAGAGTTCATTAGGCAAATAAATTCACTTGTACGTTTTAGTTACATGAAAGAGTTGCTTTACAATTATGCTAACAACGATTTTTAAATTTTAGGGAGCATGAAAATGAAACGACAAATATCAATAAAAGAAAGAGGTGGAACCAAGCGAAGAGTCAAGGGCGAGACTTTGTTGAATGGTTCAAAACTTGTGCTTTAATGGATGATGTTTCTGATCAACTTAAGAAGTTGTCTAGAGGACCAAACAGAGTTGCACGGCGTTTTTTTGGCTATGTCATTAATGGTTATAGGTTTCACACCAAACAACGTGATGCAAGACGTAAAACCCAAAGTAGTGGTGTGACGTTGATGTCCGTAACCCAAAGTTTTGCAAGCACTAAAGATAAAAATCCTACAACAAATTCAATAAATTACTATGGATCAATCATTGAAATAATTGAAGTAGACTGTTATGGTCATTTCAAGTTTGTGTTATTTAGATGTGATTGGTTTGAAGTTGAAGACGACAAGTACGGGTTGACTTGTGTTCACTTCAACAAGAGATGTTCTATGGATGACCCTTTTGTGTTAGCTTCACAAGTCCATCAATGCTTCTACATTCAAGATCCTATTGATGTGAATAGGAACTATGTTATGAAGACTTTTTCGAGAGACTTTTTTAATATGAAAGATGAGTCTTATTCAAATGCCCAACATTTGTATCAAAGAGAGTTGTTAGATCATGCGGTAAATCTAGCTACGAGCGATGACAACTGTGAAGTTGAATTGGCTAGGAGTGACATACCACCAACCATTATTGAAAAGTCTCTGCTTGATTCAAATGAAATGGATGTTGGAGATGATTCTGATTTTGATGACACTTTGTTTGACTACATGGATTAGTTTATTTTTCATTTCATAATTTATTATAGTTAATATAAGGTGATATTGGAATCTGTGCATTGATTATTATAATTTCTCATAAATTTTTATCACTCACATGTGTGTTTAGATATTAATATATATATTGTGTTTCAATGATGCAGGTAGTGTTTTCTTTAATTTCATTTCAAGAACATCTCCATTCAAGTTACAAACTACAAAGGGTGTAGGAAAATGGACAAGGACAATGATTTTGATTTTGAACAACTTAAAGCTAAATCAAGTGTGGACTTGCTTCAAAAGTATAAAATCAAGGTGGAAAATGAGAAAGCTTCAAAAAGAAGACATGGAAGCAATTCAAATCAAGGAAAAAATCAACATATTGGAAGCACTCAGCAGTAGCCTATTTGCCTCGTAAGAAGTTATTTCCAATTCCAAGTTTTCTAAATCTATAGTAGATAGTAAATTTGGTAATTAATGCACTAGTAGTCCGATAAACACAGTATTGTTTGCTAGCTCCAGTTATTGTGAAAATATGTGTTTCTGTCTACCATAAAGTTTCATCAAAATATCTGATATTCATGCATTACTTTTTGTCTGTCATTGAACTACTACTTGTAAATTTTTTTTTCCTTAGATACCCTATACATTTCATTTCTTTTTGTTTTAGAAGAAATTGGGTAGAGATCAAGAGAAGAGAGAAAATAAATTTATCTTGTTTAGAAATAGGAAGAGAGAGACGGAATGAGTCCAAATACATGCATGTATTTTTGGTATTTATATTTTAGGATTGAGGAGGTACTAATATGCAATTTCAAAAGAGCGGGGTTATTAGGATTTAGGAAGGAAATAAATGAGAGAGATCATATTAATCTTGGAAATTACACAAGCCACTGTAAATTGAATTAGTGATGAAAAACTTAAATATATATATATAGCACTAACTAAGTTTAAATATGATTGTGATTTGTGTAGTTAAGAAAAAATGTAGGAAGCGCCAATTATATATATGTCAATCTATGGACTTGAAAATTCAAACTTGAATTGGTTCACTTAATTAGCTTTTTGATAATTACCACCACATTAAAGTAGTTTTTGATTCCACCCCTGTTTTATTTAAATTTTGTTCTGTGATTTTCAGTTTAAACACTATTCTATGATTCACCCTATATTTGTGTTTGAAATGTTAAATAGCGGCCATCCCGCTTTCCGCTATACCGCTATAGCGTTTTTTGGGCCTGTCGCTACTCTCCGCTATCCGAGATTTAAAACACTGGTTCCAATATCAGTGCCAAACAGCATCTAATTTGGTGTTCATTTGATATACTTGTAGCTTTATGAATGTGATAGTGTGGTATCTAGTGGTTTAGTTTCTAGTTCATTTGAGTCAATGATTTTCTCCGAACATAATTAAGTATGTCTGTTGGTCTCTTCTGATGGTTGAGAAATTTCCTGGCAGTTTCATCTGCAAGTGAGTTCTGTAATCCATGTTGTTCCAGTTTACCATTTCTTGTATGATGCCAACTATCTTGTTGGTCAATGGGATGAGAGTACTAATAATATGGAACTGCAGGTTATATTCTCACTTGTTATTTCCCTTTTCCACATTTGGTTTCTAATGCATGTCTGCTGGTGTAGACAGGCTTGAGCTTCTCATTTGTGTGCAAGTTTAGTAAGGGAATTTAGAACATGTTTTTTGCAATATAACTTTTGCAATGTTTTTTGTACTTAATGAAGTAACAAATTATATATGCTCAGATACATTAATTATGTCCTTGAAGTAGCAATATAATGATACATTATGTCTGCTAATTTTGACGTTAATTTTTCCCTTGAAATGATTAGATTAAGAAGTTTGTGATGCGATTAAGAAGCTTGGATAATACAGTAGTTTGCGTTTGTCAGTAATAATAGCAAAGGGATGATGAAACAGGGAGTTTCTACGTGTTGCCATACAGCAACAGTTTCAACGTTATGTATGGCAACAGTTTCAACGTGTTGCCATACCTGGCAACGGTTTCAACGTGTTGCCATACCTGGCAACAGTTTAAAATTGTTGCCACAGATGGAGACGGTTTAGGACCGTTGCCATAATTGGCAACGGTTTCAACGTGTTGCCATACCTAGCAACGGTTTTCGACCGTTGCCACACATGGCAACGGTTTACGACCGTTGCCATACCTAGCAACGGTTTTAAACCGTTGCCATAGGGTGGAAATCAAAACCGTTACGTTCCAACTGGCAGTGGCAACGGTTTTCAGCTTGCGTTGCCTTTGGGGGCAAATAACCGTTGCCTATAGCTAAGGCAACGGCCGCAAGAACAGCGGTTTGAAAACCGTTGCCGTATCTTTTGGCAACAATTTTATGGCTTTTTAGAATGTTTTTCGAGCGTTGCCATAGGGTCTAAATGAGGGTGCATTCCAGAGATGGCTGTTAGAATAATTAAACATGATATTGGTCACGCAGTTCGGCCAATCTTTGCCTACGTCTGCGACTACAGAGTAGTTGTAGTTCCGTTTTATTAACTGTATATTGTGTTTTGAGTACAAGCACTAATGAGTTTAAATAGAGAAAACCTAACGGGCCTGGGCCGAATACATATATAAAACTACTATTTACAACACATTTTAACACTCCCCCTCAAGCTGGAGCATATAGATTGTAGACATCCAGCTTGTCACATATGTAAGTTATCCTTGGTCCCCGAAGAGCTTTTGTGAAGATATCTGCCAATTGATCATTGGAACTAACAAATGAAGTAGCAATGTCACCGGACACAATCTTCTCACGAACAAAATGACAATCAATTTCAATGTGTTTGGTTCGCTCGTGAAAGACTGGATTGGACGCAATATGTAGGGCTGCTTGATTATCACAGATGAGACTTATAGTGCTTATTTTACAGAAGCGCAACTCTTGGAGAAGATGTTTCAGCCATGTAAGCTCCTGAGTGGTAAGTGCCATAGCTCGATATTCGTCGGGTAGGTACTATGTGCGCCAGAGTACGGCTGACTAGGTGACGGGTTTGTCGAGCCAGGTGGGCTCTGGACCCAAGACTGCTGACTCGGGCAATACCCACCTGTCCTGCCAATCCCTGTTTCCGGGGCAAAGGCTTTCCCCCCTGCGTAAGCCGGGTAGTTAGCCGCGGTAGAACACCCATAGGATGGTCCTTGCGGGAGACCCACCAAGTCTGCTGCCTCGGGCGGCCCTCTGGTCATTTGCACTTGTCCCTGCTGAAGAGAAGCCGTGTTAGTGGCATTCGCCATAAACTGCCCCTCAGTGTTGGCAGTGGCAAAAGTACCAAGTTGAGGAATTGCAGGGGTAGGATTTACCTGATGAGAGAATGCCTTCTGAGGCCCAGTCACTGTTGCATGCTTCCCATTGGGTTATAGGAACTACGTAGCTTTGAATTCTCCATCGCACCAGGAGATACGTAGGAGCGAGAGGCCAACTCTCGTCAAGCGCCAAAAATAAAAATTTTCATTAAGTCTTCTCACTCCCTTTTCAATAAAGAGGCAAAATAAAAGCATTTTCAAATCAACACTTCAAACCACACATTTAATTAAAGGTTCCCTTTCGGTAGAAAGGAGGTACGGGGTGCTAATACCTTCCCCATGCCTAACCGACCCCCGAACCCATATCTCTAGTTTTCGAAAGACCATCCGCCTTGTCTAAAAGACCTTTTTTCAATGTTTTGGTCTTAAAATTAAAATATTGGTGGCGGCTCCATACCTTTTCCACGTTGTCAAACGAAAAGTCCCAAACCGGATTTTTCGGGCGCAACACATGTGTTCTTAATTCTGGATGTTAGAGGCTTGTCAAGCATAGCTAAATCTCAATGATGTGCTTAGTGTATATATATATCCCGTGAGGACTCATCACTTATGATTCACTCTCTGGTGCTCTAATCATTTTGTTTGCCTTGATTGTAATTAAGTTTTATCTCTGATTGTCATTCTCCTTGAAGTCTTGGAAAAACATCTCTCTTACAACTTTGCATTCTTTGGGTTCATTGGAAATTCATGTGCTATTTTTATGTCTTGTATTGTGTATTTTGCCCGGAGTGCAAAAGCTTAAGTGTGGGGAAATTTGATTAGTGCATTTTAATTCACTCTTTATAGCTTTGCATTTGGTCTTTTTAATTGTGCTTTGTACCTAATATTTAAGTCTTAGCACATTTCTAGACTTTGAGTCTTATTTGAGCAGTATGGCAATTTCCTGATTAGTTCTTGTTTTTATTGCATATTGACACTTGCCTACTCTGCAGGTCATAACTTTGGCTGTGGTTATCTGATTGCGGCGTGCAAATATGCATTGGAAAGCTAAGGAACAGAGCTACAATTCCTATGTTGAGCTCGAAACCCAATTCTGAAGTCTTGTTGGTCGAAACTCCGGATTACCGAAACAGTACTGTGTAAAACGGGTTTTGGGCCGAATTTTAGTTTGTTAACGGGCTTTTATCATAGAACCCATTTGGGGATTTAGGCTTTTGGTTGAGCTGAGACTTAATATAGTTCAGCAGCCGTCTTTCTCTTCTCTTACGCATTATTATATAATTTTGAGGACTTGGTGCTCTAACCTCGATGGAAGCTTAAAGCTCTATATCAATCTATTGAAGGGTGCTCCTTGTAAGGATTTTGAGGTTCGGTGCTTAATGTTTATTTCGTTTTTATGGTTTTAATTCTTTCTCTATCAATTTCATCTCCGTAATTGTTACTACAAATTCTGTTTGTGTTTTGCTTAATTACTCAAACTCTGTGATTCGTTTTGCTTATGTGATTCGTTTTATGATTCAGTTTTGCAACTTTCATTATTCAAACTATTTTATCGTTTGTTTAATCTTGTTTGGGTAGGAATTGATAGAGTCTATGACGTTTGTTTATAGGATTGATAGAATTCTGTTATGATGTCAATTGTGTTCTATGGTGCTTGTTCACTATCACGATTGAGTGAACACACTGTTTTGACGCTTGCTTTAAAACAATGCGAATTTGTATGAATTAACTAACGCTTGTTTAGTTAGTTTATGATCAATCAAGAATTATCAAACCTTGCACGAATCTTCATTTTAGAAACGATGATAAATCCAAGAAACGCACCTGAAACCAATGGATTGATTGCCTCTCTTTAATTGTTTTTCTAGTAAACTGAAATCGCTTTCTCCAAAATCCCCTAATTTTTAGTTTCGTTCTTGATTCTGGTAGTTTTTAATTTAGAGGTCCTTGTGAGACGACCAGTGTTAAATTCCTTGTACTATATTTTATATCATTATAATTATTTTGACCCGCATACGACCGCTGATCACCCATCAGCCATCCATGGACACTTTCCGTCGATGGGTTGTCAAACAAAGGAGGAAGCAGGGACGACATAACACTTGAGGGTTCGGACTGAATCCTACTAAAGCTTTCCCTCAGGTTTGCTTTCAAGGAAAGTAATAACCAGGAAGAATATGAAGCCCTCATTGCATGGATGAATCTTTCTTCATAACTAGAAGTAAAGACACTACAGGTTCATAGTGACTCCCAACTGGTGGTGGATAGGTGCAAGGTGAATTTCAAACTCTGAATCCTCAACTGACCAAATATCGCGACAAGGTAATATATCTTATGATGAAATCCATTCTATTGACCTGACATATGTATCCAGGGAACAAATTGCCACGGCCGACGTATTATCCAATCTGGCCAACATCAAGAAGCTAGGGCAAAACCAGTCTATGATCCAAGAAACACTGGCACAACCAACCATTGAAGTTACTGCAGTCCTAAGCTTGTCAGAAGCGGAGCCTGAGGAAATGTAGGAACTATCTGACCATCTGGAACATGGACGAATCCCGACCAACCAGGATAGTGCAGTCAAAATCAAAAAGTCCTAGACACGCTACCTAAGGCTCGATGAACGATTATACAAGGGAGGATTCTCTACACCGCTCTCGAGATGCCTAACAAAGAATGAAGCTGAACATGTCCTTGGAGAGATTCATGCAAGATCTTGCGGAAGCCACATGGGAGGGAGATCGTTAGCAGCCAAAGTCCTACGCACTGGTTATTATTGGCCCACAACGAATAAAGACAGTACCGTCTACTGCGGTGATGCAAAAAATGCCAGAGCTTTGGCAATATATCAAAGGCCCCACCTTCTAAGCTTCAGTTCATCTTATCTCCATTGTTGTTCCATATGTGGGGAGCCGACATCCTGGGTCTGTTCCCCCTGCTCCCAGCTAGGTCAAATTTCTGATTGTTGCTATCAACTACTTCACCAAATGGGTAGAGGCGGAGCTAGTTGCAACCATCTCCGTAGAGAGAGTTTGACGCTTTTATTGAATGAAGATCATATGTCGGTTCGTCTTACCATCTACAATCATAAACAGCAACGCCACACAATTTGCCATCAACCCGGTAGCGGAACTCTCCTATGAATGGGGAACCAAGAAAATTTTCGCTTCAGTTGAGCATCCCCAAACAAACAAACTCATCGAAGAAGCGAACAAGGTAATCCTTAACCACATGAAGAAAAGGTTAGACGACACCAATAGAAACTGGGCCGAAGAGCTCCCCCACCTCCTACGGTCATGCCATACAACCCCACATTCCACTATAGAGGAAACACCTTTTCTACTAGTTTTTGGCACAAATGCCATGATTCCAGTCGAGGCATTTGAGCCAATCCCATGCAAAATTCTATCTGACGAAGGAAGCAACGAGCTCATCCTACGAGTAAGCCTCGCCCTGGTGGATGACTGTTGAGCCCTGGCCAAACTAAAAGCAAAATGGTGTAAATGGTGTGCAACCAGAAAATACAACACAAAGGTCATGCCCTGGAAATTCAAAGCAGGAGACTTGGTACTCAGAAGAACTACAAGAGTGGAGGCATTCGGTAAATTGTCACCAAACTAGGAAAGACCATTCTGCGTCTGAGCCGTTGTTGGGAAAGGAATGTTTAAACTGGAGCACCTAGACAACAAAGATGTCCCAAGATCATGGAATGAAGTAAACCTGCGGCACTATTTAAACTAGCACAAAATGCACACAACTTTCAATGTTCCCAAATGCCAATGAAATGTTAAACAAAAGTGCTTCATTCAATCAATTTAGCAACATTAATGCCAACAGCTCCCGAGGCCTAGCTCGGGTCAATCTTCCCCTCTGTCAATAGGCAGTTAATTGGGTTTCAAACAACAGCTTTCTATTAACGAACAGAACCAACAGACTCCCAACCAAGGCACACTAAGACCTACGGGCAAAATAATACCTTCAAACTAAAACCCAAGCATGACTCGGCCTCCTTCTCCACCCTCGTACGGTACATTGGGTTTCTCCTGATCTAATTCGGGAGGGGTTTAAGGTTAAAAGGCTTAAAACTAAACCCGAGCAACAACTAGGTTTCCCTCTCCACCCTTGTGTGGTACACTAGGTTTCTCCTGATCTAATTCAGGAGGGGTATAAGGTAAAGAGCCTTAAACCAAACCCGAACAATGACTTAGTTTTCCCTCTCTGCCCAAAAGCGGTATGTTGGGTTTCTTCTAACCTAACTCAGTAGTGGTTTAAGGTGAAGAGTCTTAAACCTAACCCGAGCAACAACTTGATTTCCCTCTCCACCCTCGTGCGGTACATTGGGTTTCTCCTGATCTAATTCAGGAGGGGTTTAATGTGAAGAGCCTTTAAAAAAATCCAAGCAACAACTCGGCTTACCTCCCTCGTGCGGTACGCTGGGTTTCTCCTGATTTAATTTGGGAGGGGTTTAAGGTAAAGAAAATTAAACCAAACTCGAGCATGCCTCGGTCGTTTAAGGTGAAGAGTCGTAAACCAAATCTGAGCATGCCTCGATCGTTTACAGTGAAGTGCCTAAAACCAAACCTGAGCGCGCCTCAGTCATTAAAGGTGAAGAGCTTCAAACCAAACACAAGCATGCCTCCACTACAAGAATTTCGTGGATTTCCGGCGTCCAAAATCCGCCGGTAATTAGACATTATCGGCGGATTTTTTCCGCCGGAAAGGCGCTGGTAATTCGCCCGCAGGTAACGGTTACCGGCGGATTTTCCGCTGGTAATTTCCGGCGGATTGTAACGGTTCCGCCGGTAATTTTCGGTGAATTTTTCAAGGGAAAATCTGCCAAAAATTACTGGCGGAAACTCCGCCGGTAACCGTTACAATCCGCCGGAAAACAATTGCAAATTAAATTAAAAACCCGCCGGTAAATGATTAAATCCGCCGGTAATTAATTTTATTTAAAAAAACAGTTTTAAATTCGTTTATTTAAAAAATATAATTTTATTATTATTTGTTAATTAAAATATCTTTTATTTAATTCATAAAAAACAGTTTTTAATTCGTTTATTTAAAAAAATAATAATATTATTATTATTTGTTAATTAAAAAGTCTATTATTTAATTAAGGCTAAATTATAGTTTTGGTCCCCCTATTTTCAAAAATTCAGATATTTGGTCCCCCTATTTTAAAACTCAGACATTTGGTCCCCTAATTTTAAAAAATCAAATACATTTAGTCCAAAGAGGGACCAAATGTCTTTGATATTTTAAAATTGGGGGACTAAATGTCTTTGATTTTTTAAAATTGAGGGACCAAATGTCTTTGATTATTAGCCATAAAAAACAGAAAATTCCTCTCAGGACTAAATGTCTTTGATTTTTTAAAATTGGGGGACCAAATGTCTGAGTTTTAAAATAAGGGGACCAAATGTCTGAATTTTTGAAAATAGGGGGACCAAAACTATAATTTAGCCTTTAATTAATAAAAATTAAATTAAATTTATAGTATAAATGCTAATTAAACGAGAATTGAATAACACTTTAAATGATAAAAAAATTGCATAAACATCCAAGAATTAAAATATTTATTACAAAATACAAATTAAAATATCCAAGATCTAATAAAACTGCTAGTCATAGTAGCGCTCAGACGAGTTACTAAACCATGTTTCTAAATCAATTGTGTTGAGGTCTAGATCTGTGTTGATCTGCTGCAGGGGTTGCTCGGGTTGCTGCTGGGGCTGCTGTTGGGGCTGCTGCTGGGGCTACTGGGGCTGACCATATGGGCTGTGAAAGGAAGGCTGGAAGACTGGTGCGTACGGCTGAAAAGCAGAGCCGTAAGGCTGCTGCATCTGCATCTGCTGCGGTGGATAAAATGATGATGATGATGATGATGATGATGATGATGACGGCATAAATGGCCTCGAGTATTGAGACATAGTATCCATCATTAGCTTATAGTGCTCTTCATTCAACCGCTGCTGCTCCGCCTGGTGCTTCCGCAACTGCCGCATTTCTTCATTATGTTTTTTTCTCCTGGTCGTTCAATTTCTGCGTCAACAGCTCAACATCGTTTATTTCTGAAGACGTAGGGACATAATTGCGACCAGGACTTCTCTCTGAAGAAGTTGCGGAACCACATTTGGAATAATGGAATCTAGGAAAGCAGACGGGCCCATACCACCAAGATCCTACTAACCGGCCCATTTTTGATGGCCCAACAGATTCCTGCCAAGCAACAAAAGCCGCTCGACTCTCCTCAACGGGATCAATCTCAGTACTGCCACTACTTAGCTGAGTTTCACGATAATTGGTCTGTCATTCATAAAAATTTTCCTGAAAGCAACAACACCAAGAAATGTATAACCAAATTAGTATGTATATATATATATGTAATATATAATAATAATATATATATATATAATAAAAACAATATATAAATATAAATATAATAAACGTTATTTACCGTGATATTTCTTGATCGTTGTTCAACAAAATCACCAGTCTCCTCTCGCATATGAAGTTGGCAGTGTAACTCAGGCAAAGTAGGTGGCCGACCAAGGCTGGCCTCCTATATATATACAGTTACTATTTAATATTATTATTTTATAAAATATAAAATACGTATGTATATACTATTAAATTTACCATCCGTCTGTAAATTTCAGCAGCATTGATAGAACCACCCGTATTTATGCAACCCCCTCTCTCAGAAGCACGATTCTTCTTGGCTCTCTCACATATTTTTTTGTACTTCTCATCTCTCCATTTCACTTGGAGCTCTTGCCAATCAGAATCGCCAATCCATTCCGGCTGCGTCCCCTTATTACGCCATTCCCGGAGCATTTCAGAAAAGCGATGAGAAGCTCTTGTGTTGAATGTTCTCTGAACTTCTTTCGTCGCATCACTTTTCCATGCCATTTTTTCCTATTTAAACAAATTTACTTGTTAGTAAAAACAAATTAATCAATTCAACAAAATTAAAAAACTAAATATTAATTAATTGGAAAAAAACTTACTCTGAATGTAGTCCACATCTTAGACGACGGATCTTTTCTTACCTCCGTCCAATTCTTCTACGGTTTAGTGTAATTTGCTTTTATTATGTCTGTGATTGTGCCAGCCACAATCCTCCCAGGAATAAATGTGTACATAAAAAAGATAAATGTTTAGATAATAATTTATATTTAAAGTTTTAAATATAAATCAAACAAATATCATTAATAAATAAATTACTTAATTAATACTTACTGCTTGCGACAACCTTCACCACTATACGACCGTCAGGCGTAACCTCAAGCACCTCATTCTCAATATTATACCTGGTTATCCCATCCGCATCTGGCGGGGGTGTCACAGTAGCGGCTGGAGGCACAAATGGACGACTCAGCGTACTAGGTCCGCTGCCATCAGCCGTAGTAGGTGGAGCCACAAAATCTCCATCAACAACGACGCGAGTTACAGGACGGCGACGACCACATAAAGAAGTAGCAATCTTCTTAAAAAAAACGGGTCGGTGGGTCGACAGGAGGTAGGTCATGATCGGAATCTGATCCTGATGATGCCATGACTGTATGTATCTATATATATATATATACATGATAAATAAGAAATAATGAATAACATAAATGATGAATAACATACATGATGAATAACATACATGATGAATAACATTAACATACATGAATCAAAGTGTGATAAATCTAAATATTAATTATTTCATAACAAATTAATTAGAATCTCATTCTTTCTCGAACTAAAGGCAATAGGAAGTAAGCACTCCATGAATACATGACAATCATCCCATGTAACTTCTCATTATCCACATCGGAACATCTTGCTAAATTGGAAGAATAACCGTCTGGCATTTTCAACTCAGAAATCCACCGATAAACTGCTTTCGCTTGCTCCGTAGATAAAGTATAATTGCCTTTGGGTTTCAGTGTCCTGTCGTTAGCTTGCTGAACCAATAACAAATCCTTTCGCCTGCAGTAATGATCCACGTCATTTTACCCGCAATTTCCATTGAAGTCAACATCTTCTTCAGTCTTGGTATAATCGACAAATAGAACATTGCTTTCCTTGGAACTGGTTTGCCTTTGCTTGTCCCTTTCCTGCTGACACGATACCGTGGCTCTTGACAAAACTTGCATTCCAGCAACTCTCCATCATTTATGCCAAACTCATTGTTATAATAGATCATGCAACCAAACACACAACAATCAACTCTTATAGATTTTAAACCAAGCTTCGATACCAATCTTTTAGCATCATAATAACTCTGCGGCAAAAGTCCTCTAACAAGGGTTGCATCCAACATCATTTTTGTCATGTATTCCATGCACAATTCCGCAACGTTAAATTGAGACTTAAGACCCAACAACCGAACACACATTGATAACTTAGAGTCTGTAGATCCTTCAAATAATGGTTTATTTGTCTCACTCAAAAACATATAAAACCTCTGAGCTTCCTCGTTTGGAACTTCTTCAGCATCATATTGTTGTTCTTCGAAATCAAAATTTACACCGACAGCATCAGATATCATCCCCTGAACAACATCAAACGGCGGTTCATATCCGGTAGTCGTTGGATTACTACTTGATGTGGAAGCTACGACTGGACTTGACGCGAGACCTTGATCCACTTGGATAGGAACATTATCAACCGCATGAACTCCAGCTGCTACCTCGCCATGACGGGTCCATATCCAGTAATTTGGCTTAAACCCATTATTGTACAAATGAAGTCGAATATCAACTTCCTTTTTTATAGATCGAAACACACATATGGAGCAAGGACTTCTAATTTCAGCTTGTCGCTCAAATTCTTTTTGACGCTTAGCAAAAAGAACAAATTCTTTGACTCATTGTACAAAACGTCGTTTCAACTCAGTTCTTCCAGGAAATATTCTATCATACATCCAACTACGATCCATTTTTTTGTGTACGTTCCTTAATTATAACATACACAACACAACATATATCACGTGTATTAGAATAATACACATTGGTATGGATATTTTATATTTGACCAAATATATAAATGGTAATGTATTTTTAGTAACATTTTATTTTACTAAAAATTTTACTTTTTTACAAAAAAATGTAAATAACAAACAATTATTACAATTTCGGCTAATAACATCAAATAACATTAACATAACATCAAATAACATTAACATAACATCAAATAACATTAAAATAATTCGTATTTAATTTTACTACAAAATAACTAATAATTTTTCGGTTTTTAACTAATAAATAAAATAATTCGTATTTTATAATAATAACAACAAATACATATAAATAAAATAATTCGTATTTTATAATTCGTATTTTACAACACAATAAATAAAATTTATTTTATTTTTGTAAAAAACTTATAATTTATAATAATAACAACAAATACATTTAATAACGAATAAATTTGTAAACTAACCGGTAATGTAGAGAAGTCTCTGACAAAACTCCAAAGTGGCAACTCCAAAGTGGCAACTCCAAAGTGGCAACTCCAATCAATTGCAAAACAAATAATAACAAAAAAATATTAAACAACACATATTTAAAAATTAAGTATTAACTAAAATAATCAAAATTTAGTTAAAAAACATACCTTAAACAAAACTTAAGAACAAAACAGACTTCGAAAAGAGTGAATCGAGAGATATTGAGAAGAAAATAGTGAGAGATTTAGGAGAAAAGAGTGAGATTTTGATGGCCTCCTTGTTGTGGGAAATGGCCATTCTTTTGATTTTCAATATAGATTCTGGTTGCAACTTATATTTTTGTGTTTTTAGGTGTAAAAAGGATAAACAAAGGGGAAAGGGGGAGTGACGAATTTCGTGGGTTTAGGGATGGGGAATTTAGGGACAGTTTCGGCACTAACGGGAAGAATGAATTCGGTTGCTGAATTCGGGAAGAAGATGGTGTTTAGGTTAGGGGCGCCACCTTAGTCTAATCCAAGACAAGGATAAGCCTATGAGTGTGAGGATCACCACAAGAAAAAGAATTCTTGATAAGATCGAATAAACTGGTCCAATCCAGAACCAAAGAGTATGAACTCAAAATCTTTGATAAAGTCTTTCTGAAAATCCATTGACACTTAAACTCCCTATTTATAATAAGGGAGGATCTTTCTGAATACAAAGGAAAAGAAATAAAGGGTACCCAAAAATTACAAGAATACTAGTCAAAACAATTAAGAAAATATCCTAGTTGATTTGGCGTTGAATGTGCCATTAATGATTAGGATCTCGCAATTTCCTTTTCCTTTGATTGCCTTTCTTGATTAGCAAGTTTGCCTTCCTTGATCAGCAAGTTTGTTGACGCCATCAATTCACACAAATATGCGCCACACACACACCACTTGAAGTGGATTAAACACACTAAAAAAATAACTTGTAATGAAATAACTTAGTGCCTTGGTCCCAAATAAATCAATTGGTCACATGCACTTTTAATTTAATAAAATGATATAAATTTGGCGCCTTTGTCATGCAAATTGCGCCTCCTCCATAGCTTGTATCACAAGCATGGTTTTTGGTGCAATTACATTGTTGCCCTCTTTTGCAATGGTCTTAGTCATGAATTGGACTAAGCCTTCTTGGACTCTCTTTGACCTTGCCCTAGTCATTGGACTTCCTAAGCTTTGAATGGCATTTTTGTGCTCCATGTCCTCATCATTCCCTCCCTCTTGAGGAGAATTCGACCTCCAATTGAAATCTTCATCACCCACATCAAAAGGAGACAAGTCAGCAACATTGAAAGTGGCACTAACATCATACTCACCGGGGAGGTCAACTTTATAAGCGTTATCGTTGACTTTGGCAATCACTTGAAAAGGGCCATCGCCCCTAGGCATTAACTTAGATTTCCTGTGTGATGGAAACCTTTCTTTCCTCATATGAATCCAAACCCAATCTCCGGGTTCAAAAGTAACCTGTTTGCGCCCTTTATTGGCACTTTTGGCATAGCTTTCATTTTTCTTTTCAATTTGCAGTTTGATTTTCTCATGCAAACCTTTTACAAATTCATCTTTGGCTTTGCCATCTTTATGCTTCAAGAGAGATGTGTCAGGTAAAGGTAAAAGATCAAGAGGAGTTAAAGGATTATAACCATACACAATCTCAAATGGGGAGTGATTTGTGGTACTATGGACAGCCCTATTATAAGCAAACTCAACATGTGGAAGCCATGATTCCCACATTTTCAAATTCTTTGACAGCACAGCCCTTAAAAGGGTAGAGAGAGTTCGGTTTACTACCTCAGTTTGCCCATCAGTTTGGGGATGACAAGTTGTAGAGAATAGTAACTTAGTTCCCACCTTACCCCACAAAGTTCTCCAAAAGTGGCTTAGAAATTTACTGTCTCAGTCGGACACTATGCTTTTTGGAAGGCCATGTAAGCGCACCACTTCTTTGAAAAACAAATCAGCAATGTGGCAGGCATCATCCACCTTTTTGCATGAGATGAAATGTGCCATTTTTGAGAACCTGTCTACAACAACAAAAATAGAATCTTTCCCGTTCTTTGTTCTAGGCAACCCTAAGACAAAGTCCATGGAAAGGTCAATCCAGGGATATTCAGGAACAGGCAATGGGGTATACAACCCATGGGGCATAACTTTGGATTTGGCCTTTTTGCAAACAATGCATCTTTCACAATATTTTTGCACATCAACTTTCATGTGAGGCCAATAAAAATGTTCTTTCAAAAATTCCAAAGTTTTAGAAACACCAAAATGTCCCATTAAGCCCCCCTCATGCGCCTCTTTAACTAAGAGTTCTCTAATGGATCCTTTTGGCACAGACAACCTTTTTTCTTTAAATAAATAATCATTGTGCCTAAAAATTCCATTTTGGGCAGCATGCACACATTCAACATATTTAGCAGAAAAATCAAGGTCATGCTTATACAAATCCTTAATGTGCTCAAGACCAAAAATTTTAGTTTCAAGGGTAGAGAGTAATGCGTACCTCCTTGATAGTGCATCAGCCACAACATTGCCTTTACCCTTCTTATGCTTAATCACATAAGGAAACTGCTCCAAAAATTCAACCCATTTGGCATGCCTCTTGTTCAACTTACCTTGTCCTTTTAGATACTTCAACGACTCATGATCACTATGAATGACAAATTTTTTGGGCAGCAAGTAATGTTGCCATGTTTGCAACGCCCTTACTAAGGCATACAATTCCTTATCATAAGTTGAGAAGTTTAGGGAAGCCCCTTTTAATTTCTCACTAAAATAAGCAATTGGGTGTCCTTCTTGCATCAAAACAGCCCCAATCCCAACATTCGAAGCATCACACTCAATTTCAAAAGATTTTGAAAAGTTAGGCAATGCTAGAATTGGTGCTTGGGTGAGCTTTTCTTTAAGGTTAGAAAAAGCTTGTTCTTGTTTCTCACCCCATTTAAAACCAATTTCTTTTTTAACAATTTCATTAAGAGGAGCCGCAATAGTACTAAAGTCCTTTACAAACCTTCTATAGAAACTTGCTAACCCATGAAAACTTCTTACCTCAGTCGCACTTTTGGGAGTTGGCCACTCTTTGATTGCCTTCACCTTTGCTTCATCTACATGTACTCCTTGAGAGCTTATGACAAAACCTAGAAAAATAACTTGGTATGTGCAAAATACACATTTTTCCAAGTTTGCATACAAACTTTCTTTTCGTAACACATTTAAAACAGCCTTTAGGTGAGTGCAATGGTCCTCCAAATTTTTGCTATATATCAAGATATCATCAAAATATACGACAACAAATTTTCCCAAAAATTCCCTCAAAACATGGTTCATTAATCTCATGAAAGTGCTGGGTGCATTAGTTAAACCAAAAGGCATAACTAACCACTCATATAAACCATATTTAGTTTTGAAAGCAGTTTTCCATTCATCCCCTTCCCTAATCCTAATTTGATGGTATCCAATTTTCAAATCAATTTTGGAAAACAAGCATGCACCAAATAGTTCATCAAGCAAGTCATCTAACCTAGGTATTGGGTGTCTATACTTAATAGTGATATTATTAACAGCCCTACAATCAGTGCACATTCTCCAACTACCATCTTTCTTAGGAACTAAAATAACAGGGACGGCACATGGACTTAAACTTTCTCTTACCCAACCTTTACTTACCAATTCAACCACTTGCTTTTGTATCTCTTGTGTTTGTTGCGGATTGCTCCGATAGGCTGGCCTATTAGGCAACGCGGCCCCTGGGATGAGATCAATGTGGTGTTCAATCCCTCTCAAAGGTGGCGACCCACTTGGTACTTTCTTAGGAAACAACTCCTCAAATTCCTGCAAAAGAGAATTTATGCAATTTGGCAATTCTTGAGTGTTAGGTAAATTTTCAAGCAAGGCCACCTCTTTACTAAAAAGCAAATATAGTGGCTGATTTGTAAAAATTGCATTTTTAACCTCCCCTTTTGTCGCCATCAAACTTTCTTTCTTTTTTTCATCAATTTTTTTTGTCACTCTTTTTTCTCTCTTTTTCTTTGGCGATCTTTTCTTCTTTTTCTTTTTCTTTTTCCTTTTCTTTTTCTTTCTCTTTTTCTTTTTCTTTTTCACATTTTTCTCTCAATTCTTTTTGATCAGCTCTCACCTCACTTGGACTCAAAGGAGCCAATACAATTCGTTTTTCATGATGAGCAAAGGAATACTTGTTGGTACGCCCATCATGGATGGCCTTTTTGTCACCAAGGCCTTCCCAACAAGACATGACTAGCCTCCATAGGAACTACATCACAAACAGCCACATCCTCATATTTACCAATTGAAAAAGAAATTTCTACTAGCTTATCAACAATCATTTCAATATCATTGACAAGCCACTGAAGCTTATATGGTTTGGGATGTGGTTTAGTTTCTAGTTGGAGTTTAGAGACTAACCTTGTGCTAGCAACATTGGTACAACTTCCACCATCAATAATAAGGGAACATACCTTGCCTTGTATAAGGCACCTTGAGTGAAATATGTTCTCCCTTTGAGTAGTATCTTCCTCCTTTACCACGGCTTCCAATAACCTTTTCATCATAAGTAATTCTCCACTAGGCATTTGGGTCTCCTCCTCATCAAAATCCCCTTCATACACTTCAGCCCCTTCATCCTCCTCCTCAACCTCCTCTACAAGCATCATTCTTTTGGTAGGACATTGAGCTGCAATGTGTCCTAAACCTTGGCACTTGAAACACTTAACAACCCGGTTAGTTGGAACAACTTGAGAAGGATTAGTTGTAGTGTTTTTACCTTTTGGGTCAGCCGCAGTTTCTTTGGATGATGAAGTACCTTCATTCTTAACATTGCTCTTCCAATTTTGGGGATTGGAAGTGGTAGTGCTTCTTCTTATTTGACCCTTCCTCTTGAGTTGTTGTTCTATCTTTGTTGCTTGATGAACCAAATTGTCTAGTTGAACATAGTGTTGTAGTTCCACTATGTCACTTATATCACGATTTAGACCATGCAAGAATCTAGCCATGGTTGCTTCTTCATCTTCCACCACATCGGCTCTAATTTTCGCCACCTCCATCTCCTTGAAGTACTCATCAACACTTTTGTTACCTTGGGTGAGCCGCTGCAATTTGTTGTGCAACTCTCTGTTGTAGTATGATGGAATGAATCTCTTCCTCATGAGTCTCTTCATCTCCTCCCATGTGGCAATGGCTGGCTCATTGTGCCTTCTCCTCTCCTTTGTCAATTGATCCCACCACACCAAAGCGTAATCTGTAAATTCAATGGAAGCAACCTGCACTTTTTGAAGATTAGTGTAATTGTTACAGGAAAAAATTTGTTCAATCTTAGTTTCCCATTCCATATACACATCCGCATCATTTTTCCCAACAAACTGTGGTACTTTTATTTTTATACCACCCAACCTATCTCCTCTAGGCTCTTCACACATTCTTCTCCTCTGAGCCTCCTCGTCACTGTTATTTTGTCTGTTTTCTAACTGATCAATTCTTTCATGTATACCTTCCACTTCCTCTTTCAAAATTTCTTTCATTTTTGCCGTGAGGGCTTCTAGTAGTAATCGATTTTGAGGATCCATAACTCTTATCAGTTCTTTAGAGAAACCAGCAAATGATCAAAACAAAGAAAAACAATTTCAAATAATAATCCACACACACAAAAAGCTTAGAATTGTAAGGAAAGGTCTCCAAAACAAGGTGGGTTAGAATAAGGAGTAAAATTTCAGGGTATATTATTTTTTGGTAGGCAAATTTCAGAGTATAGTAACAAGGAAGAAAAACAACCAGAATTTTTTTTTTGATTTTTTTTTTCGAATTTTTTTTATTAAACTCAAAAGTAAAAGAGATGTAAACAAAACCTGAAATTGGTTGAACAAACTAGAACCTTGCTCTGATTACCACATGATGGCCTCCTTGTTGTGGGAAATGGCCATTCTTTTGATTTTCAATATAGATTCTGGTTGCAACTTATATTTTTGTGTTTTTAGGTGTAAAAAGGATAAACAAAGGGGAAAGGGGGAGTGAAGAATTTCGTGGGTTTAGGGATGGGGAATTTAGGGACAGTTTCGGCACTAACGGGAAGAATGAATTCAGTTGCTGAATTCGGGAAGAAGATGATATTTAGGTTAGGGGCGCCACCTTAGTCTAATCCAAGACAAGGATAAGCCTATGAGTGTGAGGATCACCACAAGAAAAAGAATTCTTGATAAGATCGAATAAACTGGTCCAATCCAGAACCAAAGAGTATGAACTCAAAATCTTTGATAAAGTCTTTCTGAAAATCCATTGACACTTAAACTCCCTATTTATAATAAGGGAGGATCTTGCTGAATACAAAGGAAAAGAAATAAAGGGTACCCAAAAATTACAAGAATACTAGTCAAAACAATTAAGAAAATATCCTAGTTGATTTGGCATTGAATGCGCCATTAATGATTAGGATCTCGCAATTTCCTTTTCCTTTGATTGCCTTTCTTGATTAGCAAGTTTGCCTTCCTTGATCAGCAAGTTTGTTGACGCCATCAATTCACACAAATATGCGCCACACACACACCACTTGAAGTGGATTAAACACACTAAAAAAATAACTTGTAATGAAATAACTTAGTGCCTTGGTCCCAAATAAATCAATTGGTCACATGCACTTTTAATTTAATAAAATGATATAAATTTGGCGCCTTTGTCATGCAAATTGCGCCTCCTCCATAGCTTGTATCACAAGCATGGTTTTTGGTGCAATAACATTGTTGCCCTCTTTTGCAATGGTCTTAGTCATGAATTGGACTAAGCCTTCTTGGACTCTCTTTGACCTTGCCCTAGTCATTGGACCTCCTAAGCTTTGAATGGCATTTTGGTGCTCTATGTCCTCATCAGATTTAGGAGAAAAGAGTGAGAGATTTCGGAGTAGAGAGTGAAGAGTGAGTGAAGAGGGAGTGAGGAGGGGTTCGAATATATAGGAGAATGGGCGCCAACGGCTATTTTGCAAAATCCGCCGGAAATGTCAGTTACCGGCGGATTTTCTGCTTACCGGCGGATTTCGCAACGGCCATTCGCATTACCGGCGGATATATTTGAATTACCGGGGGATATTTGAATTACCGGCGGATATTTGAATTTTAAAATTTAAATATTATCCGCCGGAAATAGAGCTTACCGACGGATTTTTTGGCGGACTGTTACCGGCGGATTTGACTGCGATTACCGGCGGATTTATTTTAAAATTTTTTTTGGATCGACAAAATTATCCGCCGGTAATTGCGTTTACCGACGCATTTTCTTTAAATTTCACGTAATACCTAACCGCCGGTAAGTGTACCAAGTCCGGCGGTAATTTAAGAGTCGGAATAAAATCCGTCGGTAACATTGTAAAATCCGCCGGTAATATACTGAGGGATCCAGGCCGCCGGTAACGTGCCAAAATCCGCCAGTAATTTACCGGCGGACTAAATCCGCCGGAAATTGCTCGCCGGAAATGGCCAACATTCTGGTAGTTGGTCGTTTAAGGTGAAGAGCCTTAGACCAAATCCGAGCTCGACTCGGACGCTAAAGGCGAAAGAGCTTAAAATGAATGCACGAGCAGCGAATCGGATTCCCCACCAACCCCGCGTCGCTCGCCGGGTCGAAAAATAAAGGAGAGCAACGGGTAAAGAAAAATAAAGACAACTTTATTGCATAAGATACATATACAAAAGTAATCCCAGAAGGGTCGAACAACAAACAGAATGACATACGCAGACAACGCTAAAACAACTTTGAGCTCCGAGGCTCCCCTCACAATGACCAAAATTATCCGAAAGCACCACCATAATTAGAGAAGAATGCATGGTATCATCATTATCTGGGGAAGACACGCTTCTCAGAATCACTGCTTGAAAGAAATCAGAAGTTCCCTTCCCGTTAGTGATGAAGATGGAAGTTTGGAGACACCCTAGAAGATGGTAAAATCACCAGCACGGTACATCTGCGAGCAACCGAGATACTCGGACAGTGTCAGTCGTCATTGCCTACCCCGGAGTCACCTGTCAAGAAGGAATGCCAAAACGATCCCGAACACACCCGACGATGAACCGCAAAGTGCTCCCATTCACAAAGCACCAACATCCCCTCCAAAGCAACAACATAAGGACGACCACTGAAGCTAGAGGGAGGAGTGGTGTGCCGTGAACGGATTCCCAGATTCGACGGTGCCTATCAAGAAAGGGAACGACCCTTAGGTACTCCGCACGACCCCAATTGATACCGTCAGAAGAAGATAATCTGATCACCAAACAAAGAATCACTGACCTATGTATTGTGAGTTAAAATAGAAACAAAAATATTTACAAAGTTTGGCCATATTTAAAACAAATTAAAATAGAATACATATTTTTTAGGGTGAATTAAAACATAATACATATTTACTTCTTAATGGAGTAAAATAAAACATGTCATAAAAATAATTTGTCTTTCTCGTAAATACCTTATGTTCAGTACCTTGCTATTGGGGTCGGACTCCAAGATTGCAGTTGGTAGAAGAGTTGGTTAAGATCGGGCTCCCCATGGCTGAAGTCGGGTTGATTCTTCTGCTGTCGTCTTCCTCCGAGGTTGGAGCTCGGAGGGGTCGGTACCTTCAGGCACTCGGATGCCAAAGTCAGTAAATACAAGTGGTGATAGGTACTTATGGGAGAGAGCGTACTTGATTCTTGAGGGTGACCCTATATTTATAGACGCGGAGGAGGGGGCTGCACCTTGAGTAGATCGAGCCTGGGCCGTTGGATCGATCTGCATTGATCTTGGTCGTTGATCTCAGGTGTCGCATCGCTAGCCGATGCTGGGCCGGATACTACGCTGGATTGGGCCACGCTTTGTACGGATTGGGCTGCTTGGCCCAGTTCGAAACAGTTGCCGCCGAGTCGAGGTCGGTCACGGGTGTGCAGCCTCGACTTGAGTTGTGCGTTTTACTTTCAAATTCTTTTTTGAAAGATATGATTCGCCGGGGTCGAGCTTAACTCGAAGTCGCTTCTCAGCTCAGTGATTGTGTCGCGCCAACGTCGGACTTTTTGAAGATGACAACATGTGTCATACCAGGTGATTGATGTGACGTTTGGTTGAAACAAGGCGTCTTGTCATAATGATTGTCTGGTTATCAGTGCCCTAACATTTATTGCCTTGGGAAGGGGTGCGTCTATTCGCCTACCGAGCCCAAAGGCTCCTATAAATAAGCCACAGATTCAAGGTGCTGGTACTTTTGAAATCCTTGACCCCCATTTTCTCTCGAGGTTGTGAGTGAAGTCCCGATGTTGACGAGTGATTCCCCCGACATTGCTGATTTACAGAGAGAGTTACTATTCCAACGAGTCGACGTTGAGGCTCCGGCGAGTTTTTTTCCAGACCACTCAACTGAACTTACTATTCTTCCTTCCGAGGTTTGTTGTTTCTCTTTACTGTTTTATCGTATTTTCTTTTTCTTATCCTTGTTTGGGGTCGGCTTCAACCCCTGCTTTGCTGTTCGGCTGGGTTTCTGACATCGGCTTCCCCCTGCAGGCAAAACTGGTGAAGATGAGGGATAGCGGGAGGCCTCATTATATCCCCCTAGCAAGGGCCCACTGAGGAAGTCTACTGAAGGTCGGCCTGAGTTGGGCGAAGATCGGATGTCGACCTCCGTCAAATCCGTCCACCTGACAGGAGCCAGTGATTTTGCTGCTACCCCTTCGATGCAGCAAATGCCCCAGAGGGTTAAGCCCGTCAGCCAGGTCGGTCCAGAGACGGTGGGAGAGGTTGAGGACCCGTATCGATGGGTGTCTACCGATGTTCGTAACATCGAGTTCGATTATAGGCCGGGTTCCAATTTGTCTGATTTGAAGTAGTTTCAGAGGTACCTTGGTGGAGATGGACAGGAATGGAAGCTGGAACCCGCCTCCGAGTCCGATGCCGTTTGTAAAAAGGTTTCCAGGCTGAGGTTCTTTGTCTACTCGGCGATGTTTGAGAGGATGATGATTCGCCTCCCTTTTAGTGCCTTCCAGAAACGGATTTTACGGTATTTAAAGGTTGCCCCCTCGCAGCTCACCCCCAACTCGTGGGGTTTCCTGAAAACTTTTGAGGTTGTGATGGGGGCACTGCATCAACCTTGCCGGAAAAAGGTCTTCTTCTACTTATTCGATGTCTTTCGTCAACCCGAGGTAGATTTTGGGAAGGAGAGGTAGAGGCACATCAACCTGCACTATAATCGGAAGCGTAGCCTGTGACTGACTCCATCAACGAATTTAAATATAGGTTTTTCTACGCGAGGCCAGTAAACGATGCTGCGAAGAAGGAGGTGGCAGAGCTCGACAATGAGGGGAAGGTCGTGACGCACTTGTTCCCGACCTCGTGGTCAGAGGAGCATTTCTCACACGGAGGTTCGACGTATACTTGCCCCGTGTCGTTCCTTTCGAGCAAGAGGATCGGACTCTTGACCTCTTGACAAGGTGGGTGGAGAAATTTACTGTCAAGGTTAAGAAGATTGACTGCAAAGTCGTCCTGAACGCCGAGGCTGAGTCCTATGCGGCTCTTGCTACTGCTCTTGGTAGATTTGTCTTTTTTTCTGCTTTTCTTTGCTTTTACTTTATTTTTACGCCTTCTAGTACTGTCCTCGACCTTTTCTTATTTTCAGACAAGATGACTTCCCCACTCAGCCTTGCAGATTTCATGAACGCTATCAGGGCTTGAAGCCACCGAGGTCCAGATTCTGCCAGCTCCGGATGCAGCTGCTTCCAGCTCCGCCCCGATCCTCTCTTCCTCCGTTGTCGAGGTCATCGGTGCACAGGGAACTCCCCAACGCCGTGAACCAGAAATGGTGGTAGACCTGGATCCCAAATCCGAGAGTGGAGGTAAAGATCCTTTGAAGCATCCTCCTCCGACCTTGACCCCTTCATCGAAGAGGCCAAGAGTGACCCCAGCCTCAACCAAGATGGGGCCGATGAAGAAGGTTGTTGCCGAGTTGACGATGGAAGATTTTGAAACCAGCGCCAAGGTCGGTAAACTCAGCCAAGAGTTCCCGATCAAGTGGAACTCCAGCGCTGCTGATCGGAAGAAAGGTCCTCCTCGAGGCCGAAAACTTGTGGCTTGATGGTGAACTATTGGAAAAGTCAATGAAACTGAATTATTGTCGAACCCTTATTGCAGAAATTAGGGAGGAGCGAGATCGGCTTCAGTTGGTGAAGGACACACTGGTTGCCAGAGTCGAAAGTTTAAGTTCGGCAGGGCAGGAGCTTGAGAAGACGGGGAAGGCTCTGGCCGAGGCTGAGGCTAAAGTCAAATCTAGTGAGGAGGAGACAGAGAGACTAGGGAAGGCAATATCCGAAGCTAATGACAAGGCCAAAGCCGGTGAGAAGGTCCCGGAGCTTGAGCGTCAGATTGAGGAGCTCGAAAGCGAATTGGCATCGGCGGTGGCAGCCCGGGATGAGGCAGTTCGTTTTAAGCAAGAGTCTGCTCTGCAAGCGATAGGACTGGCTCTAGGAGCCTTCAAGAATGTCGTCGCTCAGGTGGCTCTGATCTATCCCGACCTCGACCTCGGCCTGATGCAACCTTTACATGAGGTGCGTGAGGGGAAGATCGTCAAGCCTCGGGCTTCCGGTGCCGAGATCCAAGACGCAAATGTAATTTATAGCCCTCCTCTGTGATTAATGTTTTGTAACATTTAGTGGTGTTTTGTAATATTTGGTGGTGGTCTCGGTGTCATCCGAGGCCACTTTTATTGTAATTCGTACTTGAGGCGCCGTTCGAGTCCGATTTTATTTCTATTGCATCGTTCAATTTGCTTGTTTAACTTTGATAACGAATGCATGGTTTTAATTCAACCTCGTGAGTGATTTGATGATTGAGTTTTGCGTTAGGCTCGGGGTCGTTTGCAAGCGAGTGTCCGCTTCAATCCAGTTCACCAATGGCCAAAGCGCTTGGTCGAACTCGGACTGGAGGGGATTTGGAGTGTCGTGTTAGACTTGAAGTCATTTGCCAGCGAGTATCCACTTCGGTCCAGTTCACCAAAGGCCAAATCGCTTGGTCGAACTCGGACTGGAGGGGATTTTGAATGTCGCGTTAGACTTAGGGTCGTTTGCGAGCGAGTATCGGCTCCAATCCAGTTCACCGAGGGCCGAAGCGCTTGGTCGAACTCAAACTAGAGGGGTTTTGGAGGGTCGCTTGAGACCTGACGTCGGGAGTGACCCTTCTCAATCTCTTAGATCAGGCTTCTCAAGTTCTCGACTTGACTTGGGCGCGCATCTAAGAGGTTTGAAGGAGTCGGTCCCGAGGTCGTTGATTTTCTGATAACTCGTTCGGTCCAGTTCACCAAGCACTAGGCTTGGAGTGAATCGAGGTCGGCCTTCGACGTCGACCTTTGGTTGCTCCTTAGAGAGTCGTTGAACATTTATTTGCAAAATGGCCTCGTTTTATTCCATCCGACCTATTGGTCTGGTTTCATTACATCTGTTTGATTATAGCTATTACATCTCGGCCTCGAATTCTTTGCGGTCTGCTCCGGAGGCGCTTTTCTCAGCCTTGTGCTCTAACTTGTTGGAGAGGTAGTGGCACCTGCTGCTTCCAGGTCGGCTGATATGGTAATGATTTTGTCCTTCAGGGAATGGAATTTCATTTTAAGGTGGACGGTGGAGGTGACAGCGCCCAGTCTCCTATAGCCGGCCTTCCGACGATGCAATTGTAGGATGACTCGTAAGGGAGGACCAAGAACTGAGTCTTAACCGTACGGGAAAGATCCCCATTGTCATAGGTGACCATGAGCTCGACGTACCCCAGGGGTCGGGTCTTGGCGCCGTTGAAGCTAGACAAGTCGGAACCTCGGTAAGGCGCGAGGTCGGTTTCAGCAATTTTTAGCTTCCCTAGGAGTTCTTTGAACATGATGTCGGTCGAGCTACCCTGGTCCACCATCATCCTTTTAACCTCAATGTCGCCATGACGGTCGAGACTATCAGCGGTATGTATTTGTTTGGCTTCTCATCTAGGAATTCTTGATCGGAGAAGGTTAGAGGTGGCCGGTTTGTAGGCTGCGCCGGGGTCGGATTGCAGGCCAGGCTCAATATTTCCTTCCATTTGCGCTTCATAGATCGTTTCGTTTCTCCTGCATCTACGAAGTATCCTCCCAGGATTACCATGGCCACTGGTCGGACCCGGTATTTCCTTGGCTTTTCTTGTTCAGAGGAGTCACTGGTTTCCTCTTTAGGGGGTTTAGTTACCTCGTTGACGACTACCTTCCCTTTCAGAAGGAGCGGGACCGTTTTCTCTCTTGCTCCTTCTTTTGGACCTACTGGGAAAGCTTCCCTTTCTGGATGAGGTCCTCAATATCGTCCTTAAAGACCCTGCACTGATTGGTGTCGTGCCCATGACTTCGATGGTAGTGACAGAATTTGCGCTTGTCCATGCCGTCCTTCTACGTCAACGAGGCTGGCCATTTAATGTCTCTGAACTCGGCATTGGCGCATTCTGCCAGTATCTTGGCGATACTAGTGTTCAGTTCAGATTGTTCTGTGAACCTCGGTCTCTTTCCCCCAAATTCTTTCTAGGAACAATTATCCTTTTGGCCTTTGGCCGGGGCCGGGTCCTGTCCGGCCTCCCCTGCGAGGTCGTCTTCTTCATAGTCAGTGAACTTGTGTGCTCGCCGCAAGAATTCCTACAGGCTGCGAGGTCGATGAATGCCGACGTCGATATGGAAGAGACTCTTTTTGCGGAGGCCGAACCTCATGAAGAGTAGCCTGACCTTGTCTTCTAAGTTTCTGACGTTGTTTTCTTCCTTATTGAACCTTTCAATGTAGTCTCGCTGCTTCTCCTTGGCGGATCGCCCTTAGCACATCCTCCGACTAAGGTTTGAGCCTAGAGGCGGTGAACTGGGCCGAAAACACTCGGACGAGGTGATCCCAGGACGTTATCGAGGAGGGCTCGAGATCCCTAAACCAGACCAGTGCCGACTTACTCAGAGATAGGGAAAAACCTTGCATTTGACGTCGTCACTGGCATTCCTATACTGCATCATGAGCTCGAAAGTGTCAATGTGCTCATCTGGATCCCTGGTGCCATCGTACATATTCAGTTGTGAAGGTTTCTCAAGTAACATAGGGATGCGACACTCGACAATTTCCTTTATGAACGGGCTCCACCAGGATCGGCCAGAACTATCCCGAGCTCTGGGAGAGTGGTGCTTCTTTCTCGGAGGTGGCTTCTCCTTTCGCAGAGATCGGCTGCGAGGCAAGGAGGAATCGAAAGATGAGGTTCGCCTCAGCCTCGATGGCCCATCCGAGCAGGTGGCCTGTGTACATGTTGCGTATGTACGATCTGACGCCGAGGCGGAGAGCAGTGACGCCTTGACGCCACTGTGTGCTGGGTCGGGACTTGGCACAGGGTCGTTCTGAAGCGGCAATGGTGTTGGCACGAACAATAGCAACTTCTTGCATTTGGGTCAGCCGCACTTCCTACTGCACCATATCCCTGCTTCGACGGTCTAGGATATCTAGTAACTATGGTTGTCAGACTCGAGAGCCTACATAGACTCGTGAGGGGACCGTAGACTCGTAAGAGTCTATGAAACAAAAATTACACTAAAAAAATCTGTAAAAAAGTTACTGCAGTGTCAAATAGTATCAATAACAATGAAGACATTTCATCAATACATAAATGTGGACTTATTATGTCATTATATGTCACATCATGATTGCAAATCAAATAACCTATTTATAATTTGCAAAAGTAAATCTAGCATTCCAAATTCTATCAAATTTGAGTCGACGACAACGACAACGATAGCGAAAGCAAGCCCTAAAGCGTCTTCTTGAGAAACACAAGCTTTGACGAATGTTTTGCAAAAGGAGCGCGAAAGGAATGGCGTTGCTGACATAGAACAAGAAACGAAAACGGAAAACCCAGAAATTTCTTGCGATGGGTTTTGGGTGGAAACGTGTTGTAGTGAACTTAAGAACGAAACGTCGAACGAAAAAAATGAAGTAACTGATGTTTTGTTTGGGCGCGTCTAAGTATTAACAAGGAAAGGCTAAAACACAGTCGTTTTGGGCTTTTTTTCCTAAAATTTCAAATAACATCTTAAACTCGGTGGAATCGGTACTGAATCGCGAGTCTATGCGAGTTTACAACATTTGCGATTCTACATTGAATTTGACTCGTTTTGGGTGGGTAAACTCGCAGACTCGTACGAGTGAACTCGCGAGTTTGACAACAATGCTAGTAACCGGTTCATCGCCTACACCGGGACCGGTATGGCCTCGGCGACTGGTGGAGGAGGAGGTGGACTCAACGTCACAGATTGCGGTGCCTCCGCCGGAAGAGTTTGAACATGTCCCTCAGGGGTTTGATCTTGTTAAGGTAGAACTTCGATCACGCTCTGTGGCCGGGATCGGCTTCAGGTAGGTGGACGACCTCTTGGAGTCATGGGAAGATGTTAGGATTTGATGAGAGCTTAGTGATATACTCCCACTGTGGTCGCCAGTGTTCAGTACCTTGCTATCGGGGTCGGACTCCGAGATTGCAGTTGGTAGAAGAGTTGGTTGAGATCGGGCTCCCCATGGCTGAAGTCGGGTTGATTCTTCTGGTGACGTCTTCCTCCGAGGTTGGAGCTCGGAGGGGTCGGTACCTTCAGACACTCTGGCGCCAAAGTCAGCAAACAGAAGTGGGAGAGATACTTATGAGAGAGTGTATCTGATTCTTGAGGGTGACCCTGTATTTATAGACGCGGAGGAGGGGGCTACACCTTGGCCGTTGATCTCGGCGTCGCTTCGCTAGCCGGTGCTGGGCCGGATCCTACACTGGATTGGGCTACGCTTTGTACGGATTGGGCCATTTGGTCCGAAACACCTTAGAAACCACCTATATACCATAAACTTCTTTTATTAGTTGACAGTGTAATAAAAATTAGGCTAAATTATAGTTTTGGTCCCCCTATTTTCAAAAATTCAGACATTTGGTCCCCCTATTTTAAAACTCAGACATTTGGTCCCCTAATTTTAAAAAATCAAAGACATTTAGTCCCCAGAGGAATTTTCAGTTTTTTATGGCTAATAATCAAAGACATTTAGTCCCTCAATTTTAAAAAATCAAAGACATTTGGTCCCCCAATTTTAAAAAATCAAAGACATTTGGTCCCTCTTTGGACTAAATGTATTTGATTTTTTAAAATTGGGGGACCAAATGTCTGAGTTTTAAAATAGGGGGGCCAAATGTCTGAATTTTTGAAAATAGGGGGACTAAAACTATAATTTAGCCTAAAAATTATAGTGTAATAAAGCTTACAGCAAATTTAATATGTATATCAATTAAACTCTTGTTTTATAAGCAAAAGAATTAGTTATTTTAAAAAAAAAATTAGGAAAAAACTAGTTAAAAAAGGACACGGTATTATAGATATTTGTTAAGCTATATCGGAAAATCCAATGAAAAAGAGATTCGTTGACCGTAGAAATATACGCAATGACATACCCATGAGCGTATATCTCTGTGAGCCTGATTTTCTCACACAGCACACAAACTCAAAGAAGAAGAAATCACTCTTCCTCAGTTCCTGTGATTTTCTTTCTCTCTCAAAACAACACACACACACACAAACACAGTTCACTAACTCCACCACAACTTCAAACTCAGATTTAGTCCACCTCTCTCTCTCTCTCATACTCTTTAACTCTGTGTTGTTGTTCTTTGAAGCATTTCAACAACCACAAAACCCTGCACTTCACAAGGGGTTGTGTTCCTTAAATGGCCGACACTTGCCGGCAACGATGAAGATCTCCGGCGACACTCACCGACAACCGCCGCCATTTGCGGCGAGCATTGCTCCTAATCTCTCGCCGGACTCGGATCTTCGACCTAACTGGAGAACCTCCCGCCGGAAGCCTAGAACGCCGGCGAATCGGTTCAAGCGAAGCGGAACACCCACCGGAAAACGGAGCAGGTCCGAAACTCCTTCATCGAAGTTGAAGATCCCCGGCGATAGAGAGGGGAACGACGGCGGCGATCCGTTTGAGGAACTCGGCCGGAAAAGGCCACCACCACAGACGACGACGACTGTGTCCGGGAGGAAGCTCGCTGCTGGACTGTGGCGGCTGCAGCTTCCGGAAGTGGCTGCGGGTGATTGTGGAAGGCGAGGGGGTTTGAGACTTCAGGTAAATAAACCCAAAACCCTTTTTTAGTTTTCTCTTTTTCAAGATCACCCCTCATTTCACTGCTTGCATTTGCGTTGCCTGGTTGAAATTTGATTTTGTTTAAGATGACTTCTATTCTAGTTTCTTGTGTCTTCACTCTTTTGTTTAAGGTTTTATCTTTTATGCTTCTCTTGTTGTTGCTTAGTTTTCAAGTTTAAGTTTGGTGACTTTTGTGATTCCATCGCTTTTCATCATTCCGCATGTTCATTTTGTGTCTCCATTGAACTTTTATTACCCTTTTTAGGGTATTACTACTCACTTAAGTAAATGATTGGTAACTAATCTGTAAATATTAAGCCACAGGGCCAACGATGTTGGTTGGTAACTAATCAGTATTAGTCGATGTGAGACTTGAGATTTTTCCCAATACACCCCAGCACTATTGGGCTTGGAGTGTGGATAATGGTAGGTGGCCCGACGTTATTGGGCTTGGAGCGTGGATAATGGTAGGTGGCCCGATGGATCCAGGAGAGTCTTTGATACCATTTTAGAATGTGGTTTAGGCCTAACTCAACCCCACAAAACCGGCTAATAATGTGAGGGTTGCCTCTTCATTATATACCCTCTTGAAACTTATCACTAGTCGATGTGGGACTTGGGATTTTTCCCAATAATAGTCAATCAAAAAAAATGTTGTTCATTCTCTGTGGTGCAAATGTTCACATTTGAATTCATATGCTTTCAATGCTTGGTATTAACTGAACTGTGAATTCTGCTGATTTGTATTCCTTATTTATTAGATTCCTTAATTGGACTATGCTGTCTATTAGGTAATAGGTACTCCCTCCGTTACAGAATATAAGCAAAAATTGGTCAACAGAAGTATATATACATGCATTCATGTTGACCAGTTTTTGCTTATATTCTGTAACGGAGTAGTATATATACATGCATTCATGTTGAGGTTGGAAAAATCGTTTTTCTATGTTTAATATCAGTGTTTTTAATTATTGTCATTATTTTCAGATCTTGGCAGTTTGTTTGCTTTGTAAATTTAATAGCTTTCTGCATATAGTTTATAACTAACATTACTTATATGCAGCATAGAATTGGCCATGTAGACAACCCATTTCTCAGTCATCATCAAATTGGCATGATGCATGAGTCTGATATGAAGAATCTATCGCAAAGCCCTCGTTCCACTTCTGGGACAAATGATGGACATTTTTGTGAGGTACCATGTTTCTTATTTACCACTTAAGTATAACCATCACAAGTGTAAATGACTACAGATTATTGGAGATTATTTAATGAAAGTCATACATATATATGTGTGAAGAGTAAAGACCAAATTAAAATTATACCCTTTCTTGCATGATGATCTGGCTAACCAGTCAGTTTTGCATTTATTTATTTGTTTATTTACTTATTTTTGTATTGGTGAAAGCATGGTGCCGAGGACACAAATAATAGAAACTACATGGAAATCTGGGGAGTTGATTTCAGATTGTAATCCTTCTGCCATGAGCAAGAACACTAAGATTGTAATCCTTCTGCCATGAGCAAGAACACTAGACAGTTGGCACACTTGTTTAGTTCTGTGTGGTATACATAATATCAACCAACCAATCCCTCTTCAAAAGCTCCTTTAAGGCCATTATAATTCTTAAAGTTGTACTCCCCGGGTAACAGAATATAAGCAAAAATAGGTCAACGATACATCAACTTTCGTTGACCCATATATTCTGTTCGATGTAAAGATTCATGGATAAAAAACATTTTCATATTGCTAGGTAAACCAATGTAAAGTAGCATTTAAAATATTGATAGCAGACCCAGTATTAATAGGGTGTATGTTAGAAGGAATAAGAGTTCTAATTAGGCTTAGGAAGGGTAATTGGGTCTAATAAAAGGTACACAAGGGCAGTATTGTAATATACCCTAGGGAGGAATTGTATAAATAGATCCTGCATAGCCTATATTGGGCATGACAGTTATAACAGCAAAATAATAGAGTGAGCTCTATGAATGCTCTTGTTGCTGGACAATCAAACCAGAGTGTTGAATTCTCTCTATACTATTGAATTTCTTCTCAATTCATCCCCTTCAACTAGTATCAAAGCGAGACGATTCTTGGTGAATGACGCGAAAGAAAACTGCTGCGATCATGGAAGCAAGACTCGACGAGGTGGAAAGAAAGATTCAAGAAATGGAGGTACGTAGCCAACTGCGCCTCGAAGAACAGACCGCACGCATTGAACAAATCATTGTGACGGCGCTGCAGAAGGAGGCGACGACAGCGACGACAGCGACGGGTGGCCCGAACCCGAAGGCAAGGGACAAACCCGAATGCAGCAGAAGTGGGTCTGAAGGGGAACGACGCTTGAGGAAGATTGATTTGCCCGTTTTCAATGGCGAAGACGCCACAGGGTGGTTGACGAAGGTTGAGCGCTTCTTCAAAGTGCGAAGGATCGAGGAAGATGAGAAGGTTGACGCTGCGATGATGGCGGCGGAGGGCGAGGCATTGTCGCGGCTTCAATGGTGGGAGGCGAACAGTGATGACATTACGTGGGAAGAATTGAAAGACGCAATCTTGCGCCGTTTCCAACCTTCTGTAATCACAAATGCCTTTGAAATCTTGATAAGTATGAAACAAGAAGGGTCAGTGCGTGATTTCCGCAAGAAGTTTGAGACTATATCTAGCCATGTTAAAATCAAAGATCCTGAATTGTTCATGGGATTATTCTCAAATGGGCTGAGGGAGGATATTAGGGCTGAAATTAGGTTGCAAAGACCTAAAGATTTAGCGGAGATGATGGATGTGGCGCTGTTAGCTGAAGAAAAGATAGGAGCAGTGGGAAGGTCTGGGGGCCACAGTAAACAACCATGGAGTAACCGGGGATATGGAAACACTAAGAATGGGCGCCAAGACACTACACCAAAGGGGAATACAGAGGCAGTGGCTGCCACCAAGGGAACAGAAGCAGGAAAAGATAATCAACCTGCAGGTGCCAAATCAATTGGGGGTAAAGAGCTGGATGGGAGGCGCAAGAAAGGCCTATGCTTCACTTGTGAAGAAAGATACACCCCAGGACATGTGTGCAGGAACAAATGGTTAAGATTGTTGTATATAGAAGAGACTAATGAAGAGGGTGGAGTTGAACAGAAGGAGGAAGAGGAAGAAATCGTGTGGGAAGCTAGTATGAAGAGCCTTCACTTGCAAAGTATGGCTGGTTTGACCTCTAAGCACTCCTTCTTGCTGAAAGGAAGGGTAGGAAACTTTGAGATCATTGTACTAATAGACTGTGGGGCCACCCATAACTTCATATCCATGAAATTGGTATCTGCACATCAGCTGTCTGTGGAAGATACACCTCCATGTTGGGTTAAAATCGGCAATGGCCAAAGAATTCTCACTAGAGGAGTTTGTAGGGATGTGGAATTAACTCTCCAAGGGTTAACCATCAAAACTGATTGCTATGTTTTCCCATTGGATGGGGAAGATGTGGTATGGGAATTGATTGGCTTGAGAAGCTTGGTGAAATCAAGGCCAATTTCAGAGACATGTCATTGAAGGTACGGGTAGGAAAGAAAAGAACACTGTTTGTTTGAGGGGGGATCCCTCCTTATCCAAGAGAGAAGCTAGTGCCAAGGAGATCATAGTGGAAATGCAACAAGAAGAGTCATTTATGGTGGACTGCAGGAACCTCCAGATCACAGAATTAGAGGAGGCAGAGCTGCCAAAGGAAATTGCAGCTCTATTGGTGGAATTTGATGATATTTTCCAGGATAGTGGTAGTCTCCCACCAAAAAGACCCTTTGATCATGCAATTATACTGAAGGAGGGAGCCAATATACCTAATTTGAGACCCTATAGGTATCCACACTATCAAAAGAATGAGATAGAAAGGCTAGTGATGGATATGTTAAGGACATGTATCATCAGGCCTAGTACAAGTCCATATTCTAGCCCCATTATCTTGGTCAAGAAGAAAGATGGCAGCTGGCGTTTCTGTGTTGATTTCAGAGCATTGAACAAGGTGACAATCCCTAACAAATTCCCTATCCCATTAATAGATGAACTCCTAGATGAGTTAGTGGGTGCTATGGTGTTCTCCAAACTGGACCTCAAGGCTGGTTATCACCAAATAAGAATGAAGCAGGAAGATATTCCAAAAACAGCATTTAAGACTCATGAGGGGCATTATGAGTACCTTGTAATCCCCTTTGGATTAACAAATGCTCCATCAACGTTTCAAGCCCTAATGAATGCAGTGCTGAAACCATTTCTAAGAAAATTTTGCTTGGTTTTTTTTGATGATATCTTAATATATAGCAAGAGCATAGGGGAGCATGCTGAGCATTTACAACAAATTTTTTCTACACTAAGAGAACATAGCTTGATAGTGAACAAGAAAAAATGTAATTTTGCCGTCAAGACAGTGGAATACTTGGGCCATGTGGTCAGTGTAGAAGGGGTCAACTCCTACAAGATCACCGCCATGACACAATGGCCAACTCCTAAGGACCTAAAGAGCCTGAGAGGATTCCTAGGTCTCATAGGCTACTATAGGAGATTTGTTCAAGGCTATGGGATACTTGCTAGGCCATTAACTGACCTTCTGAAGCAAGATAGATTCACCTGGAATGGGGAGGCAGATTCAGCATTTCAACACTTGAAGACATATGTCTACTGTACCTGTACTAGCCATGCCAGATTTCACAAAGCAGTTCTACATTGAAACAGATGCCTCTAGTAAGGGTCTTGGTGCTGTCTTAATGCAGGAAGGTAAGCCTATTGCATACTTCAGCCAAAAATTGTCCACCAGAGCACAACAAAAATCAGCATACGAAAGAGAATTAATGGCCATTGTTCTAGCCATCCAAAAGTGGAGACACTACCTATTGGGCCAGCACTTTGTGGTCAGGACTGACCAACAAAGCTTGCAATACCTGACAGATCAGAATTGGCTAGGTGGAGAGCAAATTAAGTGGACATCTAAGCTCCTTGGGTTTGATTTTGAAGTACAATACAAACCAGGCAGTGCTAACCGTGTAGCAGATGCCTTATCAAGACAAATGATGTTGGCAGCTGTCTCTAGGGTCACTTTACCTGAGTGGAATAATTGGGAGGCAGAGATACAAGCCTGTCCTAAACTACAAGCACTGCTACAGCAAGTCTTGCTCAAACCTGCAGAGCACACTCAGTTCTGTGTGAAGAAAGGATTTCTGTATAAGGGACCAGCATTGGTGATTCCAACAAATTTTTCCAAAATCCCTTCCATTTTGTCTGAGTTCCATAGTTCTTTACAAGGAGGTCACTCTGGACTATTCAGAACATATAAGCGGATTGCTGCTGTCTTCTATTGGGTTGGGATGAAAAAAGACATCAAAGACTACATTGCTCATTGCCAACAATGCCAACAAAGCAAGGTGGAAACACTAGCCCCAGCTGGCCTGCTTCAACCTCTTCCAATACCAGCTACTGTGTGGTCTGAAATTTCTATGGACTTCATTGGAGGTCTCCCTAGAGTGGGAAAGCAAGATACTATTCTGGTAGTCATTGACAGACTCACCAAGTATGCACACTTCCTACTACTAGGACATCCCTACACGGCTAGTGAAGTTGCTAATTGCTTCATAGCAGGAGTGGTGAAGCATCATGGATTCCCTGAAGCTATTGTATCAGATAGAGACAGAATCTTTTTGAGCCATTCTGGAGGGAACTGTTCAAACAAACAGGCACAAAACTGAAGTACAACACAACATTTCATCCCCAAACAGATGGTCAAACAGAAGTGACCAACAGGTGGTCAAACAGAAGTGACCAACAGGTGCTTAGAAATCTACCTAAGATGCTTTGTAGGTGACTACCCTAGATCATGGCCTAAATGGATTTGTTGGGCAGAACTGTGGTTCAACACCAACTTCAATAGCTCTATTGGTATGACACCATACAAAGCCTTGTACGGTAGGGAACCTAGTCCCATCATCAGAGGTCCAGCAATCCCTTCCAATGTAGAGGAAGTGAACCAGTTATATGCTGACAGAGACTCGCTTTTAGATCAGCTCCACAGCAACTTGTCCCAGGCCCAGCAACGCATGAAGAAACAAGCAGATCAGCACAGAAGAGGGCTATCCTTGGAGGTGGATGATTGGGTCTACTTAAAGGCCCCTCCTTATAGACGAAAAACATTGGCAACAAGAAGAAATGAGAAGCTCAGCCCCCGTTTCTATGGACCTTACAAGGTAATAGAGAAAATAGGCACAGTGGCCTATAGATTGGAATTGCCTGAAGGGTGCAAAATTCACCCAGTTTTTCATGTGAGCAAGCTGAAGAAAGCTGTACCAGGCAGCTACACTCAACAACCAATCCCTCCAGCACTGACAGAAGATGGCTTCCTGCAGCCTGAGCTTGAGGATGTGTTAGAACTTCGTGACAATCCCTCTGGGCAAACAGAAGTCTTGGTCAAATGGAAGCAGCTACCACCATGTGACAACTCTTGGGAGTTAACATCCAAACTGCAACCGGGTTTTCCAAATTTTCCCCTTGAGGACAAGGTGAAAGTCCTAGGGGGGGGGGGGGGGGTATTGATAGCAGACCCAGTATTAATAGGGTGTATGTTAGAAGGAATAAGAGTTCTAATTAGGCTTAGGAAGGGTAATTGGGCCTAATAAAAGGTACACAGGGGCAGTATTGTAATATACCCTAGGGAGGAATTGTATAAATGGATTCTGCATAGCCTATATTGGGCATGACAGTTATAACAGAAAAATAATAGAGTGAGCTCTATGAATGCTCTTGTTGCTGGACAATCAAACCTATTGAATTTCTTCTCAATTCATCCCTTTTACCAGTTGAACCTTTCAAATATCAGCCATGGAAGGAAGCTTTTCTGGTTAAGGAAAGAGCTAAAGAGTGTCTATTAAGTATTAAAATGCTAATCTGAAGCCTACTTTGTTCTTTTGCAGCTCAAGCCATCTTTCCAGTTCTCCAGTACTGCAATGGAGGGAGTGACAAAATGGGATCCTGTTCGTTTAAAAACATCAGATGAGGCGCATCATATCTACAACCAGATGAAACTTCTTGACCAAAAGGTAAGCAATGTTCCTGATGTATCTGCTCTTGAAGCTGAATTAGAGCAGGCTCATGCACGGATTCAGGAGCTTGAGACTGAACGCCACTCCTCCAAAAGGAAACTGGAGCATTTTTTGAAGAAAGTCAATGAGGAAAGAGCCTCATGGAAAAACAAAGAACACGAGAAAATTCGTGCATATGTTGATGACATCAAAGCAGATTTGCATCGTGAAAGAAAAAGTCGCCAGAGGACTGAATTTGTCAATTCCCGGCTGGTTAATGAGTTGGCAGATACCAAGTTATTAGCAAAACGCTACATGCAGGACTATGAAAAGGAAAGGAAAGCCAGAGAATTGATTGAGGAAGTATGTGATGAGCTTGCTAAGGAAATTGGAGAAGACAAGGCAGAAATTGAAGCATTGAAGAGAGAGTCTATGATACATAGGGAAGAAATGGAAGAGGAAAGAAGGATGTTGCAGATGGCTGAAGTATGGCGTGAAGAACGGGTTCATATGAAGTTGATAGATGCAAAAGTCACTCTTGACGAGAAGTATTCACAGATGAATAAACTTGTAGCAGATTTAGAAACCTTTCTGAAGTCATTAAACGTGAACCAAAATGCCAAGGAGATTGGAGAGGCACGATCACTTAAGCAGGCAGCAGCTTCTGTAAACATTGAAGACATCAAGGGATTTTCATATGAGCCACCCAATCCAGATGACATTTTTGCCATTTTTGAAGATGTAAATTCTGGTGAACCCCACGAGAGGGAGATTGAATCATGCATTGCTTACTCCCCAGTTAGTCATGCCTCAAAGATTCACACAGTTAGTCCTGAAGCTAACTCGATAAATAAGAATAGCTTTCAGAGACGTCCCGACGTATTTATGGATGACAACGGCGATATAGAAGATGAAAGTGGATGGGAAACTGTGAGCCATGTTGAGGATCAAGGATCAAGTTGTTCACCAGAAGGGAGTGCCTTTTCCATTACTAAGAATGGTAGAGAGAGCAATGTCTCAGGGAGGAGTGGGCTAGAATGGGAAGGAAATGGAGGTCAAGAGACCCCAGTAACTGAAATAAGTGAAGTCTGTTCAGTACCAATTAAGCAATCAAGGAAATCATCATCCATAGCTAGGCTTTGGAGGTCTGGAGCAACCAATGGTGATAATTACAAGATAATCTCTGAGGAGGGAATGAATGGGAGGCTTTCAAATGGAAAGGTATCTAATGGGGGAATCATGTCTCCTGAATGGGGACTTGGTAACGGTGGGCTAAGTCCCCAAGACATTTTATGCCAGTTGAGTTCTCCCGAGTCGGGAAGCGTGCATAATCGAGGCAAGAAAGGATGCATTCCTCGCAGTGGACAGAAGGGTAGTTTGAAATCCAGACTTATGGAGGCTAGGATGGAAAGCCACAAGGTTCAGCTGCGCCATGTTCTGAAACAGAAGATTTAGATGTGAACTTGGGCAAATTTCGCTCACAAGCATAACTGAAGAATGACCCTGAAGCAGCATTTTTGTTTTGGATTGTGGGAGTATAAATCTGCTGCTTCTATAAAAAAAAACTGCTCAGAAATGATGGGGGTCCATAAATAAATGCACTTTTCCAGCCTCATACTTAGGCCATGTAACAATTCTTCATTTTCACTCATTAAGCATTGAGCAGATATATTCTCCCCTTGTACCAATGCCTCAATAATTAATCTTCTTGGGAAATAGCCAGCTTTGTAATCATCTATCATGACTCGGCCTTGCTTCATTTTGTGTAGGATCTTATGAAAACTATGAGAAGCATGTTACCTGTATTGTATCATTTTAAGTCTGAGGACAAATATGTAAGCGAACAAAATCAACATAAAATATAAATGATAGCATTTTATTTTCGGCCAGATTGATTTTGTATATCATGTGTATATGTGGCTTAGAATTTGTCGTTGATTTCTAGGACAGAACAATCTTTCAAGCAATGAAACTTATTACATGCATACTGGGAAGGCGGCCACTTCCCCTTGTATGTATCATTGTCACTTGGAGTGAGAAGGCTTAAAAAGTTTATTGATAAATACTGTAACACCCCTTTTCTACCCGTTATTTATTATTATAAAACAAGAGTTTACAAAAATCTTTTTCTTTTATTTTCAACAAGAGGAGTGTCACATTTTCGTCAAAACGCTAATAGCTTAATTACGTCATTTTCCGAAAAGCTAATACATAGCACTTAAATTCTCATTTATTCAAGCAGCGGAAAATCATTAAATCATCGATGAATCATAACAGTTAAACAGTCATCAGAAAACTAAGGTACATCCCTCCCCACTGAGTGCTACGTATCAGAGCATGACGACCCGACTCCAAATAGTGAAGAGTACGAATACCTTCACTCGTGATCACCTGCAGTTACCACGTAGGGTAACATTCAACAGAGAAAGGGTGAGTTCAATCTAACCATATAATAGAACATGTGATAAGTCTCAGGCTAGAATTACAGGACTAGAACAACCATACTACAGTCATCACATAATCACTCGAAAGTCACTCATTAAGGCAATCCGTCACTATGGCATGTAGATGTATGAGAATGCAATATATACATGTGGATCCATCATCACCGCAATAAGCCTTGAGGGCACATCACCGCTTTGGCCGAAGCCTACTCACCGCATGGCCGAAGCCTACATCACCGCTGAATGCACATGGATGCATGCGACACTATGAACATGAATCAATCACATTACATCATCATCATCAATTATATCCCATCATCGCTAAAAATATCACATCAGTATTTATATCATCATCGCTAATCATCATCGCTAATCATCACCGCTAATCATCACCGCTAATCATCACCGCTAATCATCTTCGCTAATTATATCACATCATCGCCAATTATATCACATCATCGCTAATCATGTTACTCACCCATTGGCCGCTAAGGGCATTTTTGTCAACAAAACTAGCCACTAAGGGCATCATCGTCAAGACACTCACACATTGGCCACCAAGGGCATTTTCGTCACTTTATTCATAAAATTTCATTATTCAACCGGGACAGCCACACGGGCGTCCATACAACATCAACTAACATATTTTTCCTCAGAATGATTCATTTTCCAAAATGATTGCGACTCGACATTTTCTCAAAATGACAACTTTTAGGGTTTGAGTTAATCATCAACATTTCTTCCAGAAAATACTTTACTGAGCCCCAAATTAGAATATTCAGATGGGCGT
Organism: Astragalus membranaceus; assembly: GCA_039519185.1. Taxonomy (NCBI): domain Eukaryota; kingdom Viridiplantae; phylum Streptophyta; class Magnoliopsida; order Fabales; family Fabaceae; genus Astragalus; species Astragalus membranaceus. The sequence goes on along the minus strand of CM076848.1, from coordinate 126,215,255 downwards.
CTGAATAAGCTTTCCAAAACATTTTGAAACGCCTAAAACGGAGTCCCGAGTCAAAAGATATTCGAAAAACAAATTTGGGAACAACAGCGACACCCTGGGCTACGCGAACACGGCAGCCAGAATTCGGCGAATTAGTTAAAATAGTAAACGACATCGAAAAATTACAAAAGACCCCTCGTTGGAAAGCTACAGATGTGTAGTTTCTGAACATATATTTAAAGTTTCAAAACAATGAGCCAGTTAGTACAGTTTTTAGAAACAACTCGAATGGTTCCCAGACTGGACAGATTCTGTCCTTCCGCTTCAAATCACTCTAAACTGACTTACACTTGACCAAATGGAACAAAACCTTAGCCTTAACAAAATCAATTTGAGTATAGTTTCTAATGGAAAAAGAATCGTTCAAATCAGAGTTCAATTGAAGACACAAGACCTGAAACACTGAACCTATACCTAGTTTAAGTCCAGAAATTTGATCTGACTTGGGACGCTCATAACTCGAGCTACACTACTCCAAATTTAACCAAACCAGTGCCAAAGTGACCAAAATTAAGTCTGTTTTCTAACAAAAAAAGTCCCATAATTTTTTGACGAACAGAAAGTTCCCAGTTTTAAAAATATCGAACCTATGTCCAGAATGCTTCCAGAATATTACCCTAACTTGTGGAATTCATAACTCGATCTTCACAGCTCTAAACGCAACCAAACCAGCGTCAAATTAACAAGCATTCAATCAAGTTTTCGAAATGACAAACCACATAATTTTTCAATTAGTAAAACGTTCTCAGTCACTGAAATACTAAACCTATGTCAGAACATCTCAAAACAGTGAATTCAACAACACATATATGATCATATCATTAATCTCAATCAACATGAATATAATCAAAAACACATAAACATCAAGCAATCACCAAGATCATAAGTCACATATATTCATCAAGATAGCAATGATTAAGGATCAACAATAATATGGATAGATCTAGGCTAAATCCCATCCTAAAACCCATCACACAATCTATTATAGAGAAAGATGATCCCCCCTTACCTTATGTTAGAAGAAGTAGGAGTTCTTGAGAGGAAATCACCACCAAAAATTCAGCAACAATGGAGCCCCCCTTCTCTTCTTGATCCTCGCCCTTCCTTCTTCTTTCTTTCTTGAAGTTTTGCGTTTTCTCTCCTTTCCTTTGCTCTCCAAAACGGCTCATTCTCTCCACTCTCTCTAGGGATTTCGCCAATGCCAAGCCTCAAACCCTGACCCCATTCACTTAGCCAAACTCGCCTATGTTGGGTATTGGGTCACGGGCTTATCCAACTCAAGCCCTATGTGCGCTCCAAGCCAACATCATGCCCTAAATAATAATATGCACCCACTCAATTATTTTCTAAATTTAATTAAATCACTAAATAAAATAAATCCCTAATAATTTAATTAAATAAATTAATTAAATTATTTGGGTGTTACAACTCTCCCCCACTTAGAATGTTTTCGTCCTCGAAAACTTAACAGCCTAAGCCAACACTCCTCCACTAATAAACCAACGATCCATCAAGCTGATCATTATTTCCTTGGTTACCGGCGATAAGTGATTGGACGGCCGTCCCTCCTACTTACTCGGCCAGGTAACTCCGGAAATATCAACCAGACCTCTCCTCCCTCAGGTCCACCGGTACGGTTTTTGAGCGCAATCATGCCGGTACCACATGATCACCCCAAAACTCTATTAGAGTTCCTTCCTAATATAACCTGCCAAAACTTCGCTGCGCTACTCTGATAAGCTGACCTGGGTTCTACCTCACTCATCTACCCTCACGGACACAACGTATACCGACCATCACACCATCAATGCAAGACTCACAGAGTGCACACAATGCAATTCAACAACAATGGCCACCGGCCGACAACATAAATCGATGACAACGCGGGCCATTCGGCGGTACCCACGACAACAAACAACATAATTTGGGCCACTCGGCAGTACCCAAGGCAACAATAGCAAAACATCCGCATACGACATGGCAACAACCACAACCTCAACAATTATGATAATAATCGGCAGCATCAGGACTAACAACTTAGTCACAACGGTGGGCGCTAAGGCGCCGCAAGCAACACAGCAAAACAGGCACATAAACAAAATGTACGACCAAATACATGCACTAAACACTTTGTTCAGAGTTTTTCGACACAAGAAACAACACACGTCATAGAAATTGATTTTCCCTCTACAAGGCTAGTCGTTAGCTTAAATAGTTTGAATAAAATATTCTTAAGAGTATACGGCAATAAAAGCTAACTCAAGGAAGTGCACAAATAGTGCCAATGCACATCTTAAATTTTTAAGATTTTCAAAATCACGGGGCATAATTACAAAGAGTGCAACAGCTAGAGAAAAATCCGGGAAACTCGTTGTAGACGGTTACGGTCATAGTTATTATTTTGCCAAAGGAAATTTTCCCATACCATTGTGAAAACCGAAATAGAGTAAAATATGTGGGGTAATACTAACAACATAAAATTCAGCCCACTTTTAATGTCATTTCACGTGGTAGCAAAAATAGGAGGCGACAATAGTTGTAGTTTTCAAACCAAAATTTTTATCATTCGCAACAGTCAAGACAGTAAGACCGTGTAGCACCATTGTGCAATCAAATACCGTATTAAAACTTGACACGAGATCAACGTCCATTTACTAAAATGACTTTCAACACTAATATCAGTATCTAACCGTAAAATCGTTCACTAGATGTTCAAAAACATTTCCAGAAGTCACTTTGCCTTTTAGGAACACAGAACCACATAGCATAATTCAAGAGGCAACAACTAAGATCATGTCATAGATTTTCAAGCGCACAAGATCACACCTCGAGGAAAACTGGGCAAATAGGGAAGAAAACGAAAGTAGGGATGGCACAGCCTACTGCTAAAATCGTTACGCTTGATTTACAAAAGACACCTTCACGTTGGAAATAAAGTCACAGCATTTGAACAAACACATTTTCACTTTTATTGGTTTAAGACGCCACAGCGGTTAATAGCGAGGCAGTGACTTAAAAAAAAAAATAATTCCGCAAAGCAACTTTTCATTGTAATCAGTTTTCGAACCTTAAAACACACTACCGAGAAGTTCATAAAACATTTGGTATACAATGCCAATATGAAATCAAGAAGACGTTACGGTAAGAACCTTACACACGGCTAGCATCAAAATAATTTTAATATCAATATTGGTATCCGACATTAAATTTGTTTAACAAGATTTTCACAAGCAGTTCTCAGAAAATCTTTTTATTCTTAGGTTCTAAAACCACATAACACAACTCAAGAAGTAATAACCAAAACTTTGTAAAAAAAATTCAAGTGCAAAAATACTAAATTGCAAGCATTATTATAAAACAATTGTGAAGGCTCTAAACTCACAGCAGTGCATGACAAAACAATCAGGGACACAAGGTAAAGAAAGATAGGCTAACTGACACGCATAAGTCAATTTCTGGTGATAGCGAAGTTAACCCTTCAATAGAAAATAGTTATAAGTCAAGGGATGCAAGACTCAACATTTTTAAGCATGGATGTCATTACTGAGAGTGATAAAAACAATTTAACACAATTTAACAAAACAAGTTCGCAATCAATGAATATCATGAAGAACACGCAAGGTCCAATACTAAATCAAAACATTATTTGCACGTCATCGACAAAGTAGCAACTTAAATAATCAACAAAACCATTTTACAATACGATTAGCCTTAGCATCAAGATTAAAACAGTTCAGGCAAATCAAAACACATGCGAGCACTAAGCGACGGGGCAAGTCTTTTAACAGCATGCAACAAGGAGGTCAAAGGAAAACATAACCAAAAACGAAACACAGAATCTACACACAGACATACGACATAGGCACACAACACTAGTAGGGACTTCTCCCCCACTAGTTCACTTACCATTAGCAATTTTTGTTTTTCCTTTACCTGCAGAAGCGTTCGTACAACACAAACAACCGTTAGATTCAAAAGACAACAGTTGGTCGTTAACCGACACAACGACTCGACGACTTGGCCGGACGGACCAACCATTGCTCTGATACCACTAATGTAACACCCCTTTTCTACCCGTTATTTATTATTATAAAACAAGAGTTTACAAAAATCTTTTTCTTTTATTTTCAACAAGAGGAGTGTCACATTTTCGTCAAAACGCTAATAGCTTAATTACGTCATTTTCCGAAAAGCTAATACATAGCACTTAAATTCTCATTTATTCAAGCAGCGGAAAATCATTAAATCATCGATGAATCATAACAGTTAAACAGTCATCAGAAAACTAAGGTACATCCCTCCCCACTGAGTGCTACGTATCAGAGCATGACGACCCGACTCCAAATAGTGAAGAGTACGAATACCTTCACTCGTGATCACCTGCAGTTACCACGTAGGGTAACATTCAACAGAGAAAGGGTGAGTTCAATCTAACCATATAATAGAACATGTGATAAGTCTCAGGCTAGAATTACAGGACTAGAACAACCATACTACAGTCATCACATAATCACTCGAAAGTCACTCATTAAGGCAATCCGTCACTATGGCATGTAGATGTATGAGAATGCAATATATACATGTGGATCCATCATCACCGCAATAAGCCTTGAGGGCACATCACCGCTTTGGCCGAAGCCTACTCACCGCATGGCCGAAGCCTACATCACCGCTGAATGCACATGGATGCATGCGACACTATGAACATGAATCAATCACATTACATCATCATCATCAATTATATCCCATCATCGCTAAAAATATCACATCAGTATTTATATCATCATCGCTAATCATCATCGCTAATCATCACCGCTAATCATCACCGCTAATCATCACCGCTAATCATCTTCGCTAATTATATCACATCATCGCCAATTATATCACATCATCGCTAATCATGTTACTCACCCATTGGCCGCTAAGGGCATTTTTGTCAACAAAACTAGCCACTAAGGGCATCATCGTCAAGACACTCACACATTGGCCACCAAGGGCATTTTCGTCACTTTATTCATAAAATTTCATTATTCAACCGGGACAGCCACACGGGCGTCCATACAACATCAACTAACATATTTTTCCTCAGAATGATTCATTTTCCAAAATGATTGCGACTCGACATTTTCTCAAAATGACAACTTTTAGGGTTTGAGTTAATCATCAACATTTCTTCCAGAAAATACTTTACTGAGCCCCAAATTAGAATATTCAGATGGGCGTCTGAATAAGCTTTCCAAAACATTTTGAAACGCCTAAAACGGAGTCCCGAGTCAAAAGATATTCGAAAAACAAATTTGGGAACAACAGCGACACCCTGGGCTACGCGAACACGGCAGCCAGAATTCGGCGAATTAGTTAAAATAGTAAACGACATCGAAAAATTACAAAAGACCCCTCGTTGGAAAGCTACAGATGTGTAGTTTCTGAACATATATTTAAAGTTTCAAAACAATGAGCCAGTTAGTACAGTTTTTAGAAACAACTCGAATGGTTCCCAGACTGGACAGATTCTGTCCTTCCGCTTCAAATCACTCTAAACTGACTTACACTTGACCAAATGGAACAAAACCTTAGCCTTAACAAAATCAATTTGAGTATAGTTTCTAATGGAAAAAGAATCGTTCAAATCAGAGTTCAATTGAAGACACAAGACCTGAAACACTGAACCTATACCTAGTTTAAGTCCAGAAATTTGATCTGACTTGGGACGCTCATAACTCGAGCTACACTACTCCAAATTTAACCAAACCAGTGCCAAAGTGACCAAAATTAAGTCTGTTTTCTAACAAAAAAAGTCCCATAATTTTTTGACGAACAGAAAGTTCCCAGTTTTAAAAATACCGAACCTATGTCCAGAATGCTTCCAGAATATTACCCTAACTTGTGGAATTCATAACTCGATCTTCACAGCTCTAAACGCAACCAAACCAGCGTCAAATTAACAAGCATTCAATCAAGTTTTCGAAATGACAAACCACATAATTTTTCAATTAGTAAAACGTTCTCAGTCACTGAAATACTAAACCTATGTCAGAACATCTCAAAACAGTGAATTCAACAACACATATATGATCATATCATTAATCTCAATCAACATGAATATAATCAAAAACACATAAACATCAAGCAATCACCAAGATCATAAGTCACATATATTCATCAAGATAGCAATGATTAAGGATCAACAATAATATGGATAGATCTAGGCTAAATCCCATCCTAAAACCCATCACACAATCTATTATAGAGAAAGATGATCCCCCCTTACCTTATGTTAGAAGAAGTAGGAGCTCTTGAGAGGAAATCACCACCAAAAATTCAGCAACAATGGAGGCCCCCTTCTCTTCTTGATCCTCGCCCTTCCTTCTTCTTTCTTTCTTGAAGTTTTGCGTTTTCTCTCCTTTCCTTTGCTCTCCAAAACGGCTCATTCTCTCCACTCTCTCTAGGGATTTCGCCAATGCCAAGCCTCAAACCCTAACCCCATTCACTTAGCCAAACTCGCCTATGTTGGGTATTGGGTCATGGGCTTATCCAACTCAAGCCCTATGTGCGCTCCAAGCCAACATCATGCCCTAAATAATAATATGCACCCACTCAATTATTTTCTAAATTTAATTAAATCACTAAATAAAATAAATCCCTAATAATTTAATTAAATAAATTAATTAAATTATTTGGGTGTTACAAATACACCCTCCGTTTCAATTTAAGTGTTTTCTTTGTTATTTTTCTGTTTAAATTATTTGTTACTTTAGAATACCAATGCAACATTTGTTATTTTTTTTCAACAATATCTTAATTTGTCACTTTATAGAAATATTTTAATCCTACCATATTTTTTGAGCAAAAAAAGTAGTATATCTAATCCTTTTTTAAGACTCACACATAACCTTAAACGACTGTTAAATTGAGAAAGAGAGAGAGAGAGTAATGAAAATGAGATCAGTTTCTCTCTTCTTTTGTTTCTCGATTGACTGACTGATGTAATTAGACACAAAAGGAGACTAATGATTACTTAAACTGGGGACTTGTCTAATATAAGTTTTGTCTTACTCTATTAAGGCAATCTCTTATAGTATGCTCTTCATTTTAAAATGTCTCACAAATGTCATTTAAATATCTCAAGAGCATATATATATTGATTTTTTGTATTCATTTTTAAACGGGAACAATATTCAATAGTATTCCCACTTTCCTCCCTATATGGTCTTCATTTTAAAATGTCTCACAAATGCTCTTATGGTATCATTTTTTTCTTTCCTTTTGGATGTTTTAGTGTTGTGATTTTTTATGTTTTTGTATTCGCAAAAAAATTCAACTATTTAAATATGAAAATTTGTTCCACAATAACCGGTTTGGTGGAAAAAAAAATGTAATTTTGTGACAAAATACGTAAAGTGTGATCCTAAGCAGCGTGTTTTGAGATACTTTAGTGTTCGAAAAAAAATTTAACTGTTCAAATACTCAAAGTATTTATTCCTCAATATCGAAAAAATGTTAACTGTTCGAATACGCAAAGTTTGTTCATTAGTGATCGGTTTGGGGAAAAAATAATTTCAAAACAAAATATGTAAAATACGATGCTAAGTAGTGTGTTTTTTGAGGCTTTAGTGTGAGCAAAAAAATTCTACTATTCAAATATGCAAAGTTTGTGCCTCAATAACCGATTTGGTGAAAAAATATATAATTTCGTGACAAAATACGTAAAGTGTGATGTTAAACAGCGTGTTTTTGGGTACTTTAGTGATAAAAAAATTAGCCGTTCAAATACTCAGAGTTCATTCCTCAATAACTGATTTGGTGAAAAATAATAATTTCGTGATAAATATGTACACATTCTATTTTAGTTTTTAAGTTTACAATTGCCTTTTTTTAATAATTTTTTTTAATTCATACTTATCTTCAATTTAAACAATGTTTTCTCATGTTGCAACTTAAGAAACAAATTTTACCGAACAACAATTCTATATTACCTAGAGTTTTTACCCCGTACAGCACACGGGCCAAGACGCTAGTGAAACTATGAACTCAGAGGAGTTACTTTACACAAAATTAATATTCAGGAAATAATAAATTTAATTGAATTATAAATGTAGGAATCGCACCATTTTAAAAAAAAAGAATTGAGTACAAAAAACTCGTATATTTAATGCAAAATTTATTATTAAATTAAACTTATTAGGCAGTAGTAATAATTGTAGCTGTTGGGAAAAACAACATAGAGAAAATAAAATAAGCAAAATCGGAACACAAGAATTTAACGTAGAAAACTCCAAACCGGAGAAAAATCACGAACCGTTGCCTAATGACAACAAGAGAATAACACAATGTGAAAATAATTATAATACATAGACTTCTCTCACACAACAAATGACCCCAATACACCCACTCTCTCCAAAAAAATATTTAACTACCTCTCACAACACTCTAAGACAAGAGTATAAGAGAAAGAAAAAAAATGAAACACAATTTAAAGTGTGTTTGATTGGTGCACTTATAAAGGAGAACTTGAGCCCCTTTATATAGCTTTGGTCTCTGATAACTCTTATTTATAAGAGTTATTTATACATTCTTAAGCATAAATCATTGTATGTTCTCAATTAATTAATTGTTTTTATGTTTGTAAATATCATGTTTTGATTAGTGAAGGTTGCATTTCTAGGTTAGCGGTCTTTCGCACTTTGGTGCCCATTTTGTGCTTTGATTTGTGTGTTCCATTGCTGCAGCAACAGTTGCCACAACATTGCATTTCTGCGTAAGAGGAGAGAGAATACTGGAAGCCCTGATTTTAGCGCATTCCAGCTGGCAAGCAAGGACAAACACACGTCGTAGGATGCCAGCAACTGAACAGAGAATATTCTACTTTTTTGATGGGCTCGTGTACTTTTGGGCACGCATAAAGACAAGGGGCGCCTCCAATTAGGGTTTTCTTGGATCATGTACCCTAGCACTATATAAGGACTGCCCTTCCTCTTCATTTATCATTCCAGCTGAAAAGGTTTATAAATAGATCTCAAAAGATAATATGGATAGTGAGTATTAAAGAACACTTTAATACTCATTGCTTAAACCCTAGACATAGGAGGGCAAAATCCATAAGATGAATACTGTGGGTGCGTAAGTAGCCTAGGGTAAACCTATCTAGGGCTTAGACATAAGCTCTTGTAGCAAAACCCTAGTGAGAGTATTTGACAAAATAGTAGCTGTTGCGACAACATCTAATGCTGCAGCATCAGATGCAGCATTAGTGCACTGTAATGGATTTACATAGTGAGCACATTCCAACTCATTCTCAACTCTGATTTTCATACCCTTTTACTTAAATTGTTATTTAAAAATGCTTTCAAAAACTTGTGTCAATTTATTTTCCATGACTAATTTGCTAGCCAAATTAAGCACGATTTAGATTTCAATCCGCGTGGGAACGATATCTATTTATCATATACTACATACTTGCACACGTTTTCACACAACAAGTTTTTGGCGTCGTTGCCGGGGATTGAAAAGTTTAATTGATTGTTTAATTAGTTAGTAAGTTAGTGATTTTTGTTTTCTAATTCTTTGTTGTGTTCTGTTTTAGTTGCTACAACATCTGTTGCTACAGCACAAGAAATGACCCTTATTTGTTCCTTACCTTGCCTGTGGGATGTGGTGGCTTTTGTATTTGATGGTAGTGTACCTGTTGGTCTTTGATACAGAGCTGTAGCCAATTGTCCACTTGATTCTCCAAATTCTTTATAGATGCATCTTGTGCTTGCCTAGCTGTTCTAGTTTCACTAATGAAGGATTTTAGCAAGGCTTCGAAGGAGTTATCATTGGCAGGTGTTTGTTGTCTTTGGTAATTCTGAGATTGGAATCCTAGTGGTGTGGCCGGTGCAGATGCACTTGGTGCAGGTGCACTAGTATTGTTATTGTTCCACCGAAAGTTTGGGTGGTTCTTCCAACCAGCATTATAGGTGTTTGAGTAAGGGTTGTTATTTCTATTATATCCTACAAAATGGACAGAGACAGGTTTGCTGGGACACTCTTCATACAAATGGCCTCCTCCACAATATACACAACTTGTATCACCTGGGGGGCTTGTTCTATGGCTGCTGCAGTGTTTTCTATTGGTGCAGCTGCACTAGGTGCAGGTGCACTGGTTGAAGTGAAGTTTTTAAACATGTTTGTTAGTGAGGCTAACTGAGCAGATAGTGCTGATACATCACTAATTTCATGTACCCCGATGGTCTCTTTTGGGCACTCACCCTCTCAGTAGTCGAACTAGAATTGTTTGTTGTAATTCTATCAATTAATTCACATGCTTCATTATAAGACAAGTTTAATAACACGCCCCCAGATGATGAATCAAGCATTATTCTGGTTTGGGGTTCTAAACCATTATAAAAAGTTTCCATTTGAATAATGACAGGTAGACCATGATGTGGACATTTTCTTAAAAGCTCTTTCCATCTTTCCCATGCTTCAAACAATGATTCAATTTCTTTTTGCCTAAAAGATGTAATATCATTTCTCATTCTGGCATTTTTGATGGGTGGAAAATATTTTGCTAAAAACTTTTCAGCCATTTCATTCCATGAATGAATAGAATTAGACTCCATTGAATTCAACCAAGATTTAGCCTTATCTTTTAAAGAATATGGAAATAGCTTAAGTCTAAATGCATCTTCACTAACACCAGGAAGGATAAAGTTACTACATACTTCTAAAAACTGTCTTAAATGCTCATGGGGATCCTCATGGAGAGATCCACTATATTGACCAATTGTTTGTAGCATTTGGAACATCATGGGTTTAAATTCAAAATGCACAGCATCAATATGAGGTCTTGCTATACTTGTTTGCATATTTTGATGATTAAACAAAGCATAATCTCTCATGGGTCTATTTCTATCATTAATCATACCTGTTGGGCCCATGTTGATGAATTGATTTCTGTGATCATCTTCAGGTTCATGATGTGAGCCTGGACCACCTCTAATTGATCCTCCACTTGAACCTGGTCTAGCTCTCTCTTCTTCACTTTATTGAGACATTGTGATTCTGCAGTTTTGTAATCTTTGCTTCTGGAGTCTCAGCAACTTTCTAAACCTTCTCTCTATCTCTAGATCTAACTCAAATTCTGGTGTTCTGACCCTGCACATATGCTAGTGCATCTGCACCTAATGCTTCTGCACAAAAAACAAAATACCAGAGTAATAAAACACTAACTTATAAATCTAAGCAACAAAAATTAATGGCAATCCCCGGCAACGGTGTCAAAAACTTGGTGTGTGAAAAAGTGTGCAAGTATACACAGTTACAAACAAGTAATATAGTGATGAGAAAGGTCGAACCCACAGGGATTGGTTAAACTTTTGTATGTTTAGAAAGCATATAAATTAGTGCAGCTACACTACTCACAATTTTGGGTGTTTAATGTTTATGAAAACAGAATGTAAATGTGCAAGAGTATTGTCTTCACTAAATAAATCACTTTCAAGAGTATTGTGTTTTCTGTGGTGCAGATGCACTTGAGTGCAGTTGCACTAGTATGTGCCTTTCAGCTACTTTCTTCAAAGTTTCGTTACAAGCTCTTAAAACCTTGTCTTAAAGTAAATAGAGAAGTTTTCAATTCCTTTCTTGCCTTCTTACAATTCTTGTCTAAGTTGCTAAATAAGTACACTCCTGCCTTTTAAGTACCCACTGCATTTCCCTAAGGACTATGTTATCCTATGTCTAGGACTTAACATTGTTTTAACAAAGTTTTCTTTATTAAACAAGTTAACAAAGGCTTCATTAAAATACTCACCCTTATTAGTTCTTGATTTCTAGTTATAAACCATGTCTGTGAATATATCTCTACTCATTTTAAGTGACCAACTTTAAAATAAGATGGATGTAGTATAACACAAGAACCAAAAATGCATACACCACTTTGAAAACACAATAACCTACTCAAAAGCTCATTATAAAGTTAGAACATCTCAACCAAAGAGGTTTAGCTCATAACATGCATTGCAAGGCAAAGATAGATGAAATAAAACATGTTAATATAATGGAAAATACAAGAGATATCAACAGGGTAGAGATTACACTAATTGAAGTACTCTTGCATAAATTTGCCCAGCAGTGCAGAAGCACTGACTTCCTGGTGCAGTTGCACCTAACTAACTTGATGAAGAAGTGAAGGAATAAGTCGTCAGTTCCTTCCTTACCTTCTTGCCAACTAACTACTACTAAAACTATAAACTAAAATACAAGAAGGGAAACTACAAAATTATATGTGAATTGCTTATGGGTGAGATGCTTTTCAAATCAGAAGTGGAAGCCTTTATATAGCCTTGGAGGTTTCCTTCAAGTGAGGGTTTGCTTGGGGATCAAGATAACCAAAGGAGGCTTAACCATGGTTACTTTTCAGAGCTTTGATTACGAAGATTGAGTCCAAAAGAGAGGTCATATTGTGGAAGACCATGTGTCCTAGATGCGTAGCCTTTCATGATGATTTTCTCATTGTGGGCGCCTCCTCTTGCATGTTGGCATGTACCTTCATGTGACTTGTGACTAAGCATGATGTCATAGAAATCATTATGCATTGGTATGAATTGAGGTGCTTCCAATGTGGGGTTATCCGTGTTGGTGCAGAAGGGTGCAGAAGCCCTTAGGTGCAGATGCACTGTGGAAATGCTTCTAGTGCAGATGCACTGTGTTTTTCCTGGTGCAGAAGCATCAACTGCAGATGCACTGAACAAACATGTCAAATTTACCAATATATATACAAAATTCTAAGTTGTGAATGGCATACGTCTTAAAACCATAAATGTTAATATTTTATTCATACTACTATTATTAACACATATTATACTTGAAATAAAGCAATTATCTAAGTTTAAATGTATGAATAACTCTATATAAAATAGAGTTATCAGCAACACCCATCTGTGTCTGTATATAGGAACCCGCCGGGTAGGTACTGAGTGCTTCGGGGTACGGCTGACTAGGAGGTAGGCTTGTCCAGCCAGGTGGGCTCTAGGCCCGTGGCTGCTGACTCGGGCAATATCCACTGATCCTGCCATTCCCTGATTCCGGGGCGAAGGCTTGCCCCCCCCCGCCGCGTAGGCCGAGTAGTTAGCCGTGGCAGAACATCCATAGGATGGTCCATGCGACAGACCCACCGCGCCTACAACCTCGGGCGGCCTTCTAGCCAATTGCACTTGTCCCTGCTGAAGAGAAGCTGTATTAGTGAGATTCGCCAAAAACTTCCCCCCAGTGTTTGCAGTGGCAAAAGTACCAGGCTGAGGAATTACAGGAGTAGGACATATCTAATGAGAGAACGCCTGTTGAGGCCCAGTCAAACTCCCACTCGGTGAACACTGATGCATGCGGAGATAGAAGTATAGGAGGATGCCTGCTGAGGTCCAACAGGGTTGGTGTATGGCAGGGACTGATGCGTGCCTCCCATAGAAGTACGATGTCCTCTCTGTGATTGGCCCAGGAAAATGGGGTTAGTAGCGCTGCTACCTTGCGTTGCATGCCTTTGTTCCAATTCCTTGGCATGTTGCACCTCATTGTGCACCATAGGTTTAACTATGTTAGCCAATTGTTGGGACACTTGGTACATCATATTGTGTATCCCCATATCTATCTGTTGCTGAATGAATGATGTGGTCATGACCAGTGGCTCCTCCCCTTGATGGGGTGGTTCACTCGATTCAGCAGTAACCGTTGAAATAGTATTATTCCCCGAAGCACCTACTAGCTCCAGGGTTTTGCCCTTGGCAGCAGTTGCCTTCTTTGATGCAGAAGGTGACTCCATGTTTAAGTTCTTACCAGAACGTAAGTGCATACGCCAATGATAATCCAGTCATGGCGAATCAAACACAATGGTCTGTTCACCCGTTCTAGTCCCACTGGGCGTGCCAATTTGTTGTTCTTGTGTCAAACTCTTAGGTCCTAGCCGTGGGTTCGGCCAGAGGTTTGAACAAATGTTTTGATTCCTCTGTTCTTCAAGGGATTGCGCCAAGGAGGGAACTCTGCTCCTACGACCTAGTTATTTTTGGGTGTTAACAAATATAAATAATAAATAATAAATAAATACAAGCAAAATAGGGATAGCGATAATCATAGACCATTATAGTCCTATCCCCTATTCCCCATATATAATAGAAACCTTTTCTCTCGTACCTGATAACGAGTTGCATTCCAATAGAGAATCAGCAAATATCAGTCATGAACCCACGATCCTAATCTGAGTTCGACGAGGCACGACAGATAATATTTAATAACTTATTTAAGCGATTCAATGATTATCTAATAAAACTAGTAGAATACTTGTGCATACGGATGGGTGCTGTCGTGTTCTTTTTATGAATAAACTTAAACAGTATTTAAATAGTCTGAACTAACGGTGTGCAGAACCCATCTCAACCCATGAACCCGTCCCAACCCGTGAAAATAAAGACAAAATTAAAATAGATAAAAATGAGTTTCAAATGAAAAATAGATAAATATTAAAATCTAAAAATGTAAAAGTATCATTTAGAAATAATCTGTGCATTTATACCGTGTTTTTTATATATCAGTGCAGTGTTTTTTTATATATCGGTGTTGCTATCCCGTGTTTTTTTATATATCAGTGCAGCTATACTGTGTTTTTATATATATCATTGCAGTTATGCTCGTATTTTTTTATATATATATTTACAGGCATCCCGTGTTTTTAATGTATCTGTGCAGTTATCTCATAGTTTCTATTGATTATTTGAGTTGATTAGTAGATTATAGTAGATAGTAAAAGATAGATAGTGGATTATCAATAAAAAATATTTATTCCGTGTTTTTTTATAAATTAGTGACAATTATTTGTCCTTTTTTAGGTATAGTGACAAATATTTGTCACGTGTGTTTTAATTATTAACCAGTTTAAATAGTCATCAAGCCTTCTTGTTTTTTTAGATAATAGGTTTATAGTAGTCTTCAAAAAATATAATTATCAATGGAAAATATTAATCCCGTGTTTTTTTATATATCACTACAGTAATCCCATATTTTTTTATATATCATTGCAGTTATCTCGTAGTTTCAAATTGATTATTTTAGTTGATTGGTAGATTATAGTAGATAGTAAAAATTAAATAGTAGATTATCAATGAGAAATATTTCAAAGAGAAAAATTAAAATTTTAAGGTGATAAATTTTTCCAAAAAAGGTGATAGTTTTTTTAGTGTGACTCATTTACATTTTTATAGGTAAGAGAAAGAGAAAAATTGTTTATGGGAAAAGTAAAATTAAAGTAAAAAGAAAAAAAAAGAGTGTAAGAAGAAAGAGAAAAAAAGGAAGAAAGAGAGTGTAAAAAGAAAAAAGGAAGAAAGAGAGTGTAAGAGAAAAGTGAAAAGGAGGAAAGAGAGTGTAAGAAGAAAAAGAAAAAGGAAGAAAGAGAGTGTAAGAAGAAATAAAGAGTAATGACATTTTTACCCTTAAATTAGATATGTGTCTTTATTTCAAAGAGAGAAATTAAAATTTTAAGGTGATAACTTTGTTCAAAAAGGTGATAGTTTTTTTTAGTGTGATTCATTTACATTTTTATAGGTAATTTTAGTAGAGTAATGTTTGTATAAATTTAGAAATTTAGTTCAAAAAACTAAAGTGAAATAATAAGAGAAAGAGAAAAATTGTTTATGGGAAAAGTAAAAGTAAAGTAAAAAAAATAGGAAGAACAGAGTGTAAGAAGAAAGAGAAAAAAGGAAGAAAGAGAGCTTAAAAAGAAAAGAGAAAGAAAGAGAGTATAAGAGAAAAGTGAAAAGGAGGAAATAGAGTGTAAGAAGAGAGAGAAAAAAAAGGAAGAAAGAGAGTGTAAGAAGAAAAAGAAAGAAATAGAGGGTAATGACATTTTTAACCTTAAATTAAATATGTGTCTTGTTAATAAGAGATCCAAACTGGTAATTTCATACGAGGTTTTAATAGATAAGACATTTTTATAAATAGATAAATAGACTATTTTAACACCTCAAGCCCAAAATATTTTTTTTAAATAAAAAAACATCTAGAATACTAATATTTATAAAAATAAAATAAATATTTAATAACAATCATATATTACTAATAGCATATAAAAATGCATTTAAATGTGATTTCAACTAATTTTAATAACTCTGGTGAAAAAAACTAATTTTAATAACTCAAACAGCCAATAAATTAAAATATTTTAATGTCATTAATTCAAAATAATTCATAAATCGCTTACATACCAGAAGAATCACAATGCATGAAAGTCAGGGTGTTACAGTTCAACCCCCCTTAAAAGAAACTTTGTTCTCAATATTTTTACAAGCTTCGAGGACAAATTAAAATGATAGACACTTCAAGAGCTCAAACACATGAAAGAATTGTAAAAACACATTCAGAGTAATAAGAGACATTGTCGTCAAGAGTCAAGGGATGGGAAGGGAGATGTCAAAAAACAGCAAGACACGGACTGACGCAATGAAATTTTTTAGAAACCGGAATAGTGATCATTAAATGTACAAAATATCTCCAATACATTCTGGAATGTAAATAATGTGTCGGCCTAACACATCCTTACAATCAAGACTCTATCAAAGTTTATTTTTCACCTAAGTATTCACAAGTGTCACAACCCAAGAAAAAATAGTCTTGACACATTCTAACAAAAGCAAGGGATTTTTAAACTAAGAATGAACTGTGAACTTTGCTTACTCAATTGCCTAATACAATTTCGAGTAACACAAGAGTCAAAAAAAGAACATTTAAATTGTAAGGAAAAGAAAGCTAGAATATCAACAAACAAAACTTAGAGTTTTCGAGAAGGAGGGTTACAAGATTGAATCTTGACAAACCTTTAGTAAAAAGCCCAGAAAAAGAATTAGAAGTAGAGTTTGAGGCTGATGGCCACCTTGTTTGAAATTTGGCCGATTCTTAGCTTTTCAATTTGGGGTCCTGGTTGTAACTTGTATTTTTTGTATTTTTTTTTTGGTAAAAGATGAATTATGGGAAAGGAAATGAAAGGGAATTTCGTGTGTTTAGGGAAATGGAAAAATATGATCAACAATAGGATAAGCCTATGAATGTGAGGATCACCACAAGAAAAAAATTTCTTGATAAAGATCAAATAAAATGGTTCAATCCAGAACCGAGAGAGTATGAACTCAAAATATGGATAAAATCTTTCTTCCATTCAATCACACTTACACCCTCTATTTGTAGTAAGAAGAGTGCTTTGTTGTTACAAGAAAAAGAAGACCAAAAGCTATTACAACTCTTCTAGCTAGGGAATTTCGAAATTAGCAAGGTAGAATCCTAGGCTAGTGTAATAAATTCAATTACAAGCAATTCAAGACTAGGAAAGGTTACACAAGCACAACTTAATGGGAATTACACTCCATAATGCTCCAATAATGAGGTGCTGTAGCATTTATTCCTTTGTCTTGTAACTCTTTGGCTTTGATTGTCATAAATGTCTTCATTTGATTGTATTTATCCCTTTGTCTTGTAACTCCTTTGCTTTGATTTTCATGAATGTCTTCCATTGATTGCAACAATTATTGACTCCATCATCACATATGGAATATGTGACTCACTACACCACTTACTTAAAGTGGATTAAACACACCAAAAATTAACTAAGTGCATTGTTTCCAAATATCAATTGGTCACATGCAATTTTATTTAATTAGAATAAAATGACTTGGATGCCTTTTTGTCATGTAACTTGCGCCTCCTCCATAGCTTGTATGACAAGCATGGCTTTTGGTGCAATTACGTATTTGCCCTCATTTGACATTGCCTTGGTTATGAATTGGACTAAACTTTCTTGGACTCTCCTTGCCCTTGACCTAGTCATTGGACCTCCTAAACTTTGAAGGGCATCTTGGTGTTCCATGTCCTCATCATTCCCTCCCTCTTGAGAAGAATTCGTCCTCGAATTGAAATCCTCATCACCTACATCAAAAGGAGACAAGTCAGCAACATTAAAAGTGACACTAACACCATACTCACCGGGAAGGTCCACTTTATAAGCATTATCATTGACTTTTGCGACTACTTGAAAAGGACCATCACCCCTAGGCATTAATTTGGATTTCCTTTGTGTTGGAAACCTTTCTTTCCTCATATGAAAATCCCCGGGTTCAAAAATGACTTGTTTGCGCCCTTTATTGGCACTTTTGGCATAGCCTTCATTTTTCTTTTCAATTTGCATTTTGATTTTCTCATGCAAACTTTTGACAAATTCAGCTTTGGCTTTGCCATCTTTATGCTTCAAGAGAGATGTGTTAGGTAATGGTAAAAGATCAAGAGGAGTTAAAGGATTATAACCATACACAATCTCAAATCGGGAGTGATTTGTGGTACTATGGACAGCCCTATTATAAGCAAACTCAACATGTGGCAGCCATGTTTCCCACATTTTCAAATTCTTTGAAAGCACAGCCCTTAAAAGAGTAGAGAGAGTTCGGTTTACTACCTCAGTTTGCCCATCAGTTTGGGGATGACAAGTTGTAGAGAATAGTAACTTAGTTCCCACCTTACCCCACAAAGTTCTCCAGAAGTGGCTTAGAAATTTAGTGTCCCGGTCGGACACTATGTTTTTGGTAAGCCATGTAGGCGCACCACTTCTTTGAAAAACAAATCAGCAATGTGGCAAGCATCATCCACCTTTTTGCATGGAATGAAATGTGCCATCTTTGAAAACCTGTCCACAACAACAAAAATAGAATCTTTCTCGTTCTTTGTTCTAGGTAACCCTAAGACAAAGTCCATGGAAAGGTCAATCCAAGGATATTCGGGAACAGGTAATGGAGTATATAAACCATGGGGCATAACTTTGGATTTGGCCTTCTTGCAAACAATGCATCTATCACAATATTTTTGCACATCAACTTTCATGTGAGGCCAATAAAAATGTTCTTTCAAAATTTCCAAAATTTTAGGAACACCAAAATGTCCCATTAAACCCCCTTCATGCGCCTCTTTGACTAAGAGTCCTTTAATGAATCCTTTTGGCACACACAACCTTTTTTCTGTAAACAAATAATCATTGTGTCTAAAAAATTCATTATGGGTAGCATGCACACATTCAGCATATTTAACAGAAAAATCAAGATCATGCTCATACAACTCCTTAATGTGTTTAAGACCAAAAATTTTAGTTTCAAGGGTAGAGAGTAAGGCGTACCTTCTTGACAATGCATCAGCCACAACATTGGCTTTACCCTTCTTATGCTTAATCACATAAGGAAATTGCTCCAAGAATTCAACCCATTTAGCATGCCTCTTGTTCAACTTACCTTGTCCTTTTAGATACTTCAAGGACTCATGATCACTATGAATGACAAATTCTTTGGGCAGCAAATAATGTTGCCATGTTTGCAATGCCCTTACTAAGGCATACAATTCCTTATCATAAGTTCAGTAATTTAGGGCAGCCCCTTTTAATTTCTCACTAAAATAAGCAATTGGATGACCTTCTTGCATCAAAACAGCCCCAATTTCAACATTGAAAGCATCACACTCAATTTCAAAAGACTTTGAAAAATTAGGCAATGCTAGAATTGGTGCTTGGGTGAGCTTTTCTTTAAGGATAGAAAAAGCTTGTTCTTGTTTCTCACCCCATTTAAAACCAATTTCTTTTTTAACAATTTCATTAAGAGGTGCAGCAATAGTACTAAAATCCTTGACAAACCTCCTATAGAAACTTGCTAAACCATGAAAACTTCTTACCGCAGTCATACTTTTGGGAGTTGGCCATTCTTGGATTGCCTTCACCTTTGCTTCATCCACATGTACTCCTTGAGAGCTTATGACAAAACCTAGAAAAATAACTTGATCCGTGCAAAAAACACAGTTTTCCAAGTTTGCATATAAACTTTCTTTTCTTAGCACACTTAAAACAACCCTTAGATGAATGCAATGGTCTTCTAAATTTTTGCTATATATCAAGATATCATCAAAATATACAACAACAAATTTTCCCAAAAATTCCCTCAAAACATGGTTCATTAATCTCATGAAAGTGCTGGGTGCATTAGTTAATCCAAAAGGCATAACTAACCACTCATATAGACCATATTTAGTTTTGAAAGCAGTTTTCCACTCATCCCCTTCCCTTATCCTAATTTGATGATATCCACTTTTCAAATCAATTTTGGAAAATAAACACGCACCAAACAATTCATCAAGCAAGTCACCTAACCTAGGTATTGGATGCCTATACTTGACAGTGATATTATTAACAGCCCTACAATCAGTGCACATTCTCCAACTACCATCTTTCTTAGGAACTAAAATAACAGGGACAGCACATGGACTTAAACTTTCTCTTACCCAACCTTTACTTACCAAGTCAACCACTTGTTTTTGTATCTCTTGTGTTTGTTGTAGATTGCTCCGATAGGCTGGCCTATTAGGCAAAGCGGCCCCTGGAACAAGATCAATATGGTGCTCAATCCCTCTCAAATGTGGCAGCCCACTTGGTACTTCCTTAGGAAACAATTCCTCAAATTCCTGCAAAAGAGAATTTATGCAACTAGCCATTTCTTGAGTGTTAGGTAAATTTTCCAGCAAAGCCACCTCTTTGCTAAAAAGTAAATATAGGGGCTGACTTGCAAAAATAGCATTTTTAACCTCCCCTTTTGTCGCCATCAAACTTTCTTTCTTTTTTTCATCCATATTTTTTTTGCCACTCTTTTTTCTCTCTTTTTCTTTGGCGATCTTTTCTTCTTTTTCTTTTTCTTTTTCACATTTTTCTCTCAATATTTTTTGATCATCTCTCACCTCTCTTGAACTCAATGGAGCTAATACAATACGTTTTCCATGATGAACAAAAGAGTACTTGTTGGTACGCCCTTCATGATTGGCATTTTTATCAAATTTCCAAGGCCTTCCCAACAAGAGATGGCTAGCCTCCATAGGAACTACATCACAAACAGTCACATCCTCATACATGCCAATTGAAAAAGAAATTTCTACTAACTTATCAACAATCATTTCAATATCATTGACAAGCCATTGAAGTTTATATGGTTTCGGATGTGGTTTAGTTTCTAGTTGATGTTTAGAAACTAACCTTGTGCTAGCAACATTTGTACAACTCCCACCATCAATAATAAGGGAACATACCTTGCCGTGTACAAGGCACCTTGAGTGAAATATGTTCTCCCTTTGTGTTGTATCTTCCTCCTTTACCACGGCCTCCAACAACCTTTTCATCATAAGTAACTCTCCACCAGGTAGTTGGATCTCCTCCTCATCAATATCCCCTCCTTCAACCCCTTCGTCCTCCTCCTCAACCTCCTCTACAAGCATAACTCTTTTGGTAGGACATTGATTTGCCATGTGTCCTAAACCTTGGCACTTGTAACACTTAACAGCCCGGCTAGTTGAAACAACTTGAGAAGGACTAGTTGTAGTGTTTTTACCTTTTGGGTCAGCCGTGGTTTCTTTGGATGATGAACTTCCTTCGCTCTTAACATTGGTCTTCCAATTTTGAGGATTGGAAGTGGTAGTGCTTCTTCTTAGTTGGCCCTTCCTCTTGAGTTGTTGTTCTATCTTTGTGGCTTGATGAACCAAATCCTCTATTTGAACATAGTGTTGTAGTTCTACTATGTCACTTATATCACGATTTAGACCATGCAAGAATCTGGCCATGGTTGCTTCTTCATCCTCCTCCACATTTGCTCTAATTTTCGCCACCTCCATCTCCTTGTAGTACTCATCAACACTTCTGTTGCCTTGGGTGAGTCGCTGTAATTTGTTGTGCAACTCTCTGTTGTAGTATGATGGAATGAACCTCTTCCTCATAAGCCTCTTCATTTCCTCCCATGTGGCAATGGCTGGCTCATTGTACCTTCTCCTCTCCTTTGTCAATTGATCCCACCACACCAAAGAATAATCTGTAAATTCAATGGAAGCAACCTGCACTTTTTGAAGATCAGTGTAATTGTTACAGAAAAAAATTTGTTCAATTTTAGTTTTCCATTCCAAATACACATCCGCATCATTTTTTCCAACAAATTGTGGTACTTTAATATTTATACCACCCAACCTATCTTCTCTAGGTTCATCACGTCTTCTTCTCCGACCCTCCTCATCACTACTATTCTGTCTATTTTCTAACTGATCAATTCTTTCATGTATACCGTCAACTTCCTCTTTCAAAAGTTCTTTCATTTTTGCCGTGAGGGCTTCTAAAAGTAATCTATTTTGAGGCTCCATGACTCTCACAGTTCTTTAAAGAAACCAGACTATGATCAATAACAAAGAAAACAATTTCAAATAATAATCCACACACACAAAAAGCTTGGAAAGGAAAAGTCTTGAAAACAAAGTTTGAGGGATTAGAACAAAAAAGAATAAAATTTAGGGTAGGGACGAAAAAAAAACAACCAGAAAATTTTTTTTTTGATTTTTTTTGAACGCAAACAACAATAAAAACAAAAGCTGAAATTGTTGAACAAACTAGAACCTTGCTTTGATTACCAAATGATGGCCACCTTGTTTGAAATTTGGCCGATTCTTAGCTTTTCAATTTGGGGTCCTGGTTGTAACTTGTATTTTTTGTATTTTTTTTTTGGTAAAAGATGAATTATGGGAAAGGAAATGAAATGGAATTTCGTGGGTTTAGGGAAATGGAAAAATATGCTCAACAATAGATAGTATTCTTGGTGATTTTTGTGAAGAAAATGGAATGAAGATAAGGGGCGCCACATTGTCTAATCCAAGACTAGGATAAGCCTATGAATGTGAGGATCACTACAAGAAAAGGATTTCTTGATAAATATCAAATAAAATGGTTCAATCCAAGAACCGAGAGAGTATGAACTCAAAATATGGATAAAGTCTTTCTTCCATTCAATCACACTTACACCTTCTATTTGTAGTAAGAAGAGTGCTTTGTTGTTACAAGAAAAAGAAGACCAAAAGCTATTACAACTCTTCTAGCTAGGGAATTTCGAAATTAGCAAGGTAGAATCCTAGGCTAGTGTAATAAATTCAATTACAAGCAATTCAAGACTAGGAAAGGTTACACAAGCACAACTTAATGAGAATTACACTCCATAATGCTCCAATAATTAGGTGCTGTAGCATTTATTCCTTTGTCTTGTAACTCTTTGGCTTTGTTTGTCATGAATGTCTTCATTTGATTGTATTTATCCTTCTTGTAACTCCTTTGCTTTGATTGTCATGAATGTCTTCCATTGATTGCAACAATTATTGACTCCATCATCACATATGGAATATGTGACTCACTACACCACTTAAAGTGGATAAAACACACCAAAAATTAACTAAGTGCATGCATTGTTTCCAAATATCAGTTGGTCACATGCAATTTTATTTAATTAGAATAAAATGACTTGGATGCCTTTTTGTCATGTAACTTGCGCCTCCTCCATAGCTTGTATGACAAGCATGGTTTTTGGTGCAATTACGTATTTGCCCTCATTTGACATTGCATTGGTTATGAATTGGACTAAACTTTCTTGGACTCTCCTTGCCCTTGACCTAGTCATTGGACCTCCTAAACTTTGAAGGGCATCTTGGTGTTCCATGTCCTCATCAGAGGCTTTAGGGCCCTACATCCCAAAGATCACGGGTCATTAGTTGCTATAAGAGTAACTAATGAGCTCATGTCCCAATGTAAAATATTATAGAATCTAAACTAAGCACTCCACTAACAAGCATAGAAATCATTCCTAATGATATAAAATAAAGCTCACTATAAATAAATAGCAGAAAGAAAATATAGTTATGTTACGACGACAACACAAACAACACTCTACTACAAAATTCAGGCAAAACAACTATCACACAATTCGCACAACTATCATATTTAAATAACTCATTTAGATGTTTCAAACAATTAATTAATCTATTCCCTCTTCCTTTTTTTTTCCAAAACAACATAATATTTCAAGCAAATTTTTTCTCAAAACCAGAAGAAAGGATGACACCACAAAAAGGTAAAACAACAAATTATTAATTAACGTATTCTTTTTTTTACACAGTTAATCAACCTACCAATTCTATTAACATACGCATACTATAATTTGCTTTATATTGGGTAAAATAAATCTCAGATACCGGATGTGTGTACATGCTACATTTTAATTAAGGGAGTAAACAATAGTATACGTCAACAATAATTAAGGAAATATAAAAAAAGGTAAGGTAAGTGAATATAATAATAGCATAAAAATATAGTCCGCAATTAAAATCTTTACATGTGATTGCAACTAAAAAATAAAAGAAAACAGTACTTATAGTGATCATCATATTACAACATGTTAGTAATGAGTTTCAGTATGCTGACACTTAAAAACCCAAGCTATAACCTTCCCAATCCCTCCATTTAGCTTCAAGGTTCAGATTCCTCTTCCAATTAAGACATGCAACTCCCACTTTAGTTCTCCAACCCCAAAATCACTAACAATCTTCCTAGCTCTCCAAAACAGCTCCCACACTAACAATCTTCACTAATGGTTACCCAACAGAAATTGCACACACAGTCTAACTTTGAGGAGCCTCCAAAATACACATGCAAGCATCAATACTGAAGTCTTGACACCAAAGATGCACATGCAAACCAAAAAAAGGGGAGTGAAAGGGATATCTATGAAATTTCAGTTTGTGGGTTGATATAGGGTTTGTGGAATTCGATTTTCGTGTTAAAATGGAGAAGGAATGAAGTGTGTTTCTCAGTTTGATGATGAATGAGAGTGATAGCGTGACTCGATTCCTTTCCTCTTCTTCCTCTCTCACTTTCGAGTTCCCCCTTTTTCCCATTCTTTCTTACTTTCCTTTCCTTTTAAAATAATAGTGAGAGCCATTTAATTTCCAAAATAGTTTTTCGAGTTCTCACCTTTTCGATCTCCATATCGCTGAAAATTTCCAATGCAACCAATAGTGAGAGCCATTTAATTTCATAGTTTTGATTTATTTTTGGTGTAAAAATAATATTAGACTACATTTAATATCAAATTATTGTATTTATGCTGTTTCAAGGAATAAATAGACATCTTGGCTGACTTTCTATCATTTATATATGCTCATTAAGTGTTTTGATAAATAGACATCTAGTAAAAAGTCCTTGCAAAATACAGTGTTTTGATATTAGCCCTTATGTTAGAGTTCTGTTAGACTGACATTAAAAAAATGCCAAAGTGTCTGCCACATGGTAAAAAGTCCTTGCAAAAGACAGTGTTTTGATATTAGCCCCATTTCTAGTTTCTTCTTCTTCCTCTGTTCTCTTCTCAGGCACCTCCATGGATGGCTACGGTTAAAAGCTACCATTATTATGAAATAAACCTAAACAAGCAAGCATGGAAATGCTTTCAAGTAACAAGAAAGAAAACTGAAAAATTTCTAGATAGTTCCAGAACGTTAATATCCAAGAATCTCTCGTGAAAGAAATACAACATCCTAGTGATGACAACCGTGAAAATGGGGTTCCTTTCTCACTTCTCTCTCTTTTTCGTGTACTTGTTTCTGTTCCAGATTCCTCTACTCATTATCAATTTTGCCATTATCAATTTTTCCCCGTTTTTTCCAGATTCCTCGTGAAAGATTAGGGATTTGATTAGAGATTTGATTTTGAAATTAGGATTAGGGATTTATTTTCTAAAATTAGGGCTTTTCTTTCAATCTGAAACTATGCAACAAATTGGAGCTAGAACAACAATAGAGATGGAGTTTGTGAATAGAAAGAAGGAAAGGAAGGAGAAAAAGTTGAAGGCATCAATGGTGGTGCTCTATGATTACGTGATATAGAAGAGGGAAGATTGAGAGAGATGGAGTTGAAAGAGAAATGAAGAAGCTGATAATTAAAGAATTAAAAAATAAATAGAAATAAAAAATGGTGAAGTGGCAGTCCCAGTCAGTATAAAAATAATAGAAAAGAAACAAAAATGTCAAATCACAGATCTGTTAGCCACGTGTATTTTTTTAACATTTGACTAACAGAAGGGCTAAAATCAAAAAACTGTATTTTGCAAGGAGTTTTTTCTTAAAAAAAAATTACAGGGGCTTAAACCAAAACACGCTATATTTGCAGGGGCCTAAAACATATTTAAGCCTAAAAATATTAAATTTATTCAATCAAAAATAATATTAAATTTTTATTAAGAGTGAACTAATTAATGTTATAATTAAATATTTTAAGTTATGTTGAAAGTAATATTCATAGGATAAGAAAGAAATAAACATAAACACATTTGTAAATATTAAATTTATATTAAGAGCCAACTAATTAAAAGGTGCAAAAAAACAAACTTAACCACAAATCTTGCAATCGAGCTTAGAGTCAACACTAGTATAAGAAGGAGATTTTACGCAGGTTAAGTTTGTATCCTAAAATTACCAAAACATGTCCAGATCAAATTTACATTTAACCAAAATCAAATATATACACAAAAGTGCCACAAAAACAGTTTCCAAACTAACAACCAATTCAAACTATATATATATATATATATATATATATATATATATATATATATATATATATATATATATATATATATATATATATATACACTAGTAGATTACCCGTGCATCTGTTTGGGCTTATTGCGTTACGTGACATTATTATACTCAAAAGATAGAAATGTTAATTTGAAATGTCATTCTTCTAAAATCAGTTGTACAGTATAAAGATTGTAATAGTTTTGTTGTTGCAATTAGTTCGAACATTACACCGTAAAAATCAAAAACAAATTTAAACTAAATGAATTTATTTAGTCCGAACCTTACCCCGTGAACATTACTGACGAATTTAATTAGTCTGAATCTTACCCCGTGACAACATTGCATTTCCTTCAAAACATGACAATATGATATTAATAGTTAGTGTTCTGTACTGTACTTACGAGCTTTATGATAAGATCAAAGTAGTTAGTAGATGTTTTATCCTTGATAATGTGGTGATCTTAAAGTGATGGCCTTGTTCGATCTTGAGATGGTGGTCTTTGTTCGATCTT
The DNA here is from genome assembly GCA_039519185.1 of Astragalus membranaceus. Lineage (NCBI taxonomy): Eukaryota > Viridiplantae > Streptophyta > Magnoliopsida > Fabales > Fabaceae > Astragalus > Astragalus membranaceus. The sequence goes on along the minus strand of CM076848.1, from coordinate 126,188,241 downwards.
GAGATTGTGGTCTTGTTCGATCTTGTGATGGTGGTCTTTGTTCGATCTTGACGTGGCGGTGCTGTACCTGCAATAACACTCCGAAGCTCAAGTCAGTGTTTGAGTAAATATGTGGTAGTTGGAGAAATTACTTACAGTTATGAGTATTGAAGGTGGTATTTATAGAGTTTATGTGATGTATGTTCTAACGATCTTGAGCCGTCAGATCTCGCCGAGTTATCTGAGCCGTTGGTTGATTGGGCTAGATTTTCTGGCTATGGGCCGATTTGTTATTGGGCCTTGCAGGGGGGTGTAAATATTGCTGAGGCCTTTTACTTATTACCATAACAGTGGCCCCCCAAGCCTGGTCGCCTGAGGGGCGATCTTGGCTTGATTAGCCGATGTCACCTTATGTTGTCGATCATAGGACGCACCGAGCTTTCTTTTTTGAGGGACTCAAAAAAGTGGTGGCTTATGTTGGTCATGGGTTTTGTCGAGCTTGATTTACTTAATTGATCTTGAGATGTACCGAGCTTTCTTTACCGAGCTTCCCTTTGAGCAGTTGGATTAGTGCCTTGGAGTCAGTGTCAGGCATTAAATGTTTCTGACATGGTGTGCATTACGATAGCGGCTAATGATGGTGACGTTTTTTTTAGTGCCTGACCTTTGGCCTTTGATTGGACGCGTCGATTCGATTTCCAGGCCCAACCCATGATATTCGGTCCACTATAAATAAGGGGTCACTTGCTCTTGTTTTGTTCGCTGCATAACTTCTTCTTCTCTGACTATCGGTCTTGATTAACTTCTTCTGCTCTGACTTCCGATCTTCAGGTCGACAAAAAGAGTTCTTTCAGATCCGATCTTCGTATCTGCTTTATTTCGAGGTTAGTTTTTAATGTTTTCTATTTGTATTTTGTGTTTTGGACCCCTCCTAGTTTTTCATTTGTTCGCTCAGAGTGGGGGTCGTCAGGTCGGGTTCCGACTTGTTCGCAGACCCATTTGCGATTTTTGTCCTGACACTTCGTCCCCCATTTCTGCAGCGTCTTAGATCTGGCGAGGACCAAACAAACCCATAGGGACATAACCGAATATCGAAACGAGTTTGTGAAGATCATGGCTTCTGGTGGTGACATCCCTAAAAGTCGAGAGAATCAGTCAATGGTTGGTACTCCCGACGAGCAAGATCATCCGCCCTCTGCTCCTACCAGCGAGCAAGCGGAGGAAAATGTCGATGTTGAGAGTTTTTCTCCGGTAAACGATGTTAATGAGTCTGCTCCGGAAGTTGTGGGAGCTATGGAGGAAGACCAGAGGATCGATGTGGTGGCTCTCTCTTCTGATTCTGATGAGGAGGTTCGACCGGGGGAAAGACAGGGGAGCTCGGATACTGTTGAGTCGGAGAGCTCTGATGCCGATTTCGGGACGAGCTTAGTGCTTGGAGATGACCCTGATCGGGACGATGCCGATGGCATGGACCAACCAGGCACGAGTCGTGCTTCTGATGTTTCAGTCGATGGTTATTCCAGTACCAGTCCTGGGGCCCATGACGTGCCGGTGCGGGAGGTTCGTCCTTACGATTGGGTTTCCACCAAGGTTTTGGAGATCGAATCGTTGTACCGTTCGGGTCATAACCTAGAGTCGGTAAGTCGAAAAAATTGCTGGGTGTTCTGAGAGGAATATTTGGAGGGTCGAAGGCATGAAAAATGGAGAGCACGTGGCCTCCTGGGCAGGAGATCTTAAATTTACAATGTACCACGTGACGATAAATGATATGAACATCCGGCCTCCTTTTACTTCTCTCGAACAGACAGTTCTGGCGGAGCTGGACGTAGCACCCTCCCAATTACATCCAAACGCATGGGCTTTCCTCCGAGCCTTTGAGTTGATGTGTATTCACCTGGAGAGACCGGTGTCGTCCCCACTTTTCTTCCATTTGTTCGAGCTTAATCTGAATAGTGGGGAGGACAAGTCCGGTCGTGAGCATGTCAGTTTTCGCTCGAGGCGAGGAGCTAAGATCTTCAAAGCTTATGCGGACTCACTGAGGGGACGCTGGAAGCAGCTTTTTTATTGGGTCAAACCGGTTAATGATAAGGCCATAGACTGTGTAGGGAAGTTCGGAGCTGATGGTCGGACCTTGGTATCCACCAAGTTCCCTATTGGCTGGAGTAATGGTCATTTTAATCGGTCTTCACATTCCTACTCCGTCAGTGAGGATCGGTTGAGCGCTGAAGATCGTCTCACGAAGGCGATTCTGATCTTTATTTCTCAGAAGGTCCCGTTCTCAAAGCATAAATACCGGGGTATCCCTATGGATCGTTTATCCAGGCTGGGAAGCGAGCGCGGGTGCAAAGGGTCTTAGGTAGATCGTCTTTCTGCTATGGATTTTTGTGTATTCGAATTTTCTTTAAGTTATATAACTCGTATTTTTCTTGTTTTTCAGACACGATGGCGCCTAAGAAGCTCGCGTTTTTGAAAAAGATGGCGATGCAATCAGTTGGTGTTGAGCAAGCAGGGGTACCGTTGCAAATACCTTCTACACCTAGACCTGTTGTCGAGGCTGAAGAGGTCGCCATCGTTGCCGAACCAGTGACCACCGTTACTCAGAAATATCTGGCACATGCCGAGGCTGAGAAGGGGAAGAGGATCGATGTGGGGACCTCTGCAAAAAGGGGGCGAGCTGGTGTCGATGAGGAGTCTGGATCGGCCAAAAGAACAAAGACTGGGAAGAGGTCCAAGCATAAATGCAAGGTCATTCCCCTGGAAGAGAAATTTTTAGAACGAAATTACGAGCAGTGGCGGGAGGATCCCATTGCAGCGTCGGCCCAAATCTTCCTAAATTTTGCCGAGGTTCATAAAATCGCAAAAACGAAGTATGAGAAGCGAGCTGAAGGTGGGTTTTTTTTTCTTGCTTTTGTTTTGTTGATTTATTTATGACTTTCCTCTTTCTTTTGATATCTTTTCTTGACACGTTTGTAGAGTTGCTGGAGAGCGAGAAGGCAAAACATTTTAAAGCCTTGGAGGAATTGTCTGCGAGGACCACTGAGCTTCGGGCTCCGAAGGAAGGCGCAGAGATCCTTACAGCGTTGAAGGTGACTGCTCTGAATCGTGCAGAGACTGCCGAAGCTCGTGTGAATGAGCTCGAAGGTCAGCTCAGGGTCCTAGAGGAGTCTGAGGCCGAGGCAAAGAGAAAAAGGCAAAGGTCTCGGAAGAACGAATCGTCGAGCTTGAGGAAAGCTTGAAGAAAAGCTCGGAGGTGAGGGCGGAATCTAGTACCGACCCAGAAGCTCGCATTGCCGATCTTCAGGCTGCCCTCCAAGAAAGTAAGAGGGACGCAAAGGAGATTGCTGAGGTGGCACTTGAGATGTACAAAGAAGGTTTTCAAGGTGCCCTTCTGCAGGTTATTTTACTTCATCCTTCTCTTCCGCTAGACCCTGCGATTGTCGATGCCGATCATGAGGTCGATGGGAGGCGTATTGTCAAGGTCGACCCTGTGACGGAGGAGAAGATCGTCGTCTTTCCGACCTCAGATGTAACACCCTAAATATTTAATTAAATTATTTAATTAAGTATTTAGGAATTTAAATTAATTAAGTGGATATAATTTAATTATTAGAAATTATATTAAAATGTGTAGGGGGTATTAGAAGATGGAGGTGCCAAATTAGATGGACTTGGGCTTAAGTGAGAAGCCCAAGCCCATGAATCAATCATATGCGAAGTGGTGCCTAGGGGTTAGGGTTCTTTGGTGATCATTTGCGAAAAAAATTGAGAATAGAGAGGAGGAGAGAAAGAGGGCGCCGTGGAGAGTAGAGGAAGGGAGGAGGAAGGCGCAAGCTTCAAGGAGAAGAGAAGAACGTGATTCCGTTGCCGTGGTTCCGTTCGTGATCGTCTCGGGGGCGCCTATTCTTCAACTTCGAGGTTAGGGGAGCTCTATCATTCTATCTAATAAATTATATGATGGGTCCTAGATCTAGGGTTAGACTAGACTTCTTGATTGTGTTCTTGATATATTGTTGAGGATGATATTTTTATAAGTATATGCGAATTGATGAATACCATGAGTTCTTGATGTGTTCTTGATCCATTATTGATGTTGATTTCACATGTGTGTATGCGAATTGAATGGTGGGTTTTTATATATATGTATGCGAATTGATTTGTTGAGTTATTGTATATATATGTATGCCATACGCGAATTGATTTAGTATTTGAACCCTTGAGATAATACGAATTGTGTATGTGTTTTGATGATGTTAATATTTGTGAGCTCATGAAATTGTAAATTGATATATTAGGGAGCTTGATGTTTCGCAAATTGAGTGTGGGTGTGCAAGGGCGCCTAGGGCGCCAAAGTGATGATGATTTTAGTGCCCCAAAAGAGTTTTGTTGATTGATTAAATTAAGTGTTGTTTTGAGTATTGAAAATTTTAAGATTTTGATGAGCTAAAATTGCTAAAAATCAGTTTTTGGTGTTTTGGAAAATTGTGGGAAAAATGGTGATTTTTGGTGTTTAGTGTTGAAGAGTTGTTGGAAAAATTCTGGGTTTGTTGTTGCTGTTTTCTGGGCGCCAAGTGCCTGTGCTGGGCGCCCGTGGCCTGTGTGTGTTGCTGTGTGTTGCCAGAATTCCTGTGTGGCTAGGCGCTGGGCGCTGGGTGCCAGCGCTGGGCGCTGAGCGCCCATGCGCGTGTGGGTGTGTTGCGCCAAGGCGCTGGGCGCCAGGCGCTGGGCGCTGAGCGCCCTTGTGTGTTGCGTGTGCGTGTTGCGCCTTGCTGGGCGCCAAGTGCCTGGGCGCTGGGCGCCCATGGCGCCAGTTTCAGGATGTTCCCCAATGTTTTCGAAAACTGTTTTCGCCATAACTTTTGACTCAGACGTCCGTTTTGGACGATTCAAAAAGTGTCGTGAAGCTCTTTACGTTGTCCATCTATGTGTCTAATTTTTAAAATGAAAAATTGTTATTTTCTGATTGTTTGAGGGCGCCCAAGTGGCCGTCCCCGGTGATCGTCCCCGTGACATTGAAAAATGATATGAAGCTCTTTAAAAATCCCTTTTGGTGTATAAACAACAGTTTTAGCGAGGTAATGTCAAAAATGATGATTTTGACGATGATGCTCTCGGGGCTAGTGTAAAAGACTGTTTTGCCCCTAGTGGCCAAAGTTGTAGATAATGATGTGTAAATGACGAGGATGCCCTTGGTGGTTAGTCAAATGACGTTTTTGCCCTCAGTGGCTAATGTTTGAGTTGAATGATGTTTATGTGTAAGTGACATTTGGGGCCTGAGTGGCCAAGTGATGTTAAGGCCTAAAAGGCTAAGTGACGTTAATTGTGTGTGAATTGTGAAATGACAGGTGCTGTGCCTTTATTTGGCAAACCGGTAAGTGACGGGTCACATTGTTGACTATGATCTGAGTAATTGTGTGGTTGTGTGTTGTGAATGGTGCATGTCATAGTGTCTCATGCCCATATGCATAAAATCAGTGACGTTTTGAAGCCTGAGTGGCTAAGTGATGATGAGGCCTGAGTGGCTAAGCGACGTTTGTGAAAAGGTACCTCATGCATATACCCGCGAGTGGGTTGCATTTTCATAAGCTTACACGACATGAGTTGAGTATTGTAAATGATGTGAATGATGACTGTGATGTGGATGTTTAGTGTATTGGATGCTGATTGTTCTAGTGTGTAGCCTATGTCTAGTATTTATCATATTTTCTATTATATAGACTGAAATGATGCTCACCCTTTCCTGTTTGAATGTTGCCCCCATGTTGGTAACGTGCAGGTGATTCTTAGTGAAGGCCTTTAGCTTCACTTCTTGAGTCGAGTCGTCATGCTCTGATATGTAACACTAGGGAGGGGGATGAATGTTGTTTAAGTCGTTTATGACTGTTTGTGGTCATCGGATTTTAGTATTGCAAGCCTGGCATAGTGTGATGTGTTTTATGACTAAACTATTGAATTTTTGATGTGAAGTTGTATTTTAACTGATAATGACGTTTTGAAGTTATTATAAGACTGTTTTCGAAAAGCGAGTTATTTGACGAGTGACGTTTAGCGAAGTAAGTGTGACATCCCTTGTGGTGTAAATAAATTTTGAAAACTCGGATATTTTTGTTAAACAAATTACCGCGTAGAAAAGGGGTGTTACATTAGTGGTATCAGAGCAGTTCGGTCTGTCCGGCCAAGTTGTCCAGTGTGGAGTCTAGCTATCTCTCGAGTCTTGGTACTCGTTCTAACCATAATTTGTGTTGCAGTGATTAGCTAAATTGGTCAGACGGTATGACTGCTATTGTTGATACTGGCGCTGCTTAGTGTCTTATTGCTGCTATGTGTGTGTTTACTCTGAGTACTTTGTGTATGACTGTAATGTGTTGCTGGGTGTGTTTTCTGTGTCTCTCGTCGATTTTCGACGAAGACTTTGTGGTGAATTTTGTTTGTTGCCGTTGGGTGTTTTTAGTATCGTTGTGATTTGACGAGTAGGTGTAAAATCGATGAAGAATTGAGTACATTGTGACGTTGATGTTGTCACGTGTAATTTCGTGCCTTGATGTTTGATGATGATTGAGGTTGAACTAAGATGAGGAGTATGATGTGTTATAATTTTTTTTATGATTAATTTGTATGTTTTGACGTGTGAACACAATGAGTTGAGACGTTTTAAAAAGAAAATTAAATGTTTTGAAAGTATGTATTCTGTACATCCCCACGGGTGTATAGGCGCCAAATTCTAATTGTGTGTATGTGTTGCTGTTTTGTTTTAAAAATAAATAGTGTACTGTTTTTACACTGTTTCGAGTTGCCGTTTGTTTGGAAACAATGGTGTGTTGTTTTTACATTGTTTAAAGTGCTGTTTGTTTTTGAAAATAATAGTAAGCTGTTTTTATGTTGAAAAGGTGTTGCCGCTTCATTGTTTAAATTAGATATATGAGCTACTGTATTTACAAGTAAAGGGGTTGCTGTTATTCACTCGGTTTTGCATGCCGTTTCTATGCGCAGTCTTGTTTTAAGCGCTGTTTTTGTGGGTGCTGTTTTTCCTCAGCTTAAAATGTGATGTTTTCTCCATTTGAAACGTGGTATTTTCTAAAAGAAAAGGGGGTATTTTTTTCTAAAATATAAAGTGATGACTAAATTGAATCGAATTGATACTGGTTCGTAGAGTTGATAATTGGATTTGATGTTTTCAAAGAAATCAAAGTTACAATTGTATTTAAAATAAATGGTGTGCTGTTTGACAGTGTTTCAGGTCGCTGTTCTATTTTTTTTTAAAATGAATAGTGTGCTGTCTTATATTGTTCAAAGTTGTTATCTTGTTTTTGAAAATAAGAGGAGGCTGTTTTTATGCTGGGAAGAGTTGCTGTCTTGCTGTTTTTCAAAATAAAATGCTGCTGTTTGCTACATAAGGATGCTGCGGTTTATTTCTGTGAAATGAGTTGCTGTTTTTATGGAATAATCGTATTGCTGTTTTACGAAAATGAAGCGCTATTTTTATGTTGTAAACGTGCTGTTTCCACTGCCGTTGCGCGCTAAAAAGAAGTATTATTTTCACTCCGTGTTTTGCTGTTGTTGCGCGCTAAAAGACCACCGTTTGCATCTTATTGTTGTTGTTGTCCTTCTTGGTCTTGCTGTTGCCGTTTTACTCAAATAATGTGGTTGTTTTCACACTGTTTTGTTGTTGTTTTGATGATGTTTTGCGCTAAAGGGCGCTTTGCCACTGCTCTTATAAATTTAATGTACTGTGTACTCATTTTCAAGCACACCGTTTACCCAAAATTTTACGAGGATGTTTACAAAGAATTGACGTGCTTTTCCCAAAGTTAAAGAGTTGGTTATATTGTTTACAGCTGCTGTTTCGTTTTGAAAATAATAGTGCGCTGTTTTTATATTGTTTAAAGATGCTGTTTTATTTTGAGATTAATAGTGTGCCATTTTTTTTTTGTCGTTAATGTTGCCGTATTTGCTGCTGTTTTCGCACATTAAAGTGTACTGTTCTCTACGATCTAGAGTGTTGTTTTCTTCGACTTAAATGTGATGTTCACTCAAATATAACGTGTTGTTCTCTTAATAATTTAAAGTGCCGAGTCCTTAAAATTAAAATGATGTTTTCCTGAATCAAGTGGGCCGTTTCGAAAATTTTGAAAAGGGCTGTCTTCCTATTTCTTTAGTACTGTTACTGTATTGTGAGAGGTTGCTGTCTCGATTTTTTTTTATTTTATTTATTTATTATTATGTATTATTTTATTTTATGTGCTGTTTGGTCCCTATGTACGTTGACTTAGTCCTTTATTGACAAAGGAGTCGCGTAATTAATTGTGATTGATGTGATTGATGTGGTGTGTGCTTCACTTTGGTGAGGTTATGATGTGTTGTTGATGAGTCGGTCCTATGAAGGACCTAGGGGGGAAATAGGAGTTGAGGAACTCTCAGCGCAAAGATGTCGTGGTTGGTGTGGTCACTTTCGTTGAAGTACGTTAATGGGTGTCTCGCCAATTTCAAGTGAATGGGTGTTGTAGTCGTAGCTAAGTTCGATCATAGTGTGAGAGGACCAAAGAAACAAGAAGAGATGAAGGTTAGGTGTGTAGGGTGACATAAGAGCCGAGATGTGGGTACCTGACTATAAGTGGGACGAAGTGCAGTGTTGCAGTGTTATCAATGTATGTAGAAGCTAGTGTGGTTGAAACATAAAGTGCCTAAGTGCAGCGTATGGGTGGCAAGGAGAATGATGGAGAACCGAAGTAGATGTAACCGAGGTAGTTGTAGAGGTGAGTGATGATGAGGTGTGGTTGCCTAAGTGAAGTGTCACGGTGTTTGAGTAGTTGAGTGTGACTTTGATGACCTTCAGATTAGAACATCTAATTAAGAGTAGCAACGTGGAGAAGGGTGATGGACGGGGATGGTTGGAAGTGACAAGAAGATTGGGGTTTCGTTTCGTGAGTTGGAGTAAATTTTTCGAGGACGAAAATATTCTAAGTGGGGGAGAGTTGTAACACCCTAAATATTTAATTAAATTATTTAATTAAGTATTTAGGAATTTAAATTAATTAAGTGGATATAATTTAATTATTAGAAATTATATTAAAATGTGTAGGGGGTATTAGAAGATGGAGGTGCCAAATTAGATGGACTTGGGCTTAAGTGAGAAGCCCAAGCCCATGAATCAATCATATGCGAAGTGGTGCCTAGGGGTTAGGGTTCTTTGGTGATCATTTGCGAAAAAAATTGAGAATAGAGAGGAGGAGAGAAAGAGGGCGCCGTGGAGAGTAGAGGAAGGGAGGAGGAAGGCGCAAGCTTCAAGGAGAAGAGAAGAACGTGATTCCGTTGCCGTGGTTCCGTTCGTGATCGTCTCGGGGGCGCCTATTCTTCAACTTCGAGGTTAGGGGAGCTCTATCATTCTATCTAATAAATTATATGATGGGTCCTAGATCTAGGGTTAGACTAGACTTCTTGATTGTGTTCTTGATATATTGTTGAGGATGATATTTTTATAAGTATATGCGAATTGATGAATACCATGAGTTCTTGATGTGTTCTTGATCCATTATTGATGTTGATTTCACATGTGTGTATGCGAATTGAATGGTGGGTTTTTATATATATGTATGCGAATTGATTTGTTGAGTTATTGTATATATATGTATGCCATACGCGAATTGATTTAGTATTTGAACCCTTGAGATAATACGAATTGTGTATGTGTTTTGATGATGTTAATATTTGTGAGCTTATGAAATTGTAAATTGATATATTAGGGAGCTTGATGTTTCGCAAATTGAGTGTGGGTGTGCAAGGGCGCCTAGGGCGCCAAAGTGATGATGATTTTAGTGCCCCAAAAGAGTTTTGTTGATTGATTAAATTAAGTGTTGTTTTGAGTATTGAAAATTTTAAGATTTTGATGAGCTAAAATTGCTAAAAATCAGTTTTTGGTGTTTTGGAAAATTGTGGGAAAAATGGTGATTTTTGGTGTTTAGTGTTGAAGAGTTGTTGGAAAAATTCGGGGTTTGTTGTTGCTGTTTTCTGGGCGCCAAGTGCCTGTGCTGGGCGCCTGTGGCCTGTGTGTGTTGCTGTGTGTTGCCAGAATTCCTGTGTGGCTAGGCGCTGGGCGCTGGGTGCCAGCGCTGGGCGCTGAGCGCCCATGCGCGTGTGGGTGTGTTGCGCCAAGGCGCTGGGCGCCAGGCGCTGGGCGCTGAGCGCCCTTGTGTGTTGCGTGTGCGTGTTGCGCCTTGCTGGGCGCCAAGTGCCTGGGCGCTGGGCGCCCATGGCGCCAGTTTCAGGATGTTCCCCAATGTTTTCGAAAACTGTTTTCGCCATAACCTTTGACTCAGACGTCCGTTTTGGACGATTCAAAAAGTGTCGTGAAGCTCTTTACGTTGTCCATCTATGTGTCTAATTTTTAAAATGAAATATTGTTATTTTCTGATTGTTTGAGGGCGCCCAAGTGGCCGTCCCCGGTGATCGTCCCCGTGACATTGAAAAATGATATGAAGCTCTTTAAAAATCCCTTTTGGTGTATAAACAACAGTTTTAGCGAGGTAATGTCAAAAATGATGATTTTGACGATGATGCTCTCGGGGCTAGTGTAAAAGACTGTTTTGCCCCTAGTGGCCAAAGTTGTAGATAATGATGTGTAAATGACGAGGATGCCCTTGGTGGTTAGTCAAATGACGTTTTTGCCCTCAGTGGCTAATGTTTGAGTTGAATGATGTTTATGTGTAAGTGACATTTGGGGCCTGAGTGGCCAAGTGATGTTAAGGCCTAAAAGGCTAAGTGACGTTAATTGTGTGTGAATTGTGAAATGACAGGTGCTGTGCCTTTATTTGGCAAACCGGTAAGTGACGGGTCACATTGTTGACTATGATCTGAGTAATTGTGTGGTTGTGTGTTGTGAATGGTGCATGTCATAGTGTCTCATGCCCATATGCATAAAATCAGTGACGTTTTGAAGCCTGAGTGGCTAAGTGATGATGAGGCCTGAGTGGCTAAGCGACGTTTGTGAAAAGGTACCTCATGCATATACCCGCGAGTGGGTTGCATTTTCATAAGCTTACACGGCATGAGTTGAGTATTGTAAATGATGTGAATGATGACTGTGATGTGGATGTTTAGTGTATTGGATGCTGATTGTTCTAGTGTGTAGCCTATGTCTAGTATTTATCATATTTTCTATTATATAGACTGAAATGATGCTCACCCTTTCCTGTTTGAATGTTGCCCCCATGTTGGTAACGTGCAGGTGATTCTTAGTGAAGGCCTTTAGCTTCACTTCTTGAGTCGAGTCGTCATGCTCTGATATGTAACACTAGGGAGGGGGATGAATGTTGTTTAAGTCGTTTATGACTGTTTGTGGTCATCGGATTTTAGTATTGCAAGCCTGGCATAGTGTGATGTGTTTTATGACTAAACTATTGAATTTTTGATGTGAAGTTGTATTTTAACTGATAATGACGTTTTGAAGTTATTATAAGACTGTTTTCGAAAAGCGAGTTATTTGACGAGTGACGTTTAGCGAAGTAAGTGTGACATCCCTTGTGGTGTAAATAAATTTTGAAAACTCGGATATTTTTGTTAAACAAATTACCGCGTAGAAAAGGGGTGTTACATCAGACGTTTAACGGTTTCCAGCATTTTTGCAGAAGTTCTGGGTGTATGCTTTCGGCCCAGATTTAACTCGCCCTATAGGGGTATTGGCAGCTGTGGCCAATGGTCGTTCTGAGGATATTTTGATCCTAGAAGACCTGGTCCCTTTGAAACAGATTACCAAGACTCGGCTCGAATTTAACTGGTAACAAAAGGTTGCGACCTTAGTTGGTCGCTTGGGGAGATTTTTAAGATCGGTCCCAGTCACTTTCGGAGAAGAAATTTGGTTCCTACATTCTGTTTGATTTGATAAAATCAAGAATGTGTGGAACGTCGGTAAGATCGCCGCAAGAATTCGAGGAACATCGGTAAGGTTACCGTTCTTTATTAAAAATGAGCAGCTCGTTTTTACAAGAGATTGGCGCACCCTATGGTGCCCTTTGTGAGAGATTTGCCCAATTTCTGCTTTAAAGGTAATAATTTTTCAGCTTTGTTGCGTTCCAAGTTCTGTCGATCTTTTTTCCTTGGAGGGTCTCCAATTTAAAAGCTCCCTTACCGGTTTTAAATGTAACGCGGTAAGGTCCTTCCCAATTTGGTGCGAGTTTTCCCTGAGAAGCGTTTTTCTGTCCAACATCAGCTCTTCGGAGTACCAGATCGCCAAGATCGAAGTCCCGATGAACGACTTTAGCATTGTACCTGGTTGCTACACCTTGCTTGATGATTGCTTCTCGAAGTGAGGCTCGACCCCGGACTTCATCGATGAGGTCGAGCTCTTCTCTTAAGGCTTGGCTATTGTCGTTTTGAGTTTTGGGGTTTGTCGTTCTCCAACTAAATTCGCCAATCTCGGCGGGAATGGCCGCCTCGCTGCCATAAGAGAGCCTGAACGGCGTCTCTCCTGTGGAGCTTTGAGGGGTAGTCCTATATCCCCAGAGGACATAAGGTAATTCTTCCACCCAGTTTCCTTTAGCATCGCCAAGACATCGTTTTAATCCGTTTAATATTACTTTGTTCGCCGCCTCTACTTGTCCGTTGGTTTGAGGGTGTTCTACCGAAGTAAAACGGTGTTTGATTTTTAGGTCGGACATCAGCTTCCTGAAACCTGTGTCAGTGAATTGAGTTCCATTATCTGTTACCACTACTTCAGGGATCCCGAACCTGCTCATGATGTTTTTTCTAAAGAATTTTGTGCAGTTCCTTGCAGTGATGGTAGCCAGAGGTTCTGCTTCTATCCATTTGCTGAAGTAGTCGATAGCGACGATTAAAAACTTGATCCGACCTGGAGCTTTTGAAAATGGTCCCAGAAGGTCTATCCCCCACCATGGGAAGGGCCATGTGGAGGACAAATTTGTTAGATCGATCGGAGGAGCTATGTGGACGTTGGCGTGAATTTGACATTTTTTGCATCTCTTGACGTGGGTACTAGCATCGCCGGCCATGGTCGGCCAGTAATATCTGGAGCGGAGAGCCTTCCGAGCCAAAGAACGAGCTCCCATGTACTGACCGCAGATTCCTTCATGAATTTTTGTTAGGATATAGGCTGCTTCCTCCCATTCAATGCATTTTAACAATGGGGAGGAGAGACTTCTTTTGTATAATGTTCCATTAATGACCGAAAAGGCAGAGGCTCTTCTTCGGATGATTTTAGCGTCGTTTGCGTCTGGGGGCTCTGCTTTTGCAACGATGTACTCTAAGATCGGAGTGATCCAACTGTGAGTTTCTTCTATGACGTAGATGGTCGAGTTAAGATCAGGGTCGAGGGACACACTGGGTTTATGGAGCATTTCTTGGATGATCGTTCTCTGATTCCCAGGAGCCTTGGTGCTTGCGAGTTTGGCGAGGACGTCAGCTCGTTGGTTTTCCGCTCTTGGCAATTGTTTTACCTCATTTGCTTCAAACTGAGCAAACAAAGTCCGTACCCGGAATAGGTATTTTTGTAAGATCGGCTCTTTGGTCTCGTATTGTTTGTTGATTTGGGAAACTACTAATAGAGAGTCGGTGTGCAGTGTTATCCGAGGGACTCGGAATTCCATTGCTAAGCGTAAGCTAGCGATGCAAGCCTCGTATTCTGCCTGGTTGTTCGAGGTTGGGAAGCTGAAAGTCAGAAACTTCAATGATGATGCCGCTCGGGCTTTCTAACATAATACCAGCGCCACTTCCCTTTGGGTTGGAAGATCCGCCGACGTGCAGGATCCAAGTATCTGTTTCGACGTTTGCTGGTGTCATTTCTGCTACGAAATCTGCCAGGACCTGTGCTTTCAGAGCTGTTCGAGCTTCGTATTTTATTCCGAATTCCGATAATTCTACTGCCCACTTGATCATTCTCCCTGCCAGGTCGGGTCTGTGGAGAATTTTTCTGATGGGGTAATTAGTCCGAACAACTATTTAGTGAGCAACGAAGTAAGGTCGAAAGCATCGAGCTGCGATGATGAGAGCCAGAGCGATCTTCTCGATCTTCGGATAGTGACTTTCCAATCCGTGGAGGGCTTTACTCGCGAAGTAGACTGGGCTCTGTCCGGTTTTTAACTCACGCACAAGAACGGCTCCTATGGCTTCTTCCGAGATTGCTAGGTATAGAAAGAGGGTTTCACCTTCGTTTGGTTTGGTCAAGATCGCAGGTTCGGAAAGGGCCTTTTTGAGCTGGTTTAAGGCCTCATCTTGTTCGGAGGTCCATTCGAAGTCTTTCTTTTCTTTCTTAAGCAGTTTGAACAGGGGGAGAGACTTGAATGCTGCATTTGATATAAACCGAGATAAGGCGGCGATCATGCCATTAAGTTTTTGGACCTCTTTTTTCGACGTTGGGGTTCGCATTTCAATTATGGAGCGACATTTATCAGGATTAGCTTTGATGCCTTTTTCTGTTAGGTAAAAGCCCAAGAATTTTCCAGCTCGAACTCCGAACGTGCACTTTTCTGGGTTTAACCTCATAAAATTCTTCCGGACCACGGAGAATATCTCTTTAAGGTCGCGTATATGTTTGTTGTCGTCCTTGCGTTTGACGATCATGTCGTCGAGATATACCTCGACACTCTTACCGATTTGTTTTCGAAACACTTTGTTCATCATCCTCTGGTAGGTGACTCCGACGTTTTTTAAACCAAAAGGCATGACTCGGTAAGCGAAGTTACCTTGATCGGTCATGAAAGCAGTTTTCTCTTGATCGGGGGGGGGGGGGGGACATGGCGATTTGATTATAGCCGGAATATGCGTCCATAAATAGATAACAAACGAAAACCTGAAGTGTTATCGACGAGTCGATCAATGCAGGGGACAGGAAAAGCATCTTTCGGGCAAGCTTTATTGGGATCGGTGTAGTCTACGCACATGCGCCATTTCCCACTGCTCTTCTTTACCAGTACCGGGTTCGATAGCCAAGTCGTATATTTGACCTCAGAAATGAAGGTCGCCTTGATGAGATCGTCAACCGCTCTTGAAGCAGCGATGGATTTCTCACTGCTTTGAGTTCGCTTCCTTTGGGCGACCCACTTGGCTCCTGGGTTGATTGAGAGTCGGTGGCAGGCGACCTCCGGTGGAATCCCGGGCATGTCCTCTGCCGACCAGGCGAAGATATCCGCATAGTCTTTAAGACATTGGGTTAAGTCGATCTTAACCTCTTCTGGTAGATTTACCTCGATTTTAATTGTTCTGCGGGGGTCTTCGCTGAGTTGTATTTCGATGAATTCCCTATCAGGTTGAGGTCTTATCATTTTTCGTTTGAGCTCTTTTGTAAGCACGTCGTCGTCTTCATCCTCAGTGCTTTCTGGATCGTACCGCACATCCAAGTCCGTTGTGTTAACTTCGGTAGATCGAATTTTAACTTGCTTGGGGGTTGCGTTTTTTGGAGGGGGAACCCCTTCTTGTCCTAACGCTTTTCGCTCTGTTTTGGACCATAAGAAGAAGCATCTGGAAGCAGATTCCAGATCGGAGTTTAATGTGATCACCTTATTGCAGAGAGAGTGGAATTTCATTTTTAAGTGCGTGGTAGACGTCACTGCTCCGAGCCTGCCCAAGGTCGGTCTTCCAATGCTATAGCATTGTAGATGGACTCGCAAGGCAGGATCAGGAATTTTGACTTGATAGTTCTTACCATTGGCTCGGAGTGATCCAACTGTGAGTTTCTTCTATGACGTAGATGGTCGAGTTAAGATCAGGGTCGAGGGACACACTGGGTTTATGGAGCATTTCTTGGATGATCGTTCTCTGATTCCCAGGAGCCTTGGTGCTTGCGAGTTTGGCGAGGACGTCAGCTCGTTGGTTTTCCGCTCTTGGCAATTGTTTTACCTCATTTGCTTCAAACTGAGCAAACAAAGTCCGTACCCGGAATAGGTATTTTTGTAAGATCGGCTCTTTGGTCTCGTATTGTTTGTTGATTTGGGAAACTACTAATAGAGAGTCGGTGTGCAGTGTTATCCGAGGGACTCGGAATTCCATTGCTAAGCGTAAGCTAGCGATGCAAGCCTCGTATTCTGCCTGGTTGTTCGAGGTTGGGAAGCT
Organism: Astragalus membranaceus; assembly: GCA_039519185.1. NCBI lineage: Eukaryota > Viridiplantae > Streptophyta > Magnoliopsida > Fabales > Fabaceae > Astragalus > Astragalus membranaceus. The sequence goes on along the minus strand of CM076848.1, from coordinate 126,172,209 downwards.
GAAAGTCAGAAACTTCAATGATGATGCCGCTCGGGCTTTCTAACATAATACCAGCGCCACTTCCCTTTGGGTTGGAAGATCCGCCGACGTGCAGGATCCAAGTATCTGTTTCGACGTTTGCTGGTGTCATTTCTGCTACGAAATCTGCCAGGACCTGTGCTTTCAGAGCTGTTCGAGCTTCGTATTTTATTCCGAATTCCGATAATTCTACTGCCCACTTGATCATTCTCCCTGCCAGGTCGGGTCTGTGGAGAATTTTTCTGATGGGGTAATTAGTCCGAACAACTATTTAGTGAGCAACGAAGTAAGGTCGAAAGCATCGAGCTGCGATGATGAGAGCCAGAGCGATCTTCTCGATCTTCGGATAGTGACTTTCCAATCCGTGGAGGGCTTTACTCGCGAAGTAGACTGGGCTCTGTCCGGTTTTTAACTCACGCACAAGAACGGCTCCTATGGCTTCTTCCGAGATTGCTAGGTATAGAAAGAGGGTTTCACCTTCGTTTGGTTTGGTCAAGATCGCAGGTTCGGAAAGGGCCTTTTTGAGCTGGTTTAAGGCCTCATCTTGTTCGGAGGTCCATTCGAAGTCTTTCTTTTCTTTCTTAAGCAGTTTGAACAGGGGGAGAGACTTGAATGCTGCATTTGATATAAACCGAGATAAGGCGGCGATCATGCCATTAAGTTTTTGGACCTCTTTTTTCGACGTTGGGGTTCGCATTTCAATTATGGAGCGACATTTATCAGGATTAGCTTTGATGCCTTTTTCTGTTAGGTAAAAGCCCAAGAATTTTCCAGCTCGAACTCCGAACGTGCACTTTTCTGGGTTTAACCTCATAAAATTCTTCCGGACCACGGAGAATATCTCTTTAAGGTCGCGTATATGTTTGTTGTCGTCCTTGCGTTTGACGATCATGTCGTCGAGATATACCTCGACACTCTTACCGATTTGTTTTCGAAACACTTTGTTCATCATCCTCTGGTAGGTGACTCCGACGTTTTTTAAACCAAAAGGCATGACTCGGTAAGCGAAGTTACCTTGATCGGTCATGAAAGCAGTTTTCTCTTGATCGGGGGGGGGGGGGGGGACATGGCGATTTGATTATAGCCGGAATATGCGTCCATAAATAGATAACAAACGAAAACCTGAAGTGTTATCGACGAGTCGATCAATGCAGGGGACAGGAAAAGCATCTTTCGGGCAAGCTTTATTGGGATCGGTGTAGTCTACGCACATGCGCCATTTCCCACTGCTCTTCTTTACCAGTACCGGGTTCGATAGCCAAGTCGTATATTTGACCTCAGAAATGAAGGTCGCCTTGATGAGATCGTCAACCGCTCTTGAAGCAGCGATGGATTTCTCACTGCTTTGAGTTCGCTTCCTTTGGGCGACCCACTTGGCTCCTGGGTTGATTGAGAGTCGGTGGCAGGCGACCTCCGGTGGAATCCCGGGCATGTCCTCTGCCGACCAGGCGAAGATATCCGCATAGTCTTTAAGACATTGGGTTAAGTCGATCTTAACCTCTTCTGGTAGATTTACCTCGATTTTAATTGTTCTGCGGGGGTCTTCGCTGAGTTGTATTTCGATGAATTCCCTATCAGGTTGAGGTCTTATCATTTTTCGTTTGAGCTCTTTTGTAAGCACGTCGTCGTCTTCATCCTCAGTGCTTTCTGGATCGTACCGCACATCCAAGTCCGTTGTGTTAACTTCGGTAGATCGAATTTTAACTTGCTTGGGGGTTGCGTTTTTTGGAGGGGGAACCCCTTCTTGTTCTAACGCTTTTCGCTCTGTTTTGGACCATAAGAAGAAGCATCTGGAAGCAGATTCCAGATCGGAGTTTAATGTGATCACCTTATTGCAGAGAGAGTGGAATTTCATTTTTAAGTGCGTGGTAGACGTCACTGCTCCGAGCCTGCCCAAGGTCGGTCTTCCAATGCTATAGCATTGTAGATGGACTCGCAAGGCAGGATCAGGAATTTTGACTTGATAGTTCTTACCATTGGCTCGGAGTGATCCAACTGTGAGTTTCTTCTATGACGTAGATGGTCGAGTTAAGATCAGGGTCGAGGGACACACTGGGTTTATGGAGCATTTCTTGGATGATCGTTCTCTGATTCCCAGGAGCCTTGGTGCTTGCGAGTTTGGCGAGGACGTCAGCTCGTTGGTTTTCCGCTCTTGGCAATTGTTTTACCTCATTTGCTTCAAACTGAGCAAACAAAGTCCGTACCCGGAATAGGTATTTTTGTAAGATCGGCTCTTTGGTCTCGTATTGTTTGTTGATTTGGGAAACTACTAATAGAGAGTCGGTGTGCAGTGTTATCCGAGGGACTCGGAATTCCATTGCTAAGCGTAAGCTAGCGATGCAAGCCTCGTATTCTGCCTGGTTGTTCGAGGTTGGGAAGCTGAAAGTCAGAAACTTCAATGATGATGCCGCTCGGGCTTTCTAACATAATACCAGCGCCACTTCCCTTTGGGTTGGAAGATCCGCCGACGTGCAGGATCCAAGTATCTGTTTCGACGTTTGCTGGTGTCATTTCTGCTACGAAATCTGCCAGGACCTGTGCTTTCAGAGCTGTTCGAGCTTCGTATTTTATTCCGAATTCCGATAATTCTACTGCCCACTTGATCATTCTCCCTGCCAGGTCGGGTCTGTGGAGAATTTGTCTGATGGGGTAATTAGTCCGAACAACTATTTAGTGAGCAACGAAGTAAGGTCGAAAGCATCGAGCTGCGATGATGAGAGCCAGAGCGATCTTCTCGATCTTCGGATAGTGACTTTCCAATCCGTGGAGGGCTTTACTCGCGAAGTAGACTGGGCTCTGTCCGGTTTTTAACTCACGCACAAGAACGGCTCCTATGGCTTCTTCCGAGATTGCTAGGTATAGAAAGAGGGTTTCACCTTCGTTTGGTTTGGTCAAGATCGCAGGTTCGGAAAGGGCCTTTTTGAGCTGGTTTAAGGCCTCATCTTGTTCGGAGGTCCATTCGAAGTCTTTCTTTTCTTTCTTAAGCAGTTTGAACAGGGGGAGAGACTTGAATGCTGCATTTGATATAAACCGAGATAAGGCGGCGATCATGCCATTAAGTTTTTGGACCTCTTTTTTCGACGTTGGGGTTCGCATTTCAATTATGGAGCGACATTTATCAGGATTAGCTTTGATGCCTTTTTCTGTTAGGTAAAAGCCCAAGAATTTTCCAGCTCGAACTCCGAACGTGCACTTTTCTGGGTTTAACCTCATAGAATTCTTCCGGACCACGGAGAATATCTCTTTAAGGTCGCGTATATGTTTGTTGTCGTCCTTGCGTTTGACGATCATGTCGTCGAGATATACCTCGACACTCTTACCGATTTGTTTTCGAAACACTTTGTTCATCATCCTCTGGTAGGTGGCTCCGGCGTTTTTTAAACCAAAAGGCATGACTCGGTAAGCGAAGTTACCTTGATCGGTCATGAAAGCAGTTTTCTCTTGATCGGGGGGGGGGGGGGAACATGGCGATTTGATTATAGCCGGAATATGCGTCCATAAATAGATAACAAACGAAAACCTGAAGTGTTATCGACGAGTCGATCAATGCAGGGGACAGGAAAAGCATCTTTCGGGCAAGCTTTATTGGGATCGGTGTAGTCTACGCACATGCGCCATTTCCCACTGCTCTTCTTTACCAGTACCGGGTTCGATAGCCAAGTCGTATATTTGACCTCAGAAATGAAGGTCGCCTTGATGAGATCGTCAACCGCTCTTGAAGCAGCGATGGATTTCTCACTGCTTTGAGTTCGCTTCCTTTGGGCGACCCACTTGGCTCCTGGGTTGATTGAGAGTCGGTGGCAGGCGACCTCCGGTGGAATCCCGGGCATGTCCTCTGCCGACCAGGCGAAGATATCCGCATAGTCTTTAAGACATTGGGTTAAGTCGATCTTAACCTCTTCTGGTAGATTTACCTCGATTTTAATTGTTCTGCGGGGGTCTTCGCTGAGTTGTATTTCGATGAATTCCCTATCAGGTTGAGGTCTTATCATTTTTCGTTTGAGCTCTTTTGTAAGCACGTCGTCGTCTTCATCCTCAGTGCTTTCTGGATCGTACCGCACATCCAAGTCCGTTGTGTTAACTTCGGTAGATCGAATTTTAACTTGCTTGGGGGTTGCGTTTTTTGGAGGGGGAACCCCTTCTTGTTCTAACGCTTTTCGCTCTGTTTTGGACCATAAGAAGAAGCATCTGGAAGCAGATTCCAGATCGGAGTTTAATGTGATCACCTTATTGCAGAGAGAGTGGAATTTCATTTTTAAGTGCGTGGTAGACGTCACTGCTCCGAGCCTGCCCAAGGTCGGTCTTCCAATGCTATAGCATTGTAGATGGACTCGCAAGGCAGGATCAGGAATTTTGACTTGATAGTTCTTACCATTGGCTCGGTTCCATAGGAGACCATGAGTTCCAAATGGCCGAGTGGTTTGGTCCAGGATCCGTTGAATCCGGATAGGGCCGTTCCTCTGTATGGAGTGAGATCTTCCCTGTCGATCCCCATTTTTTTTATAAGATCGACAAAAAGGATGTCAAACGAGCTCCCTTGGTCTACCAAGATTCTCCTTACTTCTTTGTTGGCTATGATCGCCGAGACTATGAGGGGGACGTGTTTGTTGGGTTTCCCGTCCACAAGATCTTCGTCATCGAAAAATAATGGAGGTCGATTCGAAGTGGATGGGGGTGCCGATGTTGAAGCTACGTTCAATAAGTCTTTCCACTTTTGTTTCATTGATTTTCTGGATCCTTCATGCTCAAATCCTCCTGTGATCATCATTATGACTAAGTGAGCTTTCGACCTTCTATAATCTTGCCCTTCATCATCGGAATTGGCTCTCTACTTACCCCTTTTTCTTTGCAGCTCATCTTCTCGCTCTTCTTTAACCTTGCCGGTGGGTGCTCCGGGCTTTTTGACATAACTAGACAATTTTCCTCGTTTGGTCAAGTCTTCAATGTCGTCCTTTAAAGCATTGCAGTGGTTCGTGTCATGACCATTGCTTCTGTGGTATCTGCAGTATTTGTTAGTCTTTTGCCCAGGTCGGTGAGGCAGAGGTCTGGGAGTTCTGACGTCTCTGAACTCGACGTTCCAACATTCCCCCAACAATTGGGCGTTGGAGACGTTGAGTTCTGTGTAGACCTGGTGACGATTTCGAGGAGGTCGGGGATCCCTGTTTCCTCGGTTATCGTTTCCTCTGTTGTCTCTTTCCTGGCGAGGTCTTGATGGTTCAGGTTGTGATGACATTTTTCCGATCTTGGCGTTCTCCTCTTCGTTGATAAAACACTGGGATAGCTGGAGGAACTCCTGCAGGGTGCTTGGTTCCCAAGTGTTGATATGTTTTTTGAAAGGACTTCCAGGAAGTAGGCCCTGCGCCATGAAGAAAATTCAGAAAGCGTCGTCTAGTTCTCGAACTTGGAGAGCTTCGGAGTTGAATATTTCTACCTCTTCTCTGAGGGGCTCATTCTCCCTCTGCCCTACAGACATTAATACGTTTTTGTTCTTGGGTTTACTTTTGGAATGGGCAAAGTGTACTGAAAAGAGCTTTGCTAATTGGTCCCAAGAGGAGATAGTGTTTGAACTTAAAGTCCTGAACCATTCTGATGCCACTTTATCGAGCGTTAATGGAAAGATTCGACACTTCATCTCCATTGGTACATTTCTGTATCGCATGCTCGTGTCGAATTGGTCGAGGTGCCTATCAGGGTCGCCGGTTCCATCATATATTTTCAGACCTCCAGGAGGTTTTTCGAGATACCTCGGAACTCTGTAGTTGTCGATGCTCGTTGTGAACGGGCCTTTGCGCTTGGTTAGCAATGGACGTGGTTGAGCCTCAGTCAGGTGATGACGATCGGGATAGTCGTTTTCCCGGCTTCTAGACCGTCGAAGTGGTGACGTAGAAGCTAAAATTGAACGAGGGCGGTGATAATTTGCTGGATCTTCCAGATCGTTATACTGTCGAGCCGGAGGAGAACGGGAACCATTCCCTCGGTGATGGCGAGGATAATTATGTGGATCTTCGAGATCGTTATACTGTCGAGCCGGAGGAGAACGGGAACCATTCCCTCGGTGATGGCGAGGATAATTATGTGGATCTTCGAGATCGTCTAGTTGTCGAGCCGGAGGAGAACGGGAACCATTCCCTCGATGACCGGGGGGGAGACCGATGATGGAGCCTTCTCCTTGGTGGAGATCGACGTCTTTTTAGAATCGGATTTCTTCTTAAAAGGGAGTCCGGCTCCGGTGATTCCTGGTCCGGAATATCTCGTGCCTGGAGCCTCGCTACTTCGGCCTCGAGGCCAGTGAAGCGGGTGCTTCTTTCTTGGTTTACTACCTCCTGTCTAGCCAGCAATTGGACGAGCTGTTAAACAGCATCAGTTAGGGCCGGAAGCAACGGAGGGGGAGGTGGTAAGTCGGTCCCGCCGGGGCTTACTTGTACTTGGGCAAGGTTTGGATTGGGGCATTGAAGACGTGCTTGGGTGGAATTGGTCAAGCTTTGAACATGGCCTTCAGAGGTTTGTTGAGGCTGAAGCCCGGGCACGACTGGTTCCAAAATGGGTCCGACAACAAAACTGGCCGGTTTTGAACGGAGTTTAGGTGCCATTGAGTATCAAGGAAATGAGAGAGGAACTAGAGTGTTTGGACCTCCCACTGTGGTCGCCAATGTTCTGTACTGTACTTACGAGCTTTATGATAAGATCGAAGTAGTTAGTAGATGTTTTATCCTTGATAATGTGGCGATCTTAAAGTGATGGCCTTGTTCGATCTTGAGATTGTGGTCTTGTTCGATCTTGAGATGGTGGTCTTTGTTCGATCTTGAGATTGTGGTCTTGTTCGATCTTGAGATGGTGGTCTTTGTTCGATCTTGACGTGGCAGTGTTGTACCTGCAATAACACTCCGAAGCTCAAGTCAGTGTTTGAGTAAATATGTGGTGGTTGGAGAAACTACTTACATTTATGAGTATTGAATGTGGTATTTGTAGAGTTTGTGTGATGTATGTTCTGACGATCTTGAGTCGTCAGATCTCGCCGAGTTATCTGAGCCGTTGGTTGATTGGGCTAGATTTTCTGGCTATGAGACGGTTTGTTATTGGGCCTTGCAGGGGGGTGTAAATATTGCTGAGGCATTTTACTTATTACCATAACAGTTAGTAATAATTTTTAGTCAATCAATTAACATCACAACATAGTTAGCAGTTAGCACCACTACCATCGTAAGTATTTATCTAACCAATCAATTAGCATCACAACATTGGACGCAAAAGAGAGGTCACTACACCGACCCTTTAATATATTTGGATTTCGCGATTTCAGTCGTTGCGGTTGTTGCGTTACGAATTGCGATCGTGGTAGTGTGAATTAAAAAACAACATTGGAGTAGATACCAATAACCAAATTTACCTTTGTTTGCTTGAACATTGAAATAACAACATTGTTTCTTTCTTCTTTCAAGGTTGGAGGAATAATTGACCTCCCATGAGGACTCTCATTTTCAAACTTAGGCAATAGGCACAAGTTAGACCATCCCATCATCAAATTTGCAAGATTTTCAAGCACACGGGAAAAGTAAAACTTAAGCAATGCAAGACAAAAGTTATTCATCATGAATTTAGAAAGCTTAATTGATTTGACACTTGTGTAAGGAATCAAACCAAAAGAAACTTCATTGGGATTAGCTTCTTCAAGAACATGGCTTTCCTTGGAAACTTGCAACTTGGGAGTAGCACCATAAAGCACCAAACCATGGGGTACCTTTCTTGAATATTTATCCCTATGCATGCTCAAAAAGAGATCAACAACACTAGGGAAATTGTTAGCATAAGAAGACAAACCATTAAATGGACCTTCAAGTTTAAGCATAGGTCTTGCCAACAATGCTCTATTGACCTCAACCCCCCTTTTTAAGAGATTTTTATTTTTCCTCACTTCTTTCTTTTCATTCCTTTTATGGTCTATCTTTGCTTCTCTTTTACCACACTCCTTTTCATTTTCTTTCAACTATTCTTTTTCTTTTTCTATTTTAAGTTTCAAAGCCAACATGTCTTCTTTAGCCTTCTTTGGACTAAGAGGGTGAAGAGTAAATTTAATTTTATTGTGAACAAAAGTGTATATATTGGATTCACCATCATGAATAACTTTCCTATCAAATTGCCATGGTCTCCCTAGCAATATGTGGCTAGCCTCCATGGATGCCACATCACATAAAACCTCATCACAATATTTATTAATGGAAAATGATATATTGACTTGTCTATTTATCTCTAATTCTCCATGATCACTTAACCATTGAACTTTATATGGACTAGGATGTGGAGTAGTTTCAAGATTGAGCTTTCACACTAACCTAGTACTTGCAACATTTGCACAACTACCTCCATCAACTATCAAAGAACATACATTTCCAAGAATGAGACACCTAGTTTGGAAAATATTATTTCTTTGTGGATCATTCTCATATTTCTCATAGGCTCCCAAAAATTTACTAACCATGAACAAATCTCGCTCTTGAGGATTTTCCTTACATTCATTCTCATGTGAACTAATGCACCCATTTTTCCTTAGCACCGTAACTCTCTTAGTTGGGCAATTTAATGCAATATGCCCACACTCTAAACATTTGAAACATTTCATGTTCTTTAACATAGGGTTTAAAGAAGAAGAGTTAGAATTTGTACCTTTACCATTAGATGTTGCAACATCATGTCTTTTGGGTGGACACCCCTCCTTCTTGGATTTGTTCTTCCATCTTGAAGAGTGGTAATTTGAAGGGGATTTCTTACAGGTATTCTTTATTTGGAATTGTCTTTCCACCTTAACGGCTTGGTGGACAATATCTTCAATTGTTACAAAATGGTGACGCTCAACTTCCTCCATTATATCTTCATTTAGACCATCAAGAAACCTATCCATGGTATCCTCAAAATTCTCCTCCACATTAGCTCTAGTCATAGCCACCTCTAACTTCTCAAAGTACTCATTAACACTTTTACTTCCTTGAGTAATCCTATGCAATATGTCACACGAATTCTTATGAGTATGAGAAGGAACATGCCTCCTCCTCATCATGGCCTTCAAATCCTTCCATTTTTCTATAGGCTCAAGTTCACAATTCCTCCTAAGCTTTTTTTCTTGATCCCACCAAATAAGTGCATAATCTCTAAACTCCAACACAACCAACTTCAACATTTGCTCTTCACTAACATCATAACAAGAGAAAATTTGTTCTACTTGAAGCTCCCAATCAAGATATGATTCGGGGTCACTCTTCCCATGAAACTTTGGAATGTTCACTTTTTCTTTCAACTCATTTTTTCTCAAATAATCTCTATATTTTCTCTCCTTTTCTCTATCTCTCCTCTCATAGCTCCTTTCTTTTTTATACTTTATATGCTTTTCTCTCACATTCTCTTCATACCTCTCATGCATCTTCCGAATCAAATCACCAACTTTATGCTTCTTAAGAGTGTTTGTAACACATTCTTTTTATAGTCCAAACTATTCATGATTCCAACAAGCTAACAAGTACCACAATGATAAAAAAAAAGTAACAAAAAACAAAAGTCCTCACCACTCACTAAGTGTTTACGCTCAAGAAATGTATCACTCGTGTATGTCACTCAATTATGGCTTTTTCTATAATGTTCACTCTAGCCTTTTTCCACTCCCTAATGCAACGCTTCAAGTTCTTAAAACGAACCAAACAAGTCTCAATCAAGTTTGTGGAAAACCTCTACACAATTGTGACAAAACACACATGAAAGTTATCATTCAAGAAGCCAACGAAGACAATAGAAACTTTTAAGACAAAACTAAGGAATTTAAAAGACAAGAAAGAGAAGACTAAGCAAAGGAAGACACACTCAAATAGGCATAAATTGGACAACTCAACGAAGGTTAGACTAAATGACTAAATGGTTCAAATATGTGAAAGGTAAGATACTAAAATCAACTTGCAATGTCTAATAGCAACAGCAAAGATGCAAAAGTGATTGATGTAATCGAAATGAAGAATTCTGGAATTTTTTTTTTGTGGAATGGCTTTTTCTATAAGTGCTTTTGTTTTTTCTGAATCATTCTTTTACAGAACTTTTCTTTTCATTTTTTTTGCATATTTGAATTCTTCTTTTTTTCTAATCAATTTAGGCTTTTGAATTTCCAGAATCGGACGTGTATGGAAGAAATAACATCAAAAACGAGTTTGCATATGAAATTTTGGATCAAACAATTACAAGTGAAGATGATGATAAAGTTGCAGAAAATTCTTCCAGAAAAATTTCAGCAACTAGAGAATTCGAATTTCACCCAAAATGAAGCAACTAATCACCAAACTAGACCTTCCCTCACAAATTATAACACTTATAATAAGAACCACTCAATATGACACAAAATGATAATTAATAAAACTAAAAACAAAAACTGAAACAGCGAACTTTAATGGAACCCAAATTGTAATACTGACATTAATATTAAAGCGACAAAATATGAAGATCATCTGAAATGAAAGCTTAAACTGTGAATCACAATTTGGAATGATAGGATATCAACATAGCAATTGATAGTTCGAAACTTTGACGACATGAAAGGAACAAAAAACACCGACGAACAAAAAAAAAGGAAAAGTGATTTGTTTGAGGATTTTTTTTTTTTAAATTCAAGAACACCATAACACTTGGTAATGACTCTGATACCACTTGATGTGAATCTAATTGATTCAATGACAAATAAAGGATCTAACCAAGTGATTTCTTGAATCAAATAAGACTAAAAGATAAAGGGGAAAAGAAAAACATACACATGGGATTAGGCAAGAAGACGGAGAAATCGCCACATCCAAGAGGATGATAAGATCAAGGTGGAATCACCACAAGAGTAAGAGGCTCTTGATAAAACTCAAATTTGGTTCTAAGAAGAACCCTAGAGAAGCACTCTCTATTCTCACAATATCATAAAATGATCAAAGGTCTCTTACATGAAGCAACACCAACCCTTATAGGGTTTGGCCATGACATCACAAGCAAAATAAGGCCCACATACAAGCCCAAAACATGGCCCACTAGTTTAGCACATAATGAGAAAAGCTTAGCCATCAAAGAAATTAGAAGTGATCATGGAGGAGAGTACGAGAATTCATCATTCTGGACTTGGTGTGAAAAGTATGGTATTCATCATAACTTTTCAGCTCCAAGGACTCCTCAACAAAACGGTGTGGTGGAAAGGAAGAATAGAACCATACAAGAGATGAGAAGAACAATGTTGAACGAGCACAACTTACCCAAATATTTTTGGGGTCATGCAGTTGATACAACATGTCACGTGCTCAACCGGGTATACCTGAGGTCATCTCTTAACAAGACGCCATACGAGTTGTTGAATGGTAGAGCTCCAAATATTTCATACTTCAAGGTTTTTGGAAGTAAGTGCTTCATTCTCAACACAAAAGATAAGTTGGGTAAGTTTGATGCCAAATCAACTGAAGGTATTTTTATGGGTTACTCAAGTCATAGTAGAGCATATATTGTTTGCAACAAAATTGATAAATGTATGCAAGAATCAATACATGTTTCTTTTGATGAGACTAACCCTTTTGCTAAGAAAGTTGATGATGAGGATGAAGTGGTTGAAGTGACCAAAAACAGAATACCTGAATCAAACAGTGAAAGTGTGGAAGAAGCCGAGGTGAAAATGGAACCTCAAGAAGAAGCTGAAGTGGAACGAGAGCCCCAAGACATCGATGACCATCTCCATGGAAGAACACATGATGATTTGCCCAAAACTTGGAAATCAGTTCGAGATCATCCCATGGAGCAAATTATTGGTAGTCCATCAAAGGGGGTAACAACTCGTTCTTCTCTTAATCATTTATGCTTTCATAGTGCTTTTGTCTCTCAAATAGTTCCTAATAATATTAAGGAAGCTAAATGATCCAAAATGGGTTATGTCAATGCAAAAGGAACTTGAACAATTTGAGCGGAACAAAGTTTGGCATTTAGATGAAAAACCTGTTGACAGAACCGTTATTGGTACTAAATAAATTTTTCACAACAAACTTGATGAAAATGGTGTTATTTTATTAAATAAAAGCCGTTTAGTTGTTCAAGGTTTTAACCAAATCGAAGGGGTGGATTTTGAAGAAACTTTTGCTCCGTTGGCTAGGTTGGAGTCCATTCGTATAATATTGGCATTTGCTAGTTACATGGGACTTCAAACTACACCCTGATTTTGAAGATTTTAAAAACCCCCTGATTTTGAAGAAGAAGTACACCCTAATATTGGCATTTGCTAGTTACATGGACTTCCACATGATGATTTTCCCAAAACTTGGAAATCAGTTCGAGATCATCCCATGGAGAAAATTATTGGTAGTCCATCGAAGGGGGTAACAACTCGTTCTTCTCTTAATCATTTATGCTTTCATAGTGATTTTGTCTCTCAAATAGTTCCTAATAATATTAAGCAAGTTAAATGATCCAAAATGGGTTATGTCAATGCAAAAGGAACTTGAACAATTTGAACGGAACAAAGTTTGGCATTTAGTTGAAAAACCTGTTGACAGAACCGTTATTGGTACTAAATAAATTTTTTGCAACAAACTTGATGAGAATGGTGTTATTTTATTAAATAAAAGCCGTTTAGTTGTTCAAGGTTTTAACCAAATCGAAGGGGTGGATTTTGAAGAAACTTTTGCTCCGTTGGCTAGGTTGGAGTCCATTCGTATAATATTGGCATTTACTAGTTACATGGACTTCAAACTACACCCTGATTTTGAAGATTTTAAAAACCCCCTGATTTTGAAGAAGTACACCCTAATATTGGCATTTGCTAGTTACATGGCCTTCCTAAATGGTTTTTTAGAAGAAGAAGTATATGTAAAACAACCCCCTGATTTTGATGATTTTAAAAACCCAAATCATGTTTTCAACCTTGACAAAGCACTTTATGGATTAAAACAAGCTCCTAGAGCTTGGTATGAGAGACTAAGCAAACATTTAATTGCAAATGGTTTCAAAAAGGGTAAGATTGATACTACCTTATTCCTTAAAACCAAGGGCAAACATATCATTGTAGTTCAAATTTATGTTGATGATATTATTTTTGGGTCTACTAATGATGATATGTGCAAGGAGTTTTTTGAAATGATGACTAGCGAGTTTGAGAAGAGCATGATGGGGGAGCTGAATTTCTTCTTGGGACTTCAAGTAAAGCAAATGAAAGAAGGAATCTTCATATGTCAAAACAAGTTCTCAAAGGAGCTACTAAAGAAGTATGACATGAGTGATGCAAAGGAAATTGGTACTCCCATGGCGACAGCAACAAAGTTGTTTAGCATCCGATGTGGATCTAACTCGATTCAGTCACACTGGACATGCATATGCATAGAGCAAATATGTAGGAATGTATGATTGAATTAACTTGATTTAAGTAATCAATATTTTTTAAAAAATCAAAAAAAGTAATAATATTTTTAATATTTATTTGACTAAAGGTTATTTAAATAATTAAATGAAGTTGGGTAAAATTAATTGTATTTAGTAGGATTTAACCAATATTATATATATAGTGTAGGGTTCACTCCTACACTGAGGTTTCTTATTAGGAACCATTATTCACCTCGAAAAGAATGATCCAACACCCATAAGTCATTAGAAATATCACATAATGTGAATATATCTCATGCATGACGCAAACAATGAATAACCAACTTAAAGGCTCAGTCAGACACTCTACCCAAATCTATACTTGGTTAGCATCCGATGTGGATCTAACTCGATTCAGCCAGTGTGACCCTAACTCACAGTCCGATCTAAATCGAACTGTTATGATACTACTAAATGAGACGTTCCTCGTCCTCATCATAGTAACCCTTGATACTTAAATTCTTAATCTCAAGAAATGGATAATTTAAAATTTAAGACATAGATGACTAAACATACATCACATATACAAAAAACATAGTTGGTAAGATTTTTACCAAACATGTGGCAAAACTAACACCACTCATGCATATATCAGAGTTTTACAAAATAGCAGAATGTAGGAACATAAAACAACGTCAGTCAAATGACCTAAACGAGACTCAAAAGACTGACACACTGGCTAAATAAAACTCAGATTCTCTTAATGAGGCACCTGACTGCTCCATCATACTGCACCGGCATCCTCAGTGCCTTCAACGTCCATCGTAGAAGGAAGAGTATCTTCTTCTGCTTCAAACGGCTCCACGACTGGGTCTAAATGATACAACAAATATACAAAAGAAAGACATGTAGGACTAAGATACATGTATAAGTTAGAAAAATGGGAAGATAAGGTAAAGATTAATTTAAATATGTCCCAAGCACATCAAATCAAATTATTTCTTATCTTGTATTCTTTATTGATATCTTATTTTTCAGACTCTATCTATGAGTATGTGTCAACACTATATGCTGACTCTGGTCATATTCTAATGCCACTAACGTCCCTACTATGCTTCGGCGACGCAACCCGACGGTCACCACGGAGTCCGGATGTTATAAGTCGTTCCCAATCGGAAATTGATCGGAGAAATTTAAACCTAACATTACCCCATCTGGCCGGCATAAATATAGAAATGTCCAATAAGGACCCCAACCCGGTACTTGACATCGTGTGTCCCATACCAGACGGCTTGAGGGTTTACAACATATATGCAATCTACATGGCTCTCTGAGAACTGTAATCTTGACGGCTCCATGCCACGACGCTTAACGCGATTCCGGTCAGCCCCTCCGTAGGTAACCCTTTCCGATCCACCGATAATCAGTTCTTGCATCAATTGATTTCACGATCTTTAACTTATTTTCTCATCACACTTATTTACACACCTAGGTTCATTATGAAATCTTAACTTCAGTACTATCCTGAAACAAAGTCACGCTTCTTAACATAGTTATAAAATAAAATATTTAAGCAATTCCACAAATAATCACAAATAACACATAAGCATTTCATAACATATGAACAATCAAAGCAAGCAATCATGATATCTCAAGCAATCAATC
This sequence comes from Astragalus membranaceus, assembly GCA_039519185.1. Lineage (NCBI taxonomy): Eukaryota > Viridiplantae > Streptophyta > Magnoliopsida > Fabales > Fabaceae > Astragalus > Astragalus membranaceus. The sequence goes on along the minus strand of CM076848.1, from coordinate 126,157,185 downwards.
ACTCAATCAATCAAATAAAAATATAGAAGTTTCCTATGCGTTAACCGGTCATCGACCGCCTAAACTTCACTTAACGTTAACTCCAAAGAGTAGTCAAATGATATTTAGGTATCGCTGACTCTTTAACTCTAGTTGAGCTTAGGTCACTCTACACATATTTAAATTGAAACTTTACGCTAACCGTCCCGACGAATACGGTATCTTGCCCCCACATGAAGTACAACACGAACGTAGTACTGTTGCGCTCGTGTGTGTTATAATCGCAATATCAGTGCAAGTATACACGTCGTACAAGTAATAAAGTGGATAAAAAGTAAGAGATCGTTCCCCCGAGGATTGATTAACTTTCAGAGTTCAAGTCTTTAAACACAAGTGAAACAGATAATAAATCGGCAATAAAAGTAGGTGTTAAGACTAAGAACGTAAATAAAACAAGTAAATGAGATGTGGTTGTGAATATGGAAGAGTATGAGTTGGATTGCTGCATGCAAGTAAATCTCCTCTGGTCAGACGTTATAACGTTTACACGTTAACACGTACAAATGCTATGTTGTATAGACGTTATAACGTTTGAACGCTGATGCAAAAGAGCTGTGCTTTTCAGTCACAAAACGTCAGAGCTTCAAGTACTAGAATTCCTATGTCTAGGTTCTAAGTAGGCCTACTCCTGTATTTTAAGTACCCACAGCAATGTCCTATGAACTATTATCCATTCTATGTCTAGACTTAGATAAAAATGCCTAAATGTCTTTAGTGCACCTTTTCATTCACATAAATCTTTGAGTTCTTTTCATAGACCATGTCTGTACCTATGAATCTACTTGTTTTAAGTGGCCAAGTTCAAAACAAGTTTGGAAATATTAACATGCAAAGATTTAAAACGCATAAACATCAATACTTCATAATATTAAACTAGAGATTCATTACATGCAAAACAACAACCCAACTACCAATGTTTAGCTCATGCTGAGCATCCTTACAGAAATAAGAGGAGTTAAAATCCAAATACCGTACATAGAGAAAAGGAGACTAAACGCAAATGATACGCCTGAGTGGCCTTCCTTCATGCACGCTGTAAAGACGTTACAACGTCTGAGCCTTACAGTAATGGTTGTGAATGAAGATGGAAATTGGGGCTTGAGAAAATTTAAAATGAAGAAGTCTGTGTCCAGAACTTCTTTTAGAAAAACTATCTCTAAAAAAAAATGGAGGAAGGTGGATGATGAATGGAGTCGTGTGTAATCCGCATGGTGCACCCTTGCCTTTTTATAGAGAGAAAATAGCCATGGTCAAAGGAGGGTCACGTGCTTGCTGATGTCATTCTCCACCTTCCAAGCTTGCTTGCGAGTTGACTCTGCCCTGAAGTGACACCGCACTGCTACAGTGCGTCAGCCGCGTCAGCTGCTGAGGAGAGAGAAGATCTTCTTCATTTCCAGATCTTTGACCATCATTACATGCGCGCCAAAATGAGATATTACTTTCTTGCTTTGCTGCCCTTCTTCAGACGTGATGAGAGACGTTGCCACGCTCAGTTTACTGCACAAACACAAGAAGCATCAAAACGCTCACAAAGGTGCCAAGTGGCACCAAAATGCCTAGAACTTGTAATTTAGCCCCTTTCTAACTGAAAAGTAATAAACTAACAGAAATTTAATAGAAACAACCTACTATTGTCAGAGGACTTGCATGATTTAACTTTGAATAGGTATAAATAACTCATGTAAAAATGAGTTATCACACCCCCAAACTTAAACCATTGCTTGTCCTCAAGCAAATGAAATACAACATACGAAAAGATGCAAGAAATTAAATACACCAACAGTTTACACCCTGCTCATCCATTTGATCAAAAATTATCCTCAAGGGGCTAATTCCTTCAGACTTACACTACACACTCACGCACCAATGCACAATTACATTCTAGATTCATTACTGCCCAAAGTGAGTGTGTGATCTCTGTATCAATTCTTTTCCTAGCTAGGTTCAGAAGCTATCCTAGCTTATGAAAGAGTGGTTTCCAAATATGGTGAGGGTATAACATCTTTCAAAACATAGAGTAGGCTAACATTTCCACATAAGATATGAGGGTTATTTTAAGCACGACAAAGGGTCTTGATTTGGGTGCTAGGACTAGATTAGTGCAAACTACTTTTCTGACTCACACAACGTAAAACACACAGAGGACTGCAACCCCCTCATTACTGAGCAACTTTCATTTGATTCACTTCATTTTTGGTTTGGAGTTTTTGTGATTTTCTCCTTTTTGATCCCTTGGATTTGACAATTTGGGATTGAGATATTTGGGGTACCCAGTATTTGTTTCGGGAAATTGCAGCCAACACAGAGGACATGTGGATTTTTCCACTTATTTGAAACAACACACACTTTTTGGTCTTTTTGGAGTAGACGTTATAACGTTTATAGGAGAGACGCTACAACGTCTGATAACACATAACACAACACGAAAACACACACGGCATACGTTATAACGTTACGGGTAGACGTTACAACGTTGCACTCACACTACACAAGCACTAATCATCCTACAGTCTTTGCACCCAGCCTTAGTACAACCTGATATACCCCCAAACTTAGTTTCTACTGCTACTCTAAGTTTTTAATCAAGTTTTACAATCACCATAGTCAACCAAAACTAGCTTTGCATCACATAGTCCCTAGCTAACTAGGTTTTCCTCAAAACAGAGTTTGTGTGGAAGCAGTAATCAATTCTTATTCATTTAAGCATGCATCAGCTACTCACACACATTCACACAAAGTCATTCTTAGATTTAGCCCAAAGAGAAACATTTTTGATAATTACTCAAGTAGGGAAGTAAACTGATTTTGCATTTGATTTTATGCATACACGAAACATAAAAATGATCCTCCCCCCCAGACACAAAGATGAGCAGTGCCCTCACTGCTCACTGATCTTCAAAAATGGGAGAGGAACACTCAAACAAAACAGAAACAAAACAACTACTGACTACTAACTCTCTAGACGTTGTAACGTCTTGACAGCTATTTATTTGAACTGAAATTGCAAACTATAACTATACTACTGCTAAAAAGAGGGCTAACTTACTTGTTCAGAGCACCCGACCTGAGCCTTCCACTCTGTCTGGCTGGGATGCTTGCTTGCACAGTCTTCTTTTTCTTTTCCTTCTTCTTCTTCTCTCCTTCACCATTACCAGCATCAACTGAGATTTCAGTTTCTTGTGGCATCTTTGCACTGCTCTCAGCAACTCTTTTCTTTGCTTCCTCCCATGCTTTCTGCTTTTCCAGTTCTGCAGGATGAATCTGCTGCTGCTCTTTGGGTTCCCCCTGGGCTTTTTCAACCTCTGGCTCTTGAGACGTTGTAACGTCTGCAGCTTTCTCTTCAGCAGCAACAGCAGGAGCATTCTCTGAACCACTTGCAGCAACAAATGCTGCACTGGTGGCTGTTGCTGGCTTGTCTTTAGCAGCTTCAGATTTCTTTCTTACCTGCAACTTTTGCCTTTTGGTTGCAGGAGCATCAACTAGTTGTTCTTCTTCTTCACCTTGTCTTGCTTCTTCACTTGCAGCGGCTAATTCACGCATTTTCTTCTTCCCAAATGGACTCTGGGTGGGCACAGTCTTGAATCTTTGTCTTTTGGGTGGGGGAATGAGTTGTGGGTCTGGGTTAGTTTCAACAGCAGGTGGTTCAGACGTAGTCACGTCTGCACTGGCTACTTCTGGAATGGATGGTTGTGATGGCTCTTTAGTTGGTTCAGGTTAAGTGGGGGTTGGTTTTGAAATGGGTTGATCTTCAGGGTCGGATTGTGGTGTTTTGGGGATGTTTTGGTCATGGGTGGGGTGTTCTTTAGCTGAGGGATGGGGTTGTTTGGCTTTTGGTGATGGGGGTGTGGGTTGGGCTGGTTCTTTGAGTGTTTGGGTTGGTGGAGAGTCAGCCTCAATATCAGTCTTATCACTGGAGCTTCCTTTCTCTTCTGAATGTGTTTCTTCCTCATCATCACTTAGGACTTCCCTACTCACCTTCTTTGATTCCTCTGCATCACTCTCACTGATGCTATCCATATCAGCTGATTTAAACTCTTCTTCCTCACTACTTACCTTCTTCTGGTTTTTCTTTGCTGGGCTCTTTCTTTTTGTGGCTGGTTTTCTTGTTTTCCTGACTTTTTCCTTCTTCGCTTTTCTGAGGTTCATTGTTGATAAGGGTGTGTTGTCTTCATCTTCCTCTTGCATCCAATTTGGAAGTACTGGTTCTTCAATCACCACCTTGCCTTTTGCTGTCTGTGCAATCACCTTCTTTTGCCACTCAAATTGCTCCTTGACAAACTTGGCTAGGCTGTTTTGCTGGTCCACCAGACGTTGTAACGTCTGTGCATCAACTGACGTGGTGGCATCTGCAGCTCTCTGCCTAGCTTTGAACTTTGTAGAGAATGCCCCCTGGGGTTCCTCTCTTAGCTCAGATGCTTCAATCTCCACTCCAGCCTCCATGCAGAGATCAGTGATTAAACAAGGGAAGTATAGGTATCCATCCTTCCTGTTCTGCCATTTGTTAATCTCCCTGTTGATGAGCTTACCTACTTCAATCTTATCTCTTGACATAATGGCATCAATAGCAATCAGCCTCTCTTTATCAACCCAGAGAGTGTGAGAAGTGGGTATCAAGCAATGCCTAATGAAATGAAACCAAGTACTGGCCTCATCACACAGGTATCTCTTCAAGATTTTGAATTCATTTCCATGGTCGCCTCTTCGCTCCCAAACAGCTCCTTCAACACATATCCTTTCTTTGATTTCAGTCATCTCTGCTACTCCGTAAGTCTTTTGCTTCACCTCAACTGCCTTGCCATAGTAACCTAGCCCAAAGTAGTCATTTATGACTCTTATACCAAATTTGACTTCTTCTCCTCGAACGATGGAGGTGCTTGAAAGTTCTCCATCGGTTCTTTCAACGATTCCTTTGTAAAAGTCATGCACCAGAGTTGCAATGTATTCCTTTCTGTGAACTACAAATTTCTGCCATCCCAATGCTGTCACTGTTGCGAGAAAGTCAGGATTTGGGTTTTCCAAGCTGAAGCCCCTTTCTGGCAGCAAGGCTTTCTTCTTTGAAGGAATGGGGATTTCTGGGTTTGGAACAGAGGAAGAACTTGGGTTGACATTCTTTCCTTTACCAGATGATTTTACTGCAGCTTGTTTGGTTTTTGTCATGGTGATTGTATGAGTTTTCTGGAGAGTGGGGGATTTGAGATTTGAGATTTGGGGGAAGGGATAAGATTGCGGTTTCTGAAAGTGTCTGAAGGTGGTTTTGGTGATTGTAACTGGTGAGTGTTTATTGGGGAGGTTTTATGGGAAGTTGAGAAGTAGGTGGTGGCGTGGGCTTGGGAAAAAGGGGTAACCGTTGGAAGTGACGTCATGATCACTTCGGCAGTCACGTCTTAAAAAGAATCATTTTCAAAAAAAAAAAAATTTCATTTGAAAACTGCTTGACTCATTTTCTTTTCTTTTTCATTTAAAACTTTACCCAGGCAGCAAACGTGACAACATCCTAGACACGCAGAGACGTTATAACGTTTATACTACTTCAGCTCTCCTTCCTGCACAAAACAAAAAATTTAAAGACAAAAATTGCTGGTTAGTTAAAACCATTGGGTTGCCTCCCAAGAGCGCTTGCTTTAAGAGTCTTCAGCCAGACTATTCCCTTTTTGAATTCAGGGGTTGTTGAGAGCCACTGTGGTCTTGTCCCTAACCACATGTTCTCCATAGTAGTGCTTCACTCTTTGGCCATTGACTTTGAAAATGGAATTAGTTTTCTCATCAAACAGGTCCACAGCACCATGAGGATAGACTTTTACCAGCTTGAAAGGTCCTGACCATCTTGATTTTAGCTTCCCAGGGAACAACTTTAACCTTGAATTAAACAGCAAAACTGATTGTCCCTCTACTAGCTCCCTTCTCTGAATTTTCTGATCGTGCCACTTCTTGGTTTTCTCCTTATACATTGCCGAATTCTCATAGGCAGTGTGCCTGAATTCATCTAGCTCATTTAGTTGAAGGAGCCTTGCTTCTCCAGCCTTTGAATGATCTAAGTTCAGTTGCTTCAGTGCCCAGTGAGCTTTGTGTTGGAGTTCAATGGGCAGATGGCAAGCTTTTCCGAAGACTAGCTTGTATGGTGACATGCCCAGTGGTGTCTTAAATGCTGTCCTGTACGCCCATAATGCATCATCAAGGTGCAGGGACCAATCCTTCCTGTTTGGACCAACCATCTTCTCAAGTATTCTTTTAATTTCTCTGTTGGAAATTTCTGCTTGACCACTTGTTTGTGGGTGATAAGCTGTAGCAATCTTGTGTTTCACTCCGTACTTAGCCAATAGGTTCTCAATCAGCTTGTTACAGAAGTGAGAGCCTTCATCACTGATTATAGCTCTTGGAGTACCAAATCTTGTGAAGATGTTTTGCTTAAGGAATTTGCTGACTGATTTGGCTTCATTATTGGGCAATGCAATGGCTTCCACCCATTTTGACACATAATCCACAGCTACCAAAATGTATAAGTTTCCATGAGACATGGGAAATGGCCCCATGAAGTCCATTCCCCAAACATCAAACAGCTCCACTTCAAGGATATTTGTCAATGGCATTTCTTGCTTGTTGGAGATGTTTCCAGTTCTTTGGCATTTATCACAGCCTTTCACTAATTCATGAGCATCTTTGAAGAGTGTTGGCCAATAGTATCCTGACTGTAGCACCTTTGCTGCAGTTCTGGTTCCTCCAAAATGTCCTCCATAAGGTGATGCATGACATTGTTGCAACACATGAAGTTGTTCTTTTTTAGCAAGACATCTCCTAAGCAACTGATCTTGACACATCTTATACAGATAGGGCTCATCCCAAAAATAGTGCTTCACTGTGTGGAAGAACTTTTTTCTTTGCTGATGGTTGAAATCCACAGGAACAATCTTGCTAACTAGAAAATTGACTATATCAGCATACCAGGGTGCAGTAGCATCAGACGTTATAACGTTTGAAGAAATTGCCATAGACGTGGTAACGTCTTCAGCTACTGTGGCTACTGTCAGCAGTTTTTCATCAGGGAAATTCTCTTTTATCTCTTCTGCACCTGTACCTGCATCAACATTCTCAAGCCTAGAAAGATGATCAGCAACTTGGTTCTCCACCCCCTTTTTATCATGAATTTCCAAGTCAAATTCTTGGAGGAGGAGAACCCATCTGATGAGTCGTGGCTTTGCATCTTTTTTAGAAATCAAATACTTGATGGCTGAGTGATCAGTAAAAACAATAACTTTTGCACCCACCAAGTATGATCGAAATTTGTCAAAAGCAAATACAACAGCCAGTAACTCTTTCTCAGTTACAGTATAATTTAATTGGGCATCATCTAAAGTTTTACTAGCATAATATATAGAGTGAAAAATTTTGCCATACCTTTGACCCAATACAGCCCCTACAGCGTAGTCACTCGCATCACACATTAATTCAAATGGTTTGGACCAGTCAGGAGTGACTATCACAGGAGCTGTTACAAGGGCAGTCTTCAATTTCTGGAAGGCTTCATGACAATGCTCATCAAAGTTGAAGACGTTATCACGTTGCAGCAACAGACACAAAGGTTTGGAAATTTTTGAGAAATCCTTGATAAACCTTCTGTAAAAACCAGCATGCCCTAAGAAACTTCTAATACCTTTGACAGTGGTAGGTGGAGGTAATTTGTCAATAACATCAATTTTTGCTTTATCCACCTCCAACCCTTTCTTTGAAATTTTATGCCCCAAAACAATTCCCTCTTGAACCATAAAGTGGCATTTCTCCCAGTTGAGTACTAGGTTGGTTTCTTCACATCTTATTAAAACTCCTTCTAAGTTCTCCAAGCAAGCCTTGTATGAGTCTCCATAAACTGAAAAGTCATCCATGAAAACTTCCATGGATTTTTCAATAAAATCTGAGAATAGAGCCATCATACATCTCTGGAATGTTGCAGGTGCATTACACAGCTCGAATGGCATCCTTCTGAAGGCAAAGGTACCATAAGGACAAGTGAATGTGGTCTTCTCTTGGTCTTCAGGCACAATAGCTATCTGGTTATATCCTGAGTAACCATCAAGGAAACAATAGAATTCTTTGCCTGCAAGTCTATCCAACATCTGGTCAATAAATGGCAGAGGAAAATGGTCCTTCCTGGTTGCTTTGTTCAGCTTCCTGTAGTCCATACATATCCTCCATCCAGTCACTGTTCTTGTTGGAATCAATTCATTTTTGTCAATGGTCACCACAGTAACTCCACCCTTCTTTGGTACACATTGAACTGGGCTCACCCATGAGCTGTCACTGATTGGGTAGATGATTCCTGCGTCTAACCATTTGATGATTTCCTTCTTGACCACCTCTTTCATTATCGGGTTCAATCGCCTTTGTCCTTCAATGCTGTTCTTTGCATTCTCTTCTAAGACAATTCTGTGCATACAGATTGTGGGACTGATACCCTTGATATCTGCCATTTGCCAACCAATGGCTTTCTTGTGTCTTTTCAAGGTACTAATGAGATCACTTTCCTGCTCTTGTGAGAGATTAGAAGAAATGATCACAGGTAAAGAATCATTTTCCCCCAAAAAGGCATACTTCAGGTGGTCAGGTAGCACCTTCAATTCCAGAGTGGGTGGTTCTTCAATGGAGGGTACTATCTTCTTGAGATTGGAGTCTTCTTGCCCCAAAGATTCATACTTCTTTGTCCACGCCCTGGGTACATGGGAATCAGACGTGACAACGTCTGTGGTTGACGTTGTAACGTTTAACGGTTCAGCTTCTTCTGATAACAACTCTTGAATCTCATCTTTGCCCAGAATCTTTTCCAAGTGGTCGTTATCTTTGTTGAATTGTTTTTGAATCACATGGTCAAGGGCAACCACAAAGGAACATTCCTCTGTGTTAGGTTCTGGATACTTGAGTGCGTTGAGGACGTTGAACTTGACTTCTTGGTCATTGACCCTCATGATTAATTCTCCTTTCTGCACATCAATGAGTGTCCTTCCAGTGGCCAGAAATGGTCGCCCCAAGATGATAGGAACTTCCTTATCTGCATCAAAATCTAAAATAACAAAGTCCACTGGAAAAACAAATTTGTCAACTTTAATCAAAACATCTTCTAATATGCCCTCAGGATAAACTCTACTTTTATCGGCTAAGGTAAGACTTAAAGAAGTAGGTCTGGCAGTTCCTATACCAAGTTTTTCATAAATGGACTTGGGCATCAAGTTAATACTTGCCCCCAAGTCACATAAAGCTTTGCCAAGGTAAAAATCTCCAATGGAGCATGGTATAGTAAAACTGCCAGGATCCTTCAGTTTTCTAGGGAGTTTATTCTGCATGATTAAGCTACATTCTTCAGTTAAAGCAATAGTTTCAAACTCCCCTAGCCTTCTTCGTTTGGTGATGATATCCTTTAGGAACTTGGCATAGTTTGGCATCTGTTGTAGAGCTTCAACCAAGGGAAGGTTTATGTGTAGCTGTTTTAGCATCTCCATGAACTTGCTGAATTGCTTGTCTTCATGAGCTTTCTTTAGTCTTTGAGGGTAGGGTGGAGGAGGATATTCAGGTACAAGCTTAGGAACAGTCTTGATTCCTGGTTCAGAACTAGACATTGTAACGTCTGGCTTAGACATCACAATATCTGGAATATTTTTCTCTTTTTCTCCACCTTTGTTTTTCTCTTTTTCCTTGTCTGGTACCTCAGATTCCTTAGGCATAGATGGTTCTGGATACTCAGTGCCACTTCTTAATGAGATAGCATTTACCTGTGCATTCACCACATCTTTACCATTTGACTTTGATGAAGATGGTGTTTCAGTTGTGGATGGAAGAGATCCATTCTGTCTTTGAGTAAGAGCTGAGGCTATCTGTCCAATTTGGTTCTCCAAAGTTTTGATTGAAGACTCATGGGTCTGTAAGGTTGCCCTACAATCACTTATGAAAGTTTTCATCAAGGCTTCCAAATTGCTGTTGTTGTTATTCTGCGTATACTGCTTTTGTTGTTGAGGGGGAAATCCTGGGGGTATTGCAGGAGCAGCATCGCTAGCATTCAAAGAATTGTTGTTCTTCCAACTAAAATTTGGGTGATTTCTCCAATTTGAATTGTAAAAGTTGGAGAAGGGACTGTTACCTTTGTTATGTGATACAAAGTTTACAGACTGGGGGTTATGGGGACACTCCTCGTAGACATGCCCTCCTTCACAATAGACACACACTATTCCCCCAGATGGTGTTGGTTCAACAGCTGCAGCAGTCTGTGTTTCAGACGTTGCCACGTTTGGGGTACTCATATTTTTAATCATGTTGGTCAGAGAAGCCACCTGGGCAGAAAGGGCAGTTACTTCACTTATCTCGTGGACACCAGCCTTCTTTCCAGGAGTGAATCTTTCAGAGGGCCAATGGGCATTATGAGTAGCTATGTCTTCAATAAGCCTGCATGCCTCAGAGAAAGACATGTTCAATATGACACCGCCTGATGAAGCATCAAGTATAAGTCTGGTAGGTTGATCTAGACCATTATAAAAAGTCTCCATTTGAATAACCACGGGTATACCATGGTGTGGGCACATTCTTAGTAATTCCTTCCATCTTTCCCAAGCCTCAAATAACGATTCCCCTTCTCTTTGTTTGAAGGAAGTGATGTCATTTCTTAACTTGGCATTTTTGTTGGGAGGGAAGTATTTTCCAAGAAATTTCTCAGCTAGCTCATCCCAAGTATGAATTGAATTTGGCTCTAAGGAGTTCAACCAATTCTTGGCCTTATCCTTAAGAGAATATGGAAATAGCTTCAATCGGAAAGCATCTTCTGAGACTCCAGGGATGACAAAGTTGCTACACACATCCAAAAATTGCCTTAGATGTGCATAAGGATCTTCTTGAGGAAAACCTCCAAATTGCCCTGCAGTCTGCAGCATTTGAAACATCATTGGCTTGAATTCAAAGTGACAAGTATGAATAGGTGGTCTTGCAATGCCTGTTTGTAAATGGGCAGGGTTGAGCACGGCATAATCACGCATAGGCCTGTCTCTGTCATTGACCATGTCTTGTGGCCCTGCATTGATGAGTTGCTGTCTCTGCCAGTGTTCATCATCAACATAGGTTTCTGTATGAGTTCGTGGTCCACGACCACGTCCTCCAGCATCAGAGTGCCTTCCTCCTCTTGGAGTGCGTCCACCTCTAGAGCTTCTACCACCAGTACCATGTTCAGACATGGTGGGTGGCTGAAATTGCTGTTGTTGTTGTTGCCTTCTTAATCTTTGTTGTCTCCTTAGTCGCCTGAAGGTTCTTTCAGGTTCTGGATAGAATTCAGGCTCAGATCCACTTCCTGGTTCTGTTGAACTAGAGCTTGAACTGGAACTAAGCATACGCTGTAACGTTTACCTGTTCACTCACAAAAACAACAAACAACACAGCAGAATTCTTTCACCTAGTGTTTTAATTCTTGTTGAGCAATAAAAGTTAAATACAATCCCCGGCAACGGCGCCAAAAACTTGTTGCGCTCGTGTGTGTTATAATCGCAATATCAGTGCAAGTATACACGTCGTACAAGTAATAAAGTGGATAAAAAGTAAGAGATCGTTCCCACGAGGATTGATTAACTTTCAGAGTTCAAGTCTTTAAACACAAGTGAAACAGATAATAAATCGGCAATAAAAGTAGGTGTTAAGACTAAGAACGTAAATAAAACAAGTAAATGAGATGTGGTTGTGAATATGGAAGAGTATAAGTTGGATTGCTGCATGCAAGTAAATCTCCTCTGGTCAGACGTTATAACGTTTACACGTTAACACGTACAAATGCTATGTTGTATAGACGTTATAACGTTTGAACGCTGATGCAAAAGAGCTGTGCTTTTCAGTCACAAAACGTCAGAGCTTCAAGTACTAGAATTCCTATGTCTAGGTTCTAAGTAGGCCTACTCCTGTATTTTAAGTACCCACAGCAATGTCCTATGAACTATTATCCATTCTATGTCTAGACTTAGATAAAAATGCCTAAATGTCTTTAGTGCACCTTTTCATTCACATAAATCTTTGAATTCTTTTCATAGACCATGTCTGTACCTATGAATCTACTTGTTTTAAGTGGCCAAGTTCAAAACAAGTTTGGAAATATTAACATGCAAAGATTTAAAACGCATAAACATCAATACTTCATAACATTAAACTAGAGATTCATTACATGCAAAACAACAACCCAACTACCAATGTTTAGCTCATGCTGAGCATCCTTACAGAAATAAGAGGAGTTAAAATCCAAATACCGTACATAGAGAAAAGGAGACTAAACGCAAATGATACGCCTGAGTGGCCTTCCTTCATGCACGCTGTAAAGACGTTACAACGTCTGAGCCTTACAGTAATGGTTGTGAATGAAGATGGAAATTGGGGCTTGAGAAAATTTAAAATGAAGAAGTCTGTGTCCAGAACTTCTTTTAGAAAAACTATCTCTAAAAAAAAATGGAGGAAGGTGGATGATGAATGGAGTCGTGTGTAATCCGCATGGTGCACCCTTGCCTTTTTATAGAGAGAAAATAGCCATGGTCAAAGGAGGGTCACGTGCTTGCTGATGTCATTCTCCACCTTCCAAGCTTGCTTGCGAGTTGACTCTGCCCTGAAGTGACACCGCACTGCTACAGTGCGTCAGCCGCATCAGCTGCTGAGGAGAGAGAAGATCTTCTTCATTTCCAGATCTTTGACCATCATTACATGCGCGCCAAAATGAGATATTACTTTCTTGCTTTGCTGCCCTTCTTCAGACGTGATGAGAGACGTTGCCACGCTCAGTTTACTGCACAAACACAAAAAGCATCAAAACGCTCACAAAGGTGCCAAGTGGCACCAAAATGCCTAGAACTTGTAATTTAGCCCCTTTCTAACTGAAAAGTAATAAACTAACAGAAATTTAATAGAAACAACCTACTATTGTCAGAGGACTTGCATGATTTAACTTTGAATAGGTATAAATAACTCATGTAAAAATGAGTTATCAAGTACCTGCTTCGATAACATCAATACGTGTCTGTACACTAACCCAAAGCTATGCACACAATGGTATGATTGGACGAGTCTTTATAGGGATTTTGGATGGTTACAAGGCTTAAAAGAACAGAGTGTAATGCAAAGGTGATACGAAAATTGATCATGAAGAACTTGCAATCAACACACGTGGCAATCACCAAGGAGTTAGTGGCGTGGGTTCCTTTGCTAGCCATCATCAAGGGCTGAGTTTAATTACTTGGCTATTTTAAGTCATTTAATTGTTACTTGGCTGTTTTTGTTTTAGTCATTTAATCACCAATAAATCAGCCATTTGAATCCTATTCTGATCAGTTACAAAGGAGGAGCATTAAAGACAATTCAAGCCATTGGAAAAGGAGTTACATAGCTGATAGAATAATGTCATATCATTACTAGTTTAATTGCTTTTATGTTGCACTTTAAATAAGCCAATGTTTCGGCTATATATATCATGTATGCTGATCATTTTTGGATATATAGAATTCAGTTCAAGAACATAGAATTTGTGTCTACATTTTCGAACGGTTATTTGCAAGCGTTGTCTTGAGAATAATCCGATTAGCTCAATTGGTGTTGAGTGCTAATCTCTTTGTTAAACTATTGGTGTAGGTTAACATTGCATATCCCTTGTTATTCCATTAAAACTATTCGACAAACACTGCACACAGTTCGACAAACGCTTCACACTATTCGACAAGCACTTAACACAATTCGACTACACTTCACAGAATTCGGCCAACACTTCACAGAATTCGACTAATATGGGTTGTACCTAGTACATTCGATATTGGTTGTTTGCTTCCGCTACCCTTACGAATTAAAGCACTCTAATTCGTATCATTTGTGGTATCAAAGCTTCGGCTTTGAATCCTTGTTACGTGACAATGGTGGATTTCAACAGCGATGAGTTCATGGACAGATTGCGTGAAGCCTTAAGGGGCGTCGATTTGGGAGATGAACGATGGAGGCCTAGAAGAGGTGAACCACGCCCAAACGTGGATGAGTTCAAATTCAACGAGCTACCTGAATTCAATGGCAGTGCAGACCCGGAGGTTTATTTGGAATGGGAGTGCAAGATCGATAGAATGTTTGACTTCAAGGATCTTGACGATGAGAAGCGTTGTAAGTATGCTATTCTGAAACTTAGCAAAAGTGCATCGTTGTGGTATGAAGGTTTGAAGGCTAAAAGAATACGAGATAGGAAGGAGAAAATCAGTTCTTGGGAGTCCTTGAAAAGAAAGTTGCGCAAAAGGTATGTGCCATCGAATCACAGATTGAACTTGTATAAGAAGATTTCAGAGTTAGTACAAGGCAAAATGAGTGTTGCCGAGTACATGGATGAATTCCAAAACCTATGTTTAATGGGTGAGTTGGAGGAAAATGAAGAGCAAAGAATGAGTCGTTTTCTTCGTGGATTGAATAAGAACATAGCATTTGCTGTTGAGCTATGTAATTATACTGATTTCGACACTTTGTGCACCTTGTGCTTAAAGATTGAAAATCAAAATAAGAGCAGATATAATGCTGGGAGTTCAAGTGGTTGGTCCAAGGGAGGTGCGTCGAGTAGTGCAAGCACTAAGCCAAATGTGACTCAACCAACACAAGGTGAGCCTACTCCTAAACAGTCTAGTGTTGTACCCAAAGAGGCTAGCTTGTCGAAGGTTAGGTGTTTTAAGTGTCAAGGCTTTGGACACTTTGCTAGAGCTTTCCCTAATCAACGAGTTGTGACCCTCAGAGAGGCGGTTAGCATGCGTGATGAGTTGGCTAAGGAAGAGGAAGAATCTGGTGGCACTGTTGACATGAATGGACCTGAAATTGTTGAAGACGCCGAGGATGAGGTAGAAGAATATGAACCTCCCATCTATGATACTTTGGTGCTTAGAACTTTACAAACTAAAACTGTACCCTTGACTGGGGATCAAAGGGATCAAATCTTCTACACTAAGTGTCAAGTGAAGGATAAATGGTGTAGTGTCATTGTGGATGGAGGTAGTTGTACCAATGCCGCTTCGACTGAGATGGTGTCTAAGTTAGGATTGCTCACAACAAAACATCCTAAACCTTATGCATTACATTGGTTGGACAATGGGAGTAGTATAAAAGTTACAAAACAGGTTCGTGTGGGGTTAACCATGGGGTCTGATGTTGATGAGATCTTGTGTGATGTTGTGCCCATGGATGCAAGTCATATACTTTTGGGACGTCCTTGGCAATCTGATAGAGATGTGACGCATAGAGGAAGATCAAATGAGTATGAATTGAACTACAAAGGCAAGAGGATTGTGCTGAAACCTATGGCATCAAATGAAGTCCGTTCCATGACTACAAAAAGAGGTAAAAGTCCTAGCCTCACTATGTTTGCTACTGAAAATGAAGTGAAAAATGCTATTGATAATGGTGAATTAGTTTACATGTTGGTTGCAAAGAATGCTAAACAGGATGATATTGAAACTCCTTTTAAACAACGATTGGAAGCTGTCTTGAATGAGTATGAAGATGTGTTTCCAACTGAACTACCAATTGGTTTACCACCTGTTCGAGGAATTGAGCATCAAATTGATCTAATGCCTGGAGCTCCATTACCAAACAAGGCTGCCTATAGGTGTAATCCGGAGGAGACAAAAGAGTTGCAAGGCAAATTGAAGAATTGATCAGTATGGGTTATGTGCGTGAATCATTGAGTCCTTGTGCTGTCCCAACGTTGTTGGTTCCTAAGAAGGATGGTTCATGGAGAATGTGTATTGATAGTAGGGCGGTGAACAACATAACCATCAAATATCGCTTTCCTATTCCAAGGTTAGATGATATGCTTGATGAGTTACATGGGTCGGTTATATTCTCAAAAATCGATCTAAGGAGTGGGTATCACCAAATCAGAATGCGTGAAGGTGATGAATGGAAGACGGCATTCAAGACCAAGCATGGTCTATATGAATGACTGGTTATGCCATTTGGGCTCACGAATGCACCTAGCACCTTCATGAGGCTCATGAACGAAGTACTCAAGCCATTTTTGGGTAAGTTTGTTGTTGTTTACCTTGACGATATCTTGGTGTATAGCAGGTCTAGTGAGGAGCATTTCACTCATTTGAAACAAATCTTTGAAACCCTAAGAGCGCAAAAACTCTATGGGAAGAAGGAGAAGTGTAATTTCTTGGTCGAAAGTGTGGTGTTTCTTGGATATGTTGTGTCTAAAGATGGAGTATCGGTTGATCAAACAAAGGTGGATGCTATCAAAACTTGGCCAAGTCCTACAACAGTTTCGGAGGTGAGATCTTTCCATGGTCTTGCATCATTTTATCGACGTTTTATACAGAATTTCAGCACTATAACAAGCCCTATTACTGAATGTTTGAAGAAGGGTGCATTTGTGTGGAATGAGCAAGCACAAAAGGCTTTTGAATTGATTAAGTTAAAGCTTTGTGAAGCTCCTGTTTTAGCTTTGCCCGACTTCACTCAACCATTTGAGGTTGAATGTGATGCTAGTGGAGTTGGCATTGGAGCTGTTTTGATACAAAACAAAAGGCCTATAGCTTATTTCTCGGAGAAACTTGGGGGAGCTCGATTGAACTATTGCACCTATGACACGGAATTCTATGCCATTGTAAGAGCTCTTGATCATTGGAGTCATTATTTGCGTTCTAACCACTTTGTGTTGCATTCAGATCACGAGTCTTTAAAGTATATCAACGGACAACAGAAGTTGAGTCCAAGGCATGCTAAATGGGTCGAATTTCTTCAATCTTTTAATTTCTCTTCAAAATACAAGGATGGTAAAAGTAACGTGGTGGCTGATGCACTTTCAAGGAGGTATGCTTTGATTTCAATTCTCGAAACTCGTTTACTTGGTTTTGAGACTTTGAAAGATTATTATAAAGAGGATATCGATTTTGGTGAGATATACTCTAACTGCGAAAATGGAGCATTTGGAAAGTACATAATGCAGGGTGGATTTTTGTTCAAGGAGAATCGGCTTTGCATCCCAAAGCATTCAATTCGTGAGTTACTAGTTCGTGAAGCTCATGGTGGGAGTTTGGCTGGTCACTTTGGCATTACAAAAACTCTAGAGATTTTAAAAGAACACTTTCATTGGCCAAAGATGTTAGGAGATGTGCAAAAAGTCATTAGCAAGTGTGTTACTTGTCATATGGCAAAGAGTTCTTTCAAGCCAGGAGCATATATTCCATTACCAACACCTAGTGGTCCTTGGATGGACGTGAGCATGGATTTTATTGTGGCTTTGCCCCGCACACAGCGAGGTAAGGATGCTATTATGGTTGTTGTTGATAGGTTTTCAAAGATGGCACACTTTGTAGCTTGTCACAAAACAGATGATGCTAGTAACGTTGCTGATTTGTACTTTCGTGAGATTGTACGCTTACATGGAGTTCCTAAAACTATTGTTTCCGATCGTGATTCAAAGTTTTTGAGTTATTTTTGGAATACATTATGGAGGAAATTGGGTACTAAGTTGTTGTTTAGTACTTCCCATCACCCTCAAACCGATGGGCAAACAGAGGTGACTAATAGAACTCTTGGCACTTTGCTGCTTGGCTTGGTTAACAAAACTCAAAAGGATTGGGATTTGAAGTTAGCTCATGCCGAGTTTGCCTACAATCGATCCCCTACATATGCTACTAACCATTCTCCTTTTGAAGTTGTTTATGGTGTGAATCCTTACTTACCATTGGATCTGATTGCTATGCCGAAGGAAGAATTAGTTCATCCAGATGCCGAGGCCAAACTCAAATCAATGTTGAAACTACATGAGCAAGTGCAAGCAAGAATCAAGGCTGTTAATGAAGCCTACAAGCAAAGGTCTAAAAATAAGAAGCCTAAGTTGTTCAACGAAGGTGATCTTGTATGGGTACATTTGCGAAAGGAGAGATTCCCAAGCAAGAGAAAGAATAAACTCATGCCTAGAGCTGATGGTCCCTTCAAGGTTATATCAAAGATCAATGACAATGCATACAAGATTGAGTTGCCGGGAGAATATGGAGTACATGCTACTTTCAATGTTGGAGATCTCTCACCATATTTGGGTGATGATGGTATTCAAGAATTGAGGTCAATTCCTTTCAAAGGGGGAGGGGATGATACGAAAATTGATCATGAAGAACTTGCAATCAACACACGTGACAATCACCAAGGAGTTAGTGGCGTGGGTTCCTTTGCTGGCCATCATCAAGGGCTGAGTTTAATTACTTGGCTATTTTAAGTCATTTAATTGTTACTTGGCTGTTTTTGTTTTAGTCATTTAATCACCAATAAATCAGCCATTTGAATCCTATTCTGATCAGTTACAAAGGAGGAGCATTAAAGACAATTCAAGCCATTGGAAAAGGAGTTACATAGCTGATAGAATAATGTCATATCATTACTAGTTTAATTGCTTTTATGTTGCACTTTAAATAAGCCAATGTTTCGGCTATATATATCATGTATGCTGATCATTTTTGGATATATAGAATTCAGTTCAAGAACATAGAATTTGTGTCTACATTTTCGAACGGTTATTTGCAAACGTCGTCTTGAGAATAATCCGATTAGCTCAATTGGTGTTGAGTGCTAATCTCTTTGTTAAACTATTGGTGTAGGTTAACATTGCATATCCCTTGTTATTCCATTAAAACTATTCGACAAACACTGCACACAGTTCGACAAACGCTTCACACTATTCGACAAGCACTTAACACAATTCGACTACACTTCACAGAATTCGGCCAACACTTCACAGAATTCGACTAATATGGGTTGTACCTAGTACATTCGATATTGGTTGTTTGCTTCCGCTACCCTTACGAATTAAAGCACTCTAATTCGTATCAAAAGGTACATATTATGGCCGAGGCTTATAAGGTATCTTTGGTTTCATGCTAAAATTTGATGAATGCTAGCCTTTTTATAGTAAGGAATCACCGCCATTGTCTCCTCATCTTAAGTATGAGGTGTGGAACAATCTTTTTTGTTGGCATGGATCCACTATCTCCAAGATGAGTCATTGATGTACTTGTGTAGATGTCTCCTTCCCATGACTCCAACGTAAAAGCTAGAAAAGAGGAACTACAAGAAAATCGACGATTTCCGGCGGCGTTTTTCGTCGCAAATGCAGCGATTTTCGTCGCAAATTGACCTTTCCGACGAACTTTCCGACGGACAAAAAGCCGTCGCAAAATCGCTCGTCGCAAATCGTTTTCGACGGATTTTTTCGTCGCAAATGACTCCGTCGCAAAGTCGTCGGAAATCCGTCGCAAAGTTTCGTCGCAAATTCGTCACAAATGTTCGTCGTAAAAAACCATTTCCGACGAAATTTTCCGTCGAAAATCCGTCGGAAATTTTAAAAAAAAAAATAAAAAAAGAATAAAATCTTCTGAAGGGTTGTGGTAACTTCACCTACAAAGGGTTGTGGTAAATTCATCATAAACACAACAGAACATGCAAAATCATTAAGTATATAGGTGAACATAATAAATATATTGAATGAATGAAGATTACAGTTGCAGGTCACCTTATATAGGTGAGCCTAGAGGTTACATCAGTTAACTGTTAACTAACAGAGTGAGCACTTAAGAAAATAGGTAAAATTAGTTTTGACCCAGCAATCAACAAATAAGGGTCACGAATACAATAATTAATTGATAACTATTAGGGGAAACTAAAATTCATAATATCTGGTACCAATGGATATGTCCATCTGTGAATTATGTCCTTGTTCACAGTGTCATAGCTTCGGAAATTATCAATCCTTGCAGCATAGTCTGAGTGGATTTCATGAACAAAAATTTTGTATCACATTATCTGAAAGAAATTTATCATAATGTTGAAGTGGTGCATACAGGATGCTAAAATCAAGAATATGTGCCATAGAAGTTTATGTTGGAAACATAAATGATGAGCTTTTATACCAAAAGACATAAGGACATGTTCATGAGATGCATAGGACATGTCCACTAGTCCAATGCATGTCCAGAAATAGTTGAAAAAAAGTGTTCCACTATGCTTCACACATGCTCAACACACTATGCTTCCCAATTCTCTTAAATACATAAATATCTAGGATATTGAGTTCTCCTATTCAAGCAATTCACATAAACCATTTGAAAAAAAATTCTGGCTTCTTGTCAAGTGTACAACATAAAGGTATAATTATGCTAGTTTGCAAAAAGAACTAAAGAAATTTGCACGTCTATTTATTTGGTTTTCCATCTAACCTGAATTGTCTTTCTGAAATTTCGTGGATCATCAGAATCTTCAAAAGGATAACCTCCAACTAGCATCACATATAAGGTCACCCCATAAGACCAAACATCAGCAACCTATAAGAATATTAGTGTGGCTAATATTAGCTTCAAATTTCATAAAACCCCTCTAATTATATATATATATATATATATATATATATATATATATATATATATATATATATGTTAGTAGTAAAATTACATTCCCATTATATTCTCTTCTTGAAAAAACTTCTGGTGCAATATAAGCTGGAGTTCCCACAGTAGATTTAGGCTGAGAATGCAGAACGGATGACTGAAGGAAAAAACAGAACAATTAGTAACATGGTTTAGCTAAAATTTGAAACATGTTTAAGTGAAAATTAAGTGATAAATTGCCTTGGAATAACCAAAGTCACATATTTTTAGTTGTGGTTCTGCTGTGCTTCCATCTAATAGTGTGTTTTCCAGCTTAAGATCTCTATGGCAAGATGAGTTGGAGTACATAGCACCTATCAATAACAAGAGATTTTCGAAAGTACGTTGATTCAGCCCGCAGAAATTTCCAACAAACAGCTTATATACAGAAATTTCAGCAAACATTCATAAACTTCAACAGATTAATTACCCTATCAAACGGTATCGAAAAATTACAAATGACCATTCATTTGAAAGCTTGAAATGTCTAGTTTCTGACTATGCTCTTAGATTGTCAAAAGGATGAGTCAAATGGTACAGTTTTTGCAACAAGGCAGAATGTCCAGAAACGGGGCAGCGGCTGTGTCCTAAGTTGGGACTCCTCTAAAATGACCAAAACAGACCGGAATGACCTGAAACTTGAGCCTAAACAGTAGAAAAAATTTGTCTAGTTTTCAAAGAAATTGGATTCATTTGCACCATCTAGAAATTGTCTAGTTTGTAGGAATATCAGATTCCATATATTCATCACAGCGTTGCCATTTTCATTATCAAAGTCAATTAACAGAATCACAAAACTAATACAAAATCAACTCCACGTAGTACCCACAAAGTTCAAGAATGAAATATTCAATAAACCAATCCAAAACAAGACCTATTGTGACCTACAATTAAGAAATCAAAATAGTAAAAGCAAATCAGCACAGTGCACACAAATAAATGAAACTCACCATATCTTCGTCTCACTCACTCGGGCTCAGCTGCTTGTGGAGAATGAATGCAACAGATTTGAAGACAGTAATTTTTAATCCATCTTTCAAAGGTCATAAACCGTAAGCTTGAGATTTTTTAACTTGGGAAGTTGACTCAAGTAGTAAATCTGAAAATAAGACAATAAAAAAGATCAAAATGTCACTGCAAATGATACTTCCAAATGCCTTGGTTCCCTGCAACATCAAAATGTCACTAAAGTTAACAAATACTAAATAAAGTTAACATGAATGAAAACTCAAGTATCAAATACTAAAGTTAACATAGATAGCACGGGTGTATGACATATGACAGAGGTACTTTTTTTACAAAAAACAAAGTTTCTTAGAACTAGTAACAATATACTAATATGTAAGTAGTTAACCACACTTTCTTAAGATATGACAATTGGATTCAAGAAAAACTATTATGATACTGTGAACTCTCCTAAAACAACTATGATAAACAAACAAAACCATGAAATAGGATACTAAGAGTAAAAGGGTATTATACCATTCAAGACGATTATCAAAAGTAAGTTCAAAAAGGGTGATCAAGGGTATTATACCACTCTGTAGGGCTTCATCTTGGGAATGAAAGAAGCTCCATTTAGCCACAATGCATCATCCACTACTTCTTTACACATGAACTCCACTTAAGCTATGTTGCATAAAAATATGCATCATTACTGAAATCCATTAAAAAATGTGTGAATAAAATGAGGGAGAACAACACATGATAAGATGGAGTGACAGAAGGTGTTGCATACTATCTCTAATCACATTATTGATACCCTGGCATGGAAATGTAGGAGGATTCCGGAATGAGTTACAAAACTTAATAAAAAAGTAATCAAGTCAAAAACCAATAAGGGATTGGTAATACCTTGAAAGGCATGGAAATGAATTTATAGAAAATCAGAGTTATTTTTGTAGTGCTTAGCCTTAGGGACATAAACTATAACAATCATACAACCAATGAAAAGCCAACAATCAAGACCATTGCAGAACTATCTTACCAATGAATAAGGTGAATTGGTGTACCGATATTTACATGAAGCGAAATTTATCCATGTCAATCCTTCATTGCCCAGAAGTAATCTGAAATACAAATTAATAGAAAAGAAAAATTAATCTTTTGTGCTTTTGCTTTTTTATTAAGAATAAAAACAGTCCTTCAACCAGGAGTCCCACATGAACTAAAAATCTATAACTTATTGTAACAGAAACCATACTTTTAGCTAATTTTAGAATCACAAAAAAAAATTACCTTCCAACGAGTTGCTCTTGATGCTTTCCAGCACAGTAAACTCCTCGAACTTGGCTCCAGTCTCCTACAGGGTAAATAAATTTAGAATCAATTATCAGTCATATCAATAATAGACATTAATGTATTACCGAAACGGAATAACGCCGAAATTCAAAAGCTCTGCACTCCAAAATATTCACATTAATAATCCCTATCCCATACTCACTCAAAATTGAAAATGAAGGTTAATATCTTAACATATCTAGTTTCAGAAAACTATTACTCAGTCTTCTTAGTTATTCAATTCTGCATGTGAAATGTGTTATCCAGTCACCCAGCATAAATACGACATCCTTAATTTACAAATTATGTCACATTTCCTTTATAAAACAATCTATAGTACAAGTTAGAAAAAAAGAGGATGGAAGAGCAACATACAGATTCTCTTGTTCAAGCTTTTCAGCGATAGAAACTGCTTTGCGTTTAGACCACCCACTTCGTTGACCTTCCGCCTGCTGAATTACATGAGCAAGAGATACCTTACTTCTTACAAGACTTCGACTTTGACCTTGCTCCCTAAGCTTTCTTCGGTCTAAATCCGAGATAACAATGTGTGTTTTATGGGAAGCTAATGCTTGTCCTATATTTGTACCTTCTAGACTTCTATATGTTGCTCGAGCGTTGACCCGCTGCTCATTATTCTTGTGCTCCAGATGAGAAGCTTCTTCTACAATTTCACCCATTTTCTTTTGAACAGAACCGGTTATTGAAGGACGAGCTTCAGTGCCAACATCTTTTAAGTCCCTAATCTGAGGTGAACTACCATTGATGGCAGGCAATGTTGAACCAAGGGCAAACACTCTTTGTTTTGTATGATAACAAATTACACCTTATCTACTAATGGTTCAAGTTGAATTAAGTACAGGACATAAAGCAAAGAGCAGGAAGATTAAAATGGAGCAGCTTGGAGAAGAAGCCACCTCAGCAGTTCAAGACCTATTTGTTTATCCGCTTTCTTTAGGACACTGTGTAAGGTCCTATCACTGAAGGTCTATGACTTTTAGTAGCTGAGAGATGAGTTTTTCAAAACATGCATGGTGCATCAAAATAGTTTTGAAAAATATTTTATAAAATTGCATGCATGCATAAGGTGGCAACAAAAACCCTAAAACTATTTTTTGTTGAAAGATTAAAACCCTAAAAATAGTTTTGTTGAAGGCTTGAAATCAAAATCCTATTCTTTTACAAAGATAATAGATTATGGTAATAGATTAGGTGCCTGAATGTTTTCAGAGCACATAATCGATTACTCTCCTATTTTAACTAAAACAAATAATCGATTAGTGGCTTGCCTTTCTTTCCTTTTTTATAAAGCATAATCGATTATCCTAACCCATTAGGAAGCAAATAATCGATTAAGAAGCAAATGAAAGTTTCCTTTTTCATAAACATAATCGATTACTCTTTCATTCTCACTATATCACATAATCGATTATGTGCTTGCCTAACCTTCCTTTTTAAGATCAATAATCGATTGCTCCTTCATATAACTATATCACATAATCGATTAGTTGCTTTCCTTTTGACAACAATAATCGATTAAGAGCCTTATTGAACTATATATGATAATCGATTATCAAGCTATTCCAAGTTTCCATATTTAAACAATTAATCGATTATGCATATGCTTTTCATGAGGGCCTAATCGATTATACATGTCATAAATGAGAGTTTCTTTTTTTTTCAAACATTCCTACGCCTATAAATAGGCAAGTGTGTTTCACAATTCCACACACCACACTTCTCAACAATTCTCTCTTCCTCTCATACGAAATTTCTAGATCTGATAGAGAGAGAGAGAGAAAAAATAGAGCTTCAACTTTCATATCATTTTTCTATTTTCCATATCACTCATCTCTTAGTCACTATACTGTTATTATATCTGAGGTGATTGGATCATAGATCTCTATTTGTATTCGTTACTCTATTTGTGGGGGTCACTTTGAAATCCTGGGATTTGTTCTTGGGTCTCTCAATCAGGAGATTGAGTTGTTTTGAAATCCTGGGAAGTTTTCTTGGGTCTCTCAATCAGGAGATTGAGTTGGTTTGAAATCCTGGGAGGTGATCTTGGGTCGTTCAATCGGTGAAGATTGAAGTGGTATTGAAATCCTGGGAGCTGCTCTTGGGTCGTTCAATCAGGAGATTGAAGCGGTGTTGAAATCCTTAGCTGTGTGCTCGGGTTCTCAGTTCGGGGGAATTGGGATTTGCTATTTGGAGTTGATTGTTTGTAAAACATTTGTTCTTCATATAGTGGTTATCATCAAGTCCAAGGGTTGCAAAGCCTGAGGCCGAGGACGTAGGGCTTTTATCCCGAACCTTGCTAAATCCTGGTGTATCTCTATCCCTATCTCTTTACATTTCTTATTGTTTATATCTGTCCATATTATTATACTGCTGTGATCTGTTTATAGCTATACTACTCAGATCTGTTTATAATCATACTCTTCATACTATTTAAGATCTGTTTATAGCTATACTATTTAGATCTGTTTATAATATCACTCAGTAGATTTATTGTATAACTATATCCCTACTCTGATCTGAATCTGTTAATCTGGTTATAGTTATACTCACTGTACTACAGATCTGTTTATCTATCATCTTCTCTATCACTACTGTAGATCTGCTATATTCAATATCATTGCATTACTTATAAAACAACCTTATTGTGAATATTGAATATAGAGTAATATCTCATTGTGCCTGATCTGCCTGCTTGCATACATCATATAAGTTTAAATCTCTTTTTCCGCATTTGATTTAAACAAACTTATCATTTATTTTGAAAAGAATTCAAGATTTACACATAACCTTATTCACCCCCCTCTAAGGTTATCAGATAGTCTAACAGGCAATACAAGAGTTGAGCTTGCATCTTTATTTGCCCCAAAGCTAATAAAGATCAGCTTTTCTTCCCTATACAAAAACTCCAGCATCTCTAACCATATCTCTTCAATTTCTTACGGTTTTTACATGAAGTCTGCCTTTCATTTGTCCTAATCTTATCGGTGGCATGTGAACAAGTATGTTGAGGAGTAAAACCAGACACGGAATATCTTCTTTTCTCTGAACTAAGACCCTTTGTGATACCATCTGCTGAACTCCCAGCATGAAAATTCTCTCTTCTAGCATCCATTGACATTCGGCCGGTTTTGTTAGAAATTTCAACAGGATTGCCAGAGAACCTAGTAGCTTCTTTCATTCCTCCACTTTTTAGTGTCATGGGACTATGGTTGAAACTATTATCAGATGAAATAGGCAACACATATTGCTGGTCAGGAGCAAGTTGAAGCAATGCAGCTGTCAACCACGTTAGCTTGTCATTGGACACCCTCAACTGCTTGTCAGCCTCTGATAAAGTTTTTAGAGCTTGATGAAGCTTTTCCATGTCTTCTTTTGACACTGAAACAGAAATCAGTATTGTCAATTTGTTAAAGGAATTAATGAAAAATGCATTCATTAATTGATACCAATATCTGCATCCTTATCAATTTCTAGACCTTCTTTGTTAGCAATCCACTATAGGGTATGTACAATATCTGCATCCTTCAGTTTTGGGAAAAAGAATTTTTGACACCTGGATATTATTATATGAGGTGTCATCTAAATTGATTAAGGAGGGCAGTAGCGTGTGGCTCATCTAAATGTTAGCCACGTGTAAACTAATTGTGCCTAAATTAGTGTGGCAAACAGCCGCTATTTTGGTAGTGCTAGGAAAGAAATGGCACTTATTCAGTGACGTCTACTTACAACCTGCTATGAGAGTGGATCACGTACGCACTGATCAGAATTTAGCCGATCCTTTGACGAAAGGATTAGCCAGAGAGAAAGTCCAAAGTACATCTCAAAAGATGGGACTACTGCCTTTAGAACCATGAGTCACTCACAATGGCAACCCGACCTAAAAGACTGGAGATCCCAAGAATTAGGTTCAATGGGTAATAACAAGTTGTGAAGTGACAGGAGATGAACATGCTATTAAAAGTAAATAAGCATGATTCCTGAAGCGATGTAAGGTTGAGATAATAGAAACTCTTAATGAGATCTATACTCCATGTGGAGTAGAGTACCTAGCTACAGGAGTACTCTTGATAGACTCACCTTTGTGAATGTGGAAGTGGGGCCGCTTCCTATGGCATTTTGGGCAGAAATTCCTAGAGCGTTCACTAAACTGGGATAGACGTGCAGGGCCATAAACGCCCGGGCATCTGAGAACACACCTATGGAAAGGGCAGTGTGTGGTTTTGACGATTAGAGATACAGTTCAAGACTACGAGTCACTCTTGTTGAATCTAAATCTTAACCGCTACGCAAGGTTCAAGTCGTACGACACCTCTGCTTATGCACAATCTTATGGAGGCACTTGACGCTACTTCTGGAACTGTTTTAAATTCAAGTGGGGGATTGTTGGAACATTGGTGTGAATTTAAAAATTTACCAAGTCCCACATTGCTTGGACTAAGCACTTGAAGAGTGCTTATAAGTGGGAAGTTCACACCTTTGGGTTGGGGCCCAAGGGGTACCCAGTTTTGTGAACGGGCAAGCACGCACTCTAACTGACCACCACACACACGCGCGCACCGCCGCCGCCGTCTGTCTGACCGGCCGGGCGGGGCCCGGGCTTGGGCTGTGAGGTGTAAAGTCTTTTTGCGAAATTAATTAACTTATATTTTATTTTTTGGAACGTGCTTGTCCAGATTCATTGAACCGACCAGATACGACGAACGTTATCTGATGGAGCTGTTGCGAATTGCGCTCCAAGTCAGTTGCTAACGGATCTCGAAATTCGCGCAACAACCTTGACTTGCGTATGAAGGCTCAGTTCCTATCTGATCTCGTAATTCGCGCACCGGTTATTGGAGCCTAAAATCGTGCCTTGACTTGCGCACGAAGCAGGTATTGAAGCCTATAAAAAGGCCCTTCCCTCACTTGACTAAAGAGAAATCAGTACGAAATCTATCCTCCAGTACTCTCACTTCTCTCTAAAATTCTTCTCTTCTACTCTTCTAAGACTGGCCTTCGAGCCATATTCGAGTGGTTAGTTACCATATTGACAGGTGTATATCTCGAGCGATTACTGACTGTGCAGTCATAATCGTAACTGGGCTATTTTATCCTGGGGGCGTCGTGGTTGATAGTCTGCTTGCACCATCGAGCAGTGCCACGAAACGTCTTAAAGAGAGCGACCTAGTCCGCGACTCATCTGAGTAATTTCTTCGGTATAATTTCGAAAACAACTGAAACAACAATTTTAAGACGTTTTTGGCAACCATGACTACCGAAGAGATTACTGGTCCCACTGTTTCCGACTTCAACAAACCATTTCGGTTTGAGGGATCCCACTTCAAGCGTTGGCATCAAAAGATGCAATTTTTCTTAACTATGAAAAAAGTTGCTAATGTCTTGACCGATGAGATTCCAGTAGTCGACGAAATAGCCGAACAGGAAGATCAGACTAAAACAGCCAAAGAGATATTGCCATGGAACGACAATGACTACCTCTGTAAGAACTTCTTTCTTAATGGACTGAGTGATGATCTTTATGATTATTACAGCACTTGCAAGTCCGCCAAAGAGGTCTGGAATGCTCTGAAAAAGAAGTATGACACTGAGGAAGCGGGCACTAAAAAATATGTTGTGAGCCGCTACCTAAACTTGAAGATGACAGATGATAAATCTGTCGAGACTCAGTCACATGAGATACAGAAAATAGCTCATGAAATTGTCTCTGAAGGCATGGCCTTAGATGAACAATTTCAAGTAGCTGTTATTATTGACAAACTTCCTCCTGCCTGGAAGGATTTCAAAAATTCTCTCAGGCACAAGACCAAAGAGTTTTCTTTGGAAAGTTTAATTACTCGACTCTGGATTGAGGAGGAATCTCGGAAGCAAGATCAGAAAGATAAAATCTTGTTTGTTTCGAACAAGAGACCAGGAGCGGTTCTGAAGCCAACTGGCAAACATTTCAAGAATCAGAACCGTAATCAGATTCAAAAGAACCGCAACCACAAGAATGGGAACACTCCAAAGTCCCCAAATGCCAAACCTCAGCCACCCCCACAACCAAAGAATGAAGCTGCTCTTCCATTCCTTTGTTTCAAGTGTGGAAGACCGGGTCATATGGCACGCAAGTGTAGGAACGGGCCCAATCCTGTTCCGCAGGCTAACCTGACTGAAGAGCAACACTTTACTGCTATGATTACTGAAATCAACATGGTTGGTGGATCTGATGACTGGTGGAATGATACTGGCTCCTCTCGCCATGTATGCAACAACCGTGCTATGTTTAAAACATACAAGGCGGTTGATGATAAGAAAGTGCTGTTGGGCGACGCTCACACCACTACTGTTGCAGGTATTGGAGATGTCGAGCTGAAGTTCACTTCTGGAAAGACTCTAATCTTGAAGGACGTGATGCACACTCCTGAGATAAGGAAGAATCTAGTCTCTGGCTTCCTTCTGAATAAGGCTGGGTTTACTCAGACTATTAAGGGAGATTTGTATACCTTGTCCAAAAATGGTACTTTTGTAGGGAAATGGTACGCCACTGATGGCATGTTCAAACTAAATGTTGAAGTTAATAAAGTTTTTCCTTCTACGTATATCTTGTGTGATTTTAATATTTGGCACTCTCCTTTATGTCATGTCAATAAGCGCATTATTTCGAATATGAGCAATTTAGGGATAATTCCCAAACTATCGTTAACCGATTTTCATAAATGCGAATTTTGTACTCAAGCCAAAATTACAAAGTCGTCTCACAAATCCGTCATTAGAGAATCAGAGCCATTAGACTTAATACACTCTGATATTTGCGAACTAGACGGAACTTTGACCAGAAATGGTAAACGCTATTTTATCACATTTATTGACGATTGCTCAGACTACACTTTTGTATACCTTATGAAAAATAAAAGTGAAGCGCTTGACATGTTCAAAATTTTTGTAAAGGAAATTGAAAATCAATTTGGAAAAAAGATAAAGCGTTTTCGAAGCGATAGAGGAACTGAGTATGATTCTCAGTTATTTAATGACTTTTATAAGTTGAATGGAATCATACATGAAACAACTGCGCCATATTCACCTGAAATGAGTGGTAAAGCAGAAAGGAAAAATAGAACCCTTACCGAATTGACAGTTGCGATTATGCTTAATTCGGGCACTGCAACACACTGGTGGGGTTAAATTTTAATAACAGTATGCTATGTACTGAACAGAGTTCCTAAATCTAGGAATAAATTTTCTCCTTATGAAATGATAAAGAAAAGACAACCAAATGTGTCTTATTTCTGAACTTGGGGCTGTCTGGCCTATGTAAGGATCCCAGACCCAAAAAGAGTCAAACTTGCCAGTAGAGCCTATGAATGTGTATTCATTGGTTATGCAGTAAACAGCAAAGCATACAGATTCTATGACCTAAATGCAAAAGTAACCATTGAGTCAAACGATGTTGACTTCTATGAAAGTAAATTTCCCTTTAAATCAAGAAATAGTGGGGGCTTTGGAACTAGTAAGTTTCCTGTGCCTAAGAGCGTTGAAAACAACGTAGAAAGGGAAATAGAACCTAGAAGAAATAAGAGAGCACGTGTTGCTAAAGACTATGGACCCGACTACACGGTCTATACACTAGAGGAGGATCCTACTAGCATTCACGAAGCTCTGTCTTCATTGGATGCTGACTTGTGGCAAGAAGCCATAAATGATGAGATGGATTCTCTAGAGTCTAACAAGACATGGCACTTAGTGGACTTGCCTCCTGGTTGCAAAACCATTGGTTGTAAATGGATTCTGAAAAGGAAGCTAAAACCTGAGGGCACTGTTGATAAGTACAAGGCTCGCCTTGTAGCCAAAGGTTTTAGACAAAGAGAGAACATAGATTTCTTCGATACATATTCGCCTGTTACCAGAATTACATCCATAAGGGTACTAATTGCTCTGGCTTCTATTTATAACTTAGAAGTACACCAAATGGATGTAAAGACCGCCTTTTTAAATGGCGAATTAGAAGAAGAAATCTATATGGAGCAACCTGAAGGTTTTGTAGCCCATGGGCAAGAACACAAGGTCTGTAGGTTGGACAAGTCTCTGTATGGTCTCAAACAAGCTCCCAAACAATGGCATGAGAAGTTCGATAGCTTGATTATATCGAATGAGTTCAAAGTGAATGAAAGTGACAAATGCATTTATTACAAAACTGAGAATGACGTTTGCACTATCATATGTCTCTATGTAGACGATCTACTCATATTTGGATCAAACATTCATGCCATAAATAAAGTGAAATCATTGTTGTGCAACAACTTTGATATGAAAGACCTCGGAGAAGCTAATGTAATCCTCGGGATCAAGATCACTAGGTCCGAGAAAGGAATTTCCTTGGATCAATCTCATTATATTGAGAAGATCTTAAAGAAATACAATTATTTTGACTGTAAACCTGCATGTTCCCCCTATGATCCAAGTGTCAAACTTTGTAAGAACACTGGTGACAGTGTTAGACAAACGGAATATGCGAGCATCATTGGCAGCCTAAGGTATGCTACTGATTGTACTAGACCCGACATTGCCTATGTTGTGGGATTGCTATGCAGGTTTACTAGTCGACCTAGTATCGAGCATTGGCATGCTATTGAAAGAGTCATGAGATATCTTAAAAGAACCATGAATCTAGGATTACACTATCAGAGATTTCCAGCTGTGATGAGAGCACGAGTTCCCTAAGCATGTGGAAGGAATTCTATAAAGAAAAATATTCAGCTCCAACATTTTAGAAGCCAAAACACATCAATAAGAAGCAATCATGGAATAACTAATATTTCCTATTTTATTTTTAATTTTTGTATTTAATTTTAATTAAATAATTTTAGGTGTCTTTTGATCTTTCCTAAGTTAGTTTGTGGGTTTTAAAGGCTTGTAAATTCATTATGATGACTAGTGGAGTTTTATTTTTATAATTATGTTTATTTACTAGGTATTGAATAATGTAAATGCACTTATCAATTTATTTGATAAATGCATGATAGTGGAAATTTATTTAGTTTATTTCAAGAGTCACTTTAGGTTTCCAAAGGTTGTGAGTTTAGCCTATAAATAGGGATCTTTTGTACTACACAAATCAGATTATGAATATGAATGAAAATTGAGTTTCCTCCATTTGTGAGAGCTTCCCTTGTGTTCTTGGGTTAAAGAACCAAATTGATCTTATCAAGGCAACTTGTGGCGATCAAAATCCATGACTTATCACTCACCTTCTCATCTATTTCTTGAGTGTGGCGTCAATATCCTTCTTTTAAGTCTCATCATCAGCGCGGTCTTTCCTAGTTTGCCATCATTTGGTATCAAAGCTTAGGTTCTACTCACTATTTTTTTGTTCATGATGGAGGGAAGGCAAAGGGATTATGGTATATATACATTAGAGATTTTGTGATGGATCCCTGCATATGTGAAATACCTTTATGAAAATGGGCTAAAAAAAAGAGGCAGAAAGAGTAGAAAAGTTAGCCTTCAGAGAAAAGAAGAAACTGAGAGAAAAAAAGTTAGAGGAGAAAATAGAAAGAGTGATTGCAGAAATATTTTGTGACCATCTTTGTAAAGTCCAAGAGTCACCAACCATTCACTCTAATATTTCTTTGTCTAGTTCTAATGCTATTCAATTTACAAAAGTATCTTTATCTCCGATGGAGGTAGAAGAGGCAGTAGAGGAAGAGACAATTTCTACTTCTGAGAGAGAACAAAAGATAATCAAAGAAATAGAGGAAGAACTACAGAAAAATACTGTTGGTGATATTGTGAAAGATTGGAAGTTTGCAAAGGGGAAGAAAAAGAATGCATTTAAAAACCAAAGGGGAATGAAAACTTGTAGAATTTTTTTAAATAACCCTTTAGTTTATTATGCAGGTTTGGATTTGAAGAGAAATCCTTTCGAAGAATGGGAGAATGATGAGAGCACGAGTTCCCTAAGCATGTGGAAGGAATTCTATAAAGAAAAATATTCAGCTCCAACATTTTAGAAGCCAAAACACATCAATAAGAAGCAATCATGGAATAACTAATATTTCCTATTTTATTTTTAATTTTTGTATTTAATTTTAATTAAATAATTTTAGGTGTCTTTTGATCTTTCCTAAGTTAGTTTGTGGGTTTTAAAGGCTTGTAAATTCATTATGATGACTAGTGGAGTTTTATTTTTATAATTATGTTTATTTACTAGGTATTGAATAATGTAAATGCACTTATCAATTTATTTGATAAATGCATGATAGTGGAAATTTATTTAGTTTATTTCAAGAGTCACTTTAGGTTTCCAAAGGTTGTGAGTTTAGCCTATAAATAGGGATCTTTTGTACTACACAAATCAGATTATGAATATGAATGAAAATTGAGTTTCCTCCATTTGTGAGAGCTTCCCTTGTGTTCTTGGGTTAAAGAACCAAATTGATCTAATCAAGGCAACTTGTGGCGATCAAAATCCATGACTTATCACTCACCTTCTCATCTATTTCTTGAGTGTGGCGTCAATATCCTTCTTTTAAGTCTCATCATCAACGCGGTCTTTCCTAGTTTGCCATCAAGCTGTACTTGAAGGGTACAGTGACGCTGATTGGAACACTTTGTCAGATGATTCCAAAGCAACTAGTGGCTACATATTTAGTATAGTCGGTGGTGCCGTATCCTGGAAATCTAAGAAACAGACCATTCTGGCTCAGTCCACTATGGAGTCTGAAATGATAGCACTAGCGACAGCCAGTGAAGAAGCTAGCTGGTTAAGATGCCTACTAGCAGAGATTCCCTTATGGGAAAAACCGATGCCAGCTGTGTTGATCCACTGCGATAGTACCGCGGCTATTGCAAAAATAGAGAACCGTTATTACAACGGTAAGAAACGACAAATCCGTCGTAAGCACAGCACGGTTAGAGAGCTACTAACAAAAGGAGCTGTGAGAGTGGATCACGTACGCACTGATCAGAACTTAGCCGATCCTTTGACGAAAGGATTATCCAGAGAGAAAGTCCAAAGTACATCTCAAAAGATGGGACTACTGCCTTTAGAACCATGAGTCACTCACAATGGCAACCCGACCTAAAAGACTGGAGATCCCAAGAATTAGGTTCAATGGGTAATAACAAGTTGTGAAGTGACAGGAGATGAACATGCTATTAAAAGTAAATAAGCATGATTCCTGAAGCGATGTAAGGTTGAGATAATAGAAACTCTTAATGAGATCTATACTCCATGTGGAGTAGAGTACCTAGCTACAGGAGTACTCTTGATAGACTCACCTTTGTGAATGTGGAAGTGGGGCCGCTTCCTATGGCATTTTGGGCAGAAATTCCTAGAGCGTTCACTAAACTGGGATAGACGTGCAGGGCCATAAACACACGGGCATCTGAGAATACACCTATGGAAAGGGTTGTGTGTGGTTTTGACGATTAGAGATAGAGTTCAAGAATACGAGTCACTCTTGTTGAATCTAAATCTTAACCGCTACGCAAGGTTCAAGTCGTATGACACCTCTGCTTATGCACAATCTTATGGAGGCGCTTGACGCTACTTCTGGAACTGTTTTAAATTCAAGTGGGGGATTGTTGGAACATTGGTGTGAATTTAAAAATTTACCAAGTCCCACATTGCTTGGACTAAGCACTTGAAGAGTGCTTATAAGTGGGAAGTTCACACCTTTGGGTTGGGGCCCAAGGGGTACCCAGTTTTGTGAACGGGCAAGCACGCACTCTAACTGACCACCACACGCGCGCGCCGCCGCCGCCGTCTGTCCGACCGGCCGGGCCGGGCCCGGGCTTGGGCTGTGAGGTGTAAAGTCTTTTTGCAAAATTAATTAACTTATATTTTATTTTTTGGAACGTGCTTGTCCAGATTCATTGAACCGACCAGATACGACGAACGTTATCTGATGGAGCTATTGCGAATTGCGCTCCAAGTCAGTTGCTAACGGATATCGAAATTCGCGCAACAACCTTGACTTGCGTATGAAGGCTCTGTTCCTATCTGATCTCATAATTCGCGCACCGGTTATTGGAGCCTAAAATCGTGCCATGACTTGCGCACGAAGCAGGTATTGAAGCCTATAAAAAGGCCCTTCCCTCACTTGACTAAAGAGCAATCAGTACGAAATCTATCCTCCAGTACTCTCACTTGTCTCTAAATTTCTTCTCTTCTACTCTTGTAAGCAGGTATTGCTGCCCCCTTATTGGAATATGATTCGCTATTTCGTATGGGGGAAAGGTTTTCTTTTCTATGAGAGAAGAGTTGATGCTATTCCTATTTGTTTGTCTTTATTTATTATTTATTCAATTTGGATGACTGTAAATAATTCGGATTCGGATGACTATAAATAATTGGATGATTGTAAATACTTGGATGACTCTTGTATGGTGAATGATATTTTTGACTGACATGTGCGGAACGAAGAATTGTAAGCATTTGTACTCTTATCAGTTAGGTTACTAGTATGTTAAATTTGAGTTGACGGTGAATGTGAATCTTAAGTAAACACGGAGCGAGTATAATGAGTAAAGTCTAATATTAATCCTAGGTGTGGGTGGTGTGTAATAAATAATAGTGACTGATCAATTGATAAATAGTAGTGAACGATTAACTAAGATTGGGACTAAGGAAAGACTTGGGGACATGACTAGTCAGTTAGTAATTACATTGTAGTAATGAAGTTAGTAATTACGTTGTGGTAACGAAAACATGATAATTGACTTCTAGAATAATTCTTAGTGACAGAAAGACTTGTCGAGCTAGTCGTAAATCACGAGTGACATAAGACAATAAAAGAGTGAGCTGTCCATAGCTGAATCATGACATAGTGTCGATTAGCTGAAGAACACTTAATAGCTTAGCGAAGTTAATTAAGTTATAGACGATAGATAATGAGCCCCAAACATAGTTGAGTAGATATGACCTGGGCGCGACTCATAAGTAATTATACATCACTTAAATGAGAATGAACCGTTAGTTATAAAAGGTAATGTGCTTATGGATTAAAATGATAGGTAAGTCTAAATGATACAAATTTAGTATTGTTTAAGTTCTAAACCTACACCTTAGTACCGATTAATGTAGCTAAGATAGATTAATGGGAAAGTTACCCTTCGCCGATGATTATTAAGCTGGTTCGTGTTGAAGAATCTTGTCGCAGCGTGGGCAAGAACTCGTGGCATTAAGGACGGGCGGTATTTTCGTGACCGAGATTCGTTGAAGGAACCTTGTCGCAGCATGGGCAAGAACTCGTCACAGCATGGGTGAGCCGTGCCTTAAAAATTGGAAATTGTTAGAGGAACCTTGTTGCAGTATGGGCAAGGACTCGTCGCGGTATGGGCGAGCCGTACCTCAATAGTTGAAATTGTATAGGAGGAACCTTGTCGCAGTATGGGCAAGGACTCATCGCAGTATGGGCGAGCCGTACCTCAAGGATGGTAGGGATGATAGGTGGGGTGGTAAGCAAACGATTATGGGAGTAGTAATAGAGACGGCCACGACCCGGCCTTGCGGGTAGGCCCAGTGGGGGGGGTCCTAAGCGGGGCACCGCTGGGGCATTCCACAAAATACTAGGGTACCCTAACTAGCCTCTATCTATGTCCCGGGATGTGAGGGCACTTGCATCCGCTTACCCAGAGTTAGATGGATCTTGATTTATCATTGGAGTAGTGGGTAGGTCGCGTTGACGTTGTAGTCATAGGACCGTACGCTAGACCGAGATGATGATCTTTGTTGATGATTGATTGTGTACGCACGTTATGTGCGTCGTATCCACGTGTCGCAGTATGGACACGTTGTATTTGTCAGTTTTAGGGAGTGATTGTTTGACGTTGGTTTGATAGATTGTGATAGTCTTTGTTGTTTTAGTTCCAGTCTTATGTTCCTTATATGGTTTGGACGCTCTTTCTCACCCATGCACCATTTTTTGATTGACTTCCAGGTGTCATTGGAGCAGTCTTACGACCGTGCCTTAGCGAAGATATGATCACTACGAATCACCTAGTAGCTTGTAAAGGACACTACGCGTTATTCTCCTTTACTTAATTGGATTAAAGGTTAATTGCTCTGACCATGTGACATTCTCCTTTATTTTCAAGTCTTTTGTTACTGTATTAAAAGAAATGTTTTATCACTTCAGTCTTTAATAATATTATGAACCGTGTTTATATGATTTTGAGGAATTCAACGACGTCGTTTAGTCGCGGAAAGTATTTCAGAAAATAAATTGCAAATTTTATTTGAAAACCAAATTTACTCATTTTTCACACTTTTTCATTTATAATTACTTTCGAGGTAAATGGTGTCACAGTTTGCTCCAGTTGCAAGAATGGAAACAGTGAGAATTGTTACTGCAATTGCAAGGCAGAGAGGGTGGTCCATGCATCACATGGATGTGAAGTCAGCTTTTCTCAATGGTCCCCTAGAAGAAGAAGAATATGTGTGTCAACCACCATGGTTTGAAGTGAAAGGCAGTGAAGAGAAGGTGTACAGGTTGAACAAAAATTTATATTGCTTGAAGCAAGCTCGAAGAGCTTGGAACAAGAGGATAGATGGCTTCCTCTTGAAGACTGGCTTTCTTAAATGTACAACTGAACATGGAGTGTACATTAAGAGTAACAATGCTGCTGACTTGATAAGGGTGTGTTTCTATGTAGATGACCTGCTGGTGACAGGAAACTATGAGAAAGAAATTGCTCAGTATAAAGGAGAGATGATGAGAGAGTTTGAGATGACTGACTTGGTTTTCATTTCCTATTTTCTGGGAATTGAATTCAAGAAGACTGATGATGGCATTACCATGTATCAAGGGAAGTATGCAAGAGATGTGCTGAGAAGGTTTAGAATGATTGATTGCAACTCTGCAGACACACCTGCTGCTACTGGTGTGATACTAGTGAAAGATACTAATGAAGAGGAGGTAGATGCAACACTTTACAGACAAATGGTGGGATCATTGGGGTATCTCTGCTATACTAGACCTGATTTATCTTATGCTGTTGGTTTGGTCAGCAGATTCATGGAGAGTCCAAGGCTATCTCATTTCCTTGCCGCTAAAAGGATAATGAGGTATGTGAAAGGTACACTTGACTATGGAATCCTGTTTCCAAGTGACTGTAATGCAAAGAATAACACTATTCTGGGTTACAGTGACTCAGATTGGTGTGGTGACAAGAGTGATCGAAAGAGTACAGCAGCATATGCATTCTTCTATGCGAGTGCACCAATATCACGGAGCTCGAAGAAGGAGCAGGTGGTGTCTCTGTCCTCATGTGAGGCAGAGTACATTAATTGTTGCTGCAATGGCAGCATGTCAAGCACAGTGGCTTGACAATATTCTTGGTGAACTGAAAGTGAAAGAGAAGGGAGCTCTTACTTTGATGGTGGACAACAAATATGCCATCAATTTAGTAAAACATCCAATTGCTCATGGGAGGAGCAAACACATTGAGACTCGTTTTCATTTCCTTAGAGAACAAGTGACTAATGGCAAGCTGAATGTAGAGTACTGTCCTACAGTTATGCAGATAGCAGATATTTTTACCAAGCCACTAAAGATAGATCAGTTCAAGGTGCTAAGGAACAAGTTGGGAGTGATTGAAGTGGTGTGTAGTGTCTGTGGTGATGTTGTGTGTGGTGGTGTAGCACCATGTGCTGTGAATAAGTGTTGTGCCACTGTGTTTGTGCAGTTTTTAATATTGTGTTTGTAATTGTTGTGTTTAAGTGATAGATACAAAATTAAAGGAGAGTGATAGAAAGGGCAATTCTGTCATTAGAGATACAAGTGGGGGTATACTAGTCAATACATTAGGAGTTAGTTAGAAACTCATTTATTAAGTGTAATTCCGTTTTTCTCATTCAATTAATAGTGTTTACAATTGATTCCTTTGTTCTCTCTATCGTGCTCTCATCTTCATCATTGTTACAGTGAGAATGTGAGTGAGTGATTCAAGCTTCTCAGCTTGATTTGTGCTTGATTCTCGTTTCTAGTTCCAACATTTCTTTCCATTTCCTTGCCAAAGTTATTAGCTTCTTTGAACTGCATCTTATGTCTCACTATTGAAAATTTAAGTGGTTCGGGGTGAAGGTTTTTTAATATAGTGAACTATTTGACTAGCCCACAAATATCACAGTACCAAAAATCTGTGTCCGTCTTTCCGCTTTTCCTTTTGTGCTACAGTAAATACTTAGCATATTGTAGTAAATTTTGTGTTCTAGACTGGGTTAGTTCAACCCAAATGAGCTTTTCTCCAAAGACTCAATAAACACACTGATACAAATCGATATACACGTCCTCATGATCCAACGACCAAGTATGTAAGTATCTACTGTAGGGAGTGCCCGTCTTCCGCTAGTTAATAATAAACCGTGCCCGTCTTCCGCTAGTTAATAATAAAGACGGAACTTATGTACAATGGGACTTGGATTCTCTCCTTCCTACTAAACCTACATCTCCCTCCATCCTCTCTATCTCTCTCTTAAGTCCATTCTCTCTCATCATTATCTATTATTTTTTAATCATTTTCTCTCTCGTCTCACCCTTATATTTTGTGACGGAGAGGAAGGAGGGAAGGAGAGGATCCGAACACTTTCATATGTCCTGCTTTTGCTGTTTTCCAATCAAAACCAAACACGTGTATTAATTTTTCCAAATCTTAATAACAAGTTGACGCCGCATCATTTCTTTTAACGCTCCTTTCTTTTTCCATGGCTTCACTCTCTCCTCTTAACCTCTACTAGTACCAGTTTTTATGGCAGTCTTGTAAGTTTAATTTTTTTTTGACTCGACTCTTTCAAGTTTAATTGAGCATCTTAAATCCAAACAAAGTTCTGTGAATGATTCTCGTCGATGTCGGATTCACCCACCGACGTGGTTCACACACGCACAACGTCATCGTGATTTGAGTATTGTTCCCGCTCATCTATAACAAGTTCACCACCGATCATGTTCTTGTCGAAGCCGGGTTCGCAATCTTGTCACCGGTGAGACTAGACGGTAGCAGCGTTTGCCGAAGATGGTGATTGTGTGGGTGGTTTGGATTTTGGTTTTTAATGAGGTTACTGGTTGTTTGCTTGACAGGGGCTGATTGGTTAAATGGATTTTAGGAATGGAAAATGCTGGAAGAGGAGGGGGGGTGTTGGATGGCGGTGCCTTTATTGGTGGTGAATGATGAATTCATCATTTATGGTATGGGTGCGCAGAAACTGAACTAAGAAGAAAAGTTATGGGAGAGAAATTGTCACGACCGACCTTTAGGCCATGACCGGCGCACAAACTAAGACAAACTCATCATAAGCTTCGCAAGCCTAACTCACTTTTAAATTTACAATATATCCACAGAAATTTCAGCAGAGTCTCCTCTGTTTTTCAGATATTCGATACACAAAATAAACATGTATAACTATGAATTATATATCCAAAATATAACAACCAAAGCCTTCATCGTATAATTTCAACCTTGTCAATATGGTTCAAAATAAGAAGCAGCTATATAATTTTACAAAATTCCTATTTGACTATAGACCCTTCTAAACAGAAAAGTTTCTATTCCTATAGTTGCATCGTACCGAAGTCATCAAAATAATAGTTATTTCTTAAGATTAGGCCTACCCAAAATGCAATCAGTCCTGGGGTGAACTGCAGATCCCAAGGACAATCTACTCTGATGTCTGCAAATCTGAAAAACAATAAATGAATGATAGGGTGAGTCACAAAGCCTCAGTGAGAGCATAATAAACAACAGGAAGGAGAAGCAAAGACAGCACGAGTGGTTTCCCATCAAATACGATTCTATATAACAAAAGAAGTAAACATGGAAAACAATATCTTTTTGTATATATATACACAACAGTCATAATGTCAAACTTTTTCAACAAACTTCATATCAAAAATATGACAAGCAAACACAAGTTATCTACTATGTGCACATAGGCCACGCTATCTCTTCGTTGTGGCGAACGGTAACCACATGCTGTATTATCTCTTCGTTACGGGGAGCGGATCTAAAAGAAGTATGAGCATTTCACTCATAAACTGCATTCTCTCTTCGTTGCAGCAAACGGTAAACACAAAGACTATGAACGTTTAGCTCATAGGCTGCATTCTCTCGTCCTCGAATTCTTAAAGTCATACTAACCTTGAGTTTCAAACAAGTGAGGGTACTTCTCACGCATAATAGATTTTGGCTCCCAAGTCATCTCCTCATCACCCGATCCTCGCCAAACCACTTTTACAGAAGCAATATCCTTAGATCGCAGGTGCTTGATGCATCTGTCCACTATAGCTACTGGCTGCTCGGTATAGTTGAGATTTTCATCAAGTTGTACCGACTGGTGTTAAATAATATGAGAGGGATCATAAATATACTTCCGAAGCATCGATACATGAAAAACTGGGTGACACCTGAGAGATCGGGTGGAAGGGCTAAACAGTATGCCACTAGCCCCACTTTCTCTAAAATCTCAAAAGGTTCGATAAATCTCGGACTTAGCTTACCCTTCCTTCCAAAACTTAAAATGCTCTTCATTGGAGACACACGTAAGAACACATGCTCTCCAACACTAAACTCTAAAGGTCATCGCCTTCGATTAGATATTATAGAATCAAATTCCACTGACTTCCTAAAGCAGTCTAAAAGGGATATCTCAACACTAAACCACATGGTCTCGAATTATCTTTACTTTCTTAATAGCTTCTTGAATCAAATCTGGACCTTCAAGTTTAGATTCTCCAACTTCAAACCAACCAATCGGTGATCTACAGCGCCTTCCATACAATGCCTCAAATGGTGCCATTTGAATACTAGCTTGATAACTATTATTATAAGCAAATTCCATCAGGGGTAAATATTGATCCCAACTCCCTCCAATGTCTAGCACACACGCACGAAGCATATCTTCTAATATTTGTATTGTTCTTTTGGACTGGTCATCTGTTAGAGGGTGGAAAGCAGTGCTCAAATCCAACTGACTTCCTAAAGCAGTCTAAAAGGATCGCCAAAAATGAGATGTGAATTGAGGTCCTCGATCAGATATTATAGATAATGGCATGCCATGCAAGGACACTATCTTTTCTATATAAAGCTTAGCATATTGAGCTGCTGAGTAAGTAGTTTTCACAGGTAAAAAAGTGCGAAGCAGACTTTGTTAACCGATCCAATATTACCCAAGCTGAGTCATGACCTCTTGAGGTTCTAGGTAACCATGTCACAAAGTCCATGGTGACTCTTTCCCACTTCCACTCCAGTATCTCGATTCTTTGAAGTAAACCGGCCGGTTTTTGATGTTCTGCTTTCACTTGTTGGCATACCAAGCATTTAGGTACAAATTCAGCTACTTCTCTCTTCATCCCTTCCCACCAATAGAACTCTTAAATATTGATACATCTTGGTAGAACCTAGATGAATGGTATAACATGAAAGATGAGCTTCCTCCAAAATCTTCTTCCTTAGTTTTTCAACATCAGGTACACATAAATGAGTACCAAAATATAGAACACCCTTAGAGTCCAATTTAAATTCAGAAACTTTGCCGGCTTCTACACCTTCCATAACCTCCGAGACCAACCCGAGAAGCATTGCAGTAAACTACATAACTTCCACCACTTGAAGGTAAGGCTAAGATTGGGGCAGATGTCAAACAATTCTTCAATTGTTGGAAGCTTTGCTCACAAGCATCAGTCCATTGAAACATTACTTGCTTTTCTGTCAATCTAGTTAAAGGAGCTGCAAGCTTAGCAAAATCCTTGATGAATCGACGATAATATCCGGCTAAACCCAAGAAGCTACGAATTTCTATCACCGATGTAGGCCTTTGCCAACTCTGAATTGCCTCCACTGTTTGCGGATCTACACTTATTCCATCTTTAGACACCACATGACCTAAGAAAGCCATACTTTCTAACCAAAATTCACATTTAGAGAATTTCGCATATAGCTTATGTTCTTTCAAAGTTTGTAAAACTAATCTCAAGTGTTGCTAATGCTCTTCTCTACTCTTCGAATACACCAATATGTCATCAATGAAAACTACCACAAACTGATCCAGGAATGGCTTAAAGACTCTATTCATCAAGTCCATAAAAGCTGCAGGAGCATTGGTAAGTGCAAACGACATAACCAAAAACTCATAATGTCAGTATCGAGTACGAAATGCGATTTTTGGAATGTCTTCACCCTTGGAGTTTATCAAATAGGTTGTCAATACGGGGCAAAGGATATTTATTCTTCACAGTCGCCTTATTCAATTGCCGGTAGTCAACACACAACCGAAATGACCCGTCTTTCTTCTTAACAAACAATACTGGTGATCCCCAAGGAGAGCAACTAGGGCGAATAAAACCTTTGTCAAGAAGATCTTTTAGTTGTTCTTTCAACTCTTTAAGCTCGGCTGGAGCCATCCGATATGGGGGTATAGATATAGGTTGAGTTCCTGGAAGCAGCTCAATACAAAACTCTATCTCTCTATCAGGTGGTAAACCCGACAATTCCTTGGGAAAAATATCAGCATACTCACACACCACTAGAACATGATCTAAGTTCTTGGTTACATTATCAACATTTTTTACCATGGCAAGATATCCATAACAACCTTTTCGCAATAACTTGTGAGCCATTACTGCTGAAATTAAACTACTTGTGAGCCATTTTGTAAGCTTAGTTTGCCGGGGAATTAGCTTAGTTTAGATCAATGTATTAGGATTCATTTTGTAAGCTAATTCTCTCACTCCTGGTGCAAATTGCAAAGGAAGACCTTCAAGTTATTGTGGCATCAACTAGCGAACCAGACATTTGCCTAGTGATGCAACAGGAATTGGAAGAATTGGTCTCTGACTTATTTCGCGTCGCGACCAGGAGGCGTCGCGTCGCGACCAGGAGGCGTCGCGTCGCGACGCAGCTGAATGAATTCAAAGGATTTGCCACTGACTTATTCCGCGTCGCGACGGGCTCGTGTCGCGACGCGATGGGTCACCGAAAGTAGGGTTTTTATGTTCAGTTTTGCGTTTTTGAAAGGGGATTTCATCTGGGGAGCAGAGCTGAGTATTGGAGCAGCTGGAGGGTGCGATTTTGGGGACTTCTCACCACTTGGGAACAAGGGTTGAAGGTTCTAATGTCTTCCTTCACTTGTATTTTCTCTTTTATCTTAGTTTGTACTTCCCTAATCTTGTGTAACTAAATTTCTGAGATTAGGGAGAGATGAATCTCCCCAAACCTATCCTATGAATACTTTGCTATGGTTAATTCAGTTATTGGTTTGATTTATCATTAGCCTATGCTTCTATGTTTAATGCTTTACTCCTACATATGATAGTTGTATTGATTTAGGGTTTGTGATCCCCATAGGGATATGGGTTTGCATGCTTGATATGGGGTTTTAGGTCACATACTTGATGATCATAGGAATATGGAATTGAGTTTGTGAATTCTTCAGTTCTAGGGTCTAATGCTTTGCTTGTTGTTGAATCACCTAAGGAATTAGGGTTTCTCAATTAGGTAAAAGGGGTTTTGAGGCAAGGGATTGTCCTTAACCTAATTTAGTGAATTGAATCTGATAAATTGAATAAATAACTTGAAATTAACTGAAG
This sequence comes from Astragalus membranaceus, assembly GCA_039519185.1. Taxonomy (NCBI): domain Eukaryota; kingdom Viridiplantae; phylum Streptophyta; class Magnoliopsida; order Fabales; family Fabaceae; genus Astragalus; species Astragalus membranaceus. Next base: position 126,112,856 of record CM076848.1, on the reverse strand, counting down.
GTTCATGTGATAGGATAGGGGAGAGGATTCAATCCCTAATCGCTTGTCTTTGCTTTAGGAAACAATCCCAGCAGAGAATTTAACAAGAATAGCCAAACTATAAATTCTGGGCACCAAGTCATCTACCCTAAGGTTCCATGATCATTGACACAATTTCAGCATAATCCAGCAACCAAAAAGTTTGTTCAGGCATTTTCACAAATAGTTGGTTTGCATGGCAAAAACTAGTTGGTGCATTTTCACAAATAGCTTGCATGCACAGAATTTTCATAGAGGCCTTTTATCAAACACCTCCACTACACCCCAGAAACAACATATTTTCTACTACAATTCAACTACCACTTCCCCCAATTTCAGAAAACAATCAGCAAACATGCAATGTAGAAGAGTGGTGAACAAATATCAACTCCTAATTTTACTTCTACTCCCCACAAGTCGTAGCCCAAAGTTACCCCACATAGCCACTAAAAAGATTGAAATTCATGCTTGAGAGTGAGGATAATGGTTACCTGGAGATGTTTACAATGAATAATTCGTGCCAAGTTGCGAGAATCCACACCAAATTGGAGCAAAAATCGTAATGGGGAGGGGGAGAATTTTGAAACTTTGCGCACAAAATGTGTTTGTGTGTGTGGTGTTGTGCGCATGCCTGAAGAAACAAGCAAAACTGTGTCGCGTCGCGACGCGTCGCGAAACCTTCGCGATGCGATGATAGACAGAACTATCAGTTTTGAAAAAATTTAAACGTATCGCGACGCGACACTAGAGCTTCGCGACGCGAAGACAGACAGAACACTTTTATTTTGAAATTTTCATTTGTAAGTTCTCCCCGCCGCGACGCAAAATTCGCAGACCCCAGTTTTTACATAAAGACTTAAAACTTAAACTAAATGCTTAAAAAATTAACTAAAATAAATACTTGTTACCTCATAGTGGGTTGCCTCCCACTCAGCGCTTTTTTAACGTCACTAGCTTGACGATTTTCAGAAGATGCTTCAAATTGGCTCAGGTGGAGAACTCTGTTTCTCCGGTGCCTCTTTGAATGTTCCTTGAGTATCCTTTCCTTTCAGCTTGCAGCAAGATGATGCATGAGAGGAATGTAGCAACTGATCTCCAGGCTTACCTCTAACTTCTTTCAGATCTTCCCATACCACCAGTGAATCCTCACGGAGTGAGTGTAGACGAATTCTGCTTTTGACTCTGGGATCAGGTGCCTCAATACAGTAACACTCTTCCTTTTTCTCATTTGGGTCTGAGGGTTTCTGCACGTTAAAGATCACCGCTTCGTCTTGGACTCTCAGTGTCACAGTCCCATCTGCCACATCAATCGCAGCTCTACTAGTAGCAAGGAAAGGTCTTCCCAAAAGAAATGGGATGTCGCTGTCTCCATCCATGGAACTCTTGACACAAGTGTCACCATCAAGTTGCAGAATCACAAAATCCACTGGGAAGAGGAATTTGTCTACCTTCACCAGGACATCTTCTACAACCCCATAAGGATGCCTTATAGATCTGTCAGCAAGTTGCAAGGTCATGTTGGTTGGCTTAACCTCACCTCCGCCAAGTTTTCTCCACATAGCCAAGGGCATCAGATTAATGCTTGCTCCCAGATCGCAAAGGGCCTTCCCTATTTTAACATCACCAATTGCACAAGGTATGGTGAAGCTCCATGGATCTTTCAACTTAGGAGGAAGCTTGTTTTGAATAATGGCACTACACTCTTCTGTTAAGGCCACTGTTTCATCGCCCTTGAACTTCCTCTTCTTTGTCAACAACTGCTTCATGAACTTGGCATAGATGGGCATCTTCTCAAGAGCTTCAGCAAACGGTATGTTGATTTGAAGGCGTTTGAAAATATCCATGAACTTTGAGAATTGCTCATCCTTTTGCTCCTTCTTAGCCAATTGCGGATATGGTAACTTCATGTATGAAGGAATTTCTTTGGGCTTCTCGTCTACCTGCACATTTTCAGAAAACAAGTTTTCTATTGGGTTAGACTTCACTGCTCCCTCAGTTTTTCTACTAAGCTCATTTTCAACTCCTTCATTTTTATTTTTCAACTCCTCCCTCAACACCTCAATCTCACTACTTCTTTTTCCAGGGTTAAGCTCTCTACCACTTCTCAATGAAATAGCATTGCAACACTCGTTTTTAGGGTTATCAACAGTGCTAGCAGGAAAACTACCGTTAGATGTCTCAGGAAGCTGCTTTGACAACTGACCAATTTGAATCTCCAAGTTCTTCATTGAAGCTTCATGGTTCTTCCCTATGTTTTTCATAGCTTGCTCTTGGGATTGGAAAGTGTTCTTGGTCATTTGCATGAACTGGGTCAAAGCATCTTCCAATCGAGAAGGGGTCTTTTGTTGTTGGGTAGGTCCCTGAGACTGTTGTTGGTTTGAGCCTGCGGCCTCATTATAGTTCCTCCAAGAGAAGTTGGGATGATTCTTCCACCCAGGATTGTAGGTGTTAGAAAACGGGTTCTGTAACGCCCTAAAATAATTTAATTAATTAAATTATTTAAGTTATTTGAGGGATTACAATATTTACTTAAGGGGAATAATTAAATTATAATTGTTTTATTTCAAGAGGTGAAAAGAATTAAGAAGGGTGGTGTAAATAGGGCCCAAGTCAATTAGTGACCCAAGCCCATTCCTAAAAATCCCAAAACCTAAGTGGAATGTCTCATTCCCACAAGAAAGAAAGAAAAAACAGCGAACAGGGAGAGGGAGTAGGAAGCCACGGCGTGAAAAGGAAGGGAAAGGAAGGAGAAGAAATCCTCTCAAGTCTTCATTAGGTAATGGGTTGTTGATCCTTTCTTTTCTATTTTCTTCCTTTATCTGGTGTAGTAGCTCTCAATCCCTCATCTTCCATTGTTGTTGTTCCCCATGGCCTTAGGAAGCCCTACGGTTTGCGAAAAGAAGAGGAAGGGGCTGCTGCGTTTTTTTGGTGACTTTGGCTCGTTGTGTTGCTGGGTTTTGTACGTGACTCCTTCATCGTTGTTTCGGGTCATACAAATTCGAGGTAAGGGTGAGCGTTTCAATTTAATGTAATTGGGTATATGGTGGGTTTGTGGGTTTTGGTGTTGGGTTGAATTCGTGACTTATAAGTTAAGAGGAATGAAGGATTGAATTATTAGTGTTGATATGCGAATTGCCCTTATGATAGGAGGAGATGAATTTCGAATTTTTTTTAGTGAATGTGGTGTGGTTAATTTCGATGTTTGGTGAATTGTTGGTGTTGAAATGCAACTTTGATGAATTGAGTGATATGAGTATGATTATTTGAATGATACCAAGAAATTGAAAATAGACTATGTTGCTGTCCCCATAATAAAGTGTTGCTGTTTGCAGAATTTAAGTGTTGCTGTTTGCAGAATTTAAGTGTTGCTGTTTGCAGAATTTAAGTGTTGCTGTTTGTCAAATTAAGTGTTGCTGTAAACAGTTTTATAAAATAAAAATGTTGCTGTCCAGATTTTGTAGTGTTGCTGTAAACAGTTTTAAAAAAATAGAAATGTTGCTGTCCATAAACGAAAAATGTTGCTGTTTGCTGTTTATTAAAACAAGAGTTTGCTGTTTATCAAAATAAAAAGTTTGCTGTTTATCAAAATAAAAGGGGGCTGTTTATCGCATAAAAGGGTGCTGTCTTGCTGTTATTATTTTTATAGGAGTTGCTGTTTTATGAAGGAATGCGCTACTAATTTACAAAAAGTGAAGCGATGTTTTTGTGTGTAAAATTGTGCTGTTTTCTTGCTGCTGTTTGCGCTAAAAGGCCACTAATTTGATGCTGTTTTTGGACCCGAAAAATACTGCTTTTTTTCCACACTGTTTTCTCAAGTGTAATAGTGACGTTGAAAATGAGAAGTTTGTCCAAAATTAAAAATGTTGCCATTCGAATTTTCCTTAAACAGGTTGTCACTTAAGTTTTATGTGTAGTTACTTGTATTTAATTAGATTGTCACTTGGACTTTTAATGTGTAGCTACCTACAGTTAAAATAGTTGTCACTTAAAGTTTAATGTATTGTTACTTAAAAATTTAGGAGCGTTGTTACTTAAGATTTCAAGACGTAGTTACTTTAATTCTTGAATGTGATGGTTATGGAGAAGTGTTGATATTTTATGGTGAATATGACGATTACACTCTATGAGTGTTTTATGATGACGATGACGAGTACTCCGAGTGAGTGAATTGGTGTTTGCACATGTGTTCCATAGTGTCTCATAGCATGTGCATATTATGACGAATAGGCTTCGGCCTCTTATTGACGAAAACCAGTGATGATGTGCCCAAGTGGCTGTTTATGACGAGTATGGTACCATCATGCATATGCCCAGGTGTGGGTTGCATTTTCATGCGCATACATTTTTATGACTGGTGATGTGATTATGACTTTAGTTGGTGTGTGGTGACGACGGAGTTGATGAATAATGATGATGTTATGTGATAGTTTGCTCCTATTACTCTACTGTATGCTTAATTATGTTTTGTTGAAAATTCTCACCCCTTCTGCTTGGAATGTTGCTCTATTGTGGCAACGCTGCAGGTGACTGCGAGTGAAGGACATGATGCCTTTCCTTTATAGCCATTGGGATGTCTGTCGAGTCGCTCTCTGATACTGTGACACCTAGGGGGCGTGATTTAAATTGTTATTTAAATAATAAATTGTTTAATATTTGTATTGATGGTGTGAGGCGTGTTTGAGTGGTATTTGGTGAGTGTTATTTTATTCCGCTGTGACTTAACTCTTGGAGTTAATTTTTATGACGGGTGATGGTTAAAATTTTTATGACGATGATTGCGCAAATTTAATGAGTGCAAGTTGACGTTCTTTTGTTAATAACGATGTGGCATTTCCTTTCTATTAGTTAAATTAATTTTTGCGAAAAAAATTTTTTACTCTGATAAGTGACGTGTAAAACATGGGGTAGAAAGGGGGTGTTACAGGTTCCCACCTTGTCTTGGAAAGTGTCCCATATAACTGGCCTGTTCCATAGTTTCTCCATGAGTTGCGCAATCACCCTCGTGGGGTTCTCTACCACAATAAGTGCACCCACCTATCTGTACTGATTGAAGTGTTGCTTGAGCCTTTGAACCCACTTCACAAGCTGCGGTTAACTGCTTAGTGAGAGCTTCAATCTGCATAGACATTAACTTTTGTTGGGCCAACACAACACTGTTAGAGTCCAATTCCAACACACCCTTTTTACCTACTGCACCACGATCTTTCTGAATCCTGTACTCATTGGAAGCCATATCTTCCACCAACTGTTTTGCTTCCTCCCATGTTTTAGTACCTAAAGATCCTCCAACTGAGGCATCTAACATCATTCTGGTCTGAGGCCGCAACCCATGGCAGAATGTTTGTAGCTGCAGAAAGTCATCAATACCATGCCCTGGACATTTTTTTAGCAATAACTTAAATCTTTCCCAGGAATCGTATAGGGACTCAGAATCCCCTTGTGCAAAGTTGGAGATTTCTGCCCTCTTTTTGATGAACTTGGAGATTGGGAAGAATCGTTCCAAGAGTTTGTTCTCAAGTTCACTCCAAGTGTTGACAGTTCCTGCTGGGATAGTATTCAACCAATCCTTTGCCCTGCCCGTCAATGTGAATGGAAACAAGTGCAATTTTTTGGAGCTCTCATTAATTCCCTCAGGATGTGTGGTTCCACAAATCTCATAAAACTGGAACAGGGGTTGGTTGGGGTCTTCTGCATCTGACCCTGAGAACTGCTCTGATTTCAGGGCAGCGAGAACAGAAGATTTGATATCAAATTGGGCAATTCCCACTGGTTGAAAAGTGAATGCTTGAGCGCCCTGATTTCTCCTCCCGAAGCCACCGAGAGTGCGCCTTGGAGGTGGATTTCCAGTCATTTCAACCTCTTCAGTTGAAGAATCTTTCGGAACAGAGGTTGAAGCTGAGTGTACCTGTGACTCTCTCTGGGCTTGTTGCTTAGCTAGATTTGTTTTCTTTCGGTTTGCTTTTGCTGTCTTTTCAATCTCTGGGTCAAATAACAATTCTCTCGCAGTTTTATCTCGCATAAACAAGTTTCTGAAATACTAAGCAAACCGTCAACAAGTCCAATAAAAATCACTGAGTACCAAAAATAAATAATTAAATAAATAAAAACAAAAGGTAAAACTAAAATCTAAGAATTAACTCCTTTGCCTTGTTGACAATGAAATCAACAATCCCCGGCAACGACGCCAAAAACTTGTTAGAATTTCGGCAAGTGTACCGAAACGTTGCAAGTAATAGTAAAAACGGTAAGAACCGGTCGTATCCACAGGGATTGCGCGTTGTTAACAATAGCCAAGTTATTAATTCTTAGATGTGAAAATTGTATTAAAGTTGGAATTTCAGTGACGTGAAATAAAACGATTGTTTCCTAAAGCAAAGACAAGCGATTAGGGACTGAATCCTCTCCCCTATCCTATCACATGAACCTTCAGTTAATTTCAAGTTATTTATTCAATTTATCAGATCCAGTTCACTAAATTAGGTTAAGGACAATCCCTTGCCTCAAAACCCCTTTTACCTAATTGAGAAACCCTAATTCCTTAGGTGATTCAACAACAAGCAAAGCATTAGACCCTAGAACTGGAGAATTCACAAACTCAGTTCCATATTCCTATGATCATCAAGTATGTGACCTAAAACCCCATATGAAGCATGCAAACTCATATCCCTATGGTGATCCCAAACCCTAAATCAATACAACTATCATATGTAGGAGTAAAGCATTAAACATAGAAGCATAGGCTAATGATAAATCAAACCAATAACTGAATTAACCATAGCAAAGTATTCATAGGATAGGTTTGGGGAGATTCATCTCTCCCTAATCTCAGAAATTTAGTTACACATGATTTGGGAAGTACAAACTAAGATAAAAGAGAAAATACAAGTGAAGGAAGACATTAGAACCTTCAACCCTTGTTCCCAAGTGGTGAGAAGTCCCCAAAATCGCACCCTCCAGCTGCTCCAATACTCAGCTCTGCTCCCCAGACGAAATCCCCTTTCAAAAACGCAAAACTGAACATAAAAACCCTACTTTCGGTGACCCATCGCGTCGCGACACGAGCTCGTCGCGACGCGAAATAAGTCAGTGGCAAATCCTGTGAATTCATTCAGCTGCGTCGCGACGCCTCCTGGTCGCGAAGCGAAATAAGTCAGAGACCAATTCTTCCAATTCCTGTTGCATCACTAGGCAAATGTCAGGTTCACTAGTTGATGCCACAATAACTTAGCTTTGTAATTGGCACCAGGAGTGAGAGAATTAGCTTACAAAATGAATCCTAATACATTGATCTAAACTAAGCTAATTCCCCGGCAAACTAAGCTTACAAAATGAATGTTTGATTTATTACTTCACGCTGGTGAGGTTGTGCACCAGGGTGACCTAGTCTAGTTCCAATGATTGTTCCATCAGCATGTTGTGAACCTTGAGGTGATGCAATTTGGGATTCATGTACAGAGGCCATGACAACAGCTCTGCCCAATTCAATAAGTCCTGGATTACTATTTATCCTTCACAACCTTCTGAACAATATTTCTATCTCTGGATCCAACTGAAATTCTGGTGTGGAGTGTCTGTGCATATGCTGCAGCAACTAGTGCTGTAGCAACAAAAACATAACACAAAAAATTAGAGAACAAAAATCACTAACTAATTAAACAGTCTATGAAACTTTTCAATCCCCGGCAACGGCGCCAAAAACTTGTTATGGATGAAATGTTGTAAAAGTATACACAGTCCAACAAGTAGTAAGTGATAAATAGAGATCGTTCCCACGAGGATTGAAGTCTAATTCGTGCTTAATTTGGCTAGCAAATTAGTGAGGCAAAATAAATTGACACAAGTTTTTGAAAACATCTTTAAATAACAATCTAAGTAAAAGGGTATGAAAATCAGAGTTGAGAATGAGTTGGAATGTTTTTACTATGTAAATCCATTAAAGTGCACTAATGTTGTATCTGATGCTTCCAGTACTCTCTCTCATCAGACGCAAGAAAGCAATGTTGTGGCAACTGTTGCTGCAACAATGAAACACACAAATCAAAGCACAAATGGGGCACCAAGGTGCCAAAGATTACTAACCCAGAAATGCAACCTTCGCTATTCAAAACATAATATTTACAAACATAAAACAACTAATTAATTGGGAACATTCAATGATTTATACTTAAGAATGTACAAATAACTCTTATATTCAAAGAAGGCTTAGCAAAGCCTTAGAAGATAAGAATGATGGTCAAAGAGGTCATAAGAAGATGGATAAAAGAAGATAGCTATAATGGTTTCTTAAATATGAGAAGTTGTTTCTTCGGGGTAGTAAGAAGCTTTCCAGATAAAGAAGACACGAGCTATATTGCTTTTCAAGATGAGAAGATGGCTCTTCATGAAGTCTAACAATGAGATGGCAAGAATAAGAAGTTTCTCAAGAGGAGAAGACCCAATCTATATATCCTCTGATGATAAGAAAATCCAAGTCAAGATACTTCTGCAACTTTAAGAAGACATAGACCATGATATGTTACAAGCAGAGAAGTCATCAAAACAATCTTCAGAAGGTCTTAAGAAGATTGCTCAGAAGGCATGCTCCGAAGCTACACCACTCAGAAGCTACATTGCTCAGAAGCAACATCATTCAAAAGATACATTCAGAAGGTCTAAGTCAGAAGTTGAGAGAAGTACTGCAGAAAGTACTGAAAAAGCTGTCAGCGCTGCAGAATGTGCGGAGTGTGCAGAAAGTGCTGTAGAAAGTGCAAAAAAGTGTGCCAACAGCTATAAACGGCTCTATTGGCTTTGGAGACCATTTCCAACGACTCTTTTGGGTTCCAATCTCTATAAATACACGGTGAACGACCTCATTCAAGTTGTGAGAGTTGCTGGTAAAGTTGGGTACCATATAACTTCTCAACAAGCTTCTTAATCTCAACAAGCTTCTGAAGTTCATCCTCTTCTCTCAACCATACTCAGTGCACTTCAAAGTTTTTATGGAACATTTCTGAGTATGTAATAGCTATGGAGAGTGTATATTGTGAGACATCATCTAAACATCCAAGCTAGTGTAATTCCCAAACCGAACCCAAACACTACCGTTGGTTGTCGGATTGTTAACGAAGAGAGCTAAGAAGTTATTCTTAGAGGTTTATGTTGTTAGAACTTGGAAAAAAACTAGTGTGAAACTTGATAGAGCTGTGGAAGAAAACTATCAGTGTTGTAGCATGTGATGGCTTGTAAACTATTGGAAAATAGTGTGATTCTCACTTGGTGTGAGGAGTGGATGTAGCCCTTGGTGATTAGGGTGAACCATTATAACTCTTAAGTGTTCTTTACTGTTTTCCAACCCGTTTTATAAGAAAGGCTTCCTTCCACTCTATTGTCAGAATCATCTAACAATCTCAAGATGAACCATCTTGAGCTATCTTCTTAATATACTACAACACTCCTCATCTTCCTAACCAAGCATTACCATAAAACATCATCACTAGTGAAAGAAGCAAAAGACACACTTACACATCACCTATCATAGTGTCTTCTTACACTGTCCAGTTTCTAAGAAGATACAATATTCATGTTCTCCAACCCTTTATATCTTCTTAGCCTAGTGACTTATCTATCATCAACCATTGTCTCTATATCTTTAGATGACTATCATCTTATAAGAAAGCAAGTAGCTTCAAAGCCTTCAAAGTTCTATTATCTTGGAAGTCTATTTGATACTCTTCTAAGTGATTCGGTTGTTCAAGCAAAAGAATTTTAAAAGGGTTACAATTCAAACCCCCCCCCTTTCTTGTGACTCTAGTTGACATTAATCAGAGCATCAGACTCTTGGGGTTAAGCACACTTAACAGTGTGAAGAGAAAAAAAATTGGAATAAATGATGATCAACCATGACTCCAAAGAACATGTTTCAGAAGGTTGCTTTCAAAGAATATATGCCTCTTGCAGAAAATGATGTGATAAGAAAAGGGTAAAGAAGATTGACTAGAAAAGTCAACAAGAGCAGATTGGAAAAGGAATGATCTATCATCATACAGCTGCTGAGAAAACACATATGGGAGCAAGAACCAAATCACGCAGAATTTTGGAAAGCTCACACATCTCAAAGTTCTCATCCAGATGCTTCCCAAAACATATGTTGTAACATCTCCAATTTGGCTAATGTCAATAATTTAAATTAGCAAATGTTTTTATTAAGTTAAAGGCTAATTTGAGTAATTGAACTTATTTGGATATTGAGTAGCTGAATTAATTGGTAAGTTGTGTGAAATAGATGAATTATTGTTTGATTGTTTGATTGGAATTTCGGTTTAACTAGGGAATTAGGAACAAGGGGAAACAATCTTTTCTCGTTAAGTTAAACTCTCAGCTGAAGACATATATCTCACTCACTCACTTTCACACAAAACATCAACACACTCACACCACAACACTGAAATTTAGAAAACAAGAAAAGAAAGAAAAGCTTGAGAGAAAGAAAGAGAGTAGGCGAGAGGGAGAAGAAAAGGAAGAAAAGGAGAGAGCTCACTCCATTCCCCATGCATGTTCCTCTTTTCTACACTATTTTCCATCCTTGGAAGCTCAAATTGACAAAAATGGAGTTTTTCACTTGCATGTGGTAGTTGAGGCTTAATAATCAGTTGCTAGAACACCTTCACAAGCCACATTGTAGTTTCGGTTCGTTTGGGTAGCTATTGGAGCATTTCGGGTAGCTGAGCTCGAATTGGAGAGCGATTTGGTAGTTCGGGTTGATTGAGTGTAGCTTGAATTTCGTCTGGTGGTTGTTTGTGATTATCATCACAATAGGTGAGTTCTACCCGCTTAGGTTTTCATTTTTGAATTGATGATTTCATGCTCTGGTTTTGTGTCGTTCAACGTTCGTTTCCATATTTGAGTCAAAACCGTTATTTACAAAATTGCGAAAGTTGTATTTTGGAACGGAAGTTTAATTGACTGTTGTGTGTTTGCTTGATCGTTATGAATCTTATTTGGACTGGTTGTGGTATTGATAATATGCACGGATAAGTTAAGAATCGATCGAAATGAGGTTTGGGACCCGAATGGCAACGGAACGTAAGCGAAAATAGCATTTTTCAGGTCTGGCACACAGACCCGATCCGTGCGCCCCACACGCACGGGTCGTGCGCCTGAGTCTGGTACCTCCTACGAAATGTCATTTTTGCACACGGACCATGTGTGTTCTGGCACGGGTCGTGCGTACCCCTCTACCACCATTTTCAAAACCTATCTGAATCCATTCTAATTGATTCCAAACCTATCCTAATCCCTTTCCCAGCCATATATATTGATGAAATAACCATAATTTGTGGAAAATGAGTATGTATGATTAATGAATTGTGAATTCTCTAGGTTATGCAAAATGAATTGTAACCGTTTAGGGTTTACGAGTGAGAATACACAAGCTTATGATAATGTAATGGACTTATTGTTCGTTAAGGTTTTGGTAACCACCTAATGCAATGAAAATGAAATGACTTGATGTCTCATCAAGGTATGATAATCACTTAATAATAATAATAATGATAGTAATTGGGGTGACGACCTCTACGAGTAGCATACTAGGGGCGTGAAGTCATGAGCCATAACCTAGGCCCCCTCTTCCAAGTTTGCCCACTAATGAAAGGATTAGTGGATTGGGGTTCACCGAGAATCATAAATTGAATTATCGGGGTTGTGCGTATGTTAATGTTACACGTAGCTATCCAGACTCGGGCCACGATTAAAATGATACATAATGAACCGCGAGTGTGTAGTAAGGGGTCTCGATAGAACTCACTAAGATGTTTATCTCACCCTTTATATGTTGTGGTTTTACAGAGACACGGGGAAAAGCAAAAGCGAAAAAGCATGGCTAGATGGTACATCTCATGGAGAACTTGAAGACCTAGTATATCTTCTATGTATGAGGAATTGGGGTATTACAATATGGTATCAGAGTAGTTCGACCTAGTCGGGCTTAGATTAGTTTTAGGGTTGGTCATTTCTTAAGCAATTCTATTATCTTACTTCTTATTATGCTAAGGGACATTGATCAACTCAATACTTGGTGCATTGTTTGCAGAATTATGGCAGGAGGCTCAAGGAACAACCGACCAATCGATCCGCACTCTTCTTGGATGCAGAACATGATAGAAATGCAACAGAAGATGATGCAAGATATGCTGCAATTCCAACAACAGACTTATCAGCAGCCTAATGGGCAACATCCTCCGAAAGATCCTAACAGAGCTTATTTCCGCTTCCAAAAGATGAATCCCACAAGTTTCAAGGGAGGACCTGATGTGATGTCATCTCATTACTGGATTGATACTATGGAGAGAATTTTCAGAACCCTTCAATGTAGTGAAGAAGAGAAAATACTCTTTGCAGCTCATATGCTCGAAGAGGAAGCACAGACTTGGTGGACTAATGCTCATGAGCTGATGGTGAATCAGGGGACTCCCATTACATGGGATAACTTTAGAGAACTATTTATTAGGCATTACTTTTCCCCAGTGAAGAAGTTGAGCAAGCAGACTGAATTTGTGAACCTCAGGCAAGGTGATATGACGGTGGGAGAATACACCGCTAAGTTTGAACAGCTATCTCAGTTTTATCAGTTGGCAAGGTATGCTCTGAATGATGAATGGAAGATGCGGATGTATAAGATGGGCCTTCGGGCTGATGTGGCTCAAGGTCTTAGTTCTTATACTCTTACCAATTATGCCGCTTTAGTACAACAAGCTTATGTAGCAGAGGATGATCTGATTAGGTGTATGAAGAAAAGAGGGAGTATTGGAAGGGAAAGAAGAAGGGGGCTGAATCATCCACTCCAAATGCAAAACCAAAAGGAAATATCTACAAAGAAAAACAAGCTCAATTATCTGATTCCTCAAAATTCAGCAAGTGTTCTAACAGTGGAAAGTTCCACCGTGGTGAATGCCGTATGGGTTCGAATCTTTGTTTCAACTGCAAGAAGGAGGGTCACTATATCAATGAGTGTCCAGAAAAGAAGAGGAAAGAGTCAGAACATCCTACTTCAACTTATGGAAGAGTTTATACCTTGGATGCTCAGAAAGCCAAGGCTTCAGACAATTTGCTGAGGGGTACGTGATTTCTTTTCTATAACTTCGTGAGTATTTTATATGATTCTGGTGCAACTGATCATTGTTTTATATCTCGAGTGTGTGTTGAACGGTTGGGATTGGCTTCAACTCCACTGTCCCAGTCGATTTCTATTCTAACTGCTGCTGAGGGTAGTGTTCAAACCCAAGCTTTATGTGAAAACTGTCTACTTGCCATAGGAGTCACAAAATTTTGTGGTAGACTTCATTTGTCTGCCAATGAAGGGTATGGACATTGTCCTAGGTATGAGTTGGATGTCTGCGAACCATGTCACACTAGATTGCTTTAATCAGACTATCAGTTTTGCCTCCGAGTCAGTGGAGCTACCGCAGACCACCTCCGAAGCTGTTATCTCCTTTACATCCGCAAGTCATTGTCTATTCCAAGGTGCAGAGGCTTATGTCATGATGTTGTCTGCATCAACTGAAACAGGTTTAGACTTATCTTCTGTGCAAGTAGTAAATGAGTTCTTAGATGTATTTCCGGATGAAGTCTCTTCCTTACCTCTAGATCGTGAGGTAAAGGAATTAAAAACCCATGGGGTGCTTCTGTATTACTCGCCAATTTCTAATGCTCCATATAGAATGTCTCCATTAGAGCTAAAGGAATTAAAAACCCAACTTGAAGAGTTGATTTCGAAACAGTTCATTCGACCTAGTGCTTCGCCATGGGGTGCTTCTGTATTACTCGTCAAAAAGAAAGATGGGATCATGAGATTATGTATTGACTATCGGCAGTTGAACAAGGTGACCATTAAGAATAAGTACCCTCTACCAAGGACAGATGATTTGCTAGACCAACTTCGAGGAGCTTCAGTGTTTTCCAAGATTGACTTGAGGTCTGGCTATCATCAAATCAGAGTTAGAGCTTTGGATATTCCGAAGACAGCCTTCCGCACTAGATACGGACATTACGAGTTTGTAGTGATGCCCTTCATGGATTACATGAATCGAGTTTTTAATCCTTATTTGGATCAGTTTGCCATTGTATTCGTTGATGATATCTTAGTGTACTCTAAGACCATCGAGGAGCATGTGCAGCACCTCTAAATTGTTCTTAATGTACTCTGAGAGAAGAAGTTGTATGCTAAGCCTTCTAAGTGTGATGTCTGGATGCCGAAAGTGAAGTTTCTGGGACATGTGATATCTCAGTCAGGAGTTGCAGTGGATCCCAGTAAAATTGAAGCTGTAGTAAACTGGGAACAACCATCTTCAGTCACTGAAGTAGGGAGTTTATTGGAATTAGCTGGGTATTATCGGAGATTTATTCAAGGATTTTCCCAGCTGGTTCTTCCATTCACTCGGTTAACTCGCAAGGGTCAGCCATTTGTATGGGACTCTGATTGTGATGAATGTTTCTTAGAATTGAAAGCTCGTTTGACTTCTGCACAAATTCTAATCCTTCCAGATCAGTCTCTGGAATTTCAAATTTACAATGACGCCTCTGGAAAGGGTTTAGGATGTGTTCTTATTGTTGACTCTCTGTCATATGATATAAGTTGTTTAATTTTAGAACCAAAACTACAGGGATTTGATTGTAATTCTGTTGATTGCCGGGGAATTAACGTAGTTTAGATCAATGTATTAGGATTCATTTTGTAAGCTAATTCTCTCACTCCTGGTGCCAATTGCAATGGAAGACCTTCAAGTTGTCATAGCATCAACTAGCGAACCAGACATTTGCCTAGTGGTGCAATAGGAAGCTGAAGGAGAGCTTTCTGTCAGATTTCGCGTCGCGACCAGGAGGCGTCGCGACGCGACGCAGCAGAAGTATTTCGCAGGATTTGTTTCTGGAAGATTTCGCGTCGCGACGGGTGCAGGTCGCGTCGCGATGGTGCGTAAAAATTAGGGTTTTTAAGGATTTTTCAGCGAAATCACTAGGGGGTTGGTCATTGGAGCGCAGCTAGGGTTTGGAACAGCTTGGAGGTGCGATTTTGGAGTCTTCCAATCACTTGGGAACAAGGATTGAAGGTTTCTATGGCTTCCTCTATTTGCTTTTTCTCCTATATCTTATGTTGTACTATTTTCACCATGTGTAACTAATTTCTTTTGATTAGGGAGAGATGATTCTCCCCAAACCTATCTTATGGATTCTTTGTTATGGTTAACAATTAGTTGTTTGATTTATCATAAGTCTATACCTCTTTGTTTAATGCTTTATAGTTACATATGATAATTATAATGATTGAGGGTATGTGATCACATAGGGATATGGGTTGCATGCTTGATATGGGGTTTTAGATCATAAACTTGTGATCACCATAGGAATGTGGGATTGGATTTATGAATTCTTTATTTCTAGGGTTCAAGGCTTTTCCAATTGGCATGATTCACCTAAGGAATTAGGGTAACTCAATTAGGTAAAAGGGGTTTTGAGGCAAGGAATTGTCCTTAACCTAATTTAGTGAATTGAATCCGGTATTTCAAACAATTAATTCGTGATTAGCTGAAGGTTCATAAGATAGGTGAGGGGAGAGGATTCGACCCCTAATCGCTTTCCTTATTATTTCAACAACCGTCGTTATTTTCGCGTTACTAAATTCTCAAATCAAATCAAGCTTTCACATCTAAGAGTTAATAACTTAGCCATTGTTAACAACACGCAATCCCTGTGGATACACCCGGTCTTACCGTTTTTACTATTACTTGCAACGTTTCAGTACACTTGCTGAAATTTTAACAAGTTTTTGGCGTCGTTGTCGGGGATTGTTGATTTAGTTGTCAACAAGGCAAACAAGTTGATTCTTAGATTTTAGTTTTACTTTTTGTTTTTATTTATTTAATTATTTATTTTTGGTACTCAGCGATTTTATTGGACTTGTTGACGGTTTGCTTAGTATTTCAGAAATTTGTTTATGCGGGACAAAACTGCGAGAGAATTGTTATTTGACCCAGAGATTGAAAAGACATCAAAAGCAAACCGAAAGAAAGCAAAGCTAGCTAAGCAGCAAGCCCAGAGAGAGTCACAGGTACACTCAGCTTCAACCTCTGTTCTGGAAGATTCTTCGACTGAAGAGGCAGAAATGGCTGAGAATCCACCTCCAAGACACACTCTCGGTGACTTCGGGAGGAGAAATCAGGGCACTCAAGCATTCACTTTCCAACCAGTGGGAGTTGCCCAATTTGACATCAAATCTTCTGTGCTCACTGCCTTAAAATCAGAGCAATTTTCAGGATCAGATGCAGAAGACCTCAACCAACACCTTTTTCAGTTTTATGAGATATGTGGAACTACACATCCTGTGGGAGTTAATGAAAGAGCCAAGAAATTGCGCCTGTTTCCATTGAACACCATACCAGCAGGAATTGTGAACACTTGGGGCGAACCGGAAAACAAGTTCTTGGAACGATTCTTCCCAATCTCCAAGTTCATTAAAAAGAGAGCAGAAATCTCAAACTTTGCACAAGGGGATTCTGAGTCCCTATATGATTCCTGGGAAAGATTTAAATTATTGCTAAAAAATGTCCAGGGCATGGTATTGATGATTTTCTGCAGCTGCAAACTTTCTGCCATGGGTTGCGACCTCAGACCAGGATGATGTTAGATGCCTCAGCTGGAGGATCTCTAGGAACTAAGACTTGGGAGGAAGCAAAACAGCTGGTGGAAGATATGACTTCTAATGAGTATAGGATCCAGAATGATTGTGGAGCTGTGAGTAAAAAGGGTGTGCTGGAATTGGACTCTAACAGTGCTGTGTTGGCCCAACAAAAGTTAATGTCTATGCAAATTGAAGCTCTTACTAAGCCGTTAACTACAGCTTGCGAAGTTGGTTCAAAGGCTCAAATGAGAATTATCTTGTTCCAAGAATAAATTATGCTATAAATTGTGATGAATACCTTCATATTTGACATTGTTGAATTCAGGGATAATAATTAGAAGTTGGGCACGCAAGTGCCAATTTTTTGGAATTTGAGATGTGTGCCAAGTGTGCAGGATTTTACTAAATACTCAGTGCTAGGCAAGTGCTGCGGCAGCATCCAAGCAGATATGCGGAGCGGAGCAAGGACCAGCGAGGCGCCTCATTTAGCGCAGCCAGAAAAGGAAAACCTAATCTTTTAAGCGAACAAAGCGCCTGCTTGAGCCGCAAGATAAGAAGAGCGCTAGGGTTGAGGCAATGACCCGTGGGAAAAGGCCCAAGGAAGGGCCGCGCCGTGCCCCCTAGTGCCTATAAATAAGCAGCAACCCTAGTGGAAAGATATAGAGCATCTCATACGCAATACTTTGAGAAGAAGTGAGACCGAGCCTAAGATACAGAACAACCATCTCCCCCAGATACTCTACCTCATACTAAGGAACATACCTCGTGGCTAGTGCTTGCCATCGTTGCAACAAACTTAGTATTGCCTAAGTGTTTTTTTGATGTTGTCTACCGTGTCTATGGTAACTTTGTACTGTTTATCCATTCTTACGCTCGTTATGAGCTAATTACTTTTATAGTCAATATGTGGTGATATGAACATGTGCTTTTAAGTGTTTTAATGTGATTGATCTTTGATGCCTCATTAACTTGTGTATGCTTATTGTTATAAACTCTTTTCAAAATTGATCACTTTGATTAGGGTAGTGTGTTTTATTATCTGGAAGGGAATAATTCACTGATTTCACAAGTTAATATAGTTTGAAGGGTAATTAGGAATATTATTCTTTCCTAGCGAAGGATAGGAATATGAAGTTAGGGCTATAGTGTGATCGGAAACATGCTTTTTCAACCTATATAATGAACAATGGGAGCTTAGGAATAAGGGAACCTTGACGACATTATATTAATAGGATAGGAATATCCACTTTCATACTGCGTACTGAGTGCTATCGCAGAATCAATCACAGCACTGCACTCATAAGTTATGTTTGTTGATCCTAGTCTTGACTATTCTCACCTCTCGTATCTTTACTCGTTCAATATTTCTGTTTTACTCTCGCTTTGTTTACGTATTTGTTGCTCAACACCATTACTCAATTATTTTGGTTACGTTTTACTCACTAAAACGCTATTTCTTCGATTTGGTAATTAAACCTTAATCCTCGTGGGAACGATCTTTACTTACACTTTATTACTTGTTAGACTGTGTATACTTGCACACGTTTTTGCACAACAAGTTTTTGGCGCCGTTGCCGGGGATTAACGGATTTAATCACTGTATCTAAAATAGTATTTGTTTTAGTGAGCTTTTATTTTCTCATCCCCTTCATTGTGAATTTCAGCTTTAAGAGAAGTGTATGCGCAGAGCCCATCAGCCAGAGCATCACATAGATCTCGAAATTGAAAGAACAGTAAGGAGATTGAGAAGAGAGGTTCGAGAAAGACTTGCAGTATCAGTAGCAGAAGCCACTCCAATGGCAGATCACGAAGATGAAGTTGTGGCACTAACAAACATTAAAATGGCCAATGACAGAGAGCGGCCAATGAGGGATTATGCTGTCTTTGATCCCACCACCATGGAAACTGGTATTGTGACACCTGCCATCGGGGCAGCATCCTTCGAATTCAAACCAATGATGTTCCAAATGTTGCAAACCGTAGGCCAATTCGTAGGAGGACCCACTGAAGACCCTTACCTGCATTTAAGACAGTTCCTCGAAGTCTGTAACAACTTTAAAATGCCTGGAGTAACAGAGGATGCATTCAGGTTAAGGCTCTTCCCATACTCATTAAAGGACAGAGCCAAAGCTTGGCTGAATTCCCTGGAACCCAATTCAGTAGACAGTTGGAACAAGATAGCCGAGAAGTTCTTGGTAAAATATTTTCCTTCGGTCAAGAATGCAAGAATGAGAAACGACATCACATCATTCAGGCAACAAGAAGAAGAATCATTATATGAGGCCTGGGAGAGATTCAAGGATGTGCTCAGAAAATGCCCACATCACGGCATCCCTTTCGCTATACAGTTAGAGACATTCTACAATGGCTTGATTTCCCAATCAAGGCTGTTGCTGGATGCATCTGCAGGAGGAGCCATTCTGAATCACTCTTACAATGAAGCATACGATCTGGTGGAGACTATAGCTGCGAACAGTTATCAATGGCCCGCTGCTAGAGTCAGTGCTGCCAAGAAGGTAGCCGGAATCCATGAGGTGTCTGAAATAACTGCACTGTCTGCACAAGTGGCCAGTTTAACCAACATGCTGAAAAGTCTGTGTACCACTTCTGCGCCAGCCCTAGCTACCGTTGCTGCTGCCACAGCATCTGCAGAGATAGCACCGACAGAAAAGTCTATTACACCAAATTGTGTGTACTGCAATGGGGGACATTTGTTCGAAGAGTGCCCAGGAAATCCAGTCTCTGTCAACTATATTGGAAATTTCAACAAGAACAACAACCCCTACTCCAATACATATAACCCAGGATGGAGGAACCATCCCAATTTTTCATGGAAGGATCCAAATGCTGCTGCTAGTCAAGCCAAACCTGCTACACCTCCAGGATTCCCTGCACAGCCTGCTCCAAAAGCCAATGCTGACAACTCCATAGCCGAGGCACTCAAAGCATTCATGAGTGAAACTAAAGCACAGTACCAAAGCCAATGGGCTGCCATCAAGAATTTAGAGAATCAAATTGGCCAAATTGCAACCGCAATTACAACTAGACCAAGTGGATCTTTGCCAAGCACCACTGAGCAGGCAAACCCAGTTGGTAACGAGCAAGTCAAGGCCATCACACTCAGAAGCGGCAAGGAAACTGCTACCTTGCCTACAATGGTTAATACAGGTGCTATCCTAGATGCTGCCAGCGCTGGTGTAGCACCTGTTGCTGAGAACTCTGATACCACTGCAGAAAATGTAACTCTAGCAGTAGAAACGCCCCAAAAGTTTATTCCTGAGCGGCCTCCTCCACCCTTTCCCCAAAGGTTAAAGAAGGCCAATCAAGACAAACAGTTTGGGAAATTCATGGAGATTTTGAAGCAGCTTCACATCAACATACCATTGGTGGAAGCTTTACAACAAATGCCCAACTACACCAAGTTCATGAAGGATGTGCTAACTAAGAGAAAGAGGCTTGGTGATTTCGAGACAGTAGCTATGACACAGGAAACAAGCATGCTGTTGCAGAGTAAGGTACCTCAAAAGCTCAAAGATCCATGTAGTTTCACTATCCCTTGCTCTATTGGGGGTAATTACTGTGGTCGGGCCTTGTGTGATTTGGGTGCAAGCATCAACTTGATGCCCAAATCCATTTTTAAAAAACTAGGTATTGGTGAAGCAAGACCCACCACAGTAACACTTGCATTAGCAGACAGATCTACGGTCTACCTTGAAGGAAAAATTGAGGATGTTTTGATTAAGGTAGATAAATTTGTTTTTCCTGTCGGTTTTATAATACTTGATTTTGAGGCTGACAAGGCTGTGCCAATTATCCTTGGAAGACTGTTTTTGGCCACAGGTAGGACCTTGATTGATGTACACAAGGGAGAGCTTACCATGAGAGTGAATGATCAGGAAGTTACCTTCAATGTACTCACTGCAATGAAGTACCCTGATGACAGCACCAGTAGTGCAGAATGCAATTTCGTTTCAGAACTGGATAGCTTGGTCCAAAAGCAACTGCTGTCGCAGCATGATGTACTAAAGCAAGAGTTGAAGCATGTGGAGAAAAAAGAGCTACAGGAAGAAGGGACAGCTGAAATCAAGGAAGATAAACAAAACGTCCCAAGATGGACGAAGAGATACGAATCACTAGAGCTAACTACAGAAGGCTTCAAGAAAAACATACCATCCATTGAGAAGCCACCTGAGCTTGAATTGAAGCAACTCCCTCCTCATTTGAAGTATGCTTATCTGGGAGAAGAGGGCACCCTGCCCGTAATCATAGCTGCTGAGTTAAGTGTACAACAAGAAGACGAGTTGGTTGCTGTCCTGAGGAAGCATAAGAGAGCCATCGGTTGGCAAATGGCTGATATCAAGGGGTTAAGCCCTGCTTTATGTATGCACAGAATTTGCTTGAAGGAAAACTCCAAAAACAGCATTGAAGCACAAAAAAGGCTTAACCCTATCATGAAGGAAGTCGTGAGAAAAGAGATAATTAAATGGTTAGATGCTGGGATCATATACCCTATTGCTGACAGCACTTGAGTGAGCCCTGTGCAATGTGTCCCCAAGAGAGGAGGAATCACTGTAGTAAAAAATGAAAAGAATGAGCTAATTCCCACCAGGACAGTAACTGGTTGGAGGATCTGCATGGACTACAGGAAACTAAATAAGGCCACTAAAAAAGACCACTTCCCCCTCCCCTTCATTGACCAGATGTTAGATAGATTAACTGGGAAAGAATTTTACTGCTTCCTTGATGGATACTCAGGATATAATCAGATTGCTATAGCCCCCGAAGACCAAGAGAAAACTACATTCACCCGCCCTTATGGCACCTTTGCTTTTAGAAGGATGTCTTTTGGGCTGTGCAATGCTCCAGCCACCTTCCAAAGGTGCATGATGGCCATTTTTCTGAATATATTGAAAAATCCATGGAAGTGTTCATGGATGATTTCTCTATATTCGGGGAGAACTTCCATGCATGCTTGCTTAATCTCGAAGAGATACTGAACAGGTGTGAGGAGACAAATTTGGTTCTGAATTGGGAGAAGTGCCACTTCATGGTCCAAGAAGGGACTGTACTAGGGCACAAAATATCAAAAAGAGGCATAGAAGTTGACAAGGCAAAGGTGGAAGTGATTGAAAAGTTGCCACCTCCCACATCAATCAAGGGGATAAGAAGTTTTTTAGGGCATGCTGGGTTCTACAGAAGGTTCATAAAGGATTTCTCAAAAATTTCAAAACCTTTATGTATGCTGCTGCAGCATGAAACTGTGTTCAAGTTTGATGAAGAATGCTTGGTAGCATTCAATAAGCTGAAGGCAGCACTAGTGACAGCACCAGTAATCATAGCACCAGATTGGACCAAACCATTTGAACTTATGTGTGATGCCAGTGACTATGTCGTTGGGGCAGTGCTAGGACAGAGAAATGATAAGGTATTCCATACCATTCATTATGCCAGCAAGACTTTGGTAGACGCTCAATTGAACTACACCACCACGGAGAAAGAGCTGCTGGCAGTGGTATTCGCCATTGACAAGTTCAGGTCGTACCTTGTAGGAGCGAAGGTCATAGTTTACACTGACCATTCTGCTATAAAGTACCTTATCGCCAAGAAATATGCAAAGCCAAGGCTGATTCGTTGGGTGCTTTTGTTACAAGAATTTGACTTAGAAATCAGGGATAAAAAAGGAGTGGAAAATCAGGTGGCTGACCACCTGTCAAGAATACCAGACATGAACTCCTTTCCTTTCAAAGCAGAAATTAAGGAGCAGTTTCCTGATGAGCAGCTGCTGGCCATTTCAGCATCTGTGAAGGACACACGCTCCAGCACTGAAACTCCTTGGTACGCTGATTTTGTGAACTATTTGGTAAGTAACATAATACCTGAAGATCTCACAGCACAGCAAAGGAAGAGGTTTTTCCATTCCACAAAGCAATACTTTTGGGATGAACCCTTTCTATACAAGAAGTGTGCAGACCAGATCCTGAGAAGATGTGCTATCGAGTCAGAGATTGAAGACATCTTAAAGCACTGCCACGCCTCACCATGTGGAGGCCATTTTGGAGGAGCAAGAACTGCTGCTAAGGTTCTACAAACAGGTTATTTCTGGCCCTCCATTTTTAAAGATTCTCATGAATATGCTAGAAAGTGTGATAGGTGTCAAAGGGTGGGCAATATATCAAGTAAAAATGAAATGCCCTTGAACAATATCCTAGAAGTCGAGCTCTTCGACGTTTGGGGTATTGACTTCATGGGACCTTTTCCACCCTCCTTTGGCAATCTATACATACTTGTGGTCGTAGATTATGTGTCAAAGTAGATAGAAGCAGTTGCACTCCCCACTAATGATGCACGGGTCAGGCTGAAATTCGTTCAAAAAAATATTTTTACAAGGTTTGGCACACCTAGAGCTATCATTAGTGATGAGGGCACCCACTTCTGTAACAATTTAATGGGTGGGTTGTTGGCAAAGTACGGAGTAAAGCATAAGATTGCCACAGCCTAGCATCCTCAAACTAGTGGGCAGGTAGAGCTGTCGAATAGGGAGATCAAGCAAATTTTAGAAAAGATGGTAAATCCATCAAGGAAGGACTGGTCCATCCACCTGGATGATGCTCTTTGGGCATATCGAACAACCTTCAAAACACCCCTTGGCATGTCTCCCTATAGATTAGTATTTGGTAAGGCTTGCCACTAGCCCATCGAGTTGCAGCACAAGGCTTTTTGGGCAACCAAGAAGCTAAATTTTGATTTGAAACAAGCTGGCAACGCCAGAATGCTGTAACTCAGTGAGCTTGAGGAATTAAGGCATTTTTCCTATGAGAATGCCAAGCTATACAAAGATAAAACTAAAGCTTGGCATGATGCTAAAATTGTGAGAAGAGAACTCAAAGAGGGTGACCAAGCATTGCTCTTCAACTCTAGACTGAGACTTTTTCCCGGAAAACTCAAATCTAGATGGTCTGGTCCGTTCACAATTCTGAAGGTGCATCCCCATGGGGCTGTGGACCTAAGGAACGAAACAAATGGCTCTGAATTTAAGGTGAATGGATAAAGAGTCAAGCTGTACTTGGGTGAGCCTGTGTCCAGCACAAAGGCATCCACCCCCTTGAGTGACCCAAATTGATGAAAACCTTTCAGTCAGGCTGAGGACTCTTAAACCAAGCGCTACTGGGAGGCATCCCAGAGGCTAACAATTTTTATTTTTAGTTTTTTTTTAACCAAGTTTCAGGGATAAAGAGAAAGCACGGATATTGAGAGAAGTGCAACGGGAGATTTAGCTATCGCCCTGTGCTGGCAGCATTGTGGGGTACTCATGGTAGCAGTGCTGATAGCACTGCGAGGTGCCGTTCATGTGGAGCGCTAAGAAGGGATATTTGAAATTCTAAAAGCATTAAGAGGTGCTGCGCTGGCACAAGAGGCACTCAAGCGCGCGCAGAGGGCAGTTGGGCACTGACAGCTTGCGTCAGCGTCGTGCTGTGCTGTCTTATCCAGCACGCCAACCATCGCTTCAAATTCCCCTCCACGCCTAGCCTATAACGCCTCACACCTATTAACTGCATAACTTCTCTTCTCCCCACGTTCACCACTCCCCACACCATAACTCCTCAGTGCCAAAGACCAAACCGTCACCTCCCACGTCCCCCAACCAAAACCGCTCCACCATCATTAAATAGAAACCACCTTCACCATCACCCAGTGCTAACCGCAAACCCTCGTCCTTCATTGCCGATACATAGAAGCTTCCCCCTGTCCTGAACCCTAAAACCCAATGGCACCCAAAACCAAATCTCCATCCTCAAAAACACAGAAGCCCAAATCAAAGTCAGCGCCTAAAGACACCCTCGGCCGGCTACCAAGCAAACACGCCATAGAGCTCTACACCACTTCCACTCAGAACCGCAACCCACTTCCAGAGAGAGGCATAGCACCCAAATCCCTAACCACAGCCTCAATAGAAATCTTCCGAGATTTACAATGGGAAGCTCTGACCAAGCAACCACCGTACATACTCCCTGGACTCACTAGGGAGTTCTATGCTGGCGTCCCTGAAAAGCTCAAGGGAAAACCCGAGCCCACCTTCTCCGTGGTGCGAGGACGGTTGGTCTCCTTCGCTGCTGAAAGAATTAATGACGTGTTGGGTCTGTCAGAGGTGGAGGAAACGCTGGAAAGCATGATGGCCAGCGCATCAGACTGGGACATGGCTAGTCTGCTAAGAGTGCTTTACGTTCCCGGCACAGAGTGGGTCAAAGAAGACGCTAGCGCGTTCAAGGTAAAGAGAACAATGTTGAAGCCGTTCTTGAAATCTCTGTCGCTGTGGGTGATGAGTACAGTACTCCCAACAAAGCACAACCTCTACTGGCACAAGGAGAGAATGTTCCTGCTCAAGGCCATGCTGGGTTCAAAACAGCTTAACTTGGGTCAGTTGATCGAAAGAGAGATTCTGGCGTGCGCCAGAAGAAGTGTGGGTGCACTATTTTACCCTAATCTGATCCGATTGCTCTGTGAAGCCGAGGATGTGCCCAGGTTTGACGAAGAAGAGGAACACTTTCCCCTGGACCCTGAGGTGGTGTTGTCTTGCGATGATGACAGTAAGGAAGACGAAAGAAAGATGGAAGAAGAGAAGAAGGAGGCAGCAAGTCAGAAAGATCCTGCTGAGGAAACCCATGCTGGGTTATCTGAAGTGGTGCTGCTGTTACATCAGCACATCCTCAAGCAGGAGGCAGTGTGGATGTTCCTGAAAGCAGCCCATGATTGGTCCACAAGGGAGCAGGGCAAGACTGATATGCCAGCCCCTGTGTTCCCTATTTGGGTACTTCCTGAGGCTGGCCCTAGTGGTCATGCTCACACAAAACCTGCTGCAAACACAACACCCACCATGCCCACTCAACCAAACAACCCTGCTGCTGCCAAGAAACAGGGAACACAAGAAAATGAGCCAGTCGAAATTGTATCTGATAAAAGAAAAAGGAATAGCACAACTAGTGCTGCCAAGGCTACGACAGCACCCCCAACAGAGACTGTGGTAATTGAGTCTGAGGAAGACGAGGAAGCCAGCACCAGAGGGAGCACCAGTAGCTCCTCCCCAGTCAGTTCAGTGGGAGGAGTGAACTCCGAAGGAAAAGAGGAAGGGAGTGGTGATGCAGAAAGAGAAAGGAAATCCAAGAATGATCAGGACAAGAGTGCAGCCCCTGCACAGCCCACTAGTGCTGGGAAGAGTGCTGCCACCGCATCTTCCCCATACAAGACAAGGAAGGATTCTGCTGCAGCAAGCGCTGTCGAGGTGCCATTTCAACTACCTCCTAAGTCCACATGGACTAGGAGGAAAATGTGTGCAACCAGACCACCTCGCCAGAAAAGAGTGTTGATGGAAGAAAGTGCTGATGAAGACGAGCAAGATGGTAAGGACGAAGAAGACAAGAAGAAACAGAAGAAATGATGCAGTACTTCCTATTTTATCTTCCTATGTTTCTTTCTTTTTTTTCTTGCTATTGCCCATCCTCCGCCTGGTAGTAGACAGTGAGGACACTCTCTTTGCTTAAGTTGGGGGGGGTGCATCTATAGCTCTTTGCCTTCATGACTGCCTGTGATAATTATCTGTGATTTGTGTGTCCCCAATATTCCCCATAAAATGAAAAGAATGCTATGTTCTGCTTGTTCTACTATTTTGTACTAGCTGCGCTAGGAATAAAAATGTTGATAGGTGCTGGGGCAGCACCCCTGATAGCACTCAGTATTAACTTGTGCTAGTAGCATGTGTGATAGCATATATAAAAAAAAATTCTCAAGGCAAACCCCGATGAGGATAACCAGATATTGTGAGCTTAGAAATGTGAACAAGTAGTCCAAGTGCCCCACACGCACGAGTCGTGCGCCTGGGTCGTACCTCCTGCGAAATGTCATTTTTGTGCACGGACCGTGAGTGTTCTGGCACAGGTCGTGCCTACCCCTCTGCCACCGTTTTCAAAACCTATCCGAATCCGTTCTAATTGATTCCAAACCTCTCCTAATCCCTTTCCCGACCATATATATTGATGAAATAACCGTAATTCATGGAAAATGCGTATGTATGATTAATGAATTGTGAATTCTCTAGGTTATGCAAAATGAATTGTAATTGTTTAGGGTTTACGAGTGAGAATACACAAGCTTATGATAATGTAATGGACTTATTGTTCGTTAAGGTTTTGGTAACCACCTAATGCAATGAAAATGAAATGACTTGATGTCTCATCAAGGTATGATAATCACTTAATAATAATAATAATAATAATAATAATAATAATAATAATAATAATAAAATAATAATAATAATAATAATAATGATAGTGATTGGGGTGACGACCTCTACGAGTAGCATACTAGGGGTGGGAAGTCATGAGCCCGCTAATGAAAGGATTAGTGGATTGGGGTTCACCAAGAATCATAAATTGAATTGTCGGGGTTGTGCGTATGTTACTGTTACACGTAGCTATCCAGACTCGGGCTACGATTAAAATGATGCATAATGAACCGCGGGTGTGTAGTAAGGGGTCTCGATAGAACTCACTTAGATGTTTATCTCACCCTTTATATGTTGTGGTTTTACAGTGACATAGGGAAAAGCAAAAGCGAAAAAGCTTGGCTAGATGGTACATCTCATGGAGAGCTTCAAGACTTAGTTATTTTGCTTATATATTCCCTTGGTTTATGTATTTCGATTGTACGATTTGAACTCGTTTAAAAAGTTGTATATCACTTCCTTTATTTCTGTCTTGGATGTTGAAAATTAGGATGAGGAAAGGATGTTAAATTATGGAACTTAAGTTAATTATGTACTTCTATTTTGAAGTTATGAGATATGAGTGACTGCTTGATGAGTCTTCATCACAGTTTTAGTTTTGTTCAATGTCCATAAACAGGAATTATACTCTGATGTATGCTTGAAAGTGTATCCTAGTATATTTTCTATGTATGAGGAATTGGGGTATTACATATGTCTTGCAAAATATGGTGAGCTCAAAGACAACACTGGAGCAGATGAGGTAAAAGCTTAATATCTTGCATTGAAATGCTAATGTTTGTTGTTTGGCTGTTTTTCATGTTTATTCATATGCCAAATAAAAATTAGAAAGTCTAGGAACTAAGTATATGTGATTTATGCCTAAAATGCTACATGTCTAAAACTAACAGTTTCTGAAAAATAATCTTCATGTTTAGATGTTTCTCTTTTCAGATATTTTTAGCAAAATCATAAAGGCAAAATATCATGTATTTCTTGCACATTAAAACAGTTTTCATATGAACAGTGGATAAACATCATGATGCACTATTTTGAATATTAGTTGATACTGACATACATGTAATTATAAAAAGCTCACATCTCTAATTGACATGCATTAGATAATATCTTCTAATTTGGATTTAAAGTTGTATACGCATTAATTGAGTTGAAATGTGTCAAACATCTTATATCAAATCAATCCCCAAAATCTTCTAAATTGTCAACGCATACACTTGAGAAGAAAATTGAAATTGTGATAGTGATTTGTTATATGATCATTATGCTCTTAATTTTTCCAAAGTGATTATAATGGGTGTTAAGGGTAAATACAGACATACACTTTTACATATTCATAAGTCTATGTCATGCATCAAAAAGGCCAATAAATTATGTTCATGTTATATCATTTTGATTGAGCTCATTAAATGTTATCTCACTGATCTTGAGAAGAGGTATACTAACAGTTAAGGACCCAATAAGTCTTGGGTACCAAAATTATTTGTTTCTTCTCTTGAAGAATCTCCAATCAAAAACTATGAACAAAGTAAGCTCAAATTGAAGAATGTGATGATGAAAGGAAATGCAAGATCATCAAAGAAGAAATGAGTAATGATGTTGCAAGTGGCAATGAGATAAGGAGAAATAAGCAGAACAGAAATAAGTGAAATGATTCATGAGTTGACATCAACTCAGAGTAAGACAATACAAAGGAATATCTTCACTCAAAAGAAATATGTTGATCTAGCTAAGGATGCATGTCTGCAATCACCATCCTACAACAAGTCATTTCTATCAAAGTTCAATCCTCCTAGAAAAATGTTGACTTTAATCTTCTAAGAAGATTACTGATCATCATTACAAGATAATTATGATCTACAAAGCAACACTCAAAGAAGATGCATTATCTAATTTCAAGAGAATTCAACAAGAACTTCTATCTTCTGACATCATTCTAATATCCCCAAAGTACAAATGATGAACACAAGGACAAACCACAAAGGCATTGAGGATAATCTCATCACAAACCACCTGAAAGTAAGAAAGCTTACTAAAAGAGGTATATTCAATCTCAGATCTTACCTGAGGCTCTTATGATATACTTAAGTCTTTTGACTATATGATATGATAAGATTGAATGATTGGTCTTGAAATTTGCAATTTGCTGATCATGAAACAATTTTGCAATTTGGGTTGACAGTTAAAATGTTGTATGTGAAGTGAATTAATGTCAACTGGAGTCACAAGAAATGAGGGGTTTGAATTGTGACCCTTTTAAAATTCTTTTGCTTGATCAACCAAATCACTTAGAAGGATATCAACTAGACTTCCAAGATAATAGAACTTTGAAAGGCTTTGATGCTACTTTCTATCTTATAAGATGATAGTCACCTAAATATATATTGACAATGGTTGATGATAGGTAAGTCACAACATGCATATTGTATCTTCTTAGAAACTGGACAGTGTAAGAAGACACTTTGATAGGTAATGTGTAAGTGTTTATTTTTCTTCTTACACTAGTGATGATGTTGGGATATGGTAATGTTTGTTTAGGAAGATGAGGAGTCCAGTAGTGTATTGAGAGGATAGATCAAGATAGTTTATCGTGAGATTGTAAGATGATTCTTACAATAGAGTAGAAGAGGTTTCCTTTATGAACAAAGTGCTATGAGATATAAGCTATAGGAAAAACAGTAAAGAAAGCACAGAGATTTATAGTGGTTCACCCAAATCGCCAATGGCTACATCCACTCCTCACACCCAGTGAGTATTTCCACTATTCTTAAATAGCTTACACTTTACAGGACACCAAGGCCTAAAGCATGCACATGATAGTTTTCTTCTACATTTCTATCTACTGTATCACTAGTTATCTTCGACAGCACTAGCAATTGCACTTCCAGCAACCAATGCTTAGGTTAGGAAGGCATTAACAATTCGGCAACAAATGCCTTGTTAAGAAGTTACAATGATAAGGTAGTGTTTGGGTTCGGTTTGGGAATTACACTAGTTTGGATGTTTACATGATATCTCACAACATATACTCTCCATAGCTATTACATACTCAGAAATGTTCCCATAAAAATATTGAGCATTGAGTATGGTTGTGAGAAGAGGATGAACTTCAGAAGCTTGTTGAGAAGCTATATGATAGGAAATATTGACCCAATCTTACCACCAACTCTCACAATCTGAATGATGTCTTCCATGAGGTATTTATAGAGGCTCTAGCCCAAAAGGGTCGTTGGAAGTGGCCTTGATTGTCAATATAGTCGTTTATAGTCGTTGGGACACTTTCCCAAAAATCTGCTGCACTTTTTTACTTTCTGCAGCGCTTCTCGCTGACAACAGCACTTTACAACTGTCTTTTGTCTTTTCTGCAGCACTTCTCTCAGCTTCTGAACTAGACCTTCTGAACTCGATTTTTACCATTTCGAAAGCTTCTTAATCTGATTCCATATCTTCTAAGGCTAATGTTAACCTTCATAATTTTTTCTAAAAGTTGGGAAGATATGACCATGTGACTTTTATGCCTGAGAAGCTTTTGAGTTGTCTTCTGAATCACTTACCTTTATTTATCATGAGAGGCTATATGGATTGGATCTTCTCATCTTTGAGAAACTTCTTATTCTTGCCATCTCATTGTTGCTACGCTTCTTGAAGAATTATCTTCTCATTTTGAGAAGCAATAAAGCTTGTGCCTTCTTTATCTGAGAAGCTTCTTACTACCAACTCTTCCTGAGAGGCTTCCTGAAGAAACAACTTCTCATCTTAAGAAACCACTTTAGCTATCTTCTTTTATCCATCTTCTTACGGGCTCTTGACCATCATTCGTATCTTCTAAGGCTTTGCTAAGCCTTCTTTCTTTATGAGGCTTCTTGAGGAGGGTCTTCATAACTTGTGAAGTTACTCTTGCTTATGTCTTCTCATCTTGGAAGGATCTTACTATTCCTTACTCATCTTGAGAGGCTTTTTGAAGATTGTCTTCACATCTGAGAATCCATTGTAGCTGACTTTAACCTTTTATCTTCTTATGACCTCAATGCCTTCATACTTTTCTTCTAAGGCATCAATTATGCCTTCTCTTGTGGTGCTTTCTTAGCACACTGTCTTCTTGAGATTTGATTGAATAGTTCCCGCACTTTAGATCAATCAAGAAAACCATTAGATCCATAATGGATTAGATAACTTAAACACTTATCAAAATGGTTTGTTTCCATCAAAACTAATATAAGGGATTTTGCCTCAACAATCTCCCCCTTTTTGATGATGACAAACATTTTGAGAAGATTTTAAGGTTTCTGATATAACATTTGTGTTGCCCATGTTTAAATATATTCTCCCCCTGAGAGTATGCATATGCTCCCCCTGAGGTTATGCATGTTTTTGATATGGCACAGATAATAAATTCCATAATAAACCAAAATGTATTTGTTCTGACATTTTAAGGTGGAGGCATATATGTAATATCACAACTGAGACAAGCAACAACTTGTAACAAGTAAAACTTGTTTAGTCAGACACATGGTCTTAAGCATAGATTCATATACAAACACAATAGAAAATGCTCTACACATAGCACAAATATGTTTAATGAAGCATGTAAAGGTGCTTTATAATCAACATGATAAGGTGCTCTATAACTAGCACAGATGTATATGATTAAGCATATATCAGAGGATAAGGATCTAAACTCTAAGTTGTACACTAACATTTTTCTAGACTTATTCTATCTTTTGCTTTTCTACCATTTTCCCTAAGAAGCTTGACTTCATTTTTCTTTCTCCCCCTAAAGGTTACCTTCAACCCTAAACATAATAGCTTCTCTTCATTTTTCTTTCTCCCCATCTGTCATCAATAAAAGTGGGGGTATAGATACTAAACATGCTATGTAGGGATAAATGAACCAGAAGATGTGGAGATAGACACTAGTATATCAGGAGTCGGAACAAATTTGGGAATTTTGAGGGAAGGCATGGTGTGTCACAACTAGCGGATAGACTAAATTTTCCTCACTTGTTTCTCAATTTTTGTGGGGCTTAGAAGACTGCTAAGGGATAGAAATTCTTGATGGATTGAGAGCTAGATGGGGGAGCAGTTAAAGAATGAAACATGTTATACAGAACAGAGGTTTCTCAGAGTTTTGGAGGATCAGAAGATGTAATGAGACGATCTTGAATATCTCCTTAATATACTACAACACTCCTCATCTTCCTAACCAAGCACTACCATAACACATCATCACTAGTGTAAGAAGCAAAAGACACACTTACACATCACTTATCAAAGTGTCTTCTTACACTGTCCAGTTTCTAAGAAGATACAATATTCATGTTCCCCAACCCTCTATATCTTCTTAGCTTAGTGGCTTACCTATCATCAACCATTGTCTCTATATCTTTCATCTTATAAGAAAGGAAGTAGCTTAAATGCCTTCAAAGTTCTATTATCTTGGAAGTCTATTTGATACTCTTCTAAGTCATTCGATTGGTCGAGCAAAAGAATTTTAAAAGGGTCACAATTCAACCCCCCTTTCTTGTGACTCCATTTGCATTAATTCATTTCATTTATTTCCTTTTTTGCTAAGGGTTTTGGTCTTACTAGTGGAAATTTGACATTAAAAAGCACCATTTAGCATCGGTTATTTGAATAACCGATGCTAAATGTGTAACCGGTGGCATTTTTGAAATTAGGAGCAAAAGTTTTCGTTCACGTTAGACATTTAACATCGGTTGTTTGTAATAATCAATGTTAAATGTCCAACTCAGGAACATTTAGCATCGGCTGTTACAAACAAGCGATGCTAAATGTATAAACCCTCTTTTTCCTATTTCCCAACCACTCGCACAATCACACATCTCACTCTTCTTCCTCGCGAAACAGTCTTCTCACTCTCGTCTTTCGCTCTCGTCTCTTTCTCAACTCTCAGATCTCACCTTGAACATCTCGCTCTCTCACTCTCTGTTTTCCTTGCTCTTAGAACTCTCTCACCCAACCTTCGCGAACCTACTCAACGCTCTCTTCTTCTCCCTCCCCCTGTCGCCGGTTTCCCTAATTCGTTGGTTCTCTCGTTCGCCAACCTCAACGCAATAAACAGAGGAATGGCGACACTCAATTCGCGGCTGTTACGTACAACTGCCGTTGCTGATCTTGATGCCTGCTGGCCGAAAACCCCAAAGAAGAACACTATTGTTAGGGTAAGAGTCTTCATCTCTTGATTCTAGAACACAATGGGTATTTTGTGTTTGTTTGATTTGTGGGTTGTTGAGGTTGTGCGATTTGTAGTCAACCCTAACAATGGGTACTTTGTGTTTGTTTGATTTTTGTGCCATTTCGTTTAGGATTTAGGATTTGTTTATGATTTGTTTTATGTTTGTTTGGTGAATGATTTCGTTGAGGTCAATGATTTCGTTTTTAAGTTTATCTTTATATTACTAATTATATTACTAATGCAGCTACTGTGTTTGTAACCTTGGGCGCATCTTGTGTGATTTTCCTTCATCTCAAGGTTATGGAACATCATTTATGCAGTGACAGTTGTAGACAGTGGAACTAGAGCTTTACAATCTCTGTGGTTGGATCGTGACATGAGCTCCATTAGTCCTTATGTAGGAAAATTTCAAAATTTAAATTTCGCTTTAGAAAGAATCATTATTTATGGTGCTTATGTTGTTGTTTTGATGTATAGGATTTCAGGGTGTTAAGGTTAATATGATAATGACTCATTATTCCATGTCTGGGATGACATGATATGAACTACTCAAGAGGATTAAGGTAAATGAAACCCTAGCCTCACAAATCAAATCGTCGTAACCGTTCTTTGCTCGTCGTTAGTAAGCTTCAAAGACGACGTCGTCATTCTCGTTTATTTGCATTCTAAAGGTCTCTCGCTCGCTATTTACATTTACGATTTTTTTGTTTTTTTTTATTTTGTATTTGAAGGAAGAGTTAGAGAGAGCGAATTCTGATGTAGAGTATCTATTATTGCTATTGATTAATGTTGGAAAAACTATTGAGAGTATCATAATTGAAGCAAATCATGTTGACAAAGTTATTGTATTCGGAATTTGGATTATAACAATGATACTGAATCATACTCATCATGCTCATGTCCTGTTTGAAAAAATTATTTGAAGTCTTAAACAATTTTCATTCTTATTGATTCATGATAAATGTTTGTTTTTTCTTGTCCTTTTCTCTGTGTGATGTCTTTAAATTAAGATGAGTGAAAATGGCGAAGAAGCGCGAGAAACCCGCCCAACTCCTCGCTTGAATGAAAGGATTCTTTCATCTTTATCAAGGAGATCAGTTGCTGCACACCCTTGGCATGATCTTGAAATTGGTATTGTTGTTCAACACATTTCTTCTGCATTATTTTCAATTTAACATTAGATGAATTAATTTACTAATGAGATAAATAAAATACATGTTACTAATGCTCTTAATTTTCTTGTGTAGGACCTGGAGCACCCATGATTTTCAATTGTGTAAGTCCAAACTTGTTTATGCAGAACCTGCTGATGATTTTGTATTATTTTGTGGGTATGTGCTGTTAATATATATATATTTATCTCCTCATAGTTCAGTTACAAGAATCTTTTATTCATTTCCTTTTTGCAAGTAATGACAGTATTTGAAAAAGTTTTGCCTGGCATGCTGCCTAATACTAAGTTTATGTTTTCCATTCAACTTTAACATTATATACCACTGGTGATTGCTTTCTAAAATGGGGTTTCCCCCTTAACTCTGAAGCTGGCACTTTTTCCAGGTTCATCAATACCTTCAGCAGGTGGTATTGTGGGTAATGAGAGAATCACCACTTGCAGAAGCTTCTGACGTATTAGAAGAATCAAATACACTAGCTTTTGTTGCTAATAATTCAGTTGCAATTCATCATCCTCAGCACTGGACTACAACAACAAGCTTGCAGAATTAGGTGCTTCCATCACCCGTCTCTTCCTTTGGTTAAATTGGTTTGAGTGCACGCACACACATGTTTTGAAGACTATTATATATTCTATGACTGAGTTGAGGGCATTGCCACCAAATGTAACTAAATCTTCCTTTCCCTAGTCTTCAAAGGTGTTTTATATATTCTGATTGCTGATGGCATTCCCTAATAAATCACCATTTAACCTTCCATTTTATTTGAGCATCTATCTTTTTGTTTCCTTTATGTTTTTTGTGACAGTTTCTGTTTTGATAATAAGCAGACAGTGGATGAAGCTGTTCGAATTGTTGCAGCAAAAGCTATTATTGAGGCTGGAATTGGCTGTGATAGGGCATGTAGGGCTTACTCCACAAGTCGTTAGTGTTTTAGGGGGATTTAGACCTCAAGGAAGAAATGTTGCTAGTGCTGTGAAGGTCTATCTATGATAAACAATAATGGAAATGGTTACTAGTGTTAGCTTTTAGTGTTAATTTACTGTTCGTAGCTTTAATTTGTGTAATGATGTGCATTTTGGTCAAGAAGTGGAAAATTTGATATTTGTTCAAGTTAAGATTATAATGTTGAATTTTAATGTAAAATGAACTATAATGTTGAAACTAGACATTTAGCATCGGTTGTTTCAAACAAGCGATGCTAAATGTCATTTTTTTGTATCAAAAATGACTTTTAGCATCGGTTATTTGGAACAACCGATGCTAAATGTATCAATAAATGACATTTAGCATCGCTTGTTTGGCATCGGGGGGGTTTAGCATCGTCGGATAATCGATGCTAAATGTCCAAAACAACCGATGCTAAATGTCTTTTCTGCACTGGTGTCTAGTCCGTCCTTTTGCTCTTTTCTATCACCTTTTTTTTCTCCTTTTTGAACAAATTCAGGGCATGATGCCTGTTTGATAAAAAAATAATAATAATATTTATAATGATTTGTCATTTTAAAGAATTTGCACTTTTCTTAACTCAGGCACTAGTGCAAAATCAGGAAAAGAATTAGACATTTAAAGTCAGGCGCTCAGATGCCTGACTTTATATGTTGACGCGGTGGCAAACTTGTAATTAAGAGGCAAAACTCGCGAGTTTTAAAGTCAGGCGAATACACGCCTGACTTCTAAAGTGAACAAATAGGAAAAAAATTAGACTTTAGAAGTCATGCTATCTAGCGCCTGACTACATAAGTAGACACGGTGGCAAACTTATAATTAAGAGGTAACGTTTTAAAGTCAAGCGAATACATGCCTGATTTCTAAACTACTAAATAAAACAAATTACTAAAATAGAACGTGAACCCTATCCCCAATCTCCTCCACTCTCAGACACATCTCTCTCAGAAATCTCCTCTCGCATTCTCCGCCGCGCCTCACTCCTCTCGCGTACGTCCTCTTCATCGTCTCAACCTTCCTCCTTCCTCTTCATCGTCTCAGGAAGTAAGTACCCACTCCATCTCTCTCTCTGTGAGTTGCTCTCGGTCGCTCTCTCTCTCTCTCTCTCGGTCGCTCTCTCTCTCTCTTGGTCGCTCTCTCACTCCGTTTTCCTCTAGACTGTAGATCGGTTTCGATCTGGGGTTCTCAGTGCCGTTCATCTCTCACTCCGTTTTCACAACCTCTCAGGTTGATGCACGATTTGAAGGTTTCTCAGAAACCCTAGGTTCGTAACAATGGTGAGATGAAGATCTGCTTCCACGGTTTTGAATCGGACACCCTCAGGAAGGTAAATCACTTAACCGTTTCTTTAAATGCTTTCTTTAGCTGCTTGTTTTAACGAAACCCTAATACCTGCATTTTCTTTGCTGTTTGAGGTTGCTGTGAACACTAATGGTTGAAACCTAGAGACTGACTAATGACTGAAGGAACAGCAAACACGGGTAATTCATATGATGCACTCAATACACTCCATTGACATTATCATTGTGATTTTTTTCCATACTTTTTGTTACTTTCAGTTTCATTTACGCTAGGCAATATTTGTGTTGTGAATACGACTTTGAATTTCATTTACTCAATTAGGTAATATTTTTGTGTTTAGAGCAAGAAAGTGAAGCAATATAATAGAAAATATTTGTAAATGTAAAAAGAGAAACATGGAGTTTTTCTTTATTCTGTGTAATTCTAGTTATGAAATGAACTCACGATCAAGCTTTCATATTTATGAATTATACAGTCAATCTAGAAACTGAGTCTCAGGGTAATTTTCAGTCTGTTGTAACAACTCTCTAACAACAAAATCAACTATCTGATTCGGTTTGTATATGTTGTAAGCCTGTAACAATGGCCATATATGATAACAGTTTGCTGCTTGTATTACTGGTCACTTGGTTTCAGATCTTTCATACGCCTGAAGGAATGCTTTCCACTGAGCAAGGAGTTTATGTTGCTGAATCTGTTGCTTCTAAGAACACAAGACAGGCAAAGGGCCGCTTCCGGATGTACGATGATGAAGATAGCTTGGTACATCTTAATTTTGCTGTTTTTTTTTTGCTCAATTACCCAGTGAGTTTTGGTTAGTTATACTCCGTTACTTTGACCAGGATCATGTCCGATCTAACCATTCAGTGAAGAGAGATCAACCTAATAGGGAAGCTGCTGGTGCAAAAAAAAGGGATACCAGAAAGGCAACAAAGAAACCTGGCAAGTGTTGCACTTGTCTTTGGCATTGGCCTTAGTTTTCATTTTCTGAATTGAAGTTTGTATAGGCTGGTTTTTATTGATGACATTATTGTTATTCATTTAGACAAAGGGAAGACAGCAAAAGAGGAGGCAAGAGAATTGCAACTTAAAGAGGAGGCTTCCGTACGTGATAGAGTCTCTGAAATACAGAAACACTTGTCTTTGATGCTGAGAACTCTTGGAGATATGGCCATTGCTAATTCAGTTTTTGCACATAGTAGACTTCCTTCAATAGTACTGGCATGCTTCCTACTAATCTTTGTTGATTTGCTACCATATATATTTGATCCCACTTGAACTAACTGCCATCATTCTTAGTTTTAAAATTGTTATCATGCTTTTTTGTTAAGTTTGCAATGCACTTTTCTAAGCATGTAGTTTCAAAATTGTCGGGCCTGTGATTTATTGCGTACTTTCCATGCCTTTACTTTTTGATATGAATGTAATTGTATTAGTGTAATTCTGAGATCAAATATTTTGTCAGGTCAAATTTGTTGAACCTTTTCTACGATCACATATTCTAAGTAACGAGGCATTTGAAACCTTTACTTCCCAGCGTTTTATGCTATGTTCAGTTGTCCATTCTGTTTACCAATTGTTTTCCATCTGATTAAAACTCTTTTCTGCAGGTCCTTTACCACGTCCTAGGCGTTGTTCCAACTTATCAAGCATCCATTGGACCTGCTCTAAATGAGCTGAGTCTTGGTTTGCAACCTGATGATGTTGCCTCCGGAAGTATGCTTTCCATCTGTTGTCTGTTAGTCTGTCTGAGTTATGCGTCGCGACAACGAGGTATTATAGGCAGCTTGAGGCTGATTTGCTTCAATGAGGTCTATTTTCCACAACTTACTTCCTCTGTTTATAACTCTGTTTTTTCCAGAACCTGTTTATATCTCTGTTTTTCCAGAACCTGTTTATAACTGTGTTTTTTCAACAACTTCATCTCTTTTATTCCTTTGATGATTAGTTATGAATATGCGTTTATTTATGAGTATTCGTATCATCTTAAGAGTTTTAGCCTTTACATGTGTATGGTATAAATCCGGTATATTGTTTGCCTAGACTTCGGCGTAGCGGTCGTAGTGCTACCCGCTACACCGCAATAGCCCTTTAGGGGCCGGCCGCTACGCTACGCTATTTGCTATTAACTACATAGTTTCTAACATCATTTATATAACCAGAGGATAAAATATACTGACTAATTGTTTTTTGTAGGATGAAAATGGCAACTTGCTTGTGACAGAGTATGGATTGTGCAAATATAAAGATCATCAAACTGTGTCCGTGCAAGAAGTTCCTGAAAATTCAGCCCCTGGTCAGCTCCCGAGAACGGTGGATGTCATAGTAGAGGATGACCTTGT
Source organism: Astragalus membranaceus (assembly GCA_039519185.1). Taxonomy (NCBI): domain Eukaryota; kingdom Viridiplantae; phylum Streptophyta; class Magnoliopsida; order Fabales; family Fabaceae; genus Astragalus; species Astragalus membranaceus. The sequence goes on along the minus strand of CM076848.1, from coordinate 126,073,954 downwards.
TGATGCTTGCAAGCCTGGAGACCGAGTGGTTATTGTGGGGACATGCAAGGCTCTTCCAGGAAAAAGCAAAGGTAGTGTAAATGGGGTATTCAGGTAGCTTCAGAAAAAATACTGATATCAGTCCTTGCTCTTGCTTTATTGAATGGAAACTTGATTGATTGATGTGCATGCAGGACTGTGCTCGTAGCCAACAATGTCTCTCTTCTCAACAAAGAGGCTAATGCGCCAATGTATGGCCCTGATGACCTCAAACGCATAAAAGAGATAGCTGAAAGAGCTGACGCATTTGACCTGCTTGGTAATTCACTCGCACCTTCAATATATGGCCATTCTTGGATAAAAAAGGCTGTGATTTTATTGATGCTTGGTGGAGTGGAGAAGAACTTAAAAAATGGCACTCACTTGTGAGGGTTAGTACTTTCCCTCTATCTCCTTTCCTACTGTTTAATTCCTTTTACCAGTCTTCTACACTTTTATCAATTGAAAAGGATTGTTGGTCCATCATCCCCCATGTGAATCATTTGTTTTTCTCCCCCAGCCCGTCTCTCCTTTCCAGCGGACTTTACTCTTTTGTTAGCTTGCATACGTATTGGATCTGTGTTATCAACATCTTTTTGGTACATGATTCAGTAGGAATGACATGACATGTATGTAAAACAGTAAATGTCTTTTGTAAAACGGTTACTATGCTGTATAAATTTTCTAGTATAGTTACAAATGAATGCACACGTCTCCTCTTATTGTGCAGGATATGTTTTGGGTGGCAGTCACCCTGCTCTATCTCATTAACTTATATTATTTTTCATAAAAACTTTAGGCAAAGAAAACAAAGATTGAGAGTGTATGAAAATCAAGTCTAATGGCTGATATTCTGGTATTTGCATGACTGCACAAGGTGTTTGACTGTACTGAATCCAGTTCCGATCGTGTTGTTGTACGCATGAGTAATTAATTGAGTTCTGTTAGGAAAAATAATTTGTTTGTATTTTTGTCAGAAGTTGTGATTCACTATGCTAATGATATTTGTATAAGTTTTGCTATTAGTTTTCTGGATGTGTTCAGTTTTACAAAAATTTAAAGGGGATGTCATGTCTGCTGTATAGCCTGTATGGGTTATGGTGTTAACCTTGTCCTAATTTTACTCTAAATTTTTTGTTGCAGATTCTCTTTATCAAAGAATAAAGATTCTATTGTAGAAGGGGAAAGAATGACAGCTATATTAGCAAGATGGAAGAATGTTTGCTTGTTGTAGCACACAATTTATGTCACACAGATACACGCAATTTCGTTGAGTCACCTTGACTTGTAGAAAAATCAACACTGTGAAGCCATTTTGGTCGATTTACAGTTTTCACAACCTATTGTTAATTGAATCGCGATGTTTTTTATCGTTGATTTTGTACTTCATTATTATGGGTATTGATTTTTGAATGTGTGGTAAATCTGGCCTTGTTTCTCAAAGAAAAACCAGTAAAACTACTTAAATTTGTGCTTGATCTTGTATATTGTGGCAGGTTTGTATTGTTAAATTTTAACATGTTGTACAACCTTGGCTAACAATGTTTTCCATTATGGTTTATTGTGGCAGGTTTGTATTTTTGTGTATGGACAGACAGGTTCTGGCAAAACATATACAATGATGGGTAAGCCTGATGCTCCAGAGCTGAAAGGCTTGATACCACGTTCTTTGGAACAAATATTCCAAATAAGTCAGTCCCTAAAAGATCAGGGATGGAGATACAAAATGCAGGTTAATATACTTTCTCTTTATTTTCACTAGATTACATGCTTCAGTGAAAGCTTTTAATAGATTTTATAAAATATTTGTAGGCTTCAGTTCTAGAAATATACAATGAGACTATCAGGGATTTGCTCTCACCAAATCGGTCTTCTAGTATTGATCTAACACGAACAGAGAATGGCATTCCTGGAAAATAGTACACGATTAAACATGATGTCAATGGAAACACGCACGTTTCAGACCTGACTGTTGTGGATGTTTGCAGTGTAAGGGCCAGGTGAATATGCAATTTTTCCTTTTAATTTTTTACCTAGGCATGATGATTTTAATGTGAAGTTTGAGTAGTTTTTCTGAAGTATGTGATTGAGGAGTTGAACTTAAAGAACATCTCATAGTTTCACTTTTTGGTTGGCTGCACTTGCATGTTGAGAGTAGAATGAAGTGTGAGATAGTAGGTTTATGAATTTTAGGTGGAGGATTTAGGGTTTACGAGGTTTCAAAATTTTATTTAATTGGATTTCTGTTATAGCGTAACCTGGATATAATTTCTCAGACTAAGTTTTATCAGTGCTTAGACTTGCAAGTAATTGATGTTTCTATTTTATAGTACCTATTCTGAATTTTTCTAATGTTTAGTTGTGACTCTTAAATTTGCAGGTAGAGAAGTTGAAGGATTTGTGCTTGAAACAAAGAGAAGAAATCAAATTACTGAAGAGTGAGGTACTGTTCCCAGATGTTATGAATTCCGAGCTTCAGGAACTTGTGGAGAAGCAAGGCTCAGAGCTGAAGGAAGCAAAACAAGTCATTCCAGCTCTACCACTGCAGGTTTCTTCTCTTACTGGTCAGCTTCAGAGCCTCGCTGGGGATCTCGCAGAGGTATAACTTACATTCTTTTATGAGATTAATATAATAGCTATAAATTACAAAAACTGAATTCTTGTTTGTTTACATAGAAAGACATGTTATTATTAGCTATTAGGATGTAATAGGTATATGAATTGATTCTTCATTATATTTGATTTGCTTGTTAGGTCATGGTTGATAAGTATTCAGTTTGTTTTCTTTGGCAAATTGATTCTTCTACTTTGCATCTTTCTCTATCACTGATCTAATTTGCTAACTGTGTTGTTGTAGATCAGCAGTTAAGTGCAAAAAGCCCTTCAGAGATCAGCAGAATAAAAAAGAAGTAAAGTAAATGGAAGATGGAGGTACTGGTTAGAACAATGGGTAGATACACAGCTTACAAAAAGCAAAGAACTTGAAGATTTAGACTCAATTTTCAGCTCACGTTCTAAAGCTGGTGAAGAATTTGGAGTAAAACAACAACATAAGTGCAAGGGTTTTCTTCCTCTCAGATTCCTTGTTAAGTGCAAAAACTTGTACCTTTCACACTTCAACTTAGATATTTTAGATTTAGTTTTAGTTTGAAAACTAGTAGTATTATGAAACTATATCATTCATGTTTTATTTGATGAATTAAGACAACTTATGATGAATAATATTTGTAACTGTGTTGTTTTGTTTGTTGTATATGAATTTAAGTACAATGTCATTTAGCTTTGAATTATAGTAGAATGTGATGAATGATCAAAATTCGTATAACCAGGGTGTATAGATTAAACCAAAATTTGAAAAAAAAATACTTTTAAAGTCAGGCGCAATAATGCTTGACTTTAAAACAAACATACAAAGTCAGGCAATAATAAATGCTTGACTTTAAATCCTACTTACGAAGTCAGGCAAGAATAAATGCTTGACTTTAAATCGTACTTACGAAGTCAGGCAAGAATAAATGCTTGACTTTAGATCGTACTTACGAAGTCAGGCAATAATAAATGCTTGACTTTAAAACAGACTTACGAAGTCAGGCAAGAATAAATGCTTGACTTTAAATCGTACTTACGAAGTCAGACAATAATAAATGCTTGACTTTAAAACAGACTTACGAAGTCAGGCGAAATAAATGCTAGACTTTAAAACTGACTTACGAAGTCAGGCGAAATAAATGCTTGACTTTAAATCAGACTTACGAAGTCAGGCTATCGCTTGACTTTAAAACTCCTGACATACAAAGTCGACTTAATAAAAGTCAAGCGGGCGCCTGACTTTAAATCCCCTTTTCGCCTGACTTTGAATCCCTTTTTTGCACTAGTGAGGGTCTTAAGTTCATCAACGTATGCATTATCGGTATAAAGCTTTTTACTTCATCAACCACTAAAAATTTAAAGTTAAATATGTTTGTGGTCCCTACAAAATTTGGATTTTTTGTTTTTAGTCCCTCAAAAAAATTCACCAACTGTTGGTGCTTATAAAATTTGGATTTTCTGTTTTTAATCCCTCATGAATTTTAATAACGCTTCATGATATGTAATAGCACTTTTTTGACCTTTTATAAGCGCTATTAAAGTCATGAGAGACTAAAAGCAATAAAACCAAACTTTATCGGGACCAAAAGTTGGTGAAACTATTTTGCGGAATTAAAATAAAAAAATCCAAATTTTATAGAGGCCAAAAACATATTTAACCTTTTGTAAAAAAACATTTAACCCAACAATTTGTAATATATGTAGCTTTTAAAATGACTATGATAAAAGTGAATAATTTGTATAAAGTGTCGATAAAAATGCTATTATGAAAATAAAATCTTTTAAATTCTTTTTTTTTTACAATAAAATCTTTTAAATTTTATGTGCCACGGATAGGGCAGCCTTATTGAGGAGGAAGGAGATAACAACTATGTTTTGGAAGGATATTCGATTAAAGGAGAGTTTATTAATTGTGCCAAAAATCAAGAGCTAGATGGATTAAACAGGGGGATGTTATTTCTAAGTATTTTCACTCTATTTTGCGTTTTAGAAGGAGGAGGAGCAATTTTATCTTAATGACCAACAGTGGGCAATTGATTGAAGATGTGGATGAAGTGAAAGCGGTGGTAAAGCGTCATTTCGAGAAGTGCTTTAAGGAGTCAAACCACAATCGACCGACTCATGGAGGTATTATTTTAAGCAAATAACCGGTGATGATAATGGTCTGTTGTTGAGGCTGTTTTCGGAAGAGGAAATCAGGGCGGAGGTTTGGAGTTGTGAAGGTGACAAAAGTCCTCCGGGACCGAATGGTTTTAATTTGAGATTTATCAAGGAGTGTTGGGAGGTGTTGAAGGATGATATTGTCGACTTTTTCCATGATTTCCACTCTCGGGTAGCCTTGCCTAAAGCTATTACGGCTTCATTCATAACTCTTATTCCTAAGATTGAACATCCCTTGGGGTTGGGCGATTATAGGCCGTTTTTTTTTATTGGGTGTATTTATAAAATTCTAGCTATGGTGTTGGCTAGTAGGCTTAACAAAGTTCTACCTAAGGTTATATCCAATTGTCAATCCGCTTTCTTGGGGGAGGAATATCTTGGATGTGGTGGTAGTTGTAAATGAGGTGGTTAATCTTGCGAAGAGAAGGAAGAATGTTTGTTGTTTAAGGTTGATTTCGAGAATGTCTATGATTCGATTTCTTGAAATTTTTTGGTGTATATGATGGAGAGAATGAGTTTCAACTCTAATTGGATTAAATGGATGAAGGCATATATTTTTTCTAGTTCGCTTTCTGTGCTTGTGAATGGTAGCCGCACTAAAGATTTTCAAGTGAGAAGAGATCTTTGGCAAGGGGACCCCTTATCCCCGTTCTTGTTTCTTATTGTGGCAGAAGGTTTGTCAAGTATATGGTGGCTAAAGCACTACAAGAAAAACACGTATTTCCGGCAGATTTTTTCCGTCGGTACATTTCTGGCGGATTTTTTCCGCCGAAAAAAATAGTCTTTCTGGCGGATTTTTTTTCGTCCGTACATTTCCGGCGGATTTTTAAAAAAATAATAATAATTTTTTTATTCAGGAAATTTAAAAAATCTGCCGGAAATGTGACCACCAGATGTTCCGGCGGATTTTTGACATTTCCGGGGAATTTTTTTAAAAAAAATCCATATTTCTTTTTGTTCATTATCATTCCTTCATTCTTATTTCTTCTTACTTCTTCATTCTTATTCTATCCTATATTATTTCTTCTCATATTCTCTTTCATTCTTATTCATTCCTACTTCTACATTCTCATTCATTTATTTCTACATTCTCTTCTATATCAATTTTTCTCATATTCTACTTCATTTTCATTTTTTCTTACATTTTATTAAAATACATATTAAGCTTTAAAATTCGGAAAAATTGAAAAAAATCCGCTGGTAATGTACATTTCCGGCGGATTTTTTTTAAAAAAATTAATTTTAATTTTTTTTTAAAAATCCACCGGTAATGTGCGTTTCCGACGGATTTTTTTTTTGAAAAAAATATCCGTCGGAAATTACCGGTGGAAAATCCGCCGGTAACCGTTACCTTCGAACGATTTTCCGGCGAAAAAAATCCGCCGAAAAGCAGCATTTTCAGCGAATTTTCGGCCTTACCGACGAATTTTTTCCGCCGGAAATCCGCAATTTTCTTGTAGTGAAGTTATTGAAGTTGGTTCATTTGTTGGTCATAAGGTTGATGGTAACCTCCTTTATTCCATTCTACAATTCACCGACGACATTATTCTATTGGATAAAGCATCATGGGAGAATATTTCGAGCATCAAATCTATTCTTAGAAGCTATGAACTTGCCTCGGGTTTAAAAATCAACTTTCATAAGAGAAAGCTTATTGGCGTTAATGTGGCGGAGGATTTACGCATTCAGCCTCTCTTTTTTGCTATGTCGCACGAAATCTCTTCCATTTAAATTCCCAAGGATCCCTGTGGAAGCCAATCCTAGGAGGGAAGCTACTTGGAAATCGGTGTTGGACTCGCTTCGCAAGAGACTTGCTTCATGGAAGGGGCGTAACTTATCCATCGGAGGATGGGTAACTCTCATTAATTCAGTTTTAAATAGCATTCATTTATATTTTTTCTCCTTTTATAAGCCCGAAGGTAGTGATTAGTTCTATGATCAAGATTCAAAGGGATTTCCTTTGGGGTATTAAAGATGATGGAAGGGGAATGCATTGGGCGTCTTGGGATAAGGTTTGTAATTCTAAGAAGGAAGGCGGACTAGGCATCAAAAATCTTGAATTATTCAATATAGCTCTTTTGTCTAAGTGGAAGTGGCGCTTATTGATGGATGAGGAAGCTAGTTGGAGAGACATTTTAACACATAGGTATGGACGTATGGTGACCTTCATTTTACTTTATTCAATCATGATTCTCGGTCCGGAAGAGGGATAGATTCTTTTTGGTGGAGAGATATTGTTTGTTTGGGTAAAGAGCATCTTAATGAGGGGTGGTTTGAGGCTTGTGTGCGTAGAGGTTTGGGTGACGGTCGTCGAGTAGATTTTTGGAATCATCACTGGATTGGTCACCAACCTCTTAAATTGTACTTCCCAAACCTATTTGCAGCTTGTCATAGCCAAGCTTTAGTAGTAAACGAAATGGGAGGTTGGGTCAATAGTGTGTGGCATTGGAGTTTCCCGTGGTGATTTGGTTGACCAAACCGTGTTGGAGGAGGCTCTCACCTTGTCTTCTATTGTTTCTGAACTGAATATTGAGTATGGCAAAGAAAACTTTTGGATTTGGGTTTTGGAAGCTACAGAGAACTTTTCTGTAAGCTCTTGTTATGATTACATTTTTCGGCTACTCTTAATTCAATAATTCTCTCGTTGTGCGCGTGGTGTTACTTTGTCGTCGTGTGATATCTTCTACCGAGGCTGCTGTTTGTCTGATGTGCAGTGAGGAGGGTAAGGAATTGCCGCATTTATTTTTGCATTGTAAGATAGCTCGCGAGGTGTGGCGTAGTATCGGGTTGTGGTTGAACACCCAACTTCCTAGTCCGACTGATTTGGTGTCTCATTTTTTTGAGTTTAGCGAGTTGTGCATAGGGAAAAATGTGCGTAAGGTGAAGTATATTTTGTGCATGACAACATGTTGGTGTATTTGGTTAGCTCGTAACAATATTCTTTTTAGAGGGGAGGCAATAAATTTGGATTCTATTATGGCTGATATCAAATGTGTATCTTTGAGCTGGTTTGTAGCCACTCTAGCTATTCCCCTTCCTCATAGTGAAATAATGCTTTTTTTTGTGTATTAACAACTATTGAGATGTTACTTTCTATTTGGTTTGAGCACGTAATTCTATGAATGAAATCACTCCTTATCGAAAAAGAAAAAAAATTCCATGTGCCACAGAGCAGACAAACGCCATAATTATGAGGAAGGCAACAACATAGAAGGTGTTTTTAAAATAACATGGTCAAATGGCCATTTTAGCTACCGCTGTTCTCACTCTCATTCGATTTTCCTCTTCTTCTACATCTCCTCATTCTTCCAAGTGCTTCTTCACTCTCACTCACACTCACAACTTCAACCGCTCCTCCAAAACCCTGCACCAACGACGTCGTTTCGTAATGGCTTCTTCAACCGCCACCTCTGATTCTAATACAATCACTGCCCCTTATGGCTCTTGGAAGTCAACCATCACCGCCGATGTCGTCTCCGGCGCCTCCAAGAGACTCGGTGGCACCGCCGTTGATGGTCGTGACCGCCTTATTTGGTTGGAATCACGGCCAACAGAATCAGGGTAAGATTCGGTGCCCCTTTGTGTAATTAAAAAAAACACTTTTGGAGAAACTGGAAATGAACAAAACTGTGAAAGTTTGAATCTTTTTGAGTTTGCAAATCGACCCTTTTGGCCATTCACTCGTTTTTTTTGTTTCAGACGGGCGGTTCTTGTTCTTGAGCCGGAAAAACCAGGGGGTGAGCCTGTGGATATTACTCCCAAAGAGTTTGGAGTGAGAACATTGGCTCAGGAATATGGAGGTGGTGCTTTTACCGTTTCAGGAGATGTTGTCTTTTTTTCAAATTACAAGGATCAGAGATTGTACAAACAATCCATTACTTCTCTTGGTGAGCAAGCATCAATTTTCATTCCCCAATACCCATATTTTCAAAAGAATATGTCCTGCTGTGTTATTGACATGAAATGACACTTGTTTTATTCCCCTTTTGTATTCATATGTTGCCTTATTCATTCTTATGTTAATTTTATCCTATGTAACACTTACACTTAAAGTTGAAGGTTTACCCGACACGAACATGGCACATACATACATATGTGGTTACATTCAATAATTCCATTTTCTCAAATTATCATCGGTATCTATGTGTTGGTGCGGTGCTTCATACTTTTAGGTTACTGAACTTTAGGTCGCTTATATATTGATTTGTAGGAAGGTGGGAATGCTGATTTTCGTTCATGTTATTTTCAATAGTGTGTTTGATGTAATTTTGTTAATGGGTGCTGGAATTTTTTGTGGTTTGTCCCTGGCAGATGTGCCTCCTACGCCTATCACATCGGATTATGGCGGACCGGATGTAAGCTATGCTGATGGAATATTGGATACACACTTTAACCGTTTTATTTGCGTGAGGGAAGGTAAATAGTCCAGAATCAGTTTGTCTTCTAGGTGTTTGTTAGAATGCTCCTACTGTGTTTTTACTTATTAATATATTCATTTATTTGGTCATCGATATCATGTTGCTAGATCGTCGAGAGAGCAGTCAAAATCCACCTACAACGATTGTATCTATAGCACTTGGCAGCAAGGATGTTCAGGGTAACAACTTCCATCTTACTAATGAGTTTAATGAATACTGTGAATGTGCATTTATTTATTGCTTGTCAAAGGTTTTAAGAAGTTGTGTTATTTTCACTTGCTTAATGGCTGTAATGATTATATAATACAACATTACAATCATTATGTCTAATTGAATTTTATGACATTCAGAACCGAAAGTATTAGTTGGCGGGAGTGACTTCTATGCTTTCCCACGTCTAGACCCTACAAGTAAAAGATTGGCATGGATACAGTGGAGTCACCCCAACATGCCATGGGATAAATCAGAACTTTGGGTTGGCTATATTTCTGAAAATGGGTAAGCAGAACTCTTTGCCTTAGTTGTGACTTTTAAGAATTAAGATTATTTTTTTACCATGTAGATATAGGCCTCCCTATTGAGGTGGCAACAAAAATTTCTCTTTTTTTACCATGTAGATATAGGCCTCCCTATTGATGTTACTGTTTCTTAGAATATATGTATGTCACCTTTCAACTCGAAGCTTAACCATCACAAGTTTCCATGCAGAGAGATCTACAAGCGTGTCTGTGTTGCTGGGTCTGATACTTCAGCTGTTGAGTCTCCAACTGAGCCCAAGTGGTCCCCTGATGGTAATTAAGCTACACATTTTTTTGCAACCCAGAAAAAAAGTTTGTCATTTTTTTGGAACCAAAATTTGGTATATTGACAGTATTTATCAAGCATCTAGTTTTATGAACATTTTTTTTCCTAAGATCATCAAGAAGTCATGATAGTATGATGCTTTCAGACATGTGCTCAGGATCTTTGCTCTAAGTTAAATCAATGATATCTTAATGTTCTATGATGTAAAACTGTTTTAATATCTAGATTTTACTCCCATGCTTTTAGAGCGCATCATTCGTTCGTTCATTCATTCATTCAGGAGTTCTCTTTTTCTCATTAACTTCTATTGATTCAGAACTTAATATTGACTTCAACAAAAGCAATTGTAACTAATGTTCTGTGCATTCTGCTTTAACATTGATATTTTTAATTTAACTATGCAGGGGAACTTTTTTTCATCACAGATAGGGAAAGTGGTTTTTGGAATATCCATAAATGGGTAATTTTCTTTCACCAATCATTCTCGCTAGCCATGAATTTTATGTGTGAGAGTGTGTGTGTCCTTTCATTATCTCGTGTTCTTCTGTATTGGGTAAATGTTCATTAATGCTCTGTATAATTTTAAATTCTTATGGAAGATATGCATTCTAGTCAACTTTTATTGTGCATGTCTTAGTTGTTGAATATCTCCACTGTTTTAATTATACATATGCTTTTTGTTTATATTTCACTCTTCCTATTTTTATCTTTGTTTGCTGTTTGTCTCGGATTCTCTTTTACAGCAAGATGATTGTGACAAACAATTTGTATTACAAGCATTCTTGAATGCGCTTTTTCTGTTTAGACATGTACTAACCACTATAAAATTAAATAATTATTTTTATTTTATTTTTCTTTTCTAACTTCTTCAACTGGTTACAGATTGAGTCAGAAAACAAGGTTGTGCCTGTTTATTCTTTGGATGCTGAGTTTGCAAGGCCTCTATGGATTTTTGGTATGAATTCTTATGAATTCGTTCAAAGTCATAAAGAGAGAAACTTAATTGCTTGCAGTTACAGGTGATTCCAATCTACCTATAAAATCTTTCTCTTCTAATCTTTTCTCTTATCCAATCCGGTACAATCAATTCAATGGTTTCGCTGTGTATGCAGGCAGAAGGGGAAGTCATATCTTGGAATTATCGACAATGTGCAGGGCTCAAAACTAACTGTGCTTGATATCCCTTTCACAGATATAGAGAACATTGTAATTTTTAAAATTTCTTCCCTTGCCTTTTTTTGTTGTGTAAATCAAATCTTGATGCAATTATAATCTTAATTCTGCAATCACGCCATTGCAGACTTCTGGTACTGATTACGTGTTTGTGGAAGGAGCGTCCGCGGTTCATCCATCATCTGTGGCCAAGGTGATTCCTTCGTTAGCCCACCATTCTATTTTAAAGTTATTCTTTTTTCAGTTCACCCCATGAATGGTAGCTCTCTTTCTTTTTCAGGTGACCTTAGATGACAATAAATCAAAAGCAGTTGACTTCAATATTATTTGGTCCTCGTCACCAGATAGTTTGAAGTATAGTTCATATATCAGTAAGCCAGAGTTGATTGAATTTCCAACTGTAGTTCCTGGTCAAAATGCTTATGCATACTTTTATCCACCATCTAATCCTATATACCAAGCCATTGAAGGAGAAAAGCCTCCATTATTACTGAAAAGCCATGGTAAATCTTGGTCTTGTAGGGATTATTACATTCTAGTCATGGAGCATTATGCTGATAAATAAATTCATTTGTGTTCATTGAGAATGGATGGCCTTTACCCAACCAAAAAATCTTCATTCATTTAGTTAAACTGTACCTACCGATAGTTATGAATATTATGGAGGTCATGGGTGCATAATAGTGGAAGTAATATGTCCATGTTTATTTGTTTTTGCAGTTCAATATACTTAGGTTTATATATGCCTGATTCCCCCTCTCAGCTTTGATGTCAGTACCCATGATTATATTTTGTAGTTTCTCACTTCGACAATTATAGCGATCTTTTCAAGGGCTGATATGCAATATTAGAGCAATACTGGATGCCTTTTAATAAATGTTACGTGAATTTATTTTTTTCTAGTAATCAATGATGATACTCACGTGAATTGAAATTTTAATATATTTTACTACAATTTTACTTACATTTCATAATTGAATCAAATTATCAGTTGAGAAATACTGAGGTATCTGGTTACTTCATTTATTTAACTTGGTTACCCTTGGCTAGTCTGTCACGTGTGGTTCTGTTACTCTAATCACCTAGTAGTAGTTGTAGTACAAAGCCACTTTTATATGTGTATAATTATTTTATTTGGATATTTCAGGAGGCCCAACAGCTGAAACACGTGGAATTTTAAATTTGAGCATTCAGTATTGGACAAGTCGGGGTTGGGCATTCGTTGATGTTAATTACGGTGGAAGCACTGGTTTGTTTCTTACCTTGTGTACAAAATTATGTTCTGAATTATATAATCCCCCCCCTCCCCTCTTTGTATTCCATAGCAGGTGATTCTTTTTAGTTTGGCTTTTTATTATTTTTGCCGTCCAAGATAGTTTTTTGGTTACTATGATTAACTGTTCCAGACAGTAGTATTACTCCTGGCCTGTTGTACACATTTTCACCTATTTATTTTAAGGTGAAACTAAGTTCATCTTACCAGCACATTTTTTGGAAGGTTTTGGCAGGGAGTACCGGGAACGGCTTTTAGGACAATGGGGAGTAGTGGATGTCAATGACTGTTGTAGTTGTGCTACATATTTGGTAATTATTTTTTAAATTGTTTCTTACATTTGTCGTTGGTGGATCTGTTGTAAAAGTGGTTATACAATTTATTATCTAGGTGGACAGTGGAAAAGTAGATGGGGAGCGGCTCTGTATAACAGGGGGCTCTGCTGGTGGGTATACCACCTTAGCAGCACTTGCTTTTAAAGATACTTTTAAGGCCGGGGCTTCTCTGTATGGTGTGAGTGCATCTTCTGATTTGTCAATTTCAGTCTTATTATTTGTAGGCAATTCATTTTCCTAAAGACTAGAATAATCTTCTTCTATATCTATTTACCATGAAATAGGGTTCATAGAATTCCTAAGTTGTTATTAATTCACATTATTTGGATGTGTTAGAATAGCTCATTATATAAGTGTTTGATGTGATTACTTGGCGTTAACTAGACACTGACATTTTCAACACTCTTAATGATTGGATGAAATTCACATGGGTCCTACTAATTTACTGGGACCTATAACCAAAGTGGTGGGACTTACATGAATATTAGTCAATGACGGAGAGAGTATTGGAGAGGGTTTCTAGCATTTTTCATTCTGTAAATACTTGGAGATCTCATTGTAATTATTACATCATTATAAATAGAACACAACATTCCAATACATCTCCCTTACTTTTATACGATGTTTTGAACGTCTTATTTCTTTTCACTTATTTAACAAAGAAAGTTAAGAATATGAAACAAACTCAATATTCTTCTTAGTGATTAGTTGTATTAATCCATGTGATGGCTTATAGATGCATATACTGTTTTCCTTTTAGCCGATATCAAGTTTTAAATTGTTGTCCTTACAATGAAATGTATTTTGTCAATTGGTCTCTCACAGGTAGCTGACTTGAAGTTATTGATAGAAGAAACTCACAAATTTGAATCTCACTACATTAATAACCTAGTTCGTAAGTCAATTGTAATGTAACCATTTAAAGTAACAGTTAGTTCTTAGGGCTAGTTATTTGTTTCATTCGAGTTATCATACCTTGTTACTGATTGCAGGAGATGAGGAGTGGTTTGAAAAATCCCCAATCAATCACATCGATAAATTTTCTTGTCCCATTATTTTATTTCAAGGGCTGGAGGACAAGGTTAGTAACAAGCAATTATTAATACCCCATTTCCATATTTTATCCTTTACAGACTCTAGATTCCAGAGTAGAAACTGTCAGCATATACCTAAATGTTAAATGTTTCTGTATTTAAAATAAGTTCTACACGTTGCAGGTTGTGCCGCCAAGTCAAGCCCGCGAAATTTACAAGGCTCTGAAGGAAAAAGGTGTGCCAGTTGCACTTGTTGAGTATGAAGGAGAACAACACGGTTTCCGAAAGGTACATGCTGATTTAATAACTTTTAGAAATGAAATTTATGTAGGCAACCGTGACTATATGCAGTAATGTAATGGATTGGATGTAGGCTGAAAACATCAAGTTTACACTTGAACAACAAATGGTCTTCTTTGCTCGATTGATTGGGCGCTTCAATGTTGTTGATGATATTACTCCCATCAAAATTGAAAACTTCGATTGAACCTGACTTTTTCAAAGGTACAGATGTTGGCTTTCTCCATACCTATGTTAAAACAAGTCCTAAGCATTATTTGTTCTCATATCCTATTACGGCTTTTGTAGAAATTATTGCTCTGATGAGGGTCTTCTCCTGCAACAGCACCTCTGTGAAGGTCTTCGTTCATTCTCATTGCCAAGAGTGTGTAGAGTTTCTACTACAGTTTCTCAAATCTTGGTTGGAGTTCAATTTAGCCTTGAATGCTGTGTATACTTATGGCTTTATATTTTGAACCTGTACTGGAAATCTGGCATGTTTGTTTACTAGAACCATTCCTGCATAGACAAATTGGATAATGATAAACCATAAAGTTGTCATATGTTTTTTTTAACAAAAAAAAGGGTTATGGAGTCTCGTTAAAACCTTCGGATGCAAAACCCTCCTTAGAAAAAATATCAAGAAGAAAAAAGAGTACTCTCCTACAATTTATTAATAAAAAACGGAAAAAATACATAAGGCTGGGGGCTAGGCCAAAACCTATGAGCAAAACAATAATACAACCATAAGGAAAAAATAGCAATCCTATTAAAAAGAAATTAATCCAAAGAAAGTTAAAATTGACATGCAAAAGCATCACTATAATGACTCTCATTTCAATTAGGTTGGCATTGAAGTTACTAACAATCATTTGCAGCACATCGAAAACATACGGCCAGAAGGAGATTGAATCCATCGAAAAGGAAGTCATCAGAACCTATAGTTAGGCAGTTCTAACCTATTTTTGGAGAAATCTTTAGCAATGAAGCTAGGAGGGAGGTCCCACCAAACAAAACCATTTGTGTTAGTACCATACCCAGCAAGCTTATCTGCACAAGTGTTACCTTCTCTAAAAATGTGCGTGCAAAGGAAGATGTAATGGTACTATTTAGTGTATTTGTTTTCTCTTATGTATGATTGAGATAATTGGTGCCAACTAGTTCAAGATATAAACTTGTAATTAAAGTGGCTCTTATGTGGCAATCTTGTATGGAGAAAACTTAGGTGCAATTTCATAATTATTGTTAGTGTTATGGGCTCGGCGTGCACTAGTATGGTCGGGAGAAGCTTACTTGTCTTATAGTTTAGCTGCTTTATCTGTTTTTGGTTTTATAGCTTGTTGCTTTGTCTGGTTTAATAATACTGCTTATCCTTGTGAGTTTTACGGTCCCACGGGACCAGAAGCTTCTCAAGCTCAAGCATTTACTTTTTTAGTTAGAGACCAACGTCTTGGAGCTAATGTGGGATCTGCTCAAGGACCTACCGGTTTAGGTAAATATCTAATGCGTTCTCCGACTGGAGAAGTTATTTTTGGGGGCGAAACTATGCGTTTTTTGGGATCTGCGTGCTCCCTGGTTAGAACCTCTAAGGGGTCCAAATGGTTTGGACTTGAGTTGACTGAAAAAAGACATACAGCCTTGGCAAGAACGTCGTTCAGCGGAATATATGACTCATGCTCCTTTAGGTTCTTTAAATTTCGTGGGTGGCGTAGCTACAGAGAATAATTAAGTCAATTATGTCTCTCCTAGAAGTTGGTTATCTACTTCTCATTTTGTTCTAGGATTCTTCCTATTCGTAGGTCATTTATGGCACGCGGGAAGAGTTCGCGCAGCTGCCGCAGGATTTGAAAAAGGAATTGATCGAGATTTTGAACCTGTTCTTTCCATGACTCCTCTTAATTGAGAATTGAGGCATGAAATCCAATGCTTGACGTAAGAATCACTTTGATTTTACAATACATATTGGGTTGAGTCGAGCAGATCATATTGAAATTTTTATTTTTTTGGGCTCGGCTATATCACCATTTAGTCGAGCCCGAAAAAACCGAGCCAACCTAAATCAATAAAAAAACCATTCGCCAAGAAAAAGGAGAGAGAGGGATTCGAACCCTCGATAGTTGTTTCGAACTATACCGGTTTTCAAGACCGGAGCTATCAACCACTCAGCCATAATTTCTATTTTATCTTTATTCCACTGAATAGAACTCATACGGATTGATCCACTTTTTATCTATCTATGGTAATGGTCTAGTTCTCTATCCGTATATATATGCATGATCCAGCATGTCCTTTTGTGAAGTAAAAAAGAAGTACCCCTTGATCCATGTCTCAAAAGGGGTCTCATATAAAATCAATGGATTCATGATAAAACCCTCCATAATGCATTGCATTTTTTATTCCACTACAAATTTTTTGTCGATTAAAAAAGGGGTTGGGGATCAAATGGTATAGTTCTTTTGTTGGTAAATTGGAGGATTAGAAACATGACTATTGCTTTCCAATTAGCTGTTTTTGCATTAATAGCTACTTCATCCATTTTATTGATTAGTGTACCTGTTGTATTTGCTTCTCCTGATGGTTGGTCGAGTAACAAAAATGTTGTATTTTCCGGTACATCATTATGGATTGGATTAGTCTTTCTAGTGGGTATTCTTAATTCTCTCCAATCATGGTTAGTGTCAACATGATGCGTAAATTGTTTATTCATCTTTTTTTATTATTTTCAGTTTTTTTTTTATTTAAAAAAGACGTTTTCATGTCGTGTAATGATTGGAAAACAAAATCAACATAAAGAGTATCTATGAGACTGTACTTTAAATTTTCTCCATACTGTATTTGGAGAAAAACCCGTGCCTCTGCTCCTGTAACCCTAGCGATTTCCGCCGCCAGAGGGGGGGCTCCCTCTGCCGCTGCCGGAGCTCCCCCTCCCCTCTCCCTCGTCCCGCCTTCCCCCTCACTCTTCTCCTCTCTTCTCCATCTCTCTCCTTCCCTCCACCCGTTTCCACCATCGTTACCCTTATTCCCTTCAATCCTTACTCTTCGCTCCCTCTCCTTTAAGTCGCCACCACCCTCATATCCCTTTCGTGAGCTCGTTTAGTGCCTGGCCTTGGGTGCGCAAGAGTTCTGGTGTTGAAAGAAGTACCGCGCTTGCTCATTGCTGCTCGCGGTTTCGTCGGCGCTCACGGTGGTGCTCGCTCTGGTAGTTGGTGATCTGGTTGCGTGGATTTGGAGTTGTCTGAGTCTTGTTGGAGCTTGCTCAGATCTGTGGTTCTCTGCTTCCCATATGGGCTGCATCTTTGTTGCTGTTTTTTGGCAAGGATCTGTAGTTTGTGGTGTTTGCTGCTGTTATGTGTTCCGATTGCAAGTGTTCGAAGACGGGGTGAAGCAAAGAACGGCGTCTATATCTCACTCGATTGTCTTGGAGATTTGGTTGTGATTCAATGATGTTGGAGCAGCGATTGTGGGTTTTGGTGTGGCCTTTCTGTTCGCAGGTGTTGTAGTTCGGCCTATGACAGGTCTCAAGGTGTTGTAGTTCACGCTGCCTTCGTTTCTTCTTCCCCTTTGGATCCTTGACCTCATTGGTGTTTGGAGTCTATCTCGCTTTGCTTCTCTACAAGGCCGATGGAGCTATCGATTGTTGGACGGAGGTGTTCGCTCGCTGCCCATGTTCCGTGGAGGATGTCTTGCTCTAAGGGGTTTGAAGGTGTAGAGTTACAAGATTCAAGGTGTTGCAACTGCTGCGCGTGATTGGTGTGGTCTGTTGCCCTGTTACCTGAGGATTGATTCACTGTTTTGGGTGTTCCAACAAGCAACAACAAGGATGAACCGAATGGGGCTAGTCTCTGGCTTGAATGTGGGGAGTTCTCACCGATCAATTTTCATTCCTGCTCGTTGGTCTTGGTTTTTGTTTTGGGTGGTCCTATTTGGTGTTGTTATACTAAGTGGGTGATCTGTCATGGGTGTTTTTTTGAAAGGGAGTAGCTTTCTGCTCATTAGTATTGTTTCAAGGGAGGATATTGCCCTTTGGTGAATCATTGGTGTTGCTTCTAAGGGGTTGCTAATGGCTCGTTGATGTTGTTACAAGGAATGGATTCCACTGGGTCGATGGATGGGCTTGATGCTTTGGGTTTTGCATCTGACTTGTGGCAACCTGGATATTGGCTTTTATGATTTACCCTCTTATGGTGTTTTATGATCTTTTTGGGGCTAAGGTGTTATGTGGGTTTTGGTGTAAGCCTTTAGGGCTATATTTTCTTGTCTACATGATGTTTTTTTTTATGGGATTTTTTTTGTACCCCCATCACATCCCTATCTACCCCATCGACCCTGCGAAAAGACGCAATTGCCCTTCACAAATTTTAAAAATCCTGAACGTATCCTGATTTCAATTTTTTTTGGAAATCGGATTTAGGTAAATCCGATTTCCACTAAAAATTTTAAAAAATTTAAATCGGATTTATTTAAGATGGGGTAGATCCGCTTTTAAAATAACAAATCGGATTTACCTTAAGTGGGGGTAAATCCGATTTGTTATTTTTAAAAGCGGATCTACCCCCATATAAGGTAAATCCGCTTTGTTATTTTTGAAATCGGATTTACCTTTTGGTTACCCCCATCTGAGGTAAATCCGACTTTAAAAATAACAAAGCGGATTTACCTTAGATGAAGGTAAATCCGAGCGAATTGCAAGTTGGGCAGGGGTATTTTCGGGTTTTAGCAATTTGGTGGGGGTAGATGGGAGTTGATGGGGTAAAAAAAACTCTTTTTTTATCTCTCTCGGGTGTTGATTTTTTTTTGTAACAATCATGGGTGTTGTTTGTTTGTCATGGTGTATCTTGATTCTTGGCTTCGGCCACCTTTCCTAGCTTGCATGTTGCTTGTGCTAGGTATTATCAATAAAACCCATTTAATTATCGGAAAAAAAAAACCTTTTCCAAATTCTTAACCATACTGCATCCTAACTCACCTGTTTTAACAAAGGTAGTAATGTTTATTTTCATTAACAGGATATTGTTATCAGTTCCAAGACTGATTAGTGAATGCTAAAGAAGAGTTATCATATATTACATTTTCATGTAGAGCTGGCAAAATAGGCCGGGCCTGTCGGACCGGGCCGGGTTAGCCCGAAATATGGGAGGGTTTGGGCCAAAGAAAATGAGCCCATTTTTATACCTGGGCTTTTTAGCCCAGTCCATAAAAGCCCGAGCCCGTGCCGAGCTAGCTCAGTCGGGCTATAGGTAGCCCGCAGGCCCGCAAATAAAAAAATGGGGTGCATATTATTGCTCCCCAGCCCAAAATTAGTAACCAAATTTCAATTCAATGACCCAACAACTCTTAAGTGTGCTGCCGATGACTTCACGTTTTTTAATATTATTATTAAAAATAGGTAACCCAATTTCCCAAATAAGAGTAAATAGATACCCAATTTCCCAAGTGTTTTCACACTTTCCCATCTTCATTTTCACGTTCAATGTGAACGGTTCACAGTTCTCTCATTCTCTCTCGTCCTTTCATTTCTTCTCACAGTACTATAAATTGAATAATACCAACACGCTATAGTCACCACACTTTAGTCATACCAGCTACACTTTACACATTCCTTTCATTTCTTCTCAACTAAGAGAAACAGAAAAAAAATGGTGCACAATACGGGCTAGGCCGAAAAACCCGTAGCCTGCATAGGGCTGGGCTCGGACTGAAAAGGTTGATCCCGAATTGCAACCCAGACTTTTTAGCCCAGACCATAGAAGCCCGAGCCCAATGCGGCGCAGCCTGATGTGGGCCGGGTAGCCTGTTTTACCAGCTCTATTTTCATGCTCGTAAGACCGCACACATTTCTATACAACGAACTAAGAACTTGAAAGAAAATAAATGGCCACCAAGAACCCTCATTCACTTTATCTGAAATTCTATGCAGAATGACATGAACTTAATGGAATTAAGCACAAGCATTTTAGTTAACTACTGAGTTTGTCCTCTGGAATTAGGGATGGCAATTGAGCCTATGTCTATAGGGTACCTGCAAAAATTACTCGCAAACGGGGGGGGGGGGGGGGTACTTACTCGCAGATATGGGCGCGGGCTCCGAGACATGCACTAAGGTGCCCAGCCCGCTCCAGGCCCGCACCCGCATATATATATATATATATATATATATATATATATATATATATATATATATATATATATATATAGTTACTATTATTATAATTTTAAGTATATCCAACTTTAAAAAATTAAATCCAAACAACCAATATTTTGTATGTTTTTATTTCACTAAATGTTATCATGTGTAATATTTTAATTAGTAGATAAGGAAAAAAATGGCTTTTTGAAATTGAATTATAATGTTTTTATGTTATTTATTATTTTTTGCGGTTAAAGTTAATGGGCTTGCCAATGGGAACTTGGTGCCCAGAGGGTACGGGGACAAGCACTATAGTACCCTGCCCAGACATGTGCGGGCTCGGGTACAGGCACTGTAGTACCCTGTCTGTGGCTATGGCTTATGATACTAAGCTATTTGCTTAGTAATAGTTACTAAATCGTTACTAGCCATTGGATTGACAAAATTTCAATGAAATTCAATCTAATGACTAGTTTTTAATAGGGGTAATTGTGTCACATCCATTTTTTGTGGTTTTAATTAAATTAAATAAATTAATAAATGTTCCTTTTTTTTTAGGGATTATTAAAACAAAAGCATTTATTTACTCCTTGATTTTCTCTTCCACTATCTTCTCTCTCACACTCTCACAATTTTATTTTCATCGGTTATTTTTCTTCTTCTTCTTCTTCTTCTTCTTCTTCTTCTTCTTCTTCTTCTTCTTCTTCTTCTTCTTCTTCTTCTTCTTCTTCTTCTTCTTCTTCTTCTTCTTCTTCTTCTTCTTCTTCTTCTTCTTCTTCTTCTTCTTCTTCTTCTTCTTCTTCTTCTTCTTTTTCTTCATGTTACATATATCTTTCTTTATTTTTTCACGCAAAAGAAGCCTAAAATACGCACTCACGCCAAAAAATAAGACGCCCACGGGTGTTAAAAAAATGGACTCCGTTGATCCACGCCATTGAAGCACGCCATTGATCATGTCTCATTATGATGTTGATGAACATGGGACTAAAATCAGTTTTTCATCGTTACTTGCGCGTAAGTCATATTTTTATTTGGTTAGATCATACTAACCGAAGTTATCTTATTCCCTGACTACAATAGGACTAACCGAAGTTATGTTTTCCCCTGCCTAGAACTATAGTAACCGAAGTTATGCTATTTCATGGCTAGAATTGGACTAACCGAAGTTATGTTATATCCTGGCTAGAAACCCACTAACCAAAGTTATGTTATTCCCTGGCTAGAATTGGACTAACCAAAGATATGTTATTCCCTGTCTAGAATTCCTCTAACCGAAGTTATGTTATCCTTTGGTTAGAATTGTACTAACCAAAAAATATAGGCACCTTACATATGAGTATCTCTCACAAAACCATGTACATCTCACAATGCAAATAAATTATTCAAATAAAATAAAAAGCAATCAATAATACTTTGTGCATCTAAGACAACCATGTCGGTTTGATTTTCATGCTGATGCTGACAACCCTGTACTGCAACAACAAAAACAAAAAAAGACCACATAAGTACGGAACATTTGTTAATAGACATTAACCAGTGAATAACATAACTTCGGTTAGTGGAATTCTAGCTAGGAAATAACATAACTTCGGTTAGTACTATTCTAACCAAAAGATAACATAACTTCGGTTAGAGGAATTCTAGACAGGGAATAACATATCTTTGGTTAGTCCAATTCTAGCCAGGGAATAACATAACTTTGGTTAGTGGGTTTCTAGCCAGGATATAACATAACTTCGGTTAGTCCGTTAATCAACATCATAACGATGAAAAACTGATTTTAGTCCCATGTTCATCAACATCATAACGAGACATGATCAATGGCGTGCTTCAATGGCGTGGATCAACGGAGTCCTTTTTTTAAACACCCGTGGGCGTCTTATTTTTTGGCGTGAGTGCGTTTTTTAAGCTTCTTTTGCGTGAAAAATAAAGAAAGATATATGTAACATGAAGAAAAAGAAGAAGAAGAATAAGAAGAAGAAGAAGAAAAAGAAAAAGAAGAAGAAAAATAACAGATGAAAATAACGTGACAGATAAAATTGTGAGAGAGAAGATAGTGGAATTGTGAGAGAGAAGATAGTGGAAGAGAAAATCAAGGAGTAAATAAATGCTTTTGTTTTAATAATCCCTAAAAAAAAGAACATTTATTAATTTATTTAATTTAGTAAATTACTACTATAACCCTTTAGTAACTATTACTAAGCTACTAGCTTAGTAGCATAAGTTAGACTCCCTGTCCGTAGGGTACCCATTGCCACCCCTATCTGGAATGTGTTCATTTACTCACAGCTAGACTGTGACTAGTATGTTCTGGAAATAATACATCTTTTTTTGGTATAAACCAGGTATCCTCTGCAAAGTTCTCCCTCAAGAGATTTAACACCGCTGTATGCCCAAGACTGTGAGTAATACCTCTTGTATCTTCTTAACAAAATATTCGCTTGTCCAAAAAAAAACTAAGTGAAACAATGATCTTGGTAAAACACCGCAACTAGATGTAAATGTTACCTTGTATAATTTATACACGTAAAAATCTACGTTTCAACATTAAATAAGGCGAAAAAACTTTTAATAGCCTACAAGCATGCACATCTTTCTGTATCCATCTCAGTGGAAGATATCACATGGTGGTGGTCGGCTATTACGACGTTGACAGTATTGAGCTGTGATTTGTTCGTCATTGGGGGCAGGGGCAGGGGCAGGAGTAATGGCAGGTGGTTGTTCATCTTGGTGTCACGTTGATGAACTAGCACCGACTTGGTTAGGGTTTGATGATTGGTCATAGTCCACCAAAGACCTATAATAGGCATATGATTTCAGCGTCCCAAGCTGGACACCAAACAGATTATATATTGATAAACTCCTTGTCGTTCGAAGCCATAGATTGTCGCCGATAATATTCTTGAGTTGACATAAAATTTAGTGATTCATTGACCGCCTCAAAATCCTAGTGGGTTGATACAAAATGAGAAGATTGCGCGGTAGCTTTAATTCTTGGTGCGTTGGCATGCAGGAAAGGAGTGGCGGTGGGGCTATGGCTCCTCACTTTCCCCAATAACTAGGAGTATAAAATATTGCATGTCCATTTAAGTTTACAACTATTGTAATCATCTGCATTAATTTAAGTGTCTAATTTTAGTCTCCATTGCATTATATAATGATGTAAATTTAATTAAGTAATTAAAAGTAGTTATTTTTAATTAATAAATTAAAAATAATTTAATTTAATTTTTTTACTAAATTAATTATATTATATATTTTAATTTTTAAATTCTTTTTTTAATCATTCTTTCATTTTGCAAAATTAAATTTCATTTTTTAAAACAAAATTTAATAAAAAAAACTAGATGAGAAGTTGGGTGGGGGGAGGCAATTTCTCAACAGCAATTTTTTTTTATTTAAAAAATTCAGTTGAGAAATTGTTTTGGGGGCGGGCGATTTCTCAAAGGGATTGAAAAAGAGTGTTAGATTGGTATATAGTCTGAAAAGGATGCTAGTTTGGGATATAACAATTTTTTTGGGTGCCACAGTTCGTTTTTTTGTGCTTATGTTATCCTATTGTTTCTTTCTTCAAGCCTGATATGAACATGTCAGTGGCAGTGGCGCCGTCAGCAAGGCAACAACGTTGGATGGGAGGACTATATTTTTGCATTTGGGTTGCGTGTGTTACTATGTGTTAAGTTTTTTATTTAAAAAAAAAAGAAAATTTACACACGGCGCGTATTTAAACGTAGAATTTATCCAACAGACCAAACGAAGCGAAAGGCATCATATGCCTATGGCACCCTCAAGGCACAGACGAAAAGAAGGGAAAGGCATCATATGACTTTGGCGCCCTTAAGGCATCACATTTGTTCCCCTAATTTTGGGATGGAAATTGATTGTATACCTTGAGTATTTACTATCTTTGATAACTTTAGTGTATTTTAGGAGAGAGAGAATGGTGATTAAAATTGTTCTGATCGGTCAAACGATTAGGCCCATTTAGCCAAAGCCCATAATCCATTTATGATCAACGATGTGGATGCATTTCACAGATCAAGTGGTTCAGGCGTATTCATAGAAATAACAATCATTATGCGCCACGTATAGGCGCTAATCCCTATAAAAGTGATGTCCCATCAATGCTACAGGTACACATTTATTACCTCACATCACTTATATCCAATGCTGACTTAGGCAGAGTGTGTGAACGTACCACCCCAGATCAATGCGAGTCGGAGCACCTTGGATATCCCTCAAACACTCATCTCAACCATCATCTCAGAATTAACTCGGAGGAGCAAGCTTCTCAACTTGGTGATCATCTCGGTCCTCAGCCTGACCGAAGCGTCCAGCCAGTACAGATCATTGGTGACCACTGTGGGAGCAAACCCTTTCGAATCCGCTCTAAGTACTACGATGCCTCCGAAACGTCAAACCCAACCACGAGGAAGCCCGGTAAGAACCACTCCCGCGTCCGCTTGCAAGTGACTATCCCGCCTCCAAGGGAACCAACACCCAAAGGCTTCGTCCAAACGCTGCCGTTGGACGATCCCCACAATCAAGAGGTCCACCATGTGGCGACCATCGCTGCAACAAGACCTTCTCAAGGCCAGGTGCCCATGGTAGCAGTCCCATCGGGGGAGCCGTTGGTACCCCTCCCGGCCCAAGCAGTTTAGAATCTCATTGCCCTACTTAGCGACTAAGCTAGGAGCTTAGCTGACCACAACACTCAAAGAGGAAACAAAGGGAACACTGCACTGGTAAGCGCCAATAGAACTCCTGATCTTTGAAGAAGCAGACCCCGGTCTCCACCACCAAAAATAGTGGCTTTATGGCTTCCTCGTTCATCTAGACCACGACACAGGTCACGCCGACAGCATTACAGTGCAAAGCATTCTAGGTCTCCTCCCAGCTCTCTTCCAACTTCAGAATCTTCTCGGCACCGACGAGACTCATCCGATCGTTCCTCCTATCTGGGGTTGTCATCTCCACGGTGCCGGGAACGTAGAAGGAAATCACTGCACAAGAAACCCTCAAAGAAACACAATTCCTCGAAACTGGGTCCATTATCCAAGGAAATCGATGAATACCCCATCCCGAGATCATTGTAGAAGCCTTCCGTACTCAACCTTTTTGATGGATCCGGAGATCCTGAGGACCATCTCGATTACTTCGAGCTAATGCTTCGATACATAAATGCTGAGGACGAGGTCAAGTGTAAAATCTTTCCCCTGACATTCACCAAGGCAGCATTGGCATGGTATAGAACTCTGAGAACTAACTCAATCACGAGCTGGTCCCAGTTCACTGAACTCTTCAAAGCCAACGTTACTGCCTCACAGGTTAAGTCAAAATCAGAGAAAACTCTCAGAGCCATCGACCAACACGAGGGTGAGACCATCAGGGAGTACATTGAAAGTTTCAATGCAGAAGCCCTAAATGTCTATGGACTAGAGGATAAAATACGATGGCGCTACATGCAAGGCAGTCTTCGCTCGGAAAGTCTATTTCATATCGATGTTGGGGTCAATAAACCTCGCAATTTGAAAGAATTCTTACAAAGATCAACAAAAGACATGGAATATGAAGATGACGAGGTAGCCGCCCGAGCTGCCGAAAAATCCCCAACCCTAAAAGAAGCTCCACAAGCGGAAACTCGACAAAAGAAAGAGCAAAGCAACCCACACCGAGAGTCAAGAACTCGGGGACCTCGAATTACCGAACATACCCCTCTCAATGCCCCCAATGGAGAGTATCCTTGCCGAGTGCGTGATAACTCATATTTATATAAGTTATTTATGCCCTTACTACATAAATCAAACTGAGTTCTCAAGTAATTTTAGTACTTTCATATGTAAATATGTAATTGAATGTATTAACATAGGTTTAGATTTAATTTCATAAATATTGGGCATAATAGATGCCTTTGTGAATATTTTGATGTTTTGCCTGAGTGCTGCAGCGGTAGGCCAGCAGTAAGCGCTACAGCGCTAAGGAACCTGCACCACTTGGATATTTGTGAAGCCACTTGCTGAATGATGAGTCATCAATCTGATCCTCTTCTTCTCAGCATGACATTTTGACCTCCAAGTGGGTGCAAAAATACACTTGGCGCCTCCTAATTGAAGCCCATGTGATAGTTGGTGATTTTAATCATCACACCTTTTTGTAAAGTGGCTTTATGGATAAGTAGGATAATATCTAATTATTAAGATATCTATTAGGGGATATATATCTAGTCCATCCTCTTCTTGATATATAATTATTCATACGTAGAGAGTTTTGTAACATAGAAAAAAGCTATCTTGACACCTTAGTCTTCTTCCATTGTTATTCCACTCTTGAAGCTTTTATTTTTAGTATAGTTTTTAGATTCCATTCAAGGTTTGCTCACGCCATAGCTTCATCCAACGTATATGACTTGGGATTCTTGGAGTGCATCTTTTGCAACCATTCTCCTCTTCTCTACCTACGGTAATATAAGCTTGTTTGTTTGTATTGCGATGATGAAGCTTGTCATGAGCTAAATCACTTTGTAGTTGGATTTCTCTTAGTTTGTAATGAACCTTGAGTAGCTTTTATATAATATTATGATGTTTGCGTTTCATTCCTTGCGTTATAATGCTTTCAACATTGTTTTGGGAATGATCAACTAGAATAAGGGGGACTTTGTGGGTACAGACATGGTTCACAAAGAGAACTCAAAGAATGATATGAATGAAAAACCATTTAAAGACATTTAAATGAAGTGTACTTAACCCTAGACATAGGGAAGTAATAGTTCATAAGGTAAATGCTGTAATGAACTTAATATACAGGGGTAAAACTTATTTAGAGCCTAGACATAGGAGTCTTGTAACATAGCCCTGACGATAGTGACTGAAAGGCACGCCACGATGGCCCTACAACATTTAACGATTCTGTAGCGCTACAGCGCTTAACGCTACAGCGTCTAATATTATAGAACACTACTCTTGGGAATTTACATAACTAATGAGCTATCCAACTCACTCTTAAATACTCTTAATTCAATACTGTTTTATCAAAACCCATTATGTTTACAACTCCACACTTTTATTTGTTACTTAACTTGTTCCATTAAATTGCTAATTGCTTAAACTACTAGATTAATTCCACTCCCTGTGGGAACGATCTCTATTTTATCACTGTATTACTTGCTGCGATTGTGTATACTTGCACATCTAATATTTCGCACAACAAGTTTTTGGCGCCGTTGCCGGGGATTGCATTTAATTTCCTTGTTTAAGTTGTTAGTAATTTTAGTGAAGGTTTTACACTGGTGTGTTGTTTCTTGATGTTACAGCGGTAGACGCTACAGCGCATGCCCAGGAGACACAGGTCCCAACCACCAGAGTTTGAGTTGGATCCAGAACCAGAAAGGAGATTTAGGAGACTGAGACAGCTTCAAAGTCTAAGACAGCTTAGACCCACAATGTCTGAACAAGGTGGCAGAACAAACTCAGGCAGAGGTACTACCCTGGGTGGTAGATTTAACCAGGGTAGAGGAAGATCTGATCCAGGAGGAAGAGGTAGAGGATATAACCCGCCCACTCCTACATTGCATAATGATGAAGACCGGTATAGGCAACAATTCATAAATCAAGGCCCAGCTGACATGGTAAATGACAGGGACAGACCCATGGGGGACTATGCTGTGTTTGATCCACTAACCATGGAGACAAGCATACCTAGGCCTATTCTTCAAACAGCTCAATTTGAGTTCAAACCCATGATGTTCCAGATGCTCCAAACAGTAGGTCAGTTTGGTGGTTCTCCACAAGAGGACCCATACCTACACTTGAAACACTTTTTGGAGGTTTGCAGTAACTTCATCATTCCAGGGGTAAGTGATGATGCATTCAGGCTAAAAAATTTTCCTTATTCCTTGAAAGATAGAGCAAAGGCCTAGTTAACTTCTCTAGAGCCTAACTCTATCCATACTTGGAATGAAATGACTGAGAAATTCTTGGCAAAATATTTTCCCCCTAGTAAAAATGCAAGAATGAGAAATGAAGTTACTGCATTCAAAAAAAAAAGATTCTGAAACACTATTTGAAGCCTGGGAGAGATGGAAAGAACTGTTGAGAAGATGTCCCCAGCATGGTATTCCAGTGATCATTCAGATGGAGACTTTTTACAATGGATTGGATCCCCATACCAGACTAATGCTTGATTCTTCTTCTGGTGGAGTACTACTGAAAACTTCCTATAATGAAGCTTGTGACTTAATAGATGACATTGCCACCAATAGCTACCAATGGCCCACAGAAAGGCTAGCTTTACAGAAAAAGGTAGCTGGTGTCCATGAAATTAGTGAAGTTTCAGCTCTGTCAGCTCAGGTTGCTTCCCTCACCAATATGATAAAAAGCATGAGTACCTTTAACGCTGCAGCGGTTACCGCTACAGCGCCCGTTAAGCCAATTATGACTGTTATAGAGCAAGCTGCTCCAGGTTCAACTAGCTGTGTTTATTGTGGGGGGAGAGCATCTCTATGAAAACTGTCCAGGTAATCCTGTCTCTGTGAATTTTGTGGGATTCAACAAGAATAATAATCCCTACTCAAATACTTATAATCCTGGTTGGAAGAATCACCCCAACTTCAGATGGGGAGCCAACAATGCTACAGTACCAACATACAGTGCTCCAGCAAATCCACCAGGATTCTCTGCTTAGAACTACCAAAGACAGAATACCCCTACTGTAGATAATTCATTGGAAGGTTTGTTAAAAGGCTTTATGAGTGACTGTAAGACAACCCTGAAAACTCATGAAGCTTCCATCAAAAACCTGGAAATACAAATGGGGCAAATAGCCAATGTTCTTACCCAGAGAATTAGTGGATCATTACCATCCACTACAGAAGCTTCAACTTCAAATACTACAGGGAAAGAGCATGTTAAAGCTATATCTTTAAGGAGTGGGAAAGATTTGACAGGACCATCAGCTGTTTCAGATGATGAAAAAAAACAAAAACTCTGAAAAACAAAAAGAACCCGCAACAGACGCTACATCGCCTAAACCTAACGCTACAGCGCCTGTGGCTGAAAAGATACCACCACCACCCAGAATTATTCCAACATATTCTGACCCTCCATACCCTCAAAGACTTCGAAAGGCTCAGGAAGACAAGCAGTTCAACAAATTCCTAGAAGTCCTCAAACAGTTGCATATTAATGTTCCTTTGGTGGAGGCTCTCCAACAAATGCCCAACTATGCAAAGTTTATGAAGGACGTGCTCACCAAGAGGAGAAGGCTTGGGGAGTTTGAAACTGTAGCAATGACTGGGGAGTGCAGCATGATGATGCAGAACAAGCTCCCACTTAAATCTAAGGATCCTGGCAGTTTCACTATTCCATGTTCCATTGGGAATTTCTACTGAGACCGTGCTCTATGTGATTTGAGTGCTAGCATAAATCTAATGCCCAAGTCAATATACACACAGCTAGGAGTGGGAACTGCCAGGCCTACCTCAGTCACTCTACAGCTAGCTGACAGGACCCTTGCTTATCCAGAAGGAATATTAGAAGATGTTCTAATCAAAGTGAACAAAGTTGTATTCCTAGTGGACTTTGTTATTCTGGATTTTGAAGCTGATAAAGAAGTGCCTATAATATTGGGGAGGCCATTCCTGGCTACTGGAAGAACTCTGATAGATGTGCAAAGAGGAGAATTGACCATGAGAGTCAATGACCAAGAAGTCAGATTCAATGTCCTCAATGCCATGAAGTTTCCAGACCCCAATGCAGAAGAGTGCTTATTTGTGACTGCCCTTGACCAAGTTGTTCAGGATCATTTCTAGGACAGCACTGATCATCTGGAGCAGTTATTAAACAGCACTGAAGATTCAGAATCTGACTCAGAAATTGCAGAAGAGGTGGAACTAACAACAAAGGAGATTTGGGCAAGGAAGTATGAATCTCTAGAGCAAGATTCTGACATTAAGGAGAATCTGCCTTCTACTGAACAGCCACCTACTCTTGATCTGAAGGAGTTGCCTACCCATCTCAAGTATGCATATCTGGGAGAAAATAGCACTTTGCCAGTTATAATAGCTTCTGATCTTTCTGAACAACAAGAGCAAGATTTGATTGATACACTGCTCAGACATAAAAGAGCAATTGGGTGGCAGATGTCTGATATTAAGGGAATAAGTCCCACCATCTGAATGCACATGATGGTGTTAGAAGAAGACTCGAAGAACTGCATTGAAGGGCAAAGGAGGCTGAACCCTATCATGAAAGAGGTGGTGAAGAAAGAGATCATCAAGTGGTTGGATGCAGGTATTGTTTATTCTATCTCAAACAGTGCATGGGTTAGTCCTATGCAGTGTGTTCCAAAGAAGGGAGGGGTAACAGTAATCACAAATGAAGTAAATGAACTGCTGCCAACCAGGAAGGTAACAGGATGGAGGATATGCATGGATTACAGGAGGTTGAACGGTTACAAGGAAAGACCATTTCCCATTGCCTTTTATTGACCAAATGCTGGATAGACTTTCAGGTAAAGAATTTTATTGCTTTCTTGATGGTTACTCTGGTTATAATCAAATAGAAATAATCCCTGAAGACCAGCAAAAGACTACATTCACATGCCCATATGGCACCTTTGCATTTAGGAGGATGCCATTTGGATTGTGTAATGCACCTGCCACTTTTCAGAGGTGTATGATGGCAATTTTCTCTGACTTCATTGAGAGATCCATGGAAGTTTTCATGGATGATTTCTCTGTGTTTGGGGAAACATTCCATTTGTGCTTATCCAACTTGGAAAAAATTCTGATTAGGTGTGAAGAAACAAACCTTGTGCTAAATTGGGAAAAGGCCACTTTATGGTGCAAGAGGGAATTGTTTTTGGTCACAGAATATCCAAGAAGGGGCTGGAAGTGAACAAGGCCAAGATAGAGGTCATTGAGAAGCTACCTCCTCCAACAAACATTAAGGGCATAAGAAGCTTTTTGGGCATGCTGGATTCTATAGGAGGTTCATCAAAGATTTTTCAAAAATCTCCAAACCCGTGTCAACTGCTACAGCATGATGTCCCTTTCATATTTGATGAACAATGCATGCAAGCCTTCCAGAAACTGAAGAAAGCTCTAATAACTGCACCTGTTATTATAGCTCCTGACTGGAGTAAGCCTTTTGAGCTTATGTGTGATGCTAGCGACTTTGCCATTGGAGCTGTGCTTGGGCAAAGGTATGATAAAATTTTCCATTCAATTTATTATGCTAGTAGAACACTTGTAGAGGCTCAACTGAATTACACAGTTACTGAAAAGGAATTATTGGCTGTTGTCTTTGCATTTGACAAGTTTAGATCGTACTTGGTTGGTACAAAAGTAATTGTTTTCACTGACCATTCTGCCATCAAGTACTTGATCACAAAAAAAAATGCAAAGCCAAGGCTAATACGGTGGGTTCTACTACTCCAAGAGTTTGATTTAGAAATTAGAGATAAAAAGGGAGTGGAGAACCAAGTTGCTGATCATCTATCTAGAATAGAAAGAGAAAATGCAGGTACAGCAGGAGGAGAGATCAAAGAACACTTTCCAGATGAACAGCTATTGGCAAAAGCTACTGAAGCATCAACCGCTGCAGCGGTTAGCGCTAAAATGCTAGACGCTGTAGCGCCTGAACCTGCAACACCTTGGTATGCTGACATAGCAAATTTTTTAGTAAGCAAGGTGGTGCCTGTTGAGATGAACTATCAGCAGAAGAGAAGGTTCTTCCACACAGTGAAACAATATTATTGGGATGAACCTTTTCTCTACAAGAAATGCCAAGACCAATTGATGAGGAGATGCCTTGCAGAGGAAGAGCAAGATCATGTGCTACAGCACTGCCATTCTGCACCATGTGGTGGACATTTTGGTGGGATCAGAACTGCTGCAATGGTATTGCAATCAGGTTACTATTGGCCTACACTTTTTAAAAATGGTCAAGACTTTGTAAAAGGCTGTGATTGATGCCAGAGAACTGGGAACATATCAAGCAGGCATGAGATGCCATTAACAAACATCTTAGAGATAGAACTCTTTGATGTTTGGGGAATGGATTTCATGGGACCTTTCCCCCCTTCTCATAGAAGTCTGTACATCCTTGTAGCTGTGGATTATGTTTCAAAATGGGTAGAAGCTGTTGCTCTACCCAATAATGATGCAAAGTCTGTGAGCAAATTTTTGTTGAAAAATATATTTACAAGGTTTGAAACTCCAAGAGCCATTATAAGTGATGAGGGTTCTCATTTCTGTAATAAATTACTTGAGACTCTCTTGGCTAAATATGGAGTCAAGCATGAAATTGTCACTGCTTACCACCCACAAACTAGTGGTCAGACTGAGTTATCTAATAGAGAAATAAAGAGAATGCTGGAGAAAATGGTAGGGCCTACAAGAAAGAATTGGACAATCCATCTAGATGATGCATTGTGGGCCTATATGACTGCTTTTAAAACACCTCTAGGGATGTCTCCTTATAGGTTGGTTTATGGAAAATCCTGTCACTTACCAATTGAGCTCCAACACAAAGCCCATTGGGCATTGAAAAAACTCAATTTTGACTACAAGGAAGCAGGAGGTGCTAGATTGCTTCAATTGAATGAATTAGAAGAAATTAGGCACTTTGCCTATGAAAATGCAGCAATCTACAAAGAAAAAACTAAAGTATGGCATGACCAGAAATTGCTCAAAAGGGAGCTGACTGAAGGAGGGGATGTGTTGTTGTTCAACTCCAGATTAAAATTGTTTCCTGGAAAGTTGAAGTCTAGGTAGTCTGTGTAACACCCAAAATCTACCCGGCAAATTACTAAATAAATCAGAGTTTCAAAAATCATTTTGAGCGCTACAGTTTTCAACCGAAATTCGCCAACGAAATCATACTTCAAAAATAACTGACTTTCATTTAACATGCAGCGGAAAAATCAAGGGTTCAACTTAACGATAAAACTCCAAAAGGTTCACAACATGAATAGTCATAACGGCCATAAACTTAAGTTCAACAAATGTAAGGACATAAGGAATATAAATGAGCGTTCATCCGCCCGAGTGCTACTTATCAGAGCGACGACACCGACCCGACTATATGAAGGTACTCCGCCTTCATTCGCTATTACCTGCACGTTACCAACATAGGGGTAACATTCAAACAGAATGTGTGAGATATCACACTATCTAATAAATCGTATGAAAAGCAATATGCATTCGGCAAGGTCATCACATTCATCTCATCACAAATAGTCACATAATTTCACTAGTCAATCATGCAGTATGGAATGCACATGCATGCGGTACCGAGTCACAACGCTGGCCATAGGCCTAAATCACAACGCTGGCCGAAGCCTAATCCACAACGCTGGCCGAAGCCTAATCCACATGATATGCATGCGACGCAACGGGTATGCACAACATGTCAAACACAATCACATATCGGCACAACAACAACGTAAATCACCACACTGGCCATAGGCCTACGACATAAAATCATGACAACGATGCAATACACAACACTGGCCATAGGCCTACGACACCAAATCACAACAACGACGTAAGATGGGACGCCAACAGCAATAACAACATTTAACAACATCAACGGCAACGACATAATCCACGCTCATATATATGGGCAATCCAACGTATGTAACAATCGACTAACATGGTTAACATCAATATCATTAACAATAACATCATTAACAACAACATCCAACGACCACAACGAAACGACATGATAGAGGGCGCAAAGGGCGCCAACACCCATTCACAAAATAGATCGTTTTGCCTTAAAAATAGAATATTCAGTTAGGCCTCTGAATAAGCTTTCCAACGCATTTTAAAACATTTCAATCGTGTTCCTGGATCAAAGGATATCGCTGAAATGAAAACAGGGAACGCAACACAAATCCAGAAACTGGCGCCCATAGGGGATCCTGGCGCCCAGCAACACAGCAACAGAGAAACTGGCGCAGGAAGGGGATCCTGGCGCCCAGCAACACAGAAACTGGCGCAGGAAGGGGATCCTGGCGCCCAGCAACACAGCAACACAGAAACTGGCGCAGGAAGGGGATCCTGGCGCCCAGGGGAGCAACGCAACACATAAAAACTGGCGCAGGCAGAAACTAGCACCCAGGGGAGGGGATCCCAGTGACATTTCAGAATACGCAACCTGGCAACCAAAACTCAACACCAATGACATCCAGGCAACACAACTATATGGAACCACAACTTAGGAACGCAACACGGGTAGCCAAAATTAGGCGCCCTTGGCGCCCAGGCACAGGGAACCTGGCGCAGGAATCAGGAACACACATACAGGGGCAGGCGCCCATGGCCAGGGTGCCACTTTCCGCAATCAGCAACAACACAAACAGGTACTGGGCGCCATGGGCGCCAGTTCCAGCCACAGCAACACAGACAGCAACACAAATAGGGGTACTGGGAACATCATTCATATGACAATTAAATCAACAAGGTCATGTAACACATAGGAATTCATATGCATGCAAAATCATCATCAAGACATCATGTATTCACATAGCAATTCAAATCATATAGAAAGATAACATGAGCATATATTGTAATTCGCAAGTCAAAACCCTAACCCCCACATATGACCCCTTCATAGGACCTGTTGGGTAGATAGAACCCCACCCTTACCTTTGCTATAGAAGACCACGAATTCCTTGTCTCTCTCTTCCTCCTAGTCGCAATCCCTCTCCACTCTAGTCTTGATTCACGCCCCTTTTCTCCTTCTTTCTCTCTTGTGATTAGCGCACCTCTTCTTCTCTTCTCACCCTCTAGCCGTCGCCCTCTCTCTATTCTCCCTTAGATTAGGTTTTTCTTTTCTTTCTAACCATGACTTGAAACCCTAACTTAACCCCTATTCGACTTACTCACTCACCTAGGGCTTTCTCATTAGTCTAATGACTTAATCATGGGCCTCCACTTAGCTACTTATAATTCGCCACTACTAACCCTATCATGTACCAACGCATTAAAATATAATAGACATATATTATTTCTAATATTCTATCACATAAAATCCCTAAATAATTTCTATTATTTTCTCAAGACCCAAACCCTAGACAATTAATTAAATAAATAAATGGATAAATATTTTTGGGGCGTTACAACTCTCCCCCACTTAAAAGAATTTTGTCCTCGAAATTTTTTACCTGCCAACGCGAACACCCTTCCACTAGCTCGCTCCTTCTTCGGCTTCGGACACTGATTACTGATGTGCCCTTCTTCGTTGCAGTTGAAACAAATCATTCCCTTATGCATACATGCGGGCGCTTCATGCCCAGGCTTGCCACAACGATAACACCTCGTATCCCCAATGTTGCATGCAGCTTTCTTGTGACCATCTTTGCCACATTTGAAACACACAATACCAGTAGGAGCTTCTCCCCCACTAGCCTTCTGGTCCTCAGCGACTCTCGATCCACCTCTTCCAGCCGGAACATCATACGGCTTCCCCCGATCCTGACGCTTGTCCTTCTTCTCACCCATAATCTTGCGATGCGCATTGCTGTCTTCCTCAAAAATCCTGCAGCTATCTATCAGGTCAGCGAACACACGGATCTTTTGGTAACCAATTGCCTTTTTAACTTCAGGCCTCAAACCATTCTCGAACTTAATACATTTAGAGAACTCAGCTGTAGCCCCACTATAGTGTGGGTAGAATTTCGCCAGCTCCACGAACTTCGCCGCATACTCAGTCACAGACATGCCACCTTGCTTCAGCTCTAAAAACTCTATCTCATTCTTCCCTCGGACATCTTCCAGAAATATTTCATCAGAAACTCTCTGCTGAACACCTCCCAAGTAACCTCCTCCTGTGCAGACTCTAACCTCTGTCTAGTAGCCAACCACCAATTGTCGGCCTCCTCTGCCAACGTGTGCGTACCAAAACGGACCTTCTGCTCCCCAGTGCAGTCCATCACTCTAAAAATTCTCTCAATCTCCTTTAACCAGGCCAAAGCTCCACCTGGATCATCATACTTGCCCTTGAAAGTGGGCGGATTCTCTCTCTGGAATGTAGTCAGACTCCGAAACCCAACGTTCTCTCCAGCATTCTACTGATTCTGCACGGCCTGAGCCATGGCAGCCAAGGCAGCAGCAATCGCAGTGTCGTTTCTCCCCGCCATCTCAATTCAAAGCTACAACAGAAACAACAGTTAGGATGAAAGACAATAGTTGGTCGCTAATTGACACAACGACTCGACGACTTGGCCTGACGGACAAACCTGGCTCTGATACCACTATTGTAACACCCAAAATCTACCCGGCAAATTACTAAATAAATCAGAGTTTCAAAAATCATTTTGAGCGCTACAATTTTCAACCGAAATTCGCCAACGAAATCATACTTCAAAAATAACTGACTTTCATTTAACATGCAGCGGAAAAATCAAGGGTTCAACTTAACGATAAAACTCCAAAAGGTTCACAACATGTATAGTCATAACGGCCATAAACTTAAGTTCAACAAATGTAACGACATAAGGAATATAAATGAGCGTTCATCCGCCCGAGTGCTACGTATCAGAGCGACGACACCGACCTGACTATATGAAGGTACTCCGCCTTCATTCGCTATTACCTGCACGTTACCAACATAGGGGTAACATTCAAACAGAAGGGGTGAGATATCACACTATCTAATAAATCGTATGAAAAGCAATATGCATTCGGTCAGGTCATCACATTCATCTCGTCACAAATAGTCACATAATTTCACTAGTCAATCATGCAGTATGGAATGCACATGCATGCGGTACCGAGTCACAACGCTGGCCATAGGCCTAAATCACAACGCTGGCCGAAGCCTAATCCACAACGCTGGCCGAAGCCTAATCCACATGATATGCATGCGACGCAACGGGTATGCACAACACTGGCCATAGGCCTACGACATAAAATCATGACAACGACGCAATACACAACACTGGCCATAGGCCTACGACACCAAATCACAACAACGACGTAAGATGGGACGCCAACAGCAATAACAACATTTAACAACATCAACGGCAACGACATAATCCACGCTCATATATATGGGAAATCCAACGTATGTAACAATCGACTAACATGGTTAACATCAATATCATTAACAATAACATCATTAACAACAACATACAACGACCACAACGAAACGACATGATAGAGGGCGCAAAGGGCGCCAACACCCATTCACAAAATATATCGTTTTGCCTTAAAAATAGAATATTCAGTTAGGCCTCTGAATAAGCTTTCCAAGCATTTTAAAACATTTCAATCGGGTTCCTGGATCAAAAGATATCGCTGAAATGAAAACAGGGAACGCAACACAAATCCAGAAACTGGCGCCCATAGGGGATCCTGGCGCCCAGCAACACAGCAACACAGAAACTGGCGCAGGAAGGGGATCCTGGCGCCCAGGGGAGCAACGCAACACAGAAAAACTGGCGCCCAGGGGAGGGGGCCCAGTGACATTTCAGAATACGCAACTTAGCAACCAAAACTCAGCACCAATGACATCCAGGTAACATAACTATACGGAACCACAACTTAGGAACGCAACACGGGCAGCCAAAATTAGGCGCCCTTGGCGCCCAGGCACAGGGAACCTGGCGCAGGAATCATGAACACACACACAGGGGCAGGCGCC
Source organism: Astragalus membranaceus (assembly GCA_039519185.1). Taxonomy (NCBI): domain Eukaryota; kingdom Viridiplantae; phylum Streptophyta; class Magnoliopsida; order Fabales; family Fabaceae; genus Astragalus; species Astragalus membranaceus. Next base: position 126,036,096 of record CM076848.1, on the reverse strand, counting down.
CATGGCCAGGGCGCCACTTTCAGCAATCAGCAACAACACAAACAGGTACTAGGCGCCAGTTCCAGCCACAGCAACACAGACAGCAACACAAATAGGGGTACTGGGAACATCATTCATATGACAATTAAATCAACAAGGTCATGTAACACATAGGAACTCATATGCATGCAAAGTCATCATCAAGACATCATGTGTTCACATAGCAATTCAAATCATATAGAAAGATAACATGAGCATATATTGTACTTCGCAAGTCAAAACCCTAACCCCCACATATGACCCCTTCATAGGACCTATTAGGTAGATAGAACCCCACCCTTACCTTTGCTATAGAAGACCACGAATTCTTTGTCTCTCTCTTCCTCCTAGTCGCAAGCCCTCTCCACTCTAGTCTTGATTCACGCCCCTTTTCTCCTTCTTTCTCTCTTGTGATTAGCGCACATCTTCTTCTCTTCTCACCCTCTAGCCGCCGCCCTCTCTCTATTCTCCCTTAGATTAGGTTTTTCTTTTCTTTCTAACCATGACTTGAAACCCTAACTTAACCCCTATTCGACTAACTCACTCACCTTGGGCTTTCTCATTAGTCTAATGACTTAATCATGGGCCTCCACTTAGCTACTTATAATTCGCCACTACTAACCCTATCATGTACCAACACATTAAAATATAATAGACATATATTATTTCTAATATTCTATCACATAAAATCCCTAAATAATTTCTATTATTTTCTCAAGACCCAAACCCTAGACAATTAATTAAATAAACAAATGGATAAATATTTTCGGGGCGTTACAGTCTGGCCCATTTAAATTGGTGAAAATATATAACCATGGGGCAGTAGACCTCTATGATCCAGCAACTAACACTACCTTTAAAGTTAATGGTCAGAGGGTCAAGCAATACTTTGGTGGAGATGTGGTAAGAAACAAAACCACAATTGAGTTCAAAGATCTCTAATTAAAAGAGAAAGTCTGGCTGCAGACTCTTAAAGCAAGCGCTCTTGGGAGGCACCCCAAGGATTTTAACAAATTTTCTGTTCTGTTGTGTTCTTATGTCTGCAGGAAATTTCAGGTATTAGGTTTAGCGCTGCAGCGTTCACCCGTTGCAAAGGCGCTCCAGCGGTTGTTATTGAAGGACCTGACCAGAGTCAAACAATAAAATAAACTGTTCTTAACTCAATGATGACGTGGCAACTTTCAGAACCTTATCCTGACTGCTCCTGCAGCAGTGAATAGCACTCAACCACTTTACTTTTTCTCTCTCTCCCATCACTCACTCACAACGGTCACTTCTCCTTTCCCCACGCACGCATTTACTATTGCGTTTTCAAAACCGCCTTCAACACCCCACTTGCAAGCCATAACCGTCTTCACTGTTACACTCACAGCCATATCCCTTTCTTCTCTCTTCTTTCCAACGCAGAACTCAACAATTTCCAACAAGACTTAACCGTCCAATCCCCAGCGTTTTTGAAACCAAACACAGTGCCATGACTAAAAAGCAAACAGCAGCTAAGAGTTCTGGTAAAGGAGCCAACATGAGCCCAGAACCATCTAAACCGACCAAAGCAACCCTAGATTCTCAAAGATTTTGGAAGATGGAGTTCATAGCAGAGAGGGGTTTCAAAACGGATAGGCTAAATTATAGTTTTGGTCCCCTTATTTTCAAAAATTCAGACATTTGGTCCCCCTATTTTAAAACTCAGACATTTGGTCCCCCAATTTTAAAAAATCAAAGACATTTAGTCCCAAGAGGAATTTTCAGTTTTTTATGGCTAATAATCAAAGACATTTGGTCCCTCAATTTTAAAAAATCAAAGACATTTGGTCCCCCAATTTTAAAAAATCAAAGACATTTGGTCCCTCTTTGGACTAAATGTCTTTGATTTTTTAAAATTAGGGGACCAAATGTCTGAGTTTTAAAATAGGGGGACCAAATGTCTGAATTTTTGAAAATAGGGGGACCAAAACTATAATTTAGCCAAACGGATAAAGCTCCTGAGGCCTTCACAAGCGCTGTCACAGCACTTGGTTGGGAAAGTTTCACCAAGCACCGTAAGGAGTACCTGATTTCGTTGGTCAGGGAATTTTATGCTGGTATAGAGGAACCCAAAGATGGAAAGCCCCAAACCTACTCAGTTGTTAGGGGTGGAATTGTTAACTTCAACGCAAGGGCCATCAACGATCTTTTCCACCTTGGATACCATGGAAAATCTCTGGAAAACAAGGTACAGACCTGGGGAGATGCTGAAATGGAGGGAGTCAGAGAAAGAATCTGTGTTGAAGGGGATAAATGGGATAAGTTTGGTGCTGAGTACAAGATAAAGAAGGCTTATTTGTTTGAGGAAGCTAACTTGTGGTGCAGCTTCATTAAGCACTCCCTGTTACCTACTTCTCACACAACTTTTGTGGAGAAAGAAAGGCTGATAGTCATTGATGCAATCATGGCTGGTGAGAAGATCGATGTGGGGAAGTTAATTGCAAGGGAAATAGAAAAGTGCAGAATCAAAAAGGGAGGTAATCTTTACTTTCCCTGCCTGATCACTGATTTATGTTTAGGTGCTGATGTTGAGGTAAAAATGAAGGAAGAAAAGATATCCCCCCAGGGAGAATTCCCTTGTGTTTTTAAGGCAAAGCAGAAGCCTGCCGCTACAGCGTCTGTTGACTCTGTAGCGCTACAGCGGTTGGCGCTGAGGCAACAGGCTCTCTGTCATTTTGTTAGGGACAAGTTTGAGTGGGAGAAGGCAATGTATGCCCAGATCTCAAAAGGTAAAGCCTCTGTTCCACCCCCTGAATTCCCTGAATGGCTAATGGACGAAGAGCCATCAAAAAGGGTGGAACCTGAGAAAAGCAAGGCTGAGAAAAAGAAACAAGTGAAGAGCCCAGTCAAGAAACCAGTAAAGAGCCCGGTAAAAAGGGTAAGAAAAGTGATTGTAGAGGAAGAAAGCCTGGAATCTGAGGAAATGGAAGAAATTAGTGAGGATGATGAGCAAGAAACAATTGCTGTGATGAAAGAAATGGAAAAACAGGATGATGAAGAGTCATTAGGTGAGGAAACTGAAAGTGGTGAAGAAACTGAATCTACAAAAGATGAAGAGGTAGAGGAAATTCAGTGTGACCCAACCCCTAGCCCCAAGAAACCACAATCCCCACCATCAATCCCCACCCCCATCCCTGAGCCAGCCAAGCAACCACCACAAGAACAACCTGAACAACAGCAACCCCAAGAACAAGAAGAACAACCTGAGGCCCAAATTCTGAAAGCCAAGAAAGCACAAAAGTCTTTTGCTAAGACAAAGAAATCCCAGGGAGTCAAGTTGGCTGAGCACCCACAAGAAGGTGTTCAGTCAGTAGGCACTACAGTGGCTAATGCTGCAGCGTCTAGCGACGCTAATCCTGATGAGGTTCATGCAGAAAAGGAGGCTAGTGAAAAGACTTGCGAAGAAGAGGGTGCAGAAGAGTTGGTGCAACTGAAAGAGCAGAAGGAAGGAGGAGAGAAAAAAGAGAAAGGTGAAGAAGCAACAAGCGCTACAGCGTATACCGCTGTAGCGGTGGAAAAACCTAAACCACCCACACCAAAGAAGAAAGGTGCCAGGGCAGCACCAATTGCCCCTTCCAGGGCCAGCAAACGCCTGAAGGCAGGGGCAATCTAAGGCAAGTGTTAGTGGCTGTTTAAGCCTAATGTTGTACTTTGTGGTGTATTTTGTATTATCTTTTGTTTAAGGTCTCTCCCTTTTTGCCACGCATGAAGCAGTGAGGACACTGCTAACTTTTAAAGTCTGGGGGGAGGACCTTGTGGTTAATTATGTGTTGTTAAGTACAAACATGTCTTTTTAATTATAATTAATTAGTATTATGCCATGTTATGTTTGTTTAAATATAAGAGATAAGTAGTTGCACTTTTTAAATTTTAAAGTAACAAAAATTTAACTTATGTGGCTAAATTAAATGGTGACTGAATGTTTTTGAGAAAAGTAGCCATGTGTTTTCAATGAAATAGTTTTAAGTGCTGCTTTTACACTAAAACTCCAAACTTATGCAAAGAACTTAGTTAGCTAGGGATCATCCAAGGCTGAAATTAGTCCTAGTTAACCAAGGAATAGTCAAGTTTTGACTAAAAAGTGAGAGTTGTTTTTGAAGCTAAGTTTGGGGGTGCATCGGTTATGTTAAGGCTAGGCATTAAGATGATAGTAGGTCCGTGCAATAAGAAAAATATAATGAAAGATGGTCAAGACAATTGTTGCAAAGTGCCCAAGAAAAATATAATGCCGAACTGTTCCAAAATGCAGAAAAACAAAAGAAAAATCAAAAGAAAGAATGCAAATAAGGAGTTCAGCAGTAAATGCAGTAACTGATTTTGTTCATCAAACCACTAGTGTTGTAGCGTTAAGCGCTACAACGGTAAGAAAGCACCAAATCAAAACTTAGTGCACTGACTGAATATCTGAAATACCTAATTAAAGCCCTTTGTTGTGCTTTGAAGCCCCCCATTGCTTATGAGAATTTGTTAATCCACTCTGTCTTTTGAAAAAATTCTTTGCCTACTCCAAAAGAAGGCTACTCTATCCAAAACCTAAGAGAAATGCTGAAACTAGCTAGGATCTGAGCTAAGCCTTGAAGTCACACACTCACATTTGAGCAGCATTGATTCTATTTGATATAAAAACACATTGCTTTGTGAGGAGGTTCACAATAATTTGAAATGATGGCCTAGCATGAGTAAATTTTTAAGAAATCCTATTTAATTTAAAAGCTGCAGCTAGTTATACTTTTAAGCTTACTTGTGAGTTTGTTTTCTTGTCTTGTTCAAGTGTCATTACTTGAGGACAAGCAATGGTTTAAGTTTGGGGGTGTGATAACTCATATTTATATAAGTTATTTATGCCCTTACTACATAAATCAAACTGAGTTCTCAAGTAATTTTAGTACTTTCATATGTAAATATGTAATTGAATGTATTAACATAGGTTTAGACTTAATTTCATAAATATTGGGCATAATAGATGCCTTTGTGAATATTTTGATGTTTTGCCTGAGCGCTGCAGCGGTAGGCCAGCAGTAAGCGCTACAGCGCTAAGGAACCTGCACCACTTGGATATTTGTGAAGCCACTTGCTGAATGATGAGTCATCAATCTGATCCTCTTCTTCTCAGCATGACATTTTGACCTCCAAGTGGGTGCAAAAATACACTTGGCGCCTCCTAATTGAAGCCCATGTGATAGTTGGTGATTTTAATCATCACACCTTTTTGTAAAGTGGTTTTATGGATAAGTAGGATAATATCTAATTATTAAGATATCTATTAGGGGATATATATCTAGTCCATCCTCTTCTTGATATATAATTATTCATACGTAGAGAGTTTTGTAACATAGAAAAAAGCTATCTTGACACCTTAGTCTTCTTCCATTGTTATTCCACTCTTGAAGCTTTTATTTTTAGTATAGTTTTTAGATTCCATTCAAGGTTTGCTCACGCCATAGCTTCATCCAACGTATACGACTTGGGATTCTTGGAGTGCATTTTTTGCAACCATTCTCCTCTTCTCTACCTACGGTAATATAAGCTTGTTTGTTTGTATTGCGATGATGAAGCTTGTCATGAGCTAAATCACTTTGTAGTTGGATTTCTCTTAGTTTGTAATGAACCTTGAGTAGCTTTTATATAATATTATGGTGTTTGCGTTTCATTCCTTGCGTTATAATGCTTTCAACCTTGTTTTGGGAATGATCAACTAGAATAAGGGGGCTTTGTGGGTACAGACATGGTTCACAAAGAGAACTCAATGAATGATATGAATGACAAACCATTTAAAGACATTTAAATGAAGTGTATTTAACCCTAGACATAGGGAAGTAATAGTTCATAAGGTAAATGCTGTAATGAACGTAATATACAGGGGTAAAACTTATTTAGAGCCTAGACATAGGAGTCTTGTAACATAGCCCTGACGATAGTGACTGAAAGGCACGCCACCATGACGCTACAGCGTTTAACGATTCTGTAGCGCTACAGCGCTTAACGCTACAGCGTATAATATTATAGAACACTACTCTTGGGAATTTACATAACTACTGAGCTATCCAACTCACTCTTAAATACTCTTAATTCAATACTGTTTTATCACAACCCATTATGTTTACAACTCCACACTTTTATTTGTTACTTAACTTGTTCCATTAAATTGCTAATTGCTTAAACTACTAGATTAATTCCAATCCCTGTGGGAACGGTCTCTATTTTATCACTGTATTACTTGCTGCGATTGTGTATACTTGCACATCTAATATTTCACACAACAGTGCGTTAACACCGAACTCCCAGGAATAAAGCCCCCTGACCCCATTCCTGAGAGGAAACAGACTAACTGGAAGAAGTACTGTCGCTATCACCGAAGTAGCGGTCATGACACAAATCAGTTTATCCCTTTGAAGAATGATATAGAAGAGTTGATCAGGAAGGGCAGGTTCACTCAGTACGTCAAGAAGGATGAAGGTCGAACACACGCTCGATCTCCGAGGAAAGGCAAAGAGGTAGTCAATGACATCGAAAAAGGTACAAAGATGGAAGAAAGTGACTCCGATCAAGACATAGATAAACCTAAGAGCTCTAGCCGCCCAGTGGTAATGGTTACTTTTGGAGGATACCCCGTTTAGGGCGGAGCAACTAAGAAAACAATGAAGAGAAAGTGGTGAGAAATAATGAGTATCGCCGACTCTACTCCTACCAGGGCATCCAATAACCGTCCTACTCTACAATTCAATGACAAAGACTTGGTCGATGGCAAGCCTGTCCAACACATCCCACTGATCACAATGTTGTAAAAACCGGACCGAACCGGATGGTTCAACCAATTGAACTGGATACTCGGGTGGTTGGTTCAACCCCATTTGAACCATATGTCAATTGAACCGCAAAGAACCGGACATGACCGGATTGAACCGTGGTTCAACCGCTTTGAACCACCAATTAGCCCGGATTGAACCATTTGAACCATGACCCGGAAATCTCTCCGATTCAATCTCTGGTACGGTTTTCAAAACATTGACTGATCATTCAGGCTGTGATGGCAAATTTCGATGTAAGAAGAATCTTGGTGGACCTGGGGAGCTCAACCGATATCATATTTGAAGATCTCCTCCCAGTCATTGGGCTCTCTAAGAAGGATATCATCCCTTATCAAGGGGCCGACCTTTCCAGATTCAATGGATGCAAAATCAGACCCCTGGGCTACATTGAGCGGATGGTCACTTATGGTGAAGATCCGCTAACCCGAACGGTTAAAACTCCATTCTTGGTCCTTCTCTTACCCGTCAGTTAACAACTGCATCATAGGAAGGCCCACGCTAGGGATCCTAGAGGCAGTCGCCTCTACAGTCCATCTCAAAATGAAGTTCTACTCAGCCACAGACAAAGTAATCACCGTCAAGGCCGACTTGGGTGCAGCGAAAAGGTGTCACTTCCTATCCCTCAAAAGAGAAAAGAAATAATAGCTCGGGGAAACTGCAAACGCAAGAGCGGAAGGCAAGGAGCCCAATACTAATCATGTAGGAGCAGTTAAAAACAGGAAAAAACAACTAAAGACAGCAACGAGCTCGATTACCATCCCATCAGCAAGCGAAGACAGTAAGAAAAAAATAGTCGGAAGGCAAGCCGAGGCACTCCAACTAACCATAGTACTTGAAGAGCGAATTACAGCATGCTCAAGTGTTTAGAACCCCCAAAGCTGTACGACTATGTTAAAGTTTTTAAGTCAAGATTAAATGAAGTTATTAGCCATCCCATCAATTCTTACAACCTAAAACGAGAAAACCTCCATATGAAGGAACATCATCAATCAAAGTTAAAATGTGATAACTCTACAGCCGAGTTGGCACTAAGTCGTCTAATTGGCTAACCGAGCTCAAGGAGTTCAAAGTCGCATTTTTTCAAAGTTTAAATGCGATAACTCACCAGTCGAGTTAGCACCAAGTCGATCTACTTGGCTAACCGAGCCCAAGGAGTTCAAAGTCGCATTCTTCAAAGTTAAAATACGATAACTCTACAGCCGAGTTTGCACCAAGTCGATCTACTTGGCTAACCGAGCTCAAGGAGTTCGAAGTCGCATTTTTCAAAACTAAAATGTGATAACTCCACAGCCGAGTTAGCACCAAGTCGATCTACTTGGCTAACCAAGATCAAGGAGTTTGTAGTCACATTCTTCAAAGTTTAAATGCGATGACTCTACAGCCGAGTTAGCACCAAGTCGATCTACTTGGCTAACCGAGCTTGAGGAGTTCAAAATCGCATTCTTCAAAGTTAAAATGCGATAACTCTACAGCCGAGTTAGCACCAAGTCGTTCTACTTGGCTAACCAAGCTCAAGGAGTTCGAAGTCGCATTCTTCAAAACTTAAATGCGATAACTCCACAACCGAGTTAGCCCCAAGTCGATCTACTTGGCTAACCGAACTCAAGGAGTTCTGATGAGGACATGGAACACCAAGATGCCCTTCAAAGTTTAGGAGGTCCAATGACTAGGTCAAGGGCCAGGAGAGTCCAAAAAAGTTTAGTCCAATTCATAACCAAGGCAATGTCAAATGAGGGCAAATACGTAATTGCACCAAAAACCATGCTTGTCATACAAGCTATGGAGGAGGCGCAAGTTACATGACAAAAAGGCATCCAAGTCATTTTATTCTAATTAAATAAAATTGAATGTGACCAATTGATATTTGGAAACAATGCACTTAGTTAATTTTTGGTGTGTTTAATCCACTTTAAGTGGTGTAGTGAGTCACATATTCCGTATGTGATGATGGAGTCAATAATTGTTGCAATCAATGGAAGACATTCATGACAATCAAAGCAAAGGAATTACAAGACAAAGGGATAAATACAATCAAATGAAGACATTCATGACAATCAAAGCCAAAGAGTTACAAGACAAAGGAATAAATGCTACAGCACCTCATTATTGGAGCATTATGGAGTGTAATTCCCATTAAGTTGTGCTTGTGTAACCTTTCCTAGTCTTGAATTGCTTGTAATTGATTTTTATTACACTAGCCTAGGATTCTATCTTGCTAATTTCGAAAATCCCTAGCTAGAAGAGTTGTAATAGCTTTTGGTCTTCTTTTTGTTGTAACAACAAAGCACTCTTCTTACTACAAATAGAGGGTGTAAGTGTGATTGAATGTTAACAAATATTTTATCCATATTTTGAGTTCATACTCTCTAGGTTATGGATTGAACCATTTTATTTGATCTTTATCAAGAAATCCTTTTCTTGTGGTGATCCTCACATTCATAGGCTTATCCTAGTCTTTGATTAGACAAGGTGGCGCCCTTTATCTTCATTCCATTTTCTTCACAAAAATCACCAAGAATACTATCTATTGTTGAGCATATTTTTTTTCCATTTCCTTAAACCCACGAAATTCCTTTTCATTTCCTTTCCCATAATTCATCTTTTACAAAAAAAAAAAAATAGAAAAAAATACAAGTTACATCCAGGACCCCAAATTGAAAAGCTAAGAATCGGCCAAATTTCAAACAAGGTGGCCATCATTTGGTAATCAAAGCAAGGTTCTAGTTTGTTCAACAATTTCAGCTTTTGTTTTTATTGTTGTTTGCGTTTAAAAAAAATCGAAAAAAAAAAAAAATTCTGGTTGTTTTTTTTCTTCCTTACCCTAAATTTTATTCTTTTTTGTTCTAATCCCTCAAACTTTGTTTTCAAGACTTTTCCTTTCCAAGCTTTTTGTGTGTGTGGATTATTATTTGAAATTGTTTTCTTTGTTATTTATCATAGTCTGGTTTCTTTAAAGAACTGTGAGAGTCATGGAGCCTCAAAATAGATTACTTTTAGAAGCCCTCACGGCAAAAATGAAAGAACTTTTGAAAGAGGAAGTGGACGGTATACATGAAAGAATTGATCAGTCAGAAAATAGACAGAATAGTAGTGATGAGGAGGGTCGGAGAAGAAGACGTGATGAACCTAGAGAAGATAGGTTGGGTGGTATAAAAATTAAAGTACCACAATTTGTTGGAAAAAATGATGCGGATGTGTATTTGGAATGGTAAACTAAAATTGAACAAATTTTTTCCTGTAACAATTACACTGATCTTCAAAAAGTGCAGGTTGCTTCCATTGAATTTACAGATTATGCTTTGGTGTGGTGGGATCAATTGACAAAGGAGAGGAGAAGGTACAATGAGCCAGCCATTGCCACATGGGAGGAAATGAAGAGGCTCATGAGGAAGAGGTTCATTCCATCATACTACAACAGAGAGTTGCACAACAAATTACATCGACTCACCCAAGGCAACAGAAGTGTTGATGAGTACTACAAGGAGATAGAGGTGCCGAAAATTAGAGCAAATGTGGAGGAGGATGAAGAAGCAACCATGGCCAGATTCTTGCATGGTCTAAATCGTGATATAAGTGACATAGTGGAACTACAACACTATGTTCAAATAGAGGATTTGGTTCATCAAGCCACAAAGATAGAACAACAACTCAAGAGGAAGGGCCAACTAAGAAGAAGCACTACCACTTCCATTCCTCAAAATTGGAAGACCAATGTTAAGAGCGAAGGAAGTTCATCATCCAAAAGAAACCACGGCTGACCCAAAAGGTAAAAACACTACAACTAGTCCTTCTCAAGTTGTTTCAACTAACCGGGCTGTTAAGTGTTACAAGTGCCAAGGTTTAGGATACATGGCGAATCAATGTCCTACAAAAAGAGTTATGCTTGTAGAGGAGGTTGAGGAGCAGGACGAAGGGGTTGAAGGAGGGGATATTGATGAGAGGGAGATCCAAATACCTGGTGGAGAGTTACTTATGAAGAAAAGGTTGTTGGAGGCCGTGGCAAAGGAGGAAGATACAACACAAAGGGAGAACATATTTCACTCGAGGTGCCTTGTACAAGGCAAGGTATGTTCCCTTATTATTGATGGTGGGAGTTGTACAAATGTTGCTAGCACAAGGTTAGTTTCTAAACATCAACTAGAAACTAAACCACATCCCAAACCATATAAACTTCAATGGCTTGTCAATGATATTGAAATGATTGTTGATAAGTTAGTAGAAATTTCTTTTTCAATTGGCATGTATGAGGATGTGGCTGTTTGTGATGTAGTTCCTATGGAGGCTAGCCATCTCTTGTTGGGAAGGCCTTGGCAATTTGATAAAAATGCCAATCATGAAGGGCGTACCAACAAGTACTCTTTTGTTCATCATGGAAAACGTATTGTATTAGCTCCATTGAGTCCAACATAGGTGAGAGATGATCAAAAAATATTGAGAGAAAAATGTGAAAAAGAAAAAGAAAAAGAAAAGGAAGAAAAGATCGCTAAAGAAAAAGAGAGAAAAAATAGTGACAAAAAAATATGGATGAAAAAAAGAAAGAAAGTTTGATGGCGACAAAAGGGGAGGTTAAAAATGCTATTTTTGCAAGTCAGCCCCTATATTTGCTTTTTAGCAAAGAGGTGGCTTTGCTGGAAAATTTACCTAACACTCAAGAAATGCCTAGTTGCATAAATTCTCTTTTGCAGGAATTTGAGGAATTGTTTCCTAAGGAAGTACCAAGTGGGCTGCCACCTTTGAGAGGGATTGAGCACCATATTGATCTCGTCCCAGGGGCCGCTTTGCCTAATAGGCCAGCCTATCGGAGCAATCCACAACAAACACAAGAGATACAAAAACAAGTGGCTGACTTGGTAAGTAAAGGTTGGGTAAGAGAAAGTTTAAGTCCATGTGTTGTCCCTGTTATTTTAGTTCCTAAGTGTTCTGGAGTCAACTAGAGGGTCCCATTAGCCAAACCAGGAGGTGCGCTTAGCAAGTCATATGGATCAGCCCAACCAATTCAGCCCATATCCACCTCATACGAGCCCAACATGCTTGGACGGTCAAGATCGACTCTACCCATCCGACGATCCACAAGAGGGCATGATTTCCTATAAATACATGCAAACTTTGCCCTTACAAAGGTTGAATCTCTAATCCTTAGTACCTTCACTCTTATATTCTATATACTGACTTGAGCGTCGGAGTGGCTAGCAAGTACCCCCCCGGGCGCTCATTGACCTCCTGTCAGGACAGCAAGAGACCTACCAACAGCAGACGACCAAAAAGCTGCTCGGTACAGAACATTGGCGACCACAGTGGGAAGTTTCTATCTTTCACATCATCACTCGAACTTTTCTCTTGCTACTCCATGGCACCCAGAGGCCGACCCCGGGTTCAGAGCATTGCCATCCCCGCACCCCGACCGGAGGGTACCCCCGAGGGCAACGTCTTGACTATACATGACGAGGGCACCAGTCGACCTGTCCAGCCCTCTAACGTGAATCAGATTTTGGACCTCCTGGCCAGTCGCACTCAAGCTATGTTGGAACAGGAAGCGCGACTGAGGGAGGTTGAAAGGTGGGTGACCGCCCTGCCAGAACAGCCTCTAGTCAGCAGGTTGACAATCCCTCCAACGGTAGTGACCTCAAGGCGACGCCGGTCCCCACCTCGGAGACGTCATGTACATCGCTCTCCCCCAGGCGACGCAGGCATTGAGAATCAGGCTCACCCCCAGGTACCCAGCGCCCTCATGACACCTACTCCAGTGCCTCCTTACACGCGTCGCCTAACGCTCAGGAGAGGTCAAGGAGCCGGGTTTCCACCCGCGGAAGGCACCACCGGGATTCTCCATCGAGGAGATCCCCCGAGCTACACAGGTATCAGGAGCTGGGCTATGAAGACACCTCCCCTCGAAACTCAAGAGGGTTTTCGGAGGAGGGGCCGTTTACGAGAAGGGTAGACAATGCCAAATCCCAAGGGCCTTGGAAAAGCTGCCGAATCTCAAGATGTACGACGGGACTGGAGATCCAGACGGTCATCTGGCACACTTCTCCCTAATGATGCGCTACAGGGGCGCTAGGGAACCCGTCCACTGCGAAATCTTCCCCCTCACTCTCGAGGGTTCCGCATTAGAGTGGTTCCAGGAGCTTAGGCTGAACTCCATATCCTCATGGGGGCAGCTGGCGAGAATGTTCACGGCTCGCTTCACTGCCTCCCAGCTAAAGCCCAAATCTGAGGAAGTACTGAGAGCTGTCAGGCAGCATAACCACGGGACACTGAGGGAGTATATTGAGCGCTTCAATAAAGAAGCTTCGGGCGTTCGAAGTTTGGAGGACAGGCAAAGATTGTTCTGGATGAAAGACGGGTTGAAAAAGGGAAGTTTGTTCCAGGTCGATGTAGGCATCAACAAGCTTAGGAACTTGGGCGAGTTCCTTCGGAGATCCCAGAAATACATGAATTATGAGGAGGATGATATGGCTTACCGTGAAGCAGTCAAGGCGGGGGGCGACAGGGAACCCACCCAAGAGGTACGCCGGCAAAAGGTAACAAGAGGCGTACATCGTGAGGGCCCGCCCCCAAGATCCTCAGGCCTTACTCCCCTCATCGCCTCAAGGGCGCAGATCCTGGCCGAATGTGCCAACGCGGAATTCAGAGACATTAAGAGGCCAGAGCCTTTGGTGTTGAAAAAGGGCCAAAACCCCTCGAAGAAATGGTGCATCTACCATCAAAGCGGAGGCCACGACACCAATGGCTGCCAAGCACTGAAGAATGATATTGAGAAGCTGATCCAGAGAGGAAAGCTGACACAATACATGAAGAAGGAGGGGGAACTGAGTGGCTCGCGCAAAAGAGCCTGATCCCCCGAAGGTAGATACCGGTCCCCTAGGAAGGGGAAGGCCCCAATCGGCGAGGGTCGAAAATAGAGCTGATGAATCGACCGATGGAGAGGACACCCGGAGGCCCAAAGAAAGACCAGTGGCCATGGTGATCCACGGGAGAAACCCCCATGATAACTGGGGTTCAAACAAATCAATGAAGAGGAAGTGGAAGGAGATCCTCAGCGTTGCGTCAACCTCAGTCACCAGGAAAGGGCCAACCAGACCGCCCCTATCCTTCGACGACAATGATCTGCTCAACGGGAAACCGAACAAACACGTCCCACTGATCATCTCTGCCATTATCGCCAACGTCGAGGTAAGAAGGATCCTGGTTGACCAGGGAAGTGCAGTAGATATCATCTTCGAGGACCTGTTGCAAGTGCTGAGTATCTCCCCCGATGACCTGACTCCATTCCGGAGAGGGGACCTAACCGGGTTTAATAGATCAAAGACTAAGCCACTCGGCCACCTAGAGCTGATGGTCACCTACAGAAACCCCGATGACAAACCGCCGTTGTTCAAAACTATAAAAACACCCTTCCTGGTTCTCCCATGCAAATCGGTCTACCAGTGCATCATTGGGAGGCCCACGATGGGAAAATTGGAGGCGGTCACCTCAACGGTCCATTTGAAAATGAAGTTCTACACTCTGGAGAATGAGGTGGTAACCCTCCAGGCGGACCTAGGAGCAGCACGCAGATGTTTCTATATGAGCGGTAAAAATGAGAAGGAGACCGCCAGGCCAATAGGCTCGGGTAAGGGGTTCGGAGAAGAAGCTGAGGTGAATCTGACAGACTGGGATGCGAAGAAGTTCGAAGCAGATGAAGAATGTCCTCACCTCCTTGAGGAGGATAGAAAGAAGCTCACCATCCACCCCGGGGAGAACGGGGATCTATTCCTCAATTCGGCAGCTGGCCCATAGTTCCAATGCATAGAGCGTTTTCTTTGAAACAATTGGTTGTTTAAGTTTAACACGTCTACTTTAAGGAGTTGGATGTTTAGGTTTAACACGTCAAAACAATTTACAACATGCACGCGAGGGAATTAAACCTTACTATTCACGGTTCAGGATGTTATTTCACAAATCATAGTTTTCGCTTCAGCACCATAGAAAAAACCAAGAAAAACTGGTGCCCGATGCAGAAGCAGCCAGCGCCCAGGAGGGCGCCTGGCAGGGCGCCTATAAGGAGCAACCAGCGCCCATGAGGGAGCCTGGCAAGAAGCGCTCTAAAAGCCAAGTCCCGACTCAAACAACAGGGGATCAGGCAACCAGGCAGAACCAAGTGCGAGCTAACCTGCTCGGTTCACGAAGCGGCATATTGAAAAGGTCGCAACCTCTAATGGGTGAGTTAAATTCAGACAGACTCTGATAAACTCCTGTTAGAGCCCCTAGATGGGCGAAGTGGCATCACAAGATGTCACAACCTCGAAGCGGCATATCAAAAAGGTCGCAACCTCTGATGGGTGAGTTAAGTTCGGACAGACTCTGATAAACTCCTGTCAGAGTCCCTAGACGGGTGAAGCGGCATCGCAAATGTCGCAACCTCTAATGGGTGAGTTAAATTCGGATAGACTCTGATAAACTCCTGTTAGAGTCCCTAGATGGGCGAAGTGGCGTCGCAAGATGTCACAACCTCGAAGCGGCACATCGAAATCGTCGCAACCTCTGATGGGTGAGTTAAGTTCGGACAGACTCTGATAAACTCCTGTCAGAGTCCCTAGACGGGCGAAGCGGCATCGCAAATGTCGCAACCTCTAATAGGTGAGTTAAATTCGGATAGGTTCTGATAAACTCCTGTTAGAGTCCCTAGATGGGCGAAGTGGCGTCGCAAGATGTCACAACCTCTAGTGAGGAATTTAAATCGGACTGATTCTGATAAGCTCCTGACGGAGATAACATTGCCACGAGACGATAGGAGGAGATAAGTTCAGAAGCGTGAAAAATAGGCATGATAAAGGAAACGTGGATATAACGTAAAATCATCAGTCAAGCTCCATAAAACAAACATACAACGAATTCCGACAGGATAACAAGAAATCACAAGTCAAAAACAACTGAACTCCTAGATGAAACATCAGGGGGAAATGACATCGAACTCAATCCCGTTGGGGTGGTATCTAACAATCCTCCCATCTGCAGCCTCATGGTCAAACCGGAAGATGCTCGACTCCAGAACTGCATCCGGGTACATGCACTGAACATGACTTATCGCTTTATCGTAAGCAGCGTAGGAGAAGTCCATGGCCTGCCCGGCCATCTCCTGCACCCTTTCCTCAGCCACATATCTCTGTTTCTTCACACGGTCCAATTCAGATTGGAGCTCCTCCATCCGCTTCTGATAGTGACCAACAGTGTCTCGTGCCCGATGAGCGGATCCCAGCGCTTCGTGTAAATCCACCTGAAGCCGGCTTACATCCAAGAGAAGCCGATCCCTTTCCTCGATCACCCCTGCACAAAGAGAGAAGCAAACACGACAAAGCTTAGAACCAACATCACCAGTGCCCATGAGGGCACCTGGCAAAGCACCTCCAGGAAAGCAGCCAGCGCCCAGGAGGGCGTCAGATAGGGCACCAAGGTCGAAACAAGCGGCGCGCATGAGAGCGCCAGACAGGAGTGGTGGCCCATGTGGGTTTGATGAATACCGTAAGAAATAACTCAAGAGGATTACCTGAACGAGATCCGCACTTCTTCTCAGCTTCCCACTTCGCATGCAGGTCTTCCCCAACCTTAACCATGTGCCCGGCAAGTGAGAAAGGATGCTCACAGAAATGATCACGCTCTTCGGGGGAGAAGACAATTTCACCTTCGTCGTCAGCAGGAGGAGGAGGCCCAACCGGAGAGGGACAGACAGCAGAGGGAGGTCCCTGAGAACAACCCCTCTGGCGTTTGGACTGACTCTGAGTCCCTTGGATGCTGGAATCGACTGGAACCTTTGGCACCCCGGAAACATCCTTTCCAGCACGGCTTGGCGCTCCTAAACTGAGGCGAGGTCCCATAGAGGGACACACAGGGACAGATACAGTAGGAGCTGGGCTCTTGACCTCGGTAGGTTCGGCATCCAAAGGTCTCCTCCGTCCGGCCAAAGAGGCTAATTCATTGAAAGAAAGCGGAGCGGCCATCTTATCTGCAGAGCAACAAAGTAGCGAATCAGCAACATAAGTAAATAATTTATCAAAAAGACAAATAAAGATACATCAAGACCTAACAAGCAACCTAAGAGCTCGGCAGCTTCAAGAACCGTAGAGGCCTTGGACAGCTCACTGCACAAAAACTTTTGTGGCACAGTGGACAAGCCATCGACGATCTTCCTCAGCATGCCCGAAGTCCTCTGCTCAGAATCAGACAACTCAGATGGGAGGATGCGATAAGACTGAGAGGTGCGGTCAGCATCGACATTACACCACCCGAGGCGAAACTTATCCCTAACCAGACGCCCTTGTTCATCAAAGAAGCCCATGCCGTCGACGGCCTTCTCACTAGAAGGAACGAGGTAGAAGTACTTGAACTTCCGATCATGCTGGTTATCTGAGTACACTTGAAAGAAAGCATAGCTTGTCCAACACTTCAAGTACACAAACTCGTAACGAATGACGCCATCTAAAGTATCTCGACGACGCTGCACCTCGAAGATAACCATAAAAACCCTCAAGCTGAATCTTCTTCGAAGGACTCTCATCACCAGTTCGAAACACTTCACAAAACACCACGAATTTGGGTGGAGCTGAGAGGGAGCTATCTTAAGGTGATTCATAACTTCTAGTTGGAAGGGTGTAAAGAATGGGGAAACCCGCACCTTGTAAATCACGCTGTGAAACATCATGAATTTTCTACCGTCGGGGACTCTACACACCCTGTCTTGGGGATCAACCACCTCAACCCGCCAGTCGCCTCCCAACACATCTTGCAGACAGAGGGGAGGCTCTTTTCCTGGAAGGTAGACGCTCCTGGCAGAACAAACCATACGAGCAACCCAGTCATAACTACGACCACCAATCTCCACCACTTCATGCTCAAGCGGCGGATCATCATCAGAAGAAGTCTCCACAAAGCCAAGGGCGCTAGCACCCTCCGAAGGCACGGTATCACCAGCCCCCTCTTCGAAGTCGTCAGCTTGACTCTTAGCCAGGTAAGCGGTAGGGTGCATCCGAGCCGTCTTCTTTGTCCTTGCCATCTCTCAACCTACGGGACAGGGGGCAAAACAAACAGTCACGAGACAGGCAGAAAAATTAGAGACACCCCCCTCTCCCGAGATTGGAGACTTTGCAAGACAAGACATACTCAAAAGAACAAAGAAACTAGAAAGATAAACTGAAAGTTCGCATGGAAGTTACCTCAGTAAGTTAGAAGCCGCAAAGACTAGCGGGAACGTCAATAGAGGTTGATAAGAGCAGCTCCCCTTACCACCAAGCAATCCCTGAAAATTCATAGGTGAAAAGGCAAGTTAAAAATCAGGAGAAAACGGCAAAAATAAAACAGAGTGCTAAGCACACGCCCACACAAAACCAGCGCCCACAGGGGCGCCTGGTAGGGCGTCAAAAAAGGCAGCCAGTGCCCATGAGGGCGCCTGGCAGGGCGCCAGTCAAGGCAGCCAGCGCCCATGAGGGTGCCTGGCAAGAGGGCACTGTCAACAACGTAAACAAACGGGAATGAACAACAAACACTTACCAAGAAGAAGAGACGTTGAAACAAGTGGGCTCTACTCCCTCCTCCTCTCTTTAAGGAGGCTCTAGGTTGGTGACTTGCTCCCTACTCTTTCCTCCTCCTTGAAGCAGGCGCTAGGGTTGGTGACTTGCTCCCTACTCTTTCCTCCTCCTTGAAGCAGGCGCTAGGGTTGGTGACTTGGCCCCTACTCCTTCCTCCTCCCTAAAGAAAGCGCTCCAAGAAAGTGTGGACCACAGGACAAAATACCCGCCTATTTATAGGAGTTGGCATTTCACCCCACACCGCGGATCCGGCAAAATAACTTGGCCCATATCCACGACGTAGAAGCCCAATACGCCTGTCATCTTAAGACATGCTCAAAAACACAAAAAAGACAAGATGAGCAGTGAAAGAGAAAGCAAAGTGCCAAGCACCCGTCTACACAACCAGCGCCCATGAGGGCGCCTGGCAGGGCGCCAATGAGGCAGCCAGCGCCCAGGAGGGCGCCTGGCAGGGCGCCAGTCAAGGCAGCCAGCGCCCATGAGGGCGCCTGGCAGGGCGCCAATGAGGCAGCCAGCACCCATGAGGTCGCCTGGCAGGGTGCCAGTCAAGGCAGCCAGTGATAACCCTATTTTATATAGGTTATTTATGCTCCTAATACTTAAGTCAAGCTTACTTCTCAAGTAAATCTAGTGCTTAAATATGTGAATATATGAATATTAGAATAAATATAGGATATGAGTCAATTCCTTAAACCGTGGGCATAGTCAAATGCCTTTGTGAATATGTTTGATGTTTTGCTTTAGCGCTGCAGCGGTATGCTATTAAGGAGACGCTACAGCGTTATATGACGGCTGACCATGGAGATATTTGTGTGGCCACTTGAGGACATGATGAGTTACCACCCTTATCCCATCCTCTCAGCTGGATATTTTGACTTTCAAGTGGATGCTAAATTACACTTGGCGCCTCCTAAATGGAACCCATGTGATAGTTGGTGTATTCCATCATTAGTACTTTTTGTAAAGTGCTTTAAGGATAATATCTAAGTCTTATGATCATCATGATATATTATTATTCTATTAAGACTTAGTTAGTTAGAGAGATTAATTAAGATTGCTTCACTAGTAAGTAACGTACGTAAAAAACAAGTAGTGGTAACTTGGAAGAAAAACTTCTTATGACATAGTAGCTTTTCTCCATTGTTATACTACCTTTAAGCTTTTATTTTTAGCAAAGTTTTCTAGTCTTCATTCAAGGTTTTGCTCACGCCTCAACTTCATCTTTTGTATGCTACTTGGGATCATTGGAGTGTATCTTTTGCAACCACTCTTCTCTTGTTTTCATACGGTAATACATACTCTTTAGTTGTATTATGTTGATGGAACTTGTGATGAGCTAACTTTGTTGTAGTTGGATTGTTCTTGGTGTGTAATGAACCTTGAGTAACTTTTGTTTAATATTATGATGTTTGTGTTTTATTCCTTGTGTCATAATGCTTTCAATCTTGGTTTGGGAATGATCAACTAAAACAAGGTAACTTTGTGGGTACAGACATGGTTCACAAAGAGAACTCAAGGAATGATATGAATGAAACCCTTTAAAGTCTTTTAAAGGAAACACTACTTAACTCTAGACATAGGGGAGTAGTAGTTCATAAGGAAAATGTTGTAAGAACTTAATATACAGGGGTAAAACTTATTTAGAGCCTAGACATAGGAGTCTTGTAACATAACCCTGACGAAAGTGACTGAAAGGCACGCCACCAAGGCGCTACAGCGTCTACGGATTCTTAAGCGCTACAACGCTTAACGCTACAGCATCTAATATTATCTGAACATTACTCTTGGGAATTTACATAACTATTGAGCTATCCAACTCACCTTTAATTACTTAACTTAATACTGTTTTATCACAACTTATAATGTTTACAACTCTTTACCTTTACTTGTTACTTAATTCTTTTCACTAAGCTTCTAATCACTTAAACTTCTTAGATTAATTCCAATCCCTGTGGGAACGAACTTTACATATCATTATATTACTTGTTGCGATTGTGTATACTTGCACATCACCTTTTCGCACAACAAGTTTTTGGCGCCGTTGCCGGGGATTGCATTTAATTTTCATTGTTTAAGTTTTTAGTAAACTTAGTGCCTATTTTATACTGGTGTGTTGTTTCTTGTTGCTGCAGCAGTAAACGCTACAGCGTATGCCCAGGCCTCAACCACCAGAATTTGAACCATACTCTGAACCAGAGAGAAGGTTCAGGAGACTAAGACATCTTCACAGGCTCAGACCCATCATGTCAGAACATAGTCATAGGACCAATTCTGGTAGAGCTACCACTCTACATGGCAGATCTAGCTCTGGTAGAGGAGGGAGTGAACCAGGTGGAAGGGGTAGAGGTAGACATCAGCAGCCACCCACTCCAACCTTACATGACCAAGAGGACTGGTACAGACATCAATTCATAAATGAAGGACCTGCTCAAATGGTAAATGACAGAGATAGACCAATGAGGGACTATGCTGTGTTTGACCCACAAACCATGGAGACAAGCATAGCAAGACCTACTCTCAATACAGCTCAGTTTGAATTCAAGCCTATGATGTTCCAAATGTTGCAAACAGAGGGACAGTTTGGTGGTGCTCCTCAAGAGGACCCATATTTACACTTGAAGCAATTTTTGGAAGTCTGCAGTAACTTCATCATTCCAGGGGTAAGTGATGATGCATTTAGATTAAAACTTTTTCCTTATTTCTTGAAGGATAGAGCAAAGGCCTGGTTAACTTCTCTAGAGCCTAACTCTATCCATACTTGGAATGAAATGGCTGAGAAATTCGTAGCAAAATATTTTCCTCCAAGTAAGAATGCAAGAATGAGGAATGAGGTTACTGCATTCAGACAAAGAGATGCTGAAACACTGTTTGAGGCATGGGAGAGATGGAAGGAGCTGTTAAGAAAGTGCCCTCATCATGGTATACCTGTGATTATCCAAATGGAAACCTTCTACAATGGACTAGATCCAACAACCAGACAAATGTTAGATGCTTCTTCAGGGGGTGTGTTGTTGAAAACCTCCTATAATGAGGCATGTGAGCTGATTGATGATATTGCCACAAATAGCTATCAATGGCCTACAGATAGGTTAGCTCAGCAGAAGAAGGTAGCTGGTGTGCATGAAATAAGTGAAGTTTCTGCTCTATCTGCACAGGTTGCCTCTCTCACTAACATGATAAAATCTATGAGCACATCAAACGCTGTAGCGGTTACCGCTGCAGCGGTACATGAACCTACAGTAGCTGTTATTGAGCAAGCCTCTCCAGGGTCAGTAAGCTGTGTATATTGTGGAGGAGAGCATTTATATGAAGAATGTCCTGGTAATCCTGTCTCTGTGAACTTTGTGGGTTTCAATAAAAACAATAATCCCTATTCAAATACATATAATCCTGGGTGGAAGAACCACCCCAATTTCAGATGGGGAGCCAACAATGCAACATCACCTAATTATAGTGCTCCAGCAAATCCACCAGGATTCCCTGCTCAGAACTACCAAAGACAGAATGCCCATGTCATAGATAATTCATTGGAAGGATTGATGAAAGGCTTTATGAGTGATTGCAAGACAGCCCTGAAAACTCATGAAGCTTCCATTAAAAATCTAGAAGTACAAATGGGGCAGATGGCTAATGTCCTTTCCCAAAGAATTAGTGGATCATTACCATCCACTACAGAAGCTTCAACTTCAAGTACTACAGGGAAGGAGCATGTAAAAGCTATAACTTTAAGGAGTGGGAGAGATTTGATAGGATCATCAACTGTTTTCAGATGATGAAAAAAACAAAAATTCTGAAAAACAAAAAGAACCTGCAACAGCCGCTACAGCGCCTGAACCTAACGCTGCAGCGCCTGTTGTTGAGAAAACACCACCACCACCCAAAATTATCCCAACATATCCCGATCCTCCATATCCTCAAAGACTTCGAAAGGCTCATGAAGACAAGCAATTTAACAAATTCCTAGAAGTCCTTAAACAGTTGCACATTAATGTCCCTTTGGTGGAGGCTCTCAAACAAATGCCCAACTATGCAAAGCTTATGAAGGATGTGCTTACTAAGAGGAGGAGACTAGGGGAGTTTGAAACAGTAGCAATGACTGGGGAGTGCAGCATGTTAATGCAAAATAAGCTCCCACCCAAATCCAAGGATCCTGGCAGTTTTACTATACCATGCTCAATTGGAAATTTTTACTCTGGTCGTGCTCTATGTGATTTGGGAGCCAGCATAAATCTTATGCCCAAATCCATATATACACAGCTAGGAGTGGGAACTGCCAGACATACCTCACTTACACTGCAGCTAGCTGATAGAACTCTTGCATATCCAGAAGGAATCTTAGAAGATGTTCTAATAAAGGTAGACAAATTTGTATTTCCTGTTGACTTTGTAATCTTGGACTTTGATGCAGATAAAGAAGTACCCATCATACTGGGAAGGCCATTCTTGGCCACTGGAAGAACTTTGATAGATGTGCAGAGAGGAGAATTGATCATGAGGGTCAATGACCAAGAAGTCAAGTTCAACATCCTCAATGCTATGAAATTTCCAGGTCCCAATATTGAAGAGTGCTCCTTTGTGTCTGCTATTGACAAGGTAGTTGATGAGGACATGGAGCACCAAAATGCCATTCAAAGCTTAGGAGGTCCAATGACTAGGGCAAGGTCAAAGAGAGTCTAAGAAGGCTTAGTCCAATTCATGACTAAGACCATTGCAAAAGAGGGCAACAATGTAATTGCACCAAAAACCATGCTTGTGATACAAGCTATGGAGGAGGCGCAATTTGCATGACAAAGGCGCCAAATTTATATCATTTTATTAAATAAAAAGTGCATGTGACCAATTGATTTATTTGGGACAAGAATGAGATCCCTCATCACTTAGTTATTTGGGACAAAGGTGCATGACAAAGGTGCATGACAAAGGCTCCAAGGCACTAAGTTATTTGGGACCAAGGCACTAAGTTATTTCATTACAAGTTATTTTTTGATTTTTTTTTCGATTTTCGAATTTTTTTTTTTAAACTCAAAAGCAAAAGAGATGTAAACAAAACCTGAAATTGGTTGAACAAACTAGAACCTTGCTCTGATTACCACATGATGGCCTCCTTTTTGTGGGAAATGGCCATTCTTTTGATTTTCAATATAGATTCTGGTTGCAACTTATATTTTTGTGTTTTTAGGTGTAAAAAGGATAAACAAAGGGGAAAGGGGGAGTGAAGAATTTCGTGGGTTTAGGGATGGGGAATTTAGGGACAGTTTCGGCACTAACGGGAAGAATGAATTCGGTTGCTAAATTCGGGAAGAAGATGGTGTTTAGGTTAGGGGCGCCACCTTAGTCTAATCCAAGACAAGGATAAGCCTATGAGTGTGAGGATCACCACAAGAAAAAGAATTCTTGATAAGATCGAATAAACTGATCCAATCCAGAACCAAAGAGTATGAACTCAAAATCTTTGATAAAGTCTTTCTAAAATTTCATTGACACTTAAACTCCCTATTTATAATAAAGGAGGATCTTGCTGAATACAATTAAGAAAATATCCTAGTTGCTTTGGCATTGAATGCGCCATTAATGATTAGGATCTCGCAATTTCCTTTTCCTTTGATTGCCTTTCTTGATTAGCAAGTTTGCTTGGTTAGCAAGTTTGCCTTCCTTGATCAGCAAGTTTGTTGATGCCATCAATTCACACAAATATGCGCCACACACACACCACTTGAAGTGGATTAAACACACTAAAAAATAACTTGTAATGAAATAACTTAGTGCCTTGGTCCCAAATAAATCAATTGGTCACATGCACTTTTTATTTAATAAAATGATATAAATTTGGCGCCTTTGTCTTGCAAATTGCGCCTCCTCCATAGCTTGTATCACAAGCATGGTTTTTGGTGAAATTACATTGTTGCCCTCTTTTGCAATGGTCTTAGTCATGAATTGGACTAAGCCTTCTTGGACTCTCTTTGACCTTGCCCTAGTCATTGGACCTCCTAAGCTTTGAATGGCATTTTGGTGCTCCATGTCCTCATCAGTAGTTCAGGATCACTTCCAGAAAAGCACAGATCATCTGAGGCAATTACTGGACAGCAGTGAAGATACAGGGTCTGATGCAGAAGCTGCAGAAGCTGCAGAAGAGGAGGAGCAGACAGTCAAAGAAATTTGGGCTAAGAAATATGAATCTTTGGAGCAGGAGAATTCAGACATGAGAAAGGATCTCCCCTCCACTGAACAACCACCAACTCTGGAACTTAAGGAGTTGCCTTCACACCTCAAATATGCTTATTTAGGTAACAATAGTACTTTGCCTGTTATAATTGCTTCTGACCTTTCTGAAAAGCAGGAACAGGATCTGATTCAGACGCTGCAGCGGCATAAAAAAGCAATTGGATGGCAGATGTCAGATATCAAAGGTATCAGCCCAACTATTTGTATGCACAGAATAGTGTTAGAAGAAGATTCTAAAATTGCATTGAAGGGCAGAGGAGGTTGAACCCAATTATGAAAGAGGTGGTGAAGAAGGAAATCATTAAGTGATTGGATGCAGGTATTGTATACCCCATATCTGACAGTGCATGGGTTAGTCCTGTGCAGTGTGTGCCAAAGAAAGGAGGGGTAACAGTAATAACTAATGAGATGAATGAGTTGCTTCCAACCAGAAAAATAACAGGCTGGAGAATATGCATGGATTACAGGAGATTGAATAAAGCAACAAGAAAGGACCATTTCCCATTGCCTTTCATTGACCAGATGCTGGACAGGCTAGCAGGTAAAGAATTTTATTGCTTTCTTGATGGTTATTCAGGTTATAACCAGATTGCAATATTGCCTGAAGATCAGCAAAAGACTACATTCACTTGTCCATATGGCACCTTTGCTTTTAGAAGGATGCCATTTGGCCTGTGTAATGCACCTGCTACTTTTCAAAGGTGTATGATGGCAATTTTCTCTGATTACATTGAAAGATCCATGGAAGTCTTCATGGATGATTTCTCTGTGTTTGGAGAAACATTCCATCTATGCCTATCCAACATGGAAGAAATCTTGACTAGATGTGAAGAAACTAACCTTGTGCTGAACTGGGAGAAATGCCATTTTATGGTGCAAGAAGGTATAGTTTTGGGGCATAAGATATCCAAAAAAGGATTGGAAGTGGACAAGACTAAAATAGAGGTCATTGAGAAGCTATCTCCTCCAACAAACATCAAAGGTATTAGAAGCTTTTTGGGCATGCTGGATTCTATAAGAGATTCATAAAAGATTTTTCAAAAATCTCCAAACCTTTGTGTCAACTGTTACAGCATGATAACCCCTTCACATTTGATGAGCCATGTAACGCCTTTGATAAATTAAAGAAAGCTTTAATAACATCACCAGTTATTATAGCTCCTGACTGGAGTAAGCCTTTTGAGCTTATGTGTGATGCTAGTGACTTTGCCATAGGAGCTGTTCTTGGGCAAAGGTATGATAAAATTTTTCACTCTATATATTATGCTAGCAAAACACTTGTAGAAGCTCAATTGAATTACACAGTCACTGAAAAAGAACTATTAGCTGTAGTCTTTGCATTTGACAAATTTAGATCATATTTGGTTGGCACCAAAGTAATTGTCTTCACAGACCATTCAGCCATTAAATATTTGATAACAAAGAAAGATGCAAAGCCTAGGCTAATTAGGTGGGTTCTCCTACTCCAAGAATTTGATTTAGAAATAAGGGATAAAAAGGGAGTGGAGAACCAAGTTGCTGATCATCTATCTAGAATGGAAGGAGACATTGTAGGTACAGCAGGTGGGGAGATCAAAGAATACTTTCAAGATGAGCAGCTATTGACAATGACTGTTGAATCATCAACTGCTGTAGCGGCCAGTGTAACAACACTTGACGCTGTAGCGGCTGAACCTGCAACATCTTGGTATGCTGACATAGTGAATTTTTTGGTTAGCAAGGTGGTACCTACTGAGATGACTTATCAGCAAAGGAGAAGGTTCTTCCATACAATGAAACAATATTATTGGGATGAACCTTTTCTATACAAAAAGTGTCAAGACCAGTTAATGAGGAGATGCCTAGCAGAGGAAGAACAACTTCAAGTGCTACAGCACTGCCATTCTGCACCATGTGGTGGGCATTTTGGTGGTGTTAGAACTGCTGCAAAGGTATTGCAATCTTGCTACTATTGGCCTTCACTTTTTAAAGATGCTCAAGACTTTGTAAAAAAATGTGATAAGTGCCAAAGAACAGGGAATATTTCAAACAAACATGAAATGCCTCTAACAAACATTCTAGAGGTTGAACTCTTTGATGTTTGGGGAATGGATTTCATGGGACCTTTTCCCCCTTCTCATGGAAACCTATACATTTTAGTAGCTGTAGACTATGTTTCAAAATGGGTAGAAGCTGTTGCTCTACCCAACAATGATGCAAGGTCTGTGAGCAAATTTTTATTGAAAAACATTTTCTCTCGTTTTGGAACTCCTAGAGCCGTCATAAGTGATGAGGGATCTCATTTTTGTAATAAATTAATTGAGACCCTATTGGCTAAATATGGAGTCAAACATAAAATAGCAAATGCTTATCATCCACAAACTAGTGGTCAAACTGAATTGTCAAACAGAGAAATAAAAAAGATGTTGGAAAAGATGGTAGGGCCTTCAAGGAAAGAATGGTCAATACATCTAGATGATGCTTTATGGGCCTACAGAACAGCTTATAAAACACATTTAGGGATGTCTCCCTATAGGTTGTTTATGGGAAGTCCTGTCACCTACCAATTGAACTTCAGCACAAGACCCATTGGGCTCTAAAAAAACTCAATTTTGACTACAAGAAAGCAGGAGATGCTAGATTGCTGCAACTAAATGAATTGGAAGAACTTAGGCATTTTGCCTATGAGAATGCAGCAATTTATAAAGAAAAAACCAAAATGTGGCATGATCAAAAATTGATAAAAAGGGATCTCACTGAAGGAGGACAGGTATTGCTTTACAACTCCAGGTTAAGATTGTTTCCTGTAAAGTTAAAATCTAGGTGGTCAGGCCCTTTTCAATTGATAAAAATATACAGCCATGGAGCTGTGGACCTCTATGATATAGAAACCAATACCACCTTCAAAGTGAATGGCCAAAG
Source organism: Astragalus membranaceus (assembly GCA_039519185.1). NCBI lineage: Eukaryota > Viridiplantae > Streptophyta > Magnoliopsida > Fabales > Fabaceae > Astragalus > Astragalus membranaceus. The sequence continues at coordinate 126,008,561 of CM076848.1, read as the reverse complement.
GGTTAAACAATATTTTGGTGAAAATGTGGTGAGAGATAAAACCACAATTGAACTCAAAGATCTTTAAATTGAAAGAGAAAGTTTGGCTGCAGACTTATAAAGCAAGCGCTCTTGGGAGGCACCCCAAGGATTTTAATAAATTTTTTGTTGTATGTTTATTTCCTTTTTTAGGAAAGTTGGATAAACGCTGTAGCGGTTATTTGTATCAAAAGCGCTGTAGCGGTTGTTGATGCATCAGAAATAGGTGTGGTCAAACAAAAAAATAAAAATCTTGCTTAGCATGAGCTGGCACTGTACCCTCATCCCTAGCCAGACGTGCACGTGCACCTATTCACCTGCACTTGTCAAATCAACAGTTTCTTTTTCTCTCTCCCACTTCACTCACAAACCGTCACTTTAATATCCACAACTCCCCACGCTACCATTTTCTCTTTCTTTCTCTTTCCTTGCTCTCTGAAACTCCTCTCAACCGTTACCACTCACCACTCATAAACCTCCATTCCTTCTTCTTCCTTCGTCCCAACACACACCAACATTTCCCAAACACCCAGAAACAAATACACAAGCTCTTAACCAGCCACGACCAAAAAGCAAGCTGCCCTAAAACGATCTGGCAAGGGAGCTACTAAGAAACCAGAACCCTCCAACCCTGTCAAAACCACCATGGCCAAGACAACTCCAGATCCTCAGAGGTTTTGGAAGATGGACTTCATAGCTGAAAGGGGATTCAAGATAGAAAGTGCTCCTGAAGCTTTCTTAACCGCTGTCACAGCGCTGGGATGGGAGAACTTCATTAAGCATAGAAAGGACTACATGACGTCTTTGGTAAGGGAGTTCTACTCTGGCATTGAAGAGCCTAAGGAAGGAAAGCCTCAAACACATTCACTAGTAAGAGGTGAAACTGTAAATTTTAACTCCAGAACAATCAATGATATTTTCCATCTGGGCTATCATGGAAAGGTGCTGGAAATAAAAGTTCTGAACTGGGGAGATGAAGAGATGGAGGCTGTTAGAAGAAGGATTTGTGTGGAAGGAGCAACATGGGATAAATTTGGGGCTGAATACAAAATTAAAAAAGCCTATTTGTGTGAGGAAGCAAATCTGTGGTGTAGTTTCATCAAACATTCCCTGCTGCCTACATCTCACACAACATTTGTGGAAAAGGAAAGACTCATCGTCATTGATGCAATAATGGCTGGAGAAAAGCTAGACGTGGGTAGATTGATAGCAAGGGAGATAGAGAAATGCAGAGTTAAAAAGGGAGGTAATTTGTATTTTCCTTGTTTAATTACTGAGTTATGTTTGGAAGCTGATGTAGAGGTTGAAATGAAAGAAGAAAGAAGATCCCCTCATGGGGCATTTCCTTGCATTTTTAAAGTTAAGCAGAAACCTGCCGCTGCAGCGTCTTCTGACTCTGTAGCGCTACAGCGCTTAGAGCTGAAGCAGCAGGTTCTCTGCAAATTTGTGAAGGAAAAATTTGATTGGGAAAAAGCAATGTATTCCCAGATATCCAAAGGAAAGACATTCATTTCCCCTCCTCAATTCCCTGATTGGCTACTGGAGGAAGAGCCAGTTGAAAAACAAGAGAAAAAGGGAGTTAGGACAGAAAAGAAAAAAGCTGTCATTAGCCCAGCAAAGAAAGCAAAGCAAAGCCCAGCAAAGAAAGTGCAAAAAGCTGTGGTAGAGGAGGAAAGTTTGGATTCTGATGACATTGAAAACATAAGTGAGGAAGATGAAGAAGAAACCATTGCAGTCATGAAAGAGATGGAGAAGCAGGAGGATGAGGAATCATCAGGTGAGGCGGAGAGTGATACTGAAGAACAATCTGATAGTGAAGAAGATGAGGAAGCAGAAGAAATACAGTGTGATCCAACCCCAAGCCCAAAGAAACCAAAAACACCCCCTGCCAAAACATCCAATCCACCATCAACCCCCACCTCCATCCCTAAGCCAACCAAACTAACACCCAAGAAAACACCTCCCAAACAAGCCACACCAAAGAAGCCTGAGCCAAAACATCCAATCATCAAAGAAAACCCAACTGAGCAGCCTAAGAAAGTTTATCAGTCATACACCAAGGCAAGAAGAAACCCAGGTGTCAAACTGGCTGAGCACCCAGAAGAAGGTGTTCAGCCAGTAGCTGCTGCAGCAACTATGTCTGCAGTACCTAGTGACACAATGCCTGAGGCAATTCTGACCAAGGAAGAAAGTGAAAAGGAGGCTACTGAGGAGCTAGTAAATTTGCAGGATGAAACAGAGCCAGTGCTGGAAGAAAAAGAGCTAGAGCAGGAGCAAGAGCAAACAGAAGAGGAAGAAGAAGTGCAGCAATCAGACGCTGCAGCGGCAGCAGTGCAGGAAGTAAGCGCTACAGCGCCACCAAGCGCTGTAGCGGCAGAAAAGACTACTCCACCGCAGCCAAAGAAGAAAAAGGCAGCCAAAGGAGCCCCAGCCCCTTCAAGAGCCAGTAAGAGGCTCAAGAAGGCCTAATAAGGCAAGACTTGTTGGCTTCTTATGCCAGTTATGTTCTTTGAACTTTGTTTTTTGTTGTTCTAAGGCCTCTCCCTTTTTGTTGTCCATCAAGCAGTGAGGACACTGCCAAATTTAATTTCTGGGGGAGGACCTTGTGGTTAATAATGTTTTAAATTAAGTACAATTATGTTTTTAAATATTAAGTATAATTAATTATAATTCTGCTATGTGTTGCATGTTTTGTATATTTTGTATGCTTGATTAGGAAATATGATTAGCTGCATGTTTTAAAATTTTTTGAGTAAGCAAAAGCTAAAGTAAATAAGAATTTTTGAGTAAAGCAGCCTTGTGTAAACAATGAAAGGGTTTTATTGCTGCTTTTACACAAAATCCAAGCTTAGTGAAGAACCTCGTTAGCTAGGAGTAATCTAAGGATAAAGTTAGTTTTGGATAACCAAGGGTTAGTCAAGTTTTCATTAAAAATTGAGAGTTGTTTTAAAGCTAAGTTTGGGGGAGCATCGGTTATGTTAAGACTAGGAACAAAAGATGATAAATTGGTCTTTGCAAAATGAAAAATAAAAAATGAATGTGGTCTTGAAAAAAAGTTGCAAAATATCTTAAATAAATTGCTGAGCTGTTCCAAGAAGCATGAAAAGAAAATGCAAATAAGGAGCTCAGTAATGAAGATATCATCTAGTGTTGATCATTAAAATTCAGCGCTACAGCGCCTACGGACTTTGAAGCGCTACAGCGTTTGATCAACAGACCAAAAGTTTATGCACTGACCAAATATTCTGAAAAATGCCTAATTAAATCCCTTTGCTGTGCTTTGAAGCCCCTTAGATCTTGTATCAAAATGTTATTCCACTTTTTTTTTTTTGAAAAAATTCTTTGCCTAACCCAAAAGAAATCCATTCTTCCCAAAACCTTAAAGAAATTCTGAAATTAACTAGGAACTAAGTTATGCTTTGATATCACACACTCACAACTGAGCAGTAATGATTCTATTTGAATTATGGACCATAATGATGTGTGAAAATGATAAGAATTAGCTTATGCATAAATTCTGTTTAATTTAAAAGCTGCAGCTTGTTATATGAGCATTTTATCATGTTCAAGTGTCATTACTTGGGGACAAGCAATGGTTTAAGTTTGGGGGTGTGATAACCCTATTTTAAATAGGTTATTTATGCTCCAAATACTTAAGTCAAGCTTACTTCTCAAGCAAATCTAGTGCTTAAATATGTGAATATATGAATATTAGAATAAATATAGGATATGAGTCAATTCCTTAAACCGTGGGCATAGTCAAATGCCTTTGTGAATATGTTTGATGTTTTGCTTTAGCGCTGCAGCGGTATGCTATCAAGGAGACGCTACAGCGTTATATGACGGCTGACCATGGAGATATTTGTGTGGCCACTTGAGGACATGATGAGTCACCACCCTTATCCCTTCCTCTCAGCTGGATATTTTGACTTTCTGGATGCTAAATTACACTTGGCGCCTCCTAAATGGAACCCATGTGATAGTTGGTGTATTCCATCATTAGTACTTTTTGTAAAGTGCTTTAAGGATAATATCTAAGTTTTATGATCATCATGATATATTATTATTCTATTAAGACTTAGTTAGTTAGAGAGATTAATTAAGATTGCTTCACTAGTAAGTAACGTACGTAAAAAACAAGTAGTGGTAACTTGGAAGAAAAACTTCTTATGACATAGTAGTTTTTCTCCATTGTTATACTACCTTTAAGCTTTTATTTTTAGCATAGTTTTCTAGTCTTCATTCAAGGTTTTGCTCACGCCTCAACTTCATCTTTTGTATGCTACTTGGGATCATTGGAGTGTATCTTTTGCAACCACTCTTCTCTTGTTTTCATACGGTAATACATACTCTTTAGTTGTATTATGTTGATGGAACTTGTGATGAGCTAACTTTGTTGTAGTTGGATTGTTCTTGGTGTGTAATGAACCTTGAGTAACTTTTGTTTAATATTATGATGTTTGTGTTTTATTCCTTGTGTCATAATGCTTTCAATCTTGGTTTGGGAATGATCAACTAAAACAAGGTAACTTTGTGGGTACAGACATGGTTCACAAAGAGAACTCAAGGAATGATATGAATGAAAACCCTTTATAGTCTTTTAAAGGAAACACTACTTAACTCTAGACATAGGGGAGTAGTAGTTCATAAGGCAAATGTTGTAAGAACTTAATATACAGGGGTAAAACTTATTTAGAGCTTAGACATAGGAGTCTTGTAACATAACCCTGACGAAAGTGACTGAAAGGCACGCCACCAAGGCGTTACAGCGTCTACGGATTCTTAAGCGCTACAGCGTCTACGGATTCTTAAGCGCTATAGCGCTTAACGGTACAGCATCTAATATTATCTGAACATTACTCTTGGGAATTTACATAACTATTGAGCTATCCAACTCACCTTTAATTACTTAAACTTAATACTGTTTTATCACAACTTATAATGTTTACAACTCTTTACCTTTACTTGTTACTTAATTCTTTTCACTAAACTTCTAATCACTTAAACTTCTTAGATTAATTCCAATCCCTGTGGGAACGAACTTTACATATCATTATATTACTTGTTGCGATTGTGTATACTTGCACATCACCTTTTCGCACAACAGCCAGCGCCCATGAGGGCGCCTGGCAGGGCGCCAATGAGGCAGCCAGCGCCCATGAGGGCGCCTAGCAAGGCACCAGTCAAGAGCAGCCAGCACCCAAGTGGGCGCCTGGCAGGAGCAAGCAGCGCCCAGCAGAGGGGCGCCTAGTAGGGGGCAGTCGGAAAGCAGACCTTTCGCGGCCGGGTGATCAGCACTATGCAGTAAGGCGCCCACGAGAGCACCGAACCTTGACCCCCCAAATCTACTCCATGATAGGCCATCCAGCACACGCTAGGAGGGAACGACGCCCAAGGCACCCAAGAGGGCGCCAACCTCAGAGCGCTCGACACAAAGCGACGCCAACACCAGGATACGTCACCTTAGCTTGGTACCAGAACCCAGCCTTTACAAAGGAAGTGTCCCGCATGCATAACCTTACGGAGCCGGCAAACTGACAAAAAATCTTCAAGCCGAGACCATCTTCCAAAATAATCTCGGCTTGGGGGCAACTGTTCTAGAGTCAAATAGAGGGTCCCATTAGCAAAACCAGGAGGTGCGCTTTGCAAGTCATATGG